>OY754329.1:104627001-106087751 GCA_963573305.1 Pyrrhosoma nymphula
GTAGGTCGAAAAAAATCTTGGACCATATTTCATTTCAGTGCATCTATTTATGCATTGGAACTCATAACACGGGGAGTAATGGAAATGACATAAAATTATATTTTTAATTTTTTCCTTATTAAAGCACGTTATAACTAAAGGTCGCGCAGTACGCGGTAGTCGAAATTCAGACGAAAGTACACTGAAATATGTTTGTTTTGAATACTGGGCTCAGCGTGACACCTTGTTATTTTAAAACAACAACTATAGTAATAAGAAATGCATTATTTCGCGACTAGAAGAAAATATGTACATATGTATTCAAATAATTACGAAATATTATCCCATTTACCATAAGGCTATGTGTTGAAATAGCATAGAATTACCAAAACAATCAAATCGGTGGGAAGCAATGTTTTTCATTTTTATCTATAGATATCACTAAAGAGAACACGTAGGCCTAAAAATTTTCACGCAAATCTGTAAATAAACAATTGCTACAACCATCTTAGTGACAAACAAGACTCAAATTGCCGGAAAAAGTTCAAGCACCAAATAGTTTTTACGGACAGTAGATTTCTGTTTCTTATTAACTAAACATTAAGGCCGTAGAGCTCCACCAATTATTTCAAGCAAAAGAAAATATTTATCTCACAATATTTTTAATAGGTTTACATGTGTAGTGTGTATGCGTGAATGTGTACCATGCCATTTGTGTATTTAGCAACCATTTGGAAATTGGCAAAATTGCTGAAATAATTGGAAGAATCAGACGAATTATGAAGAGTGACCGAATAGAAAGCAGGAAGAATGAAGAGGATTGCGAGAAATATACTGGATGGAGAAGAATTTAGTACGATGAAACTTGAACGATCTTGAGTGATTTGTCAACGAAGGCCTAAAATTGTCACTAACCAGCATATTGAAGTGCTACTTTATTACCATGATAACATTATAACTACAAGCACGGTGAAATGATTACGTTGCCGTGCTCCAATTGAGAGAGGAAAATTGGGTGGATAATACGATAGAACGGGGAGTAGATTAAATGAGAAACATGAAAAGCTTCAGGGGAAGGCCAAGAAGGCAATTTTCGACATGGATTATAGAAAGTGATGAACATGGAATGCAATTAATTAGAGCCTAATGAAAGTTCTGGCGGAGAAATTGAAGGAGGAAAGTTTTTGCGCCTCTACTTCAAGATTCATCACTCATAAGGCCGAGTTAATGGAAAGAATAAATTCAGTTACGCGGAATTCATAGTTCACCACAAAAATGTAATCTGAGGGATGGTGAAGAATGATCTGATGCTTTCCCGGCGTTTGATGTTAGTGAAGTCCATTCGGGTTCTCCACCGGGTCACTCTGCATTTCTGCCGACGTTTCGATGTACGAGTTGTCCATCATCATCAGAGCATGCCCTGATGAGAGATGGTTATTAGAAGCACAGCCTAACTCAGTTAAATGCATAATGAGCTACAGCAATACTTCGTTGTTTAGTTATTTGGGGAGGCGACCGACAACTGAGGTCATTTGCACCATTGAGGGAAAGTGGGTTGATTGATAGGAGGACTACTGGGGAGTATAGAAAAGATGGAGAAAAACCCGGCGTCGGTGCTAGTCTGTTAATGAGAGTTACGAAGGAGACCACTTTTTAACGTCCCTTCAGACAGACGGAGTAGAATACTTGAAGTATCTTCTCTCCACATGGCACCCAAATAGGGTTCGGAATTCCACTGAAAAATATGCACCACCGCCAGGATTTGAACCCAGGCCTTAGGGATGGGGAGCCATACCAACCCGATACCCTGCCAAAATACATCATATGTGTCAGGCATTGGTTCGTGACTACGCAGCTCTCATTGAAAACTGTTTTCGAAGAAAGAAAAGTCTCAGGGCGGGATCGATGGTAGCGGTATCGATGGATAACACGGGGAAGAAGAAAAAGTAAAATTGGTGTAAAACTTGCAAGACCTTACGCCCAATTTCTTCCTTTCGAAGTCCCACCACAGAGAACCCGCTCATCATTGAAGCCACCAGATCATACAACACGCCAAATATAGTCTACGTCCTCCAATTCAACCAAGAAAATATTCACCAGAGCGAAAAACAACCGAGGGACCTTCGGATTGCAAAGGAGATGCGTAGAATACATTGAACGTAGCACTCATGTTTACCATGGGAGAGTAATTCCTACTCGTACAGCGTGGTTGCCTAGAAAACCAAGGTCCGTGATTCGATTCCCATTCCAAGCTAAACTTATGATCAATATTTTTAAAAATGGGGTTGAGGCGTACTGAGATTGCATGAAGAGCCATTGAAGGCCACTATGGAGGGGAGTATGCTGGGTAAGAAGCAGGATACGAATGGCATTTGGGACCGCATGAGAGAATATCGAAGATATGATGAGTTCAACGGAGAGATATATTATATGAAAATGTCGTTATATACGAGATGATTGACTTAGAATGGATCATTAATTTGAACGGAGGTTTGGGCAGGTAGTAAGGCATGAACTGTTATAGAACCAGCATATGTAATTATTCTAAAATAATTTTCAGAGGATTTAATGCAGATGCTGGCGGAAGTCTTATTGATAGCATCTTTACCCACTTCCTCCGGAAACGCAAGTGTGCAAAACACAAAAACATTACTGGATTCAATCCGTCCATTATAGATTCTTCCAAAAAATGCTACAGAATAGAAGACATTACCCTACCACGGAAAGATAAAAATATAAAAAAGCAAGCAGTTTCGGCAGATGTTTAGGGTAAAAAAACGGGCCAAGGTATATTTTTAAATAAAAGAGTTTTTCGGAGGGGGATGAAAATGGATTTGAGAGAGCGTTGGGGAGGTAGAGGCCGCTTGAAGAGAGCAATGCAAAGAAAGAAAGGGAGTATTATTCTTCCCCGGCGAGGAAGCGAAGATCAAGAGCAAGAGGGGGAAAAGTGAATTAAAGTCCCGAGCTTGGGAGAGGGGAGAGAGACTTCAAGGGAACAGAAGTGAACGCGGTGGAGAGGTAGGATATGGGGGAACGAAAAATTAAAAAAAAAAACAGCTGAGCAACGGAGTACGCACACGAATGTCAAGGCTTTCATACGTTACTTTTTTCACGCCCTCCTTCTGAAAGCCCTCCGTAATACAGTTAACGCCCTCGAAGCGGTCGTGAATGACGCCAGGACGTGACGCCCGCAGTGCATCGCTTTATACGGTCCCGCTCGACACCCACACCTCCGCACGCACCCGAAAGGAACACGCGCGTGCGTATGAATCGACAAAAACGCGTAAAGTGACACCTGAAACCCTTCGCTCCACTTCAGAGCATTATGGAACTATGGCGGGAGTAACCCACTGAGGTGACACACAAATGCATACTCAGTACGGAAACAAATCATTCATTCGGGCAAGGATATGAACCAATGAATCTCCCCAATTCGTGCCGCGTGCATTCCTAAGAGGTTCCGCCGCGGCGGTGTTGAGTCAAAACAGAAACAGAATTCCAACTTTTGGCTAGTGGTCTAGAAAAATAAATTACTTTCACTGATGACTGTCCTTAGCAATTAGAAAGATGATTAAGATAAAAAATATACAGATTATTCGACGACAATATTTTTAATGCGAACTTTTCTCCAGCCACATGAGCCGACTACGGTGCCATTTATTTCGAGCATATGCATTTTAACTTCAGTTCTTGTAGATAATGACTATTATTAGGTGATCGAGCGGTTTAAGTAGGTTTAATAACTCGAAAACTAAGAGTGATTTGTACTGATATTTCATTACGATTCAACTGCCAAGGAGTATATTCTCCAAAAAAAGGGTTTCGTGAAAACGAAATTTACATTGAATATAATCAATAGGATTGTGAATTTTAGCAAATTAATTCATCTATCATGTCATAAATCGATAGAATGATGTTCAAAGTTAGTTCAAATGGGTTACATTCTGTTATTTAAAAAAAAGTCACTCACAACGCGAAATTTCTAAAATCGTTTATCATATACACGCATTTTGCAAGTAGTGGCACTATGACTTTATAGAGCTTTCTAGAACTTTCTTGAACCTTTTGGGATTTTACTTAATTAATACAACGTTATGGACTCTAATAGTACTTTATGAGGACCTACTTGAAATTTGTAAAACGAGGAATGAAGTTACAAAACTATTCTATTCCCTTGTGTTTAGCGACCGTCGATGAGCCTTGACGATGGCGTAATATGCAGAACTCATGGTCGATGTGCACTAGAAACAATGTGGTAATTATACTAGTGGCCCTTCTGAAAAATGGAATTTTTTAGCCTATATAAAAATGCACCAAAGTAAAAAAAAATCTCCAAAATGAATATTTTACCTCAGGTCTGACACACAGAGAGAAACTGGAAAAAATAAAGTTTTTTTACACTCCGCGCGAGGTTACCGATAAAAATATTCATCTTGCGAATACTCCGAAGATTTTTTTTTCAAAGAATTAAAGAAATCTTGAAGTTTTAACGGAAAAGGTCTACGTACATCCCTCTTTTTTCTTTAAGTTCCAAGACATCCCGGTGCACTCCACCCCCGAAATATAATTTGACTCAACATAATTAGTGTACAAGGGAATATTTTATTTGCCATCCCCCTCCCCCCGGTGGTCAGTTCAAGTGGTTGCTGCCCCCCACTTGGCGTCGTCGGCTACTCGTCCGTTCCTTCGCCGGCGTTTGCATTCGTCCTTCCCGGCATTTTTTGCTCTTTCGGTCGACTCAGTCGGTCTCCGACCCCGGCTGCTATAAATGAAATTCATACCCTCCTACTTTCTTCCGCACCTCACTGTTTACTTTCTCCGACACCCGTTGTTGCCATCCCTGGGCCTCCTTTTACACGGATGTGTAATCGTTAATACGCGCGGGCACGCTTGAAACATTCTTGAGACCCGAAACGTCGCCCTTGTAATTGAAACTGTTTTGAATTTTTTGGAGACTGACGGTAATTTAGGCGGCCACGGGCGTTAGTAAAACAAGGGACGTGGGTTTATCTGGATTAATAGCGACTTAGACCGAGAAAGTCATGGGTGTATGCTATGGGAGATACTCATTATGGAAGGGACATTAGGAGTCTTAAGAACAATAAGGCGTTTATGGAGCAATGCATGAGTGTAACCAAAGCAGAAGATTTATGCAAGGATATTACAGCATTGAGGACATTTTTAAAACAGAGTCAGCTTTACCGGTCTATCATCGAGAATTAAGGTTTTTTGAATATACCTTCCCCGAAAGCGTGATGGTACGTATGTACGCAACAACAAGTCGTAAACAGAGAATCACGAAATCCATAGTTTAGTTTTAATGTCGGCTTGGTAAAAGTCGAACATTCCGTTTACATAAGCTATTAGAGTTTTCAAGGTTCGCCATATCTAAAACTTAGAATGGCAACAATTTTATTGAGACATTTATCACAAGCCTAGAAAAGGGTGGGAAAAAGAAACTTTCACAATACATTTGACCGGGTTTGGCAAGGAAAGGGTCATCGAATTTCCCCTTTTAAACGGAACTTACATAATTGGTTTTGATGCCTAAATACTTATACATGGTATTATGGTGTCACAAAGCAAATTTCACAGTTATGAAACTAGAATCAATAGTAATTTCCACTTTCCGACGAGAAAGAAGTTGTCTTCACAGATGTCACTTTTTTACATGGGAGTAGCGTTTACATAGCTCAATGTCCACCGAATCAAACAGCATTAGAAATAAGGTTGTATTTAAAAGGAGGATAAAGGAATAGGTGATACATGAAAAGAACTAATACTATGTATATTTATATTGAGTATGATGTGTCGGTAAATGAATACGGATTTCGTCACAGTCAGATTGTACAAAAAAATGTGATTATGGGTACGCTGTATATATTTCATGTCTTGGGAGTAACAAATTGGAAGTTTTCATCTATGTAACTAAAACTATTTTCGAATAGCTTTATTATAAATAAATGCTATTGTTATTATTTTTTCTTGTTAAAAGAAATGACATCCGCAACGATTACGATTGCTGGAGTGGGTTTACGACACTGGGTATCATGATATGAAACCAACGAGAAGACAGCCATTTTATACAGAATTAATGACTGATGAAGATAATTTTAATAAACACGAACGAGTAGGTTTCTCGTTTCTCGTGAAGTTGCCTCCGAGGTTTGAATGTGGATAAAACAAAACGAGATTTAAAAAAGGGAAAAAAGGTATGATTGCTTGTTTCTAAAGAAGAGTGCAGTTTCACGTACATCCACACTAATCAATTTTTCCGTTTCAATTTTCATGTTTCGGTTTTCGAGTTTCACAAAAATATTTTTGATGATGCTCATCCGATTACAATTTCACTGAAGCGCATAATGCTGCTTTACATGCAGGAAAATCGCGCTTTTTACTCTACTGCTGATATGACAAACACATGAAATATGCTTCTAAAAAGTTACCATTGGCATTAATCATGAATATTAGCTGCGCAAATTCCAACAACACTTCCTATTAGAAACAAATTGACTATTTGCATTCTCAACATTTTACTAATAGCCTAAAAGTAGAAGCTAATTGATTCAGAGTATCGCAGAAGCTGCAATCGGTTATGCAAAGTGTAAAAAAATGGCTGCCATTTTAGTAAGAACCCGTAATATTGCTCTGAAGTACAGTTCAACGCAAAACGAACGAAAATTTTATTCTAAAACTAAATACAAATTGACAATTATAGCAAAAGGAAGGCACACTATCACGTAGTTTCGAAAAAATATTCGTATATTTTAGTGAGGTACTATATTATGACACGAAAAAAAAATCTCTCTAAAGAAGCAATGAAAAGCATTTGAACAATAAGTGTGACAGAAAGCAAATCTCTCATTGAAATCAGAAAAGTTATTTGTGAAATGAATCGGAAAAATTCGGACAAGAGGAGCAAACTCTTCACAAATGAAAGTAAAACCATCAAGAGATAACGGCAAACTCCAGGTTAGTCAGGGAAATATGGATGGACAGAGGAACACAGGGAAAGGACTATATGAGCTTTAAAAAAACACGGAGTGCAACTAAAGAAACGCCGGACTTAAGGCTGTTTTGTACAAAAATTAGGTCAGCACTGAAATTATTAATGGCATCAGTACCGAAAACTTCAACCAAATTCGGAACCTTAATCGAATTCGATGCCTCGGAGCCTGTGTTAACACGACGCTAATTTCAGTACGCAGTGGCTATTTTCGAGAAACATAAATAAACTCGAAATATTGTTTTGGCATATGTACCATAAGCATTGTTTACAAAAAAATCTAAACAAGCTCCAGTAAACCAGTTCCGAAAGCCTTCAGAGCACATTTTCTCGATTACAGTTTCCACAATTCCTCCAAAGATTATTTTAGTAAATTCCAGCTCCACCACCGGTATTCTCTCGAAACACTCGACTCGCCTGCTTATATGTGATTGGCCGATGAATAAAGAATTCATATGTAAAATAAGTATCGAACTCCTTCTTCTTTCCAGTATTGACTTTTGAATTCGATTCTTTCATCGAATACGATAATACTCTTTACATGATAGGATTTTATGCATTCTGAATTCAGTTCGATTTTCAGCAGACAACATAATTGAAGCGTATATTTTACATATATCTGCCCAAATACTTACTAAAAATGGAAGGATAAATGAAGAGATTATTAGGCGTGCGATTTCCGGTAGGAAAATTTTAGTTAATATGTGGAGAATATCTAGGAATGAGTATTTGTTTAAGGAAGCGAAAATCGCACTGTACAAAAGTGTTTTCCTCGTGACGCTATTATATGGCAGCGAAATCTGGGTATGAAGATAAGCATAAGACTGGACTAAATGCAGTGGGATTGGGTTACCTCAGAAATGCGGCAAAAGTAGGACGGATTGGGTTAGGGATGAGTGGATTAAGAAAGAATGTGGCTTTGATGCTTCAGTAATGAACATATATGAAAGGAGCGTGCCTCGATGGCTTGGTCATGTTGAGGGAATGGAAGAGAGTTTCATAAAGAAACAGATGTATCATAGTAGAGTGAATAGTGTAAGAGGAAGGGGTAGACCACGAAAGTCATGGGTGAATGTGGTAGAAGGGCCTCTAAAGAGGAGGGATATTAGGAGTCTTACGAATAGGAGAGCGTGAATGAATAAATGCATGAATGTTAGAGAAGCGATAGAGGTATGCAATGTGCTTTATGGAGGAAATTATTAAAAATAGAGTGCTGGTCAATTTTAATAATTACAGTGAAATGAATGACAATACAGTGTAATTACTATACCTGACCAAAACTCCAGAACTTTTATCATTATTCATAAAGTGGTCAAAATCTATAAGAATTAAAAATAGAGCCAGTTTCCTCGTCGCTCGTGCCGTTGCCTATCCAAAAGGAAATGGCGTGATGAGTATGCTTGTATGTATGTAAGCAAGCATAGTGTAAAACGGTCTTTAGGCCCATAAGGGAACCAAGTTTTCTCCTTATTCCATTAGCACGCCGCATTCCGTCTGCACCGACTTCATTTCATAAAATGTTTCACGAGGAAGACGAGGGATGAAGCTCAAAAGAGAGGGAGAGACAAAATTCGCTCCCCGGGAATTGCGGGATGGGGGAGAGGATTTCAGAAAATCCGGATTAAAATAAAAAATATAAAAAACTTGGCAAGATGCCATAGGAACAATAAAAGTAAGCCCTTGGAGATGCAAAAAGATATGGGATGGACCATCCCTTGCTCGAATGATGGGCAATTTCTTCATAAAACGATATCACAAGAGTCGACAAGATGATGCGTCCGAAAAATATGCAATAAAAATGTTTACAGCCAGAGTAATTCATCCTAAGGGGAAAGGAGGGGGAGCCGAGAGTAGAAATTAGGATGAAGAGACAATGAGATGGATGGAAAATATAGTAGACAAAATACAAAGGTGCTGAACGTTATGAACGGACATACATTCAGCCTCACCAATATGGTATTGAAATTGTATAATCCTTTTACATAAGATTTTTATAGTTCAATCTCCGGTGACCTTTACACAATATAAACCACGATATGGATTTAAATGAAATTTTACATCAAAGACATTTTTAAAAATTGAAATAGTTAACCGGTTCTGGCTTGTTAAGAAGGGACATGATAAAATCTCTCAAACATTCCCTCATCTTCTAACACGATTTCAATCTTCAGCACTCCGTACGTCCTGCCCTTCTAAATCCAATCTATAAAGCCTATTCTCTTTCTCTCCTATCCCTGGTCAAAATTATGTCAAGGCCTTCATCATCCCTTCGCCCCTCGTTACCCGTTCCAACCATATACTCTGCCTCCTCCTCATCTCCTCCAGCAGTTTCCTCTTCTCACCCACCAGACCAAGTATTTCCTCCTTTGTCATCTTTTACGTCCACTGTATTTTCTCCATTCACCTCCGCACTCACATCTCAAATGCCCGTGACCTATTCTCACCCTCTTTCCTCAGAGCCCACAAGTCTGCACCTAAAAACGCTAAACTCCATATTAAACTCATCGCCAGCCTTTTCTTTACATCCTTACATAAGGTCCCCGTCATCATCTCCATCTTATTGCTGGTCTACCCAAGTAATCAATCAAGAGTTTCTGCACTAATCAACGCTAACTAAGGAAAAACGATAAAGGATGATAGAAAACCAAAACCCACGGTGGAAAAGTATCAAATACCAAAGGAATATGAACCGTGTTAGATCTTACCTCTAGCTTTGCAGAGTATTGCAAAGTAGAAAATAAAATTGCAGTAATCTAAAGGCGTTCCTTAATTTTTAGCTCTCAGGGACGTCTATTAGTGTCGAGAGAATTTACCACACGAACTCCCTTATTTAAAACCATTGAATAGAATGGTGAGAATTAGCAAAGTAAATGAATTATTTTCAAAGCTACGCGTCGCGTAAAATCCAAAACAGCGAACTAATCATGTAAATCATAATATGTATGAACATAATACTAGGTAATTTTTTTTATTCCAAGGTTGGCGTTGTATGGTGCAGACACATGGACTTTGATGAAAGAGGACGAGAATAGGCTACAGGCGTCTGCGATTTGGTTGTGAAGGAGGGCGGAGAAAGAGCGGTGGACGTAAAGGAAGACACACGAAGAAGTCCTCGGTATGGTGAGTTAGGAGAGGAAAATGCTTGAAGAAATTAAGAGAAGGTAGAGGAGGGTGGTTGGAGGAGGTAATGAGGGGCGCAGGGTTGCTAAAGTCAGTGATAGAGAGGAGATGGTTGGATAAGTGGGGAGGTGGAAGAAAGAGAATAAGCTTTATGGATAATGGGATGAAAAGAGGAAGGACTATCACCGAGGTGAAGATTGAAATTGTGCTTATAAAAGATTAGCATATAGAGTTTTTTTTATACTTTCATCAAAACCTAACTTTCCCGGATGATAACTTCTAATAATAATAATGTGATAGTGGTTACTACTAAAAATAAAAGATAGAATATTATTTTTTAAGTTTTCCTCAAACCGAATGCTAAGGGGAGGGAGACCTTAGGAAGCAAGTCAGCCTGAAACCGTCCCGGCAAAATGTCAGACCTAGCACTATTCGAGACTGCAAGACGTTTCAATGCAAATGAATACTTTTTTTGATGTAAAAACCATTCTGCGCCAATTTCACGAAATTGATTTTGCTCCGAACAATTCAGATGCTACCCCGGAAATTTTCGAATAACGAAATCCACAAACCCCATTTCCCTGCGAAAGGGACATGCATCCTGTCCATAAAATTGTGCAACAGAAGCAGTGTTCGTGAGGGAATCGACGGTGGATAATTTCATACGAGGGTCGGAGGAGACAAGAGGTGGACCGTATGGGGAACTCCGTATAATTCTCCAGCCAACGGATTCGACAATGTCCCCAGCGACGGCCATGGTGGCAAAAGCTGAAAATCCCAAAGGAAATTTATTTTACACGTACCCGGGATGAAATTTATTCTCGGAAATGGTTTCCCGGAAAAAAATTAAAAGGAGCGAACGATGCGTGGAATTCTTCTGGTGGATAATAAAAAGGGCCAAATAAAATTTTCGTATTCGACTGCTGTGTAAGGGTGCCCCGTTTATTTCTTGGGGAAGGTTCAAAGAATAACGAGCAAATAGAGAAGCCCAAGGAAATAAAATAGAATGAAACGTTCATGAGTTTTTTTAGCTAGAATAAGTTAATGCGTAAGGACAGGGGCCATGCACAATCACAGAACCATGTACCGAGCTTTCTGTACCATAGTCAAAGTGAGTAGAATTTCATAACATTATTTTATTCATATTAACCATTTACGTTTATTTTTGCTAATATATATTTTAAATAATATGATATTTAAGGAAAAAATATTGCCTCTTAGGAAAAATATGACTTGTGGAAAACGAAGTTGACTTTTTAAGTGAATTTGTATTGAGCGGTTTAATATGGAACACGACCATATGTTGGGGTTGACAGAGGTAAAGTTATATTTCTTAGAGTAGTAATACTATTATATGAAACCATTTCCATATCAGATAAGTCTGACATACTTTACTCGAGATAAATCAAGGTAACAGTCAAGCATTTCGAGCTGCCCATCTTTAATATATTAGTTCTAAGAGTCCAGTTTACTCAACCATGATAGGAAATACGGGAAATAGTGCACAAACAATTTTACACTGGTATATAAACGCGACGGGGCGTTGAAGGTATATTATTGAATTCATGCAACTTTGAGTGAAATTAATCTTCATTAGTTTCCACCGCTGACTTCGCGATCATGACAGTGGGCAGAAAATTTGTTTTTCAGAAAAAAAATATGTTTTCCCCGACGAACAAACTCGCGAGAAAACTTTCATTGGTTACACCAGAATGCAACCGGCAATTCAAATCCAGGAAACGATGCGGAGAGAGTATGATGGGTCTGATGTAACTCGAAAGAAAGTGACAATTTATGGGGATTGCCTCTGTTGACCATTCTGTCACCTCAATCGTCTGAATCACAGAGGGATTTTCATTTTTGGCCTCCAGGTACTGAAAACAATCGCACACAAATTGAATCACCTAACGAAACAACTTAACCCCAGAAATGGGCTTATTCTTTGCCGAGAATTATAGGGTATCATTGCACCATCACCTCCGTCTTCCAGCTCTTCTCTTTACTTCCGGTCTTTCGTCTCCTTCCGCTCTTCTCACAATTCTCTCTCTCTACATTCCACCGGTAAGTTTATTCCATTCTATCCTTCGTGAAGCTGATCAATCGGCTTAATATGGAAAGATTCCAACACTTTCATTATATTTTCTCACTTAATTTGTTCTATGATGGCTCCTGTTTCATCCGGAGTTCCGCAAGGGGGTGTCCTGGGGCCTTTACTCTTTGCATTATACATTGATGATCTAGTTGATACTATCTGCTCCACTACTTGTAAAATCTTGTTGTATGCAGATGACTGTAAAATCTTTAAACAAATTGATTACCCAAGTGACTGCTTTGCTCTGCAAAATGCTCTTGATGCAATTGACCTATGGTCTAAGAAATGGTGTCTAAAAATTAATCCAACCAAGTCTACTATCCTACCTTTCTCTTTACGGAAATCTATCAAGAGTCATAATTACCGACTATCTGGGCATAATATTCCTTCAGTCACCTCTCAGAGAGATTTAGGGGTTATTTTTGACTCTAAGCTACTCTTCCGTGAACACATAAAATCCATTTCCGCACGTGCTATGTCGTTGGTGGGCATAATGTATCGCTACCGAGAAGTTTCCGATTTAATTGCTCTACGCACCTTTTTCTTTTCCTGTGTCTCTCCGGTCCTAGAATACTGCAGCCAAATCTGGGCTACGGCCCCACCTTCTTCACTAAAGCTCCTTGAACGCCCGTTAAATTTTTTCCTGTCTGTTGTCCGCTACCGTCACAAGCCTTTCCACAAGTTTTCCCTCAATATGATTAGATCCTCTCTTGGTATTGCGACTCTAGCTGATCGCCGTGTCCTCAATGACAGGAGACTCTTCATAAATATTATTAATGGCAAATACAGATCATCTGACCTTCTTTCCCTTTTCCCGCTTCGTGTTCCTTCGCGCACGACTAGGTTGAGTGACCTTTTTCACTGTTTCACCCCAACACGCCTTTCTGTCTCTAAACGTTCTTTTCTATTCAGACTCCCTTCTTCCATTAACTCCTTTTCAAAATTTGTTCCCAATTTTGATCCTTTTTTTTATCCCTCATCTATCTCGCACCATCTCCATCGTAATTTTCCCTCTACTCCTCTCTCAACCCTATGAATACTACCATTTTGTTTGTTATCTGATAATACTGTTGAATATTGTTTTGTTCATTGTTGTCTACATTTTGTTTACTGTTTGTTAATTGTTTTCTTTGTCATTATTAGTCCTCTGTAATTGGCCTTGTGCTGTTTTTGGACTGCATTAAATAAATAAATATATAAATTAATAATATATGATTTGTAAATGTCCTCAGTTTCTTCATTTCCGCGACCCCCAGCTGCTGTTGGGTAAATTTTATATCTCCTCTTGTTTCTCGTACGAATGCCAGTATGTATAGGCGGCAGATATATTCTCACTTTTTAATTCTGACGCAGAGACTTGAGGCGCCATAGCGATGATTTGCTCCTTTACTTCTTTTTCTGTCAGTTCCGAGCTTGTTATTGTTAATCTGAGATACTCTATCTCAAGGAATTGCTTTATTATTTGACTATCAATGATCAATTTACATCGAACAGGGCCTTAAGAAATTGTCACCGCCTTCGTTTTCTGAGGGGAGATCTTCACGTTCAATGGGCCAACCGATGGAAAGTCATTTTGATCGCGGTTTAGGAGGGGGTGGGTAGGATTCTAAGATAGAAGGGGGGAGGAGGAGGGCATTGTTACTCACCGAAGTCGAACACCCAGAGCTCGGAGCATGACCCCCTGAGGTCCTGGTACCCGCCGTAGAGGAGCATGGCGCCGCGGTGCACGAGGGCCGTGTGGCCCCGCCTCCCCCTCGGCACGGACACCCCCTTCTGCGACCGGATCTTCCGCCAAGAGTTCGCCTGCAACACGGGAGAGAGAGAGGAAGCCGTGAGCTTTGAGTCATATCAAGGAAGGGTGCGAATGTTAATCGAGATCGAACAATGCCGGGTGAGTTTCACATCACCCTTTCATCATTATACTCCCATTGGGTCTTTTTTAACCCCAAACTATTTCGGTTCAAAAATTTTCAATTTATGCACATTTACTTACGTTCATAAAGACTTAAAGTTTAGAAACGTGCTAGTAACATAAATGTTGAAAAATAATTATAATGTATGATATTATACAAAACGAACCATGCCGGGTGCGTTTATCACCCTTTCACCGTTCGACTCCACTTGGGTTGTTTTTGGACCCTGAAAGAATTTCGGCTCAAAATTATATATTGTGTACACTTTTATTTACGCTCATAATAACTCATATTTTGACTTGTTAAGAGCATACATGTTGACATTATAATACTGTACGATATTATTATAAAGATTTCTGCGGTGTCTCGATAAATGGTCAATTCTTCTTTCGGCTTCCGTCGCGTTGGCTGGCTGTGTAGACAATTTCAGTTTCACCCCTATCCAGGAGGCACCCCCTGTCAAGGATACCGAGATATTGGTGGTAGTAGTTTTGTTTAATGTGCTTCAACGGCTAAGGTCATTTCGCACTTACTGTCTGCCACGTGCAGACAGGGGCAACAGCACTCAAACGAATCGGAGGATCACCCCTCCAAACTCGAGCCGAGCCCAACGATGCTTAACTTCGGTGGCCGAGATATTATATCATTAAATAAGCTTCAACCTTTTATCTCATGGCAACCATAAAATCCACGCTGCGTTCATGGCATGCTTAAGTATTGCAGTAAAAGGAGCACTTACATGAATTGGGAGGCAAGATCAAATGTGGCGAAAGCAGTTCGAAGATGCGGAAAGATGCGGTAGGTGAGGAGTTCGTGATGCATAAACATCTGGCGAGGGCATGCTTTGAGTCATAATAATTGGATGGGAGAGAATGTTTCCAATGAAAACAAGACCGGCCCATTCCGAGTGCCCCATCACCCTTTCGCCTTTGATGGATACCTCAAGGATAGGCTCCCACGCTGAAACACTTCCTTGTTTCTCGATTAAAAAATTATCACTGTCTACCCAATTTACATATGAGGAAAGGTTATTTGATTCAGCGATGGAGTTTATTGATAACTAAATAGATGTATTCATCAGATTGAAACATCGGTGTTGACGTTAACAGCTTTAAAAAGAATTTAGTCTGACTAGGATTCGAATCCTGCCAGTCAAGCGTGTCAGCCAGTTACACCTAGTCTTTCCTAACGCAGCTGGTCGGCAATTGGGAGATCCGGATTCGAATCCCGGTCAAGTTATATGGCGTTTTTTCGCGCATTGGGGTCATATCTTGAACACGTGTGTTGATTTTCCTAATGGCATTTCGCAAAGAGTTATTGTTTTATACTCTAGGTTTCCCATCACATTCTAAAAGTAAAACATTTCTGAGCTGAGAAATTTAATATCAGGGGCCGACCTAAAACTTTCTACTGGCATTTTAGGGTATTTTTTAAAACTCTTCCCATCCCTAAAATGATCATTGAGATATATGCACCTCCCCAGGAGTGAAATTATTGGTGTCACCATTAACATCCAACGTGTACCATTACGATAAATTCCATGAAAAGCCTAATTATTCATAATGCGCTTGCCAATTGAAAAACATGTTAAATTAATACAAAATGTTACCATCGCAATAATTAAACATGCAAGGTGACGGAATGTGCTTACGAGAGAGAAGATTGAAGCGTATTCGAAATAAATCATAAAATGAGGAAATGTTTTCAAAGTCTAAGATGCGCATATTTCCGCTAATCCTTCGGAGATTTTCAGCATTATTCACTATTCCTCAGCGTTTTAACACTCTCCTCAACATGTTCTCCATCAAAATGATCACAGCTGCCAAAGTAGTGGCCATACCATGGTATTTTAGAACCGTCATAATTCACATCTCCGGGAAGATGCGCTAAAGAACATTGCTCGGATGTCCAGTCTATGAGGCTGATAGCAGCAAATTCCACCATTTCCTAGAAGATAGTCAGCGTTTTGGTTGCCGTAAAAACAGGCGTAAGAAGATGAATTTATGTCGACATTTAGGTAAAAAAAGGGATACCAGTGCGGAAATTATTTCCTTAAATTATCACGAAGCCTATATTGCATATAGTGCCCCATTTCGCTGTTGAAATCAGTTTCAATGACATTTTATATTTTGACAACCTATAAAATGTGTACATGTGAAATGTATAAATTAGGAATGAAAGTTGGTAGGGTAAATTACCAAAACACTAGTTGCATTAATATTTATTGAATAAAAAAGCACACATAATGAATGTGACTAAAGTGGGATACCCTCTGAACCTACTGTTTTAGGAGTGAAGTAGTAAATGCCATTGAAAGGAATGAGTGTTTGTTCGACACACACTGCCTAGATATGGCTATTCTGTAGACTTGCTGTTGAGTCACCAAAATCCCTTCATGAATTTTCAAGCCTTCAGAACTTCACATGTGAATCCACACGCCGTTGGCAAGCCGCGCACACGCATGACCCATTGATTACTTTCACAGTCCTTATTACGGGCCATGTAAAGTAGCAATGGACTGAAGACAGCCCTGTTTACCGGTGCCTAACAAATTTGGATTTTGTGTGTTGGCGGTCAGCCGCATTGATGCATAAGGCTTAAAAAAGGCAATAATTTTCCCGCATGCTTCCTTAATTCGAAGGTGTGACCAGATAGGCTTTCTGTGCGTTCCTTGGGAGTGGATGTGATGATATATAAACCTTAGCGGAGGTGAGCTTTATAAAGACAATCACATCGCTTCCACTTTCAGCAAGATTTCACTCCCTTAAGTCATAATCCGCTCAAGAAATTCTGTTCTGATTACAAGAAGACTTGTTAGCGTGAGGAAAAAACGCAGATTTTTACCTGTCTGGCCAGGAAAACCTTTCCTTCGAGAAAACTTGACATCCTTTCTCATAAGCCTTTCTCATCGTAAAAATACCTTCAACACAATCTCTCATTCTTTCTACGAAAAAAGGCCTCCCGTCCAACCATGAGATGCTCCCCTTCCTGTACTTAAAGATGGAGGGAGAGAATTTGGGGAGTAGGAAAAAAATGAGCGACGAATTTTACGCTGAGATCACCGGAAAAAATTGAGCGAAGATGGCGCGGAGCGGAAAACATGAAATTAAGGAAGAGAAACGAGCGAGTCTCTGGGAAGGTGGAAGAACTCTTCCCTTATTCTTTCCTGCTTTTAACACGACCTCATTCCCTCATCTTTTCCTACCTTTTTACTTCAATTTTTTACTGATATTTTTAAAATTTTTATCCTGTTATTCCATTTGCAACTATGTACTTCATTCAAGGTAAAAAAGCCAGTTATCTGATGAGCTGTTAAATGGTTCCTTCAAAAACAGTGATGAAAATAATACCTTCTTATTATTTTTATGTACAGGGTTATATCTTCACTATGGAAAGTTACCGCGGCGTGCAGCCTTCATCAGAGGAATGAATCTAATATTAGATCATTATTATTATTAGTTCCATCTCTCGTCTATGCATAGAATGATCATCCAATCATTGCGCACCAGAACAAATTTGCAAGCACTTAGTAGGTTTCGTGGGTTTTTAAATTTTCTTCATACATTTTTTGTGCACCTGAATATACATATTTTTAATCATATAACATATTTTACTATTTTAACGTTCAATTGTTACATTCGGGGGTAATTTTGACTAGGGGTTAGGTGGAAGAAAGGACTATTAATTATTTTTACTCTCAACCTCGCTCCAATAAATATATTTATCTATTTACCTATTTCTCCAAGCCTTCCTAAGGGAAAATCCCCTTCCTCACTAACGGAGCACAGGTAGGTTGGCATTACTTTCCCTGGTGAGATTTCTTAGGACAGTGATGTTGCCTAATGTAAAGCGAAAGTGAAAGGATGACTGGAGAGGTGCAAAGTTTTTATAGTGGGACGCAGAGTGACAGAATCTTTGAAGATAGAGGAGGTCGGTCGGTGGTATTAATAGATACATTCTACTCCAGATTGGCACCCTAATCAAGTAAAAAATATCATCACTCAAAAAAATTCTCGTTCTAGCCAAGCGTGTTGATTAGGAGCTCAAACTATTTTTTCCGCACCACTCCAAGGATTTTAACGTAAATCTACCATTTAGCACCATCAGCATCATATCGCTATATCGACTCTTTTTTTACAGATAACATAAAGCAATATTATATTTTAATTAGGCATATATGGTTGAATTAAATTAAGCTGAGGGATAGCAGCATCTTATAGAGACACTATATCATCGAGGATAAAAAAGAATCGCATAATAATTTCGGCCACGACGTTACAATATTTTACTTTGGCGATGGCAAATATAGGGATTCCACTGGAAAATCTGTGAAACTGCCGGTATCCGAACACTGGCCCGCCGGGATGGGAAGCCATTGCTATGGCCACCTTACTAACCCGATATTCATTTATCAAAATTTTGAATCAAAAAAAGGTTTTACATGCTTGTTTTTTCCCCGCGCCCAACACGGGGTATAAACAATGAAGAGATGGGATAATGGAACAAGGCGTGCCGCGAGATACGCTGGCAGCATGTACCAACGATCCTCTTTCCCCAAAGCGGCGGAGGTGGCATGAATCACAAGAGAAAATCACAGACTTAGGTCAATCCACAATATTTAATTGGAAATAACTTTTAAAAAGACCACACTAAACACATCTAACACGACCCGGGTTTCAACGATTTATCGTCATCATCAGGTGATATCGATATCACCTGATGATGACGACAAATCGTTGAAACCCGGGTCGTGTTAGATGTGTTTAGTGTGGTCTTTTTAAAAGTTATTTCCGATTGAATATTATGAAAATATGGAGTACCACAAAGTAACTGAAGAGTGAGTTTTATTTATCCGGTCACTCCATCTTTGAGGTTTATGAATACAAGGTTCGCAAAAAGAACGGCATCACCTTTACAACGACTAGAAGAGCGAAAAACTGTGGGGAGTTCTTACGTAAGTCCTCCATTCTCTCCGGAGGAGCTGAAAAAAAGAACAGCTTTATCGTGTTGAGAAAGGAGGCCAGATAGTGGGACCTTCTTTCTCGGAGAACATTCTAGCGATAAAAATGACACTCGTTCGGTGGCGGGGAAAGAAAGAAAACGTGAAAGAGAGGTTTCAAAGGCCATTAGGGCTTCTTTTTACAAGAGATTCTCGAGCTCTGTCTTTGCGCGAAGCTTTTTCTAAGTCGCGCTCAATAATTCCTCGCGGGTACGCCAGCATAACTTGCGGGGAGTTCGTGACCGGGTGGAGTGTTGAGATATTAAGTGAGATTATTAAAATAGCCTTTACAGCAGCCATTAATTTAAGTTTTAAAAACCTTGGGCATTCATCTGTGAGAATATTACCGTTTTTACGCTTAAAATGAATGACCCAGAATGTGTAATACAGGAGTTACGCTAAAAGAGCAGCAACTACATTTAATTTAAACAGACAATTTTATGGTTTTGGCAAAAATATTAAACGATACGTTTGAGGTCATACAAATTTCGGTTGCGGCATAGCATACAGCTTTACGTGTGAAAATGTGCAAGAAATAATTACACACCATTTGCACGGAACAAACACGACGGTAATGACTGACATACCTGATAAAGACTGCAGTTGGTGTTTACACTATCAACTATTGACACCGCATTGAAAGGTTTTACGCCACAACGTTGAGGTGGCGATGCTATACTAATTTTGGGGGAAAGATGAAACACTTGGAATTTAAATGGAGGGTAGAGATTTATCAGGCTTCAAATGAAGTTCAGGCTTAGAGAAGTTAATTTCACCACCAGGTAACTCAATAGAAAGTAGACGAGTGAGCGTCGAAGGGAACTTGATTTTATCTCAAAACACAAGACGTTCTTCATAGCGTTATAATTAGGTAATTTAAGCAAGACTAAACACACTTTTTATTTTATTGATGAGGGCAAGGTTGGATAGATTAATTTTTAGTACCACAGCGTGGAATTTTGGACGTTCTATTCAGAATTAATCAAATAGCTCAACCTATTTCCACAAAATAAACAAAAAATATGTTACCAACCTAATACTTAATTTTTCAAGTCCTGGGAGTCCCTAAAACATGAGCCTTAATATGGACGTCATATCAATAAATGTATGCGTAGCAAAAAGTTGCCGTTTCAGGCTCAGCTTTGTGAACATTCACAGTGACTATTTACTATGTACACTTTCACTGATTAATGTCATGCACGACCGGTATCGTCACATAGAAGACATCATTAGGTACATAATAGTTTAACCGTTTAGTGTATCTTTGACCGGAAGTGGGAAGGGTTGAGGGATCGGGATGTAGGAGAGGGGCGGGATGGATGATGGTTGCCCGCAAGATCATGCATGAAATTAATCAGTGAAAATATGCATAGATTATTTATTTCGAGAATGTATAGATAAATTTGCCGGATGTATAAATAACTGAAATGATAACTCGCTAAGAGAGATCAAGAGACCTACCTCCTTGAAAATTTATTCTGTCGAAAACTAAACATTCAGTTAGTAATGCACCACGACAGAAACATTTCCACTAATCTGAAAATTTCCCAAGAGGAATCAAAATACTTCTTCGGAGGGCAGGAAAATACTAAACAACCCTGGGTGCCCTCAATTATCAATTCGGCAGTCTGGGTGCTCGTGTCTAGAAGGTAGCCCACGCGAGGGATTTTGAGACCCTCAACATGAAGCATGTCCCGATTGCCACTCCGCGCAAACCGACAAGCACCAATTCCGGATCCCTGTTTTAAAACCCTTGTCCCGCCGCAGCCATATGCTCGTCGCCGGCGCAGCGTCCCCCTCGACTAATCCCTCACCCTACAGAATTTAAACCCTTTCATTCCAGAAATTTCCTGCCGCTCCCAGTTCTATGCCACCCTCGCGTCCAACCCCTCCTCCTTCCCCATTCCAATCTATCGCTCGTACCCTTCCGCTGCGCTTACTCCACGCCCTCTCTAAACCCTGATTCCCCTGCCATTCGAATGAACCACCTCGTTAGGGAGCCCTAACAAACTCCCCCCCCACATTCCCCTTCATTTTTTGGTAGAAACCATCAACTTGACATCACAGCTTGGCACGGTGCAGTGGTAGCGAAACATGGTGGCATGTGCACGAAAGGTCCTTTTCAGTGGAAGCAGTGTCTACACACTAGCTACGCTAATGTAGCCCGAGAATTTGACCACCAGGGTCGCAAGCCTACATTAATAACTTCAAAATGCTCAATATGTCATTACGCTCAACTCTCTAAGGCTCATAAATATTTTTTATGGGTTTCTCCGATGTGTCTCGAACATTATCTTTTGTTTATTTGTTTCATTCGGTGTCCTGGCTGATTATTTGTTTCCTTCATTGTCTTGAACACCACATTTGGATTTGAGCAAATCGACTAATATTAGTACATTTTTATTAAGGTTATTTGTTAACAAAAAATCCTCGGAGTGCGAGGTGGCCCAGGGAAAGGAACTGGCCCCCCTAACCTGAATGTGTGTAATTCACACGCCTGTGGCTTAGTCCGGGGTGAGCTATACCCTCAACTACGAGGGTAGAGCTCGAAAGGGTATCCAAACCAACCTTCGGGTTGAATCACTGAGTGAGTGATTTATTTTATGATTATATGTTTATTTTTATGATGATTAGTCGTTATTTTATGATTATTTGTTCCCTTCAGTGTCCTGAACCCCACATTTATGGTTCGAGTAAATCGAATGACATTTGGAAGTTGAATTATACCTACCATGAAATTTGTTTTCTAATGTGACAATAACCAGATACGGTGCAGTAATCGTAACAATTGTTTTAATTGTCTTTATCCAAGAGGGTTGTTTAGTTGATTTAGTTACCACAGTTTGTGTCATTTTTTTGTTTATACGTAATGTATTAATTACCCCATGATGGCGTGTTTTTGAATTTGAATTCCAAGGGACTTTGTTACCAGGACAATAAAAGTTGTTTCCATTTTATCTATTTAAAAGTTGTTTTAATTTTCATGAAGTTCGTTTTGGAGTGCAATCATTGTCGTGAAACCTTATGCTGACAATTTGCCGCCCTCTTAATTTAAATTCAATTACGCTAGCATTCCTGACTACCATGTGTTTAGTACTACTACTACGTCAGACTTCGCGCAGGACTGCCACCAAGTTTCACTACCACCATAACAATGGGGGCCTCGCCAAGTCATGAAAACTTGGGATATTGAGTCGGTGTGGTGGCTAGAGAAATGATATCCCATGCCGAGGGCGCGGGTATTTCGGTAGTGAGTGATAGTTTTGCAAAGGAATCCCGATTTCGTTAACAGCAGGCTAATGCCAACGCCGGGTCTCTAACCTCTCTCTGGCCACAGACCTATATCTTTCCCCTCACTTCACCTCAATTAGAGAAAATGACGTGAGTTATCAATCGCCTCCCAAAATAGCTATCCAACCAACTTGGTCCAAGAAGTTGATTCTGGAGGAAGAGTACTCGGTTTTCCCACCGAGTAGAAGTGTTGTTCAGCACCGACGACGACTGAAGAAGAGATTAAAACAAGAGCTGCCATGCAGCCTTTCAAAAGAAGAAAAAAATATTATGCAGCTGCTTGGCACTGGAGTTGAGGAAAAGACTGTTCAGATGCCATGTGTACTGACGTATGGCTGTGAAACATCGACTTAGGGGAAGAGAGAGGATTGAGGCGTTTGAAATGTGGACATGGAGGAGGATGATGGACAGACAGAATAAGGAACGAAGAGTAGATGAACAGGGTTGGAGAGGATAGAAAACGCTTAAACACCATTGGAAGAGAAAAGAAAATTGGATCGGGCATGCATTAGGAGGGAAGGGGGTAATAATTACAGCTTTTGGGGATCGGAAGAAGGGGAGAAATGAGGAGAAAGGAGAAGGCTGAGACTGATAGACGATGTTAAGGGAGGAGGATACAAGGAGACTAGGAACAACCTAGGCACAGAAGCGGATGGAGACAACGACGGTGGATGGAATCTGCTACTCGGTAGAACATCTTATGATGATGAGCTCTTGTGTTTGCTTACCTGTTTTAGCTGGCCAATGCATTTGTCCCTCGGTATTACTCGAGGGGCCTTCCCTTCTATTATTTGTGTATGTTTTGCTATTTTTTAAGTACATCATTAAAAAAAGATGACAGTGAGGAAATGTTAAGTAAATTAAACTTAATAGTCCAAACTAATAAGGAAAGGCAAAAGATGAATTTTTATATAAGAGATGTGAAGAGCAAATATTGCAAAAATGCACCCTTAAATACACTTTGTATTAGTTATAACAACTTTAGTAAAGAATTGCATTTGTTCAAGGTTAAGGAGCATTTTCGTAAGGTAATAATGGAAAACTTGTCAAAAGCTCACAATGTCTCCATTAATTTAAGATGATGTTCATGTATTGTTTCAACCAGATTTGACTTGTATGAATTGTAATTGCTTGAGTTCATCCTGTAATTATGATTTACATATATGATTTATTTGTTGGGTGAACCATAAACACTATAAATAAATAAAATATGCTCGTTACAAATTCATTGCGTCATTGGAGTACAATGTTTTGTTTGATCTTTTAATTTCCGAGTAACCTGATTCACAGTAGATGTTAGAAAACTCAGCATAGTTCTAATCAATTTATTGCTACATAATAACTTCAACAAAGTTAACGCTTTATTATCAAGGTCATTATTGAAAAATAAACGTATTGTAAGAGGTATTCGAAAACATCCCCGAAGCTCTTGTGTTCATGATCGTGCATGGATTGCATCAATATCATTACATAGATTCGTTTCATATCTTTCATATAGTTTGGGTAAATGGCCCAATCCAATGCTACCAAATACGCTGATGTCGCTAAATATGCATTTGAAAGGTTAATGAGCAAAGCACAACTACACTTTAATTATAAAGCAGTGACGGAAATAAATCCGTGGTTGCGTAGTGGTGGCCATATTTTGCAGTTTTTCTCTTATATCTTGCAGCGTACGGCAAAATTAGAAAAGCTCACTAAAACGAACCGACAAGGCATAGACAGGAGATTAATTTTCTCTATATTCTGTGATGACAGAATTTTATTCTATCCACATTCGTAATTAAAGGCGATGGTGGAAGGGCTTTTGAGCATCGTTAAATAGAGTGACTTCGGTGACGTGCGCAACGCTCTCTCTATTGATGCTTCGTTGAACGAACCATGAAACTTAATACGTCAAAAGTATTTTTCACGACAATAAGTCATAATTAAGCACATTCCAGGCAGTATAGCCCTTACCTACAAAGGCACAGCATATACGTGTATGGAAGGCCAGTGAAAAGTGGCGTATTTTTCGAGATACTCTACAAACCCAGAAAGGTCTCTGCTAACGTCCAGCAGTAGATACATGCCTAATTCTTCGCAATATCGTTCGTAACCAGCATGCAACAAAAGCAATTTGTTTATTCTAATTGGAAGGATTTGACCAGTGAGAAAAATATTTTAAAATACGCAGGCTCTTTAATTACGCATTAATGACCAAAACATCCCCTGATGGCATTTCTTAATCGAGATGTACGATATCGCTGATGTTAATCGTATTTAAAATGTAAAAGACAAAGTAGAAAACTGAGCACCACGAACTAATGAGAAGCTGATGAAAGGTCGTTACGTCCATCTTTCTTGATAACCTGAAAGGAAAATATCTGAACCAACATACACATCTCCATATTGAGAGTAATCAACAATACGGGCATCGAAAACAAACATATCCATCACGCCGTTCCTTTTCGAGGAAGGAAATGTCAAAACAGCTTAATTCTCGGCGTTAGACCTATAACACTCGATTTTGATAATTTTCTCTACACTGTACTATCCTTGTAAATCTCCTTTGCTTACACTTATGTATTACTTCATACACACTCTCTTATTCTTTAGACTCCAATTATTCACTCTCTTTAGGGTCTCCTCCATCACATTCACCCATGAGTTTCTCGGTCTATCCCTTCCTCTCTCGCCATTCACTCAAATATCACATATCTGTTCAGTTATTCGTATCTTATGCATCCTTTCAACGTGGCCAAACAACACAGAAAACTCCTTTCACATACATACATTACCGTAGCATCCATTGAGAAAATCTTGAAGACCCACGGTAAAACATATGGAAGACCTACGATAAAATCTACAGGGATTAACAGGACTAGAATAGTAGGACGCCACCACTAAGATTCACAAATCAACTTACTCTACAGTTAAATGATATTTTTCCCAGCAATTATCTTCATGGCATCAACAAAAACAAAATTTAGTTACTTAAGTATCAGAGAGCAACTATTCGCAACTATTCATTCGCATAACTTAAGGCCTGTTGCACGAATATATAGCTATGGGTTTGATATTTATGAAATTCATAAAGTTATGGACCTCATTACTGTATTCGGGTGCAGAAACTATCCCTGTCATAACTTATACCCCAGTAGAATTTTCTTCGGATGTTTGGTCTATTCTCCTTCCGCATAGTAAAATTTATACATTTTTATGTTATGCATATATTTAAATTACTTATGCACATTATTTATAGTCAGCTTGAGTACATAAATATAAGTATTGATCTCCATTTCATCAAGCCAAATAATATATGAGACCATTTAAAAAGCCAATAAATTTATCGAGTGTTTCTACGACGCATATTGAGCAAGTTTCTTAACTTATAGATCTCAAAGTTGAATGGATACATATGCATTGTATTAACGTGATGGTAGGCGAAGTAACTTCATGGAATCGTGACATAGTTAAATAATAATTAACTTTTCAATTTTCCACACTGTTTTAATATAGCTGGCCGGTTTCGGTGTCACAGCATCATCACCAGAGTCGAACTCTGGTGATGATGTTTGAAGATAGACGAAGTGATTTATTCTTCAACAAAGTGTATTGTTTCCGCAACCGGCTAATAAATACGAAGCATGATCAATTCACGGAAACACGAAACTGAAACTCGAACGCATATTCCGTCATCACCGAAAGCCGGGAAGGGAGCCGAGCATCCGTCCGAATCCCCTGCAGGGAAACATCCGAGAGGCTCGCCTTCGCCTTCTAGGTTAAATAAGGTTCGCCTTCTAGACCGCCGACATCAAATGCGCCTCTCAACCCTTCCCCGCCGACCGATCCACGTCAAAACCAAGCATCCTTCCTTCCCCGCTTTCTTACCGGGGGGCATATACTATACACGGGGGAGAGTTGTGAGGGCGAAGGGAACTGGTTGATGAAGAAGAAAACCCTTTTCCCCCGGAATGATTTCCGAGACTCCTCCCACTCAGCCGAAAGGGTTAAACCCTTCCCCGTTCCCTCCTTCCCAACAACCAATCCATATAAAACGGATGTTAGGTTTTCGCTCTTATCATTCAATTCGTGCTTACATATACACTATTCTAGTCATTTTAGAAGCAGAAATGAAAAGCCAAATGGAGGTCCGTCATGTACAGCGAATCCTGCCAATTTATTGGGAACAATAAATATAAGCTGATTACCCGTCAAAAATGACGGGCTAAATGCCCAGTCATGCTAATCTTGTTGGTATAGATGTTATTTATCCGTTCTGTGTAGGCAATTCCACTGTTAATAGTCTAATACATGGAGGCTGTTACCTATGTTTGCAAAATATAAACGTCTGTGCTAAAGTGCAACGCTGTTGACGGTAGCTACGTTGTTGCTATGCTAATATTACCTGGGGATTATGAGTCTGAGTGTTTATTTATGTCAATTTACAATTTATCTGGATCTAAAATGGAAATTCGGGGTTTTTTACAAATTTGTATGATGCTTTACGAAAAAAATGAAACAAACATCAACGGATTTGGCTTATCCATTTTCTTCATCATTGGGACCGCCCCTCCCCCATTCCTCCGGGCATTGACTTTAATTAGTAGTATAGATATAGATGCTATGAGTAATGTAGCTCATTAACCGATGTGAAACAATTATGAGCTTATCATTGCAATTTCCTCACAATATAAGAAAAAACTGTCCCACTATAAGATTTAGTCAAACATGCATACCTATCACGCCGTTCCCTTACGAGGTAGGCACACTGGCATAGTCAAAAAAGTTGAATTCTCGGTGATAGCTTGTAAAGCTGACGCGGCTTAAAATAATTTCTTCCATACTGCCCTATCCTTGCAAACCTCTTTTGCCTCAGTTACCCTAATATATTTATTAAGTATTAAAAATATGTTTAGCTATCTACAATGCATTTTGTCATTGCAAGTATAACAAACAGAAATTCTGACAGCAAATCAGTGAAAGCTGTTTTTTTCTGCAGCGGAGGTTACACTGATTTTGTAACGAATGTCAAAAATACATCATCTCTACTATTTCAATACAAAATGATAGACATTACGACAGAAAATCTCTAAAAACAAATGAATTCCAGTATACTCCAATTTTATCCACTGGGAGGAGACAAGACTTAAGTGCCGCTCTAATGGATACCGTATTGTTGGGGAAGCAATACATACCCGATTGCACAGTAACAATTTCAACAGGAATACCTGGAGCAGACTGAGGAAGACATGAGATTGAATCCTGAAACAGACAGCCCAATAACACAGACGACAAAGAATGAGTTTGTGAAACAGAAGATTATCGGAGAACCACCTGATCACCCGACATATGGTAAATAAGGCGGAAAAAGCAACAGAATGTCATTGGATTCTATGATCCCATAAGACGACGCGCGATTCGCGCGTCGAAACGTTGGAAGCAATGGAGAATCTCACCCAGTGGAAAACTCGAAAGCTTTAAAAAAAAAGAATGATATTTTAACAATATTTATAAATTTACTATCGAAAGTTTTCAATTAAAACTCCTCTTTAACACGGATTGGTCGCCAAAGAGACTACAATCATTCCTACATAGAAACCCTACGCACGCTGTTGCCTTGTATATATCTCCGCAAAACGTATTCCATCATTGTGCGAACTCTTACTTCCCAACCCGCATTTCCCTTCATCCCTGCATCAAAGGGCCCACCATATCCATCGACCACCCCCAGATATGCGCGCGTTTATTGAAATCCACAATCGGATGGAAAAGCAGCGGATCGGGTGTGGAAATCGGTTCGCGTGCACCTTTGAACTTCGCCGCGAACATATTGCTGCGAATGATTCACACTATTATTACATATCTCCTCGCTATCACAAGTTCCGTCTCCTAGCGCACACCCTAACGCATGCAAACTACATGGAAGATATGGAAGTTGTGTTTCAACCTACTTAGCGTAGATGACGTTACAAATGAGCATGTGTGACTTCAACAGTTCCATTTTAGGCAAAAGTACTGCTTCCACAGTTTATCATGTTTGCGGAGAAATGATGACCCCGGGAGTAGCATTGTAAGTAGCATTCAGAATGAGCAAACAAGTAAGAACGGTGATTAGGTTCATGGTAGCGAGCTCTAGAAAGGTTAGGGATTAGGACGCCAGCGAGCGAAGGCGTTTCTAATGACCAGCTACCTAGGACATCTTGGAAGAAAAGAAAACTCTCCACTCAAAATTGTAGAAGAACGCATTCACAAAAATAAGGGATTGATCAATGTGAAGCTGTTCAAAGGCATAGAGAAAAGATTGATGATATTTTTAGCGTGGGGCGATACGCAATTCGTGAAACATTTCATCTCAGAAAGAGCTCTGACTTGAGGATTTTGAAATGCGATAATGAAGAGGAATGGAAAAGTCGGCTGGTTAACGAGGACCACAAAATGAAAGTTTAAAAAAAAGATAAGGAAAAAAAGGAGATCAGAGGTGGAGACAAGAAGGAGACAGCGAAAGTAGATGGAGAGTGACTTATTTAAAAGGAATCGTATGATGAAATTGGAGATAGAGAGTGGATAACCGCGGTAGAGGGAGGTGAAGGATGGGAGTTTTGGACGAAATGAAAGTACGAAGAAATAATTAATTTTGGGATTCTCAGCGTCTTGATTAGTTAAAAACCCAACGTTTCTTCTTCCCTGCCAGAAACATCATGACAGAAGGGTAGAAGAAACGTTGGCTCTTTAACTAACCAAGAAGCATGGAATCCCAAAAGTAATTATTTCATTGAAAAATGAACCACAAAAGCAATCTCTTACGCAAAAATTGCAACAAGAAAAAACATCCTGGACCGGTAAACGAACCACGGGCCTTTAGGTTGCCGGGCGAATGCGAACGTTCGGGTCAATGCTTACGTATTTCATCAACGCTCAGCGTGGCAGGATGGAAAATCATCAGATATACTAGAGGAGACAGAAAGCAATAAAGAAGAGACTCGATGCCAGGCAAATGTACAATTTTGGCTGGAGAAATTTGGACAAAGATCGGCAAACCATCGATCGCGAGCTACAGGTAGCTCGAGATAGGTGGTGAATGAATCCAATGAATGTATCAAACACCTTTCATTCCATCTTTGGTATCTCGCCACATATTAACATATTTGGGGAGTAGCTCTCTCGATCGGGATGTTTTCCCAACCCCTGGATTAGTTTACAACCCCGAAATGGATAGAACTCAGTAAGGGATCGCCCAAAATCCGACGATCAGACTTTCCAAAAACCGAACAAACGATCAATTGGCCGTACACCAACTGAGACGGAATGTATTTTTGGAGCCGGGGTGGGTGCAGAGGGCACGGTGCGGTATATGCGGGTGTCACGTCTGCATCCGCTCAATGAGATGGACGGGGAGAGATAGGAATGGGAGCGGGAGAGGGAGTTGTACCTGCCGGCAGCGACGGCGAAAACTTTGGGGTAAAAGATTCCGCAGTGCGGAGTCCGCGTTCGAGAACGGTCGGGTTCGACTCATGTGGTGGGGCGGGAACTCCATTCTCGATTGACGGAATGGAACTCGGGGGCTCCCTCGTCTGTCATCGGACGAAATTGGATACATGGCAATAGGCAGACGCACCGAAAGTCGAGGGATATCCGTAATTTGCTCAACTCACTGACCAAATGAAACTTCGTTGGCACAACTGTAGGCATTAAGCAGCAATATCGATCTCAGAGACCAAGGAGTAGATCAACTTCCCAAAGCAAGGCTAAATAATCCTGGGCAATCTTAGCGATGCTTTGTTATATTTCTAATGAAACGCATAAACAAAACTACACTTCGTGAAAACATTGGGTATGAGTGGAAATTACTTCACACTTATGACCTAGATGAAACGTCAAATAAAAATAAAATACGTGTTTCTGAATGGAACAATGACTTATTTTTACTTAGTTTAGGAACTATGCCTTGCAGCACGTTGTAGTAGATTTATTATTTTGGAGTCACCAAAAATGAACGAGAGCTGTTTTAACTGCACAAATTAGAGAATTTGAAATTAGTGATTGAGGAATCTAATTAGTGATTTTACAACAAAATTTATTTGATTGAATATAAAGCGTTTTAAAGTCACCATTTAATCAACAGATAGACTCAGGAACAGAATATGAATTCAAACTACATCTCACCGGGAAATTTCAATTTATATTAAAATTCGTTATTTATATTGGATAAAAACACTTAGTAATTTTCCACGGATTTACTGCTATAGCACGACGCGTTTCACCACTCTGTGGCATAATCATATGCTCATGATTATGTCACAGAGTGGTGAAACGCGTCGAGCCATAAAGATCTGTGTAAGATTACCTAGTGTTTTTATTCATTATGGATATCGACAACTTCCACGAGGTCCAGCCTGAAACAGTTACATTTATTACAATTACGTTTTTGAAAATAACTGACACAAGTCTTCTTGAGGAAATAATAACAAAATTTTTATGTGAAAAATTTCTACTCATTTTCAAGAAAAATGGAACAATATTTTCATTAATTCTGACAAAATACGTACGATAATGCCCACTGTACCTTTTCGAGAAATTTCAAGTAAAGCCAACCTCGACAAAGGATATTTGTTCTCGTCCAATTAAACTACTAAAAATGACGATCAATCACCGTAGTATACACACGGGATGATTGGAAACAATTGCACTATTTTTGTAATCCCTGATAAAGAACACGTGAACGGAGAACGAATTGATTCTGTAGTGGCTTGAAAATCAGGGAGAAGAATAATTCGGATTCCTCCACGAGAGTTAAAATGAGAAAACCGAGATTCCAGCCAGTTAAGAGGGGAAGATGGATCACTTTGGCAAGAAGAAAAAAAATTGAAACGGGCGTAATAGTTAGCGTCCGTATATATTATTTCGACGTGTCGAAGGCGCTATTGGTAGGACCCTCTGCCACACTCGTGTGGGCACCCGGGTGAAAACGTATCACCGCGAATGAGTGGAGTCATTGCCGATTCAGGACCACGGAGGACCCATCCATCCCGGGATATATTGAGTGTGTCCCAGCCAAATGTGCCTTGCTACCCAATGCAATTCCAACATCCAACGCGCGCATAGCTTAGCACCCAGTCTTGCCAACCTGCCGATAAGGGGGAAACTGGCAAGGGTACCAACCCGTCCGATCCCGTACCCCTTTTTTCAGAAAGGAAAACACCATTCCGACAATCCCCGTGGGATTCCCCTTCGTGTACTCGGCGACCTCATCCCCCCTCCGAAGTTACATCAACCCTCTCTCCCCCCGTATGGTAGCAACCCCTCCCCTCTCCCTTTCCGCTAAACGACTCACCCCCCCAACAGCCTTCCCGAAACCACCCTCGCCCCTCAGCACAGGAGCCGAGCATCTCTGGCGAATGGTCTGGAGGCATCGAGAGCTTAGGTCCAAATTTCGACATTTTCAACATGGGTGGTTTACAAACGATTTTTTCCTCTGTCTGTTTTTTTCAATTGTTTCAACCTCTTCCTTGTTTATGTTACGATCAATAATATAGGCATTAAATAAGAATTAAGTATGTCAAGTAAAACGTAAATAAAACACCACTTTCATTTAAGTAGAGCAATGAAACGAATTATTAAGTGCATAAATAATGTATGGGATGGCGGGAAAATCAGAAAAAGGTGGGACCTATCAGAAGACACCTGATCCCAAGTTCTGGGAATAAATAGCGGTAAAATTTCAGGCTATAGCATTCAGAAGCCCTGAAGATGAGGAATGGGTCGTTCTTCGCAAAGATCTCACCCGTCGGAACACCCGATAAACCTTTATGCACCAAATGAAATACTAGTTGATGAAACTTGTGGTTTCCTATTACATTCAAAGAATGCCGTAAGGAAAATAGGTTAATCGACTGCGATTACTAAAATTCAGCATTATAGGCGTGCACATGACACAAGAGCTTCAGATACACTAACCTAAGTTTAATTGTGCTTTCAATGATATTTGTTATGAATAAAAAAGTCAAGATGGAAGATTAAAGATGGTGAAACGAAATCTTTTAAGTACTGCATCACCAGAATACGCCACCGTACATGGCCAGAACAAAGAAAGACATAAAACTAGCGTATTATAAAATAACTTTTTCTATAGTACATTCAGCTTTGTATCTATTCTTCCATCATAATGACAACTAACCAATCACCTACTGCCACATCAACCTTGGTATTGACGTTTTGTCGATGTGCATAGTCGATAAATTTCCATGGAAGATCTTCCCAATTCTCTTATTGAAATACGTGAGGTAAATACGAAAAATCATCAGCCATATAGAGAATGATACGGAGATAATCGTATATTGTCACATTTTTCTATAATTTCAATGCGCTTTTAACATGGGATAAATCTCACTCTCGCAGATAGTATGCCTTTAGTTTTGCTTCGACTACTCCCTCACATAGACAGCGTATTGATTAGGGGTGATATATCGATGAAGGTAGGCTTAAATAGAAGAGAGTAAAAATCCTCTAGGTTTCGACAGGCGCAGGCCACAACCTCCTCACCTCACTTCTGACCTGAAGAAGATAGCTGCAATGCTATCATAACTGTCGTCAAAGACAATGGAAGTACGCGGAAGAAAGCCCGAAAAGACTTCACTGCCATCACAACCTCCTTATAACATCTCTTTCATCATCTCAGCACACGTCCTATCTCTCTCCATCCCCTACATATAACCAATTATATCTCTTCCTTCCTCTTCCCCGCTTACCCAACATCCTGCCCTCTAAAACGGCTTTCATCAACCCTTGCCCCCTCATTACCTCTTCCTACTACTTACTTTACCTCGTCGTAATCTGATAGAAGTTTTTTGTCCTCACCCGCCATACCAAGTACTTTCTCGTTTGCCTTCCATTTCATCCACCACACTTCCTCTATTACCCTCCACGCACGCATCTCGAACTCGTACAATCTATTCTCGTACTACTTTCCCCTTTTCTTTACACCTATACATAAGATTCACCTCATCAGCTCCCTCCTATTGCTCAGCGCTTCTTTCGTTAGCACTATTCTAACGCTTTTTCTTACTGCACTAGTTGAAAATTAAGGGAAACTAGGTATCGATCCATTTAATCTGTACAAGGAAAATCTCTGACGAGACAGTAATAAATAAATAGGAAACAAAAATAGAAGTTTTTATCATACCATTAGGAATAGAAAGCAAATAGGAAATCGTCAATTCCACGTTTCCAAACCATTGCCCAAGTTTCTGCACCATAAAAGGCTAAACTCTACATTAAAACATCTCATATCACTCCACATAATAACGTATAGACAACGCTTTTTTGATTAAAATGTGGGGGTCTAATATTTCGACGCTCACGCCTAGTCGGCACTCCCTACGCCACAAACCATCCCCTCCGCTATAGTATACGGACTTGTCCCTTCCTACAACATCAAACTCCCCCTCTCCCCCCTTCCCCAGGCAATCCCTCGCAACAATATTCTCCTCCCCCTGCTGGATGTTTAGGGTGGAAACTTTAACCCCTCCTCCCCCCCTATACACACCCCTTCCGCCCGCTACACAACCTCAAACCCACCCCCTCTCGACCCCGTCTCCGTCCCCCAACCCACTCTGTCTCCCTCACACGGTGGCGACTGCAACCATGACAACGCGTCGGCATCTCCGAAATACAGAGGACCGAAAAGAGAAGCAGGAGTGGGTGTTTTGGAGGGGGGAGTGATTTTGGAAGCCGTAGAATGCTCCTGGGGGGGAGGGAGGGGCGGGATGGAGGGAAGAGGGAGGAGGGGGAGGGGCAAATGAATAGCTTGGGGGTGGAGGAGGAGGGAGATGTATAGCATGGGGTGCAGGAGGATGTATTGGGAAGAGGGGGAGGGTTGCGGAGGGGGAGGCTTGGGGGAAAGGGTGTCGATGCAAGAGGGGCGGGGGGAGGAAATGGGAAAGGGAAAGAGGGGGTTTCCCCACGCAAACCCCAGGGCGCCAGAGATGCTTCCAGAGCCAGACCGCCCTCCCTGTAACGTCGCTGTAACGTTTCGGCTCTCACTCAGTCCAAAATCTGAGAAAAGTGCTTAACTCTCGTTTTTTTGCGAAAGTGAAAAATTAGCATTTTTACTGACAAGAAAAAACAGTGTGGGAAAGTAATAGCCAGGTATCGGATTATATAGGAATTATATAATAATCTAATGAAATGAGTTAAACTTTGTCTATTCAACAATGCACTTTTAAAAATCACTTTCCGACCAAGGTTTCGACTTATTAAGTCATTTTCAAGACATTTTAGACTTATACAGCCATTGATTTTGTGAGTCGGAACCTTTGAAAGAGAAATAAAACTATATTGTGGACCATGCAAAGTTTACTCTATTTCCTAAGGGCAATGGAGTTGCGCAGGAAGCTAGAGACAAAGTTACGCAGGAAAAAAGTCTAGTCCTAGAAATAATGGTTTACGAATTACTTTAAAGGTTATTTGCCCAACAGTTTAAAAAATAAATGAGTTCTTTGTTTTACTGTTATTTTCAAAAAGGTAGAATCACTTGACTGGTAGCATCTGGAAGTAGCAGCCAGGAAGTAGCTGGAAGTAACAGGCAACTCACACTGGGGTGATTACACCTAACTAACGGCTGAAACTATATGTTACGGCTTTAGTAGTCGAAACTTTATACGTAGCTGGTTCTAATGTCCCTCCTTGGGTGAATATCGTTTTAAAATAAATTTTATTGAAGTATTTAGAGTCAGTCGGCCCCGGTGGCGATAGGGTAAAAGTTCCTTGCCAGCCAATCCAAGAGTCGCGGGTTTGAATCCCGCCAAATTAGATTTTCACCTCCATTGGGGGGAGGGGTTGTGTTTAATCCCGTGTTTCTAGACAATTTCGATCACGTAACTAATAAGTCACATGGCATAATAACGGAAGTTTGGATTTCTTGGTGTGTTTGAACCGCTCGGCAGAATTACTTACGAGTCCTATATATTGTTATTGCGTCTCTGATGGGGATATTCATCTCCATCAACAATATCCCGGGGAGAAAAGCCGATCGGGAAGGGTGAGTGAGATTTTATGAGCGGTTCAAATTCACCAAAATCTCAAATCTTTACCACGTGACTCCTTAGTTACGTGATCGGAATAATCTCAAGGGTTTCAAACACGACTCCCAGGACATGGTTGTGAGTGTTCGCCCGTTGTTACGTGCTACAATGGCCGAAGTTAAGGTGGTTGTAGCGATTTTTGTTTATGTACTGATTTGGGTGAAATTTTGCATACGTGTTCACGTGTTCTCATTAGTGACATCTCTAGATAAAAGTGCACTCTTAAGATTTGTTTTTTTTTGGCAATTTAAAGCTATTTTAACACACAGCCTTATGGCACATGACATATTTCATAATAATTCGATTACATATATGTACAGATTTTCTACTAAACGTCGATTAATCTGTATTTTATGGTTATAATTGTTACTAACAAATATCAAGGTTTCACGCTAAGTGCAATATTCGAAAAAAAATATTTCAATATAATTTCGTCTAGATTTCAAATACCGCGCCGAAAACTAGTCATAACATGTTTTAATCACGGAAAAAAATTTAAAATAAAATTCTAGCATCATTCCCATTGATGCCTGTATTTTTCGTTCCGACGCATAAAAGATGCACTGAAATGAAATGCGGTCAAATAATATTTTTCCGACTTTCTTTAAAAAATTTTAAAATGTGTACTCAATAACCCACGGTTACGGCTCCAGCCACCTTAAAGGTTTCGATACATTTTCAGGACGATTTTAAACGGTGGCGGTAGGGTCAACGGTCCTCGCCTGCCTACTCAAGGGTCGTGGGATCGAATCCCGCCTGGGTAGGTTTTCAACTCCCAGGGCATGGCTGTGTGTGTTCGTACATAATAGGTTTAAATGTAAGAGAGGAATAGATAGTCCCAATTTCGCTCTAAATTACAAGACTCAATTATTTTTATTATATATACCGCCAGATTAGGTTTGGAGTTGAACGACTTTTTCCGGAGCGGAAGACGCCGTTCCTTCTGTAGCGCAACGGCCGCCTTCGGAAAGCGAATCCTACAGGAAGGGGAGCAACATAATAGCGGACCCAGAAGAAACGTAATGACGTAAAAAAACTCTTAAGGGATAGCAGTAGGGGGAGAGAGACCGCCATCGCCTTCGCCAGGAGCCGGCGTGGCGTAACTTAATTTATTTCGCATCCCTTGCCTTCAATTGTTCGAGAGCCGCACGGAGGGAGGAATATTCCCTCTCTCCACCTTTCTTTCGTCCTCCATCACATCCCTTCCCTCGAATAACGAAAACCTTAACGCCGTCTTCTTTCCTGTCTTCCGCGGAAGTTTCACTCAATAGCTACCGATCAATCAATTCCTAAAGCTCACCTCGCTCCCTCACTTTCGTCTTTCACTCTTTCGAAATGCCCTTCTGGGAGGACACATCATTCTCATTGGTTCTTATCGTTCTAAAAGAAAAAAAAGACAAGATGAATAGCTTTTCCATCATCAGCCCATTCCGGAGAACCATTAGATGCGATTCCGCACGTAAAACGTAAAATTTACCGGGCCGTTCGGTAGGTGTTTCACATAGATTCAAACCATGTCTATTATATTGAGTGGTGGCTAGGCGGCGTTACCTTAAACGGTTCAGAGTGGCCTCTTCTGCCACGCAGGTTTTATTCGATGACGGCTTCATTTAAAAAAACTTGACAGTGGCAGGCTTCACGTCGTAGAAGTTTTTTTATGCTTATATTCATGATAAAGGAATACTTTGCACTTATCTACAAAACGATGATGATTTTTTTTGACGACGCCAAAAATCGGAGCAGCGCGTCGTAATACTAAATATTTTTATAAAAATGTACAAAGTATTTTACTTTATCATGAATAAAAAGGCTTTATAGAAACTTGGGAGAGTGATTAATATGTTTTGGAAATTCTTAACGTATGTCACCACTCATTGTTGATTATTTCAACTCAGCAGATTTTCCGCAATTTTTCCGCCAAAAATAAAAATTCTCTTTCCAACTATTATGCTCATGATGAAATAAAACACAGTTTTCCACTGATAAAAGATTTAATAGTCATTAAATCTTTTATTATTGGAAAACGGACTGTGTTTTGTTTTTGTCATTATGGAACGCTTCCACCACATCACACCTGTCTCTGTATTTTATATTATCCTCCTATTTTAAGTCTTCCCTCTATTTAGACACAAAGTGAGTTCACAAAACACAAGGCGGTTTTAATTTGGACATGCTTCATTCAAGTGTTGTCAGTATCAATTTCCTCCACAAATAACACCAAAGAGGCCACCAAAAATGATTACTAAAAGTAGGAAATGTATAGACCTATTTCTCCGCTAGCACAATTTCAAATTATTTTGTCACTGCTCCATTTTTTTAAACATTACAGAGATTTGGACTTGAAAGGGACACAAAATTATTATCTCTTAACGAGACCGTCACGTATGAGACACTCCCTTTCGCCTTGATTCTAGAGCACCAATCGAGGAGAAAGAAAACAGAGGGAGAAAGGCACCAGCTGTAAAATGAAACGTGACGTCGAGTGCATTGGGCTTCGAGCAATGAAATGTTCAATTAAGAATTTCCGTCAGTCGACTCACGTAGAGACATGGAGAGAGAGGCTGGAGGCAGGAGCGCTGGTCGTTTCCCAGCCTCCCCACGTCACATGGACCCTTTCTTTTTTTCACTCGCCGCATGCTTCGAAAAACAAACCCCTTCGGCCATTCTCCGACAAAATTGGAAGACCGTCCACGAGGGGATGTGGTCCTCATCACCAAGGGTGGTCGCACGGTGTGGTGCAGTACTTAAAAAAAATATTTCTTGCCGCCCAAAATTATCGCATCATATCTTTATGAGGAGCATTTAAAAGAATCAACACTGAGGAGCGTTCTTGATGATTCGAAGGATATGGGTTTTGTACGGAATGAAATTACACTGAAAATATGGATAGCGTAAAAAAGATGGTGAAATATAGAAAAGGTTGTCGAAGAGTTTATAAGGGAGTGTAGCGTTGTAAATTTCAGAAACGTGGACTCTGAGAAAATAGGACGAGATTAGGCTGCAGGCATTCGAGATGTGGGTGTGGAGGAGAATGGGGAAACTGCGGTGGACGGAAAGTAGAAAACGAGGAGGTGCTTGATATGGTGGATGTGGACAGGAAACTTCTTGAGGATACAATATTAGGAGGCAGAATAGGTGGTTGGAATAGGTAATGAAGGGCGATGTGTTGCTGAAGGCCATGATATAGGAGAGAATGTTGGGTACGCGGGGAAGTGGAAGAAAGAGCATAGGCTTCTTAGACAGGATGAAGAGAGATTGGATGTATGATGAGATGAAGAAAGAAATTGTGTAGGCAGATAGGGCCCTGCGCTTGTGAAACTCTTGAGGAGTTTCATGCACTTTCATTTATACCCACCTTAACCAGCAGATTAGCCTAATAATTATAATATGGTGATAGAGGCCAACGATGCAGATACATAACCGTTTATGTATCTGCAACGTATAATTAATAAACAATACGCTTAAGCTTCTTGATTGTTTTTGAGTTCTGAAAGTACCTTCGTTATTTTTGAATGTTCATGATAGACTAAGTGTTCAAGAACAATGAATTGTTTTCTATTCTATTGAATACTTCATTAAAGGTGTGGTACGCCAAGAGTAAATGGTCTACCAAGGTTTACGCAAGCAGAAAAAGGTTGGAAAGCGCCAACGTCGAGGTTAGCATCCAAGCACGAGTCCATGGAATTTGCTTTTATTGTTATGTTCTATTGTTATGCTGTACTTTTATGTACGTTATATTTTTACGTACATTACAAGACATCAATCTAAAAATCAATCAAATTGTTGGAAACAAATTACATTTTCTTGAAACTCTGCCTGGCACCTGCACTCAAAACAGTTTGATCATAATTTTGTCAAACATTTTGACTGACTTAAAAGGTTCGTTCGTGACGACTTCGCTCCGTAGTGCATATTGGTCTACAATCTCACTTAGGACGCATGCAAAGGAGTGAGCCCAAAAAAATGTATGAGAAAAAACATAATCAAACGGGTTTGAGAATATGTGCCAGGCAGAATTAGGAGAAAATGTAATTTTTTTCCTAAAGAGTATTAACTCTTGATTTATAGATTGATATCTTGGAATCAAATTGCCTTTTCTTCAGATTTTGCCAGCCACATAATTATCCAAACCATTTCATTTTTTTGCTGACAAATTCTTGGCGAAAAATATTAACAAACGGATTTGAATATATGTACCCGGCAGAATTTGGAGGAAATTAATGCGATTCCAATAATTTGATTGATTTATTGATCGATGCCTTGAAACCAAATCGCTTCATCCTCTGATTTTGCCTACTACAGGATTCTCCACCCCATTTCGTCATTTTCTTTGGACAAAAAGTTTGACCGTTAGACATCGTAAGTTTCGCTCACGGCGACATAACTCTGTCGTACATCTTGGACTAAAATTTCACTTCAGACGTCTGCCAAGGAGTGAGATTTCAAGGAATGACATCGGCTTTACACTCTACCTCGTTGTCATAGCCGGCACAAGGGATACCCTTCATATGGGTTCGCCTACCTCATCTGAATGCAATTCTGGGCACGCAGCCGGGGTTTCAAGTGGCCCCCGGGGGCGGAGAGGATGGGTGGGAATTGAGGGGGAAGGGGGGGGTGTAAAAGGGTTGAAGAGGTCGAGCTCGTGGGGCCTCGTCGCGTCCTCGGGCTGGACCCACAAATTGATATTTATGCGTCGGCACCCTTTGATCAGAGGACACGTTGAGGGCAAATTGGCCCTCCTGCTCAACCTCCCTTCCCTTCCAACCCACACACGCTCGTCCTCGTTGCTACCCTGAAAGGATTCCCTGGGTATTTTTTTATTTTAACCTCCAAGTTGTCTCCAGTCAAGGGTTTGCCTCGAGAGCAGGTTGATTTGCATTAGGATCTTGAGAATTTCGAAGCCGTGAAGGCTGGCGTGGAGACCACGGAGGAACAGAAAACTATGAGTGTAACAAGCCTACTACGAGAATTAAAATTATAGCTTTCCCATTTGGATGCGGTAATCAATCAAAAAATATCGAGCATAATATACTTTAAATCACGTTATCTTTCTTCCTCAATGGCAATTTAAGAAATAAAAAAATGAAATGCAACTTAAACTAAATGTTATTCATCAATCAAATTTATAGAAATAAATATGGAAAATAACTTCTCGAGAAGGTTAATTTAAAATGCCTTAATGGCCACGATTAGGAAGTGGCATCACGGTAATTAAGATTAAATAGTTTGTTAGATACATATATTATCACCAGAAATATTTCCTTCCTATGCCAACTACGACTAACAGTATATCCTACGCGCTGCACTCAGAAAAGCTAAATATGCTATCCTTTCCTATCCTTAATTTGGTTTATAATTTATTCCTTGTTCATTTCGGTTCTGCACTCATGTAGCTTCTGCTAAATCCTATTCTACTTACCTTCTGACAGTTTGTAAGCGTATTTATCGATAAAATAAGGTAGGGAATGATCTGTCGCTAAATTCAAATTTTCATCAAAATGGCCTAAAATATTTAAACTTCAAACGCTTGGCGTAAGCTCAGGACGGTTGATAAAAAATATGAAAAAAAATCACGCCTTATATTTAGTCCCAAACACAACTTTTCTGACTCCAAGCTACCTGAAGTTCGAAAAAAAGTTTGACGATCACCCCTAACGGTCACTTCTTTTAAAATCACTCTCGGTGAGCACGCATTAAAACCTTGTAAGAAGTAGTTCAGCAGTTTGCTTGAGCGTAAAATAATCTGAAAATGCGCGAACGGAAGTCTTGCAGATTCAAGTATTTGGCTGCCGAAGGTATTCAGCTTATGTACGATATCCACATACAGTGGTAATAAAAATTAATTAATACCACCACGCTTCCAATTGATAGTTAAAGATAGACACTAAAACGTAAGCGGGTACGAAATCAAACTATAAATAGTTCTTTATTGGAGTACTTTATCACGAAAAATCTCATAAAAACTATGCACTTCCAGTAATGGCTACGCCGTGAATACTTCATGTATCAAAATAATTATTAGCAGGAGGGATAATAATCAAATATGGAATTCAATTATCTCGATGGGATACTCAGACAGCTGCAAGTAATTGTGGTTCACTAACCATAACGAAGCTCGCCAGATAAGCTCATAGTTATGAATAGGTAATCGAATTATTAATCGAGTGAACATTGGAGAAAGCGCAAGAGTTTGATTGGAATTGCTAAGGGTCCCTTTACAGGGTAACTCCTCAAACGACCGCGCACCCTGGCCGACCGCATGGCCTGGACTCCCACTTTCAATTACGCTTTGTGGGGGAGACTTATTAATTCAGTTCGCAGCAGGAAGGTCCTCCGTCCGACCCAATAAATATCAATTCCGCTATGCAGGTGGGCTATCTTTCGTTCGGTTGCCAACCATATCGCCACCGAGATTCTATCGTCAGCCATCTTTCAAATGAGAGACACTTAAATCATCAGCGTCATTGGTATTCTCACAAACGTGGCAGTGTCCTTCCTTTAATTTCTCCGACCTCCGAATTGAATTAATCCGACCAAGGAGAGTTTTCTAGAACGTTTTCCTTCGCAAAGCAATCTACTTTCCCATATTAAATCTCTTATAAACCCTTTGTGTATTATTACCTTCCTTCATAGTCTCCAATATTCCTGCCCTAGAAATGTTTCCCCTTATAATAATCCACAAATACCAGAATTTACCCGAACTTCCTAAGAGTCCCTTAGTTTTGGACCTTCACAACCAGAAAATCTTTTACCGTCGCAGCTTTTCATGTATGGATTAATTTTCCGAAGCAATGAAAAACATCCCTTCAACGGACAACTTTATAAAGAAACATTTATGTCATTTATCAAATAATTAATGTAGTCTGGAATGTTTTTTCCCTCTGGAATCCTTAATTTATCCCCTCTTTTATACGAATTGACAGTAAAAAATGTTATTAGTATATATAAAATATAATTACTTATTGCCTCATCCTGTCTTTATTTTTCACTAAATTTAATATATGTATTTAGATTTTTCATCATTTCATGTTAATTTTTATTCATGCACAGATGTTGTGGAATAGTTGTGTTGTGACAGAGCCTTATTGCCGTAATACTCATCTACTATACTCAAATAAGTCGCATATGATTTAGTAATGGTTATATAATATGGCCATTTAATTATGATTACATACTGTTTATTAAGTTCAATTAGTCATGTTGTATTCATTACTATTTTAGGAGGATATTAATCCAAAAACAATAAATATTATGATATTTTTATCCCTCTCCTTCTCTCCCACGCTTACCCTACATCTTTCCCTTCATTGCCCTCCTAAGCTTGTAATAGTTGCCCCTCAATGTTACTCTCCAGTCAATGTTGCTACGATCTTCAAATTTCTTCCACCAGCTTCCTTACCTCTCCCAACATGCCCAAAACTTCCTCTCTTGTTTTTCTCTCCAACCACGTTACTCATTCCATCCTTATAGTTAATTGGGTGTGGCGGATTGAGAATACAGTACACTAATACTACAAATGTTCTTAAGTATACACGGATTAGAACGATTGACGCAAAGAAACATGCTTCGTTTAATGTTTAGACGCTTAAGGTTTGAAAAGTTTCGAGGAGATGTTATCAGTGAGCAACGAGAGGAAATTTTGGCTTCGCAAAAACTTCACCGTGGGAGGCAGATGCGAGAGAGGCTGTGAGGCCATCCATCACTGCCACCGCTTTGTAAATCATGAAATCTACGCATTAAATGAAATGAACCGTCTTTCATTAAAATTGCAAGCTTCCTTCTGTGGAAACATGAGCGACAGCTTAATCCATCTATGTCAGTCAAAACAGGAAGGAAAGAGCGGCGTAAGACTTTTGTTCCATAAAGATGCTACGATTGTCTTCGCTTTCGAACACAACCAAACCAAAAAACTGATGAGCAAACGATATGAGCAAAAAATTTAAAACATCCACAAAGGAATGAACGAAAAATCCCAATCTAGTGTTGACGTGACAGCACCATTTGGTATTCAGACCGATGGATTTCCTCCCAGAGATGTTTAAAGTATTTGGCACGTATGTGATCCGACGTAGTCTTTCTTCTCCGTGTGACAAAAAACAAAACATAATACGAAGAACCTCTTCTGTGCTTGGAATACTATTAGTAAAGTAATCTACCGGTTAAGGTAGGTTGAATATAAGTGAGCAACTTCTAGATTGTTACGTGTGCAGGGCCCTACTCCCTAAAATATTTCTCTGTTCTGCTCAGCGTAAATCCTAACCTTCTTCATCTCGTCCAAATACTCTATTCTATTTCTTACCCTTCCCCGCTTACCCAACATCCGTCATTCTATCATGGCCTTAAGCAACTCATCGCACCTCATTACCCCTTCAAAACACCTACTTTGTATCCTCCTAATCTCGTCCAGAAGTGTATTTTCATCACTCACCATTCCAAACACTTCTTCCTTTCTCTCCCTTTCCGTCCACAGTACCTTCTCCATTCTCCTTCACACCCTGCTTCGACAACAAATTAAAAATTTTAATAGTTATGAAGCCCATAAACTAAACCAAAACTCGATAACGAATGTAATATACATATAACAAAGGTTATCTCGTAGCTGCGTGAATCAAAACAAATGAAAAATCACATATTCACGTCTATGTCGCCATTTAAGAAAAACGCTGCTCACACCGACAGCACCGACGAATAATAATCAGAGCAACACTGATGAGAATCATCAATGATTTATTCAAGCCTAACCTCACAAATTCATGAACAAAATGATTAAGTGACTCTAAAATGCTACGTGGAAATAGAATGAGCAAGATCAAAGCATTAGGTAAACGCATTGCCACAACACACGTAAAATATTACCCTCAAATCCATTGAAAACATTAATCTACCTAGAAATTTTATTGTTTCTCTCCACTGGCTGAGGTAGGTGTTGGTGGACCGTTTCCTCTATATTTTCCCATGAAAATCATAAAACGCCTCCTTTCTAACACCATTTCTCTCTCTTGACATAAGTATACTTTCATATCATCCTTACGATCAACTTACATCCAGTAGAATTTCCTGCTTAGAAGAGGGCACTTGCTATAATATATTGGAATTTTGATTAGTAAAATGACGTTTGCCGACATTATTGATCGAATCTCTTCATGAATCTGCCATTAATCTAATTCTCTGAATGATAAACTTGCCCAAGAGGCAAATACCATGAGATGAAAGGCCGTTCCTTACATTTTTGGACGCTTTTAAAACCTCCGCAATTTAAAAATAAACACTTTCCCCATTAACATTTCTGACTCTCCTCCAAGCAATGGCTTTATGGGCGAAGAGCGATTATCATTTGACTGGGATGCACATCGCATTTTGCTGGCACTTTCAACGTTCAGCGGACGTTTTCGTAACAGGAAAACAAGAATGAATCGCGGCCCGCAGCGTCAAAGATACACCACACAACTCATTAGACCCACATCCCATGTTTATCATGTAAAAAGGTTCATGCTTGTGTTTGCTCAATCTTTGTCGTTTTACACTGCAAGATGGGTGGGATCATGGTTCCCTTCTTTCGCATGGTCATTCTCGATATCCAAAATGCAAACCACTGCGGAAAGGAAATGCTCAGAGATACTGTCCTAGGAACGCATTCCATAGATTAAAAGTAGTGATTGAAAGCACTTGACCAAATTTGAATAGTGAAAATCACGTTTTCGCTCTCATGAGCCCCAATGATAAATAACGATAACGCTAACGTCCGCGATATGGAGATCCGTGATTGCGGTCCTGGTATCCTTAGTTGGAACCTATAAAAGGTCCGTGATCTGGAGAGATCAGCATTAAAGTCGGCCAAGTCCATTTTTACCTTACTAACAATGTTATAGGATGGCTGAAGACTTTTATTTTTAGTGAAAGAAAGAACCAAGTCGAAAGTTCAAATATTTGCCTTTATATGGCAGCAGTTCCCTTGATTACTGAGTACAGCAGATCTACGGGAGGAATATGCGGAAAATCGTTGTTCTCAAAACTCACTTCGATGGACTATGTCCACTCAAATACTGAGCTTTCAATAAACTATTTAAACGTTTGAATGTAACAGGTTGTAAGCAATGCTTCAGGAGCAATACACTTCTTAAAAATTTACAGTAAACAAAACAAATATTTATCTCCGCTCACGCAATGCTAAACAGAATAATTGTAGCAAATGAAGGACGCGCACGAAAAATGCAAAGGAGAAAAAAAAATATTTTCACCAAAAATATTTCTCACTCCAAAGACAGGGCCGTACGCCACTACCTCCCGAGCTAACCTCAAAGGAAGAATTCGGAGGGGAACAAAGGCGTAAAGCTGGATACCACCGATCGACCAACCCCCATGTCCCATTCGACCAACCCCCATGTCCCATTCGACCAATTACAAAGCGTGCACAACTCGCTGTGGGAAGATTCAATGGGCTGGGAGGTGAGGGGAGGGAAGGGGATTTAGAGGAATTGAACAAGAGAATAGAGGAGAGAAAAGAGAGTGACTTCCCATGTTGAGAGAATGGACGAGAGACGAATAACTAAATTTATGTATGATTAAGGGAGCGAATGGTGTGAGTGTAAGGGTGATGAAACTTAGAAAGTCATGAGTGGATGTGGCGGAAGAGACTCTTAAGAGAAGGAATATAGACTGTCTTAGAATAGGAGAACGAATATGAAGCAGTGCATGAATATCTTCAACGGTTTGCGAGTTAAATGTTTGGAATTTAGAGTTACTTATGAAATTCAATAAACTTTGTGACGACCAGTGTGGTCGTTGTGTTGTGTGGTTTATTGTTAACAGCTCCTGACCGGTTTCTACATTTTCGTACATTATTCTTTAATCTATATATTGTTTCGTCATTATCATACTATTCTCTTGTTAATGACACGAAAGTGCTGAAACCGGTTTCTACATTTTCGTACATTATTCTTTAATCTATATATTGTTTCGTCATTATCATACTATTCTCTTGTTAACGACACGAAAGTGCTGAAACCGGTTTCTACATTTTCGTACATTATTCTTTAATCTATATATTGTTTCGTCATTATCATACTATTCTCTTGTTAATGACACGAAAGTGCTGAAACCGGTTTCTACATTTTCGTACATTATTCTTTAATCTATATATTGTTTCGTCATTATCATACTATTCTCTTGTTAATGACACGAAAGTGCTGAAACCGGTTTCTACATTTTCGTACATTATTCTTTAATCTATATATTGTTTCGTCATTATCATACTATTCTCTTGTTAATGACACGAAAGTGCTGAAACCGGTTTCTACATTTTCGTACATTATTCTTTAATCTATATATTGTTTCGTCATTATCATACTATTCTCTTGTTAATGACACGAAAGTGCTGAAACCGGTCGGGAGATGTTAATAATATTCCAATAAGTCAGTATGGAAGTTACAAAGTTTATTTAATTTCACAGCGCAAGAATGTGGCAGACGCAAAGAAGGTTTGCAATGACAAGGCAGGATGGAGGAAATAATTAAAATCGAAACCAGTATTATATGTCTAGCATCGAGAATTGAGCTCTTTTGAAAAATACCTAGGGAACAGCGTAATGAGCATGCATTTACTTCCACTTCCGATATATCGTCGGTAAATTGATATTTTCTTAACGAGAATCGATATTTTAAATTGCGAATTGGACAGCACCGGAAAGAAGAAAGTGTCTACTATTTATGAGGAGAGGGGTGGGTGATTTGAAACAAGGGGGCGAGGGGCATGAGGAGTAAGGGCGAGGGACGCAAAGGAGAAGGGTGTGACTGGGGAAAATGACGCTTCCCTTATGGTCGGAACGGCAACGTGACAGAGGCAGGGGGCTGGAATTGATGGCTGCATGATTGCTCGGGCGGGCGGGTCAGCTGGGCGGGGGTGGAACTCTGTCAGAATGGCGGGGAGAGCGGAGGGCGGAGCCGGGGAACGTGAGGGGTGGCCATCGGCGGCGGTGGCAGGGTCTAGCCAAGGGGTCGGTACCCGGCGGCTCGTCATCAACAGGGCCTCCCTCCTCCGTACGCCTCCGCTGGTAGCAGGTAGCTCTCCGCCTCCACTGCCCCCTCAACGCCCCCGGCAACCACCTTGTTGGGGAATGCCAGCTTCAGCTTGGAAGGGGAGAGAGTATTTCATGGCTAGTGCAAGCAGTGGGGAAGAAGATGAAAGCAGAGGCCATCGGGGGAGCGAACGCTTCCAAACCCGACAAAGTCATTCCAACGCCATACCCCTGCTTTTACTGACGAATGATATGCTGCCTTAGCACAACCGACCATCTTCAATACAACCCTTGCACGCAATGCCCAGTCAATCAACAATTACTAACATTTATCATTAAGGTGATCCACCAGTAAAGTTAGGTTTATATGGAGGAGAGTAAAATCCCTGCATTCTTTAAAAGCAATAATTTTTTTATCCTAAAATTTTCCGTTCCAGCATTCATTAACAGCATCCATTTTTTATATTTCCATTCCACGGTGGTTCCCGCTTCAGATCAGCGGTTAACTCAATTTCAGAGACCCGCTAAACATTTCCTCTCATTAATGGTCTAATCTACCGGATAGGGTATGATTCAATGGAAGAGAGTAAAAATCCTTCATACCTACTTTAACCGCCGCAAGCAATTTGCGTACACTATTTTTTTCCTTTCACCATAATACATCTTTTCATTCCATTCATATATCCTATTCTCTTTCTTCCTCGCTTACCCAACATCCTCCCCTCTATCACGGCCTTCAGCAACCCTTCGCCCCTGATTACCTGTTCCAACCACTTTCTCTGCCTCCTACCAATCTCCCCCAAAAGTTTCCTCTCCTCACCCACAATTCCAATAACTTCCTCATTCGTCTTCCCTTTTATCCTCCCCACTTTCTCCATCCTCCTCCACACCCACATGTCGCATGCCTGCAGCCTAGTCTCGTCCTCTTTTCTCAGAGTGCACGTATCTGAACCGTACAATGTTACACTCCATATTCAACTCTTTGTCATCCTTAACTTTACGCTCTTATGTAAGGTGTTTCCACCGTAAAATTACTTAATGTCATTTTAATAATATTCTGGAAACTTATAAAAAAAACATGTCCTCTAGCTCATATGAACAATAAAATTTTACCTTTCCACGCAATTTTTCTCCCACACTGAGCTTGAAATTACATTGTGCTAAATACAATGGGAGAAAAACGCAGTAAAATAATATTGTTATCTAATATAAATGCCATTTCCACAGAAAACGTTTAATAAGGAGCGAAAACTCGTGACAAATTGACTTAAAACGAAAGAGATGCATCTTGACACCTTATTTTTTGTGTTATTAGCTAATTAATTCGATATAATTAAAGACAAAATGTGGTAATTCCATAGAAATGGCGCTGAAGTTGGCTTCTATGGCTTAAAATAGTGTTCATTAATAATATATTCGTGGAATAATCTTCATATTTTGTACCTAAATGTTAGTTTTCAATAGCTAACGACCGTCATCAGTGAATGCAGAATTTTCTAAACCAATTAAACAAAAAATTAAAATTAATATTTCTTTTAATTCACACAGTCCTGGTGGAACCTCCTTAACTAAAGAGGGGAGGAAAAAGTATACGGGAAATGTAATCCATTGAAACAGCAGCCTGAGCTCCCAGATAACGAAAATAATTCATCTGGGCGTAGATGATCAACATGTGATGATATAAATTTGATCGTTTCAGGCTTGACTTGATGAAGTGATAGACATCCATTTTGAATAAAAAACTTTGTACTTTTCCATAATTTATTTTAAAATTTCGACCGGTTTCACCTTTAATAATGCATCTTCTGGCCAGAAGATGCCTTATTAAGGTGAAACTAGTTGCAGTTTTTCAATAAAGTGTGGAAAAGTACTAAGTTTTTAAAATTAAAAATGGATGTGATGATATCATTATTTTGGTATGCATTATACCGGTGTGGGAAAGTTTTAATCGTGTTTCATCTCCTCTTTTTTCTCTTAGAACGTCTCTATCACCTATTTCCCTCTTCAGTTAAGCATAATTCCTAGCACTCTTCATCCCCCCCAACATGCCTATCCTCTTCCTCCCTTCTCGCCGCTTTCCTACCATTCTTTTTCCATTAACGGTGATCTTCATCTCCAAGCCTCTTATTACTTGCTTCATCCATCTGTTCTTCCGCGTCAACTCCAACAGCAGTCATCCTCTCCCCCCAATAACTTCCTCGTTTATTAAACGTCCATCGAACATTCTTTCTTATCTTTCTCACCAGCATCTCCAATTACTGACATATCTTTGGCAAAACGATACACCCTTTGTCAAATTCGTCATTAGTACCTTCTAAACATTTCTGCTTATTATTTCTGTCATAATTGCGTCTAAATATTTTTTTTTGAAAAATTAGTGGTAACGTTGCAAGTATTATTCGTTGTATTAATCATCCTAAAGCTAACACGCTTGCTTCCATGATTCTTATGTATTCTAAATTCTGTTACTATTTACTTCCGGTGAGGCCCGTTCCACTTCATCTTCTTGATTCTCTTCTGTGACAAATTATTGCTAATCCAGCTAGGTGGCCGAGTCACTTTGCCATTAAGTTTCTTAACTTATTTCGCCTTCTTTTCCATAATTTCTTGTTGAATTCGGGTTGTATTGACTAACTGGCCTAGTACCTAATGTTTGATATCGCATTCAATTTTTACTCGGGACCAATTCTCCCACCTTAAACTAAAGACTTGATCACTTTTTACAGCTTCTGAAATTGCACCATTTCCTCTAGTTATTTCTTCCACGATGCCACTGGTTTGTCAGCAATGTTTATTACTTAATTTTATAAATCCCTCGCGAGTAGCGACTTACATACTTCTTTTGAACCTGAGATTAACGACAAATCGTGAAAGGAATTCTCATACTCCAATAATAAAAAAACGATTCCTGACATCTCACTCGATACAAAAAACAGATAGTATTTGGAATAAAGTCTGAAGTTCAAAATTGCAATTTTCTCACGCTGAAGCTGGTCGCGAAAAGAAACGTTTTTGACAAGCATTTTTTCCCTCACCAACACATCCCTCATCTTCTATTTCAGAAGTAATATAAAAATCAAAATTAGTGTTAAAAAAATAGGATAACCAAAAAGGAAGCAGTAACTGGAAACGTTAGGGTGGAATGTTGCACTATATGAGTCAGAGACATGGAGAATTGACATGTAAGAACAGAAAAGAATAGAGGTTTTCAAAATTTGTTGCTACAGGCGACTACTGGAGATCAAATGGACGGGAGGAATTAGAAATAAGAAAGTGTATAGATGAATAGTAGATGAGAAAACATAAGGAGCACTATCAGAAAGACAAAGTCCAAGTGGATAGTCAGGCTACTCTTAGGGACATGGCGAATTTGTAAAGAACGGAAGGTAAAGACCCACGAGGAAGACCTGCTAAAACGGGGTATGAAACAAAAGACCTGCAATAGCATAAAGGGGTTAGTAGGGGACAGGGTAGAATGGAAGACTGCCGTCAACCAATCTTAGAATTGAATGACTAATAATGCTGTTGCGTGGAGAATTTCAACCCATAAATATTACGAGTTTGATAAAGTTTCGCCCTTAGGTTTTACCATTAGAGTATCACTCAGCAAACGCTAGTTTTACTGTAATAGTGACGTCTTTTCATTTACGGAACAGTGATAGTAATGAATAAACTTGATCGGGGCAGGCTTCACTTCGTAGAAGTTAATCACGAGTACTGATAGTAATGAATAACTTATGAAGATGATGAAGTAATTCATACGTTATTTAGGAGCGTAGAGAAAAAATATTTATCAATAGATTCTCCGGTAGTAATCAACCTCGCTAATATGCGACCAAGATACAGGGAACTCACTTGAAAATTATAACTTGTCCGAATAAATTCCAAATTTTTAGAACTATGTGCAGCGCCTGGGCTAATTCTTTATTGCTGCCTGGTGATCAAATAATTTTCTGAGTAAAAATATATTTCACTATCTAACTAATCAATCGAGAGTAACTTGAGTTAAAAATTACAATCCCCAGGATTTTCACAAATCGTTAATTAAATTTTTTGTATCAGTTCGCGCAATAGAATTCCACATATTGTGATCAACACGAGACAATCAGATTAAAATTAAATAAAAAAACAATCACTAAAGTGCACCGAAATTGAAATCATTGAACCAAAATGCGCTTATCACAAATGAATTCACCCTACGTCACGCATGAATTAGTGAATTTCCGCCAAATGGTTGACCAAAATCGAACTCAATAATGCTCAACAAAGTTCAAACGCTTGGCACAAATACACCAGAAAATATTTTCATCCACGCGTTGTTGGGAGTGTTCTATGAAAAGGATTACGAGAACAATAGTTTTGTGAGATACTTTCTCACACGCAAATGGTGACCAAGTATTCATTCACCTAATTTCACGTTTACAAACAACTAAAACAAAAACATCACGGGAAAAATCGCGCGTCAGAGATATCCCTTCATGTTTCGAAGTCAACGAAAATTTTTGAAAAGGTGGAACATCATGAAATTGTATTCCATTTGAATTATCCGAAAACTGACCCCATATGACCAGACACTTCTGTCTCGCTTTGGTGATAAACTCGAAGATTCGTTGGCAGCAATTTGATTGATAGTTTTTCTCCAACTTCACGCTTCTCAGTCTTCTCATCCCTTTATAATTCTTACATTCCACTGCTTACCTTATTATCATTAGTAGTTATCAACCCGAAGATTGGTTTGCTGAAGATCTCCAGTCCACTCTCATCTCCGCCAGCCCTTCATTCCTACATAATTCTTAAGTTTGACCTCCTTAATAATTTGCGTGATTTATTTCCATTCTTGGTCTTCCTTTGTAATTTTTCCCAATCATTTCTCCTAACATCGTTTTTGACACGCTATTGTTCCGCAAAATGTGTCCAATAAGTTTTGTCTCTCCTTATTCGCAGAGTTTACGTCATGCTTCTTTTCTCTCCATCCCTTCGTAGGAGTTCTTCGTTAGTGATTTTCTCCATCCATTTAATCTTCATCATTCTTCGATAACTCCATTTCTTTCAATCTATATTGCTCTGCAGCTGCTTTTCCGGGCTTCACTGCCGTGTGGGGAAATGCTCCAAAAACGATAAATGTTTTAATTAAGTGCTTCCTTATTTCCAGGCTTGTAACCTTTCATAATCTACTCCACAGATTTCAGTCGTAATTTTTCCCTGGGTCAATTACCCATTCACATGCCTCTTATTATTGTCTTTAGGAGTCATCGATGTCTCAATAAATTTTCTCTAAGCTGAACTCTTCTAATTTTGAGGATATCGGGACTTGCCACGGTAGTTACCTTTACGGAGTCACCCGCAAGTGCACATATATTCCACAGGGGATGACGCCTCGGTAGCTAAACTAGTTAAAGCACTCGGCGCGAAATCGAGGGATTTTGGTTAGAATCCCGGTCAAGGCGAATGATTTTTCATCTGTGGAATATCGCACATATGAACTCTTCTGTTTACAATAGATTTCTACAAGCTTATTTTCCCGTTCATTCTTATTAGCACTTCCAGATTAGAAATATTATCGTTCCATTTGATTTCCGTCAATACCATACGCACCTTATCTCATATGAGTTTAGTTTCTTCTCTTCTTCCGTCCCCTTATTCCAAGTTTCACAACAATATTAAGCCACACTCCATAAGTATGCTCTAAGAAACCTTTTTCTAATTTAAGGCAGTTACTTTTGGGGGTTAAGATTTTATTCCTTTTGCTGAAAATGTTTTGGCGGGTGGCTCTTAGGTGGAAGAAATTCCGAGCTGCGTTAAACAAGCAATGAAAAAGAAATGTGAGAAATCGAAAAAAAACAGAAATTACACATAATTTTACTCTAGAACTTTTTTCATTGATATCTCTATGAAAACACTAGTCCATTTCAACCCTAAATATGCACACGCAGTCTAATACTTTACACAATACCCAATTCACTACAGAGTAAAACATGATTGCACAAAAATACAATTTAATCATGTTGTACCAACATTTTGTTTTCAACTCCTACATTTCCTTAACGTGGACCAGCTGCGAGTCATACAGACAAATTTCAGACCAACTGAAAAACTGATTAATGAAGTTATCCCGAGTACAACTTGCGGCTGGCATGCATTTCACGGTTGGCATGTATGATGACAAAAACATATCGCGTGCCGCAAGAAAATGACTGATTGACTGTACATCGGATACGCCCGTGACATATGTGACAGCTTTTTTGGTTTCCCAGAGGCAATTAACCGGACGTGCATTGAAAGACATCCGTCAGGGAGGGACAGTGGGCACTGGACTGAGGGCCAATGTGAATTCTTCGCCCTTTGATGAAAAATTCCCCAACGAATACACAAATGCGTACAAAATATATTTGATGAAAAATTCCCCAACGAACACAAAAATGCGTACAAAATATATAAAAAACCGCTCATATATTCCGAGTCAAGTTTTAACGCATTTGAGGATTTGAAAATATATCCCAATGGCCTCGACAGCAGCCGGGATCCAGGCGGGTAGCATGCAATGGCGGCCGCTTCTCCAAGCTTCCAGTTCATACGCAATTGTTTCTTTTTATAGGGTTTATTTACGTTCAAAAGCAGATATATGCCATTTGGTTCTTTATTAAAAGTAACATAAAGAAATACAAATGAGCACAGGATAATAATTTCATTGGAACTTGGGAAGGCGAGAATTAACATAGATGTTGGCTGAACATAGGAAGCATTGGTAAGTAATGATACACCAGCAAAGTAAGAAAAATGTTTTTAAGCGTGCAACGTTTTCGGGAAATTTCTGATGAGTTAGCAAGGCTTAAGAGCTATAAAAGAGTAGACTTGGATGAATTAGACGATTTTGTTGCATGGGCATACTTCAGGAGTTCACAGGAAGCATAAGGAAATTATAAACTTTCAATTTGACTGTATGAAGTTATCAGTTTCCGTTTAATAATCTCTGGTTACATATTTTCTTGGTACTAGAATCGATACTAATTTATTTTCTCATCCATAAAGATTTTGCTTACTAACCAACGTTCTGATATAATATACGAAGCCAGAACTCCAAATTAATATTAAGTTAACGAAGGGAGCTATGAAATATAGCGGTTAAAATTAACCAGTAAGTATAAAATTTACTATTATGGGCCTAATCTCATTGCACCCTGCCGCGCCGCAGAGTAACAACCTTCATTAATCAACAGTCCTCGTTCCTTACAACTTTTTCCACCAACCTGCGCTGTCTTTTCCTAATTAAAAATAAGAAAAAAGCTTCATTAATTAAACATGCGAATTACCTAAATTAAGCACTCTAAATTCCGTCACTGAGGGACTAGCTCTATATAAATTAAGATAGCATATTCTGTTTGATATATTAAACAGCAAATTTCACCAGAAAATCCGGAGACATAAAAATAGTAAAAACGCTTCTTGGCGGATATGAAATAATAGAAAAGAGAATTATCCAAAAAATAATTTTGTTTTATGAAAACATCAATCAAGGAAGTTAACGAAACTTAAAAATATATATATTTCAAAGGGAAAATGCAATAAAGCGTCGTATCCCTGCGCCTAGAATTTCATCAGAATGAAATAATTCAAAATCTAGATCGAGATCTATGATGAGAAGGTAAACAGACACGACATTATTTCTGTATGACCATATTTTGCAGAAAAAAATGTAACCACAGTTTCACCACAAGGATAGTACTTAAATTGTTACGCCACATTGGGGAATTTTATGTAGGTTATAATAATAATTTATTTAACGCTTACAGGTATGCCCCAATTACTAGCGTTGTAATAAAAAGATTCCATATTTCGGGGCATGAGGAACGAGAGTATGATAGAAATAATAACAAATCCAAATGTAATACGAATAGCGGAAATAACCTTTTTCGTGCGTAAATGGTACTTTTATACCCATATGTTAAAATTACCCTACCGGGTGCCCTAATGACCATATACTCGATGAAACTACACGAAAAGGGTAAGCATTGTTTGTTAATTTACAGTGAGTTACCATCCGCATTTCCAATTCTTCAAGATTTCCTTTTTTGCTGAACAGTAATTAAAATCAGTGTAAGTAGTTGCATAAAGTACCTGAAATACAATAAGGAAGCATAAAGAAATTTTATGAAGTGTACTAAACAGTTGTTCATAACTAAATAAAATCAATCAAATAAATGCCTAATAATGCTACACACCCCTAAACCTTTCCAAACTTATATTCAACGGTAAAGGTACTCCTAGGATAGACTCCTAAAGTCAGGTATTTATACTCCAATATAAATATATATATAGGCCAATACTCAAGTCACCAAACAAACCCGAACGCCCACGCCGGTCATTTACGGAAGCCAGACTTTAAACCCCATCCAATGAATGGCCGGTCGCCAGACTTTGAAATTTTGCATAATTGCGGCAAAATGGTCAGAGAATTGACGTTGACACGACATTAATATTCCTCACCGTGGGCAGCTGTATGGAAGAGAGCTGGAGCTGGGGGCTACGATGGTGACAATGTCGGGAGAAGAGAGAAATGATTACAAAAAGATGGGACGAGAGCTGAGGCCTTAAAAAGATGGTGGACAGCGGCACATGGAAAAAGAGGACCTAGGATGAGGCGTGGACAAGTGAACATCTGATGCCGTCGGGGCTCATGCATCGTAAAAAAATGGACGCGAGGACAGGTCGACGCGTGGCCGCACAGATGAAAGGACCCTCCAAAACTCTGGTAGAGTGACAAAAAGGGGCAAATATGTCTGCACAAAATTTTGTTTACACCTTACAGAGTATAAGGAGGGATAACAGCAAGACGAGAAACCCTGGAAATCACTTTATTCTCTTCAGTTTCTCGCCTAGACCCCAGGAAGAATTTGTGATGAGTAAAAGTCATTCAAATCAGACTGGGTATGAGATACCAGGACGGAAAGAGGAATGTAACATCTGCAGGGTGATCCATTCGGAAATGATAACTATGTGATTTATGCCACGACTGAAATAAATATGCTCTAAAACGATGCCGAAAACGTCTACGATACATGCGTGACTTTGAGTTGGGGCTGTTCATTCGAAATGCATGGGTGGGAGCCTGTGGCGACTGGCGCCCATTTTGGGCGTGGGTGAAAATTTCGAGGAGTGAATCTCCGGACTCCGGTGTGCTAGCACGGTGATTTTGGAGACAAACAAAAAATATCGGCTAGTTCCGTCTACTTACGACAAAAACAATATTATTACAATATTTTTGGAGAAAAATATAGCAATAAATAATGACATTTCTTGTAAAATGGAAGATGTCGTCCCTTACTCACCATTACCACATTTCCACCTCCACTCCTAAGACGACCTCGTCCACACGAGCCTTCCCTTCCTTGACGTCACGCTTCGCGAAGACGCTGCCTTCATGTTTCACTACCGTCGTACGTTTCTTTGGAACCACGCGGAAGATGACAGTTACGCCATCTCGCGTGATTCAGCGAGTGCGAATGAAGAACTGGGGAAAATGCAGCAATAGATTGAAAGTGGATGTGACGACGCTTTCGATCTATTTTTGCTTCCTCACCTATCCGTGCAATGAATGGAACGTCGCGTCGGTGAGTATTCTTCTACGGAAAAAAACTCTACTCGAAAATGGAATGCTTAACCGTGGCCGACCCAAATAACTGCGGGCAGATTAATGTCCTTCGAAAAGTGTTCCATTTGCAGATTGGAACGAAAAGCGGAGTTTTACAACGGCAGCTCAGGCAAATTCGACCTCCATTCGTCCGAGGCACTGCGAAGCGATTTGTTTCAGGCCACCCCCGGGAAAAACTCTTCGGAAATCGCCGTCGGAAAAAAATAGGAGCGGAGGATTCGCGCACCGTCACTCAATGTTTACGTTTCTCGCCCAAACCCGCCCGCTGTTCCCCGGACTCCGCCCAAACCCCAGATCCGTCACCTCTCCTTTTTTTTACCCCCAAAGGATAACACACTCCGCAAGAGTTCAAAGAGTCACTCGTTCGCCCCTGGATCAGGCCAAGCTCACCCGAGTCCCACCCACCCGATGGCATAACATCAAAGTGTTCACCCGTCAAATTTTACCCGCTCTCCTTTATTTTGAAGTGGAGCACTTCTTATGGGTGGGGGGTAATCTCGCGAAGCATAGCGTCACGCGACCTTCAATCAATCTGAAAATTGAAATAAAGCATACTGTGAAATTTGGTTTACACATTATGTTGTTATTTATGTCATAGGCCTACCGCTTAATGAGCTACAAATATTTCATACTAAGTACTCTTCGAGAAAATTCCCAGTTGTGCTGGTAATATAGGCACCATGGTAAAAACCAAAATAAATCTAATTTTATGGTACAAAACAATGTTTTATTGCGAAAAAGAGAAAACTTATGATAAGTTACAAATAGCTCTTTTTACAAGAAGAGTATAATACGCCTAAATGTTGCCTAAAAAAACGAAAATTATTGAAATTGTTGAAAATTTTGCGTTTAGTATGGTTTGAAAATTAATTATACATTTAAAACATTTTCCTCTTCTATTTTTTCCCCACAGACAGCCATACCCATACTCAGTATTTCACTTCTATCGGCCGTCCCGCGAAAGCCACACCTTTTTTTGCTCACTCTATCTCCTCAATGGACATTTTACCACCAGTACTTTTTCCGTGGCGCGCGTGATTTGATGGGCTGATGATGACGTTGATGGGGTAGCGGTGGACGGTAAGGAGGGAAAGCGAAGAAGTGCTGGGCGTGGTGATTGAGGAAAAGAAGTAGCGGAGAATTTTCAGCGAGGGAAAATAATCATCCATCTGGTTGGATTTGCCATCATCAGTCCCGGTCAAGGCGGATAATTTTTCCCCTGTGGAATTTTTTGCACACTTGTGCTCTTAATGTTAGGGCTGAGCCGATAGCACTTATACGATATAAATAACTGCCGATATTCGGTTATCGGTACATCGGTATTGGAGCAGCAGAATCCGATATTTTTCACGTACAGAATTTTCTCTACTTAAAGCATTTCAAATACATTTCAGGATTGAATATTTTGTATCCACTTATTCACTAGAAAATTTGAACCAATAGGTGCACTTTTAAAAGTAGCCAAAATATATTTAGCTACACCATCATACTCAATTGCAACAGAAATGTTTTTCAGTCAGCAAAATTATTGTCTTCTAAGACAAGGGGAGTATTGGCCCCATACAAGGTTATACAACTTTTTTTCCACAAATTTGAAGTGACATACAATAGTTCTGAAGATATTGTTAATTTTCATATCAGATTTAATAAAATAAATTTAAAAGCTTTTGTGGAGTTATTTTTCAGCACAGTTTACATTCACCAATACCTTAATATATGTGCAATATTTGTCGAGTTATCGAAACCAAACATCGGAAAAATAAGGTTATCGGCTGACATAGTATCTAGAAGCGTCTGAAAGGTGGCGGGGTCACCACCGTCTGAATGGTGGGGGGGAGGGGGTGTGGAATAACCCCCATGTAAAACGGGGGGCCCAGAAATTTTGAAAAATATACATCTTAAAATGATGTTTTGAAGGTGTTCCATTATGTTATGGAAGGTGATCTATAGATGTACTGCTAGCATGTTTAAGCACATCATTTTTACGTTTTTTATCAATGAGGGGTGGGTAACAACCCTCAAAACCCCCCCTGGATACGCCTATGTCGGCTGACCCATACTTGTGGGTTACTGCGCACAGGTAATACAGCGCCTAGTTCGCGCTACGCTCTATATGTTTAATAATTTAACTACTCACCGGAAGTCCATTTTTTTATCCCTTATGATTCGGCCTGCTATGAACGTGAAAGCTTAGAAAACATAGCTTTGTCTGCGTAAATTGGTAACATACTCAACCCTTGCTTCAAAATACAAGCGGTCGACAAATGATAGATCTTTAAATTATCTCACCAAATCACTACGTTATGGTAAAAAAGTATTAATTATCTCTTCTATTTTTTGACATTTGTCTTGATCCTAGTAAATATTTGGAGAAACACACGATTAACCCTGTAGCTGTGAATAAAAAATGAGTGGTTTGGTCAAATATACCGATGCATTCTGACGATCCGTCAATTTAGTGATGCTAATGCAAATACTTTTTTATATTTTTGCAAATCGTAAAGGCTTAGTTTAATAGTCTAAATTTGCATCGCATTTTGATATTAATGTCACGGCTGTCAATCAAGTGCTTCTTCACATGCATGAGAGACCGCTAACATCTCGGATTTGCATATATTGTGGCCTTCGCTACAGTCACGCACGTTAATCGCTATGCTATTTATTTACTCCGTTGAAGTTTCATCGAGCACACCATCTCGACAGCGTGGCAATCACAATCACCAAATTTACTATCAAAGAGGCTCATGGCTGCTGCCAACGAATCACTCTCATCTCGATTGACCCCCTATTTTATCGTGTAATTTAACAAGGGATAGAAATTGGGACGGCTTTGAAAATCAGCGAGGTGCCAAAAAATCCTCGGATACGGAGTCGTTTCGTAAATGAACCATTTGTCCGACCCAAAGGGCGGTGGCCGCAGGCAACCGTTGCTAGCTGGAAAGCGATGATTTTCCGTCATCGCCGGTCGCTTTCAACGTTGAAAATGCCTCGTCTGCATTCGCCGAGAGAGATACAAATGGACTCGTGAATGCTCAGCAGGAAGAGTACAAATCGGGGTATGTGATGAACAATTAGCATTTTTACATAATGCTCATCACATTCCCTTCATCCAAATTTGAGTAATCTCTTCGTCAAATGGGATTATTGATATTGAAAAAAATAGAAATGCTTCTCCGTATGATAACGACTGCTGATGGTAGCAATTAAAAAAATGTATTCCCTCTTTTCGCACGTGTTTTTTTGCGATAATAACGTAATTACGCCATATTTTTAACCTGTTCGGGTGTGGAGATGGATGGTAAGAGTAAGCTGGGTGGAGAGGAAACACATGAGGACGTGTTGGACTCAGTTAGAGACGGGACGATGAGAATGGAAATCCATCCAAGCCATAAAAATCCATGCATTTTGCGGCTAGGTATTTCGATGCTCTCTACTCGTGATTATTTGTATTGATCTTATAGGATTAGTCGATTATTGAAATATTTAATAAAATAATTCTGAGGATACTCTGCAATATTGAGAAACAACTATACGATAGCTTTAGACTATAAATTAAGGGCATACCTATTTAATTTACGCATAGTGAACGTTTAATATGACAGTCTACAACCTAATCCTTGCGAAAACTCAATTGTTGTTTCCTGTAGGGGCTCGTTCGATGATCATGGGTGCAAAAAGAGCAATCAACGGCCGAATCTAGTAAAATAAATAAACTGTATCCTTAATGCGCAGTATCCTATGTGCGACCCAAAGAATTAGATGAAAATGGAATACTGTGGCGTTTCCTACAGCAGCGTACATCACATGAACAAGCAATACAGGTACTTCCACCATTTTGGATGATGAGTACATTACAGGTCCCGCTCAGTTATTAAATAACTGTAAATATCTGCGAGATATACAAGTATATATTGTTAATATTTACAATTTGTTTGCCAAAATTCAGGCACTTAAACTTTCCTGAAATATCGTTCACCACATAACACGAGTAAAATATTTTGACGGAGCTCGGTTAGTTGAAATATCCCCGGCAAAAATATTTGCCGCTTGACTGCTGCACTTTGATTGATTTTTCAGAAATTCGCCTAATGTAGATGAGCAGCCCACTCCTGTGAAAATTCATACATTGTTATTTCAGTAAAGATCGAGTTAATTGCATTGAAGACACGGCATTGGGGCTTACATTAATACATCTGCGTTAGCGAGTGGCAACTAGCAGTGCTTACACAGTCGTTTGCGGCGCGTTCCGCGCTGACTTTCCGACGTCCCTGAAGCTTATCGGACATTGTATACTGATCGATAGCCAACTGGATGCCCAAATGTTGAAATGCTTCGATTGTATTTTCTATGGACTAGAGGGTATTTACAGACTCCTTGGTATTTACATGGTAAGCAACGCTGCCCACATGACTACATTTCATTTGAGAGGGCGGGAAAGGCATGCGTTTTTTTTTAATTGACAGGCAAAGCGTTTCACGACAATGTTTACGATCCAAACGACGCTGCATCAAAATACACTGAAAGTGCTCCCAACTCATCGGAGAATTCCATCTAAACAATTGAAATGAGAGCTACAGAGAGCTAGAAGGTAGATGCGAATAACAGATCTAGCATTTTGAAGTTGGCAACGAAGGTTAGCGATCTCGTGACGTCACTTCCTGAATTGTGGGATAATTAAGTACGGCTAGAACGCCTTAACTTGGATTGGAACACGGCCGTGATCGCGGAGGTGAGGACCATTTCCACTATATCTACATACTACCCTGCGAGCCGTCGTATCGGCATGTGGCTGAGGATATGTTAGGACATCAACCTATGTAAACTGGAGGTATTAGAGAAACGGAGGGGTGAGAGGACAGAGTTGAATTGTATCTAAACGATGCGCTTTATGTTAGTGTCACGCTGTTTTTGCTAAAATCACTAATGGTGCGTGGAAAGAAGGAAGTTTTGTAACTATCAGTTCAAAATTGTATCTTTTTTATTTTGACGCTTTTTATCAGTTCTAGAGGCATATCATTTCATTACAGTAATCTACCGGTTAGAGGTAGGTTGTGATGAAAGTCAGAGAATATCCAACGAACTCTTACACGTGCTGTGCCCTTTCTACCTCTTGTATTTCTTTCTTCATCTCAGCATAAGTCCTACCTTTCTTCATCCCGTCCATAAAACCGATTCTCTTCCTTCCCCTTCCCCGCTTACCCAACATCCTTCCCTCTATCACGACCTTCAGCAAACCATCGTCCCTCATTACCCCTTCCAGCCACCTACCCTGCCTTCCCCTAATCTCATCTATAAGTTTCCTCTCCTCGCCCACCATGTCAAGCACTTCCTCATTTCTCTTCCTTTCCGTCCAACGCACCTTCTCCATCCTCCTCCACACCCACATCTCGAAAGCCTTCAGCCTATTTTCGTCTTCCTTTCTCAACGTCCACGTTTCCGCCCCATACAACGCCACACTCCATATCAAGCTCTTTACTAGCCTCTTTTTTACATCCTTACTTAAGGTCCCCGTCATCAGCTCCCTTCTATTATTGAACGCTTCCTTCGCTAGCGCTATTCTCCTCCTAATGTCTTTGCTACTATGTCCCCTTTCTTCTAGCGTACTACCCAAGTAATTAAATTGTTCAACTTGCTCCAGTTTGTGACTTCCTACTCTTATCACCAGCTTCGCTTTCTTTGTCCTAGAGAATCTCATTACTTTTGTTTTCCTATTATTTATCTTCATTCCGTATTTCTCACACTGCTTTTCCAGTGCATCTACTAAAGTTTGCAGTCCTTTCGATGACCGACTCACCAACGCCTGGTCGTCTGCGAATCTAACCGACTTTATCCACTGGCCTCCTACTTTCATTCCCAAGTCTAGCTCATCCCATGCCTCTCTTACCATTTCCTCAGCATAGATGTTAAAAAGTAAAGGCGACAACGGGCACCCTTGCCGCACCCCGCGACCTATAACTGCCCACCCTGATTCACCGTCCGCTACCCTTACCTGAGCCCTCTGCCCCATATATAAGTTTCGGATGAGTCTCCTATCACGCCAATCTATTCCTATTTTCCCCAGTATCTGCATTAGTTTCTCCCAGTTTACTCTGTCAAACGCCTTTTCGAAATCTACAAAACAAGCGAAAACATCCTGATTATGCTCTATGTTTCTATCTATAAGTGTCCTCATTACCGCAATCGCATCTCTGGTTCCCCTCCCCTTCCTAAACCCAAATTGGTCATCGCCTAAATAGCACTTTGCTCTGCTCTCCAACCTTCTATTTAGTATTCTAAGCAACACTTTTGCTGCGTGCGAAATTAAACTGATTGTTCTATACTCCTCGCATTCTGACGCTTTCTTCTTCTTCGGGATAGGTATTAATACTGTTTTCACGAAATCCTCTGGCCATACTCCTTCCTCGTAGATCCTGCGAATAAGTTCGAAAAACGATTTTCTCCCCCTACTACCTAGATTCTTCAGTAGCTCCGAAGGTAGGTTATCGGTTCCCACGGCTTTTCTACCCTTCATCTCTCTTAGTGCCCTCTCTATTTCACTCTCAAGTAACTCTGGTCCGAGGTTATCTTTATCTATTGTTCCTTCGTCCTCTAGATCTAGGCTAAGGGGTCTATTCTCGCTGACATATAGCTCCTCTACGTATTCTCTCCACCTTTCTTGGATATCTTCCTGTTCGATTAATATCTTTCCTGTTTTGTCCTTAACCTTTGGTATCGCTTGACCTCTCTTACCACCCGATAACATTTTCACCTTGGCGTACAAAGCGCCCACTTCCCCCTCCTCCTGCATCTTTTCCATTTGCTCGCATTGTCCCTTCCACCAGTTTTCTTTTGCCCGATTGGTCACTCGCCTGAGTTTATTATTCAATTCCTTGTACTTCCTCTTGCCTACGTCGGTGTTCACGTTTTTCCATATCCTTCTCTCCTCCATTTTCTTTATCATTTCTTCTGTAACCCACTGCTTCTTAACCCTCTTCTTTTCCACCGTTCCTATTGTCTTCTCTGCCGCTCTTGCGATGCCTGTTTTTATAACCTCCCATCTCTTCTCTATGCTTCCCATCCGCTTCTCTTCACCTATGTTCTTTTCTACTAGCTCTTGGTATTCCCTCCTTTTCAACCCTTTCAATGCTTCAAGGTTCCACCTCTTTATCTTCCTACCTTTACAAAGCCTTTTGAATCTAACTTCACACTTCATCATCACCAAGTTATGATCCGAGTCCGCATCCGCCCCTGGATAGCTACGACAGTTTTTTACACTGTTCCTAAATCTCTGCCTCACCATTATATAATCAATTTGGTATCTCCCAGTGTCACCCGGCATTTTCCATGTGTACCTACGCCTGGGGTGATGTTTAAACCAAGTGTTTGTCACTACTAATTTATTTCTTCTACAAAATTCAACTGCCTTTTCCCCGCGATCATTTCTTCTTCCTAGCCCAAACCCTCCTACTTCTAATCCGTCCCTCCCTTCTCCCACCACTGCATTCCAGTCACCCATCACTATCAGGTTTTTCTTCCCCGGCACTTCTCTAATTATTTCTTCTACTTGCTCGTACACCTCTTCCACCTCTTCCTCCCTATGGTTGCTCGTAGGCATGTATACCTGGACCAGTACGAAATTCGTCGGGCGTGCTTTTATTTCTACCACTAGTATCCTGTCGTTCACCTGTTCAATGTTTACCACCCTCAGTCCCAACTTTGTGTTCAGTACCATGCCTACCCCCCGTTGACTCTCATCTCCCCCACTATAGATCACCCTGTAGTTATCACTCCAATAGTCCCCGCTATCCTTCCATCTAACCTCGCACAATCCCAAAGCATCTATTTTTCCTTTTTCCATTTCCTGCTTAATATTTTCAAGCTTCCCGGCCCTCATCATGGTCCTTACGTTCCAAGTTCCTATTTTTACCACTGTTTTCCTCCTCCTCTTCCTCTTTTCCTTCTTCTTCTCCCTCCTTTCCCTTGTATCTTCTGATGATGATTCTGATTCTGTGCAAGGATTTCGTGTGATGACGACCGCGGAGGCCTTGCCTCCCCCGCTGCCGGGCACGACACCCGCCCTAGTGGGCGGCGTCCCGTAGTTGCCAGGAATCAGATCTCTTTGAATGACTTTCATGTTCTGGGAAGTGATAGTTGAGAGGTATCCCACACGACTCAACGGTATTTTTAACGTGACACCATCACGGAACTACCTTTCGTCTGGCTCCTACCCTTCGACCTATCTGGCATGGGTGGCCCTACCAGGAGCAATGTACTTGCTCCTGCCAGTCCAGCTCTAGGGGTCATTGGAACGCACAAGCCCTTCCACCACGTCAAGGTCGTAGTTCAAGGAAGAGTAGAGGCATATAGAGGGGTTAAAATAATATCCTCCATGTCATAAAGAGGCATATAGAGGCATATAGAGGGGTTAAAATAATATCCTCCATGTCATAAAAGTGAGGATGAAAGGATTACGAATAGCTCTGAGAGGGAATAATATATTTCCTCTTAAACTATATTTTAAGTACTTTTCAAAATTATTGTCCACATCGCCATTAAGACGATGATTATTGCCATTTCGATTACATAATGCCAAAATCGAAAACGTAGCCAAAAATAATAATAACCCCAGTTATAATAATGATCCACACAAGATAAATATGGTCTTTCTAATGATACCCACTGATACGAAAATATCGACCAGATTTCGGTACATATATGTATTGTCCTGTAAAGAAGTATTACTTCTTCCCCATTCAATTATTCTCCCCTGACCATCCATACGTAGCGTCCTCACAGGTAGGCACCCGAATTAAATTCAACCCACACACACGCACCACGCAGACTGCGCTTCATTTGTCGAACCGTTTCGCCAAGCGCGCGTAATATATTCCGAGTGGGCCGTCGCTGCCGATTCGCAATTGTTTCGAGGATGAGCGTCGCGCAATAGCACTTAGCGGCGCCGCCGACGCCGAATCGTATCATTCAGCCTTATCAGATTGGAGATAGATGCCACCACGTCCGCTTTTGTCTCGCCTCCAATGAGAAGCGATGTGCGATCGACAACGGCCGGGCGTTTCTGTTACATCAGTCTGAGCGACGGCGGGCGAAAGCCGACGTTTAAGAAACACTGCGCCCCTTTTTTTTTTTTTTTTTTGTAAAAGGCGTTTTTATAGTTTGGAATAGATTCCAAAAAGGGTGACTGGTGGATGCGTGAAAGTGATCATAGCGGGTGCAACAACTGCGTCTCGTGACAATGTTTCGTCTCTTCGTCTCCGGGCAACGAAACAAAAAACACCCGAAGCGCGACGCGAGGAAAGTGCTCGAACGCGAATCTTCGAGTGCTCGACGCTTTTGCAGCTGCGAATGCAATGAAACATGGGCGGTGTTAATTTAATGCCCTTCCACAAGGCTTCACGCTGAAGCAACTTTATTTCGTTTTACATTTTATCACCGAATATTGATAAAGAACATTTAATGATACGAGCGTCATCATTACGACAGTGATTCAGTACCTTGAATAAAAAAGGACGCTTTATTTTTCATCCAGATCCTACCATATACTCAACCATAGCTTCTAACGTTTTCTAGAAGTAACGCAATGGGTTATGTTCCAAGACCATCAGAGTCAGTTTCAAGACGGTAATAGTCAAACATTAAAGACCTGATGAGATAGAGCCATACAGAAAAATAGCACATGGGAATCCTGCAGCTTTTAATATACCCAGGATATTTACGTTACCGTTAAGTTTACGAGACATACACGAATTAATACGTCGGAAATAAAAGTATTACTGGAAGACTTGTCGTAAAACGGATATTTGTGCTAAATCTTCGGTGCCATAATTTTATACCGCCACAAAATTAAGAGAGAAAATTATAATTTAAACCTCCGAAACTATTAAACTATTCCCTAAATAGCGAGAAAGAATAACCACTAGTCAGAATTGATGACTACCTTATTGTTAGTCAAACAATATCACTACGCAAGAAGAAAAAAAGACGCAAGATATAGGCTTGATATCAGCGAGGTATTAAATCAGAAATCATCATTGTATGCAAAGTAAATAAAACAGCAACTTGGATTTTTTAAGCATAAGCCTATAAAAAAACTTCAGTGCCATAAGGTAGTGAAATTTTACACCTTAATGAGATATTTAACATCAAATTAAACCAATGTTTAATTGGTCTCTCTAGGTCAGATAGGAAAAAGCACGCATGAGCATTTAAATGTAACGTTTTATACATGGAGTAAATAGTGTACGCGGTGAGGATTGCACCACAATATTTCTGATTTACTTCACTAAACTACACGATCAGTTCCATCGAATAAAATTATGGAGGCATCATGTCTATAGCCTATAGGCTTCTTTGCATCACCTCATATTCTCTATTAAATATCTTATAGAATGTAACTGTAAGGCAAAGCTACCCACCTAAGGAGATGCTTCGCATCACTATGAAGATATATTAATAACATTGATGAAGATATGTTAACCAAAAATTAGATAAAACTTGTTTGGATAATATTTAACTATTACCATAGATATTCCATTTTATTCCATAGATTTTATTCCAAAACGATGGGCGGTGCATTTTATCAAGTACTTTTCTGAAAAATTAGGTACTCCGAAAAGTGATGCAAAGAATCCCCACTATACGGAAGTTATTATGACAAGCGGAAGTATTTCGGATGCATTTTAGTGCTCCAAAAATGCCATGCGTATCTCAAATTAGCTAGTTTAGCAAGATATCATTTTCGTTCACAGCATCCAAAAACTAACAGAGAGAACATAAATCATAAAAAACAGCCAAAAGGCCATTGGTATTATTTCTCCTATTACCAGACGACATAACCACGCTATCGCATATTTGATCGAAAACTTGATACCTTGGGGCATTGTTTTAATTGCGATGCATAGCGATATCAGTTTGGATATATAGAGTGGTGATGAACCTTCTCAGCGGGGAATACAAAAGTGCGCCAGCAGGATACATACAGAGGTGGTACGAGGAGGGAATTGACGGGCTCCGAACTATTATGAACAGCGCTGAGTCGACTCCATCTTTAAAAATCACCAGGAGAGCATTAAAACGTTCCATGGCAATATAAATGTTCACTAGATACGAACCCTTTTTATCTTTCCATAATAGTTTATTTGGCACCACTAATTTCAAAGCATAGACCTCATCATAAGGTAAGTCGTCAAACCTCATGTAATCCACCTAACTCAACCGCCTTCATCCATCGATCAAAGTCATACCCAACCCAAAAATCGTTCAAACCCTCTTTTTTTACCTTACCATCCCTTTATCCCATCTTATAACGGGTTTACATTTCATGAGCCTTTTATTTCCCAAAATATGTAAATGCGTACAGAAGCCATGATCAGGCACACTTCATATGTATTAATTTACGGCCAGTCTTTTGGGTATTTATTACCAAAAAAAGCAAATGTAATGGTTTCGAAATTAATTGAGCGGTCATAAAATCTACTAAAATTTTAAATACATTTTTTTACTATGGGAAATTTTATTCCTCGGCTCAACATTGGTATAACTCTCCCTCACAATTTAACCTCCACCTCGAGAAACAATAAGGAAAAAACAAGCAGTTTGTTACAAGCGCCGTGAATACTTAGTAATTATCACAAAGCAACTAACAATTAAGATGAACTTGAAAACTATTTTGTAAGCCATATGTTATATGGTATTTTCATATGTTTCAATTGAAAACCATAGGAAGTTTTCAGAATTATAGTCTGCAGCTAAAAGAATATTAACTGACAAGGTTCAACTTCATAAAGTGAATTTTAATGTTTGCCATTATTTAATGAAAATTTTACAATAGGTCAGTACTAGTTACTAGTTACACTAGTTATCAGTCAATTTGCATAATATCCTTCAGGTTAACATGTCATTCCACCACGTCTAAGAGACAAAATTTTCCATTAACTCATCTTGATCGGGATTCGACGCCAGATCTTCCATTTGGATGAACCCACCTTCTCGCAATTTGATTTAAAAGTAAGATGGTTTAGTGGTGTGGATCTCTGGCACACCTCAATGGCAATTGGTATCCGAAAACCGGGTTCAAATCCCTGTCGAGTCGATTGGCATATTGGCAACGGCCTGCCACGATGGAAACACCGGTTCCCGATCAGTCACCGAATCAGTCACCGTAGAAGTTAAGCATCGTTGGGCTCGGTTCGAATTTGGAGAGGCGATCCTCCGATTCGTCCGAGTGCTGTTGCCCCTGTCTGCGCGTGGCAGACAGTAGGTGCGAAATGACCTTAGCTATCGAAGAACGTTAAAAAAATTACTAATTACGACTGGCATATTTTTCTCTGGAGATTTCATCACTATGGAGTATATCTATGCACCCGTGCGCGTGACAGCGTACCGAGTCGTTTCTGAATTTTCCTCAATGAATATAAGCCCACCATCATGCCTCTTCAGTCACAGTTGATACCAATCCATGCTTGTCCCCAATTCCATCAATTCCCTTCCCTAATCCATCGTTAGGACGCTCTCCTCCTTCAACTGCGACTTCCGTCCGTCCGCTGGGAGGGGATGTCTAGGGGATGATGGAAAGTCACGGTGAGGTCAGGAGAGAGTCGAGGTTGTGTCGGAGAGGAGCGAGTTTTCGCCCTGACCACATGGGGGAAAGGGAACTTGGGAGAAGGTGCGCGACGCCCAGACCATGACATAGTATGCAGACTTTCCTCCTTCTCCCCCGTGTGGAACCATCAACTCGAACATGCCGTGACTTAATGCGGACCTCTCTCTCGCCCTCGGACGAACGAACCCCTTTCATTTAATTCCCCGCCCTTCACACAGCAGACCGCGTTCCGACCCGTTCGAGTTGTCCCTGTGTGCGTTCGGCCGCTTTTGTCCGACCGACCGACCTACCGACTGTCTGTCCGACTCCCTCCACTCGCTCCCAGCCGCTGGGGAAGGTGCGGAGTCTTGTTCCAAGCCTTTTTGTTTTTACCCCCATCTAATTTTTTTTCTGTTTTATTTTTCAACTCCGGATGGTGAATCGACGCCGGCGTCATTAGGTTGAAAGTAAAATCGGGAGCTGTGAAAATGGCAAAGCCGCAGAGTCGACCTCAACGCAAGCGCAAAACCTTGGAACTCTGTTGAGTACCATTGACCTTTTCCTTTGATGAAGGCCGTGGTAATGGTTTTTACCCCCTATTCATTTCCCAGTGGTGAAAGTGCTCTTACGGGAACGATGGGAGAATCGGAATGGCCCGTAAATTAAATACTGAGCGCATGCGTGCTTAATAGTACTTAATTTATTTGGAAATTATCCATACACCGCAATGATGCCAATTCAAAGTGATACATAAAACAAATATAAAATACGACACACACAAGCATAAACAACAACAAAAACAGGGTAACATAACATCGCCCAGAACGGAAAGAAGGACGAGAGTTCGAGTTAATTTTTTAGGGAGTGTGATAAAGTTTTTCCGGCGAAAATGTTGGATAATCGAGAGAAAGGATCGACGTAGTCGGGAAGGGAATTCAGTGAAAAGGAGAGGTGGAATAAAAATAAGCGCTGGGTGTGATAGTCTAGGAATAGGCGTATGGAGCAATGAGTACGTACTTGTAGGTCTATTAGGTATCCTGAAATTGACGAGGGAAATCAGTTCAGAAAAATCGATGAGTCTTATCGATAGACACAGAAATTTCATAAATTATAATAACATTTACGCGTGAACACTCATTGGAGGTGGCCACTTTAGCAATACGCAACGTCCTAAGTCTCGATCCAAATTTTTACTGCGGTATGAATGAAAATTTTAATGCTATAAAAATCCTAGGTGATTCGCAGCATGAGATGATGCAGATATTTCATTAGAGTGCATGCCTCCATTTTACTTCATGGAGAATATGCAGTAACGTAATGAAAAAAAAATCGAGGATCAGTAAAAGGACAGGAAATGAAGCTGCTCAATATAAAGATGTGGAAGGAAAGTGTTTGACGGATTTTCTGCTGCCTTGAAAGATCACGTTAAATATTAAGTACAACTAGCAAAGGGGCAAACTGAATCCGACTCTCCGGGCAGTTATTAGATCGAACGCCCTTGCATGGATTACAAATACGTACCACTCAAAATGATAATATCAAATTGAAAAACTTATTTAAGAGAAAAATAAGCGTGGGAATAAATAAAACACTGATGATATTCTGAATCACAAGAATGAGATTCACAAATAATTCATAAATAATAAAACAGCAACTATGTCTGACAAGAATTATTATAATTTGCTGGCCATCGCAAAATGAAAAAGTAATATATCAGAGATACTTAGTAGAATAGCCTAAACTGAGTTAAATGACTTTCCGGAGTAACAGCGAGACTTAAAAGATGAGAAACTCCAAACATTAGTCCCAAGTTCCAATTACAACAGCGGCATTAGCCACGGAAACGCAGAATCGTGTACTGGCCATCATTCATCGCGGGTAGTCATTAAAACAAAAGGTACGCACTTGTCTTGAGAGCGCGTCTGATGGTAGCGCATTTAAAACAAATACAGAGACGTTACGAGAAATAAGATGTTGTTGAACTTTTAAGGGGCACCTATGATCACTTGAAAGGAAAGCTGGAAAAAAATAACCCAGCTCAACGAAAAAAAACAAAAGGACAGAGAGAGAGAACAAACGGGAGCGGAGACATATTTCATTCCCAGAAGGCGAAAGAGAGTGAAAGGGATGGGAAAAGTTTCGGGAATACGCCTCGAGAGGGCGCGCGCAGCAGAGGAGGTGGAAGCGGACACGGCGAAGAAGTGAAAGGACAATCCTCGGGTTACACATCCTCCAAATATTCCCATTATCATGCTAATGCGTTTGTTTTGCACGAAAACCCGACGCTAATTAACGTCGTCCTTTAGCGTCGTCCCCCGGTTCCCACCCATAAATTCGCAGGCAAAGCGAGAAAAGGCAAAACAATGCTTCAGGACGAAGAAGAGGACAAAAGGGTGGTTGAATCAGATGTGAAAGATAGAAAGGGTTGGAGGGTATATTTTTAATAATTATAAGGGTAATCTGCCTATTGCGGTACGGCTCAGGGAATAGGATGAAGAGAGGTAGTGCATATAGAGATGAGGTGAAAAATAATGAAAGAAAATTAGATTTACCTAAATATCGGCTTTTTAGGAGCTTCAACTGTTAAAGAGTACATCAACCTTTTTTTATTGAGACGCTTATGCTTATAATAAAGTAAGATCTATGTTCAAAGCAGGATTCGAGCCCTTTGGATTTTCAGACGCGTTTTATCAACCTGGATACATTGTGGCCGATGTGGCTCTCAAATTGAAACAGTGATTAGGATACGGAAGTTTCAAATATTTGATCAGTTTAAGGGTATAATTGAAGGGGAGCATGGACACTAGATTTTTAAATGCTCAGGGCCCTTTGTACCACATTCATACATCAGCAGTCCTCCATCCTTCACGGTCTAATGTTAGTTCCCTAACTCCCTGTTAGTTATTTCTATGTACTTTCCTCTTTATTTGATCATGTATTTATTCCTTGGCCTTCCTCTTGGAACTTCTTCATCTACTTTTCCTTCAATCATGTTCTTCACCATCCCATTGTGCCTCAGCGTGTGCTCATCTATCCGGTTCTTCTTTCCTATATAGTATTCCATATGGGCCTTTTTTTATTTTACACTTCTGTATACTTCTGTCTCCCTATAATATTTATTTCGTCTGATTATACGTCCTTACTTCCTACATCCATATCTACATACATGAATATAAAGGCTATTCCCTTCTTTAACCTTTCCAGCTTACCCAACATCATCTCTCTCTCTATCACTGAACCCCTTCCCCCTCATTACCTCTTACAACCACCTACTCTGCCTCCTCCAAATCTAATTCAGAAGTTTCCTCTTCTTGCCTGCCATACCTAGCCCGTTCCCTTGGACTACAACCTTAACGCGTTGGAAGGGCTTGCGCGTTTCAATAACCTCTAGCGCAGGACTGGCGGTAGCAATAATAACTGTTCCTGGTAGGGCCACCGATGACAAGTAGGTCGAAGGGTAGGAGCCAGACGAGGGGTGGTGCACGTGATGGTGTCACGTTAAAAATGTTGCTTGGGAATCAGTCCCCAAACTATCAATTTTACAGAAAAATAGAATTTCTCCTTTTTTCATGGGCGTTCAGCGTGATAGGATGAAAGTCATTATGCTTAGCTATAGTTAGCACGGCGTAAGTGCTGTTTAAGAATTCAACATTGCATGTTGTGGCTTTTTGAAGTTATATTTTCCCTTGAGTTTCTATCCTTGATGGACCGAAAGGACATAACATCTAGTAATTTGAATCCTCCAGATTTGCCTCGATAATTAGGATGCCAGGGAAGCGTAGTTGCCTGGACATCGGCCCGGTAAGCGAAAGATACGTATTTCGTCGATTTATCTCTAAGTAATATGTGCATATTTCATCGCCGTTCAGCGCGGCGGGATGGAAAATAATCAAACATTACTAAGTCAATCCACGGGTTCAGGTAAATTTAGAAATTGGATTATCTCAATTAATCTCTCGATAACCGCAATACACTATATCCTCATACGATTTATTCCTTCTACTCAGCCTATGTCCCACACATCCATAAATTATATTCCCTTTCTCCCCTTTTCCCGATTGCCTTATAAAGAATATTGTTCTTATTAGTGTGGTCCACTTTTTAAAGTAGGTGAACACGCAGATAAGATTATCTCTTACACGTATAAGCACACGCTTACACGCCGTTCTCTTTCGAGATAGGCCCCGTCAAAAAGAAACATTCTCTCTAACAAAAAATAAAAAATAAATAAAAAGTAAAAATCGACGTTTCGGCTCTTGTCTCTCCCATCTTATTCAGGGCTGACGATTCTACCAACTCATCAGAGTAGGATGCTCGAGAGGAATCTGAACCAGTTCGCTTTCCGATTCGTTCGGAAGCCATTAAAGGGATTGCGTCACGACCGAATATCCGGTTAACCTCGGGAGGAAACTTACTTGGAGTGGAAAACGAGGTCGAAAGGGGATTTCACAAATAGAAGGAAGCGAGGATGGAAGTTTCCCATCCAACTCCTACGACTGAACGAAGCCAAAACACTGGAATGGGATTGTCTGTGATCACTTTAATTATACAGCCGTACGGAAATTCAATAAAACCTCTTGATGAGGGAAAACTTGATCCTCTTGATATGTATGCCCTTTCGTTTGAGAAATCGGAGCTCACGAGGCGTAAAATGATATTCGAAAAGCTATGACACATTTAAAAGGTTAATTGGGGTGGGAATGAAACCGGGAGCGTCACCATAGTGGCACACGTCGAGTTTTTCATAACGAGGCATATTAAGGGAGAGATAACGGTCGATGTTTCCTGACGTGACGGAAAACGAACGGGTGCGTTCAGCTTTCCGTTCTCTTCCCGTCAAAGACGAGTGCATTACGATTGACGGGGGTATCAACGACAACTTTTGCCAGTTTTTGCAAACGGAGAAGTAGAAGGTTGATAATAAGCTGATTATTTTTATATTTGATGAACAAAATATAGAAAAAATCAGAATAAAATAATGACAACTATTGAAACAAGCAGGTTAATTATGTTTCATTGTAGTGTTAAAAAGTAAGATGGTAGATCTGGAAATTAAATTTTGTATACATTGAAAATAAAAGCTCTCCTCTGATTGGCTGCCGTCGACGCAACGTGACGGAAAAGTTAGTCTTAGGGCGGGATTACAAACGACGTGTCCCGACGTGACGGAAACGGACGGTGGCATTCAATTATCCGTCAATTCCAGTCAAGGACGAGAGTATCAGCACCAATTGTTTACAGTTTCTGCAAACGGAGTTCTCAACGGTTGTGAAGAAGTTATTTTTCATATTTTAGGTATACTCAAAATTAAAGTAATTCGCAAAAATACTTATAAATATTGCTTCAAGAAGGTTAATTATGTTCAATTGTAAAGTTAAGAAGTAAGAAGGACATTCTGTAAATGAAGGGTGCTTTCCATTCGCTCTAATGCGCCAATCACTTCGCAACACAACAGCGCACTTGCCTTCCGTTCGTTACAGACCCTGCACACCAGGTAGCGCACTTCAAAACAGATCGGAAGCAAAGTTACTGTGCGCTAAAACAACAAATGAACGTTAATTATGGCATCCGTGATTGTTGCCAAGTTTGTTGATTTTCAGTAAAGAGTTCAAACATGAATATTGTGAGGTTTTTAATTACTCTGTGATCAAAAGCTTACGTTTTTAAATACTTATTTATAACGAATTTAACAAATTTAAACTAAATCTTTGGCCGCGACTATTGTTCACCCACAAAATCCTAACTACCGGCAGGTTAAAAAACATTTCATCAGTGAAAATTGTTCAATTCAACGTCGTTCGTGTGCGGTAAAGTGCTCTGCTGTGTTATGATGTGCGCTGACATCAACACCTTGAATGGGAAGCTACGGAAAACTTGTAAATATTAAAAAAAAATCTCTCCTCTAATTGGCTACCGTTGACGCGTTAGCGTGACGGAAAAGTTAGACCTCGATGACTTTCGCTCACCGTCCGCTGACAGTGTCATCAATGTCTGGAAATCGTAATAGGTTCCGCTACTTCACAATCACCAAGCTTCTCGAACACCACCGTCCGTTCCCGTCACGTCAGAAACCGACGATCGTAATCCCGTATATAAAAGACTTATCACCTCAAAAGACATACGGCTGGAAAGCTAAAAGGCGGAGTTATCGGCGATGCTTCCCACTTGTTCCAGAAATTATTTTCTGAGGAGCTGTTGAAATTGAGATCCGTACGGCCGAGTGTGAAATAGAAGAGACAGCAAATGAAACTAAGGTCGGAAACTCTATGAACGTGGGTGCGATCGATTGTCTCAGAGTAGTGTAGAGCTGAGTAAGGAAGCTTTTTCGACGTTACCAACAAGGTGGTAACGTTACCGCTGGTGAAAAACGCCATTTTTTGGGCGGTGTCCATTTGTTTCTTGCACGGTGGCCAAGCCGAACGAGCAAGTTTGGTTAGGTTTTTTGAGGGAGGCAACCAATAACTGAAGTCATGTGTGTGATTGAGGACAGGCAGGCACGTATGTGAGGGAACGATCACTGGGGAATGGAGGAAGGGTGGAGAGAAACCCGGCGTAGGTGTTCAACTACTCTTAACGGAAAGCGCGAAGGAGTCCACTGTTTATCGTCCCATTCGACGGACAGAATGTTGTACTTAACTTAATCTAACACAAAAATCATAAATCTTAGGACTTTGCGGGTCGGGGAGAGTCTCTTAGCCCTCCGGAAATTTTTTGCATGCAACTGCGGGTTTCTGGACTAATGGCACCTCATTCATATTACGCTTTGGGTTTTACGCTCAACGCAAAAAAGGAGTATGGTTCACTATTTCCCGACATATATGATGGCCAAGCATTATTAGACTAACTTTTGAGGCTTTGCGGATGGTTTCAGCTCCATAAATGTCTGTTGTGAGATAAATACGAGGCCACAGGTATCACCATAAATCATTGACATAATCAAGGGGAGTCCATGCAGTCACACTACAGTATAGGTGTAGCGAAACTTGGTGGCACTCGCTTGTGAAAAGAATGACGTCCGGGAGAGGAAAGCATGTAAGAGAGGTGGGATAAAGAGGCCGAGGGTTCATCAAGAGGTCCAAACAGGAGCCCTATGGTACCCCTGCCTTCTCATCGACGCGTCACTCCTCTTCATTGACATGTGACATCCCGCTTTCGAATGCCACCAAGTTTCGCTATGCCTATAGATCACATATAAATAATGGAAATATCACTACAATAAAATGGATTATGATAGAAAAATACTCCCGATTATGCGGACTCTTATGGTACTTATGGTATGGTATAGCATCCTTGCCAAACGCTTATATTTATTTCTCCATGCTTAACGCAATGTAATTCTTGCACTATTTATCAATCGAAAACTTAATCACGATTATAAACTCGATGGTTCCGGGCTTCACTATTCCAAGTCGACCGGTTTCGTTGTATGCGACGAAACCGGTCGACTTGGAATAAAAATCTGTGAAAAAAGTACCATATCTTTTTTGAATTCATTTTTCACGATTGCAGAAGTCAAGTGCGCAAAAACCAGTACCGATTAAGTATAGAGGAAATTTAATGCAATACTAACTTCCATGCTAAAAATTGTGCTGAATTCCGTAAGCTTAAAATCGTATTGTAGGAAGGGTGTTATCGTATCCGATAAAAGAACCGAATTCGATTATTGTAAGAAATAAGTACGATAAATATTTTCATTCCAATTCTTGGAACAAACGACCAATCACAGTCAAGCAGGCGAGTCAAATGTTTAAAGAGAATAGCGGTGGCGGAGCTGGAAATTACCCACCATAAAGTTCATAGGATACATAACTGGATTCATAATACGTAAAACAGAACTTCACCAAAATAATCTTCAAAGCAATTGTGTGAACTGCATTCGAGGGCATTTGCTCTTGAGACTTGCAGAACTGGTTTACTGAAGATTATTAAGAATGATTTGTTAACAATTTAGTAAATTTGCCATAACAACAGAAACAGTTTATTTTGATTGCGTAGCTCAGAAAATGCCCGGATAGCACCCCAGCGCACTTATATAACCTTCGTGTAAGAATAGGCCCCGAGGAACCGAATTCGTTTTAAGTTCCGAATTGGGTGAACATTTCTCGGCGTTGATTTCAGTAATGATTTTAACGCATTTAAAACAGCCATTGGATGTTTCACGTCAAACAGAGTATGAGGTGACGAAAAAATTACGTTTTCGGGAACATAAGCGAGGATTACTCCCCCTTCCTTGGCAATATCCTCTTGAGGCACACTTGCAGCGATAGGCCGCTGGGATATCGACTGTGACCGCAATCACCAGGCCCCTCATCATCAATCCAGAGAGACCTACGGAAAATATTGCGTGCGAGCGTGCTTGTCTGTTTGGTCAGCGTGGCGACCACCGATGCCGCCCTCGCTCCACCGACCGACCGACGCGTGTTTGCCGTGCTACCACCGTACATGGAGGGTGTGGAACGTGTACATATAGCGAGAGTCCCGGTACCCTGTTTGCATCGGGAGCCGGGCCCCCGCATAGTGGGTTGTAGACGAACGATCGGATGGCTTCGGCTCGCGTGCGCTTTTCCGTCACTATGTCCCGAGAGTCCGTAATATCGAGGGATGCCGTTCGAATATCGATCGCCATGAGTCGATTTCATCGTACACGCGTGTCCTACGGAGCCATGGAGTACAAAGCATAAGTACAGAGACGCCAAATCGGCTGCTCCTTCAATGTGATTGGAGTGGTAATCCAGAGTCATTGAGGGAAAATTTCAATATTTTATAAGTCGAAAAAAATATCTTTGGACCACATTTCGTTTAAATGCACCTGTTAATGCGTTGGAACTACAGGCAGTGATGAAAATGATACAAGAATTATATATTTCATACTTTTCCTTAATTAAAGCATATTAATACTAGAGTTTTCGGCGCGGTGTCCAAAATTTAGACGAAATTATGTTGATAATTATTTTTTTCGTCGAATATTAAACCGTGATTTTTGACGAGTGGTATACTTGAAAGTGATACGAAAGGAAAATTGTGAAACAATGTTCATTCACGCCTAACTAAAAGCAATAAGCCATGTGCAAGAAAAGGAAGTAATTCCGATTGAAAAAGAATAAATATTAGGAAACAGCGGAACATCGGAAAACCCGACTATCTTTAAAGGTGAGCTATAATGTTCTTGTGTTTACCTTGTCCAGATGAAGGAAATATGAAGGAAATACTGCGAATATATGCCATCAGCCCATACCAAAGCATCTATTCAAACACAAAGCGTATTTGACCTATTTTTCCAACACTAGTCCATAATTTTTGGATTAGACTAAGAAACATCATGATGATACATGTTGCTCATGTTTAGCATTACTTTTGAGTAACCTTATCTCATTAAAAAGAAACTATTTTCTTTCATTGTTCGCCACTTTTTAACTATCAGCTGTACAGGATGGAAATTGCTAATAAAATGGCGTATAGTGAGAAACAGGCCTGTTTTCTAGCCAACACACAACCTAAAACTAATGGCCATCTCTCTAACTCAGTTGCTTACGTTATATTTCCTCCATAAGGCTGAATAAGAGCTATTGTAAGACAATAACATTCAAAGGGTATTCATGTCAAAAACTGAACGAAAACTCCTCAAACTAAAAAAACTAGCAGTGTACATGAATCAAAGGTTACCTGATTACAATGCTGAGAACATGAAAAACGCCACGGCTCGGTGCTTATGCAGAGGGCACCAACTCACCTGAAAGAATAAAATACATTTTTCAGAAGAAGATTCTCAGTAGTGGCAAGAAGAAAGGAATGATTAATAATTTTCTAAAAATAAGTTACTTCAATATATCATAAATATTTACTCACAACTTTAGCGTTATAAAAAATAAATACTTGATAAATTATAATCGAAAATGATACGCGGTTCATAGAAATGTAACTCAGCAAATTAAAAATTCAATGTATTTAATCTGTATTAATTAAGAATTCGTTTAAAAAAGTTTCGGTTTCCCACAATTTTTCAGAAAAAATGGAAACGGATGATCGTGAGAATATTTAAAAATGCATCACTAATAACAGTTATAATGAGAGCTTTTTTCATTAATTACACATGCCAATTACGAATTAATACCAATTTCGCATATGAAAAACTGCCGTTAAATGAGCAACGGCATACCCATTCATTTATTACCATAGCGAATATCGATCAAGCTCTGTGGTTACTATATGAGAGCACTTCTGGTAGCGTGCAATTAAAGGAAATTGCGCCCATGATAAATCAAAGTTTGACTATGCAAACAAATTTCGGTCATTATTTGGCAAACATAAGTCTGTAGGCTCATTGGATCAGGAAAATATGGGCATCCACACATTGGTTTAAAACGGATCAAATATTTGTGCAAATACATTGGTGTATTAACACGACTGCATTAACACAATATTTTCCTCTGAAGATAACAATATATCTAGCGTTGAGATGTTTCATGGATTAGAGGGCAGTGGATAGTTGGAATGTCGGCAGATCAGTGAATACGTCGGTGAGCGAGGCAGATTAATAAGCTGACCTGAATTTACCTCGTGAGTTACACTCATGACCAATCGATCATTTCACGTCATTTCAACGATAACTAAAGAGAATATTCGAAATGTTTTAGGTACAGCAGATTTTATCGAGTAAGCAGAGGTAGAGAAAGATTGGTATTCTTAAATTTCCGCAAAGCACCGAGCACAAAAGAACATCCTATTTGAACATCTCACTCTCTAACATTTTTTCTACCCCACTCAAGAAGACAGGAGGCATCCTCTCACCCCTTTCCAGACGACCTGTCAGAGGAATCAAGAGTCATGTGCGCATGCAGACGAAAAAAAATTGGCATCGTATTTTTACAAAATCATAACCTACTCTTTTGTAGGGATGGGCGATTTTTTAAAATAATCGACATTTTGTAAATCGATTAATTGCAAGCAGCCGATTAATCGCGCCCGATTAATTGATTTTATTAATCGATACATCGATTCCTTTATGACAAGATACAAAACAAAGCTTGCGAGGTTATGGTCCCTCCATAAACAAAGTAAAATAATATCTTTTAAATTGTATATGGTTAATGTTATCATGAGTACAAATTGTAAAATCTAGATAAACTTCCAGGAGTCATGTCAGGGAACAGAGTTGGGAAAAATTTCTTAACTTAATTGAAATTTTGGACGATTGCCAAATGTTTATAGGAACTGAAGCGAAAAATTGCAATTTTATAAGTGGGTACTGGAAAGGCGGCTTCTCAGATCAGATTGAATTAGTCTCATCTCGGAAAAGAGTCTCTCTGATGGAACTGATGTTGCTACTCTTGGCAGGTACTTCCTAGCTACCTGATATAAGTGAGGGTAATCAGTTTTCATTAACTCCCACACTGAAAAAGGAGTCAAATGGTGGTCAACGACGGGTCGGTTGAGGAATTGCCGGTGCTCAAATGGTGTCCGACCGGCGACATCTTCATAATACAGTGTTCTCTGTGATGCTGCTTCAGTGTCATGAAAGCTCCAGAGGTCATCTGAGGGGGTTATTTTGTAATCTCACCTTTTTAATGACTCTTTGCGGGAAGCGGGAGATCGAGATCGCTCTCTTAATGATCGGTAAAGGTCCGACGGTGGCTTCATTTCACGTTCCTAACGACAGGTGAGATGGAACTAATGAAATGCGGAGCCAAATGATACGGATCAAGAGTCGAATGATGGGGATCAAGAGCTAAAAGAGCGGATGAATCAAATAAATAGACCGGAAGTTTACCACTTGAGAGCCGAAGATGGTCACGCCGCCTGGGTGGCGGAGTTGAACTTCGAAAAATGACGTAATTTTCCGCATTTTACGACGTATTCTCACTTAACTGAGATTACATAACAACCCCCCTGATCGTCCTCGTGAAACATCTCAGCCATCACAGCGATGACGGTGCTCATGGCATTGGCTACAGCGATCGGGCTCTTCACGTGCAGTTTTTTGTACCGTGGGTCCAACATCGTGGCGATTGCATAGTGCTTTCTGACGCGTCGCGACGGTCCAGCTCCGACAGAACGAATTTCCTCACCCGTTCCGCTAGCCTGTCTCCTTGTGGAAGCTGTATCAGATGTATGCTCCGAAATTGAAAACCGAAGTAAATGTCAGAGAAATAAAATAACATAGCATATCAAGATAGGAATCAATGATCGCGTTAACTTCACCTGCTTAAACTTGTATCTAGGGCTCCAGGAACATGCTCCTCGTTAGTCTTTTTATTGATTGATATTTTTATTTATTATCAAAATAACAAGCGCAAATAACACACGGCTATATCTGGCGAAGCGATATCTGACACATGACACGTGAGTGGCCAGTAAAATGTGGTGCCGTGCTGAGTTATGTACATCATGCGCATACCTCTATGGCGTCGTCGCGTAGAGTTCAACCACAGTCGAATTTTCGAACTGAAGACGAACGTGAGACGCCGAAACCATCACAGTTCACCAGACACAAAATTCAGAAATAATCGATAATCGGTCAAATTAATCGGGTATACAATCGATATCGGTTGTTGCATTAATCGATTCCAAATTTTCGATTAATTGACAAAAATAATCGATTATTTGATTAATCGATGTCGTAATCACCCATCCCTACTCTTTTGTCAGACAGCTACCAAATTATGAAAGGCTTTGTGATAAATATGAGCTAACTTATAGCCCAACGAAAAAAAAATAGATGATTAATTTCAAAACTTCATGATAAATTAGAAAGAAAACAGAAAAGAATATAAATTTCACCTGAAAAAACAAAGGCGTCCATTTTGTGACATCGAACAGTAACTCTAAAACAAAAACATTTTTGAAGATATTTGTATATGTTGTGATAAATGCGGCCTCTGGTAGCGAAATGATTTCATTTTCAGCGCTCAACACTTCGTAACTGCAATTCTTTGGCGAAATGCGTGGCAAAACCACGCAAAACTAAGGAATTAGGATCAAATAATTGCCATATGGGAAAGTGGGTGAGAGAAGGGGATGTATAAACGGATTCCAAGGATAGCAGAAGGATAATGCGTTATGCAATAGCTCGCCATTGCTGTCCATCATTGGCCAAAGGGAATGAAATGATCCGGAGATCCAACGCTCAAATAGCCAATATACATCTCCTGCCACTCCCTGCCACCCTCCTGTCACTCCCGATTCCGACGTAAGTAATCCTGTTCCACATCCCCTGGGCCCCTCCCGCCGTCCAACAGTAATAACATCCAACCCTAGCTTATTCCTTTTTCCATTGAAGACGTAGACTGCCCTTCCCATCATTCCTTCTCTAGTCATTCATATCCCCCCCCTCATTCTCAAATCCCTGAATGGTCTCCATACAGACCATCAACGTTTTCCAGTTCCATTAATACCCTTAGGATTCTTATACAAGCTGTTGAAAAGCAAAAATCCACATTATTTGCTTGAAATGTTAAGAAAACCATGGCACTGATTCATTACACCCGATTGAATTCAGATCTATTTTACTAACCAATCACTAAATTACTTTTCAAAACTAATTCCAAACAACTCCCTCCCTACATCTTTGAAACAAAGTTTGTCAGTTAATTCCCTCAAAACCAAATGATACGAGTGGACCAACAGAACCTTTGAAGTTTTTTATCAGTCCATAACACCTAAAATGTTATTTACTACTTTAAAATGTTTAAGAATGTGTGTTCGATTTACATTTACTTGATAAGTAAAATTATGAATGTTAAATATAATTGAATTATATCGAATTGATTTTTTAATGGATTTTTACTTGCATTGTCACATGTACGTGTAAAAAACAATTATCATGTATATAATTAATGTGAATTTGATTTGTAAGGATATTGTGGGTATTTAGGCAATTTTTCAATCTTCGCCTGATGTTGCTTTGAACTCATGACTATTTTTTATTTCTCGTTTTTTACGTTTTATCATAAGGTATTCGGTTTGGTTTCATCATATTAACCGTATATCTGGTAAAAAACTTCGTAAAGATCTGAACAAATATTTTCACTTATATGTTCTTTTTCTTGGCTCATAGGGCTTGCCCTAGCAGGTGTTTGTGAAATCTGTGAACTATTTCGACAAATGCTTTATGCAAACCAAAGTAATCACAGCTTAACTTCTACCATTCTTATTTATTTGAACTTTCATGTATACGCCAATGGTTTCGAAATTCGTGAAGCAAGAACACAATTGATTTTCGCGAAAAAAAATCATTTGTCTTCTTTCTTCACGAGTCTGTGAAAGCTGTAAACTGTGCCGACCCATATCTAAACACGCAAACTCTTAATAATCGCACACTACAGAACTTCTACAGCTTATTTGATTCGAGTTTCCAATATTTTTGTATAGGTTTGCGTAAAGTGTATTTCATGTACTGTATAAACAAGTTTTCCGTCGCTAGAAACTCAGCAGCTCAAGGAAATTTTCAGCTCCTGAGGCAGTTCAACTAATCCAAGCTCGGCTTTTCTGGCGGCGGTCTACCGATCAACATTAGGTTTGGAAAGGAGCAAATAAACCTTTGCAAAATTCGGTTTGCTATCGAACAAGCGCGGCAGTTGGAACCATATTTTTAGCACAATTTATATCTCGTGACATGTATAAGTAAAGTAATAACCTAGCGTTTGCACTTACAAATTGGAATTACTAACCAAATGACCGCAAGACTCCTCCTGAATATTGGCTATGATGAACTGTCTTTAACTAGCTTTGGCAAACCATTTCACGACTTGGAAGCTGCAACATTGAATTGTTTCTGAAATGTTAAGATTCCGAAGCTGAGGTAATATATACAGGAAACCCGAGTATAGTTAACGGCCAGCCTTAGGGTGCTTTCCAATCACGTATCTGCGCTAAATTGTTTTAATCTCTTTAGCGCCGAGCGTGTTCCAATGACATTTTTGACTCCATCTGCGTTAAGAAAATTGAAACACATCTTCACTGTAGTTCCTCTGCACTACCAAGTGCGTTACCAGACGAAAATTGTGATGGCGGGTATATATGTAGTTATAGAAACAGGAATATTTCCTTGTCTAAGCTAATTATGTTGATTACTTGAAAAAATAAATGTGAATTTAGAGTTTAATCTTTCAAGAGATGATTATGACCATTTCTTTAAAGGTTTTTAATATCGTCCCGTCATTTTGCAAACACTTCAGCGCAGATCGTTCCAATCGTTGACTTTAACGTGCGCCCGTGTGTTCCCACCTGCTATAATGTGCGCTAATCTGCGCAAGGTGATTGGAAAGCACCCTTGGTGTCTCGCTCTGTTTACATTGCAGCCACTGATGGTGGGAAGGACGAATTTTGTGCATATCAGTTTGACAAGGTACTCCTCTTAATTAAATGATGATGAAATAAATACATGTAATCATGAATCGCTTCCACCAAGTGACGCTGAAAGTATCTCGTGTATCTTTCCATTTTGTCTCTTCTTACAGGTGTTCGAGATGTGGGTATGGAGGAGAATGGAGAAGGTGCGGTGGACGGAAAGGAAGACAAATAAGGAAGTGCTTGGCTGGTGAGGAGAAGAAACTTCTGGATGACATTAGGGGAAGGAAAGGTAGGTGGCTGGATGCGGTAATGAGGGGCGATGGTTTGCTCAAGGCCATGATGGAGGGAAGGGTGTTTTGGGCAAAAGGGGAAGGGGAAGAAAGAGAATAGATTTTATTGACGGGATGAAGAAGAGTAGGACGTACGCGGAAATGAAAAAAGAAATACTAGAGGTAGATAGGACCCTGCACGTGTAAAAAACTGGACCATTATCTCAGGCTTTTGATGAAACCTATCATTTATCGGTAGACTACTTTAATGTAATTAGTTCCAAGAATATGGTACGGGGTCAAATTAATATCATCAAAGTCACACTAAAACTCGCCTGATCTGAATTTTCCAAGTCATGATCAAAGCCTTACGTGCATCCTCCGAGTTACAAGCAGCTCCCATCCTAGTCCCTTCCATCAGTCATGTTATACTCTCTGAACTTACGAGGTAGGTGAGTTGACGAATGCATAAGTATTACCAATATACCTATTTCCCTTACGTCAAGGCATTTAAAATTAACTTTTCTCTAAAATGACATAGTTTCATGATACCAAAAATGATTTTTCCTCCATTACACCTCTCCACGCGCCTCCATTTTTTATTGTTGCATGAGTAATTTGTGAAAAGAATGATACGCAGTGGAGAGAAAGAACTGGCTATAAAAAGGTAAAAAAAGCTGTCGGAGAAGAAGAAAAAAAGTAAAGCAAAGACGAGCAAGCAGAGGGAGAGGATATATTTTTTTAAGCCCTGAACGATGAGAAAATAACAAACCGGGATGGCTGCTTCAAAAGGCCCGCCTATATTAGACGAAAACTCATCATAGCGATATTTTAATCATTGAATTTTCTTCCACCCTTTTCATCGGCTTTCCGACCGATCGCCTACGTTACAGAATCGAGGGCACATCAATCGGCTACCGGACACGCCTACCTCTGCGACCAACTTGGACGCCGCGCGAAGCTTAAAAAAATTAAAATTTGACAGGCGTGGGAAAATGAAAGATCACAAGCCAAGCCGACGTCTACGCTTTCCACCCCCATCCCCCGAAATCCAATCGCCCAGGGCCACCGATTTTTGGAATGTCCGCGAGATAATGAGGCGCGCCGCGTGCTACCGCTCATCGTATCGAATTACAAGGCACGTGACACCATCCGTTGACGTACGCCGCCGGGCGGGTCGCGTCAGGGCGGGTCACAAATGCCACGTAGACATGTAGACCGGTCTTCCCCCATACCCAACTCCCATATCCCCCATTTCGTCCTCCACAATGTAGATTCACGGGACTCATTTGCCGAAAGCGACAATGGTTTTGCGCGATTTTCCATGTTCTCTGTGGCGAAGGGGTCCTCGTCTGCGGTCCATGAGGTCGCGGGTTCGAGTCCCACCTGGGTGGGTTTTTCACTACGGTAGTGTTCTCATGGATGCATTGTTCTTTATGGGTTAGTTGTCAGAAAAAAACAATAATTTCCTGAATGCGGTTGAGAAATAAATACATTTATTTATTTGTTCTTAGCGTCTTCCATTATGGCCAGAAATTAGCTAATGGACAGAGTTATGAAGTGAGAGAAAATGGATTTTTAAAGAGAAAAGAATTCTCAAAAGCAATGTCCAACAGGAGCACCGTGATGTTTTATGCAATTTTGATGTTTTTTAGTCTAATCCAAAGATTATGGACTCCACCGCTTTTACCTTCAGCGAAGGTAAAAGTGATACACTTGGTGTTTGAATATGTGATTAGAAATAAACTGGTGAAATAGTTATGTAATATTTTCGTCATATTTCCGTCATATGTACTACACAATAACAGCATGCGTCGCCTTCGAAAATAGTCGGATTTTCAGATTATCTGTTACTCATTCTCTTTAATTCGGAATCACCTCCTTTTATTGCCTTAAGACCATTATTTCTGGTTAGCGCTGATTAAAAAATTTATCCAATTTTCCTACTATACTACTTCTAAAGACGCAATTCGTCGAAATCACTGAGCGCACGGCAATTATTTCAAACTTCACGCCTAAGGAACTGGCTTAAGTTAAGGCGGATGCGCGCCTCAATCATTACATGCATTGAGGTAGATGGAAAGGGCATGACGCCATCAAACTGTAACCTGACAACCGAAATATCCACCATATATAGAGCTTCCCCCTTTCTTTACTCGCTTGCCTTGGGATAGCATAAAGTAGTGGATGTATTAGCGGATATAAAACAAGAATTTGACCTGAAAGAACCTTCGGCTGAAAATTTACGGTAAGTAACCCCTGAAATAAATATTAATTAATTAGAGCTATTGACTCTAGTAAATTTTACTATGATATTGTGCTTGGAATAGCGATTAATATTAACTTAAATAATTATAAACCATATATGAAGACGTTGTAAATTTGAATACATTTTGAAGACTTAAATTCAAGCTGATTTCAAGTATTCGATGGAAAGTATCGTAAAATTGCTAAGTTAGTGCATCAGCTCGCAAGCGCTAACGTGTATTGGGGGGAACAAAGATGGCGGGCCGTCAACGACCACGTTCCAGCTTCAAGCATTGGCCACCATATAAAGCGCCTTCTCAATCTACTTCAATGATCGCATAAAATGACATACGGAGCAACCAACTTGGATTCTCTATATAAATATAATATATATAAACCTACCCTGTATCGATACGTAGTAGTCTCAACAAAGTGCAAACTACGAACCATCCACGCTTTATTGTCGTCAGGCCGATCAGATATCCGTCTATCACATGCCTCTCACCCACCCTTGTCTCTCTCTGAGGATTAAGGGATGATTGTGTGGTTGGGAACCGACCCACGGAACTATGGCGGACTCCAGTTTCATTAAAGGGTGCGTTATTTCCTTTCTATTCTCCCAATACAAGCATACTGCCTCCTTATTTCGGTTTTATGTTCACACTTCCTATTGGGTCAATCTATGTTCTTAGTCACATTATGTCTTACGTTCTACGTTATCTACGTTCCTCCTTAAAGTTGTCGTCCTGATGAGGTGAATTATTGCTGGATAAATAGGAATATTGACGAACTGACACATAAACTTATACAATACCTCTGACCATTCTCACTCTTCTTGAGTCCTTAATTCTGTTGATGAGTAGCACGTGAGTACCTCATTTCTTTACTACTTAACCTGTCCATTGATACTTTCCCTAAAATTCGTACAATATACTTAATTTCTTTATGAGGTTGATTTTCTAGTCACTTTCGTTGTACTTGCGAAGTTACCTGCCTGCAGCCCTGGTTGATAACATTGTAAATGCCATATAGTGGCTCCGTGGCCGTGATCACGGCCGCTGCTTCGTCATTGCTCTTGTGAACAAACGTAACTGTAGGCAAGGGTAGAATGACTAGTCGGCCGCCTAGACCGCAATGACCGCCAATCTCTACGTCAATTCACCATCCGTGGCTGATCCTCTACCCGATTTGCACAGTTAAATTGCTATTATATTAATTACCTTTCATCTTATGACTTTTGCCAGCGAGTAATAATGGATAGAGAACGCGTAGTTCAGAGATCCCGGTCTTTCCTTTTTAGTTTCCTCTTCTGTATAGCACTTTTTCCAATTCATTCTCCGTGGATCGACAAATTAGTACAAGATACTTCATCTCTAGCTCCTGATTTCTAATTGCTCCTCTGCATCCCACCTGTTTTATGTCTTGGCAAAAATAAAGTCTCTGTATATTTTCTGGAGAAATCTGACTTCCTCTTATGACAGAATATCTTCCATCCTTCGGCTGCGCTATTTAATATGTTTCTTGCTTCTGCATCACTGGTGATCCTACTTCCTCGAAGGCAAAATTATTCCACTTCTTCCTGCTTTTCCCGTCCAAATACAATAGTTAACCTCGTACTGTTAATTTAATCCAAAAACTAATAACTTGTTTTACTTAACTTAGCGAAAGGATACTTTTTATATGTAATGAGAATTATACATCCCATTAAGTCATCGCATAATAGCCTACTCTGTAGATTTTAAGTGGAATTCACCGTACGACCCATCACCAGTCGTTCGCAAAAAAATCTCCACTCTCTTTGTTTTCCCTCCAAGGTACACACTTACATTTTCCCTTTTTAAAACTTTATATATCTCTTTTTCCTTTCCTAAATGAATCAGATCCTCGTGAAGAGTTTATTAGCCTCGCTGTTTTCATGGTGCCGGTGGTGTTGCCTTCCGGAAGCATCGCATTTCACAAACCACCGGTTGATCGCCAGCCTTGCCCATTTTAATTGAGTTCTCTACGGGTCATTAGGCGATATTAGCTCCCTTTAGGAATCTCCTCTCAAATCAAATTATCTGCTGTGCTCTCGCTGGCATGGAGTGTATCGAGAATAACCCTCTAGATCTTGGGTAGTTCCCCTAGTGTGCGATTTATTTTATAGTGGAAAACCAGTGAATGAATGTGAGTTCAGCACTGACGAGGGTAGGTAGGTACCTTGGTCCTTGCTTCTCTAAAGGGAACTAGGTATTTTAGTATGATGCAAGATGTACAGTACGTCCGAACTCTTCTCGGAGTTTAGTTAAATATACCTTAGTTTTGTTAAAAAAATATTTTTTCAGCGACCAGCGAACTGCCATTATAAGCTAAAATATACGACACTGCCCAGCAGGGTGGAACCTTTTTATTTTACTTTTTTTAGAGTTTCCAAACGCCCACGGGCGGAAAATTTGCTTTTTGGGATCCTTGTTCACTATACCAAACTTCCAACTTCAAAATTAAAATTAAAAATATGCCCTACCCAGCCAATATGCGCTTGAATGTGGAAAATCTGCATCAAGTCAGGCGGATCCCGGAAATATACACACTATTAAATTGATAATTGGTCAAATTAAAAGATCTCACCGGGTAGACAATGTTACGTTAATCAATTCGACGCCAATGAGTGGATGGAGACTAGCCCTCTGGACCTTGGGTAGTTGCTATGGTGTAGCATTAAATTTCTAGTGGAAAAGCAGCGAATGAATGCTCTAAGATCGAGGTATTTTTGGTATGATGCAGGAAGTTCGGTACGTTCCGAAGGTTTCAACCCTGATCTAGTTTTTATTGAATAGGCCATAATACTGCTAAAAACAATAATTATTTCAGTGGCCTATGACATTATAAACCAAGATAAATGAAGTTCCGTCCAACCTTGTTGATCTAGTAGTTTGAGTCTTGAGCTCCCGTTTTAATTTTTTCGAGTTTGCAGCTCCATAAGGTCAATTATGTTATTCCATTTGGTGCTATCTCATTTCTTAAACACTTTTTGCACATATTCCTGTAAAATAACAAGGGAAAGACACTTAATGCCATTCTCTAATGTAAAATAATTTTTTGTAGTGGCATGACCATCAGATTTTCTTTCATTTATGACATTTTACTACCTTACATGAGTATCCTTCAGGTACTAACCACTAGACTAACAGGTCTGAAAAGAGTGTCATACACATTCTTTCTTTACTGTCAAAGGCCGCTGAAAAATGAATTTTTTTTGCGAAACTAAGGCCTATTCTATGAAACCCCAAGCGGGGTTGAGACGTAATAAACGTCCTGCACTATAAAAAAATACCTCCTTCCCAGAGGCGAAGTAAGACTACTCTTGTGAGCAATTATACCAAGGATCTCGCACTGCGCAACTTGATAACTCTGTTTTCGTTCTTGGGTATTCCATGTAGGTAGCCGTGATGTTCACAAATGATACCGTATCAATTGGGCGATAAATTCTTCTCATTTCTAAGAATAACTTGAAAAAGGATCCGAGAGAGTTTTTTCAGGATATTTAGAACGCCCGGAGGTTACATCATTCGCTTAATTAAGGGGCCGATCAAGTATTACGTAAGACGATTTATGCCATTTTTACCCCCCCCCCCTCACTAATGTAAGATTTTCCCCTCTCAGTCTTACGTAAAACGTTAGATATTTGTACCTACTCTAAGTTAAATGCTCGCTTTCTGCAGTTTCATCTTTCCATAGAAACCATGATCGTACAGCTTTGAGCACTGGATATCGTATAACTATGTAGTGTTGGAATACCACATTTATTGAGGAAGGAGGTAATGTAGCTAGCCAGTCAGGCGACAGAATAGGAGCATTGGTGTACCGATGAGATTACGGAAAATACGCCATTAACGAGCGGATGCTCCATGTCATTGCTAACTTTCATTCGGAAACGACACCATGTTTCTAGACGGACTAAAATCTTACGTAAATTGCTTCCAGACCCCCTGCCCTCCCACTACATAAGACAATGTAAGATGATCCCAACCCCCCCCTCCATAAATGTCTTAAGTAATAATTAATAAAACGTAATAAAACGTAATACTTGAATGGCCCCTAATTAGCGAGCGAGATCCATAAGAGAGGGTTATTAAGACCCATTTCTGTGACAACATCCGAGCTTGTTTATACTTGTTGAAGCTTTTAGTTAAAACTGAGCTTGTGGTTATATCTGAGCTTAGCTTGTTGGAACTCGCAGTTAAATCTAAATAAAAAAAATGATTCAGAGGTTTCTCAAGAATGAAATAGTGTATCTAGAAGAAATTTACATGCAATATGTGACTAGATGAGCTAAAAACTTCTCAGATTATTGAATAAAATGTAAAAGTACTTGTGAAAATAGTACACAGTTAATAAACGTTCATCATGAATTATTCTTAAATTCCTCGACGAAAAAAACTGACGGCATTCACTCGTGGTCTTGGATCGTGTGCCCCTCCGAAGCCGTGTGGCCAGATGAGAGGGTGAGGGTGGTTTTAGTGTGGCTTAGTCGTGTGCGGGGATCCTTTTGTGAGCCGTCATGACTCGTGGATAAATGTCGGGTCACTTGATACGGCGCACCTAAATCCCACGTACCATGCTGTATTGCAGCGTCCATGAATGGCGACCGCATCGGCGCGCCGATGCGGCCGCGGCGCGGGGGTCTAAGGTAGGAGTGAGAGCTTTTGTTACGATTTGGTGTGCGTATGACATCGACCAGAAGTCGACCGATCACCAGGATAAGCTCTCTATCATCACCTTTGTCACGTGCAGGCTCTAGTTTTCTGTGTTAACTAGGATACCATCATAGGTGTGCTACCTGCTGGTCTCTCTGGAAGGCTCAAGTTTGAAATCTCACCCCTAATCGTTGGGTTATTCAAAGCTTCTCTACGCACAAAACAAAAAACCCACATTATTTTCCCCTACAAGGAACACTTCGCAGCTATAATGTGCTTCGTATTTAGTTAATAGTATGGGCTCTTATGGAGACTCGTTGCCTGTGCAAATATCCATATGGTCGGAGATGCGATGTTACTAATAGCAGCAAGAAAATTAACATAGTAACATTGTCGTATACTTACTGCACATCTAGGTGTCTTCCAGTGAGCAAATATTATTCCCGAAATTAACTATCTTAAATTTAGCGGGGTTTTGGTAACAGTTGCTTACGTGTCCAGGAGGTGAGAACACGGAGCGTTAACTTGGCAACAGCGTTCTCCGTAAGGAGAGTACGTATCGCAACAGCGCTATATATAACGCCCACAAATTCTACTAAATGTGGAACCCTCTATAAATTTTAGTTTAATTTTTTTACGAACATCATTTGGGAACCACGACTAGATAATACTTAGAGGCGGAACGAATGTTGCCACTCAAGCATATCATTTTTTCTGAGTTACCTAGGTCAACCCTCAACGAAATGTCGGAACCTAATGTTTGTTGTACTGAAATAATTAGAAAGAGAGTTTAGATTTTTTACCGCTTATACGAGGGCACAAACTGGAGCAGATGGAGCATTTCAATTACTTCGGTAATACAGTGGAAGAAAATGAGCATAGTAGGAAAGATATTAGAAGGAGAATAGCGTCAGCAAGGGAGGCTTACTCACACAGGAGTGAATTTATGTGGGGGCCTTGTGTGAGAATGTAAAGAAAAGAGACCGGCGAAGAGTCAAATTTGGAGTGTAGTCTTGCATGGTGCCGAAACCTGGACTCTAGAGGAAAGAGGACGAGAGTACGCTGCAGGAGTTCTAGATGTGGGTGTTGTGGAGGATAACGGGGAATATTCGATGGACGAAAAGGAAGACGACCGAGGAAGTGCTCGGCATAATGAGTGAAGAGAGGAAAATACTCGAGGAATTAGAAGGCAGAGTTGGTGGTTAGATGAGGTAATGAGAGGAAAATTAACAATGGATGGGATGAAGAGAGGTAAGACGTAAGCTGAGCTGAAGAATGAAATTCATATCGATACCTAGTAGAACTTTAATATTAATTAACTGTTTGCAGCATAATTCAAGGATTTGACTGGCGTCTGCCTAGAAACTGTCTAGAACTTCTTCATCCAAATAACTGCAGTAAACATCCAGTTTAAGTTACATTGCATTGTGTAAACGTTCTATGCCATTCCTTGTAAAGGCTAGGCGAATTATGACGCTGCAAACGCTTATTAAATGCTACTCACTAGCAGGAGCTTATCGTTCGCAGAATGTTCAGGGTTTTAAAGTCGAAAACAGATAATGTACTTATCGCTAGATAGTGAATAGTATTTAACTACTTTAATATATAGTTTGGATTTGCATCGAAAGCCTTCACCTGAAAACAAAGGTGGAAGAACAAAGAAAGTGTATGAAAACTTTTACGTTCTTTTAATTTTTATTCGCATGGAGTTTCTTAATTAACCCATTTCGCGTCAAAGTTTTAACGAGAACGCCGTTGTCTGCAAATTTTTTTTATCACGCATACGATGGACTCGTGTGGAAGGTAATAAACCCAACGCCCTAAAGGACGAGGTTTAATACAAGAGATCTAACAAAATAGAAAACCACTCATAAAAGTTTCCTGACAAGAGCAGGCCCTCAGCTTGATGAGCTAAAACTCTGGGCGTGAATATACGATTTGCGGAGGACTTAAAGGCTAACATGATTCATATAAGCAATATGTTTTATAAACGCACTCGAATCAGTACTACGGCGGGTCACCAACTGAGTAATAATATGTGATAAGTAGAAGAATCTAAGAAAGCTGTTCATTGAATTATGAGAGCAATTTAAACCAGTAATGATATTTTTGGAAATGGAATATTCAGGAACATTTTCACAAAAATATTCATGCACTTATAAATCAATGAACATTTTAGAGAAAAATTTTACATTCTATTAAACCCGGAAATTTGTTGACGTTATGAATACAGATGGCAAAAATTGAAGCCGTTTAGCTTAAGGGCCCATTTGATAGCGATCAGTCGATCAAACAAATATCCTCTTTAAAGCATAATAATGAAGCAACAAATTAAAGGGTCGTGGAGTATTGATCCACTCCAATCTCACTCGACTACGGATCACTGAGAAGGTTTCATCAAAGATTTTTTTATCTCTCACTGGTTGGCATTTGCGAATGTGACCTTTCCCTCCCATTTCCACGCTCGTTACGACAAGAGATGACCTACTTGGATATTAATTAAATTCTTATAAAAGATAATAATCTAGATTCCCAGAAATTGTATCAGCCACAAAATACATAGCTCCATCGATAGACTATATATATTTAAATTATCAGGGGAACTGATTTTTTAGAGCGCCTAAAATGGTATAGTCTATCTTTAATACAAGGCGTTTAGTTTAAAACATCTATGGATACCAACAATTGTAAAACTTTCCACTGAGTAATTGAAGCTCTCGATCACCACCTTTGTCACGTGCAGGCTCTAGTTTTCTGTGTCAACTAGGATGCCATCATAGGTGTGCTACCTAATGGTCTTTCTGGACGGCTCAAGGTTGAAATCCTCACCCCTTATCGTTGGGTTCTTCAAAGCTTCTCTGCGCACAAAACAAAAACCCACATTATTTCCCCCTACAAGGAACACTTCGCAGCTATAATGTGCTTCGTATTTAGTAACTAAATGTTTAAAATCTATGCATACCAACAATTGTAAAACTTTCCACTGAATAATTGAAAATACTTTTCCATGGGTCTACGTTGATTGAGTCACACATGGAAAAGTATGAGAACAACTCTTAACCTATGGAACAGTAGTGGGAAAGAAGAAAATGACTTGAAGGGAGAATACTCACGAATCGACCTTTATCAGTTCTTTCTTATTCCTCTTGCTTAAATTGTGACTGAAATGGTAAAACACATTTGTGACGACTTTTCAAATCATTCAATGTTAAAATAAAATTAGAAATTCCAGCGTCTATGCCAATGAAATAGTAAGTTGGCAACTCCGATGAGATAGAACCATTACTGCGGTTTAGTATACTAACATTGATAGGTTCTTGAAGGGTCGCGGTTTAAACTGCTGCACTCCCATCGTCAGGATGAGTGTATGAAAGCACCATAACATTTAAACTACACTGGCAGATGTTCTATTTGTACTTTCGTCTCTGTAACAAGCTCAGAGGGCAATTCTTAGGCTCAAAGCAATTGTTTTAACATCATATAGACAAATAATTTTCCTTCGAGAAAAGCATTCATGTTTTCTTAAATATCTTATACACGATTAAATGAGGCATAAACTGGTGGGAATAAATTTACAAATGATTACTTCCCCAGTAAATTTACCAAAGCCAACAACAACTCTCTTTACTCATGCATTAAAAAAAAGTCATTCCGAATTGTTAAATCTATAAGGTGTGCTTATTTTAGTGACTGAAAGAAATTATTAGTTTCTAGCCATCTAACCACATTAAATTGATTATTCTCGAGACGCAAATGACAATAAACTCGAAGAGTTAATTGATAATTATATTTGTTACATTGTCAAAACGCCAAAGATTGCATGAAATCATTAGTCCAACTAAGGGTTCTTCAAATAATGACACTGTATATTTGATATAGAATTTATTACACGCGGCCATGACATAAGCTGGTAACTAGTAACTGAGTTACTTTCCATAAAAAAGGCAATTTTAATGTTCATACTTAATGTGACTCAATTGGATTTCGAAAAATCTTGTACTCAATAATAAACTAATTGCGTATTTACTAATTTTAAAATCCAAAAGTTTATTTCTCAGAAGTTTGACGGGATCCATTTAAATTATTCAACAGTAAAATGCTACAAATAACAAGACTTATTTAGATAAACCAAACATAGTGACTGAGAAACTAATGCTGTTAATCGGCATGCACGATTAAGGTTGGCATTTTTTTACCTGTTACAATACAACTTAGCCATATTCATAAGTTCTGTTATGAAATATCATTGATGACATCGAAGTTAAGCAATAAATTAGATATAAAATAAAAATGAATAATCTACAAATACTAAAACTAGCGAATCCTTCTAAAAATAGTATAAATAGAATTCACTGCAAGTCGAAATATTTTCCAGTAAAATTGTGAGTGCTACTTAGAAAACAACAACTATCAAAAAGTTCATGTGGCTCAAACCAACGACCACTCTCTCAATAATGAGTGATTATTCCTACTGTATTTAGATTCCGTCCTCTTGGAGACGTTAAAATTTAATGCCCTAGCAGAAAGAGCCAGTAATTGATCGTTATCACAACATTCTTCCACTTTTTGTGAATAATTCTATGGAACACTCGAAAGTCTTCAAGGTGATCCCCTTAGGGAATGACTACTCAATCGTTACTCGCCGGAAACGTTAGTAACTGTAGGTATCCTTCAGTTACATGATAACTTCAGGTAATGTCCTGTTGATAAAAAAACTCAAATTTATTAACAATTACACATCTGGGACAGATTGCTTAGTTGTTACTCGCTCAGACAGAACCATGCCATTTTAAGGAAAGACCTACCTTCAACGTTAGCAATGAATGATTACCTGTTGGCCACTAAAACAGTACTCATAGGTAACTTAAGTAACTTCAGTTAATTTTGAGTCTTTAAGTAACTCCGGTTACTAAAGTTACTTCAATGAAAGTAACTTAGGTAAGCATTAAGGGTTACTATTCTGGGGCACTTACTTAATCGCTTACTCGCTCAGGCAGAAAAAGAAAGGCATGCCGTTTTGAGGAAGGGAACTGACAATTCATCACAAAATATGTGACAGACTGCAAGATTTCGCGGGACTGAAGAGATGCCGAGACTCGACGAAGCGTGAGGCGCAGGAAGGAACTCAGCTGCTCACCATAAAGCTCAGGAATCGAGCGATTCGCGCATGACTTGCGCGCCCATCCCTTCCCCCATCGCCGAAGAGTAAGTCGGAGAAAGCGGATTCCATCTTCTCGGATCCATCCGTACCCTTAACATCGCCCCCCGAGATTAAGCCCACCCGAACACATCGAGGGCTCCCCACGGACTCAAATCCTCCCCGACGGACGGCGCATACTTTAATACCTGATCCGCCGTGACCACTGAGCGTGTAATGCATCAGAAGCCCTCCCTTAAGCCTGCCTCGCAAGGGACGTTTATCCCTGCGTTGCACCTCGCGTGCTGGCTTGGGAGCTGCCGCGCGTTTCATCGCGAGGAAACTTAAGAGATTTTCAAAGGCAGATCGGATGCAATTCATTTATGAGTCCGGAGAGGCATGGTCTAATTAGGAGTTCATTTTTGTCACGTGATTGAGGAATTCCAGACTTAATGTGGTGGAGTTACACTCAACGCGAACTGAGTAAGTCCATACTTTCCATTCTTGGGTTGGGGCGCCCTCTTGTGTTCACAGCTAAACTAAAGACTATTTCTTTTTTCGTAGATTTTCGCAGTTCATTTTATTTTTGGTTTCTTTTGTTTATTTGTTTTCGATTGTTGATTTAGAAAGCGTGACGAAGTCGGCAGAATAGCACGGCGAAACTGTTGCTTAAAACGTATAATGATATCGCAGAAATCCAAAAGGAACTTACCAAAACTAAAGACTATTTATCTTCACAGCTGCCCATCAGCAGTTATTCTTTGCTACACAGTTCTTTTTTACAATTCTTTCTACAGTGTGGAAATCCATGGCATGTGACGTGAATGTAGGGACTCCTAATAGGACCACATTTCGTCGGATGCGAAGAAAAATCGCGCCGGTTCCAGCTTGGAAAGAGCGAATGGAATTTTTACAATGAAACGCACAGAGCATACCGAGATAGACCGCTAGGCAGGGAGAAACTCAAGATAAAAAAACCGTGAGACGCCGGTATAATATTGTAGTACAGGGGATGCAAGGAGGATGAGTAGGGGGAGGCTGCCAAAATGACATCTAAACGCTGCCATCCTAGAGGGGTCGGGTGATAGAGGGTGAAGAGGCCGAGGAAGATGAGAGACGGGAATTAGGCATTAAGAGGATTCCGAGCTGGGGGAGCAAAGCATGTTGGAGAGGCCAGAGATAGGTCAAAATGGGGATGGAAATATCCTGGGACAAGATTAGGGGAGGAACAAATTAAAGGAACCCTCTGTGCCGGCTACAACAAATGTCGGCTAATAAATACTCGAGTTTTAAGTTTTTTATTGAAGAGTTTTAAGTTTTATACTTCTTTGCTGAAAAAGGAAACTCTTCTTCAACAAGAAGCCTACGTTACTCTTTTTCCGTATGGTAATTCATCATAGGTACCAAATAAATGCATTATCTACCAAATAAATTTTGGGTCCATGGATCTTCTTATGATTTCTTCCACCTCGAGGAGCTAACTATTATATGACGTTCCATTCATAGTAATATTCAAGTTTCAACATTTATTACCTTTTGAACACCTTACATCCTTTGCTTCCTTCATATAACTAAAAATTACTACCTTTATTAAATTAATTTTAATTTTATTTGTATAAATTTAATTTAATTTCATTGAAAAATTATGTATCATTTTTAAATCAAATTAAATTCCACAGTTTTTTAAACTTCCGGACCATAATTTTGATATACGATGTCATTATCGAAGAAATTACATTATATGTCAAAATCATGGTCCATGAGAATAAAAAATGTGGAATTTGCAAAGTTTATACAAATACCATTTAATGCGAATCGCTTCCACAAAGTTAAACCTGAAACTGCATCTTGAATAACATCGATACTTTATTCCCTCCTCTACCTTGTCATTAACGAATAAAATATTTTAATAATTTTGAATTATCATGTCAATCCAAGTGAAAAATTACCAGTTTTTTTTCAAAATCCCATAGTCCTGGTCGGATTTATCATATTTTTAATATGTATATGGATCTGAAAAAAGAGGACGAAAATAGGTTGCAGGCTTTTGGGATTTGGGTGTGGAGAAAATTGGAGAAAGTACGGTAGACGGAAAGAAAGACGAACAATAGTGGTTGGTATGGTGGCTGAAGAGAGGAAAATCCTGGAGGAGATTAGGCGGAGGCAGAGTAGGTGGTTGGAAAAGGTATTGAGAGGTAAATGGATACTGAAGGCCGTTATAGAGGGGAAATCATCAGTTAGGCATGGAAGGGGAAGAAATAGAAGTATATTTACGGACGGAATGAAGAGAGGTAGGACGTATGCTCAGATTAAGATAGAAATCGTGTAAGAGGATAGCGGCCAGCGTCTGTAAAACATTTTACTCTCATCCATTTAAACCTACCTTAGCCGTAGGATATCGTAATCATCATCAACATATGCATACGAGCGAGCACCATATCGCAATATATGCATTCACTTAGTAGACCGACGCGGGGGTGGGGAAAAACCCATGTTGAGAAGCGAAACAACGTGAGGTCATAGGTTATCGAAAGCATAGCATGGAATTTTGCAATAGTTCTTGGTGACCATCAAGGGCCATTGCTGTGATAATGCAGTGGATGTAAGAGAGGGACATGGGGAAAGGAGGAGCTGGGTTTCCATGTTGCTGGTACTTGGTGCTGGATGCGTTGAGGGCGTTACTAGGCGTGGTGGGTGCTGATAATTGCAGAGACGATGGATGAGAGGAGGAAAGTGGAGTGGGGGGGTGCAGTGACGAGGGTCTGCGTCCCTTCTTCCCTCTACGATGATGACACGAGAGAGGATCGATGACCCAGGGAATGATGGCGCGCTTGTAGCTCTTAAACGGGGGCGCTTCTTTATCTTCGCTAATGCCCTCGACCCCTCCCACCGGATCCCCCTGATCTCTTTCGAAGGGGGGGGAAAAAGGAGGGCCGAGGGGAGAAGACCTCAGAGGAGATCGTCGAGCGAGAGTGAAAGGAGACTTTGGGGCCATCTCTCTCAAGTGTCCCTCTTAGAGAGGCATTTGTTTTAGTGCCGGGGAGGGGATTAAAATTGAACTAGGCTTCACCCGTCTTACCTCTAAATAATGATTTACTTTAGGGCTCACTTTCGAATCTGAGATCGCTTGCCAGTCTAGGGCACGCAATTAAGTTATGCGGTGAATGATAATATAAAACGACACTATAAATTACGCCTTTGTTCGAGCGGATTCAGGGTTGGGATCACGGTTTCTTCTTTCTCGTTGCCATTATCCAACCACTCTAGAAGAGCAATGCTCACAGTTACTGTCCTAAGAACTCACTAAAGCAATGAGAACTAATGATTTAAAGTATCTGACAAAATTTGAAGAAGGGCGATTGAAAAAACGACCACACACGTTACGGAGAACCGTGATCATGCCCCAGGACCGTCTAATTCTCTCTTGCAATTAACTCATCATCGATCGCACAACTACTCATAGACGGTATAGTGAATAACCCACCACGGGGTCAATCCCGCTACCTCAGCATTAACAGGCAAGGACTTTACCCCGCCACCTCCGAGGCTGACGAATAATGAATGTTTTTCACAAATATATTTATTCGATATTACCGGTTACAACCGGTAAACCTGAATCAACGTTTCTGTGAAAATAATACATTGTTGTATATTACCTTTCGAGATGAAGTTTTACATAGCTGAAGTAGAATCCATCAATTTAAAGTTACGTGATTGAAGTATTTAATGAATGAACTCGACTGTTGAAAATGCAAGAGTTTCAAATTTCATTTGCAAATAAATTGTTGCTAGGATCATTTCCGCTGTAAACAAGATTATATCCACAAACTAAATATTTGCTAATTATAACAGATCAAATTTGTGGAATATCAGCACTTATAAGGGTGCAAATATTCACTTGACTCCTTTATGACGTTGCTAAAAACTATGGTATCGGATTATTTCACATGATTTTGATGCATTAAAAAATATCAATGCGGGCGGTCCTCACGTATAACTTCGCAGCTAGAGTGATTGGTTGTATTCGAAGTTCGTGCGAAGAAAATGGGTTAGATGTCTTAGTAATAACAATTTTACTCCGTGATTGCGAAGTGAAATCAATAATTACAAATGAGCCCTACCAACTTCCTGATACTTTCTGATTTACGTTACATTCGGAAAGCATTACGCATCCACAAGGCCTTAAAACGCAAATACAAATTTATTATGTTTAAGGTTTTGATACAAACAATGAAAGACTTCTATATCATTTTCTAACAATAGATTCTTATTTTTCAGCATTAATAGGAACACAACATGGATCCTAAACGTAGAATATCCTCAAAAAGTAACAAATTATGATTTGGTGAAATAATGAAATGATGACTCAGTTATCTATGGAACAACTACAAGAGCCTATTTTTGGTGAACAAAATTACTCCGCATCTTTTAAATTATCCATAAAAAATTAGAACGGCATTGTCATCCACTTTAAGATATATTTCATACTAAGCATATAAAAGTACTACTCCCTATTCGACAGAGTAATTCGCCCAAGACGAAGTTTACTACGAATGTGACGTGTCCAGCTACAAGTCCTCATTCCATCCACCAGTAACAACAGATCGACTCCCGTGTTTGTGTACAGTAAACACCTATAAGGTTGACGGTGATCCAATTTAGACGATCCCTGGGGGACAGGATTGAGAGCATAAAAGGGTACCGAGTAGCCACGTGGTTTGGTACATCCCTCCGATGCGGGAGGCATGTGTGTGGTGGCCCTCGCCCTCCCATGACAGCAGAAGTGGGAGCGGCGCCGTTCATGCTCCGATGTTCATTTCCTGATCACGCACCTCAGGCAAAATCAGAATTCGATATTCTCGACTTGCAGGAAATGGGAGTTTTCGCCGTCGGGGAGGGGGGGGGGGGGGGAGAGCGGCGTCAGATCACGTGCTTTGGGGGAGGGGGGCGAGAGACGTGTGGTGGAGGGGAGATGGGATGAAAGGGTATAAGGAAGGGGCCGGGTAGAGAACGTTGTATATCGACTTCGTGGCAATATATTTTCATTTTGACGACATGAGTAATGTAAGAAACCTTAACATCTGTAGTCGATAATTATGGTCGATGGATATATCGATGCAAAAGCGGAGGAGAGATGGGATGAGGGAGTAGAAGGAAGGGACCAGATATAGAATTGAAGAATATCGACTGGGTCAGGCGATATGAAATTATATATCGACTACGCGTCGATATATTTTCACTTTGACCGGGACGATATGAATAATGTAAGGAACCTTAACAGCTGGAGTCGAAAATTATGGTTGTTATGACAATAAGGATGCATCAACGGAGGAGAGATGGGACGAGAGGGTAGGATCAGGAAGCAGAGCCCCGTGGGAAGAAGGGGTCGGATATAGAAAGGAAGACTGGTGACGGGAGTCATGCGTTATGACGATATATATCGACTTGGTGTCGATATAGTTATATTCATGTTGATCAGGAAGATATAAATAATCCAAGAAACCGTAACCAAAATGAGATGAGTATTTACGGTTTCCATTGGGAATGAGTAAAAGTAGAAGAGTAACCATCGATAATCCAAAGAAGCAGTAATTTTTGATTGAGTTGCCGGCAAGAGAATGCTAATATACAGAGAGTAGAGAAGAAAGTGAATGTTGAACGGCAAGAATCTTAACTACAGTACAGAAGGTACAGCGATTGGTAGAGAAAAATATCGGCAGCAAAGTGGACGAAAGAAGGACCAATTAAGAGGTGGTATTGATGGGAGGGAGAATTTCCATCAATAGAGAAGGAGAAAACAGGGGCTGTTAAAAAGACAAACGATGCTGGTGGATAATCCGAATGATGATCATTGCATTAAAAATAATAAAAAATATAAACATTTCATTAAATTTAAATATATAATGATACCAAACCATTTTCTCGTAACCAACCTCCGTGTTGAGCACTATGGTAACAGTGAAATGTGCACGGTTGAAATCTTTCAACTGTTAGGGCGAAATCGCATAATATATCCCCAACAACCTTTTGATCGGCACAACAATTATGCTCGAGCGAGTATCGAACCAATTACCATCTGCGTGGGTAGCACAAGGTAGGTTCAGGTTGAACGCGGCGACATAGTTTGGATTACATCAAGCGCTAGCTGGGCAACTAAGTCATTGTGTATTTGATACTCGTGCGGTATTTGGATACAACAGCAATTCGAGGAAACGTATGAGGGAAGAGAATGTTTTCGATATCCCACTGATATATCTACACGGGCGATACAGGTCCACTTTTACCGGAAACAAGGCAACTTATATGTTGAAAATGGTAATAGTTTCAACTTTCATTTGTAAATAAATTGTTGCTAGGGTTATTTATGCTTTAAACAAGATTGTTCTCAAACTACACATTTACTAATAATAACCGATCTTTTTTTTATTTTATACATATACGGGCAGTCACCCTATCACAACAATTTAACGGTACAAATGGTCCAATGTATAAAAATATATTTATCTTAACAGAGTTGAATAAGCAAAACAATTAAGAATACTGAAGACAATATCATGTACTAGCTTGCTGCTACAGAATAATATTACTAGGTATTACACATTACGTACAGAACGGACTCGTTTTGGTCACGGGAACGTCCTACCTTGCATCAGTAGTACCATGACCATCTGTTTTTAAGGCCGATAAGCTACTGAACTGAGTACCACGGCCGAATTGAACGCAGTGGGTCACACATAAAACAGACGCGTAAGACAGATAGAAATGGAGGTGAGGGGAGGAAAAATCATGGCACCTCACTAAGCGGTTTGGATGCTCTTGAAGCGTCCCTCTCCATAGTAATGGGCCGCATTAACGTGGTCCCAGGTGTTTAAGAGCGAACTCTCCCCCAACGCACCAAGCGCACACCCCACGTACTATAACCGAATATAACCATCCCACCCTCGCCGGGGGAAGTCTCTCCGGATTGGCTGTCGGAGAGCTTGGATTTTGTGAGTCACCACCTCGAAAGACAGAGTGAACGAGAGTTATATCCCGTTAACAGTGAACATAAGAGCGCAACTTAAGGGAGGAAGTTAAAACGATTAAAATTGAGCACGAGGGTCAGATGCCGAATTTTCACAACGCCCTTCGAGAACATAAGGCAGAAGATGGGTTTCGTTGTTCTCTCGAGTAATGTTGTTAAGTTGGCCAGTCATGAAGATGAGTGATTCCTCATGTTGACCAATCAGAAATCACCTTACATCCCAGCGTTAAAACTTCCAGGAGCGGAGACAGTTCGTAGGGAGTCACTTTTCCAAACTGAAAAAGGATCTACTGCGCAACTTCCACCATGTTTCGCTACCACTACTTTTCTACAATACGCCCTACATCTTCATATACTGTCTCATTCTGATATTTTTCCCAACGGCTTGCTTTCCTACTCCATACATACCAAAATAACTGACTCTTTCTCATCTGTTTTCCCCTCTACTCAGCTTACTGTCTCCATTATACTCCATATCCACTTATCAAAAGCCTCCTATTGACGATAATCACCCAGCCGCAGCGTCCACGTTTCGGGAACATAAAATGATACGGTACATATCATATTATAAAAAAAACTTCCCATTAGCTAACTTTTGGATATAATGTATTCTAGGGGAATATGCTTTATCTTTAAAAATATTTGTGCGTGAACATCATTTTATTCAATTTACAGAAGATGAAGATATTCTCAGTTTAAAGTTACGAGCGCTTCACGGCGTCAAAACGTTACGTCATTGAGAATCAGACGGATGACGTAATTGAACGGTATCTTTTCCAGTAGCGCGACGTATTTTCAGTATCACTGAGATGATTTATCCTAATTTGACGAATATAATCGTTTTTATATCATTTATGGGCGACAATGGAAGTTTATGATTAGATCATTACTGCCTAAATATGTACACCTGAAGATCAGAGAAGTGATACCGCGTGGTGACGTTAAGCCAAGGAGAATTCGTTTCGTAGCAAGTGACTTTTTCAAAATTTTATGCACTCTTTATTTATGCCAGCTGTTGACGCATACATAATTGGATTATGTCTTTGAGGTCGTTAGAAAAATTTTCCATAGTATAAACTACTCAACTACGAGAAAGAATTTGTCTGCAAGTTCCGCATTAGACGTCCCGACGACACGGGCAATTGCCGCCTGAACAAAAGTTACGTTACGTTTCTAAGCAACGTTTTTGTCTTCAATAAGAACGGGCCTTTGGCAACATGATCCCGGAAGATATAGAAGCGGAGGCGTATGACAGAGGGTACGAGGGAATCCGCTACCACCACCCGGAGTTTTCTGATGCGTATCACGGGACCTGTTCTCCGGGGCCCGCGTCAAAAACCCAACGACGTTGAAAGATAAGGTTGTTATCACCTCGTTAAACCGAGTTAATCGAATCAAATAGAGGAGGAGATGTGGAAGGGAAACGTGATGGAGTCTAAATTTTCATTCCATTTATCGATTTCAAGTGAAAAATGGACCGAGAGTTGGAGAGGAAGTTTCTCGTTTCCCTGCAGGGATATGGGAGACTGGAGTGATTACATTACTGCTTCCATTAAATTTCCTGTCACCCAGATTGGAGCGTTTCGACGTCAGGGTTCTCGCGAGTTCCGAATTAGTTCCTTAAAAATAAATTCTTCGCTCTGTAATTTTGTGGATACAAAACTAAAATCGTGTACGAAGTCTCACTATCTGGCTTAAAAATGGTTTCTGGCAAATGAAAGAAAAATGTTATGCATGAAAAACACAATTCTATTCTGTTAATTTATCAAATCTCCTTTAAAGGCTTTAACTTTCAGAAGTTGACATGAGTAGACAAATCATAGAAATTTTGTTTGCAACCTGTTGGTTTGAGGACTGAACACTATCTTCATGAATAAAAGTATATCATGTGAGCTCTTAATTTAATTTCTAGCCGGTTTAAATATATTGGCAAGGTTCAGAAAAAGATACATCCATGGCCATTTTATTTTAGCATAGATTTTTATTTCATCATAGATTAACGATCACCCTTTCCAAAAATTCTTGAACTGCTGTCTCAGAATCAATTAAGGAGACTTTGAATTTAATTTCCATAGAGAGGAAAACTCATGCGTGCTCCTTCATTTTCAAAAATCAAATAAATAAACATACAAGCTTCTATGTCAATGCTCCGGTAATGGATATAAATGGAAGGAGTATGCTTCTATCGTTTCATTCGAGGTCTTAAGTTTAGCATAGAATGGAACACATGAATGGCGATGAACGGAACAATGTGGGCAGGGAAAACGTTTGGTAACCTGCCGGTAAGTGGAGCTCCGTAGGATAACAATAGTTCCGTCCGAATGTTTTGCGAATAATGAAATCTGCTTTGAAATGTAGTCGAATTAGTTCAAAATCAGCGTTTAAAAACTTGATATTTTTTACCACGAGTAATTCAAGACTCCACGTTTCCACGTTTAATCATCCACATTAGACGCCTTTCCTGGAAACCAACTCCAAAACAACAGTCAAGAATGCGATCATCAAATTTATTTTGTCTATCGCCCATCAACTCTGCTCCTGGTCAGTTAAAAGTTTGTAGCCTCGAACAACGAATGAAAAACAAGCTCGCTGTTGTGCTGCGAAGTGATGTGCGCACTAACGTGAAAGGAAAGCTCCCAAAGCCACGCTGAAATAGGTAAGTAGAGGGAGAGAGAGAGATAGGATGGAGAGCTGTGAATTAAGAGAGAACGTGGTTTGGGCAGCGGTCTAGCTCTTTCTCAGTGGGGAGGACGTGGAAAAACGGCCTAGGGGGTAGACTGTGAAAAGATTCGGGGGTTGGAACAGGAGGTTTAGGAGAGGTGAAACATCAGGGGTGCATTAACGGGCGGGCAGATTGGGAGGGGATTTTGGGAAGGCCACACCCTCTTGCCCCGTTACCCCTTCTCAACGATGCTCCGCTGCAACTCACACGTCTTAATGATTTTTTTGCCTCCGGGGTCCGCCACCCAGGGACGCACATGGCACGGCGACGTCACAAATAATGGGAAAGATTGCACGCGTTCAGGAAAACAAGGGGAAGTGAGTTAGCGGTCTCCGCCTAAGTTGACAAACACACGCACTTCCCGCGCGCACACGGCGACGCGATGTTTCGATACTACGAAGCACAATCGATATTATTCATACCGATCAGGCGGAAGAGAAAATTGTAAATGAAGAAACCAGCTATTTCAAACTTTCTTCCACCATGACTTTTTTTCTTTTTGCTCTTCTGCCTTATCCAGCCCAGACGTTGGCTATGCCATATCATCATGGCAATGTCTTACTTGCTAAGTGCAGTTTGGAACAGTTCCACCAATGTTATTGCATATCACTTTCTCAGACTGTCAACCCAGGAAAATATTCTTCAACCAGAACCTTATCTTTCATATGTCTATGATATTTTCATTTACGTTGTTTAATCGTCCACATTAGTTCGGGTAGAAAACCCATTCTGCGAACTCCTTCATTCGTCACATGGTCCACCTATGAGACCCTTGAAATGCGTCTGCAGAGCCACATTTCCAATGCTACAATCTTCATCTCCAAATCCTCTGCCAGGGTCCAGGCCTCTACGCTGTGCAGTAAAGTTGAAAAGACAACATTCAAGGATGCGCATTTTTAAATACAAACTTAGATCCCTCTCTGCAAGCTCTGTAACGTAGAACCACTTAAAATGAATTCTGAAATCCAATATGCTGCGATTCCTTAATTTATTTATAATAAGGAGCAATTTTCTTGCAGGATTCCACTGCGCATCTGTTCTCCCTTCCCACATTTCCAACAATCCCCCCTCGTCGACGAACCCCTTAGAACCAACCAGTCATTCAAAACATTGCAAGAATTAACAAAACAACTAATACTTTATGGTAATAACAAAACACTAAAAATCATTAGAACAAGTCCAAAAACTTAACACCAAGGCATCAAACGTTACATCCCACATTTAAAAATGTACTCCTTAACCACCAAGCACATACCGCTCAGCGTCCGCGAACAACATTTTCGAAACCGCTGCCTAAGACGAACAAACTCACAAGGGAAAACAACCACTAACAAACACAGGCGCACAAATACGTACGCAAGCAATAGCGCCACCACCAAGACTCACCCACCCCCACGAGAACAACCCTCGGCCCTGGACCATCCATACTAGCAGGCGGGTATTATCCAGGGGCCCACACCTGGGCCCTTCCCAAACTCCCACAATCCTCCCTTGAGAGATATATTCCCTTCCTCTCCCTTCCATCTAATCCCTCAAAACGTTCCCTTTTCCGCCCTTTAACTTACTACCCACCCCACACACCAACGACGCCCGTCATCACGTGATCGCACGCTAATGCCTTGCTCGTATATCGACAGACGCACCCCCACCAGGAAAAGGGAAAGGCAATAACTCAATACTTCCCCACTTGGAGCCGCCACTGAATATTTATCTCTGGTGTTTGCCCATCTCCCAATGCGTACCTTTTGTCTCTCGTTCCTTAGCGAGGCCCGTCATCTCTCAGGGCGTAGGGACTTAAGCGCCGGCCCTGGACGATTATACCGGGATCCAGGAAATAGAGAGGGCAGCTGCGCCAAGAGCCACCTGGACCCTTTGTCCACGTCAGGTGGGGCTGACGGGTTCAAAAAAAAGCATACGGCTCCATTACTCAGTCACGGAGCACATGCCGACTCTTTTGCCAGTTGAGACGTTTTGTACCGGTCGCATGAAGGACTAGAATACGGTTTATTACAGATAAAACGAAAATGGGTAACTATCACCGCAAGGTCATTCTGAAGCATTATTACTGTAAAATTTCAGGCTAGAACAGCATATAAAATATTGTACACTTTGGGTGATAAATGAAGCTGGCGTTTAGCGATCATGACTGGGAAGCAGAAACCATTGCATAAATTAATAACGAATACAATTGATTATTATACTAACACACCAATACGATTTTTGTTTTAAAAATGACCGCCTACAAAAAAAGTTTTCAGTCTACTCGTCATTTATTATGGCATATCAGTGAAATCAGGAGACGAGATGAAGAGGTGTACGGCTTTTGCGAGGCTGAAGAAAAGAACTACTTCAGGAATGAGTTTGATGATGATATAGCAGAATGGAAAGGATTGGTCAACATTTAGCGCAACCAACGGAGTATCAATAACAATAATAATAGGCAGAAGGGCTCGCTCATCGGAGTGTGATGCCAAGGGAAACAGCAAAAAGGAACACATCGTAAGCCGTAAGAAATATAAGACCAAGATATATGGCTACTCAAGACAAATTTTAACTACTCCAAAAACGACCGATTTGTTGCACAGCCTTCAAAATCCAAATTCACAGGTTTTATTTCAAATTTCACGAGCCTAAAAAGTAAAAACGTGGAATCGACATGTCCTTATCACAGCCACGATGAATTCTTCCACGCATCGTGACGAACACAGCTGCTCACATAAGATGATTAAAATGAAAACGTCTCTGCCAGGTACGTGCCTTTACATGCATATTATTGCAAATAGTAAACACACCCCATCTCACGGTAACGCACTGAGTAATTTCAAGTCTATTAAAATATTACTTCAATTATAATAAATTAAATTCTATCATTAATACACATACATTTATTTAAACTTGTATTACAGCGCATGTGGAAAAATGTGAAATAAACGATCGCAATTAAGTTACATAGGCCTTTTTCCTCTTTTAAGAAAAAAAAACTTTCTGTAACATTTGAACAACGAACATTTAACATTAAATGAACGCGGTTGTGCGTAGAAAATACGATTATTGGGAGAGATGCGTAATTATTCGGTATTCCAACGCCATCCCGACGAATCTTCAGTTCCAATCTCGGCTTAAACGGGCCATTTTTGCATACTAGCCGACTCCCTTGAGGACAAAAATCCCGTAAACCACCTCCCGCCCCTCAAAGACAGTCTCATCTTTCGAAGACAGCAGTCCCAGGACTCACGCACGATTCACTGTTTTCCACCGGGACCAGAACTGAAGTCGGTAAACACCCAAGCGCCTCGAGGTAGGAAGAACAGAGTGAAGAAAACGATATTGGTGGGAGACTTGAATATTCTCATAAGTCCAGCCCTGTTAATATCCTTCGGCTCTGGAGGAGAAACCTTTGGGCTTTGAGGAGAGAATAGCGACAGAGGAAGGGGTACACCGAAAATGTCAAGGGAGAATGTGGCGAAAGATCAAGCGGAAAAGGGCAAAAAGAGAAAAAGAAGTTGGAAGTAAGAGAAGTAAAATTAGGAGTATTAAGAACAGCAATGTGTGAGTGCAAAAGAGGTATGTAAGGATTGGGCAGTTTGAAGGAAATTATTAAAGCAGAGTCAGCATTACAGGCCAATCACCGAGAAATAAACTTTTTGACTATAGCTACCCTGAAAGGGTACGGCCACGTATCGCTCTAAAGCGTTCCATTATTTGAGAAAAGTCGGAGAGGTTTAAGAAATGTCACCACGATTGCGGATGCATCGTCAAAGTCCCTTTTTGGCTCGACAGACTTTCCATTCCCTTTACTGACTCCTTTAAGGTCCAGAAAATCCCTTTGATTCCTCCCCCTACTCCTGGATACCACCACCATCAACTTCGTCCTTTCTGTTTGACGACAAAGAGGAGAAAAAAGGAGGAATTTGGAATAAAAAGCGTTGAGAAATCAGAGTTTCACATCACCTCCGCCCCCAGTTTGCCGCAAAGAATTCTCGGACTCTAATTACGGCGGGACCCAAGCAACAACACAATATGCGCATTGAAAAGGAGGCGAAGGCTTCCGTCCGAAGAAGTCTGGCCAAGTTTTCCATCATATTTTTCCCGCTTATAATTGGATTCTTTTGCTGGGCGACAGAGGGTGGACCCAATCATCCGTGGAAAGCAGTAAACAAAAGTTTTATATGAGTTATTTATTTGCACAGAAGTTGACGAGAAAAAAAACGTTTTTTCCATGAATTATTGATTATAAATACTGTCGCATTTCATTCAGTGGCATTCTCAAGCCTCACAGGGAAATGGTAATGATTCCAGAGGAGAATATTTTACAAAATTACAGTATAATATTTTTCCCAAATACATTAGAGGTGTTACATATGCGAGAGTTTAACGTGCTCGCAAGCAGCAATTTTATGAAACTCAAGAGAGTCAAAGGAAATGAAATATAAAATAGTAAATATAGAGGTACACGAAAGATGACTACCAACATGATAATGACCTATATTGTGGACTTTACGATTATTAAAAAAAGAACTCTTGATATATCCACATGATTGAATAATGCGTCAACAATGGTTTCAACGCTAAAGCGTTATTTTCAAGAGAACGACAAATACAGAAATAAATGTGAAAAACTTGCGAAAAAAAATATTCTAAGCGTTCTTTTTTCATAGCTCGATGGATACGAGGAAGTGCACTAATAGGAATTTATGAACATCGATAGTGATATTTGCCCAATATTAGTGGAAGACATTTTTTTTACAAACTAAGATTACTCAAAGAAAATACAAAAGGACTTCGTTATGAAACTTGATTACTTTTTACGATGATAGTTTTCAAAGAATTTGCCACAATTAGGAAATGGATCACAAATCAACACTGGATATTATACAAATAATTTAAATTTATATAAGCATTTCCCAACTTTTCGCCAGAATTTTACGGGTTGAGCTGGAACTCAACAGAAAATTTTAACTTAACGCAAAAAATATCATGCCATCGCTAAACAGCGTGATTTAAACGTCAAACTCAGTACGCGGAGTGCCTCTGCCAATTAAATCTAAAGTCACCAGCTGAGCTTTTTGAGAGCATCAGAAAGCATTCCAAAGGCAGCTTCCAGTGGATTTATGGCGTGCGAATATTTTCTCGCCACCACGATGGGTGTAGAAATAACAATTATTGTAGAGAATGTCAATTTCCCCGTCACGACGAGGGACAGTTACCAGAACTCACAAACAATGGCATCAGTTATGTAGTGATTTGGCGAAAACCTTTCCCAAAAGCCATATTTCTACAGCCAAAATTGTTTCAAGGTAGGAGGCAGTGAGGTCCATAAGGGCCAACCGAAATTTTGAATTTATTTTTAAAAAGTGGCACCAAAGGAGAAAGCTGCATTTGCTTTTTAAAAACTAAGAATGTTGGATTCCTTTATTATTCAGTTTGAACAACAAAAATTGAAAATTTCAAAAACTGGGTTTTTTATTATTTAAGAAATTTTCTGAGAAAAACTATTTATATACCGGCTGTCACACTTCAGTCACAACTGCACTCTTTAATTGCGCCAAAACATAAATTTGCTCATAATTTCCAAATTTTTCACACCCACCTCCCCTGCATGTACTCAGCTTGGGGCCCCGAAATGAAATCCAGGCTACGTCACTGGTTTAAGGTGATACTCGGCGAATCTACTTTGTGGAATTGAGATATAATTAAATCAATTGAATCATAAGTTATGCGTTTCATATGAGTACGTCGACCGGTTTCAACGCAATGCCTACGCACTCCAAGGCCCGGTTTTTATAATTACTGGCTAAATATTTCATTTTTATACTCTCCGATGTGGATACAGTACCGCATTGATAACGTTAACGTCCACTAACCGACAGTCAGACGTACTTTACAAAGTCGGGACTCTTCCATAAAACATGTCAACGCAAAGGCTATAACATACGAGCCGCTGGGAGCGAAAGTTATGCTAGTCAATGTTGTGACATATTTCATTTAGGTGCGCTGAAGTATTCCTTAACTTGATTTCTGTTTTTTTTGCAAGAATAATGTGAACCCAGCTTCAAAGCTTTTCCATTAGAAATCATAAACTCAGGGTTAAATTGGATATTTATTTTACTTTAAGCATCATTTATCAAAACTGTCAATGTTGAATTACTCCGCTTTTTGCATCAACGGCTCACGCAACGGTTAACGTTTACCTGACAAACTAGGCAAAGAAGTGGAATTACAAGGAATATTTTTTTGATTTAATCAGTCTTGAAAAGTATTTACTCAGTACCTTTTTTGGAAAATTTCAAATTTAACGAATACTTCATGGAAAAAAAGAAAAGGAGAATTTCACAGAGCGTGTTTTTTCCCTGAATTACACTACTCAAAAACTGCTGAGACGCGACGTATATGACTCCGTGTTCACAGAGTTTACGATATTACACACACACACGTACATTTAAACCATAAACACTTGCATAAAAATGTTCATGGGAAAATTTAACCATGCGTAAAGGTAATGGAAGCTCCCGTCCGAGAATAACAACCTACTCTGAGCGTAATGGATGTTGATCATAAAGACGGCAGCCGGTGGTCATTTTGCGGCCGGGCGATGCATGTTTCATACGCCACGCGCTCCGAAGAGGGGGGACTCCCTCTTCGTCCCCACTCGCCATGAAAACTCGATCGAATCCTTCTCCCCGGGAAATTGAACGCGTTAAGAGAGCGGAGTTGGGCTAATATTTGCTGTCCTGCGGGAGGAAACTCGTATAGGAGGGTGGGGGAGAAGGGTACACGAGCTACAGAGGGTGAGGAAACGGAGAAGGGGAGGGAAGGGATTGATTGGCGAAGGGGAGAATTTGAACTTTGAGCGAGGGGAGGAAATGCACTGGGAGAAGTGGGAAAAACGAGGTTGGGGTGTTGAGCGTGGGGAGTGCGAGATAAATAAGAACTAGAGGAAGGAGAAAACTGATGATCGAAGGCGAAGGAGAGCGAAGAAACGGAGTGAAACAGAAGAGAAACATTCCTAGGTTTTAGAGAGAGGCATGAATGTTGGTGTATCAAAAGGGAAGGAAACGAAACACAATTGTAACAACCGTCAAGCATTAAAAAATGTATTTCACACTTGAAGAGGCATTCGAATAATATCATCATCAGTAGTTATCAATCCGAAGATTGGTTTGCAGCAGATCCCATTCACCTCTCCTCTCTGCGAACTGCTTCATTCCTACATAATTATTTACTTTGAAGTACTTTATGATTTGCTTGATGTATTCTAAACTCCATGGTTTCAGGCTTCACTTTGTGAAAATCCATTCTAAAGAATTAAAAGAAATGGTACTTTTTTCACAGTTTGTGAGCCCTCTTGGATATTCCCCTGACTCTCAATACCTGACGCCCCAACCCCCGCTGTGAACAGCGTACCTGACCAAGCGCCCACTTAGCCTACATCCACCACCACCACCCCACAACTTCCACCCCCTCCCATCGAGTCATCCACGTTCCCTCACACACCAACCCCCACCCCTTACCACTGCCTCTTCCACCCCCCTCTCCCTCCTCTTCCCCCCCTCTTAAAAATTGTATATATTCTGCCACTTGCCATATTCATGTACCTGATGATGTCGCCTATGCGACGAAACCGGTCGACTTTTAGAAATAAACTGAGAAAAAAGTACCATTTCTTTTAATTCTTTTGATGTATTCTATTTTTGGTCTTCTTCTATAGGCTGTTTTGTCGCAAAATGTGTTCAGTAAGTTTGTCTCTCTTTCTTCGCAGATTTTTCATCGTACTTTTTTTCTGTCAAGTTCTTCGTAGGACTTTTCGTTAGTGATTATCTCCATCCATTTATTCTTCATCATTCTCCGCTAACACCACATATACATTGCTTCCAATCTCCTTTGATGTGCAGCTGTTCTTGTCCAGAATTCACTGCCGCATAAGAGCATGCTCCAAATGTTTGTTTTAATTGCGTCCTTACTTTCAGGCTTGTGTTACCAGCTGTCAGCAGTATCCTCTTCCGGTAGAATACCTTCTTTACTTGAGCTTTTTTGCCCATAAATTATTTCTTGTTTCTTCCATCGCTGGTGATCCTTAGCACAGAGCACAGAGGAACCATTCAATACGCAATCGGCCATATTGAACGGATCAGCTGAGCAGTTCATACGCCGGAAACATAGGTATTACAGTAGCGGGATCGTTGCAGAATGGAATGATTATCTTTGGAATAATGCAAAATGGAAATAATTTCCTAAAAAGCACAGGATCGCTCATAAAATTATGGATGGATTGCGCGAAATAGCCATGATAGGTGGATCAGGCTTTGCAAAAAGAAGCAAGCGACTGACGCCATCAATTCTCTTTTTCAATCTAAGTACCAAACCAAATGACTGGTAAGTCCATGGGCACTGGACAGCTCTGTCTGTTTTTTCAATGACCATGAAGAGTTATATCTAACGTTTCCTTCGCTAAACAATTGCAATATTTTTAATTCATTTTAAATATTTTTAAACTTTTGCCTCTACACCGTCCAATTTTTCTATCCTTCCACATGATTAATCAATAGTCCCCCTCTATTACCCTCTCCAACATATTCTTACCCTTCCATACGTCCTCCAACCACTTTTCCTGCCAGCTGATTTCTCCCATCACCTTCCTTCCCTTCTATCTCTAACACACGCAATTATATAGTTATCAAATGAACAACTCATTGGATGAAACGGGTAAACAATTTGTTTCTTCCATCTCGGATCTCTGAATTTCACACGCTATTTGGGATCTTAGGGCGAGCTGCACCATCATCTATCATTCTTCAGACCGCATGTGTATACGTGACTTGGCAAATTTTCTTTTTTTCAAGACTTAGAGATCCAGTTTGATGCCAATGATTCACCTTACCTCAGTTTTCGAGTTTAGCGGAAGACGTCGGTAATGCATAAGGACCTATATCAATTTTCTAGGTTAAGTCTTAAATAAGTTAGGACGTAATCCATGAGCACGCTCCTGGAGAAGATTGGGTCGGAAGAGGCTATGAAATCTCCCATGAATACATCAAAGGGATGAAATTCGTAATGAAAAATCAAATAAAATTACCGGAATTGCAGAATTGATGTTGCACGCAGTGCACTTGCGGAATACACAAGTTGTTTTATTTTGCGGAATATACAATCATTCGTATATTCCGCAGTGATTTGGAAAATCACACTTGAAATTGATCAATGAACCACTTGAGTTCTGAGAGTGAGACATAATACGTGAAACCAATTCTCAGGTTACTAAAATGGTTTCCAGAAGAAAATAAATGGTCAAAAGGGGTAATATGTTGACTTTTTGAACGGAATATTGGCAAAAAATAAACAAAAGACGGCAAAATTAACTCGGACAGAGTTAAGTATAAATTTAAGGCAGTAGAAAAGAGCATGAAGAATGTGAGACGGAAATGAGAACTGACCGACGGAGTAAACCGATGACCCAAGCCTGAGTCGCCCGAAGAAACCAAAAAAAAACCTTGTGGAGAATAGTGCACCGAAGGTGGGTTTGAAAAAAAGTGTGTTATTGACCTTGTGGGCGACATATTACTTCGTTCAAGAGGGACACGTAATTTTTTGTCCTCGACAATAAAAAAACTGTGACGCCAGAACCTCGACAAATCACGATTGCTGTTTACCAAAATCGGGTATTGACTGGGCTATGACGCCAATATCTCGCCGATGTCAAGGCTCGGCAACTTTCTGTCCACACCTAATAAGTCCGTGTTCCCGCACAAGGCTCTTTGCTATCATTCTACTGCTGTGAGCGAAGGAGAGGAGATAAACAACAGGGATCGAAAACAGCATACTTGCAAACATTAATAAAAGCTGATAATTGCAGTTATTTAGATATGCAGTTATTTAGATACAGACATGAAATGATTGAGTTAAGACTTCTCTTTTTCTAAATTGTGTCACACTTAATAAAGTGCATAGGAAAAATTATTAAGGCTATTTTCAGCCCACCTCTGAAGCGGATAGCAATTCCTTAAGATATGATTTCTAAGCAAAATTAAATAATACTTAAAAAAAAAGACATCGAGCTGAGTTTCTGCCACTCAATTACATAGATTTTGCATATATTTCGGCCGTAGAACTTTAATTTCAGACAGTTGACATCCTATTGTGAATTAATTTGGTTATGACCTATTGGAAGATTGTTTATAAAGCAATATATGAAAAAATCAATGAAGAGGACAGTTTAAATTAAGATTAAGCAACCACTTTCCACTCCTCATTCATTCCCTAATAAAGTACGGTGGCAGAGGTGGCACCTACTTAGTCTCATTTCGGCCAAAATTCAGACAAATTGCTTTCCTCTAGGCCGTAATATTGATTAATTGTACCTTTTTACGGCCTGAGATGAAAGTGATATTTTGTGCTTACCTTCTGAGCCCAAAAGGTTCCTTGTGGACCGTCTCCGGCATCTCCAAGCATGAATATGGATATTTCCTATTCTATTTCTCTCGTTTTAACGATAATAAATTACGTTTAATTACATAAAATATGCTGGAAGCAAATAGAAACACAATGAAGCAGATACGGGTATTATCCCCGAAGTAAAGCTAAAATTTTCATTAATAATAATGAGAACACGAAATTCGAAACATTAGTGAAAAATAATCATCTACTGCAACAAATCTGCCACTACGCAAAATGGCGTATTATTAAACCCCAGCAAGTATAGAGGTACAACGTTTCATCAAAACTTTGTCAAAAACTATACGCTGTCAAATGGATCAATTATACTTTTAGTAGAAATGAAAAGGTGCCGTCTCATAACTATTGATATACTGAGTGAGTTTACCCAATCGGCTCCATTGGGTGGTACGGACTAAGGATCATGTCTAATCCTAATTTATTTGTCACTCTTCTCCTCACGTAGGGTGGAGCATAATAAATTGAGAAATAATGACGAAAGCGAATTAATATGGTTTCAAATCTAGGAAAAGAAACGGGAATTTCTCTGAACCAGTGCTTACATGCATACAGACCCATCACTCCGTTCCCTTCCGGGTTATTCTTTGTCAAAAAAGTTTACTTTTCAACTTTAATAATTCCTTTCATACCTATTTCATAACCTTGCATACCTCTTTTGCTTCAGTTACCCTCATGCATTGCTTCATGCACGTCCTCCTGTTCTTAAGACTCCTAATATTCCTTCTCTTTAGAGTATCTTCCACCAAATTCACTTGACTTACTTTTTCGGTCTACTCGCTATTTTCACACCATTCATTCATCCATCCATCATAAATGTGCGTGCCTTCACCAAAGCTAAATCTGTCATTATTACCGCGACATTGGAATTCGAAATGTATAGGAATAATTAACCCATCCATTAGACCAATTATGCCGCGAGGAGATGAGAATGAATGTATTTTTCTGGTATTCTGGGGATATTAAAACTGACATGCGCACATTGCGCGCATTGAACACATCGATCGCCATGAATCTGAGGCGCCGACTGATTCATCAATAAATTAGCCAGAGGTTTTCAACTCGGCCGAGTAAATTCAGACTCGAGGTCACAGCGGGTTAGCTCGATTTTCATGACCGGCGATCCCGTATTGAGTATTTTTAGCGAGATAGAGATGGGATATTTGGAATTACGGAAGGTGGAGGCAGAAGCGTGAATTCTCGTGGTGGTGCAATGGTGAGGATTACACGGGAAAACAAAAGTAACGTACCCCGTGCTCAATTTTGCGCGACCGCAAAACATATCTACACCTTAATAATTGGCACAATGACAGCTGAATTGATATGGTATATTGATGACTACTAAGTGCGTACATCCATCATCGCTTGCACTACTTTTGATAGAAAACAGAACTTACGTTCCTGTAAAAACATTTTGAAAAATAAAGTCTTTACGGGTATTACACCAGGTCAGGTAATGTACTGACGACGCATAAATAGCTGGCCCCGCCACCGTCATCAGGGACATCCCTGATGAAGATGGTAGAGTCAGCTATCGGCAGCTGATGTACAGGCGTGCCACAATTTAAATTAAAAATTTAATTACAAGCCGGGCGCGTTCCTACCCTAAGCAAAGGCGTAAAGTATCGGAAAGTTTAATTTAATCGACCTTTTCTTGGCGTGCCAACAACAAGCCTTTCACGTGCCATAGGTTGCGGACTGCTGCTCTAGACGATGGCAGAGCCAACCATAGAAGCCCCGATGATCTACCAGAATACCCGGTATTGAAATCATGAAAAATTCGCACACGTGGGAAAACTAGGAGCTTCACTGGAATGCTCAAAATATCAATCGATCGACCGGAGTGCAGAACCATCTTAACGAGAGAAATGGGAAACGAAGGCAAAATACCGGATTCCCGAGAGGGTGCATGAAAGAGTGAGGAAGAGATATAAGAGAGGGAGACTGAATGCAGTGAAAGGAGGTCGGGAAAACGCGCCGTTGATGTGGGGCTGTGCACCGATCGCACTCTTGGGCCGTTAAGTGCAGGATTAAGGCCCCCGGGGAGGGAAACTGGAGACGTCTGAAAGGGTCAGCGGCCTCAGTGGGCAGCACGACGAACCAGGAGGAGGTGGAAAGGGTTGAAGGATTGCTGAAATTACGGAGGGGGATGCGATACCATGTATATGTGAGTCGCTCCGCGTCGGTTTCGAGAATTAAAAAAAATAAAATAATGCCGAGCTGCGTTGCTAATGCAAACTGCACACCCTCCACTATGCGAACGAAATTTAAGACGCCTCGCATCTCAGAACGGTGAAATAAGTCCATCAAGAATCACCAGACTTATATTTTTTGAGAAACGTCATCGATTTCTTAGAACTTTTCATCGCCGAAAGTCGCTGTGTGCGATAAAGAGTAAGGATTTTGAAACGAGTATTGAATGGACGATACCTTTTTTAGTGATTCACAAGTCTAAGAAGAAAAATGCTCGCAGAATTACGAGCTTTTGTTTCTGGAATCGAACATGGAAGAGTGCCTCTAAACGTTAAACTGCGGCATGCAGTCGAATTTCAACAGTAGGTACTATCAGGAATAACGTAAAATCATCTGAAACAGGATTTTACCTTGAAATTATACCATTACTTTGTCATCTGGATTAAAGTAATTTTCGTGATGCATAGATTAATTAAGAATCTATGATGTTATATTTGAAGAATTTAATGTTTGCCAATTACGTACTACATTCATTAGTAATTTCTATTGCTACTGTTGCGTATCAAAATTTTAAAAGATTATAAAAATTCTGTATTAATATTCTTTTAAAATTCTTCAGCCATCGAGGTCATAGTAATTATCTTCTCACATGTTTAATTAGCAAATTTAAACACAAAAAACAACCATAAGTAATACATGCCTTTAAATGTTCATTCAATTTGACATACATTAATTGGATGTGTGCTAAAATTTGCAACAGCTTTTTAGGAAAACTTTATACATGCAAAAATTATCTACATACATGTATGTATCTATAGATAATGCTAAAAAACTGCTGCCCTATTTTAGTACGACTCCAATGAAAACATTTAATCGAATGAATAATTAAAGATAAGTGATACATCTGGCTATAGTTAATGGTAAAAATCTATTATTCAATGTGCAATCCAAAATCCACTATCCATAAAAATAACGATCCAACTTTATTTCATGATCAGAATTACTATTTAACTTCTTTAGTTGAGATTGAAACGAAATAGAATGTGCAACGAATCACATATTACTCAAGTCACTTCATAAGGCCAGAAGAAATCCCATTTCCGAAAGCTAACATTCCAGCGGATGGTGTGGCCGGAGAATGTTATTGGACCAATCGAGAGAAAGGGAGAAAGAGAGAGAGAGAGGTCGGAGGCAAGACGACCGAGGGGAGGTGACAAGGAAAGTCGGCCACGACCTCCGGGGAACATCTCGATGCGAGGATGAGGAGTGGTAGTGGAGCGAAAAGGGGAATTCTGGGACGCGTAGGGAAGACCAATGGGGGAGGATAATGGCGCAGGAGGTGGTGAGGGAAAGAGACTCTCCACCGGCAAGGGGGTGAAGGCGTCGGTGCGGTTATAATGGGGGCGGAAGAAGGGCGAAGGACAAGAAAATCTTAAGTGCCGGCGACAAAAGAGTTTGCCGGGGAAGGAGAGGATGAGTAGGAGTGAGAAAATGGATGGATAAAAGAGGATGGACAACAAACGTGGACAAAACCTGAAGGGAATAATACTGAAGAAGATAACAATGGGTAACGTTACACTTAACAGGGCTCTGATATGAAATCAACTCTAGAAAAAATTGAGTATATAATATATCTAATAAAATAATTTTATACGAAAACAATTATTTCGTTTTACTCAGGAACAGGAGAAAAAAAGTTAACGAAGAACAAATTACGAAATATGAGTAGAATATAAATTTGAACAAAGACCGAATGATAACAGAAAAAAGGGCGTGAAAGTTTATCAAAAGATTTGGGACTACGAGTACAAAAAAATGTGTAAATCGTCTGAACAGGAATACAAAAAGACATATGCAAAGAAGCAGGAAAAAATTACTTTATAGATGAAAATCAAATATTAAATGCACTCATCAACATTTTCTCAACTGACACTCAACAACACTCATTGACATTATTAATGAATAAAAGTAATATTTTTAAACAATTGCTGGCTCGTTATTGGGCAGGCGAATGGCAACAGGTAATGACTGCCATTTAAGATTGATGAGTTGGCTGATAAGTGAAGTAAAAATTGGAAAATGAAGGAAAGGTGGAAAGAAAACTGACTCCGGTATTAACATAGTCTCAAAGACAGTCATCTAGGAAACCAAAGTTCAACGTCCCATCCGACGGAGCACTACCCTAGAAAATTCTCTCCACATAGGACCAAGTATGGATCCGAATTTCATCGAAAAAAATCCACACCGGAGCCTCGATTCGAACCCAGGCTTTCAGGAGGGAAAACCCACACACCAATCCGCGGACTTTTAACAAAACCTTACGATATAGGAAACATGCGTTTTAGAGAATGACAGGTTAGGCAACATCCCCAAGAGATGATGAGGCAAGGATCTGAAAGCAAAGAGAGCAATTGACAATTACATTTACGTTAAAGATAATAAAAATGTAAAGGAAAACAAATGGATGTTGACTCCTATGCATGCATTTCGTTCATCCAGGTGACCATCGACAGGAAGAGTTAAAATCTTTAAAAATGAGAGTGTACAACGCACGTGTTTATAAGATTTTAATTCTCTCTCTCGATGCTCACCTGGATGACCGAAATGCATGCAAAGGAGTCAAAATTCATTTACTTTCATTGATTATTTGGATTAATCTTTAATATTAGAATAAAATAAGATGATACTACGCGGAAGACAACCCGTAAATGCAACAACTTGAACATTGTCCAGATAATTTTGGAACAACAATCTCCAAATGAAATCGGTAGTAAATGCCGTAATTTTAGGAGTGTTTATAAGAACGTATCACAAGCAGTGAAGAATGCAAATTTCTCTAAATTTAATTTTGTTCGAATGGTGTAATAACGCTAACAACCTATTGCAAACGGCAAAATTACACAAAGCCAAGCAATAGTACAAGCATACATTATCTTCATAGATAGTTTGGATTCGATGGTTTTCCGATGTCAACTATCAATACTTTCCTTTCGAAGCTCACCCCTAGACAGAAGAGAAACGGAGAGCGGGGATAGGTCGTCCGAGGCGTCGGGAAGCTCTCCTTGCCCTCGCTTGCCTCCGACCGACCTCGTTCTCAACTCGTCGCAATCACCCTCCTTCACTGCATCCTTCCTCTCTCCTACTCCACGAGTGGTCGAAAGCCAGGCCGCAACTCGCTCGCGGAACACAAGAGTGGGGGATCATGGAATAAAATCCTTTGGGAATGAATCGGAGAAAAATACGAGGGACGTGAAACGACTCGGTGATTGAGGAATCCGCGTTCCTAAAATTGTTCACGTGTTTTTGGAAACAAGCTCTATTAACTCAAGAATCAAAAATACTTCCAACTGAAGCAACTAAGTTTAATAAAGCAATAACTCACTTGCAAGACGCACTTACGAACATTATAAGCAGGAACGCGCAAGGTTTTAAAGTGAAATGTAAAATTTTTTCTTGGTCAAGAAAATGTTTTATAATAATATGCAAATAAAAAAATGAGAAATATGTTAGGTTATTTCAAGAACTAAACAATAATATATTCGTCCAAGATTGACATAGTCCGGCGTCGCAAATTTATCCCCCTGCTGATATAATGCTAAAGAGCAATATTATTTATAAATTTGGGATATGGTTGAGTATGAACGAAACAAATTTATCACTTTATAGAACTGAATTCATTCTTAAATTGTGTTTTTAGCATGATAACAGAATGAAATGTTATTTAGCTCACGATCAGTGTAGCCTCGCATTTACTCTAAGCGACCTTCGGTCGATTTAGCAAGACGGGATAACTTTTTTCCCGAATTAAGATCGCCAATTAGCTACACTCTTCAAAAATGTTCACCGTTCATCGAAACATTAAAAAATGACCTTCACAAGGATAAATCGACTTATTGAATCGATGACAGGCCGCTGTTTCATATAACAAAGGGTTAACTTCGTTCTACGCCATCCACAATATTATCTAATTTAGGCCATGTAGAATAGCGTATACTCATTGACTCATGCGGAGTGAATTACAGATTGTTTTTAAAAATTACGTTCAATACATCAAAAAGAGGTATAAAATTTGAAGAATAATTCTATGAATTTTTTCCGTCACGACGAAATGATGTGAACTAAAAAATGTAGTTCCATAAGGTAAAAAATGCTTGAAACACCCGCGAGCGCCCTTCTTTCCGTTGCCCGGATAGCAAAGTGTGTAAATTTCTCTTTGCCCATCTGTTTATTTTTCATCGAACATGTGGACAAGGAGACAATAGCATATAGGTCTCACTGGAATAGCATTGTGCCTTTCCATATCCTGTCAGGATCTTCCGACACATGGGCTCAACAAACATTTGACTCGATGGAAGTGATACAGAGCATACACTCATCTATCTTTGATTTCTTGCAAGCAGGGCTTACATGAGTGCTTCCAAGTTGACAGCTAGCGGCAATTTGTGAGACCTTGGCCTGCTAGAACTGTAAACATGGCGTTGTTGAAATTTCCGAGCAAATATTCACGAAATATGAAGTGATCCAAATCACAAGGCGGAATAAGTGCAAATTTTCTATCCTGGAACTAATAGACACGTTCTTTCGTATCTAAAGAAAAATTCTCACCCAAAAACGTGGATACCCTTTTGAACATGACACGAGACATCAGTTATTTTCTTACGAGCATTTTATACTTATTCTGGAGGATGCCACACCAAAAATGGGAAATATATTTAAACTGGGGGCTATACCCCCTGGCTCTATGCCGTTTCTCCCCTCGATGCACTTACTCCGTCGCCTCTCATACAACAGAAGGTAAGAAATACTAAACTGGCTTTTTCTAGCTGATTTTATTTCAAAATAGTTGAATAATATTACTAACATCACCAGAATTTTGTGTTTCTGTGCAAGTATTCGATAAATCGTGGGTAAATTAATAAAAAAAGAATATTGTTATTTAAAATTAGAACCGGCATTGAAATTTTCTTTTTTCATGGAACTCTATGCGATTTCGTTGGATCATTCTTTCAAATTTATTTTTGAAAAATAAATTATGTCTGCAGGCGGTAAAATCGATTTCTTCATTGATTGATATTCAAAAATCCATTTCTCCATTGATTCATTGATGATGATTGATTAAAATAATCACTGAATTTTAGGCAATTGATAAATACTTTGCGAAGATCTCACAATTTTGAAAACGAAAATGGATGATTATAAGAATGAATTTCATTCAGTTTCCTTTCTCAAAACAGGTCTCGAGTTCTAATGATCATTATTCATAATTTAATTTTGGGAAAATGAAACAAAGCCTGCAGGCGATAAACTTGATCTTTACGTATATTTCTAATGGAAGTTGATGTGTATGATCTGGAGTCGAACCCGAGACTTCAGGGTGTGCAAAACGTAGCCAAAGGAGTGTTAAAATTTGATAACCAGCAAAGTGTGAAAATTGTTCAACTTATGGTTCTTGAAAATACATAGCGTTGCAGAAACACGTTGCAGTAAAACTCTGCAGTTTTTAACCTTATCATTTTCTAAAATGTATATAATGTAGTATTCGCGCAAAACATACAATTTCAAGGGGTAAAACCTTGGCCTAATACTCCAACTATCGATTTTTCCTTTGGCAATCACATTTTAATTATTTACACTACTGTGATACGTAATTTATCGTTTCCCGTGCCCTGAATGCTTTTCGCGTAACGATAGATGATATACATTTTTCATCGCTTCAAGTCACGATGCACGAGAATGTGGGGCATGTGAGCCAGGTTACCATCCGACACACAGGGTGTTAATCACAGCCACTGAACAATCGCTGATTGTATCGGCACCAATAGAAATGATGGATTCCGATGACCTCAGCGCACCGAGATTTCAGTGCACCACATTCCAATTAAAAGAAACAAAAACGTCATGAAGAAATGAATATGAAACATGATAAAACCTCAAGGGAATTTATGCGAAAGATAACACACTGGGTAATGTTGCACTTATTGCGGTTCCAGTGTGAAAAAGTACCCACGAAATAAGGCCATTTATTATCCATTTCTTTTATAAATCACACATGCAAGAGAAAACAATTGGCGAAAAACAAGCAGCGAAAAAAATCACTTAAATATCCATACATCAATAGATCAAGATATTAAATAAATGAAATAAAGTGCATAGGTACCAAAATAGCAAGTCATGGGAGCTATAATACAGACACATAACATGCAAATTGATTCAAGTACCCTTATACAAATGAAAAATTAAATGTACCTACGAACTCGTTTTAATTAATTACGATCGAATTTTTAAATAAGGTCAACTAATGTAAACAGAAGTTGTAGGAAGACCAGGTACATTATGTTCCACTCCCTTCACACACCCGAGTTATAGATTTTTCATTGAAAATTGGAAAACGTTCAGCATTGCAGAAGGTAACATGAGAGAAATGTATTTAAAGACGACGCCAAATTTTCAATTTTCTTGTTAACATTTTCAGCACGCTAGAAAATAACGTGAACCGTAAGGGATGCAATTTAATGATCGAAATCACAAAATAATTAATTAATAATCTCTCCAAAATCGTAAGCAGTTCCCTGAAATTCGTCAGCAATTTATGTACCTACTGAAATGATTCCCCTGAAGATCAACTACTTAAGTACTACTAACTTTAATATACGAGATGGATTATGAGGTTAATTTACTAAATACAATGATAAACTGAGTTGAGCTGACATATATGAAAAACTTTTTAAAATAACATTATTCGAAGATTTTATTTTTTTTCTAAATATGGTAAAATTATTATCCTTTATTCCTTTTTGGCGGAGGTATAGCGTCTTATACGATACCGTTACATGAACTCCCACGTAAGGAACTGGCATTCATTTGCCGAAAAAAAGTGTTAACTTCATCCTACGTATATCTTTTAGCATGCATTGGAAAGAATAATCAGCAACTTAAACCAATGTGGAGGCTTTTTTCTGAGCTAAAGAATCTAAACAATGGAGGGGCAATTAATTCCTTGAGTGGGGATCATCCCTTCGACGCTGGACCTGCGCCTTTGCTCCCTTCACCCTCTTGTCGAACGCCAACGAAGTACGAGGGTTCCTCACGGAGGCGCTTTAATTTAACCGGGTCGTGGACGTACGAGGCCGCGCGTGAGGTCACTCCTTGATTGCTCTCCTCGTCGTCGCAGACAATTGTCGGGTGAAATTACGGCCCGGCAGGGTCATGGAATTCATCTCCTTCTCGACTCATTAATGCTTTATAGCTTCGCGACCTTTATTTCATCCGTTCTCAGCTCTTTTGAAACCCTTACGTTTTAGCCGACGATATCATTTTTTCGGGAACGATTCGAGTCGGACATGAAGTGATCGCCGAGTAATTTTCCTGAATTCATTCTCATCTACCCTAATCCTCTTCCCTATATCTCTTTATAGGGTACTTCCCGGTACTGAGAACCACAATTAATTCCCGTCCATATGCCCAAAAATGATAAAGTTCATTTTACGATGAATTGCGAGTTTCCTCTAGGTAGATACTCTGGGCTAAGATGCATAGTTAAACTCCCGAAACAAGGCAAATTAATGACTGTTACTCTTTTTCACCCATTCATTGATGTGTGAATCGTGGATCTGAATTCTCGGGAGCATTTATCGTGGATTATAATGCATCATGTGGAAACAATCGTCGTGGCCCAGTATTGTATGTTGTTACTGAATTATTGGTATAATACAGACTTATTAAATCTAAAATATGTATTTTAATAAAACTAGTTTTTCTCTGTGCTGGTGAAATCAGCAATGTGGCCGTCGTGAATGCATCCTCCATTTCAATTTCATGAGCTGCTGCACAGAAATTGAAAAGTAACTCACTACTGCTTCCCTAATATTGTAATAATGCTCACAACGTACCTCGTGTTCCATAAGTCTAGGTTAAATAATTTTTTCTGCGTTTGCTCTGCACTTATCAAGTATCATGCGGTTACTTCTACAGTCATAAACTGACTTAAAAATAGTTTATATTCGGTTATTAGCAACTTTTTGGGGAAAAAAGTGGTTGAACTGTCTCATGGAGCATCAATCGGTATTGCGAATGCAAGCCTTCGGTATGGGTCGCAATAACGGATTCGCAGAGGAAACGGTGCATGTTGAAATTCTTGGAATTCCACTCCTGGATGCCGAACGGCAACTCCACATGACTCCACATGCGCCTCAGGATACTTCATTAAGAATTGAAAGCTGCTTCTCTCAAAACGTCGGGGAAAAAAATGTCTGTGGAAAATCGTGACGCCAGTCTCTCCCGTTCATTTTTTAATCCCATAATTCCAAAGCTTGTGTTTCATTTGGAGAAAAAAATAAAAATTCTCGTCTGGAAAAAAATAAAAATTCGAAGTATCAAGTGGGAAAGGCTCCTCTGCAATTTGGCCAAAGCAGTGCCGATAAGAACACGCGAGTTTGAGCGTTCATGTCTCTTTCCATAGAAGAGAACGGTGAATGGAGGATCGAAGCCCGTGGAAAAAGCACCGTGATCAAAGTGAAAATGTATTTATTTCCCATCCAAGATTCGAAGTTGATGATTTTGTTCATCCCGCTTTTTGCGAATCACCAGAATCCTGCATTCATTCATGACGGTCCTTCATTCGTCAATAATTTGAGTGCGGAGTGTTTTTTTTATTGAAGAGACCGACGTAAATACGCATCATTTCTCTCTCTCATGAGACCCATCTCGCGGGCGAATCATTTATTTTTTTTCTTCTATGAGTTCTCGTACCGAGCAATTAGCCGACGGGAAAGCGTATCGCAAGAATGATTAAACCCTTGTTTCCGGCGTAGCGCTCGAGCATTAGGATCAACATAATTATTAAAAAAACAAAGGAGGGAACGACAAACGCAAGCAATAAAGCGAACATCTTTTTATTATTACCCCCTTTGCGCTATCATCGTCGGGCTCCACGGGTACGGGGCTGGCCCAGAAAAAGAACGGAGTGGAGTTCGTGAGGCATTTATTTGTCCGTGCGCGGACAAAGGCCTAACGTATTCCGTTCTATTCTTCTTTTTTTTTCTTGCCGGGGGTCGGAGTTGAAGGACTCCTATCCCCATGCTTCGTAAATGTGTTAATTATTTTTTTTATTTAAGTTTTATCATTTTCTATACTGCCCTTCAAGTTTTTTGATGCGACATTCCCATGTTACGCAAAACCTCCCCTATTTCATTTCCAATTGAGCTCATGATGACCTGTTCCACAAGCATAGTTACGGAGTCTACACTTATGACATACGTAACATTACAGTAACCGTTGAAAATTCGGGTTTCATGAATTATCAATGTCGTAAATTGTCTTTATTTTGATCCCTTCGGCCATTCACTTACCGCTGACTGAAATCCATTTATTATATTACTTATGCACAATATAAGCAGTCATCATGTATAAATGAACTCGTTAATCGTCGCAAACCGTTTGAAGGAGTAATCACTTGTGATTACTCCTTCAAACGGTTCATTACAAATTCGCCATTTTGATATGTATGGATCTCATAGATTAATACCATCTATCATGTCCAATATGTTATGAGACCAATAAATTCATCAAATGCTTCTGCAACTCATAAATAACAAACTTTTTGATGAATAGTTATCGGGTTTCCAGCCGGGTAATGGTGTTAAACTGCACCGACGTTTCAATGGCCATCGTCTTCAGGGTGAATTCTTCAGGGCTTCATTAACCCTGAAGACAATGGTAGACTACGCCATTGAAACATCGGTGCAGTTTAACACCATTACCCGGCTGGAAACCCGAGAACTATTCATTCTAAGCATTCGCTGGGAAAGACTTAGATCCTACAAACTTTTTGACTTCGAGATCTCATATCTCTATCGGATGCATATATGTATTATTTCTGAAATTGGCCATTAGATGCATAAATTTCAATTTATTTTGACGATTTTGAAATCCTCTTGATTTCCCTCCTCCACCTTAGTCCTCCTTGTTCCTTGCTTACTTACTCCTGGCTCACTTGCTTTGAATCAGGGTGAGTCACAGTATTTTTCTGGTCAGAAATCACGAAAATTGACTCTTATTAATGTGATCGCAGCAGTTTTTAGAGAAGGCGACGGACAACTTAAGCATAGTGCACCGTAGCGTAGCGTGTAACCCCCGAGCCGCTTGTGGCTCTCAATCTAGTCCTTCCAAAAAAAAAAATAATTTGGTCGTTCTATTGTTCTTGATCTTTCGTCCTTCTCCACTTCTTCCTCTATTTATCCCTTTACGCACTTGATTAACCTCTCAGTTTCTCCTTCGCTTACCCTTTTCTCTTTCCTTTCCCTCTCGCTCTTCATCTCTTCCCCTTTTTCATTCTTTCACTCCAAACCGGTCTCGTCTTCTCCGTCCCGTCCTATCGGCCGTCGGTCCCCGTCCCCGTCATCCGCCTCGGACCGGTGCGTGACCGGAATGTCGCCCACGTTTTCCCTCCCCCCCACTTCCCTGCATCAAGGGAGAGAATCCTTTCGTCCAAGTGCGCCGGGGCCCCTTATTCCTCAATTTTTCGCCGTCCTCCTCCGGGTGAAGGGATTAGAACGTCCACCGCACATCCTAGCCGAGGCGTTCCGCTCCGAAATTTAACGCTAGGTTTGTCGAAAGATCAAATTTGAGCCATTTTAATTTTTATTTGTTCAATGGTAGCGTGTCTTCTTAACTCAATAATGGTCGTCCAAGGACCACGTAAAATAACCAGACGCATTCATTTTCATTTATTTATTTTCCGCTTATTTTCTTGCTCTGAAGCATTTCTTCATTCTTTCGCTTTGTTTTCTTTTCATCTATTCCGTTCAGGTGTTATTTCCTTTATTCATTCCTTCCTTATTAACCCTTTAAGTCTTTTAAATTTAAACATAACAGTGTCAAGCTAGACCTGGTGCAAGTTGTCCATATTAATGATGAATAAAATGCTAATCTTCCTCAGATTTATTGATTGACTCGGCGCGTTTCACCACTCTGTAGCATATTCATGTGCAGGGTTTTTAGGTTTTGGTTGTACATGTATAGCCCTCGACCAAAGCGTTGGTGGGGAGGGGAAGATGAAGCGTGGGAACAAGGGTTTTGAGTGGACAAAGGAAGGACAGACATAATAAACGGTGGTGGCAGTGGTGGTGACGGATGCATGCGTTATTTGAGGGCTCCGGGTGTCGGGGAAGAGGTTTGGGTTTTTAAATAGCAAGCACACTGCCCACGAAAGAGGGGGAAAGGTAAAGATTTTTGAAGGCATTGGAGCACATGGGAAAAGCAAAAATTGGTTCCTTAGTCGGGGAATGACAGGAAACCCCCCCAAACCCATCTTTGCTCTTCTCATGTACTCCAATGCCTTCAACAATTTTCCCCTTCCCCCTCCTTCGCGGGCAGTGCACTTGCTATTTAAAAACCCAAACCCCCCCTCTCATTCCCGACACCTGGAGCCCTCATATAACCCATGCATCCGTCACCACTTAACCCAAACCCCTGTAACCGCCGTTTCACATGTCTGTTCTTCCTCTGTTCACTCAAAACCATTACTCCCACGCTTCATTTTCCTCTTCCCCACCCCACTTCCACCCCTCCCCCCACTCCCCATCTCCTCCCCCCCCCATCGCTTCAGTCTTGGGTCTAAACCGAAGAACCCTGCACATGAATATGTCACAGGGTGGTGAAACGCGTTGCGCCATTCAATTAATCTGTGGAGGATTTCGAGGTGTTTTATTCATCATGAACTACTAAATTTTGTTTTTTCCTGTATTAAATGTTACTTTGTCACCATCTCTTCCATGTTTTACTTTATACCTTGGACATACTAATTTCCTTTCTTACTCTCATGAACATGATTGATGTGTACGAGTATTTCTTTGGATCCGAACAAAATTGTATGACTTTTTTTGGACCATGAGGAGGAATCATTTCGCAAAATTTCTTTACTCTGTGTTGCATATATTTATTTTATTTGTAGACTTTTTTGGCCCACGATTTCTCTGTATTAGCATTACAATACACGTAATATATAACTTATCATATAAATGTATCAGTTAGCGGTGTAGATAAAATGACATCGTTTACCAAAATGCAGCACAAATTCAAATTCAGCTCTTGCAAAGTTGATTGCTACAAAATAATGTGATGTACTGACTAAATATCTTTTCTTTTCTCCTATCGCAATTGCTTAAATCGAGGCGTGTCGTTCCGCAGTACTGGTGTAAGTTGAGATTTGTCGGGTCAAACATGACCCCTTTGGCAGTTAAAGGGGAGGGTGGCCAAGCTTGGCGGTTCTTGTGTTAATCTTCCGCCAACGTTATTTGTAGTATCCTGAAACGTATACACGAGAAAGTCACGTGTGGTATTTTCTTCTTGCATAACTTGCAGGGGTAATTAGAAGTCCTGTTCGGAAGTGGGGACTATGTTAGAAGAAGAATCGGCACATCAACATACCGACCGCGCCGATCTCCCCATCGGCGTGAAATCGCCACGGTAGGTCTACATTTTTTCTAGGAATGATTATTTCAAGATGAAAAATTTGGCAATTTCGGTTACCATCTTCAAAATTTGAATCAATTACCATGATTTTCGACAGGAAAAGAAAGATACAAATCTTAAAAACCATTTAAACATGTTTTATTTCTTTTCCATTTATACACGTTACTGCTTTATCACATTTTCATTGTAACTGCGAAATGTTTCGAACCAAATGTTGGCGTTGCCGTAGCTCCGCAACTAAAGAGTGCGAAGAAAATGCTTTAAAAAATCACCTCCCCCACTTCCTCCAGTGATTACGGAGATTCTTCCTGAAAAATCCTGTGATTCAGATTCGCAGGGTTGAGGTGCTTTTTATGATTTCGTCCAGAAATATTTTCTGAGCACAAACACGATCCCTTAGCGAATTTTACCAAAGACCAGATTCATTCCTATGAATTTCTCTTACCTATAACCCTCGAGATATGGTGTCCTATCAAAGTCGTTACATCCGGTTTCGAGATAAGGTTTACACAAACATATAATTATTTCTCATTTAAGAGGGTAAAGTTACATTTTAACGAAAGATCCTAATGACACGTGAGCTTTTTGTTCAAATGAAAGAATTTGAATGTATTAAAATCGATCGCGCGAGCTGGGTAGCGAGGAAGACAAACGGGAAGGTATTGGAGATGGTTCGAGATGAAACAATGTTGGTGGTTTAGATTGAGGCTACGAATAAAACGAGACACTATTTGCGGCAATTGACCAACGTTTTAAGGCATGTTCGGAGATCACCTTGTGATGGAGTCTATTGAAGAAGAGACGTTCCAAAGACGTACCAATCCATTGGTAAAAAAACAAAAAATAGGTAAACAAATAAATGCATAAGAACAGACGAAATTAATCAGTAGATTTGGCAGTAATTCTTAGGTAAAATTACAAAGGTTGCATGTTACGTGAATGTGGAAAAGGACCTGCGAGAAAGGGAAATTACTTGGGAGAACAGGAGGGAACATAAGGTTTCTGGACCTTCAGCGAGGAAAAATTGAGGACCGGACGGAAATGGATAGAGGAAATGAAAAGGGAACACAGCAGGAAAAACAAGGAGAATTGGAAGACGAAAAATGGGGAAAACAAAAAGAAAACAGTTGACGAACGTGGTCCACAGTTAATCGAAAGAAGAAGAAGAAATGAATAAGAAAGTAGGTAGTGCTTTTGTCGACAAATATCGCCCTTAAAGGCTTAATATGCCGAAAAGGGGATGGAGTCTACGACCCCGGCGCTTAATTTCACTCAAATATTGCCTGCGACGATGAGAAGACTCATCAAGGAGTGGCCTCACGCTGGGGACACGATGTCCGTGACCCCGTTCAATGCACAGCGCCTCCATGGAGACATCACAGTCGTCCGACGAAAGGGCAACGGGGTTAGAGGCGCCGACGAAGGCGCCTTGAGGGTTGTGTGTGTGCTGGCGGCGGAGCAGAGCGGCAGAGTAATTAACACCGAGACTTCGGAAGCAATGTTGTTTTCAATTTTTTTCTTGGTTTCTTACTCATGCCGGAGTGGAATATGCAGTAAAGCATGGTTAGTTAGATACTTCGTGGGTCAAAACAAATGAAAAATTCCGCGTAGTCGATATTACTCTATAAAAACTAGTGTTTTCACAGATATTAGCACCAACCAGCGGGGAGAATAGTAGCGAGGCATCAAATTGGTGGCCGAATACAAGGGCAAGGTTAAACGTTCTCGGCCTGGGTGAAAGACAAGTGGTTTTTTAGTTCTAAATGATTTTATTTGCTAACAATTATGAAAACACCTGCCAACATCATATTCTGTCATTTCTTGATGCTATCATCTGTGGTTGCAGTTTTTGGCCGTCATTTATGTGGATCATCGTCAAGAGATAAACGATCACCTTTTCATTCAGCCACCCATTCCTTTACTGTTGAAAATGAATGAAGAGACACTTTTCTAATGTTATCATAAATGTCCAGAAAGAGGGGGTCTAAGACAATCTTATGCAAGAGTTTAGTCACTTCTGAGATTGTGTCTATCATATTTTTTACTATTTTCTGACGAAAAATCTTACTTTATTGGATTACCGCCGCGACGGCATGCTTGAATTGACGCTAAACTATAGAAAAACGTATAATCTAACCGATCCCATTTGCTGTATATCATAAATATCTCATTAACAATTATCAAAGTCATATTTTAAAGTTTATACATTGCGGTTAAGATTATGTAAAAACGTTTTTTTAAACCGGAGGGGGAGAGTTGAATTTTTGCGCACTTGGACATGTAATCGCCCACATATTTGGCCTATGTGCATGATTCCAAAAATGTATTACCACGTAAGTAAGATGGGGAGGGAAGGGAGGGGAGTGCATGTAATCTTACGTTGCTGAACATGGGGGAGGGGAGTTAAAAAGAGGCCAAAATCGCCGCACGTAATACTTGAATTGTCTCTCACGAACTCTTGGAGAAATTGGGCCATGTGCCGAGAGAGTACCGCAAAAACATAAAATATTCGAAGTCATCTAAGATTTTATCATAACCGCGGAAATGAAACACATATTACAAGTGACTGCACCGAAGGCGGGCGTGTGAATTTACCACGCCGTTTTTGGCTGCAATGACAGGCCAAGGGAGAGGAAAATAATTTTTAAAATCTATGGGCGATTACGCCACGGTGTGACAGCATACCACATATACCTTCAAGTGGTGGGTCGTGGGCTAAAGTGTGCTGGCTCGTAAGGTAGTCCTTACAGAAGGGATTCTTGCTCAAGGTGAACAGTGAAAGCGCGCCTAGGGTATCACGGGGCTTAGGTTTCTCTTGTGGCATACCGGCGAAAATTGCAAAAATTGACCGGGTAGAGTGTTGTAACCGTTAAGGTAGGTTTACGATTGGCGAAACGGGTTGTTATGGACGCGTTTACGATTGCGTGGAAGCAACAATCGTTAACGTTTAAGTTCAGTCAGCTTAAACTTTCACGCTCACGTTTAACAGTTGAAGCCAGCGCATATATGCGCACCATATACTATTTCACATTTGTCCTGCGCAGTGAAGCGCAGTATGTGCACCATATACTATTTCACATTTGTCCTCCCCGTTGCACTTACATATATGTTGTTGCCTCATATGTAGACGTAGGATTGATCTCAAGCACAGAGGACTATGTCCGTGACGCCGTGAAATGGGAAGAGCCTCTACGGAGATGGAGACACAACTGGCGTTGGACATTAGGGTAACGGGGACAAAAGCTCATCACACCAAGTTACCCTAAAGGGTTGTGTGTGTACCAGCTGTGCCGGCCACGGCATACATTGTCTCGCGAGGACGGAGACGAAGGAATAGGGTCAGACGGGAGATGAAACGGAGCGAAACGGGAGTGTGGCAGAGACAGGGGGGGGGGGAGGAAGGGAGAGTCGGCACATCGTGGATTTTCACGGTAGGGGCACAGAGGGAGAGAACTCCGTGGGACGCCAAATTAGCCCGGATAATTGCCTCCAAGGAATCTGCAACGCAGCCACGCTTGGTCCGGGCCTCCTCGGCATTTTGCTGTGGTGGTGGCGACGTTGGAGGTGGATTTGTGGGCGCTCCGAAAGATTCACACCTCTCCTTTCCGAAACTAACCCTTTTCCCAGGCAAATGGGTGCCGAACCCACTAAATCCGGTCTCGGAATTGTAAACAATGCTGAAGCTAGCGAGTGTTAGAGACAGCCTTCTGTTCACCTCTTCCACCTGCTTGTTTACAAGAGATGATTGAAAAGAAAAAACTTTGTTTAGTTCCACATAAAATAATTTTAATACGACCTAGGTTTCGTCGCTGGGCGACATCATCAGGTTTTATGTGGAACTAAACAAAGTTTTTTCTTTTCAATCATGAAGGAGTTCCATAAAGTTACGCCTCAAACCATTAACTTATATAAGAGATGAATTAGGTCCTTCTGTTCTCCTTAAGAGTTAATCCTTGGAATTCAACATTGAAGATGCCCTCTCTCTGATGAAGGCACAGTCGAATGCAAAAGAATCCCCAAAAAGTGACAGCTTCACTGGAGGATGTAATATTTTTCCTCTCCCGTTAGTGTGTGATTTACAAAACAAGTCCAAGGAGCATATTTCCTTGTGATGCAGTTCCCGATAATCCTCTTAAGAGAAGTTGTACGTGAAATTCCATGCTTGACTCTTGGTAACGTTCAAATATTATACTTATTCGGTAATTGACGATGAAATTTCTTCATGCATCGATGAACTATATGCAGGATTGAAAATACTACGTGGGCAGCGATATAGATGCTGATGATTTTGACAGTTTTGAAGACGACCATTTGACTAGGATATAATGTGATTTAAAAGTGAAAAGCTTGGAAAAGTATCACAGATAGAATCTGATGACGACAAAACTAATAATCGAAATTATTCGGAAGCGAAAAATCATGTATTGAGATATTTCACCCATGTGAAAGTGAACACAATCTAAAATGCTGGGTCTCACCTTTATTCATAAAAAAAATTAATTTTATCTCAGGCCCTTAACAAATGTTGAGACTCTAATTAAGCCTTCGCCCACAGCCAAAATATGGAAGAATTTCACTTTGTTCCAAAATAGGTACATAGGTCGTCCCTGTTGTCTTTTCAATTTGCCTCGCAAACCAAAGAATGCTGTGCTGAGAGAAAATACGTCAAATTCTCCAGCCACGCAACAGTGGTGCCACTCTCCTTAGCAAGGATTATTTAGTATCCCAAAACTTCAACCAAGAATATTTCTCAATAGTCAAGAGATCCAAATTCCGGGCGAAAAAAACTTTTTTTTTTGCGAGAAAGGGACCACTTTAGAAAACAGGAAGAACGAACACATTCATGCATACATTATGTTTAACGTTTTGATAAATCACTTAGAACTCCAGATACATGGAAATGGCGGAAAGGGTAGGCGGAAAAAACACATTTTAAATGGCTCATGGACCCATTCAAAAGTCGCTCTATGAGATTTATATGTTAAATTAATGGAATCCGGAAATAAAAAAAATGAATCGTGCAGGCTGAAATTAATGGGTATCACAAAAGGAATTTTTGCGAGTAATTTACTACCGAGTAAACAAAAAGGGGATAATCCATAGCAAAAAATCCATAATTCTTCCTCGAACATTCAAGAGATTGTGGTGTCCTAAGTGTGTGCTCTAGAGGGATTCCATTTATTTTCACCAATTTACTTCCACAAGACAATACCGCTTACATTTTTACCAGCGTTTGTGTTACATAAAGGAATGGTATAAACATGAACTGCTGTTAATGTTGACTCAAAAATTATTTTTCCAGGGTAATGTCACCATCAAAATTCAATTTGCACAGCATGCTATTTTGAGCTCGAGACCAAGTAGGATAATAATTCAATAAAAATGTATCTCTTTCGCTAATGACACAATTAGCGATGCATTAAAAATGCATAGTATGATCCTGTCAAGGTGCTTTGCTTTTTCGTACTAAGGCTGCGTTAAATTAATTTATTCTCAATCGATTAATTCAGGTCGTAACTTCACACATATCCCGAAGAGCCCAACTGAAAAGCTGTAAATGTTATAGAGATATAAATCAATGCAATTTATCAATGCTTATCGAATGGAATGAAGAGGAAAAAGGTCACTAACAAAAACATTATACAATTATAGAATCCTCTAATTTGGGGAACATTGATGCTTTTTCAAATTATTGTAGTTTTCTCCTCCACATAACCCAGTGATAACGAACTGATTCAAAGGGTCTATAACTAATGATTAATTATTAGTACAGAACGCCTTTAGCTAGCCTGTGCTGATCGCTATGCCGAAATCGAATATAGTAATACACTCATGAGTACCGGACTCAAATTGCAAGCACGTTGCCAGGGTTAAGCCAACGCACACTCAAATGACACGCATGCACGGTGGTGTATTAACATCCTTGATCTAGGGACTAATCGCCAATCAACCCAGAAACAGAAGAAAAACCTCCTTTACGGGGATATTCACTCCATGGCTAGATGCTTTGAACAGGTCCGTTAAGATTGTGAAGCTCTCGCACGAGATTATAAGTGCAATTAAATTTGCATTGAATGATTAGATTGTAGATCAGGGAAAAATATCCAATATCCTCGGAAATATCCTTAAATTCAAGCATCGACTAGTTTTGAAAAATTAGAAAAAATACTGAAGGGCCGATATATGATAACGACGAGACTTGAGACACCAATCAATAATTGAGCCGTTAAGAGAAAGCCAGTTTTTTGCCATAATTTAGTTAGGTCCACAGAAGCATTCATCTAACTGATACTGTTGTAGACCTGAGTGGTGAGAGTCTAGCTTCCGTCTATTTCCACTATAAAGCATGGCTTAGAGTAAAATGTTTAATTTATATGACTTTTAGCCTCATTTTCCAAAAATAAATTTTTTATCTATACCATTATCGCTCTCAGTGGCAAAGTTATGGAAAGAAAGAAAATCGTTTTATTATTGGAGAGGCAGAGAAAAGGAAGACATTTGCAGCCGTGATCCTGAGCCACATTGCAACACTGATACAATACTACCGCAAAAAAAAGTTCAGGATGATTCTTAACTAACAAAAATATCATATTTTGGTCAACACCTCCGACTGAAGCCAAACAACCAATACTCTAATATGGCATTAAAGGTAGCCAAAGTCAAAGCAGGTCATTCATGTGTTGAGCCTGAAAAAATCGGACCAGGATTCGGATGGCTGTTTGAAAATGATTAAACGAGTATATTAACGACAACCTATTACATGGTAAACATAGGTCTCATGGGATGAATAGTTATCGGGTTTCCAGCCGGGTAATGGTGTTAAACTGCACCGACGTTTCAATGGCGTAGTCTGCCATCATTAATCCTACACTTAAATCCTACATAGGTCTCATATCTCTTATTTCGTTCCGACTATTAAAAGAAACCTTCCGCATTTGTAAACTCAAGCATTCATCCAACAACCCTCTCTGGCTACCTTATTTTTCTCTCACAAGTGAATAAAACTCTGAAGAGGCCCTGCATGAACGCAATTTTTTCCACTTTAACAGAACAGCCACTTTCACCTATATCACAATTCCCACTCAAAAAAATTAGACCAAGGCCATTTGACGTCGGAGATGCCTCTTAACGCGCAGAATCCCTTGCGGCAATACAGGCGTGTGGAATTTCAGCGGGGTATAAACCTCAATGTCACCATGAATTGGAGAGTCGGAGGTAAGATGAAAAAATACGACATTATAGTTAATGGGTGGAGTAACTGGATGGAGAGAGAACGTTTGAAAGCAATGAAGGCTGATGTCCGATTAGATATTAAAGTTGGTTGCCCAGAACATGCGATTTAGTGGAATAAGGAATGCGCGGATATGATTACAAAGATGCACATACAGACGAGATATCGCAGGTGAGCCAATGCGTGCAAAGACACATACGAAGATTTTATTGAGGGTTAAAGCCTTCAGAAGTAAATTCCCACCAATTCCAGCATCCAACAAATAAACCCATCCGAGGAGTGTAATAAAGGATTCCAGCCACATTTACGGAGAAAGACTCCAAAACAAAATTGACCATTTCGTGGGCAATTCCCTGAAAATTGAACGGAATATGTTCCTTCAGTGCTATCTCCTCATGAGGCAGATATTAGATTCTTCACTCCTTTAGAACAAAAAAGGAAAGAGGAGAAAGTGTTGACCCCTTGACGGTTTCTGACTAGATAAATAGGATAATTTATTTACAGTTCATACCATAGGTTAGTGCCTCTTTCTGGTTCCTACATTCTCTGAATGATTTTATGCATATTCGCTATAAACGGTAAAAGATAGAAAAGAATAACAAAATATGCAACTTTGATGCGACACTCAAAAGAAAAACTAATTGCATCTTTAATTATTTCTAAAATAAAAAAAACATGAGTTGAATTATGTCTAACTAAAAAGAACTGGAAGTTTTATTAAACCGTTTAGAAGGGAGGAAGTCATTCACATTAACACACTGCTATATTAGTAGCAAATACGAAATACATTTTGAAAGGTAAATCTCAATTTTAGCGACAGTTATATCTGATTCCTACTTTATGAATAAGCATTTTACGCGAATATTTTCATACACATTATACCTGACGGCATTTTCTGAAAAAATTAATTAAATACATTTTTTTCGCGCAAGGTGATGAATAATGTATCACATAAAAGTATCAAAGGTCAAAGACATTGGAGACCACTCAGTTTTAATTTATAAAAAAACTCACTGAGGGCACGGTAAAAAAAACTGAAAATTATGAAAAAATTAATCACTAAAATCAATCAATGAGGTACGCCGGGATATATCACTAACTGCAGCAAGCCTTCGCAACTATGATTAAGTAGACACAAGGGTGTAATTACCGGGAGTAACACATAAAATAAAAAAGCCAGTCAACCTATGTCAGCATATGAAACTTGCGTTTATGAGGTTGACGTGATCCCACTCGAAACGTTGAAAAACTAGTTAAGAAGGAGCGATTTTAGCTCAGCAGTGGGAACGCCCAAAACTCATCGTCACGGGAATGTATTCTGTGATTTTCACCAGCGGAAGGAATTCTATAACTTAAGATACAATGAAATTAAAATGTTGAAATTAATCTCACCCACTTCTGCAGAATACTCTTAAGTTTATGCATATATTGTTAATACAGAAGCAGCAAAAATATTCCTACATCGTTGGTCACATATAATTACATTTTTCGGAAATTCAAAGAGTAAGAGCACAGGATTAAGCAAAGCAGACAGCAAAAGTAAATGTGGGGAATACCTGCATCGCCACGATTCAGACAAAACTAATTTTTAACAGACCGAGATAAGTATGTGCGTGACACTAATTTTGCTTAATAACCGAAAGTAACGCTGTCAAAATACAAAACTAGCGCTTATGAGATTGATTTTTCATAGTCGAAATGTGGCAAAGCTAGTTTAGAAGGTGCGATTTTAGCTTAGCATTAGAAACTCCCAAAACCCAAGATACAAGCTAGTTTTGAAATAGATTCACCAGTTCGCACGTGAGAAATCTGTGCGATTAATGGCGAAACCCAGGGAAGGTAGGAAGGGTGTAAACATGCATATGGATTTGGCCTTTTCGACGCGGAGCGCACAGAGGCTTGTGGAATGGAGAGGGAGAAAGCGAGGCTCCTTTAGGGCGCGGCATTTTAGGACCCTAAATGACTCCTCCTCCCTCTACTTTAGGACTCTTTTGGAAGCACGAGGATGGAAGATGAGCCGAAGAGATGGGTGGAATGGTGAAAGAGGATGGGAAAGAGGGTTTAAAAGGTGTCACCTTGGAGCGTCGCTTATGAATGTCACCGCACGGCCTCTGGGCCGGTTTTAACTTCGTTCATTATCCGAATTCCGAAGGCGGGGGGAGAGAGATGCGCGTGCGGCCTTTGGGTAAGCCCCGGAGGCGGTCGTCTCCTCGGTGGCCCCGAGGTTAAGGGCCGCCCCACCTCCCCCGCGCGAGGAATTTCCAAGGGTAATGGGCGTGAACATTCGGCCGCGGGGAACGTCCACGATGTCCCATCTCCACCCCCTCCAAAAAAGGGTATGCGGGTCGCAAAGGCATTTAACGGCATCGGAAACTTTCACGCTCGGTGAAATCTTTAACGTTTTCCGTTTATGCACGGTTCAAGGGAAGGGACCGATGGGTTATTACTCGATTATAATACGCCGAGGGCGCTCTCCGAAGGGATAACGCTTTTGGTCGGGGTTATTTTCATAACAGTCTACGCGAATAACCCGAGATCGTGGTGATGGTTTCGAAAATTGAACCTAGGAGGAAGAAAGAGGGAAAAGGTATTGGGAAAGATTGGAGGCGTTTGAGATGTGGGAGCGGTGGAGGATGGAAAAGGTACGATGGATGGATATGGAATCCAAAATCAGTTCGACAGAGTCAGGCTCAACTTCGTGAAATTTCATCGTTACAGAAAAGATGAAAATGAAATAATTTCACGCTTTGTACATTCCACACCTTTTTACTATCTCCGGCCATGGTTTCGACACCTATAATGTCATTATCAAGCTCACGATACCCTCGATAATGACAATATAATGCCGAAACCATGGTCGAAAAGAATAAAAATTGTGGAATGTGCAAAGTGATAAATAATATCATGTGACTCAGTTCCACAAAGTAAATCCTGGAACTTCAGCTTGTAAAAGATGAAAACTTTGTAAACAAAGTCCACAGACTTAAAAATAAGACGACGGCTTAATTAAGCAGTTGGTAATCATCATCCACCCAACAGTGGACATCACCTGAAGATGTCCACTCCTGGATGTAACCAACCGTCTCACTAAAAATACTAAGTTTTTTAATTTTTTCATTTTTTAAGTAAACTTTACTAAGTTTTTATCTTTAATATAAATTAGTAGTAGTCCACAATGCAATGATCACTCACCCCATCTCTACAAACGGTACCTCCAACAATTCTCAGATACATCATCCCTACTCAGACTAGGGCATTTTCAATTACAAGTTCAAGTCTTGTAAAATCAATCTAAAATACAATGCACGGCTCTGCTCACCTACGCAGCAAACTAAACGTCTCCATTCCAATTTTCCCGCCAGTGCAGTGGAGGGATGTCATGTGCAGCACTCACCTGCAATAGAAGAAAGTTATTAGAATGTTACTACTGTAAATTGCAATTGGCACATGTGGATACCAAGAAACACTGATTATTTCCAATGTGACCAATGACAGTGTAGGTTTAGCCACACATTTTACAATGTGATGCCTCTTTCCTCATTCTTAGCGCTCAAACTTCTTCACCTCTACCCCACTCTTGGATTGTATACTCTTTTACACAATCCTCAGTAAACCGACCGCACTAAAATATCAATTATTCAAGGATATAACTCAAGACCTTGGGTTATTAAGGGGTGGGTTACAGAATGTGTCTAGGTTTGAAAGAGGGTTAATTTTTTTATCAAAATCTAACCAGATTTAACGTGAGATCTACTGCCTGAGCCACTGTCATGAAATCAATTTTGAAAAGTAACGATCTTTTTATGCAAATATATTAGCAGCTATTCAACACAGCAAAACTGGATGCCCGAAAACTGAGTCTTGGAACAATACTGCCAGTACTGGGTTTTAAGGTTCAGGACACTTACAATTAGTTTCTTCCATGAGGAAATATATATTAATGTATAAATAGATGAGGTTAGATGCGCAATATATTCACTTAGGACAAATAAAGGACATGGAAAGCGAGACTGATCATAAAAATGGGCGAATCTGATCATAAAAGTAGGGGGTATAAACTTGCGCGAATAGAGCCATTAAATTACTTGGGTAGTACGGTGGAAAAAAGGCCTTAGTAGAAAATAAACTAGAAAGGAGAATTGCGACTGCGAAGGAATCGTTCAGCAATAAGAAGTAGCTGATGATGGGGACCTAAGGGTAAGGATATAAAGAAGAGAGAGAGGTATGGAAGTTAATATGGAGTGTCGCGTTGTATGGGGCAGAAACGTGGACTCTGAGAAAGGAAGACGAAAATAGGCTGCAGGCGTTCGAGATGTGGGCGTGGAGGAGGATGGAGAAGGTGCGGTGTACGGAAAAAAAGACAAATAAAGAAATGTTTGGCATGGTTGGTAAGGAAAGAAACCAAGATAAGATAAGGAGGCAGACAGAGAGGTTGGAATTAGTAGTGAGGGGTGAGGAAATGCTGAAGACCGTGATAGAGGGGAGGATGCCGAGTAAGCAGGGAAGAGGAAGAACAAGTATAGGTGTTATGAACGGGATGAAGAAGAGTATGACGTATGCTGAGATGAAGAAAGAATTCGTAGGTGTAGATAGAGCGTTGCGCCTGCAAAAGTATGGAGAATATTTACTCTCTTCTATTTAAACCAAACTTAACTGGTAGATCACTCTTATAATAATTACATTTATTAATACCAAATAATGACATTATGATTGATCGGAACATTTTCTGTGTTCCGAAATCACACAAAATAACTCACAGAGCCATTGAAAAACTTACCCACTACTCAGAAAATGCTGGATAAATAATTCTCCCATGTGCTGCCCTAAATTATTTTAGGATTTCGTTTTAATAACACCTCTTTCACTCTTAATCGCTACTAAACTCCGATCAGTCCCAAATACCTTGCATTTATCAGAAATGGGTACGAGAGGTCATTTTAGGAACATGTTGCAGGCTAGCGTAAGACAAAAATTACTTAATATCAACGCAGCAAAACAAAAAAACTGGAGAAATGCGCAAAAAAAATTTCAGGGGAGAATTTTTCGCCTTCATCTCGCCACTGGCGAGGTTTTTTTTTTCACGTAAATTCCCTCCGCGGAAGAAGAAGGGAGCGAGGTCGTCCCAAAGGGTTCTTGTTGCGTAACCGCAGCCAAAAAGATACGGAGAAAACCCCGAGGGTCTCGTGGACGCGGAAGAGAGAGAAAGAGAGAGAGAGAGAGGGAGAGAAAGAGAATGTCGGCTTGAGAATTGCCGTGGTGAGGAGTGAGAGATTGCGGGGGAGAAAGGCGGAACAATTCCCTCGCCCCCTAATGCGAGCTCAGCTTCTCCGAAACCTTCCTCGCAGTCGAAGGACTTCCAAGTGCGGTGTCGGGCAGGCACACCAGGTGTCGCAATTGCTCTTGGAGCTCTCAGCACGGGGGGGGGGGTATCGACTCAATGCTGGGGGTGTGGGTTAAATGGTTGGTCAGAGGAACTAAAGGGGAGGGGTAATACAAGAGGGGGAGTGGCAGGCGGTGCAATACATGGACGTACCCAGGCTTCATCCAGGCAAGTGGTAATCATGTGCTCGGTGCACGTTTTCATTGGAAAGCGTTGAAATTAAAGCCAGATTAAAGCCGCAGTGAGGACCAAGCGTTGGTAATTGGTAGTAAATAAAGGGGATTTTCACAAACTGTGATATGCCATCAGCGGTACTAGTATATTAAATCCCGAGTTTCGTAATACCTGCTTAACTTTAATCGCTAGTTGATGCGGTTGTTACATTAATGCAGTGGTTACCCACATTTACAGCTTCATAAAACACATCAAACAGAGGGTTAGCTGAAGAGAGGGTTTACGGAGGCAGAACGTATCGTCGACAGCCCTCATGCCGTGAAAATGTATAGGGAGGCACTAATAAACCAGTAATAAGAGTAACATTAGATCTCTATCCTAGACTCATTTCACCCTCAAGGGGGTACGCAGCCGGCATGATCCTATCGCTGGATTTATGGTGTAAAAGGAATATGCCATGAATCAGATAAGTTACTTACATTCATGCACATCCATCACGCCATTCCTATCTGGGTTAGGTAGAGTCAAAGAAGTCAGTTAATGCAGTTAGGTCTAGAAAACCGGTTGCCTTTAGATAATTTCCTTCATCATGACCTATACCAGCATACCTCTTTCGCTTCTGTTACATCCATGCTTTGGTTCATTGCTCTCATATCCTAAAGACACCACCTTCTCCGAGCCACATAGTGCACCACTACACAAATTTTTATAAGTACTGCTTCCGAATAGGCAATTCAATTTTCTTTGAACAAAACATACTTTTTCATCATGAATGCTTTCTTGGCTAGAGCTCTTCTTTTGTTGATGCCCATCGACTTCCTTCTTCCATCTCAAGTGATGCAGGTTCCAAGGTAGGTGACGATCGTAAGATAAAGCTTTCACAAAACTTCCTGGGGCTGCGCAGTGGACGATTTCGGGACATGGGCTACGGAACTTACAAAATCCTGCGAAACTGGTGAGGAAGTTGTTTAGTGTGGAGGGACAAATAACTTTTCTATTTGCTGCCAATAAAAACACTTCGAGAAGTAGGACGACTAACCACTACCTTATGTCCCGTTTTGACTCATTCACAATGAGACCTCAAGATAGGGTCCCTGGTAAAGTTATAGTGAAGTGTGATTTTAACCACTTGCCGCACTCTTTTATTAGCTGTAGTAGTTGTTTGGTTCCCCCTGCCTTCGGGATGAATTGAGCTGTCATCCGGGTTCGACTCGTCTTACAATGAGACCTCAAGATAGAGTTTCCAGTAGTCACAGCGATGGGTGACTTTAGCCACTTTCCTTGCGTGTGTGTGCCTCATACTTTCTTTGAAGAAATTTGGTTCCCCTGCCTCGCTCTACGTAGTTGTCACCCTCTCTTCCCCTCCGTCCTTTCCCATCACCCCCTCCACTTCTACCTCGCATTTTTTCCACGCAGGTCCTCGCCAGGAGCTTTTGCGAGAGCTGTGCAATGAACGGATGAATAGCGGCCGTGAGAGATGACGGGCTAAGCGAATGATAAATAACACCGTTGGCGTGATGATTACACTTAAAATTGATTGTTCCAGGGGCGTGCCCGAGGATTATTACGAGTAGGTGACGTTGGAAGAGAGATGAGGGGGAAGACAAGCTGGGTATTTCGCTAAAGGGAGCAGGGGAGGGGGACTTAAGGCGTAACGACCCTCCAAGATGACGGTCTAAGTACGGCGTTGCACCTTGTGCGGATGGAAGGTTTAACGAGAGGAGAAATACGGGGAGCGGGAGAGATGGGGGCGGAGGGAGGGAAGAGTGGAAAATTGGACACTTTTGTCGGTCGGGACGGAGTTAAGGGCGAGGGAGAAGGACGTTTTGAAGAGCTTAAGGGCGAAGTGGAGTCGGGCTGAACGTTATGCGTGCGTATTACGGCCGGAGGATATGATGAGAAACGCAGGTGTGATGCGAGCGGGTAGGTTAACGGGGGTTTAGGGAGCGTGGTTCTTCGGGCGATGAGGGCGATGCCAGGGGTTGTAAAACAAGACGCATAATTTTTTTTAACGCAAGGGTGGTTTGCTGAGGGGGTAAAAGAACGTTTTTTTTTAAGGGGGCGAAATTACGCGGAACGAGGTGGTTGGAATGAGTAGGGGGGAAAATTGAGATTTTTTAAATTTCCTTCTCCCATCCCAACAAAATGAACTCGGCATTTCCTGTTTCTTGCATCCTCATTCTGAAGTTTATTTCCAAAAATTATACAACTATAATTTAATTTGAAATGAAGTTGTGAGACTATTCAAGTGAAAAAGTGATTCAACTGTCTCAACCTTAATATGTATAGTAAATATCTGGTCTTACTATTAAATACTGTAGCATATGTTTTCATCCCAATTTTGAGTACATTACCAAAAACGTGGAAGTATGCTTCAATCAACCTGAATTCTTTATACGTATTAATTTCTATTCTTAAACATATGTATCCCACTATGGCACGCGACTTTTTATTTAAAGCAATTTTATATCTCTATTTGACTGATTTTGAGGATACCGGGACTAGCCACGATATTACCGAAATCACCCACAAGTGCACATAAGTGTATAATTCCATAGAGGGAAAATTATTCGTCTAGTTCGGGACTCTAACCCGAATACCTTGATATCGCGCCAAGTGCTGTAGCCAGTTGAGCGCCAAGTGAGCCAGTTGAGGCCTCCTCCTACTCCGTTGTGGATTTTTGTGATCATTATGAACAAGATGCTCAAGACTGCCGAACATACAACGCAATGAAGCAATCCAAAGCGGGCGTTTAGCGACACAGTCCACGATCTTGAACATAATGAGGTGTTCGCTATTTTTGACAAATTTTGAAGATACCGGGACAGAATCTTAGTTTGCTCGGAGGGAATTTGTTCCCGGAAAAATCTATCCGCCTATCCCCCTACATATCATTCCCGCATCTTGTGCCCCGGGACGAAATTATCGCACGTATTTCGTTACTCAGCTCGAGGCTGAAAAGCGATGCCCACGGGATTATTCAGCCGGAGCCCGGTGAGTATCTATTTCGCCGTAAGCCGTCGGCGCACCGGAACGCACTCATAAATCTGGATTAGCGGAATGATTTCGATGATGAACGCATTTACCGCGCATTCGCACGTGGTAGTTTCCCTCGTAACTTTATTAAAAACATTTCCCCGCGGGAACTGTTTTCCATTTGAGTTATGAGGGGTAAATTAATCTCCATTTCAGGCAATACCAAATTGCGGGTGTGCATGCGATTACCCACATTCTTTATAAATTAATATAACTTTAAGCGACAACGTTGCGATTCCACTGAAATGTTTTCATTACTTCAGCTAGATTCGCTACTCTGTAGCTTCTTCAGGAAACAACCTGAAGCACCTGGGTTGTTTCCAGAGGACGCTACAGAGTAGAGAAACTAGATTAAACAATAAATAAATGTCAGTGGAATCACAAAGCTGTTATTCAAAGTTCTTTCATTTCGCAATGGAATTCTACAAAAGGCCTCGACCATCACTCATGTTTATTTTTCGGCTAACTGCTTTGCATGGTTATTGGTAGAATAATTAATCCTTGAGTTGAAAGCCGTTAGGTGCAACGGAGAAATTTAACTACAGAGAGGCTCAGTATTACTAGTGCTTAAGTTATGTAACGGAAACGTTGTAATCATGTATTACGCGCAATCGTTCAAGGGCGTACATTAATCCATTCGTTCCATAAGCTCAGTATACCTTACTATTATCCTGTACAATACCTTTTAGTGAGAGTTAAAAACGGACAGAAGAAGGAGGATTTCTATGAAAACTATTAGGTGCCTGGGAGCTGTCTTTCCCAATAGAAGTATTTTCTATTTTCAAATCCCTTTCGGCTTGGCTGAAATCACTGATGAAATCACTATAAGGACACAAATTAGCGATGTCGTTATAGTTAAAGTTACAGAATTCACTGATTTATTTGGCCTCGATTTGAGGATTATAAACACTTCGATATTTTTGAGGATGGAAAACTCTACCATGGAAATATACTGAAATTTTCTAGCTAGAAAGAGGGATATTTTCCGCCATTCTTACGCATTTCCTTTTTCCACAAAGGTGCCAAGGTGCCAAGCCCAATCCTCTTTCTTCAACACTCTTCGCAGATGACTCGTAATTCCATTACTTTCGTAGAATGCTTAGCAATTAGGCGTATTCCATGGTTTTTTAGAAGAAAGCTATCGTTTATGCAAGAAATATTACAAAATGCTTAAAAATATTTACTGTAAAATGAAAAAAAAAATATATAAAGATACTTTAAACTGACTATTTTTGCAAAACAAACTTTTTCACTCTTAGTGATTTGCAATCGTTGAAACTAATCCCCAGAGGCAGTAATTTTGATTGCTTTTCAATTTTGCAGTACTATTACTCTGTGTGATGACTAAATCTTTGGGATCACTTGCCTTTTCCTAAATTTGCCTGATGCTTTTACTCAAAATACTCGGATGCTTTATATGTGACTTAGTGTGTTATGTTTCCAGTATAGAATTAAAATGGAATAAAAAGGCCATGGTCAGTCTCAAATTGACTCTTTCGGGGGTTGAAAGTGAGAAGAAAATTCAGCGGTCCTATAGTCAAATACGTCAATTGCGGTCAGCCGGTTTCTCAGGAAGTCTTAAAAAATCACGTCAATTGAAGGGAATCGTAGCCAGAGCATTAATATGGCTGGAGCGGCAATCGTGAGTCATTGAATGCACCTTTTAATTACTTTTTTTAAGTAGGTCGAAAAACATTCTAGGACCAAATGTTGCCAAAGTACATCTGTTTATATGCGTCGTAACTCACCGTACAGGCAGTGCTGGAAATGATACAAGAATTATATTTTACATTTTTCCTTAATTAAATCATGTAATGATAAGAGTTTTTGGCACAGTGTTCAAAATTTAAACGAAATTATGCTGAAATATGTTGTTTTCGAATATTGGACTCGGCGTGACACCTGGATATTTGTTAGCAGCAGTTATATTAATAAGAAATGTATAATTACGCGTTTTGCAGAACATCTGTGCTATCTAATCGATTTATTACGAAATATATGTCATGTGACATAAAGCTACGTGCTAAAATAGCATTGAATTGCCAAAAACCAAATCGGTATGTATGATGCAATGTTTGTCTTTTATCTATAGATAGTTCTAATGAAAACACTTATGAAAAGCTTCACGCGAATCTGTGGTAAAAAAATCGTTCCAAACATCAAACATTTTGGAGCAACTCAACGTGACAATTGATATTGAAGTCTATAACACTTTTATACCCAACGTTATCAGAACTCAACAGCTCATGCAGCATTTAATGTAGTTTGAGCATCTAATCATCTAGTAAACATCACTCCACCTACTAGAATGTGATGAACTTGACTTCATTTTAAAGATAAAACTCCCATATTTCCAATTATATCAAACTATTAACCCCTTGCCGAACTACTTTTCGAGCAATTTGTCCTAAAACATAGGCTGTTTTACATGGGATAGATTACGGCTGTGTGCTCCAGAATGAGAATATTGAAAAAATTAGGAATCTCTAACAACTAGATTTCGTAAAATAGCTAACGGTTCGTAGTTCCTATGTTTTCTCAACTGTTTACAAAAACTAACCAATTACTCGATGCGGTAATTTTTACAGAATTGCAAAAAACCATCTGTTGTGGAGGCGTTTTCACCGTGCGGCGTGAAAAAATGAGTCAAGTTAGAGACTTAGGTATTTATATTTATATTATTACTGAGAATGTTTGTCATACATAACTATATGTTTGCGCCATTAATAGTACAATATTTACTTCATACAGACGCCGAAATCAATAAATAAAATTCGAATATGGTCTCCCTTATTACTAGGAGACAATCTAGCTCAAGTTACAAGAAAAACTACGCTGGTTCATCTTGCACATCTCGCACGCGACAGCAAATGTCGAAAACCAGCGACCCGAAGCATTCCGCTTATTTCTTTAAAGTGCCACTGCGGCGAACTGCAAGGACGTCATGTGCTCTCTCTGAATGCGGCGACGGATTCCGATGGATATAATCGCTCCAAGGCAGCGCCAATGCGACCCCCTTCGAACGAGTGGTCCGCAATCCGACTCGAAGGAGACGAAGAAAAGAAAGGAGAAAAAAAAGAAAGGTTGAAGGGTTGGAGAAGGAGGCTCTTCTAGGGGTCATGGGCACTTGGAAGCGGTTCAAGAAAACGAATTGGACGGTGTTAAAAAAAGTACGTAGGGGGGGATTCTTACAAATGAGGGAGTCGTCTCAGCAGCAATACGAGGGCGCAAATGAAAGGGACATAAAGGTGGTGGAGAAACTCTCGATCGAAACGCCCTCTACTCCTCCTTGAGGAAGAGAGGCCAAGAGAATACTGAACGTGAGGCGTAATTAATGGGAAGGACTTCGGTAGCAGCAACTGGAGACTAGGAAGTTACACACAAAGCTAGGATTGTTATTATCAGATGATGCACCAGTGAAGGTAGGTTTAAATGGAAATAAGTAAGTAAATAGTAAACTAGAAAAGATTTTTACAACCTGTCTACCAATGTTCCTCTTTTCATCTCAGCATACTTACTACCTTTATTCATCCCGTCCATAATACCTATTCTCTTTCTTCCCCTTCCCCGCTTACCGAACATTCCTCCGCTATCACACCCTTAAGTAATCCTTTACCCCTCACCACTGGTTTCAACCTCTCTGCCTGCCTCCTCCTAATCTCCTTCAGAAGTTTCCTTTCCTCACTGACCATACCAAGAACTTCCTCGTTTATCTTCCTTTCCGTCCACCATCTCCACCTTCTTTCACTATTCTCCATCCTCCTCCTCACTCACATCTCGAATGCCTGCAACCTAATTTCCTGTTATTTTCTAAAAGTCCACGTTCATACCCCATACAACGCGACACTCAACTAAAAAAATTAATATCACACAAGATGAACTCAGAGAACATAGCCTCGTGCAATGTATGTCATACATACCTACATACATACCCATCATGGCGTTCACTTACGGGCAAGGCACAACTACCCGATTAATACTGCAGATTTGATTATTTAAGTATAGTGGAACAATTGTTTACGTGATAATTTGAAGAAGAAAGGGTTTATCATTCCTATATGCTCAAAATAAGGAGAAAATTATACATAAATATAGAAGAATTTCGAGCCACTTTCAAGTTTGAAAGTTACCATCCTAAAAAACAAAGTTTTTACATTATTTTTAACTTCACTTTTATATTTTCATTACTTCCACCATATTTACCTTCTTCTACGATTGTAGCTAACAGTATACTATCCATAAATATTGTACTATACGAGAGGGAATCATTATACGTGGATTTCTTCACTCATATACCTATAACGACATTCCCTTTCGAGGTAGGCAAGCTCAAAGAACTGTTATTGCAGTTAGGCCCCGGTAACTGGATCTCTTTTAATTTCTTTCTCCTTTATGCCCTATCCTATGTTAGGGGTAAACACATACGAAACAATTACGTCGTTGTATAAAAGAATTTAGGATTTATAAAGTGAATAGTCAGGAGGTTCTACGATGAAAAAGTGACAGAAACGCCACTTTGCTCTGGTTAGGCCACTTCTCGAATGAATATTTAGGTAATTATAGGCTGCAGGCGTTCGAGAAATGGGTGTGGAGGAGAAACTAAAGGGTGCGGTGGACGGAAAGAGAGGCAAACGAGGAAGTGTTTAGTATGGTGAGACCCTACGCAGACATCATTAATGCGCGAAGTGATTGAAATACAAAGGAAAGACGCAAGCTTCGTTAAAAACAGCTACGAACGATCAAACAGAACACAAGCTACATAGCTGATGGAAGGACTAGGTTTGGGGCCGATAGAGATTCGGAAGCTACACCATAGGCTTAGATTACTAGAAAAATTCAGACCAGGCGAGTTTCAGCACTACGCGCACGATATTATTTTATCCCCCCGCTATACTTCTAGAACTGATAGAAGCGACAAATGGAGAGAGCTGTCGAACTGATCGCCTCAAACATTTCTTATCTCGAACCTTAAGTGATTATAACAAAACAGCACGATAATAACATAAGACATCATTAAGATACGATTAACGTCTGTCATCTCCACCCTCCGTTTCCCTATTCCCTCCCGTTTACATGACTGGTGTCCTAAAATACCCTCTACCACACGCCTATGCGACAGCTCGAAGTATTAGTACGTAGATGTCGATGAAATTCCCCTCACCACCGCGACCACAATTTCTCCCATAAAATCACCCTCTCTCCTTGCTTATCCACCAATTTCAATAGCATTCAGGAACTCTCTCTCAGGGTGGATATTATTTTGAGCATGCGTTATAACTCTAGAGCTGATAGAAGCGACAAAATAAGAGATATAAAATTCTGAACTGATATTTACAAAAATTCCTTCGCATGGTTCTAAGCGTGTAGACAAAGAATGGAGAGGAGAGCAGACGCAAGAGAAACAACCTTTCACCTCCATCCCTCCGTCATTGACCTCAAGGCGGGAGAAGAGAACAAAAGAAAGCTTGTTTTGTACGAGGAGGGGGAAGGGGTGAATTTCCGGCTAGAATGCAGTCATATCTGCTAGACGTGAGGATTAGGTGTGAGAAAGACGTCGCTGAAAATGTCAAATGGAGACGAACGCAGAGAATAGGACGCTCAAGGAGCTTTTAGATATGAGGTGATTATGGGCCGTCGTTTTTTGTGAAGGGCAGGAACAGCTTTTACTTCGGCGCGATAAAGAGAGGAGTGAAGCGTTCCTCAAACTTTTCCGCGAAAAAGTGAGAAAAGAGCTAGAAACGGGTTGTGAAGGCATAAAATGGCATAATGATGATGATGTTTTCGGTGTTTCGCAAATAAGTTTATTCATCAAATAAATAAGTTGCAGGCATTAAAACCTTTGAGACATTGCGGGAAACGGGGGAAAAATAAACATCAACCGTTACAATTTCCTAGTGTCAAGTTTAAGTGCTCTTGTGTACCGTATCTTTATTAGGCTCAGAAAGTCAATGACAACGGAAAGAGAATAAATATAGATTGAAAGTTTTGCAGGGTGTAGTTGTGGAGAATGTAGGAGGCGTCCGCGTCAAATAGGTGCAGAAATACAAAAAATGGAGGGCAACGAAAAAAGGAAGGATACACAACTTGAAAACACAGTGGGTAGTGACGGGAGAGATTCTTAAATTGATATGACATTTAAACGGATGGGCAGCGGATATTAGAGGCACTAATTTATGAAGGGAATAACGCAAGTATAATGAATGCATGCTATAGAGGTTAAACAAAGAAACCGATTGTCGTACTAAAGGTCCCTGTGGTACCCCTTAAGTTATTCTGCCCGCTCATTCACGTTTGATCTACACTCGCTGTCTTCAAACTCTCCACTGGCGAGGGCCAACAAGTTTTGCCATACCTCTATACAATATTTCAACTAGCCACTCGAGTAGTATGATCCCAATTGAGATCACCTTTCCGTTTCATCTATTTCATGACGTGGATGAGTTACAATGACGAAACTTCTCACGGTCGTACCAAAACGATACTGAGAAAGAGTGCTGGAATGAATAACAAGAGGAGGCTCATAATGGGTATGTGGAATTGGTTTCTTATCGAAACGTTGTCGCAGTAGTCCATTTAAGATGGCTCGAAGAAATTCCAAATCACCAGAGCACTGATGCTATTTATACCGTCTACCGCAAAGAGGTTCGTAAGTAACGGTGCCAAACTTAACCTTCCTAATCAAATCCCTTGGGTAGAGCTCCAAAGTATGAGCACCGTGCCTTAAAAGGATAAAACTGAAAAAGCAAATTCTTTAAATCACGGTAAAAGCCAATTTCTCATCAGAAAATAATGACAGTTATGTTTCGAATGCAAAGCCTGTAAATTCAATTACCCAACAAAACTTTTTTACGAGTTGTTTAAGGATTATGAAATTCTGCTACGCCGAGGAAGAAATGTTGGACCGTGAATAAAACCTTAACAAAGGATAATAAACGGTGGTAATGTTAAAGATTGAAAGTAGTATTATCCGCACATGAAGAGAAAAACTCAGACCATAAAACGAAAACCGGATAAAAACTTAGGAGCTTTCTTTGTATTCGTTATTAAAGCAAGTAAACATAAAACAAATACAAAAAATTAAGAAATTGAATGTTTTCAATTTTGTTGAATAGACTCGAGTCAATAAAAAATTGCTACGTTTTATATTCAACGTTCCAAACCTTCGCTTTTATTCATAGTAGTGCACTAAATTCTTAAAAGCGTGTAAAATTCATAAATTAGCGATTTATTGAGTGAAGCGATAACTAATTTTACGTGAAACATTATAAATATCACATCAAGAGAATATACAGTTGAAATTATTGGATCCAAAAACCTTATTTGAGGACCGAATTGCCTTATGGCCGAATAAAATAGGCAATAAGAATAAGACCGGCACGTTAGTTAGAGTTCTGTTGTGGTTTAGCTGTAGTAAAGTTACCTTGAATTAGCTCTCTACATAAGCACTCCCAAGCACTTACGCTCATTAACTTCATTCTCAAGTTATATGTAATTATTTTACGGTTAAAGGTAGTTATCTGGGACCATGACACAGGTAGTCGCCAGTTAGGTGTGATACACCCCGCGAAGTGTCGTAATCCGAGACCCTTTCGCGAGCAATCAGGCCCAACGCTTAGGCCTCTCTCCCCGACCCACGCGGTGGGGGGCTACCGCAACAAAAACTGACCTTACTCAGTATTATTTAAACTTTAAAAACTACGCCATATTGTAAAAAATGCTATTTTTCATCGTACTCCTGATAATCGTGCAAGTACTTACGTCTTTTAATCGTCGTTCTACGATGAAAAATAATAGTTTTATAGATTTTGGTAAAAATTTTAAACATTTTGGTGGAAAAATGGCAACGTCGCAGTGAAATGGGGTGTATCACGCCCAACTGGTGACTACCTACGACATGGTCCCAGGTAACTACCTTTAACCATTTTTACTTCATTAGCATTAATGCTATGACCTTGTGATCTCTTTTGAACTACCCTGTCATTCGTAATCAAGTTCCTATCGCCTGAAGGGTTAGGTACGCATATTCTACACTCATCTTTATGAGAGAGACTGGGACCCTTGGCATTATCGTTACCACCAATCAGCATAACTCACCGTGATAACCCGAACTAGAGGAATATCTCATTTATATGATTACTTAAGGCATTAATCCAATCTTCCCTTGCTATTTCAAGCACTTCTCTCTCCGTGAGCACGTGAAGGTGTTTACCAAATATACATCAGTTTGAATTATGTTCGTCAAAGACTTTAAATTCCAAGAGCCTCCGCCTTATCTTCTCATCCCGAATCCCATCCACTCTCCCTCTGATCAGCATCTATTTCTCACGGGCGTGCTTTGCTTCCAAATCATGTTGAGGACCCTTTTTAGTAAGCATGAATGGATCTGAATGCCATCAACTTTAATTATGCGACCTTGAAAGGAATGATTAGTAGGTTTCCTGATGCTTCGTGGCGCTACTATATTGAAAAATCGAAATGGACCAAAGAAAAGTGAAATTAAAAAAAATCCCACTTGCCACAAAATTGTCACTCCGCCCTCACTGCGGCATACAGCGCCCTCACTGCTGCAGGGGATACAAGAAACGTTCGTTTCTTAGATGGTTAGAATTAGCATAATAAAACTGATATACACTTTCAATGGGTAAAATATGCACGTGAAATGCCAGTGTTAGAACCTGTATTTCATCCGTGGAAAGAGGGCTAAATGCTAACTTGGCTCACAGTAGAAACCGTATAAGGAGATCGACTTTCCCGGATTAACATCATTGTAACGTACATGGAAGTCCTTTTCAATTGATATGGCTTGAAAATAGCCATAACGAAGGTTATGGATGGAACAATAGCGCTTCCCAACACACACCACGTCACAACATTCCCCATTGCCGGCGGTCAGTTCCGGACTGGGCCGCAGGATCAAAAAATAGATTTTATTTTCGGCGTCGCAAACTTTCGGAGATGATTTCGTCGGATTCACACTCTAAAAGCTTTGTTATTATCGTGATGCAAGTATCTCAATGTCCGTCGACGTCCATTTTTTTATTTTGCTATATAAAGGCGAAAAATTGACGAAAAACAGGGTCCGCCATTTGTCATGAATCGATGACAAATATAACAATTTTACCCAAAAAATAAGTAATGTTTAATGAAATAGAATAATTATACCAAAGAATATCTGGTTTTATTCCACAGCGTTTCCACAAACGGTTCAGCATTAGCTTGAATTTGGTGATTTTCGGAAAATATTAAGGCGGACAACTATTGCGAAATTTGTCCAACTTTGAGCCCATGTGTATTGTTAACGCGTAAGAACTATGACAAATGGAATGCAACATCGCATGCACCAATCTATGGAAAATGACTACAAAGTTTCAACTTCCGGACTGAAAAAAACCTGTTTTGGGGTTTTGGCCAGCTTTTTTCGGTTTCAGCCCACTGTGCATCGTCTCATCTTAATGCATGTCCCATTGACACTGTCCATCATAAATCATCATTACCTGATCCATACATCTGATGAATATCGCAATTTTCCAAGCCTAAAAAATATTTACTCGTTTATCTCACTAACTGCCGACGTTATTCACTCCATCCCTCTCCAAACCTGCATCACCTTCTAGCTATAGCTCCAACAGCACTGATATCTAGTTTCTTGCAGGTTAGTCACCAACGAAACTTGAGTTCTACCTGACATACGTTCATAAATTATCATTAGGTCTATGCACCGAGGGGATTAAATTCACCATGAAAAAATCATTTGACTTGACCAGGAGGGTTATTTAGTGATCTAACCTTTTTAGTGACTCTTTGCGGGAAGGCGGAAGATCTATTTCGCTCTCATAATGATCGGCTCACGATCGGCCAAGGCCCGTGAAAACGATGTTGATTTTATTTCACGTTCCTTACGACGCATGGGATGGAACAAATGAACGGCGGAGGAAAATGACACGGATAACGTCAAAAGATACGGATCAAGAGTCAAAAGAGCCTGTGAGTCACGGGTAAGAGCTGGTGAGTCCCGAAATAGACCTGCAGATAACCACTTGAGAGCGGAAGATGGTCACGCCGCCTGGGTGGCGGAATGGCACTACGAAAAATGACGTCATTTTCCGTATTTTATGACACAATTCTCACTTAAGTGAGATAACAAAATACCCCCCCAGGATTTGGATCCGGATCTCTCAATTGCCGGTCAGGTATGTTACATCACTTGAATTAAGATGGCTCATCTTAATTCAAGGCGAAGTTTGGCGGGAGTTTATGCGAACTGGTTTCACATCCTCCGCGACAGTGGCTTACTAAGCGCGACCACGTCTTGAGATACAATGTAGACTCGAGGCGAGAGCACTTTGTTCGTAGACGCCCCGCCGAAATTCGCCTTGAATTAAGATTGCTTAGTAGTATAACTGGCGTACACCACTAACTGGCAATAGGAATATCTGGGTATGAATCCCGGTCAATTCCATAGATTATACATAGTGAATTTAATCTCCTTCTTCTATATATATCTTTGCACCCCAGCGCGTGACTTCCTACTACATAATTTGCGAATTTTTCGCAGGGATTGGAAAATCTTTAGGTCTTAGTAATCACTAATGGACTGTATCCCTTTGATCGTGACTTTAACTGAAGATTTTTCTGCCAACATATGTGAAGACGATCACCGACAAAACTCACGCTTGTTCTACACTGGCATCGTCTGCCTTTCGCGTACGAACACCATCAATTGTGCTTTCAAATGAATCACGTACTCACGGATGCGGGCGCTATTCTAAAAAAACACGAAGATTGAATGTATCCCTCATACCACCATGCAAGGCATGGGAATTGAATACCACCACAGGATCCGTCGGAATGGTGATGATCAAGAAGCAGGAGCTAGAGTCGTGATTCGTATTGCATTCACCGATGAAAGGGAAATAATTAAGAGGCCATCATGAAGTAGTCGGAAGCCGAAGAGAAATTAAAGTGATGGTGAGGGAGATGAAGAAATAATCTCTTGAGCTCAAAATTTGCAGCACGAAAATGAGGAATCTAAATTGGAAGACGTGAAAGAATCCATTTTCCCTCATCCTCATAAGTGGAATACCTCCAAAATAAAGAAAAAAAGAACAGAGTCGTTAAAAGAACTGCAATATAATTTTGTAAGTGCTGTGTCAAGTAATTTAATGGGATAACACCAAATGGTGGAATAATAACACGAATTTCAGCTCAGTTTCAGATTTGGATAGTAAATTCTGTGCTTTAAGACGTACTTTGGCTGTGAACCGATTTTTAGAAGGCTGAGGGAGACTTCCTCTAAATTAACCTTACATTTAATTGTGTATTTTTACAGTATTCATAAAAATATAATACCAAAAATGAGTGATAACTGGATACTACTGCAATTAACGTCAACTGCTTGTGGCTGTACTTTGTGGAATGAAATCATGACAAATAAGTAAAAGAATAACGAAGTAATATTGTCTTGTTAATATTATTAAACATAGTTATTATCAACCCTTGATTTGAAGTACACGAAATCCGACGAGAACAAGAAGTGCGGTGACGAAGATGGTGAGAATGATCTCTTGTGCTGGAAATTCGAAGCAAGAAAAAGAGGACTCTAAATTGGAATACGCGAGGGAGTCAACCCCTATCTAATGACGCTGTAGCGTTGAAACCGGTCGGGTTATGAATGTCGCCGAATATTACAAGGTTATTCATTTATAGAGCAAAATCCTACTATTTTTCAAAATAAAGTATCCGTTTACGTTTATGTCATTACTCAAAAGGATTATTACATAAAATTTTGCTGCCATTCGACGATATAGGAAGGAGAAGACATCACACGCAGCCAAAGCTAAAAAGTGAGGAAAATATGAAAAGATAGGAACTTAGGTAAAATAATTATGAGTTATTGAGAAGCCCATAATGGGGAGAGACAATTTTACAACTGTGATTGGAGGGGTTGAAATATCACATAACGTATTCCAGGGGTAGAGATATTTCAGCATAAAAATAACTAGGAAAGGCATTTCCTGTGACTATTGTAGCAAAGAAGATGAATGCAATCATAGAAATTCTGCCTTTCCTTTCCCGGAAAAATAGAGGTGCTATAATCATTAGCCGATTTGCTAGCCGCTGCGACTAATTGAGCCTACGGAAATCCGAGGGAATGTAGGGTACATGCACGGATGAGGTAAATCGGCGGGCTATTGCAATCCGGAAAATTGGGAAATACATACGGAAATTATAAAACTGAAAATTATAAAAAGAAGAGACGAGATATTATCAATTAGTTTTGATGAATTGGGGGGACTTTATTTAAGGAAACAAACAGCCCATGATAACCTCTAACCTTAGAATAAAAGTTATCCATTATGAGTCCATGTAAATTCAAATAAAATAAGATAACATTTTATCACTTAATAAGGATTAATTAAAATTTTTCTCCACGAAGAGGAAGGGTACTGGATTTGGATAAATTTTCAAGCTATAAAATGAGTATGGAGATGAAGAACGATAGAAAACTATTCCTTTCCCAGTGCAAAAAACTGTTCACTAAAATTGGCGAGGAGAACCTAACGCAAAAAATCATAAATTGCATTGAGAACTAAGGATTAGAAAAATATTCGGATTATTTTAGTTGAACAGTCTATGGGGGGTTAAAAATAGGGAAATAAATGCCCAGAAAAGAACTCAGAAAATATATAGAAGTACTTCAAAAATTCAAAATCCGTTGAGTGGAAATTCCAAATGAATCGCTCACTCATTGAATTCAATACCATACTTCATTAACCTGGATATTGAGCGAATTTTTCACTTTTCAATGCGCATATCATGTACCGAAAAAGTTGAAGCATTAGCTTTATTTATCACGGAGTAATTGAAAATGATTACGATGTGGGGAAACGCAGAGGGTAGAGCACTTGCTCTTGGTTGTATTGATATTTGTTGAAAAACTCGATACCAGGTTCCCATACCTCCATGAAGCCTCCCGACACGCCATTACCTGTTGTTCTATGACCCAAGTAGTGAGATCATTTCGGATACCAGAAATGTTGGAACTGCCAGCGAAGAAATGGTATGATGCTGTTTATCATACCTTAAATGGTTGAATTCTATTCACATTTTGGTCATGAAGTGTATGATCCACTCGCATCTTTTAAACCAAACCTTGAACTCTTAACCGAATAACAGCACGTGACGTACATCTTGTTTTTCAATAGTTGGTTGGTTGGTAATTTGGAGAGGCGACCGACAAATGAGGAACACTAATGTCACTCAAGAAGAGAGAAATTCACAAATAAATTTAAATTAAAGATTAAGCCAAATTGTCGATAAAGGAAGAGGAACTCTGACTCTTATGTTTGACTCCGCAGAGTTTAGAATCCCCAGACGTGCGTGTTTACGATATTTTAATACTCCCTGTCGATGGTCACCTGGATGACAGAAATTCATGCATAGGAGACTTAAATTCCTCTGCTTTCATTGATTGTTTGGATAAATCTTTAATTTAAACAACTCATACCATTTACGCCATTTTAAGATAGGTGGCTTCGTTGGAAAGAGAAAGATTATCTAGAGTGAGGAAGGTTGGAGAGAAACCGGCGCGCGTCGTCATTACCTGTTCTCAGCGAAAGGCGGCAAGGGTTCCAACGGTTTAACGTCCTATCCAACGGGTGGAGTACTGTACTAGAGTGCCCTCCTCAAAGTACTCATCGATCGAAATTTCCATTGATAAATCTCAGCAACTATCGAGATTCGAACCCGGGCCCTCTAGATGGAAACCCAGCCACACCAACCATGATCCTCGTTTTCCAATGGAAATCCTTGAACACGAATCGCACCCTTGAGGTGGTTTGCAGGGTATTTTGTAGATTTAGATGTAGATCACCGATTTCTTGCGCCAAGGAAATATTCAATCCAAAATCATACTCTTGAAGTTAATGATTAGTAGGTATTATGCCACAGAACCAATGCTTATAAAGTCAAATTAAAACTGAACATAGCTCAGATGAACAACAAAAAAAAGACGCTTTAACCTTAAATCTCAAGGAGACAAATGAGCCTATGCTGAATATTATTGGAAGTCTAGACCTATTTCTAGATGATGAGCCTCGTAATATCAGCCGAGTAATTTTATTGTTGGAACACATTAGTCTTTCTGAACAAATTTAGATTTTAAACAATCTAATAATACTACTATTACTACAGATGAATCTTGATGTTAAAGACACTGGATTTGGTACTTGAATTTATGATAATTTTTATTGTAACCTTAATTATTTTTTATTAATTTTATTCTCCAAAATTATGTATTTTATAACGCTTTTACGATTTATTTTGACAGGTATGAGTTATTAGCTACGGTCACCCGCTTTTATGAATAAACTCACTCCAAACACACCCTAATAGCAAACTAAACATTTAGTTTATGCTAAAATATTTAAATAGGTTTTCGGTCACATGTGCAGGGAAAGTATATCATGAAAATGTCTGCATGAACGAATGCGTGAAACTGTCATTTCCACAACGTGCGGCCCCACCGGTTTAACAGAGCACTGAAACTTTGGATGGAAACATTACAGCGTGCGACGCGACGCGCAAAAAATGCGTTCTCCCTGGAGAAGAGCTCTACAACCAAAACCCTCCAAAAGCTACTGTGTTCGCAAATTCATCCACTTCGTTGAACGAAAGTTGTGTTATCGATGAAATGCTCAAAATTGACCACTCCCAGGGGTAAAGAACTGAGAGTTAATGAATAATTAATTCCAGAAAATATGAAATTATATAATCCAACCCGCTTAATTGGGTTTAACGGATTAAACGATGCATGTAACGGGGAAATATAAGAACGCTTTTCAATTCCGTAATGTCCGGGTTTACGAAAAAATCCGAGTGTATTGCTTTCTTTTTCAGGCATTAATGAAAAACGAAATTAATTAAGTAGAAATGAGAATTCAGGTCCCGCTTGATTTTATCTCATGGCGCAAATAAAATTGAGCACAACGAACATATAAATTATCCATCTCTCGTTGGAATAAACCCAGAACATTCCTCGAACCCACATTCTATACTTAATGAAATGCTGACTGAGAGATGTGCGGAATTTTAATAATTATGGAATGGCATTCGAAGAAGGGACGACGTGGACGAAGCGATAATTTAGATTTGGCTGAACATAGGAGGCCATAATGAGTGGGATGAAATTTAGGCAGGCGGGACAAATTCAGAGGTAAATTAGGCCGTAAGGTAAAGTTTATGAAGTGCTGAAGTACGGAAGAGTAGCGGACTAAAACTGATTAGAATCCTAATTGCCCCTTCCCTTGGACTACAACCTTCACGCGGTGGATGAGCTCCCGCGTTCCGATGATCTCTATCGAGCTGGACCGGTTGGAGAAATAATAATCGCTTCTGATAGGGCCACACATGGAGATAGGTCAAAGGGTAGGAGACCGGCGAAATGTAGTTCACGTGATGGAATCACGTTAAAAATACTACTGGGAAGCTGGCGATGGGAAGGCCCCCTCAGCTATCAATGGACATGGAACATTTTGGAGAGCTGAATCCAGGAAACTACGGGACTCAGGCCAATTAGGGCACGAGTCGTGCCCAGCACTGGGAGGAGGCAAGGTATAAATCGAGCTGGACCGGTTGGAGAAATAATAATCGCTTCTGATAGGGCCACACATGGCAGATAGGTCAAAGGGTAGGAGACCGGCGAAATGTAGTTCACGTGATGGAATCACGTTAAAAATACTACTGGGAAGCTGGCGATGGGAAGGCCCCCTCAGCTATCAACGGACATGGAACATTTTGGAGAGCTGAATCCAGGAAACTACGGGACTCAGGCCAATTAGGGCACGAGTCGTGCCCAGCACTGGGAGGAGGCAAGGTATAAATTCACTGCACTTACAAAATAAACACAAAAATTAACTTTAAATGCATGCCTATATGCCGGGAGAACGTCAAGTGGTTTTAATTGACCTTATCAACTTAAACTATCTTCGTTCGACTACCAGCTAAATTAGACAGTATGAAAGATATAGCAACAAGAGCCATAACTAACTAGTTGTTTCCCTTACAGCCTAATGGAAGCCCAGTTTTGATTCTTCATTTATTCTCTGAGGATTATCGTCACGACAAAATTTCCGAGCAAGGGCTACAAAGGTGCAACCGATGAAAAGTCATGTAGCCATAAAAGTCTCGGCGCAGCTGAATGTATACGGAGTGTATCACGGAAAATTAAAAAAATCTAGAACACTTGTAAAGTCTGCATGGGACATACATCTCAACAGCGCGACTTCAGCCCTTGGTCGACAATTTTGGTGACGCGGTTTATCGTCAAACAAGGCCTAGGCCCACAGTGATAGTCATAGATAGATAGATATGCATCCTTTACAATCCAACGGACACTAAATCATAATCACCACTAATGGTACTTGACATTGAAACGTGGGGTTGAAACGTGAACACATCAATGTATAGACGCTTCCCTCCTTCAAAATACACTGGCGAGCGGGTCTCAGAAAACAGTCTCTCCCCGATCCTCACATAGATCTCTCCCGGGAAAGAAAAATGCCCACCTTTTTGCGCATGACCGTGCATAAAGAGCGCTAATAAACTAACTTATTCGTTCAGTTTACAACGTCGGAAGGACATAAAACGAAAACCGGCAGCCAATCAACGCCAATCCATCCCCGGTCTCAAGAACCCCGGATGTGACGCAAACCGCGCCATTTGGACAGCTCCGGACTATAAAACAAGGGGGAAGTGACAAGGGGGAAGGTTAGCAGACGTATGACAGTGGGGGGACGAAAAGGGAATATATGAAAGGACTACGCTCTAAAAACTAACAATGGTGAACCGGAGGAAGAAACATGGATTCAGTGGTATTGTAATGTGAAATTTGCACTGCGATGTGTAATAAGTATCGCTACGGATTTATACGGCATTACGGGATAAACTGACATTGTTCAATTCCTGATTTCAATACTGTATTCACATGGAAATTCGCACTCATATTTAATGTCATATTCACAGCATATTATGCTAATCATAGCATATCGCTTGTGTCATAAGACTGCATCATTTTTATACAACTATTTGAATTAAGTTGCATTTTATAAAAAAATGATTTATCGAGTTGTTTGGCGGCTTAATATCTTATTGCAATCGCCATATTTCTTGCCAGTGTTACCAGTGTTCAAAATAACCAGTGCTCTAGGTTGGCTGGTTTCAGGAAAAATCCAGCCGTAGCGTGCGCCATTGCGGGGCTATTTCCAAACTTTATCTCCAAACTTTCCTGGCAAGACAACATATTTGCCTTGCGTAAATAAGTATGTCTTGAGCTCCTCATACTTTCCGCCTCCCTTAGTATTTATTTATTTTATCTTCTCTGAAAATAGCACTTTAAGGCTTTTTACATCATGGGATTCAACATCAACAATGAAATACACACGCAGACACCCATGCCTGGGGCGATAAACACACCCAGGCGGACTCGAGCCCAGTACCACAAGATTGGCAGACGAGGGATTTAACCTGCCGCCACCGTAGCCGGCGAAATTCGCTCATAATTCTTCTTCCGCGGCAGCCCAACGCTCACCCCCCTATATCCTTTCTATCACGAGAATATACAGCCTCAGAGAAAACCGGTGGAGGCTGAAAAAGAAGAGGGCGTGCGGAGATCGGGTGAAGGAGAGACGAAAAAGAAACAGCGGTCTCATGGGATTGAGAGGAAGGAAACATCCAAGGAGGGAGTCCCAGAGATGGGAAGTGGCAGGGAGGGGACGTAAAAATATAACCGGAAGTAAGGAGGGGGAGGATGTGAGAGAATGGAGCGTACATAAGGGGAAGATGGTCTCGGGGGAATAGGATAGGGGGGATGGTGAAGAGGAAATGAAGAGGCTAATAGTCACGAGTGAGCTGATGACAGAGGGACAGCCGAAAACGCCACCAACTTCGCAAGAACCCCTCTCTCACGTTCTGCGAAGACCTTGGGCCCCGGGGGGCGGGGGAGGTTAGTTTGACAAATGACGTAAAAATACAAACTTGGGTCTCATTCGTTCGCACCCAATGCCCGCGACCCGCAAGAGCAGGGGGATGCACAAAAGCGAGAACGATTCCGAACGAAACTCGGGGATTCTCCCGACCGAACCGTCGAGCAACAAAACGCGCACGTATACTTTTTCTTCTCTGGCTCTCCCGGTCCAGGAAGTCCATCATGCGCCCATTCATCTGTGTGGGGACGGGCAGGAGTTTTGTACGCGAGCGCGCTTGAAAAGCAGGGGGATTTTCATGAGGGGGAGCGTTCTCGTGAGTGGAAGCAATGAGAAGGCCGGGCGTAGGGCTGGACGACCTGCTCATCGGCCGCGAAAGCTTGACGACGGGGAAAAGGAAATAGGAAACAACGTGAAGAAGGGAGGAGTAGAAAAAGAGACCATACCCTAGTCTTAAGTCAAATAAACAGGATTTCAGCCAAACCTTTTAGGCCATCTAGATGCTTAGGCATGCAATTGAGGGTATGTGGCACAATATATTTTGATAATGTTCATAATGAGTAATTATAACTTCGCACTATTTTCATAATTGTTTTATTTACGGATCAAGGTTTCAACACATTAGTATCATCATCATTAGCGTCATTATCACCTTTTTCCGCATAAATAAGAAAAATCATAACTTTCAAAGAAGGATGTAGTGCTTTATTGGCGTATTATCTGGATGAAGTTTTCTAAGATTTCCAACCGGGTGAGTGATTCTATCGCTGCTGACGTTCTGAGGTCCGACACGATCGTAGTCCTCAGGGATACGATAGGTATGTAGATATCCCTGATGACGAGGAAAGTGTCGGACTTTGAAATGTTGGCAACGATGGAATCACTCACCCGTTGGAAACCCGCAAAAACTTTATCCAGATAAGCTTTACGCATTTGGGAATTTATTTTTAGCATATAATGTTCAGGGTGAGAATTTTATATTATTGTATGCAATTATTTTCTACTACAATTAGTAATGTTTTCAATTATGCAACAGTTAAAAAATTATACTATGTGCATAACAATTTTATGAAAAAACATTCGAAATATTTGAATGTTTTATTTTAACCTAACATTCCTAAAAACCTACTTTTAACTTTATTTTCAACTTAATTTTTATATTTTTATCATTTCCGCCGCATTTACATTCTCCCACTATTTTAGCTTACAGTAAAGTATTCAGGAATATTGGATCACAGGAAAATTGAGCGGGAGCCTTTAGTCGCGGAGAGTTTGTCATACATACCCATCACGCCATTCCCTTTTGGCGTAGGCAACGATGAGAACTTATTTGTTATTGCTGCCAGGTCTAGATAACTGCCAATTTTAATCCTTTCCTTTATAATGCCCTATTCTCGCTTACCTCTTCCCCATCCATTACATTTGAGCATTGTTATTACATCGTTTCATATGATCGACTACTATCAATACTCTCAACATGGCCAAATCAAACGAAGCATACTCCTTTCATACATGTCCATAACTGGAACATCCAACCCACTTTCTTTCATTATCGACTCATTCCTAGCCATTTATATTCTACTTTTGCCCCAAACACTTCAGGTACCTCATTCCCACTGCATTTATTCAACTTTTATGATTATCCTGACACTCCTAGGCTTCACCGCCGTATCATAAAGTCGGGATAACACTTTCGCAAACTGCAATTTTCGTTTCCCTAGACAGGCACCCATTCCTTGATATGCTACACACACTACCTAAAGCTTTTCTTCTGGCATTTGCAAGACTTTCATCCATTTCATTTATCCTCTCATCTTTCACAAACATTCGGTCAATTTAGGCAATCCATTCACTTGCCCAATTATTTCACCATTAGCCATGATCGTAAAAAAACATTCTTCCCATTCTCCCTGTCAGAAACCATTACTTAGGTCTTCGACGCATTAACCCACAATTCCAATCTCTCTGTTTAGAAAAATCCACATACCACCTACAAATTTTCTTCTGGAATCCACACTCCTTCTAATCTCTTCATCTATCCCACCATCCGGTTTATCAGTCACGTGATAAAAATAAATCGAGGGAAAGCAATGGAGCACAATGAGCGAGCCTCGAAACCTCAGAACGGAATGCAAACAAGAAAGCAAGTTGGAAGACACAACACAGATAGGTACACAAAAGAGATCAAACTCTCCGAATGATACAGCGAAAACGGCAAACAACCCATTTGATATTGATCATCCATCAATCCTCGATCAGAAATATCCATCCCAAACGTGCACATATTTTACTACGACGGATTCGATCACGTCATCCCGAACCTATATATGATTATAGATGACGCGGGGGGCATATTTATTCTGGGAGAAAACAAGCAAACCGCTTTCCACCCGCCGATCAACGGGGAAGTCTAGTAAGACGGATATGCCGGTCGGGGCTCCCGGGCAATCAATAAAACATGAACGATTCCCTCCGCGGAGAGGGAAGGAAGAAACCTGCCATCGAACTGCCCACTACAGTCCCACGTTACCTTTCACTTCACGGGGGAATAGAGTGCGGAAAGATACGAGTGTGGGGGGAGATAGAAGAAGAAATATTGGATTGAGTGGGGGAGGGATATAGTATAGATTGGGTCGGGACTGAGCGAGACATCAAGGTGGAGGAGCCGACGGTAGTCAACGGAGTGCAGCGGATAAACTTGCACCGGTGGGGATCTGGCACCGCTCGCTCCCTCGGGGATGCGAAATGGACATAAGCTTGTCGGTCCACTGGGGGAGGACGGTGGGGGGGGGGGGGCTGGGCTGGAATAGTCAAGGGGGGGGGGGGTCAACGCACGTGGGGGGTAGTATACTGTGCAGTTACACTCAGGGTTGCCAACCTTTATTTTCCTTTGAGATGATTCCACCGTAAAAACGACTTGAAATTGTATTTCTTCACATTCCGGCTCCTAAAATCGAAGGTTACCGGCGTAACTTTGTGGACAATGTACGTGTCACTTAATTAATTAGTACATTGTACGGATGAAAATCCTCTGGGTTTTTTAAAGCGCGTCTATCTCCCTACGAGATCTATTTCTTCATCTCAGCATATGCCCTACCTTTCTTCATACCGTCAATAAAACTCATTCTCTTTAGTATTAGTAATTAAATGAAATACTTGGTACTTTTCCAAAGTTTAATCATTCAGTTGCGCGAGGTGTTTCGCCAGCTTACGGCATCAATAGACAGAAGTCAGATTAAGGGTTTCATCAAACTGTGGAACAGTACCAAGTGTTTTATTTAATTATGAATACTATTCATATCTTATACAAAGTGAAGCCAAGAAATGTAAAGCATATTCTCTTTCTTTCTCTTCCCCACTAACACACCCTCCTCCCTCTATCACGGCCTTCAGCATCCCTTGGCCCCTCATTATCTCTTCCAACTACCTACTCTGCCTGCTCCTAATCTCCCAAGAGGTTTCCTTTCCTCACCCATCACACCAAGCACTACCTCGTTTGTCTTCCTTTCCGTCCACCGTACCTTCTCCATCCTCCTCAACACCTACATCTCAAACTCCTACAGTCTATTCTAGTCCTCTTCTCTCTAAGTCCTCGTCTATGCTCTGTAAAACATTACACTTTATATTAAACTCACTGCTAACCTTTTATACACAACCATACATAAGGTTCCCGTCATCAGCTTCCTATCATTTCTAAACGATTCTTCTAAAATAGACGAAAAAAGGAAAACTAGGTACAGAACCATTTTTCCTTGGAAGGGACATCTCTGATGAGACAATAACAATTAAAAAGGAAAAACATAAAGAAGTTTTTATTATACCATTAAGAATATAAAATAAAAAGGAAATCGTTAAGTCCACGTTTCTGCAACATACAACTCAAAATTCCACAGAAAAATGTTCATTCACTTTATATTATAGCGCATAATCGACGCTTTTATATTCAAACACGGACGTTTAATTTTTCGATGCACACGCCTAGTTAGCATCTCCGATGACAAAAACCATCGCCTCCAATCCTTTCCCCATTTCTCTAAGTCCACGTTTTCGAACTATAATGGTACACTTCATATTAAACCTCGCCTCGCTTCATATTAAACCTCCTCGCCAGCCCATTCACTACATTCTTAAATAAGGTCCCCGGTCAAGGCCTAGAATACCGTGGGGTTTATGAAGCTCCTCCGGGAGAGTAAATAGCGTGTAAAAAATGGGGACGTGCCCAGGACCATGGTTGGCAGCCCTGGTTCCATGACAGTCCCACAGAGGGCGAGGGTGAAAATGAAAGAAATAAGATGACTGCACAGGAAACAGGGGGGTGTTTCGTACGTAGAGGTGAATGTGCCGGACTTCGCAAAAGGGGGTGGTTTAACGGAGGGGTAGAGAAGGACGGTTTAGCACGAGGGGTGAGTTTGTATGCGCGTGTGATGTGAAGGGAAGCGGAGAATAGACGCGGACCACAAAGGGTGAGGGGGTGGGACGGCGTGGGGGTTCGTCCAGGAGGTTTGGCGGAACAGTACGGTGCTGGGAGAAAGAGGAAGGTCCGTCATAGCGTTGTCAATGGTTACAGCCGGGATGTGGAAAGGGGCGATGGTTACGATGACCAACACGTTCGGAGCAAGAATGTTGGTTCTGCGTCGGGGAACGTTGGCTTATCCGAGTGCACCCCTGGAGCAAGAGGACTGAACGCACGCTTGGGTGTTGAGAGAGGGAGGTTAAATTGGAGAAGGGACGACGCGTGGGGATGGAGTAACGGAGACAATAACTGTGAGGAACGGTGTGGGGTGAACCGAGTGGGGATTGGGGAGCGCGGAGTAAACGCACGTTTGAGGTCGACGAAAAGGTGAGGACTCCCAGAGGATAGATACACACTTGTGGTGCGAGGTTTCAACGGAGGGACAGAGATGGGACTTGTGTTGCCAAATGTGGCACTTTGACCCGGAGACACCGGGTGAAGAATTAATGTTTCTCCGGGCTCGTAGTTTCGCATCTATTTCTCCGGGCCAATGCCAGGTGCAAAACAACAAAATGCAAATATTCTAAAGGATTTTGGTTAATTCAATTTCAATTTAACTCTTTGCCGAAGTTTCGGTTTATTTTAAAACTGCCTCCAGGGCATTCATATTTTATAAAATTAATTTACATATCACATTTAAAATGTTGGTTAACACGAAACAATACAGAAACCACGATATAACACTCAATGAATTCACAAAACAGTGGAATCAAGATATAGAACAATAAAAATAAAAAATGTAAAAATAGGTCACTTACTCCATCGGCTGCACGGAATTCTCTTAGAAAATTTTATTTAAATAAATAAATCTAATATTTACGCGCTTTTACTGACCAAAAGAATAAGATTTTGGTCGAAATATTCCATTTGATTGTGACTCTCTTAAATTAACTCAGTGATGGATCGAAATCACATTCAGTTAGAAAAGTATTGTTGGATTTAAGTTTTAAACATTAAGTCTATATTTCTGGATAAGCAGCAAAAATGCCCTTATTGACTGTAATCAATCTATTACTTCGCACATAACAGCTGAATCATCGTTACAACGAAAAAGACTGCCTGCTCAAATTCTCCGGGTTGCAGACCGAAATCTCCGGTTCGAAAACGTCTTGCAGCGGGAAACTCTGGCTGGGTCTGTTTGGAATGGCGCGGTGAGGAGGGAGGAAGAAGTAGAGAGGTAAAAACTAAGGAAGTGGTGGATGAGGAGTCGTGAAGCGTGAGTTGGAGAAGGGCGGGAATAAGGGAACTTGCATCGTATATGAGATCTTTAACATATATATATATATATATATATATATATATATATATATATATATACACATATATATATACATATATATATATATATATATATATATGTATATATATCCAATGAGGAGTCACAGGCGTGACAAGTAAAAAACATAGTGGCACAAACAAAAGAAACTCACCCGAATGGTTTAATTTTCGACAGCATTCAACTGTCTTCTTCCGAACTGGAGAGAGTACTCGATATCACATCACAGATCGCAATGGATAAATACATAAAGCCACCACGTGTGGCGTGGTTAAAAAGAGCACAAATAAAGGACCCTAGCACGTATAAAGTTTCCAAGTTTCCGGCCAGCAAACTTCTAGAACCTTCGTCAAGGAAAAGCAACTCCCAAACCACGAAAGAATTTCCTTTAGCGCCTCCTTGACGAACGCCAGAAATTGTGCTTACCGAAAATTTGGAAATTTTAAATGCGTGTTTTTTAAGATGTTCTATTAAACCGCCCCACGCGTAGTGGATTTATACATTCATCTCTAACATACAAGTTTATCAGGAAAGATACTTAGTAATACCAGACCCTATTAAAGAAATAAGGAGAAAAAATGTTTTAAATTGCAAAAATGGCTGTTTCATAGCTTATTGCATAATAAAGATGATTAGGTCTTAAATTTGAAATATATATAACTTTTAAATATTTTTGTCACTTGAAACTGCAACCGGTTATTCCTCTAACTCTTCTATGCAATATTGAGTTAATTTGTAAAATAAATATCATTTTACTGTAAGTAATGGAGCCACAAAACTTTCAAAATTGAATGTTATTGGGTCCATAGAAGAGTGAAAAAATAACACAGGCAATCAAAGAATTAAATTCTGAAGAGAGTATCCCAACATTTCCCGAATTCATAATATCTTGTTAAATATTTTTTATTATAAACACTGAAGTTAATACGTTTTCTCATCGACATCACTCGCACCAGCTAACCGACAGTCTCCTGCATTAAATAACGAATTATGAATAGGCTATGTCACCTTGTAGTTAACGCAAACCACACGTAATCGTGCCCTTGTCCGCAACTATCCACGCAGCTAAAAGCTCCAAAATTTTATGCAAATAACATAATATTTATAGAGAGTGTGCAAATATTATAATTAAAAAAATGCGGGTGAAATAGAAGAAGAGTGATAGATGAGGTGTTCACCGGTGAGTTAGAGAAGAATAGGGCGGGCATGGCTTTGTGCATACGAGGGTGCAGGAAAGCTGGTCATTGGAGGGGAAGAAAGAGGTGAGAGGAAAAATTATACGCCTTACTCATGGATAAAATTCGTTTATTCGGAGAAAAAGACCAAAAACGTAGCGTTGGGTTTGCTCTTCTCCCCCAGAGAGAATGCAAATACAGTCGCTTAAGTTCTCAGCGCGGAACGCAATTGCTATTGCTTACATAAGGTGGAGAACTATGAAAAATAGGTATATTTTGGAAAGAAAATAAAACCACGAAATTGATATCAGATCGTAGTTCATCAATGGCCACTGTAAGTACGATGTTTTTACGTTCTACTTTAGCCAGATCCCACGAGGCATAATTAAATAATTCAAAATGTAATTTCAGTGGCGTTGGATGTTTCTCTAGCGTAATACTTAAAAACGGATACATCCAAGAATAACAGGCAAGTCAGCCTATATGAGAAATGGAGGATTCCCTCGGCTATTGAGCGAATTCAAAAACCGTTAAGGAGAAAATAAATATAATTTGCAAAACTTTAAACGACGGAGAGGCTCTAGAATGTTTTTATAGTCTAGTAAGTGTTTAAGAAAATTTTCCTCGAACCTTAAAAATATTTGACCTTAATACGCCTCTCCTCTTCGAATAATACCTGCTTTTGATCTATAAAACTTGTTTCAGTATCAACGACGTGATCTAATAAGATATATAAGGAATCCGATTCTAGCACACCTTTCCTTTTCCCCCTTTCATGATGCACGCTTGATGGCGTGTAAAAGCCGCTAAAAAAGTTTGGCAAAGGCGGCCGTCTGTGGTCGCCCTATTTTCTCAATTTCGCGCATGCGTGGACTCCTGACGAGCGGTTAGAGTGTTCAAGAGGTGACCTCAAAGGGGGCGGATGATACATCTTACTCACGGTGACCACACAGGGACACGAGCGAGTGACCTCGAGGAGATGGGAAATGGAGAGGGAAAGGTGGTCGGGTGAGGTCACGTTGCAGGGAGGGAGTGATTGGGAAAGCTACGCCGAGCGGAAGAAGATACAGAAGCTTAACGTTGAGCTCAAGGTGACAGCCGAGTTCTTCAAAGAGACAGGACGTTCCCTCACCCCACACTGCATCGAAAGCTGACCTTTGTCTTCTTTGATGGATGGTTGGATATTTGGGGGAGGCGATCGCAAACTGAGGTCATGTGAGCTATTGATGACAGGTGGGTTGGCAAGTTACTAAGGGTAAAGATACTTTGGGGAGATGGAAGAAGGGTAGAGAGAAACCCGGCGTCGGCATTAGCCTTCCCTAAACGAAAGGTGCCAAGAGTTCCCAGGTTTAACCTTCCATCCGACAGACACAGTGCTGCATTTTAAAGGGCTCCACCCTTTAAATCACCACACATCAGTGGTGATCCAAGTATGGATCGGGGTTCCGATGAAAAATATCCAATACTGACGGGATTTAAAACCGGTTCCTCGCGATGGGGCCACCAGACCAACCTGATAACCTTCTCAAAATAAAACATCAAGCTATTTTTCTAGCTTTAAAGCCTCAAAAGAAATGACACACAGAGGAACTTATTTTCAATTTCATGTAATAATAACGGGCTGGTTATTTATCGCATGGAAGCGTTGATTCCGTTGTTTGTAACGTTTTCCTACAAATCTTTTTTATATTTAAATTGGATATCGATGAATGTGTCAGTTGTGTTTCCTATATTAATTTCAGCATTTTAAATATTTTTATGCATAATCTCTGATCATGTCAAAATTACGATTACGACCATATCAACGAAAGGTACCACGGCTTAACATCCCATCCGACGGACGGAATACTCAGTGCTGCACTTGATGTGCTCTACACACAGAATCTAAGTAGGGATCGTGACGCCACTGAAACATTTCCGCTACTCCTGGGACGTTTCCTTTAATTTGCTACTTCCTTGAAATATCCGGGAATATTCCTTGGTTTTCATGTAATTACGTAATTTATTCTCGATTTTCCGACATTCTCCAATTTTTCTACTAATGATCACAAAAACTACGCCTTGACATCCTGAGTGGTTGGGAATAAATAAAAAGAGAATTTCGTGTAAATTACTAATTTATTTCGATATAATGCCAATGAAAAAATTTAGCGTTTCTTTTTTGAGAATGAATTCCTAATTTTCATTACAATAAAGTTTTGTGCTTTTCTACACTTTTTATTTTTTAAAACACACTACACGTTTCACCAATTTTATGGCATCGTCAGGTGTAGTAGTTTGTTTACATATGATATTGTTGTCGTTAACGAAAACTCTGTTAAACAAAATAAAAAGTGTAGAAAAGTACAAAACTTTATTGTAATGAATATTAAAAGTTTCTACAAAGTAGAGCCTGAAGCTGTGGATTGAATTCCTAATTATTGTAACATAAAGGTACACCAGTCTTATCGGCCTTTCAGTAAAGTTTTCATCGGCATTTTGGTCATAGTAATGGACCTCTCTCTCAGAAGTTTTCCTAAAGCGTAATTTATTCGAATATCGATTGAGCCGATGGCATGAGGTAAGGCTCGGGACTTGATTGTGGAAGAGCGGCGTCAGAAAACATTCTGAATATCTGCATATAGATTAAAGGTGAAAAAGAAAAGATTGTAGATTATTTGTCGAAGCCTGGCAAGGATTGAAGACTTATAAAAGTTAATTCTCGTTCTACATTGGGATCCATTTCGTTCTGTTTACTGATGCAGTGGAGCAGGGTTTTTCGAATGAATAGTTCATTAAATAGAGGGTGAAGACCTTTGCGCATGCTGAAATGAATGGCAAAATGTCTTGATAAATTAAAAGCGAAATTAGTAGACAAATCGACAGGAAAACTTAAAAAAAGGATTACTATTTAATGAAGATTGTGAAAATTACAGGAGGGCACCTCTTGATGAAAATAAATATTTAAAAGCTGTACTGACAATGAGTTGCATATATCCGTCGCAAAACTGTAAAGAAATATGCTACGAATTTTTATAACCTCTTTGTCGCAATTCAAGATTTTGGTTTCAGATAATTTTATGTTAAAAAGCGCCATTATTATGAATAAAATATATAAGAATACGCGATCATGGCAGAATTTTAAATTATACGTATTCCTAGGGTTCTAGTGCAGTAAACTGACTTCTGTCCCCTTTTAATCTCTTCGGAATGCTGAAAAAATTCCTGCTGACGAATAGTACAACCGTACAGCTTGGAAAAATGTTTTCTCATGGCCCCAAAGAGTCTTCTCCAGCAAAAAACAGAATCATCATCTCACTTTAATGCAAAAAACGTTGCCATCAACATTTTTGGTTGGCAGTTCAATTGGGCGCACAGGTATATCTGCAATGAGGCACATGGGCTAACATAGACAACCCTTTCCACATATCCATCTAAAACAACAAAACCATAAAAATCTAGAAGTATCCCTTTGAGAAAATATCACATTAAGTAATTACAAGGTGCTTTGACAGAACTTGGACGAATATTTGCTACCTGCTTGCGATCATAATACGTATCTACTGATGATTCTACGAACCAGAATGCGATGTAAATAGCAAGAAAATTGACTTAAGGGTAAGTGGTAACTTTAAATTTTCATTAAAGTTGACAAGGATACTACTTACACTTGCATGATACTTTGTAAACCAGATACAGAAAATACGCAAATAATTGGCCTACCACATCCACATCAAGCCTTTTAGACGACTTACATCAGAACGTGCGTCGAAAATTTCACCATCACTCGAAGATGAATTTCGTTAACTCAATCGCAAAATTTGTGGTCGGCAAACGTGAACTCCGACCCAGTTTATTGTTTTGATGGTGAAACGGGAACGTCAGGATAAGCATAAATGAGTACTGAACACAGTGGGTATGGGGTATCTTAGAAGTGTTGGCGGTTAAAGCACTTGGGATAGGATTTCGAGTGAAAGCTTAATAAAAGAGAGTGAAAGTTATGTTCCGGCATTGCGCCTGTTGTGGAGGGAGCGTGCTTATTTGGCTTGGCCGCGTCGAGGGAATGGATGAGATATGAATGTTGAAGCAGACTTATACTGTTGTGAGTGGTGTGAGATGACTGAAAAAGTCTGGGGTCAATGAGACAAGACAAAACTCGTTGAATGCAATAGAGGCAAACGAAGTATGGCAGGTACACGAGGTAATGTGGCAGACATTGCATAAACAGCCAGTTTCAAAGGTCTGACACCACGTCTTATGACCAAGTCCACCCCAAAACGAGAATGGCGTGGTAGACCGGTATATATTTATGCAAAAAGGAAAAAAATGGTGACTACTTTCAGCCGATTTGTTGATAGGGAGTTGCTACCAAGTGAAATGGAGGAAATCAAAGCAAATGTCTCTCCCCGAACGGGGACATGTCCGCTTTCTTACACTTTTTCCTGAATATCCCCTCGGGACCCAGGAAAGTAACTCTTTACTTATTAAAAATGGACACACAATCGTGATTAACTTCATTAATTTTCCTCAGATATCCGCGATGGATATTAAAATTCAGGGAAGAGAACTTCAATTCATCGCGAAAGGAGAAAGAAAAAATAGAAGAGAAATGTGTGAAAAGACGACGCGTTTCTTAATCTCATCGCTGTTTGGAGGAGGACCAAAACAATGGGAAAGCCGAGAGAAAACGAGGAGAAGGACTCGACAAAGGATAAAACGAAAGGAAAAGAAGATGAATGCGAAGGCGCGAAGCGTCGGTGCGATCAAGATGGAAGCACGCGGACCCTTACAAGTCAGCAATCTCGTCTCCGCGGGAGACAACGGAAGAGGAGGAGGAAAACAAAAGGCGATTGTCGGAAAGAAGGACGGTGTGGGAACCATAAAGGACAGAAGAGGGGTGGTGTGATGAGAACCTTAGAAAGGAAAACGCCGAAAAAATGGAAGCGCCAAGCAAATACTGGAAAAATCTTCAGAGATGCTCTCATCTTCTCATTCTCCTCCTCTTTCGCCAGTCTCATTATGAATATGGTTTTTTCTCTCTCCCCAACCCCCACACCTCATCCCTTCCTTTTGAAGAATGGTGGACGTCAAAAAGAGTAATATAAATCACTCAAACATCCAGCAGGCGTTTTTGGGTTGAATTGGAAAGAGAGCCGTTATGAAATACAATGTTTTCCGGAGAGTTTTCGCACGTCCCAGAGAAAATGAAATTCCCATGACGAGTTACCCTCCCCAAGAACAAACAAAAAGAGCAGAAGTGCCATATATTATTTAGGATCGGCTTCACAAATTCTAGGTGGACCATAAAAACAACGGAGACAATAATGCTATCTGGCGGCATGAAGGTCACCTCCGCCACTGTTGAAAATTATGATTACTGCTTCCACCCTAGCTTCCACGGTGTTTGAAAAAACTACGAAAGACACGGCACAAAACTACAAATGATCGATAGTGGAAGCACTGACATGCTGAAAAAAGAGTGAGGGAATGCTAAATAAAAAAGGAAAATAAGGATAAAGGAAAAAGTTCGGATCTCATAAAAATGAATTTATTTTGTTTTACTTGTGAACTGTTATTATCTGTGTTCTAATGCTCTTTAACGAATCAGTATAGCTTAAATCATAAGAGAACACGCAATCAGCCATTGAATGCCCCATGTTATGTCTAAAATTGGAATGGTCAAATAAATACAACCCATACACGGTGTTGTTACGCTAACAACGTGACCATGCTGCACCACATCTTCCTGCTTTACGATATTACTACAGGAGCAGAAGTCAAGACATATAATTCCTGAGAGGAATATCCAACTAAATGAGTAAGATTCAAGAGTACCTATAGTTTTCTTGAGGGTAGGTCGGAGGTTTTAAACAGCCACTCCTTAAAACCAACGTTTCAATACTTAAAACTAACGTTACGGAATTTAATGAGTTCCATCTTCCGGATTAAAACACAATACATGAGGATCAACAATGCAGATATAGAACACCGAATTGAAAGATTCATAAGTAAGCAGATATGGCCATTGTGTTTTATATTTATAGATATGTAGTTAAAAAAATTAACCGCATTAGGAAATTTCAATGGGCTTCAGTTACCATTTGAGTAACTTAGGAGAATATCGTTCTGGGTCAGATGACCCGCTAAAAATCACAGCGCAAAAAAGAAGGGAACTCCTTACATTACTCCCCAAGAAATATTTGCCCCTCAAAAAATTCTGCCTAAAAACGTAACTGAGAGAATTTTATCCGCCTCAACCAGACAGAACTCAAGGAGGTAAGCAGCGAAATAAAAAAACACTTTCTCCATCCTACGTCCCGAAAACGCTTCCAACCGTTCCAAACGAAAGTTTATGCATGCGCTCAAAAAAGGTAAATAGAAGGGAGGCACTGGAAGGGAGGGTCGGGAATGCAATAGAAGATCCACAAGGACACCCAAGTAGTGAGAGAGACGCAGGACGAGATGTGGACGAGACGTGAGAGTGTGGATGGATGTGAGAGGAAATGTGAGCTGGGGAATATGAGAGGTGAGAGAAAGGCGCAGCGAATAATTGTGAACATTCCACAGAAGAAAAAAATCATCCGTCTTGTCTGGAGCTCGGACCCGGATCCTCGATGACGAAGGATCCGGTTTCGAGCCCCTTGTGGGTCGAAGTGGACGATTCTTCCTCTTTGAAATTTTTCGCACTTATGTGCAATGAATTAAATTTATTTTTCATATTTAAGTCCAATTATAACAAAAAAGCGCGACAGTATCTTAAGACACATCGTTAACACACAGTTCACCTCTGTCCTCTCCCCCCCCTCCTTTTCCCCATTCTCTCCACTTTCATGACTGGCGTCCTAACTCCCCCTGCCATACGACTCTGCGTCCGCTCGCAGCGTACGTAGTATGTAGATGCAGATGATACAACCAACGTGGTGAATATCAGAAAAATTCAGGAATGCAATACTGCGGCTAGTTCGCGGCATCATTATAAAAACAGTAATATAAGGACGCAAAGGGGAGAGCAGAAATGATTTGGCAAGCCAGGAAGTAGGAGTCTGGAGAGGACATTGAGTTAACTTTCTGGATACGTCAATTAATACGTCTATTGCATCACTCGCGAATGTGGTACGGCAGTCTATTGACACAAGAATGGAGGTAAATATCTATCCACCAGAAAAATCTGTAGCGGCCGAACACTGTAGATGTTTCTGGCTTTAATAACGTAGTACTCTCCTGGTTTATGGTCTAGATCTCGAGGGTTAGACTCTTAGCTGGGACGAGTATGGTATGCTTGCTGTGGAAACATCCTATGCTTCAGACTCTGGAGGTTGATTTATTGGAACTTCGTTGATGTAGATGAAACTGAATCACAGAAGAACACAGCAGTCAATTTGAAGGGACAAAACTAGTCCGCAGGGATCATGGCAACTAGGATCGAAGAACGATGAGGGTAAAGAAAACACTAAATTTCCACAAAATTATAAATTTAAACGACCACGGTTTCGATGCAGTACATTATCTTCAGGTGATGGTGTTACCTGAAGATGGTGCACAGCATCGAAGCCATGGTCATTTAGATATATACTTTAGTGGAATTGTAGGGCTTTATTTACCCGTATCATAGTGAAATTCCACTTAGTAAAGCCAGAGACTGTCACCTAGGATCGGATAGTAAAAGATGTCAGAGAAATTAGGGATGGAGAAGCAAAACCTGAACCATGACCAAGACTTCACTCTCAGGGATGCTTAAAATTCCTTTAGTGATCATATAAGTCGGGCACAAGTAGGCACGCGACAGTTATGGACTTCTCATTTTGGCACTTCAACCTGAAGACGATGACAGAGTCAGCCATTGAAACATTAGCGTTTGAATTTTCAACCCCGATGGAGACCAGAAAACTATTCAATCAAGCAATGCGCAGGGACAACCCAGATCGTACAGCATGCATATTAAAGAAAGGAAAAACGCTGCAGTTGGAATAGAGGAGATAGACCAATAAGGATAGTTTTTATCCAGCATGTTACTGATTTGAAAAGAGTAATTTGTTTACCATTTGAACTAGTAAAAATAAAAATAATAAGTTGGATTTATTGGTCTTGATTGAGCGCCCTATGCAATTTTAACCCTCATTAATGTACCATGAAGTTGAATCAAAAAGTTTTAGGCGTGAACATAACAACTAAGCACAGAGGTATAGTTCTAAATCCACAATATAGCAAACACTTTTATGCATGACTCAATTGTATCAAATAGTGTAAAAAGATACGAACATTTGTAGGAAAACTTAAGAATTATTAGGCTTCCTCCTTGCCAAAAAACACCCCTGCAGGAAAACACCACCAAAAGAAAAAATAAGACCTCCAGAGAAAATGAGTAAGGGTTTTACACCACCCATTCCTCATTCCTCATCAACCCACCAACCAATCCTACACGACCTCTGCTGATCAATTGACCTTCATCACATTCACCTTATGAGACCACATAGCTTCCGAAGAATAGTAATCTACTCTTAGAACTTCGGTTGTCCTTTGGAGAGAATCCATTGAGGCAGTAATACGCGCAGAGGATGAGGTTTCTCTCTACCCATCCCCCATTCTTCACCAATTCATTAGGGCAGTAATACACGCAGAGGACGAAGTCAAGGAATAACACAGGAAAGGAGGTTATCGAGAAGAGGAGTAGTGGAAGAAGGAGAGATGGAGTAGAAGATGGAAAGGGAGAGAGAGAGAAGGAGAGAAGGGGGGAGGGTCTCGAAAAGAACTCCAAACACAAAGAGTGGGCTCATGGGAGTGGGGAGGAGGTCGAGGACTTACCCCCCCCCCCCCACACCCTCGAGGGCAAAGCAAAGAGACTGAGCTGCCGTTGCCTCCCCCGGATGCAATTAGTCCGCCACCACTGGATGGAGGTCAACTCAAGGTGAAAGGGAGGAGGGATTGAAGAGGTAAGCGGGGGTTGGACTTTAGAGAAGAGAAGGGCTGCGAGAGGGAGAAGGAAGGCCCTTTTATGGGTTGGTAGGGGTGGTTTTTGAAGGCACGGCGAGGTGTGGGCTGTGGGCGGAAAAGGGGAGCAGATGATGCCGCATCGTCGGGGGTGGAAGTGAAACACTGAGAGGAAGACTCCGAGGGCGAGGGTCAACGGAATAACGCGTTGGGGCCATTTATATCAATTCCATACACACAAACACTCTCAGCCAATTTAGAATAAGCAATTAATCCGTGGGAGAACGCGGGGGGGGGGGGGGGGGGGGGGGGGTTCAACAACGGATCCGCGGGCAAAACTCATGAAATCAAGCACCCTCGGAACAAAACTTAGCAATTAACCAAGGGAGTTCAATGAAATATATTCCAATGAAAAAATATTTTTGGTAAAATTAATACCCAACGGAATGACATCCATGATATTTTTACTCCACTGTCCTGATTGTTTCTTTTACTCGTGTTTGAAGGTGATTGTAGTGAAAGGCCTACAAACCGTATCTTTGATACCCTGGATATTACAAGATTCGTTTTAAAATTTAAATGTGCAGAGTTTATACAATAATAATTAAATTATATGGTATTACCACTACGTATCTCCCATTATGAGTACTGGAGTGACATAACATGTGGCTGGCTAAATGATTGCGTCATAAACCAACAGATTAATTGGCATATTACATTGCACATGCATATTTCCGAATAAGGCCTCCCAACATCCATTCCAACGCAGGCAAATATTTTCTTCCAAAGCACCATCGGCACGAAGAATAATGTATGTTTAACCTACCCTCATTTATACAGCAACATTAACGATCAATAACCACCGGCATTAACCCGAAGATTTACGAGATACTTAAGGTGAGAAAAGAGCTCACATCACAACAATCCCGAGAGCGCCGTGTGAAATCCTCAAAGGTAGAGGGATCAAAACCCCTCCCCTTTACCGCGTGCGGTTTCTCATAATATTTTGGTGCACGTAAAATCCCACAACTTAGGTCCAGTTCATTTACATCAACGCAATACCCTTATATACTCCGCAAAGGAGAGCGGAGTTGCGGGTTTTAGGGGGACTAGCATGAAAGGGGAAGGGAGATGAATTACTGCCACATCAGTGTATCTCTGCTTGTGTTGTGATCAAAGAAACTGTGAGGTAACATTCCTTCACAATGGAACGTAAAATGATACGATGGAGGGTAGGATGCATGTTAAGAGGAAACTCATTCATACCAGAAAGCACATAAACGGGGATGGGAAGTATGCGTACAGTTGATGACAGTAATTGTAGGGAAAATGGAAGGTATTACGGCACAGGTGAGGAAGCTGACGATCCATAAGCAGTCAACAATCCCAGGATTACCATCTTTGCAACTCTCCACTCGTTTTTAATTCCATAGAGGCAACCGCTTCGTTTATTCATAATTCCCTCCCTCCATTTCAGTCTCTAATAATCTCCATTTAATTAATAAATCTCAATCATCATAAAATCGATATAAATATAATCACACAAACACATTTGGAAATTATAGTAATTACTGCGATACAGGAAGAGGACGTTAGAGTAGCTTAATTGATTAAAACATTTTGCGTGTGTTCGGGGGATCTCGAATTTCAGGCCTGGCGAATCATTTCTTTTGCTGTGGATTTCACATATCCCTCCACAGCGGGCAATGCCCGTTGACGTAAAATGCTTTAAACTCAATCAATTAATTACAGAAATCACTAAATAAAGACAAGAAAATTGAGGTAGTTACATTCTTTTATAAAGATTTTATTCCTAGAAAGAATCCTGATCCAAGTTTTTAGAACGCAGCGCATAAAAATCAGCTTTCTTAAGTAATGCTTATCATCTCCAGACAAGTTATCTATAAGTAATTTGAGGAAAACATGGCAAGCAATGGTAGGTTTCTATTGGCTTACATGGAAAACACTTTGTACAAGCATAGAGTATTAAAACCTCCTTCTGAAGATCACATGGTGCTTCCCTTTTTTAATAACCAATTCATAGTCAACTTCTTCTGCGATTAAATATAGATTTCTTGAAGCCAAAATTTCTATTTATTAATATTAGGAAGTCAATATACGATTATAAAAAAAGAAGCGTTATTAAACATCGAACTTAAAATGTTTGAAAGCGTCCAATTGAAGTTTTGAAACAACAGAGGGTAATTTATTAACATTATTTCTTAAGACAACTGATAAACCAGTCTTAATAATCCCCTCCTAGTGAAAACCATGAATTTCGCGATTTCAAATTCGGACTGAGTCTTAACACCTTTCCTTGACATATGGAGGAAAATCCTGGTCATAAACTACTACCGACATTCCACGAACATTGAAATCCTCGGTTGAATTACACGAGTGCCTTGATCTCACCTCGGGGCAAAACGCTATTCTATCCCGCTGATACAAAGGATCATATGTGTTTTGGCCGGGTGTAACGAAGGAGTGGACGCATAGGAGGAATGGGGAGAGGGGGCGGGGTTGGATTAATGGGGTTCATCCACAGGACGTGTAGAGCGGCGCGGCGGGGTAATGAATGGGCTTGCTTGGATCATGTCGAGACGACCTCGAGCTGAAAGGGAGATGCGGCTTTTCCTCAGAGCATATGAGTCTCGCAGGACGCATACCACAGCAGGAGCCTAACGGCCCAGGCGGGGTCGTGCCCAGGCTCTGGCTACGCTTAATATCAAGGCTGGAGGACAAGAAACACTCGATAGCAAAATATTATCTAGGTTATCTACCGGTTAAGGTAGGTTTAAATGGAAGTAAAATTCCTCTAGACTTTTACTGGAGAAGGGCCCTATCAACCTACAAAATGTCTTCCTTCATCTCAGCAAACGTCCTACATTTCGATTGTATGTTTGTTTTTCGGGTGTACCCCGCGTACTATATATAACCAGGTGTGATACCTGACGTTTCGTGGTCGGTCACTTAATCAAAGGGAATGATAAAATGACCAGCAACCATTCCCTTTGATAAAGTGACCAGCAACGGCCACGAAACTTCAGGTATCCTGGTTATAGTACGCGGGGTACACCCGAAAAACAAACATAGGTACATCTATAATGACCCGCGAAAGTTTTAACCAAGAATTAAGTCCTACATTTCTTCATCCCGTCCATAAAACCTATTTCTTTTTTTACCCTTCCCCGTTTAACCGACATAATCCTCTCTATGACGTCCTAGATATGAGGCAGCAATCCACCCATAGGCTCATCGACAACCAACGGCGATGTTAAGAGCGATTAAAGAAAAAAAGGTTTCGTGAAAAATACAGATAATTCTTGATTCCAGGGTTTTGGAGAACAATGGACGTAGTACAAGCGCTATGACGACGAGTATAGTGTAAGCAGAGATTCTATTAGTAGGAGAGAAATAGTAAATGGTACCCTGGGTCGAGATATTTAGATCAGATGAATGTAGATTCTGATACAGACTACAGCATCACGGTGAGGTGAGAGATGAAGCGTTAGAGGTGTGGTCGTGGAGGATTTATGGAGAAAAAATGGAGTGAAGAAAAATTATAGGCAGGGAGAGGAAAATATTACCCAGGCGGGATTTGAACCCGTGATCCTTGGATTGACAAGGATGGACTTAGCACCGCCGCCACCGCAGCTGGCCGGTAAAGGATAAGAGATTGATGCTTAACAAATTCAAGATGAAGCAGAGTAAGAGGGTTAGGCAAGTAATTAAGAGTGGCCGTTATGGAGGAGAGAGGCTGAGAGGAATAAAGATCATGCATTAGCATTTTAGATGTGCCTAGTTAAGAGAGAGGCAGGCGGCATACTAAAATGGTGACAGAGAACGAGGAAAGAAATAGGGGCATTCGAAGTGAGAAATCCAGCAGTGATCCATTGAACCATATCTGCCTGGTAGTGCACCAATTAAAATAAGACGAGAAATTTATGAGTCTCTTTTGAAAGAAACACGAAGGGAAGAAAGATAATTCGAATCCTTACGAGACTGAAGGTGAGAGAAAAAAAGGCGATTCGATTTGAGGGTTTCACAGTAGTTACACATTAAAACTGGTAAAACATCACACAAACAGTTATCTTTGTTCACGCAGTTATTAAAAACAACTTAAAAATGATCATTTTAAATAATTGTACTTATAGAACATTTACTTGTTTGCTGATAACCTGTCCACAAAACTTGGTGATGAAAATCAATAAAAATACAGGTGAACCATGATGAATGACAAGGATGAGCTCACACAATGATGAGCCGGCGAGATATATACAAATTGAATTAAAAGAACAATCTGTGACCTCATCATTCGATAACGTACTATCGTCGATGAAATTCTTGGCACAAGTTTCTTCATAGAAGCAGAAATTACTGGAATAATTAATTGTCGTAAGATGAAACCAGAGAACATTCACTTATTGTTGGTGAGACAATCGGTTAATCACCTTGAGAACACCCAACAGTTATTTAGAGTTAGTGATTTTTCAATATAAACTACTACTAGCTGTGCCCGGGATGCGTTGTAATGCCAATGTTTTTCTTTATGAGTAGGAACAAAGCAGACATATACAAAATAAATTATTGACAATAATTTTTTTGTCTATTCGCAAAATTAAATACTCTATATTGAAGTCCTCATTCATTTCCATAATTTTCATGGCTTGGCCCACAAATCTTTTCAGGGTTCAAAATCGCTCCCTAAACAAATTTAAAACCTAGATCAATGAATTCCTCGTACCTACACATCATAACGCACAAATTATGTCATGAATTTCTATTCCATGCCTATGCTGCGGTTTATAAGTAAATATAATATTCTAATGTTAAAGTAGTGCAAACATTTTAGATTTTCGACCTTCAAAATCCAATTTTAAGGAAAAGCGAAGCATATGCGAAAAATCGAATGCAAGAATTCAAAACCTTGTCCTTTAAGTGATCTTATGATAAGCATTTAAAATCCAAAATCAAACAAAGAGACCACAGCACCAAAACGCATTATACGTACAAATAAATTACGTTACTTTTAACACAAATTATGTCTCAATGAAACGATCCTGATGCACGTGATTGAGCAACTCGTAAACTATCTGCTTCACGGCTTGTTTGTTGTTTCTAACTTGTTTGAGAAGCTTGTATGCCAACATTCATTTGCTGAAACTATTCGCGCTCTACTTATTTATTGTACAATTGATTTAATAATTCAGAAAACTTCGCACAACAACTCACCTAAGTTTCCCCGGCATGAGTTCCAATGCCTCTTTTTCTTCCTAAGTAGGCACATATATGCAAAGCAGACACATTTACATGTACAACATGAATGAAAGACAATAAATTTTTGTGTATTAAATCAAAGTTGAAAAATGTATTCAAATGCTTTGGGATATACATTATTTTTGGTCTCGCCCTCTGTAAAAACAAATAAATTTTTCGGTTGTCCCACTCGTAAGCATGTTGTGAAAAGCATGGATTTTCCAAATATAACCCACACACTTGAAGCGATTGACCTTTTACCTTGTTGATGGTCATTGAGAAGGCAATGCGACCGTGGAACTGTAGTCGTTTGACTACAACTATCAAATTAGTATCAGAACCTGGCCTTTTAATGCTGCAGGCGTGAATAGCCATACTTCAAATCGCTATTAAATGAATATTCACGCCTGGTTGCTAAGGAAATTTCTACTGTTGAAAAGGAAGAAAAATTGATGAATTCAGAGATGAAAACGTAATACTTGGACAAAAACGTAGCTTATAAGAAAATTGAATGAAAGAATTAAATACTGCATTCTTTTATGCGTTCTTTAATACAAATTTCCATCCAATATCTTGAGTGCAAGTAATTTAAAAAAGCAATTAAAGAAAACCTGCACCGAATTCAATGCTTTTCTTATGGGAGTAAATGTTAACAATATTGGGGTAAAAACAACCCCAAAAGTTTTTATAATTCAGAAATCTTTATGGGCACGCGCGCAACAACTCACCAAAGTTTCATTGTAATCAGATGTATGGTATTGGCGTGCATAAAACACGAACAAAACAAACATTCTTTTTTTACGTAGGAATACAAAAGAGAGAATGAAACACAGGTAAAATTTTACTACCGCTAATTAGAGGTCAACGACCATGATTAACCATGATCAACTACCAAGCATTAGCACAGAAAGAAGCACATTCTTTATTGAAATCATGATCGGACGACTGCCATAAATGAATATGGAAATTCAATAGCGTTTTTATAGCACTTTAAATAAAAAAACAAGTCCAAAAATTATAAATTAATGGTTGAGTAATAAATTAAATTAACCAGCACTACCTTGCATCTTGCCATAACTACCCTGATGAATGAACTGACTAAAATGACATTTTTACAATAAGACATCTGTAGTTTGTTTTAAACTAATTAATATATCTAAGAATAAAACACAGGTAATATTTTAATATTGCTCATTACAGGACAAGGGACATGATTAACCCTGATCAAGGACCAAGCCTAAACACTGAAAGAAGCACAACCATTCCTTAAAAATAACAGGAGATCTGAAATAAACGATTGTGGAAATCCAACAGCGTTTTCAATTTAACAAAGCAGGCCCATAAATTAGAAATAAATGGTTGAGTGATAAATTAAAAGTAACCAGCACGAGGTACCATAACTACCCTGATGAGTGAACTGATTGAAACCAAATGTTTTCATCAGCACCCTCGGTAAACATGAAAAACCTCTTGTTCAAGGCCTTCTCATGTTAGCCGACGATCGCCACCTTGATCAAGGAAAGCCGCTCGGATCCTCGGACACGCACAAAGCGGGAATGGAACGGGGGTGGATGAGAGTGGGAGGTGGGAGACTGGGAGGGGGGAGTGAAGAGAGGGGTGGAGAGAGAATTCGGGAAGGAGGAGGGGACGGTGGAAACAACAGGAGAGAGAATTAATAATTCCACCAAAACGGGGGATTCCCTTAATGGGGGAGGGAGCGCAAAGGGACAAGAACACTAAAGCATTACACACAAAGGCGGTAAGTGGGGATATGCCTACACGGGAGAGGGACGGGCTTGTGCGTTGTACGTGTGTGAGCGCCCCCAGCTCGTTTGTGAGGTCGCGTCATGTACCGTGTGCGGTCGTTTAAATGCAGACAGAGAGGGCGAGAGCGGTGCAGGTGGTGTTGGCATGCGAGGGGTTGCGTCGGGAGGACCCCGAGATGGGGGGAGGGAACGCGTGGGACAAAGCGTATGAAAGGGCTGCGGCGTCGCGGTGAGAGAGAGATTAATAGTGACGCGGGCAAAAGCCCTTGTTCCAGCGAGAAAGAATCATTTTAACCAAAACAATTCAATAGTTTTAACAAACACGACTAATTTTACGGAAGGAAATTGTATAAAAAAGGGAAAATCAGGAGAAGTTTAAGAATAACTTAAAATATAATCGTTGGCGGTCCTTGTGTTGCAAAGCATTCTGAAATTTTTATTCTAAAAAGTTCTGCGGAAGGGAAAACGAGCAGAGGAAGACCTTTAGGAGGACAAATAATGATAATTATAATTTATTGTAATCATTTATATCAATAATTTTTAATAAAAATTTACATTATAAGATAGTGTAAAAATGTAATACAAAAGTCGTAATAATAATTTATTATAACAATTACTTATAACAATAATAATGCATAGCAATTATTTGTTGAAATAAGTTACTCTTCATGACTAAAATCAAAGAACGAGTTTTTGTCTCCTCACAAAATGCTGATCCAGGTTCAAACGCAATCCCTAGGTTTCACTACGGATAATAATATTCTGGCAGAAGGGGTCATCGAGGAAGTTGTAGAGGTAGGTCGTCCAAAGGTCACTGACCTGACGATGGTACTCCGCATCACCGTCTGATCGTGAAATGTATAACTAAAATGTGGACACGAAAAGTTATTTGTTTTGCTATAATACCGCTGTTTTGACTTCTGCAGACGAATTCATATTTCGGCAAGTTCCGCATGCTTACAAAACATCTCTCACGCCTACACACGCCTACCTTATAAATCCCTTCCATCAACCTTGCCACATTTCGCAAGCTTTGGGCCAAGATACACGAAATCATTGACACCCATTAAACAAACATTCTCCTCAAATTTCCCATCTCGCACAAAAGAGAATACAAAACGCACAGCTGTTGAAATAACCGAATAAACAATCTTGATCAAGGATTGAGATTGGCGGAGAGAGCCTCCAGCGATATGAGCGTGACCTTTCCGGAGAACTGTGTCGGGAATACACTGAGGGAATAAATGGAGAGGTAAAGGCCGCGCGAAAATTCAAATACCTTTGAAAAAACAATTAAAACACACAGCAAGAATTGGAGATGCAAAATGGCGCTAGTCAGAATTGGAAGAAAACGAGGAAGCCGCAGAAGTACAAAAGAGATCCCAACAAATGTTGACGTATGTGATATAACTAAAAATGTAATCACCAGCATTAGTTTGTTCGTCCGAGCATTAGAATTCATCCCATCCCATGGTGTTTATAGGTAGGATAGAGGATTCTGATTCCTATTCTCTTAGTACCATAAAATTTATCGCAGCGTCTTTAACCTCGCTTAACTACTGTTTTACGCTAGATAGTACATCAATATTTCCCACTTAAGTGGAAGGATTCGTAATGGGCGCTATTGTAATTCATCCAATTTCCTTTCAAGAAAACATAATTTTGTGCTACTTCACACCGCTTCGCTCAACATTGAAGAATTCACTACTTCGGTGGTCGCATTCCGACCATGAAACCCATTCATCGAATTTGTTCCTTGGCTTCTTTCGCTACCACAATTCTTTTTTCCCTTGCAGCTCACGCGGACAGCGAAACTTGGTGGCAATTGCTTGTGAAGAGCATGACATCACAAAAAGGTAATCATGCAATAAAGATTGGACTAGGGGCCAAGGGTCCCTCTAGAACTTATATCAGGGGCCCTTCATTACCTCTGCTCACTCGTGAACGCTTAACTAATCCACAATAACCTCCAACTTTTCACTGGCGAGTAACACCAAACTTTCCTATGCTAAAACCTCATATCCATTCATAGGCTTTTTAAACAGTTCCAATACGTAACCAGGTCCAATACAAACCCTTAAGCCTCGGATATTTAACCATTACGAGTAATTCATTTGTTGAATAGAACGTTGGTTGGTTAAACGCTTCACTGATGATATAACAAATCTTGCGGATATGAAAGCAGAGGTGACGAGGAATAAATATGGAAATAAACTACGAAGAAATGCAACTTGAAGATTAATTTTTTAAAAAACCAAGGTAACAGTTTGTATTGTATGTTATCATATGTTTGTATGTAAATAAATCAAGAATATATAATCACCGTGAAACTTGGCCAGCAAAAACTTGCGCAAGTGGAAGGGTTTTGTTATCTGGGAAGCAGGATCGCCAGCGATGGAAGAAGCAAGAGAGACATTGTGAGCAGAATAGGCTAAGTAAAGATGGCATTCTGCAACAAGAGGAGACTGATGACAGCTGGTTACACAAGCCTGGAAGTAAGGAGGCACTTTAGTAAAACATATATTTGGAGCATGCTCATATATTGGCATTGATGTCAGGTCACTAACAGCAGCAGATCAACGGAGATAGGAAGCAATGGAGATGTGTAAAAAACCAAAGAATGATGAAGATAGAATGCACGGAGAGAAGAACAAACGAAGAAGTCCCACGAAGAGCTGGAGGTACACATTTTGAGGCACCCAATGGAAATAACATTGGAAGGATAAATGAGTGAGTAGAATTACAGAGGAAGCCCAAGAATGGAATATATCAAGCAAATCACAAAGGACGTCTTTGTAAATAATTATGCAAGAATGAAGCGGTTGGCAGTGAGGAGAGTGGAATGGATATACGCTGCAAACCAATCTTCGGATTGGTGACTACTAATGTGATGATGATTGGATATTTTGGGCGGTTACCGACAACTGAGGTAATTCGCGCCATAGGTGAGTAACTGTGAAGGTGTGATAGAGAATTCGGAGAACGGAGGAAGGCAGGAGTGAAACCTGGTGTCGGGTGTAGCTTTATCTCAACGAAAGGCATCAAGGAGACAGTTTACCGTACCATCCAACTGACCGCGATTTTGAAAAGATAACACAATGCATCGACTGTACCAAACGATCGATTGATAAACGACGAAATTCGTCTTGTACCGCGAAAATAAAGTGGCCTTAATATACCATGATTTTTAACTAATACATAATCACATAGGAAAAGTACAAGGTATTATCACAGTAACCGCCATCACATTTTTGCCCAAAATCGTTTACCATAAGAAATGTGTTGCTGGTGGTGAATATGCTTCCACAGTATGATATGATATCATATATTTTGATCTTACTTTTCACTCTGGGGCACAAGTTTAAGTTAGTTTGACCGATATATTACTTCAAATAAAATTCAGTGCATTTGGCCTCCTTACAATTAAAAATATACCTGGCGTCGGCAGTAGCCTTCTCTCAGCGAAAGGCATCACGAAGACAGTTTATTGTACCATCCGACTGACGGAGTACTACGTTAGAAGTGCCCTCCACAGGACAAACACACAGGAGTCGGGATTCCCTAGAAAAAGGCCAGTACTGTAGCAAACACACCAAACCAATTCACTCGTACTATCCCAATCGGTTGCAGAAAGCATGGTGATCCGAATCGGTTGCGGCGCCGGGGTTAGGGGATTTACCCTTCCCTTCACGGGTCAGAGGAAGTGGCCAAGCGGTGGCGATTCGACACTTAGCATTGTCTCCATGTGGTTCCGATCGGCTCCCCTCTTCCAAGCTCGCAAGAGTGACGGGAGGTCGACGAGGGAGATGCGAACGAGATACAATAGCGTTACCTTTCACACTTCGGCGCGGCGGACCGGGAATACCGTCGTAGCAGATGGACGCACTTAAAGGTAGTTTGAGCGAAATTTTTCTCAGGTCATAATTGAGACCATATTCCAATTTTATAGTTAAATTAAAGCAGCTGTAAGAATAATGAGGTATACACTAATGTGATGTTTATGACAGAAAAATGCTACATAAAGCTGATATTTTTATTAATTAATAAAATGTACGTACAGAAAACCTTAACTTGACTCATCTTTCCCTTGCCGTGAGCTGGAACGCCTTCGCAATCGAAGTTTTTTTTTACAATTTTTTTCTAAAGTAATATGGTGAGTAAAAATAGCTGATAAAGCATATAAACTACCCATCATTAAATTTATGATGTAATATTTGCGTCAGAGCTACGAAATTTTTAAAATTAAGTGTCACTGGAGTGCAGTATCATATCCCATTGAAAACGGGTTGTATTTTACGGCAGATATCCTAATTAATAGAATGGTAAGTGGCTATTATTCTTGTGATTGGAAAGATGAGATATTTTTATTGCAAGGAGGCCAAATGCACTGACTTTAACTTAAAGCAATATCTCGATGAAACTAGAGCTTAAACTAGAGCCCCAGAGTGAAAACTAAGATCAAAATATTTTATATTATCGCTGATACTGTGGAAGCATATTCACCACAATCGACACATTTCTTGCGGTAAACGTTCTTTGAGCAAAAATGTGATTGCGGTTATTGTAATAATACCACATACCTTATACTTTTCCTATGTGAATATGTATTAGATACCAATCATGGTATATTAAGGCCACTTTATTTTCGAGGTACAAGGCGAAAACCATAGTTTATCATTTGATCGTTTGGTGCAGTCAATGTATTGTGCTATTTAAAAAATCTGTTCTCCTACCTTGAAAATCAGATCAAACTCTCGAATCCATAGTCGGTAAATTAACACATTGAAAGATGGAAGGTCCAGTTTTGCCTTTAAACAAGCAGCGTTCCCACATACTTCATCCAGAAACTATTCTCAGTGACGACAATAATCTGAAAAGGAGGCAAGATGTAACTGTACCTTTGTTACAGGTTTACAGAATATGGAATGTGAGCAGCTGTTGCGTCAGAATTAGTGGTCAAAATATTAGGCACCGAACTAGCTTACAAGGAATTGGTGAAGCGAAGGTCTTCATAAAATTTCATTTATTTCACGCAAATTAAAACCACCTACCTTACACAGGAGATAAAAAAATGCAAGATTTCACTGACTTTTTAATAAACGACTGGCTTCATCGAACAGTGGACATCATAATCAAGAGGTTTTTTCAGCTGTTTTTATCTTCTGCATAACGTACGTATTCACAAAGTTGAGCCTGACTCGATCGAATTGAAAACCAACAGAATCATTCGATTAAATCACCAGAGTACGCAGGGGAGTAAGTTTTCATCCCTCACGTGGTCTGCTGCAGATAGAGACCCACGCAGTTGCGTGTTCTCAAGTAACAAATGAATGAGTCGGCCGCCGATCACGGACGGAATCCCCAGCCCCCCAACTCACTCAACGGAATCAATCGTGCGTTGCGGTCGACGGACGGACGGAGAGAGATACAATAGACGGGCGATGAGCAATGGAAGCGGTGCGGACGATGACAAGAGTCTGCGTCGTTGCAGTCAGGGCGGCTGCAGCACCCGGGAACGGCGCCGAGTGACGGCCGTTAAATGGGATACGTCTTCTCCCTTTAAACCGCTGCACATTCACTCTCGCCTGAGAGGCTTTCAAAAAAGGAGGCGGGGGAGTGAACTGGACTTTCGACTGAGTTTTTTTTAGCCTTTGTGATACTTGGGATTTTGCTTGAAGCGGAACACTTCTTATGGATGGGGGTAATATCGCAAAATCCGACCGTCACGCGACACCCAACTCCCGGACGGAATATCCGAGCAGAAAATGTTTCTTTCATTCATTTAAATGTGAAATATTTATGCTAGAAGTTCGGTACTTGGTTCAAATGAGGCCAAACATCATAACCCTTCATTGTTCCAATTTTATTCTCTCTATTGATCGATAAACTGGAAATTTTGAATTAAATGCGAATTATTTATCCAAATGTAGAGCTTTTATCCCTTTCATAGCCAAGGAATTTTTGCATTGTTACCAATGCTTGCCATAAGAAGCTACGTTGAAGGGAATTTATCTTTCGTGACGCGTACTTTAATGGCTTACAACAACATAATGCCTTCTCTTTTCATGATTTCAGTGTATTATGATACCTAATGTACTGTTATATATAATAATAACCCTTTCGCAAGCGAATTATGAATAAATCCACTTGTTTGTTATAAATGGGGGTAATCTCGCGAAAGCTTGGATCTGAAGGTATTACTAGCGATATCTGGTGATATTTATCATCGAAAATTTATTTAATTTAGCCGAAGATACATATAAAAAATAAATATTAATATAGATACGAGGAGCTTAACAAGCGACAACACTTGGAGGAATAAAGTTGGCAGACTCAATCATCATCCGATCTTACAGGGAGGCTGTGTATTCGATGCTAAATCAGTTTTTAAATCACATCTCTCTGCGCCAAAATCGTCAAATAAACAATTATAGTGCTTAGAACTTTATATAACGCCACAGAATATATATTTTAAGTTTTTTTACGAGTCTTGATTGTTTTACTGTTATCAATGACAAGCTGGTCCGGAATTTTCCAACCTATCAGGAGGCACGCATTCATTTTAATTTCGCAGCATAACTACCATAAAATATTTTCCACGCACCATATTTATCTTCTTCATGAATCCACACCTCAAAATGAATAACTCAGAAAATGTCGAAATATCTGTATCTGATTTTCTTCCGCATTTACAACCCATAATTTAAGAAAAGAAATATAATTTACAAAAGAATGAGCATTTAAAATCGGGAATAACCTCTACACTGCACCGCAAAGACGGGTAGACCTAGTCTCCAGGCCACTATACGTACGATGCCCGCCACTAAGGATAGGAAAGTTCTATGAAATCCCATTTAAAAGGTAAAAGGTGCGATTAAGAAGGCTTAAAGCTCCATATGTTCACGGTTCATTGAAGTGTAAGTGTGCATTTGCCTTATTCAAACGGTAGTCAATTATAGAAATTTTATGTACTCGACATTCTCAGACAACTTGGTGATAATTCATGATGACTGAATCACTATAATAATTTATATTTGTCACAATTGATTTATTAGTTAAGGACGGGTTTCATTGAAAAGGTAACATAATCAGCTTTTGCAGTTAGGCAAGTTTTCGTGTTTCGTCCGCATTGGCATAATTCTTGATAGCGACGTTTCACCCACTGTGCCGTAGGCGTCCTCAGGCCGGGCTGAAGACTTCAGGCTGGCCTGAGGACGCCTATGGCACAGTAGGTGAAACGTCACCATCAATAATGATGCCAACGCGGACGAAACCCGAAAACCTGCCTAACTGCAAACCTGATTTGCGCGAAAACCTACGTCATAAACATCATCAGCCTTTCCAATGTAACCGGCCTACAAATTACAAAATCTATAGTGAACATAACAAAGTTATTAAAGTGATTCAGTCACAGAATCCTTTGTAAAACAAGGGAGCGACGTGTGAAGTGAGACAAAACGCGACATTCTCATTAGAAACAAACGTCTTTGGTATTGACGCCGAAAACAATGACACCGCGTCCTCCCTATCTCAGATCAAATGTATACGTTGTGCTCGCCAATGGTGTAATTGGTCGCATCCGGGAGCAAAGCCGATCCTTTCCGCGACACGCAATCACCCACAATTAGCGTCCTTTTCCTTCCCTAGGACTTGACGCCGGCGCCGTGATTTCGAAATTTTCCGGCCCGCGAACCCGGAGAGGAAATTAGAACGGTAGAAGGAGCCACCACATGCAAAGTCCAATTACACTCCGACCCTGAGCCAAACCCCCACGTTGAAAAAGCGTCCGCGACACAATGTGGAAAAAAGAAGATTCTCCCTCCGGGCGAAAAGTAACAATAGAAAAGGGTGTGTTTTTGACGTAGAAACACAATGGAAGGGGCAGCCGAATATAATGGAATGAGCGGACTGGAGGGGCATGGGAGTGATTAATATGAATCACAGAGAGAAAGCGAGGGAGATACCGAGAAAGAGAGATAAATTAAGTGAAAGAGGCGAGGGGGGATTGGAATAAATTGCTCTGGAATTGATTCGAGAAAATGGAATGGGTTCAGAAAAAATACAAAAACAACTGGAGCGGAGAGGAAATCACGACAGAAAAGAGATATTCTCCATGGAGACGGCAATATTAATTTTACGATACCCAAAATAGATTGGTTCAGCTATAAAAGTTTACGTAAAGGCATAGTACGCTCAATTAGAACTCATTCAAACCTGTTCCAAAAAAAACTTCTGCAAGTGACTATCCAGAAGTAGAATGAATTGGTGAGAGAGTGCAATTTTAAACTCATTAGAAGCTACATGGAATGAATTTTAAAGGCGCAAGATGATGCCATGGAGAGACAAGCTGGTACAGCATTTCACTCTCGACTGTGGTGACACAGGGTAGTGCACGTAGACCTCTGATTTAGACCAAAGATGAGGGAAATTTTGGGAAGTACAACTACCTCAGAAAATTAAGGGGGACAGAAGGTATAAGAGTCTTGGCTCCGACTCTCTGTATTGATAATCGTGCTTCGTATTCTATCCCTAGGAAACTTCTTATTTGATTGTAGGATCTAACCCATATCTGAAAGAAGAGAATAGATGGAACCATACGGCATGCTAGCACACGGAAATATTGAATCCACTAAAATTCGCAATCGGCAATAAATTTAATGCTGACGCGTGCAGAGAAGATTGGCAAGATACGTAAAAGGCCGTTAAGATAATTTTGTTGGTGTTACAACCCTTCAGCAACAACCGGGATGGGAATCGCTTTCAGACCGTTGGTTAACATTTAGACTTTATATTTTATGTAAGCACCAGGCCGATCTATTTTCTGAGGAAGTCAATAGCATTTTACGAAACCCGAAATATTACGGTAGATTAGATTAGGAGAATAGAATGAGGGAAATATACTACAAAACACAGCAGAGAATGATTAGACACCTTAATAGTTGTCCAATAGACATTAAACGAGGTTTGTCGATCGGTAGATAAGCTAATTAGTTGATTTGCTCCCTAATTCTTCTTCCTAAATCTGCTGTCGTATTAACAGAACATCTCAAATTTTTCCTGCATAACACTTGTATTTATGGGCATTTATGTAGTTGCTAAATACATTAATATAAATAGTTTCTCTAACATTTGTACCATACCTATATTTCGGTGCATGTTAGAGAAATATCACCTCGCGACAAGTATTTGCAGATATTTGCGTGTGCATTAATAGCCGAAGTTTCATTAACCATGTTAGGGCGTAGTGTAGTGTATCTTGGTGACAACTTACCCCCTGCCACACACCCTTGAGGTTGCTTGCAGGGTATTATGTAGATGCAGATTGTATGGATCAGTTGTGAAGTTTATGCGTCGAAAACATTTATCTAGAAAAATGCAATCTGGAAAATATACCAAAAGAGAATTGTATGATTCATAACATTTACATACATATAACAAATTGCGGGCGATAACCATGTTATGATAATTTCTATCGATTTATATCGATAAAAACATACTTCACTTTTCTGCGTCATGACGCCATTTAAATTCTTTAATTTATTATTCAATCCAAACCATCTGATTGTTAGGGCTAGGAAAAAGATTGAAAATAATATTCTTAGTCTTCTGGCGTAACTTTATGGAACCAATTCATCGCGTAAGTTGACCATGATATGACACATTGGACGTTATATATCAGCAAAAAATACGTATTTTACATCCGTGACCTGGGCTTAAACGGAAGACGTCACAATCAAATGACGAACCTAACGATTACGGGCTACGTAAACATTATGATGAGGTTCGCAAGTCGAAACCTATGTTTTGAAAATAAAATTCACACTTTTGTGGAATAACTCAGTTTGTTTTACGCTATTTCATTAACAAAAAACCCAAATTTGTAAATCAGTTACGATAAAATATCCACCAGTAGTTTTTTCTATGGTAAAATGTGAGCAAATAATAATTTAGGAATTTAATTAATAACCTGCAATCTGATGTGTAACCACAGCGTCTGTACCCCTAATGGTAAGCCGTGTAATCATTACGCTAGCCTTGAAAAGGATTAAAAGAGACAGAAAAGCACCTTTTCTTATACAAAGATGTAGTAAATTGGCCACAACTTATCGTTAGTGACCCGCCACTGAAATCCACAAATCGTCCGCAAAGCAAACACAATTATCTACGCTCAGGAGTGACAAAGTAGTAAGAGAATTAAGAAAACTTAAGATTCCCCTACGAGGATTAAAAAAAGAGGTTGAGCAGAAAAAATGAAATAAAGAGGAAAGCACTTACAGAGTTAGCGACACTTGGTGTCAGTCGCCTACGAGAAATGTGACGTCAAGGAAGGGAAAAGGATCGTGTCGAAGGTGTCGGCTAAGGAGCGTAGTGGAGAGGACAGCACATGACAGGCAACGCTGCCGACTTATAACTGTATTTAACGACAATATTTGCGATACAAACAAAACTGGATCAAAATACACTGATGGCTTTCGAGACTCATTTCAACAATGGGTCACAGGGACCTAGAAAATTGGTGTAACAGATTGAGCAGTTTGAAGTTGCCGAAGTAAGTTTGCACCCTGCGAACCCTGTTGGTCAAACGCGGAAACTGCCTTTCTTCTACGCACGCAGCTACGTCTTTTGGGGAAACATTCTTAAATTGTAGCTGGCTAACATAATAATGGTTTTTAAGAATCTTGAATTCCTTCAAATTCAAATTATTCCATATTCCCTATCATATACAACAGATATATCAGAGTTTCAAACTATTAACAGAATCAGATATTATTTTTCCTGTTACAACATTTTGTTCCCATATTTTATAAAAAAAATAATCTACTTAATTTTATTCATTACTCAAGCACGAATTTTGCGTGGTTATGAAGATATTGGCATTTTTAATGTTGCTATCGTCTTTATACAGCAAAAACGGTGGATTTTTTCAAATGAAGCTCCGTAAAAATTTTAAATTATGATTTAAAAATTCCCTTTACCAATCACGGAGCGAAAAAATAAATAATCTTTACTACTCAGTCTATTTTTTGTAATGGGTTCATTTCTTATCGAGATATTGCATCTCAAATTCTGGTATTTTGACACTTTGCGTGGACATTAGCCGTAGCGATGGCTCTCTCGATTAATGACGTGGCAACTATGCTTCCCCCACCTCCTTACTCCGTCCTTTTATATGTCGTCGGACTTCCTTCGCCTTCGCGACTGTAGTTTGTGGCCAATGGATTCTTCCACTGAAAAGGGCTTTCTGCGCAACTGCCACAATGTTTCACTACCACTATATTAAGGATGCCAAGGCTGCGCTCTCCCACTCGAAAGAAATTGTTCCAACACCGACTTACGTTCAAAAGTCATTCAATTCTTGTGATGAAGAGAGGAAGGGATCGAAACGAGATTTAAGCCAAGCGAATCTTCATGGTGGTGTTTATGTGACGGATGTGTATGCGAGCTCCGTGTTTGATGCAGCAGAATGGTGTAAAAAACATGGGTACCCACGGAATTCGACCATCGACGAACGCCGAGGAAAATAGGGAGCGAAGAAACAAAGGGGCAACGATGACGCGTGTGACGATGAAAATTGATTGCGCCGCAGCGTATGGCACGGACCCCTCGACCGCTTTGCAATATGAACGACCGCGGCAGATGCCCGCAAGCATTTAAACTGTCTGCGTGAGGTGACATCCAGTGATGAAAACTACACCTGGGGCGGGGAAACCGAGAAAAGAATGCACCCTGCGTTATTGAAATTACGGAAAATTATTTCCACTTCCAGAGCTTAGCGGTGTCCAAAAATATTCATTAAAAATGACTCGAACCAAGAGGCTAATTTTTAGGAAGGTATATACGTTTTTTAGTCACACTAGTCGGTATTTTGTTTAAATATTGTAGCATCAACGGGCTGAAATGTCAGAGAACCTTTAATAGACCGTCTAATAATAATATAATGATTCTCACCATGTTTATCCTGGCCACCAGTGATTATTACCGGTGGAGAAAATGGCGTCTGATCCGTAGCATGTTACTTTGCCGGTGAGTAACCATAGAGCGTTCAGCAGACATTTCTCAACGGTATCGCAAATGTTGTGTCTGCTGAACGCGACCATTTTTCCTGCACTTCCTGCTTTATACAAAAAAATCCCTGATTTTATACTACTCTGCAATTAATTATAAGGGAGCTTTCTTAGTCCATAAGCGCATTTTACAAGAGCTGGATAGCTCACCACAAACAATATGTCACACCGCTTCGTGATGCAAACAATTTTTAGTTGAATCTAGCTCCACTACCAGTATTTCCTTGAAACGCTATACTCACCTGCGATTGGTATCTGGATGCATGACTCGGATGACAAAGAAGTGTCGCAGTTGTTTCTTTTTTCAGCAATGAAAATCGAATTCTATGCATTTACAGAACATGCCTTTACACGATACGAATTTGAGTATGATGGATTTTATTCGGTATTCAGTCCTGATATAAGTGTAGTGTAAATAGGTCTTAAGCTAGTTTGAGAATGATAATAATTCACATAAAATTCGATGAATTTGGCCTCATTGTAAAGAAAAAGATCTCCTCTGACCAATTACAACAAAATATCAGCCAGCTACCCTCACACTTTTTGAAATATTTGCCAAAAACATTTTCCATGGAAAATAGTACGGGTACGCACTCCAAAGAGACATAATGTGAAAAGTAAGGAATTTATAGCGCTTAGATATCGTCAGAAAATTTACAGGGAAACGGTTTGTTTGCTTTCTTAACTATTTTTAAAAGCAAATCCATAACTAAGAGCAGAAGGCGTTTTCTGTGTATGGCGTGAAAACAATGAGTCAAGTTAGCACCTTATCCATCTACAATTAGTTAATTACTGATAATTCCAGTAACTCAAAACGAAGTTTTTACGTCATTAATGCTACAATATTTAATTTACATTCCTCACAGTTGCTTAAATTTTAAAATAAAATTTGAATATGGTCTTTATTATGACCACGAAAAAATCTCGCTCAAACTACCTTAAGAGTTTTGGGCCATTCAGAGATATGAGTTGGCTCCAAACATCTCAAATTGGTTCAGATAATGTGCGTATCAAGAGCTCAATGTGAGTGCACAAAATACGCCAGACTGGCGGTAAACCATCTCGTTAACGCTTTGACTTTGACAAATATTAAACGCCGTATGCAGACTCATGACCTCACTTCCTACGACAATAATACGCGTCACATCACAAATTTCTCGCTCGATAATCCCGCACCATGCAAATTTGATGAGCTGTTTCCGACTCACTCAGCCCGGAATTAACTAAGCTCAGGACATGACCGTGCCAAAGATTTGTCGAAGCGTTCCACTGCGTCCTGCACTGGGAAGGGGAACGAAAATGGGAATGATCCTTTGATGTTCAGAAGCCAAATTTTACGGAACCGTTTCACCGTACGAAAATTTTCCACCGATTTATTCATGGAGATTTAAAAATTAATGACTGGCAGCAGCAAAAGAGCATTCCCGTTATGATTCAATTTTTTTACGGTGATCGTCATGCTCCCTCCACTACCTGCCATTATAACGGAAGTAGTGAATGAGAGGAGTGAATAACGAAATTAAAGCACAATTGGGAATTGAATGAGAAAGTGGAAGAGCGAAGCAGAGGGAAGGGTAGAGAGAAAAAGGAAAGGAGGATTGGGAAGAACAGGGTGGAAAGAGATGTAGACGATGGGATAATTATTAATTTGGTCCCTATTCAAAGGGAAACGATGCATTTATGAATCTACTGTCCGTAAAAATAGGTCCATTCTATCAAGGTGAATAAGATATTATAAATAAGTGGATATTTATTGCACATGTAAACGTAAAGAATACACGAACATGAATTAAAACTAGAGCTTTAGGTAGCTATAAAGGAATTCCTGTAGGGAGATACCATCAAAAGTAAGAGAGTAAAGAGTACAAAAAACGTACAAAAATTAAACTATTATGAGTATATGCATTCAAGAAAAATTGGATAAATATGCCAATTTTCAAATTTTGGCGGAAGATTAAGTTAAAAAATATTGATGACGAAAATAAACGAAAAAATTTGTTTTACCGAAATAAAATGTCCATACTTTCAACCATAAACAGCCATTCTTTTACTTTTTTTCTGAAAATGAGAACTAATTTTCATGTCATTATCTTCTTTTTCTAACGTTATTTCTTCAAGTTTTCAACTGATTATAAGGAAATTAAATGAATCTCATAAAAAGCTTGTTTCTACATATATAGCAAACAACATTAGCTTTCAGGTGTTTTCTCACAGTGGCAGTAGGTAATTTTAATATGTATAATTTCAAAAAAAGCAACCACTATTGGCGCTTGAAATTCGGCGAACAAAATGTAACTGTTTTTTACTCAATTAGTTTTGGTTATATTAATTTGGGATTCGGATATACTTATGTTAGAATAGAATGTTTGTAACATTCAACAGAAAAAATGTTTACAACCCAGAATTTACTAGAGCTATGGGCTAAGTTGAAAACCTCTGCTAACTTAGAAGAAGACGATTACAATGAAAGTTAAGTTGTACTTATGTCGCGTTAAAGCGACAAATACGGTGAGTTTTTTAAAGACAAAATATAGTAAAAATTCAACTACGGCGAAAAAAAGTGTACGAAAGCTGAATTCACATGAATGAACGTAGAATAAAACCTTACTAGAATAAACCCTTTCGAATATCAAATGCATTTTATTTTATCGGTCGAAGTGACTTGAAGATATAGCTTTAAAAAGTGATGGACATTGTTTTTTTAACATTCAGTAGTTTCAAGCAGACATTGTAAACCCACCTTAACAATGATTCAAGTTAAAGTAAAATAAACGGGAGATTAGTCGGATGCGGTAGAGATAAGATGAGTGGGAGGAAAAAGTTAAAAAGGGGCGAAAGATGTAAAAGGGAAGGAGTGAGTACAGAAAAGATTCTTCGGAGCGAGGAGGGGAGGTTTGTGGGGGGGGGGGGGAGGGACGGCGACCGAAGCAAGGAGAGAGGGGAAGAAGGGCATAGGGGGATGAAAAATTCAGCGCTCGTTTGAAAGACCCTCGTGCGTGGACCAATGAACTGCCACACCAACCTTTCTGTGACCACGGCTGACTCCCCAAAAAATTCCCAGAGCATTAAACTCCCTCCATGCAACCATCCCTGAGCAAACAGCATTAGTCCACAACAATACTGCTGTCGCAGCAATGCTTCTCGGCATGCTACTCAAAATAAAACAGTAGAAAAGGTAAAAACTCTACAGATTGAATGAAGTAAGGTCGGAGGTATGTTGAGCTGAAAAATAAAGCAGAGAAAGGAAAACGCTAATCATTATAAAAGACGTAAATAAATAGTTTTTGTAGTTCATCCAAATATAACTCAAGTATCAGAATAACGACAATCATGAAGAATGAAAAGACAATAGGATTTGTACTTGTATGAAAAAGGTAACTGAGGCTGAAGCTTGCTTTTGAATATAAACATCAGGAATTCAAGTGAAAATAATCAATGGCATCATTGGTTAAAATATTTTCTGTAGTGCCTTTGAGATTTCCGTGTTCTATCAATATTAAAAAGCATATATGTACATACATTTCTTTTGTATTTAGTTTGTATGCTATTGGGCTGGTAAACAAGTACAAAATGCAGGCAACAAAATTAAACTAATGGTTAAATTATGCGGAAAAGAGACTATTCCCCGTGATAATGAACTCAAAATATCTCCACTCAACCACTCTCCAGTACCCACAAAATCCTTCCTCCCTCCCAAACCCAGAAACTCTTTCCAACACTTTTTTTGTAATGAGGCTCATGTATAACTGGGCACGGAGGGGAGTGGAGGTTTTTTATCCCGAGGGAAGCAGCAGTTTCGACGGCGCACAGGGAGCGGGCGTGGTATGCATGGCAGGGTGTGAGAGGGGAAGCGGAGCGGGATATTCCGCCGACTCGTGTGCAAACGTGCTGGAAGCTGCGGCCACGTGTGGGTTGCCACAGAACAGGGGGGGGGGTACGGATGACGACGGGGTAAGGTCGGGGAAATGCACAGAAGAGGGAGATGGCTTTGTGCCCTTCCACACACCCCCCAGTCCCCCCACTCAGCGGCACGATAGAGAAGGAGGCAGGCAGTAAGAGTGAAGCCGGCTTAAAGCATTTGAATCCCACGTCTGTATTTAAATTCTACCCCTTCATCCCTCGACCGCTGTCCGTTTGCGCGGTTGACGTGAGTTTTACATTCGCCATATTGAGAGAGCGAATGCCATTTACTGACACGCACTCTAACTAATGAAGAGGTCAGATTTCAGACTAATGTAGCAATGGTAGCTGAATTAAAGGTGTTACAACCGTAGAATGACTAGAAATCATAAGAACCTTCTCTGTTTTTTTATAACAGAATTATTATCAACATTGTAATGGAGTGTTGGCTTTCAAGAAGAAAAAAGGTTCATGTAAACATTGGCGACGTTTATTACACGAATGAATGGACATTAACACCGATAGCACACTGGTTTTGTTTATATGATTTATTTTTAGCTCTGATGAAGTGAGTAAATTCAACAAAAAGGCGACACCATGATTAAAAATAGGTATATTTAAATTATATATTTCCACGCTTATTTCTTCGAAACTTGAACTGAAATTTACAGTGTCAAATGTAAGAATATGGGAAGTTACCAGGTGCTATAATTGGTGGAACTTGAGTGAAAATAATTTTTCTCCATGTAACATAAATGCTATTTTTGCAAAAAAATGTTCGTAAGAAGTCCTATTCTTAATACTCATAATATTCCTTCTCTCAAGTGTATCTTCCACCACATTCACCAAAGACTTTCTCGGTATTCCCCATTCCCTCACACCATTCTATCATTAATCTGATTCATTAATATACTTTAATTCATTCTCTCGACACGGCCAGGCACCCTCCTTTCGAACATGTCCGTTACCGAAGCATCTATTCCGCATTCTTTAATTTCCCACTTATTCCCAATCCTATTCCTCTTACTATAACCACTAACCCTTCTCAGATAACACATAACCAGTGAACTGAGCCTGCACTTATGTTTACTTACTATGTTAGGTTTACTTATATACCCAAGTTTCATTTCCATACAATAAAGTGGAGAGGAGTAGCACAATCTAGTGTACTGAGATTTTAGCTTCGTTACACAAACATTCATTTGTGGATATGCTCCAATCATCATGATGAAGTACTATTTAGTGCTTCATCATGATGATTTAGTGCTTCTTAGGTGTTTATTTTAAAATAAACACCTACGAAGAAAATGGTGAAGGACAAACTACTGTTGCATTTATATAAAATACAGAATCAGGTGTTACTAAAACATCATCATCTTCAAGTTGATGATGATAATGTAGTAACATCGAAACGAGTCTCAAAAAACCTTTCATTAGTGGAAAACTGCAAGTGTTTTGCTTCAGTCATTGCTACTGCTTTTAGTAAACAGAGATATGCCGTCCAGTTTTCAATCCATTTCCAAAATCACCCAAAATGTCTTAATAATAGGTCTTATTGGGGCTGAATAATGTTCAGTTCGACTAATAGGGTTCGGAATCCACGAAGGGTTTTTTAATTTTTACGAAGTAGAAATGATAATGTTGGGAGAAACCCAATTAGGTAGACCCTGAACGGATCATATGATGGAGTGTTGAGCGTTGGAAGGGGAGAAATCGAACCTTGGCATTGGCATACCATTAACTGGTAAGGGTACGGTCATTAAACATCCAAATCTGAACAGCGAATGGCCCGCTCACCTGGCACGAAACTAATGACACGACCATTACGGAGAGATTCGGTATTGCCATAGGATCAAGCTTGGGCTATCGACGCGGGTAAAAATATGAAAAATAAATTTTCCAATACTCCCCAACAGTAACCCATTATACCCTTCTTTTATACATCTTCTGGCTTAAAATGTAAATCTCGGCTATCTAAAATACTCCTACCTCCCTGAATCTTCTAAATTCACCGCTTGCAAACTTTTGGTGAAGTGGGAGGAAAATTTAAAGGATTTCATCTTTTAAAAGTGTCATCTTAATGTCCTTTTTCATTTGTGGAAAATATTAAAAAAGGTTAATAAGACATTGCAACACTTTCTCTTCTGACAGAACTGACGTATGAGCCCCTGACTTTTTAAGAGATTCCGAGAAACACTAAAGAAACTATTACATATGTAGACTACTAGGCGTCGACTAAGCAAAATTGAACCTCTCCATGTTGAAATTCCTTATTTTCATGATTTTTCTGGTGTATGCAGCAACTTTGGGACCTACGCTCGGATGCTATCTTACTCATACAAACTGATACTTTAATTGATAACTCATTGAGTTTGAAGGATTTAATAACTTTTAGGGATAAAGATTTTAAAAAGCAGAGACTATGGTTATTAATTAACTATATGGAAATTTTATACCAGCCATACCGAAATTCAATCCCATTAGAAGCAGATTTAAATGTCATCCCAGAAGGAAATCTTTCATTCAATCCCTAAGAAAGATTAAAACTCCCAAAATTATGTTAAGAAAGAAAGAACGGACAGTGATATAGAGAGAAAATTAAAGAGACTGGCAGAAAACATGTTTTCCTGTATTTTATTCCTCGCCTTCTGATAACTCTACATCGGGCGAAGGAAGAGTTCTACAGCATAAATTAGAAATTCGCTCTGAGTAGATTGAAACGCATGCAAAAGCATTCAGCTAAAGTACCTACAGCGAGGAACATCTACATCAATTCTATTTTTAAAACAAACGATCACTTTCTAAGCTATAACATTTAAGAGAAGTGGAATCAAAGGTACATTAAGGGAATAGAAGGAATAGAGACGTGAAACTGGGAAGAAAAAAGGGAAAGAAAATTTGTCAATGACTCAATGAAGACCTTGAGGTAGAAAATTTACATATACCCAAACATTATTTTCCGAGAAAGACTTCCGGGGACATAAATCCGGAATCTTCAGGCCGGAATGTGGCTAGGTCACTCGGCAGATGATTAGGAACGAATAGAACCGGCAATAGAGAAAGGGAGAAAGGAATAGGAAAAAAGACGAAAGGAGGAAATAGGTCGAGGAAAAAGAGGAGATGCGAATGGGAGTCGGAATGAAAGACCGGGGAAGAGAGGGCGGAGTCGCCGGGGAAAGAGTTATAGGTGCGAGCATCGTCCCCTGGGGCACTCGCGAGCGAACGGTTGCGGCCCCGAAAGTGCTCTGCCGGGAGAAAGAGCGGAGTCGGAAAAGGGTTTTCCCGTTCGGATCGTTTCGATGGAATTGGGAAGGGAGACGTGGAACCAAGGGGGAATGGGAGTGGGATGGCTTCCTCAGCATGAGGACGGGTGAAAGGGTGGCAATCGCGGAGGATGAGGGCGTGCGGTGCGGGTGCGCTGTAGATCGAACTCCGGCCACCCTTTTGTAATCTCCCGCGGACCCTCTTCTCCAATTCTCTCACACCATCCCCTAACCTATTTCCAATCCTCCACTGCGGCAATTCAAATCAGAGTTTTAAAAAAGCTCTTTTGAAGTATCAATGTTAAATAGCAAGACATCAAAGCATGGGAAATGTTACTCGTAGGATAAAAAGGGATAACACGTAGCATTAGATTGCAACTTGATAAGCTACACTCGCACATTGCAGAATCTTTTGCACCGCTATTATAGCTTGATTTAGGACTAGGTGGAACGTCGCGATGTCCGAGATGATCAGCCCCTCACTCCACCGTATTTTTCATAGTATGCCATATTTTTGCTATTTATATTAATTAAGTATCATATAAGTCCATTCTAGTTTTCCTGATATTTAAAATTGTCAACTCAGTTTTCACTTTCTGTCGCGAATGAGTTCTTGCACTGTGATTTCCCAACGAAGGGGAGGGTGTGACAACATCCATAGCGCTCCTGCCCCCCAAACGCAGAGATAGAGCTACAAATTTTCCGTTCGGCTTCTGAGTTCCTGATTTCGTCTAACAATGATGAGATAATTATACTGCTCAGTATATCGGTACATTTGAACGTTAGTGAGGGAACAGAATATGGGAATAATAGGAGTAAATTGATTACATTTTTACACAGTTCATGGCCACGTGGACGGTACCACGGCAGAGTACTTGTACATTCAAATACAGCAGCAAATTACATGCATGGAGAGCATTAACTTCACTAAAACAAAAAAATGAGTGATTAAAAGAATTTGGGTCACACACCCTTGTGCATACTTGCGGCTCCCAAAGATATACTTACCACTTGAAAAATATATGCTGACACCCAATCTGACACGGGGACTGATTGGATTCAATAGCACTTCTTCACAATTTGTGGCCACAACAGGAACTTGGCACATTGTTACTTCAACCCACCACAAAGCCTTTTCTCTTTCTTCTCCTTTCCCACTTACCCGATATCCTCCCATTGATTTACGTTCTTAAGCAACTCCTCACCCCTCATTACCTCTTCAACCACCTACTCTGCCTCCTCGTACTTTCTACGTTATACTTCACACCCAATATCAACACATGTTGCCTATTCTCATCCTCTTTCCTAACGAGTCCACGTCTTATGCACCATAAAACGACATACTCCATATTAAACTCTTCTGCATAAATGTCTACGTATTGTAGCTATCCATACACAAAGCAGTGTTTTATTTTACAAGAACGCATACTGCCAACTCGCCCTTTTCGCGGCTAGCTTTCTTCGTCTATGAAAATGTTTTTTTTAAATTCTCGGGCTACGTTCCTACTCAACGGGGCAGCAGAGCACGAACTCCAGTGGATTCAGGGCAATGTGCAAGGAAGTACTCTTCGACCATCTTCCGGGAAGATGGTGGAATGGGTCGATCCGGGGGGAAAATACTCCAGGGGGATCTTGATATCGAGCGAAAGAAACCGAAAAATATAAAAGGAAGAGACAAAGAAAGAGTCAAGGGAGAAGCACAGAACACCTCTCTCTCTCTCATTCTCGACTCTGGCCGAAAGGGCGCTCGTGAAAGAGTCACGACGGGGAATGGGAGACCGAATATTTCGCCTCGAATGAAATAGCTCAAGAGAGAGAAAAGGACAGTGATATCCTAACAGGTGGTTCGTGGAGTAGTTTCACTCCCTCTCTCTCTCGAACGGTGATTATCCCTGTCTCGGGTAGACTCCACTTATCCCGCTCGTAATCCTCGTGAAAACCATTTCCTCTTCCGCCACGCTATTCCAATCTTCTCCTTCAGCCTCTCGTTCTTTCGGTGGATGTATTGTGCGGAAGGACGGAGAAAACAGCCCCGACGGAAGTATTCCGGATTCCAAATATCATTCAACGAACTCATGGAATGTGTTGGCACGTACTACAATCAGGGCCCACCCAAGGCGTGGGAAACGTGAGAAAAAGGCGCAGGCGGCCGGTCGCAGGGGTGGCCAGTCTGCGACTTATTAACCCTTTCAGTTCCACCCATTTAAATTTTGAGATATAATTTATAAACTAATTTGACGTAAATACATGAGTCTAGGGACAGCGATAATAATCATTGAAATCATTTAAATAGTACACTCACATTTTACAGACTATTTTAAACAATGGACAGAAATGTACCGCTGTGACTTTGGTCTACTTTTTTCTCTCTCACTTAATACTCCCTAAAAATAATTTGAACACAAATAAACATGCTATTTTTTAAAATCCTGTACACATAATTTTTTGAAAATAATTTAATTAATTTTGTCAATTTTATGGAAAATACAGGAGAAAAATGGAACAACTATTTTATGGAATATTTCCGGTGAATTATGAATTATTACACAAATTACAATAATGAATATTCCATTCTTTTTCCGGGTATCTGCCGCGTCGTTGTTTTTCTGACAACGTTTCAGACATATTGAAACATTAAAATAATGTTTCAATATGTCTGCTGTAGCTATTCATGGTATTCCTCAACATCATTTCCAGTGGAATTTAGACACAAGTATAAACCAAAGTGAGAATACTTTTAGCACGGCTTAGAATGAATTCCCTTTCTTCGTACCACTTCATCTCGGTAATACCTAAAATATCCATTCTCATTTTTTCATCTCCATATTCAGATTTTCGAGTCATCCACAGCCCCGAAGTGACCTCACGTTCCTGGTGCTAATCCTTATCTGCTTATAGTTCGAGACTGATGTATTCCTTCGAGTAGTACCCGCTCAGAGATCAGAATAGGGAACTTATTTACCTCCGGAATATCTCACTCGAGAGAATTCCATAATGTCTTATATTATAAAAATATGAGAGAAATAAGCTGAAGAGCTTTTTCTCCGAAAATCACTGTACCAAATGACTTTGAATTAAATGACTTTCGACAGAGTGTGAGGGTCAATAAGTTCGAAAAATTGTTTTATTCTTGGCAATCAATCTTCCAAATGATTTCTTCGCTTTTGAAGATGTCCAAATCCATTATTAACAGGCTACCGCAACCTAACTGCTTGCCTGCTATGAAAATCGTCCGCCTGAGATTTTACGATGGCCTGCATCGACTGCTGTGTTACATTTTTCTAGCACTGAACTCATGTACATATTTTTTCTGAAGATAAATTCATTACTACGCAATTGCATACAACAACTGCTCTCATAAAAGCACACTAAATAAGAACTACATAAGTATTTACAGTAATATTTTTGTTTTTGTTTCAGCATAAGTTCCTCGATTTCTCTTTGGCTTGTTGCACTAAATGCGAGAAAAATTAAAATTTAAGTTAACAAATTTTACAATTGCGAAAATTTCCATGGCATTTAAGTGCATTTACATTCAAATGATCTTGCACTCCTGTGAGGGTGTTTTTGTTAAATATTGCAAAAATCAAACGACTGGTGAAAGCTGAGTTTTTGCAAAATTTATTTCTTTGAGGCACTACGTAAATACGTTAATTTCTTAAAGAATCACTTAAAAAGTACTTCGTATTTCAGTGAATGTTTATACGGAACCTTCTACATAATATTTCACCGATACAACGTGAAAGTGGGCAATAATTCTCACCGTTAACCGTTGGCAAATGAAAAAAAGGTAAAATCATTTACCTTTTTTCATTTCCACTCATCGATTCAAAAGAATTGTTGAGTTCCAAAAATCAGTGGATCCAAAATACGATAACTCGACGGGGTGATGAAAGTTCCCTTCTCCAATGGATGGCAACATTCCCAGCATCGCTTGTCATGCATATGAATCCAAGCGACCAATTTTCCTCCCCTTCATCAGAGTGGCTGTGTGGTGGGGGTTGCAAAAATTCAAATTCCACTCCAATCCTCTCCACCCCATATATTCCAGCGAAGCTCCGTTAATTTTCAGCGGATCACCAGCCGCCGAGCTGAGCTTCCAACCACCGCATCGCGCTCATTAATCCGAACCTCTCCAGCGCTCTCCGTCTACGGCGAAGAAATCCCGACTTCATATATATCAGTACTCTCAGGCAGATCAGCGTTATGTTTGCCAGGCATCATTAGCCTCTCTCGTTGATTTCTGGAGTCTTCCGGGTAGATCAAGATCCTGTGCCTCGCCTTCGTAATAAAAGAAAACCGTGCCGTGTTTCAATTTGTGCTGAGCAGACGAGGTTCATCGATTCCAACTCACAGATACAAGTGGTTACTGCGTACAGGGTGACGCTGTTCACTGACTCTCGAATTCCACGAAAACTCCGGGTTGGTCCGTGTAAAAAAGTAAGGTCCGTGGAGAGTGGGAAATTTAAAATTCATACCAATGGGGAATAGCAATAAAAGTTATTCCTCAAAATTGAGCAGCGTCCGTGAAGAATTTCCGGGAAACTCAAACATATAATCCATTACTATATGCGTATGTCACCGGCATTAATAATAACCTCTAATAAGTGCATAAAATTAAAAAGTCAAGTGATCCAAAGCGGTAATTCAACATTCGGTATTGCACCTCTACGCTTCGTATATTCCGACAAGAAGGACCAAATCATACCAGCTCGTTGTCCTCCATAAAGGAAATGAAAACGATTATTTTCACCAAGTAGGTATGATTTAACTAGCTGAACTTCTCATGAAAACACTTCGGATTAATAATAGCAATACCGCTCCGTGACGTCATACTCCATTTTCCCGATGAAGTAGTGTTTTGAGGACGCAGAGCCAGCGTATATTTTTTTTGGACACAAGTAGGTTTAAAAAAACGGTGCATGTTCCTCATTACGATGATCCCATTTATTTTCATACGAGAAAATTTAATCTAGGACTTCCTTGAGTAGGAATCGGGATGCTGCTGTGGAGGAAAGTATTGGCAGCATACCCGTTGAATTTTAATTACTCCTTCGGTTGATAGTTAAAAAGAAAGCAATTGACATATCTCCCAATCGGAATTATTAAGAAGAATTTGTAAGAATTACTTCAATTAGCGGGCTGGGGAATCTTTAACCATGGATTGGATTCGTGCCTGTATTTTATCACCATTAAACTCCCTGGGAAAATTCAGATATTACAACCAGATTTCCGCGAAAAATGGATTCATATTATATTGAAAAACAAACATTTTCCGCACATTTCAGCCATTCTCGCACTTGCACTTTCACGATTTAAAATTATGTCCAATTTGTGAAAAAAATTGCGAGCAAAGGTATGGTTTTGTCCTTCGCATCAAGAAGAGGGGCGAAAGGAATGCTGAAGGACGTGATGGAGGGATGGATCTTGAGTAAGGAGGGAGAATGGGAAGAAAGAGAATTGGCTTTGCGGACGGGATGAAGAGAACTAGGACGCTTGCTGAGATGGAGATAAGCAATTGCGTAAGGAGAAAGGGGCATGGGCCAGTAAAAATGAACAGGACTTTTACTCTCTTCCATTGAAACCTACCTTAACCGGTAGACGACCTTTAATAAAAAAAGAGCAGCGTGTTCAATGTGTAACCGGGATATGAATAAAATTACATCTAAGTCATGTTACGGTTGAACACCCGGTACTTGTGTGCCATAGGTTCAATTTTGTAAATGTCATTTATTGAAATAAAAAACTTACTAAAAGGTCGGTACCATATCAAGGAGGTTCCATTGCAAAAGAAAAAACAAGTAATATTATTCATATTTTGCACAAATCGAGAAAAAAATGTCCTCTATCTGACATGAATAACAAAATGCTATTATTCCACGCTATTTTTCTCGCACATACAACTTGAAATTTCATTTAATGGTGTTAAATAGGAGAATGGGAGAAACACAGGGAAATATAGTATTTTTCTATCAAATATAGATGCATTTTTTTTGTAAAACTGTTTATAAGAAGCAAAAAACTAGGGAAATTAATAAAAATTAAAATTGATGCAATTAAACCGCCTTATTTTTTTAGTTATTTGCTAATCACTACGATAATTTAAGTCAAAATATGGTAATTCAATAGAAATGGCCCTTCAGTCAGCGTCTATGGCTATAAAAAAAGTATTCGTTAAAAGTATATTCGTGGAATAATCTGCATATTTCGTACCTTAATCTCGGTTATCAACAGCTAACGCATGTCATAAGCGAAAGCAGAATTTTTTAAACGAATTGAACAAAAAGTTAGAATTTAGTATTTGTTTTGACTCACACAGTTTCGGCGGACCCTCCTTAAATTGCATGAAAAATCACAAAGTTACTTTATTCAAAACGAATATGAGTTTTTGCGCTGTAAAGGGATTGCGCAATGTGAAGACGGCTGACGGGTGGTGACGGACAACCCCGACGCCAACGAAACGGACGGCGTATGGTGGTGAAGAGAGCGAGGCCCGAGATAAGTCTCTCTCGGATTTGGGCACAATGGGCGCGGTTGGATAATGTAGCCGGCCCATTACATCTCCCCCTTCCCTCCCCTCCTCCCCGACATGCTCTTCGACAAAACCGATACAGTCGATACTCGAGACGAGATGCTGTGGCGGGGCCGGGGGAAGGCAAGGGAGACGCGTGCATGTTGCCCTCAGCTACAGCTCGGCAACGCAACGGGTGGCTCTCCCATCAACCACGGCAATTCCTCCAACAAGAGGGAATGCAACACGGCTAGTGACGGATTTTTAGAAGAATATGAGATTTTGAAAAAAGATTTTTAACAGGTTTTCATGAAAAAAATAATTTTCATAAAATACGCGTCAAAATTATTTGTAGTGCCGTTAGAGGACGTTAGCATACAATGAACTCAAACATATTTAACTTATTGCTGTTCCATCATATGAAAGCTCTCTGTTCAAGTCCCATCTCAATGTAATCTATACTATTGAGGTATTTTAATTTTCCTGTAATTACTTATTATTTATATGCCCTACACAACACATCTTTTTAGTTCCTCACACATCCTGCAACCCTTGACGTCGAAAAAGATACCCATTCTTCCTTCTGTACCTCGCCTACCCAACATTCTTTCGTCCATTATCATCATAAACATGCTCTCGTCACTCAAAACTTCATCTTTGTTAAGGAGTACACAATTTCACTTGACATTAGATCGTTTATATGGATGGAATTCACTTTTTGTATTGTATTACGAGATAAGATGGTTGTAATTATTAATTCATTATATTAATTGCTATTCTTATGTTGAGCTTGTCTGGGAAATATTAAACGAATCTCTAAATAAATTAACTGTTTTCTTGACCTGTGATGTTTAACTTCTACCATTATATTTGTGAATATTATATCACTTGATGCGGTTATAATTTAAAAGCTTCGACCATATTTTGAGAGAAAGGAAATATGACTACCATTACTTACGTTATTACTCCCAATAAACAATTTATCAAATTTGAAATTTACATTATCACATATCATAGTGCAAAAGGGAATACTTATCTATGAGAATGTGATATCAAAACTCAATCATGCGTTTTATTGCCATCTATAATGTAATTTGTACAACTTCTCCTAAAATTAATTCCAATTTGATGTAAGTAAAAACATAAAAGAGGGGGGCTGACGTCAGGAACCTTTCGTAAGCATGTAAATATAAGATTGGCGAAGAGTTAAATATGAAGTGCAGCGGTGTGAGGTGCAGAAAATTGGACTCAGAGAAAAAAGAACGAGTATAGGCTGCAGGCGTTCGAGATGTGGGTGTGTAGGTGGATGGAGAAGGTGCGGTGGACGGAAAGGAAGACAAACGAGGAGTTTCTTTGTGTGGTTGATGAGGAAAGGAAACCTCTGTAGGAGACTATGAAGAGACAAAGCAGGTGGAAGAGGTAATGAGGGGCCAAGGGTTGCTGATGTTAGTGATAGAGAAGAGGATGTTGGACAAGCGGGGATGAGGAAGAAAGAGAATGGAAGAGATTTAGAGAACGGGGTGAAGAGAGATAGGAGGTACTTAAGGATGAAGAAAGACAATGTGCAAGGAGATTGGGGATTTCGCCATGAAATAATAATATAATATGGGATTTTTATTTTCTTTCATTTAAATCTACCTACACTGGTATGTTATCCTAATGATCATACTTATGTTAGTTTTTAAAGAAAACAACTGTCATTTGCGCGAGGCAGTTTCACTTTGGAATAAAATATCTCGCCTCCCTAGTGGAAGAAAATCAAGTTTCCGTCACAAAACGACGAGGCCGAGCATCACAAACTCCGGAATCCGATCCAGTAACGCCTCCTCGAGGAATAAGGGGGGAAGGTACTCGGAGGAGCCCCCCCTCGCATGCCCGTCGCCCATTATCCCCCGTCGCCCGGCACAACCGGATGCCGACATTGATTCGGGCGACATTTCCAGTCGCGGCCGGTCGGGGGCGCTGCCGGCGGAACAAACTCGTGACTGGGGAGAGAGAGAGAAACGAGGGTGAAAACACCCGCTTTCGACCACCGTTCCCACCTCCCTAAAAAAAACCACCCCACCCCTACCTCAACTCCCTCTCAATAATGAATCACATGAATGGGCGTTTTCTCGAAATTGGGCGTTTTGGGAGATTTTTTGTATTCCCCACGGAATCTCACACGCGAGTCCGATCAATATATGACGGAAAGCGTGGCGAGAGAAGATTTTCCGTCACGCACAAACGCATGTAGATACGTTATTCATCTGTTCAAATACATATATTGGGTATATGCAGCCACAAGAAGGCAGGCAGGAGAGGAAAGAGAAGGATAGGGAACACAGAACATGGGGTGTCCATTTCATTTGTCCTCCATGTTTCTGCCTTACGTACATAGAACAAATCCTTTGATATCAAGCTATGGCAACGCAAAGCATTATGTCAAAAGCATTTTGCAGTTCCCATGAAAACACAAAATATTAACGCTTTACACTTTTGGTTAAGAAGTACAACTTGTCTAAATTGTACTTTGGATTGTCTTCTTCGGACGTAATTTATGCTTATTCCTCCCATTTTCAAGATGAGACTAAATTCGTTAAATTTTTCTTATTTGAAAATCTACTTTTTAGAAGTGCTTATTATTTTCAGTGATACGAGAAACTAGAAACTAAAATAACTACAAATTTAAATTTCTTTCTAACCTTGGAAAACTTTTTTTTAAATATTAGCATCTTAAATATTGATATCGTTATATGAGCTCATTGATTGACCATCACATTTTCAAAAAAGATAATTTTTGTTTATTGCCCTTAATGCTTTAGTATACGGATGCATCGCTGAACGCGTGAAATCGCAATGATACGAAGCGTAGCTCGGCAAACCGTAGATTGCGGGCTACCGGTTGCTCGCGGGGATGTTTTCAGTGGTCCGCGATTAACGGTGAATGAATGCAATGAGTGTATCAAATAACTATTGTTCATCCTTCGGTAACTCGCCACATGTTTCCGTATTTGGAGAGTAGCTGTTTGCGACGGGGAGTTTGCTGACCACTGATATAAAGCCACAGGCGTGAAGCGGTTGAAATGCGGGAATAAAAAAAAAAACGGTTACTCAAACTTTTAACACTCTCGCTGCGAATCCCGTGTATTGACGAGATTTCAAACCTCCCGAAGAATGCTTTGGACGCCAATTGACGTATTTGAAGTTTACAGTTCACGAAAGGCCGCAAAGAATTTTAATTAAAAAGTCAATATAGGTAGTGAATTTATTGATTAATTTATTAATAAAATTAAATTATATTCTTTGATTAATTAGCATTATTATTTTAAAAACTTCATTATTTTCAGCATGTAGGTTCAGATTTTTTAATATAGTTCTCCCTTAGAAAACAAATCTAACCTAAGATATTCGTCGTTCTACGAAATTAGTGGAACATATGGCTGAGTAGCGAAAGATAAATTTTCGATAAATCAAAGCCAAACTTTCTGAAGAATGAGAAAAATAAATACAGAATAAGAACGTTAACACTAATACGTTAAGTTGAGAAGTAAAAAATTCCACTTTCATTGGAAAAATCACGCTTTAAGTGAAATAAATAAAGAATAAAACCCTTAGCTTCTCCAGCGGAACAATATTAAAGCTAGACACACACAAGTGATGCACAGAACAATACACGTATAGAGGAATGCTTCCGAGCACCTAACTAACATATGGGAATAACGACTGACTGACACTACTTTTTCTCTAAACGGTGCACATAGATTTTCCCAATAAATAAGAAAATATACTAGAAAGAAGTTAGCAAGAGAAAAAGGACACTCACAACCGGCTTCGTCGGACGCAGAGGAACTGCGAGGGTTATCCCGCGAGAGTATATACATCATCAGAATGAATGCACGAATATACACGCATGAATTCTAAGACGGATGAAGGGGGAGAGTCCCAGGAGATGATGTTTAAACCACGCGAGGGACGAAAGCGTGCCGTATCAGCGTCGAAACGAACGATACATTTATTTTTTTTCCATTCCCCTCCCAAACACGAATTCTCACCCTCCCATCTCTTCGCTCGACTTAGCGTTGCGGCTCGCAGGCCAGGCGGTTCGAAGAGGTGCCACGCGCGTGTCGGCCATAACTGCACGTTATCACGTGAGGGAGCGCCCACGGGAGGAGTATTAACGGAGATTACGCACCGTTTCCCCGAAACATTCTCATCATGGAACACAACCATTATTATCATAATAATTTTTTTATAATCCATTTATTGCTTTTATTCTCTCACTACCAATCAAATTTCTGTTTCACAACAACCTATCATTTCACTTCAACCCAACATTTCTTGTTTATCATTATTTATGTAAAATCTGTAACAATATTTTAGCCAAGCATCCATCGCATGTCTCGGGTCGATAAACCAGTGGCCTATATACGTACATTAGAGCATTCTACCGTGTATCTGGCAATGAACAGATTGAATTTAATGTAAAATTTGCCTTACAGATTCCAATATCACATTTTTAAGCCTATTAGGACAAAAATTGTATTAGCGAAAGACGTGCTAACAAATAGTGGGGAGAGTAAACGACGGAAAATGTAAGAATGCGAAAAAAGACTGATTTAAGAGTCTAGTTTGGGAAGTACCGTTGCATGAAGCAGAAACACGGACTCCATAATGAAAAGATGAGTAGAGGCTGCAGGTGTTAATGTGGGTGTGGAGGAGGATGGAGGAGGTGCAGTGGACGGAAAGGAAGACAAACGAGGAAGTGCTTGGTATGTTTGGCGAGGAAAGACAACTTCTGGAGGAGATTAGGAGGAGGAAAAATAGATGATTGAAAGAGGTAATCAGGTGCGAAGGGTTGCTTAATGACATCCATAATTGAGGGGAGGATGTTGGGTGGCGGGTAAGGGGAAGAAAAAGAATAGAGTTTATGAACGAGATGGAGAGAGATAAGACGAATGCCGAGCTGAAAAATGAAATATTATTCGAGAGAAATTCTGCTATAAAAATTGGTGCGTCCATTTAAACATACCTCTACCGGTAGATTAGACCTATTAGAAAATTATTTAATATGCAAAAGTAATGCATTTCGAAAATATGTGCATCAAATTTCAGATCCATCAAATTTAAGAGTTTTGAAGAGAAATTCCACCGTGTATCCTAAATATTTTAGAAATAAAATGATCAATCACACATATATTCCAGTGTACTCTCTACGGTATGACTTCCGCCAAACTAAACCAGTAGAAACTCCAGAAACTTTTCGCACGATATTGGCGGACTTCGATTGATTTTACTCTAGCCTTCACTCTGGCCATTATACTTTCAGAGGTTTTTACTCTTTCTGGGATATTTATAAAGAGCTTTGGCATGATACCGATTACCGAGGCCGGTACCGAATAATCGAAACATTCGTCTCCTTCTCCTCTTGAAACATCACTTCCAGTCAGCTGGTGAATTGAATTATTGCAACAGGCCACATTGATCCAACAACCATAAATCAAGTAAATGGGATATTTTTTTCTCTTGAGAGATATTTACTAACTTAACTTCGAGAAAGAAGTTGCAATGTCCTGGAAAAGGGAAAGACATGAGGCTATGTATAAAAAACGTATGGATAAATGTTCTTCGGTGATTAATAAATAAGAACACCCAACTTTTATAGACTTTCGTAAAACCTCGGAGATTTTCTATCCAAGAAGCTAAAAATATCCTGTTGTACTAATTTTATACCAAAACATAACTTTACATAAAAATATACAGCTTAAAGAATTCAAGAGCCAATCCCTCTGGCTTCTAATGGACAACGGAGTAAGTATTCAGAGAGAAACGGCAATAAATAAAGGAAGAGGGATTTGTGGAATTTGGGACTTGCATTCATTAATATTTCATAAAATTATGGTGCTTTTGAGTAAACTTGACAGTGGCAGGCTTCACTTCGTAGAAGTTTTTAATGTTTGTATCAATTATAATGTTTGTACTTTTCTACAATGCTTTTATTACAGCAGGTGTTTCACGGATATACGGCATCGTCAGGTACAGAACGTTTTTACAATACAATTAGCAAAAAATTGTTCGTTTTTTTGTAAATTGTTTTTGTACTTACGGGGAAGGAAGAGAAAAATAAAATATTCTGGCAGAGTTGAGAAAGGAACGCAGATCAAGGACTGGTTAGATGGGAAAGGTTATTAAGGATATTTTTACGTATTTAAGAGTGATTAAGCGGAAAAGGATAGCTGTACCGACTATACATACGCTACTAAGAGTCATAATATAAAAAATAATCAGATTTTAGCAACGCCGAGGCGCTGAGTGAGCATTTATAGATTAAATCAAGTAAATTTCAAGAAGTGAAATGCTATTCATGCTATCGACGGAAACTGGTTCTACTCAGCGTGAATATCTTTTATCAGAGATTCTAAGAAGTATATTGACACTTTGCATTAGAAAAAAGAACACGAATAAAAAGGACAAACAGTAGATCTTCCCAAGTACCTCCGGGAGTATAAATAGACTACTATTTGGATTTGGTGAACACCACCATCGTACTAGAAACAAAAGATGAAACTGAAAATTTTCCTCCCCGTATTCCATTTACCTGAAGATAATCTGAAAATATGAAAAAGGGAATGATGAATTATTATTTATAAAAAGAGACATTTTTTCCATTTTGCACAAAGCTTACGAGTTTGAACCTTAGTTTCATTTTCGACTTTCTATAATCGGGTCACCATGCTTCAAATTCGTTTCATTCTTAAATCGATACAAACGACAGAAAGAGACTATAATGTTTGGAATATAGCCTACCAGATGCATTCCTCTGACACAGGAGCACTCACAATGCATTCTTATTGCCACCCATATGGGAAATTTCTGTATCTTTAAAGGGTTACTTAAATCGTCAAAGCAAACTTTGAAAATTTCAAATTTGTATATTCTAATAATTTAATGCAATTTTCGAAGGCGGAAAAAATGAAATTTTTTTATTTCGTGGTCTTTTCAGATATTGCCATTGACTAAACAACAGTACACATAAGCAAAACTACAACTTTGTAATCAGACCACATCGGAGGTGAAAAATAAACAAATCCTAAAAATAAAGAAAAAATTTCCCGCCCGCAAGAAACCAGTTGAATCGAATGCAGGGCCGTTAACGATCGTCCACTTCCGATAAGATGCGGAAAGTTCGGCCCACCGATAGAGATATCGCGTGACTATTTCCTCCTCCCCAATGGGGAAGGGGAAGTTAATCCCGGATGGGAATCGAAGGGAGGAAAGAGGGAAAGCAACCTAAAATGCCCTCGCCCTTTCCCGATACCGTTCCCCCATTTTCAATGCACATGCATAAGGGAGCGGGCGATTGAATGGGGCGATTTCGGCACGAGGGCGCCCCCGTTCAATTCGACAGACTATCGGAAAGGTCCACGAAACGTACATTTTTTCCCCTCTGCGCAAACATCAGGCGGCTCAGAAAAAGAAAATAATAGTATCGCCTGTGCGAAGAGTTAAATGGAGACAAGAAATGAATAGAACGGGGCTCCAGGCTTCTGCGTAGAGAAAGCGCTTGGAATCCTAACAATGCGGATGCTGGATCCTGAGGCTAAAGTAATGTTTCACACTTGTGGCAATAGATGAAAAAAGTGGGTTCCCATCTGTTTATCTCGAGAGAAATCTTTGGTTCAGAGCTATTTTTTTCACAAGTCACATTAATTGTTGCGTAGGACAAAAACTACTTCTTAGGTATCTGCACAATCGATTTCATGAAAAAATACTATACCTATATATTATAATTATTTCTATAATTTCCTTTCCGGATACCTATATATTATAATTATTAATATATTTTCCTTTCCGGATAAAAGCAGGTGATTGAATGAAGGCACTATCCCTAAAATATTTTTTCGCGTCCTGAGCGAAATAGTGAAAATATTACCTGAAAAATGCCATGTAGTTGGCTGTGGAGACGCAGTGAAAATGATCACTCTCTAAGCAAATAGTCAAATAATCTTCGTCTACTTCGATGCTCCGAAATGTGAAGACGTGTACATTTACATTGACAGTACCAATTTTATGAGGCCATGATGAACTAGATGAATCATTCGTTTTGACAAATTCAGTAGCTATTTACATCCCTCCACATCAGAAGCTACACCGTGGGATTTGATATACTTTAAAACCAATTCTTAGCCATCATTGAATCCTACGCCAATTTGTTCCTGTCAATAAATTGATCATAGATCTTATTAATATTTTCTGAGGACACATTTTGCAAAATTTGGACGAGAAGCATCATACGGTATTTTTTAAATAAACTGCTGCCTTTCGGCGAGTAATCTTTCTCTATTCTACGAGACTTATATAATCATATTGCTTTTGCTTCACCAGCCTCGATCAACTCCACCACAACTCTTGTCTGTAATCTACTCAAAACAATTTTATTCCATTTAAAATGTTTTATTAATATAATAAAATATATTAAATGGAATAATAGAGTTTTTTCCCCTCTCCTTACAATATGGAAAGATTCCACCTAGTGAAGCCTGAGATAGTCTCCTTTTTCAAAATAAAATCATCAAATTGAATTCTTTCCCCTAAAAAGAAAAGAAATAATGGGAGAGTTAAGCGGCATAATTATTCCCAAATTTGGTCCACGAGATGTGGGTTTAAAGGCGAATGGAGAGGGCAAGCTTGGTAGTGAGGGTGACGAACAAAGAGGTGTTGAATGCGGTGAAGGAGGAAAAGAATTAGGTTGGTGAGAATTAAAAGATGCAAAATAAATTGTGGGAGGTTCTAATGAGGGATAATTCACTGCTAAAATAAAAGGAGCGAAGGGGAAAATTTCGTCCCAGGAAGAAGAGGACGAAAAAGAATATGTGATTTGGACGGCGAGAGAGGGGGTTGGAGTGTTAAAGAGGCGGATGCGTAGTTATCCTTTGCTGGATCGGCTTATGATGGACCAGGTGTCCGAAAGCTGCAGCCTGATGTCACTCTTTGGTTACGCACGTGTGCCTCTATCAAAAGGAGAAATATTAATACAAAAATCTCATTGATGTCTGCAGCACAAGTGAGAAGTTAACTAATGACACAACCAAATTATCACACGTGAGTCGACCACCTTGTGACCCGTAGGCAAATTCCTTATTCTCCCAAAACAAAATACATACGATTTCCAAAACATCGGTGTGCATGTATATGAATGAAAAATATACGGAAGCGCTTGGCTTAATAGAAGTCTAACTAATGGAGAATTAAAAATAAAAATGGAACTATCATAATTTTATTTATGACATATTGAAAGATTTCATTGACAGAATGGCGATTTTTTCTTCGTTTAGGAAGGAATGATTTATATTCTTACTAGTCATAATATAACTGAAAATGTACATTATTTGTAAAAAGCTATAAGAATAAGGATTGGAAAAATGAATTGGGTAGATGGAATGGATGATCCGGTAATGGAAATGCATGAAAGGAGCATGCCCCGTTGGTTCGGCCACGTTGAGAGAATGGATGAGAGTTGAATAACACAGTTATGATAGAGGAATGAAGAGAGTGAGAGTAAGGGGTAGACAGAGAAAAATATGGGTGAAAGAGTTGGAAGACACTTTTAAGAGAAGGGATATTAAAACTCTTGAGAACAGCAGAGCGTGCGTGAAGCAATGCATGAGAGTAACTGAAGTGAAAGAGGTTTTAAGGATAGTGCAGCATGGAAGAAAATATAAATTCAGAGTCAGCGTTACGGGCCGTTATCACCGAGAATTGAACTTTTTTGACTGCGCCTACCCCGAAAGGAAACGGTGTTAAAAGGGCATACGTATGGCTCGCGAATAATTTTCTACTATTGTGAAAGATAGTTTTGGCGATTCCGTCTCACAAGCTTGCCGACCTGTGGGATGGACCATTGACACTGGGTAGCAAGATTAAACTCCCAAGAACCGACCAATATTGGCAGAAAACCTTACCCGATGTACAACCGTAATTTCCTGGCACCCTAACCTTCAAGCTTCTCACCGGCATCTCCCCCGATCCGCGGACTTCTGAGGTGGACTGATATGAGAATACATAATTTAGGCTCGAAGGACAATTTGGGAACACGCTGGCCAATACAATCCCGGCATCACCTTCACAAGATATCTCAAGAAGAAAATAGGACGAAATAAATCGATGGGTGAGAGAGTTGGGGGAAAAAGATTCGATGAAAGCGAGCACGGAGTAGATAACAACTCGGTCACGAAGACGACCGTGCGTTATCTCCACGGAAACGGTGTCCTTAGGAATATTTTTATTTTATTTTAAACACACTCCACTTTTACGCTGTTTCGGGCGGAATGAAATTGGAGAGCGATCGACTTCTTAAAAACTCCACGCCTGCGTATTTTCCGTGGTGAAAGAATTCGTCTTACACTCGAGTGAAGGAGTGCCATTCAGTCGGAGACAAAATTGATAAAAAAATAACCGAGTTTTGTTTCTGTCACGCAATGAACGCCCATGGTGAGCGTATTTTGTTTTTGACGGCGATAAATTCGTAAATGGAGGATGGTTTAGCTTTTATTTCCTTTTCAACCACGTTTCTTCGGACTTGGTTGGAATGAATACCCATTAATCTCTTAAATATTTGAGGTTAATGGGAAAAAGGAACTGAGGGATCCCATTTATAAAAATATACGTGCAAAGTTAGACTTAATACTGAAAGTTTTAGACGGCCACATATTGGTTAATTCTCATATAATATTTACCTAATGAAAATATCATTTTTGTGTTAACAGCATACTTAAAGCAGATATGAGACTCTCAACATCCGTATTTCACAATATTTGATCATGAAATGTCACAGCGAGCAAACTAAAAAAAAGATCGACGTCAGAATTCCATGATAATACACGGAGAGAGCAAAGTTTTCTTCGATTTTGTAACAGCGAGAATATTTATTCTAACCTAAAACTGAAGATAATCATGCTTTCAGTAAAGCAGGAGGGCAAAATTAAACCGCAATTCACAGAACATTATTCTAATGCATTTACATTTCACGTAGGGAAACCATCCCAGCTGTCCTGTAATATTCGACAAAGCCTATCATAAGTATATAGCCATTCAATCAATTTCATCGGAATAGGAAAATAGAATAATCATCGGGAAAAAACACGACATATATCGCCATGAGTTTATTTACATCCAAATGTTTATTTTTATACAGCTATAAATAGTTTAGCCTACTCTGGCGACAATTCGCAACATCTGTAGTTTTTTGTTTTAGTGTGGCGACAAAATATCCAAACATAGAAAGATTTTTCAGCGATTTTAAAATTTTTGTGGCGACATTTCTGGCGGATTTCTGATTAAATTACACTTCACAAGGTTTTGGACATGGCCTGCTACTCCTGCTAACACCCTGAGAATATTTTGCATAAATTGAAACTGCCAGCGTGTATTCAGGATCCCCTGGCGACACATCTCGGGAATTAAAGTAAAAAAAAGCTGTAGACGTAGGGGAGGAGTTCGAGGAAGTTATTGTAGAATAGGAAGATCTATTTTCTTAACGGGCGCGTAAAATAATGTAATCTTGATTTATGTAAAAACTTTTTTGGAGTGTTAAACTTTATTTATTTATTTTATTTGGCTTTTGTATTAATTAATTTACATATTTTACAATTAAATGAATTTCTAGCGAGTATAGAGTAGATTTTTAGTGATTTCAAAAAGTTGTAAATTGGCAGCACTGAAGATATAGTTAGATTGTTATTGGGGGGGCCTTCGTCAGGAGCCCGGGCACTTAGACCTTTCTTGGTCCATTGTGCCAACCCCATGCCTGTCTGCCACTTGCAGACAGGGGTCAAGAGCACCACGGTAGAGGTATAGAGGATTGACCTCCTCCGCCTTGCCAGTACCAGGGATGGAGGGTGTACTCCCTCTAACTCTCCCGGTCTGGGGATATCTCCCACCGGCCTCCCGGTGGTCTGGAGGGAGTGGTATCCACTCCATCCACGCCTGGTGCAGGTATGGAGGAGGGTCACCCATCCAACCTCTGTCCGGGCCCAATGTTGCTTAACTTCGGTGTTCTGATGGGAACCGGTGTTTCAACATGGCCAGGCCCTTGGGGCACTGAAGATATAGTTTGTCTTGAGATGAAATCAAAATCTTAAACATACTCCCCAATGCAAATAGTTTTAAATAAGTCCCCGGGAGAGTATTCTTCTAGGAATGCGTTTACTCTGGCAAATTAGTTCTGACATTTTCTTCAAAATTTTAAATTCAATCAGAAAATACAACTTGTCATTTCAATTATTTGGGTGTGACTATAGCGCTATTATTTGTATGAGTAAGTTTTCACTGGCAAGTTACTTCCTCAAGTTTCTTCTACAAGAGCATGCGGGAGATTTTACTCTGATGAAAAAGTTTTCACAAGCTAGTGGAGAACCAGATTGGTTGCAGTTTACACTGGCAACAATATCCTTCTGCAAGCAACTTTGGGAAACTTAAAGCAGTTCTGTAAACAGACTTACTAAGCCATTTACACCCGCATTCCACGTCGAAAGTCGCTTGCTTAGAGTAACTTGCTCAATTAACTAGCAAAAGTAAACCCACCATAACGCAAGTTTTCACGATCTAAAGCGACTTTCCGAGGAGCAGTCTATTTGGAATCCCAGCTTCTCACAGACGACCATCGCGCCCTTCTTCTTTCGCGACAGCTCTCCATTTCCAACCGAAAAAGAGACGGTAGACTCTCAATTCAGACTCTCTTGCAGCCTCCGTCCTGCAAACCTTACCCAATTTCCCTATGTTTCAACCCCTCCCTCATCTACCGCAGCTTCTCCATCGTGCCCATTCCTCACCCCACGCATCCACGGTCCCGTATCTGAAACCAAAATATTCCGAAACAACCCCTCTCTCTCATATCCCCCCCCAACCCCGACTCACCGCTGTACACGCACACAAACACGTGGGAGGGGGGAACGTCGGCCGAAAAAACAAATGCCGAGCGACGTCCGCCCTAATGAGAGTCGGAATTATTTACGGCCAATCCCAGTTCAATGGATGTGAATATATATACATACAAGAGGAGGAATCCGGGAGGTGGAATGGCGGTGGATGGAGGGTTGAGACGGCCCACTGGGGCCTGGTGGGACAGTAGAGGGTGGAGGGGGGGAGATTTAGAGGGACACGGAAGGGGTACGGGGGGGACGAATAGTGTTCCGCAGGAGGGCAAAGTGGGGGGGTGGAGTTTATCGGGAATTTTGGTACAGATAGGGTAAGCACGCTGGAGGCCTTTGCTAGATGTGAGTGCGGGGGATGATGGAGAGAGCGAGCTGGGGAGCTCCACGCTTAGTTCACAGTATGAGCTCTTTTGGATATTTGTTTCCACAGCAAACTTTCGTAAGGCCGTAAGCACGATGTTGCCCATGGCAGCAGGGAAACTCACATAGCGCTACGCAGTATACTAACTGTATACCTAGAAGTCTTCCAATCAGCAAATATTATTCCCTAAGGTTACTCAAATTTAAAGTGGTGTTGAAAATGGCTGCCCAAGTGGCCCTAAGGTAAGGTTTCATTTGGCAATAGCGTTCTCCATAAGGGGCGTAAGTTTGCAAACTGCGATCTCCAGAAGGCTCATTCTGACAACTAAATGTGGAAAGCTCTATAGAAGTGTGAAGCTCATGAAGCACTCTCGTGCGAACACAGGGAGCGTAAATTTAGAAACAGCGCTCTCCATAAGGGGCGTAAGTTTGGCAACAGCGATCTGTATAAGGCCCATAGTATTAACTAAATGTAGAAAGCTCTATAGACAGTGTGCATGGAGCATTTTGTGCGTACACTTGGAGCGCACATTTAATCATATTAATTTCTCTAGGTAACAGCTTTTCGCCAATGAATATCTTTTTATTACACGTGAACAACACACAAACAAAGCCCTGGATGAGGGAAAACCACCCAGGAGAGACTCGAAACCGCGACTATCTGGTTGTTGTGAGAGAAAGTTACCCCCGAGGCCGACAATTTGGCAACAACGCTCTCCATAAGGTCCATACTGCCAACTAAATGTGGAAAGCTCTATAGACAGTGTGCAAGGAGCATTCTCCTACATGATAGAGAAGCTAGGACGACACGGAATCAGGTGGGTAAGGTGACTATAATACAGACCTTCTAGTAGTGTAGTACTCCGCTCGTCGGATGAGGCGATATACTATGCGACCCCAAGGCGTCTTTCGTTAACGCCCTAATAATTAACCAATTCACCAATTACAGAAGTTGAGCAATGAAAATTGGAAGTAATGGAAAAGTTGAACTTCAGTTTTGTGTATTGTTGACCGACTTATCAAAGAAACATAGTTAATTACAACAAGACAAATAAGTACAGAACGGAGGAATTGAACACAGATATGTTTTACCTTTGCGTGAGACGCCCGATATATTAAAGACAAACTTTATTGTAATAAAAGACAAGGGTACTGAAAGGATGATGGTTGTTCCTTTTTTTACGGTAACGGTTGCGCATTGCCTTTGAGGTTTTTCATATTGTTAACATGGCTTCCGTTTTCATTTGTTATAAGGTGTATATACAAGTGGCTGTAGAAAAATGAGGTTAGAATATCCGATGGACTTTGTACCACCCATTACACCACAAATCACATCGTAGAATATCCAATAAGCAAGTAAGAGTGTCACAATACCCAAACCCAATACTCAAACTAGAACACCGGAGTAGAATACCAATTGATGATTAGGGTATTGAGGTTGGTTCGAGTGGGGGTAGTTTTGTCGGTGCAGGGGATATTGGAGGTGGGGGAAGGAGGGGCAGAGGCGGCCGGGGGTGCGCGTGGCGGTAAGCCAGGGAACTGGAGTATTGCCGGGGGCCGGGAGGGGGGGGGAGGTTGTGCTGGAGCGCAGCTGGGACACAGTGCGGCTCAGGGGAACCGTGAAGGAATTGTTGGAATAGTTTGCGAGAAGAGAAGGGTTGTACTGGGTGGCGGTGTGTGGCGCAGATGTTGGCATAATTGGACAGAAGGGAGAGAATAACATTCATACGCTCTTGTGGGTCGTGTTGAGGAGGAATTTGGCGTGAACGACCGGACGGTTTGCTGAACAGGCGAATATATTGACATGGACATTCTCAGTCCAAAGAATGAAACAACGCTCACATGAAATTTGTTAAATAACTCTTTCCTGGCAGGACACGCTATGGAAAACAGAACATGATACAAACAAGGACGGTTGGGAGAGATGATGATAGTAAAAAAATCAGTCAGGACCTGCAGCCCTGCAAATGTATTTTATTTGCAGGCGTCGAGGATGAACACCAATTTTAGGGAGCAACATTTTGGAAAAAGTAATATAATGGACTCTAAGTCGATTACATATGTATTTTTTATTTTTGTGGTATTAAGTAAATTTGTTCTCTTAATATGTACCTATAATTAATTCTCTTAGTTCGTCCGTTAAAGACAGGACTTCACTGTGTAGTAACCTTTCTCTAGAAATAGCATAAACCTACGAATAGCGTAAACTTCGGCCTCGAAGACGCACATCAAATTTGGAAGGCTTATTTCAGGTAAAAAAGCGTGTCCTCGACGCCTTCCCTCTACCCGCGGTAATTCTATCTTCAGCTCAGCTACTTCCTACCTCACTCCACTAACGGTCTCCATAATAACATCACCTCTGTTAGCCTACCACCTTCCACCTATTCCACCTTCTCTGCTGTCTCTTGATTCCCTCCAGAGATTTCCATTCCCAAGACACTTCTTCGTCTTTCTATCAGGCAATTGCAATTTCTTCATTCTCATCTGGATCGAAGCCACAAACGCTTTCCAGGAAATTCTCATCCTCTTTTTCCTAGGCCCAAGAATTGGAACAATCAGACGCCACGCCCCACGCACTTTTTGAAATATCTCTCCAAAGAGATTTAAGCGTGCTGTGGTACAGTACATAAAATATCTTTCAAACACAGGAAAGAGAACAAAATCACACGACTTTGTGATGAAGTGAAATAACCCCCTTTCTATTCCTTTTTCATGCAAGATGACAACATTTCAAATAAAACGTTTTCACTCCATTCTTCACATTACGTTTTGGACCCAATGCGTGCAAACAGACACATATTAACCACAGTTTGAAGGACCAGTACGGTGAGCCCGCCCTCCCTCGACCACGACGACGGGGAGCACTTGAGCGGTACGGCATAAAACACTTCGAGAGCATTGTCCTTGGAGTCTTATAGAACAAATAAACAAAGAGGTTTGACAGCAAAGAAGAAAGAATTTTTTCAATGAAACTAAAAGTATGATTCATTTAAACTTAATACTTTTCTCCAAATGTTATTTATACGACGTGTTTAAACGATTTACGGCATCGTCAGGTACAGAAAGCTTGTTTCATACGTTAATTGTTGTTGTAATTACGGGGGAGGAGGAGAAAAATACAAATATTCGGGCAGGGTTGTACTCACAAAATCAAATGCAATAGCTGCAATAAGGCATACAGATTGGCAGAACTTAAATATTGGTAGAATTGGTAGAAATAAGGCACGCCAGAAAATACAGAAATATGGATTCAACCTCACCTTTTGCTACTTGAAAACAATCATACGAGCGATTTTATACCTGAAATGTTATACGTTCTTCCCAAAGGCCTAAAAATGGACGCACTTGAACAAACATAAATTATCAGACAATCTAATAAGCTCCCCCCTCCTTTCCGTTAAAATTAACCTTTCCTGCTTCACCAGCCCTTGGCCTACGTGTCTTTCTCAACCCTGCCCGAATTTTGTATTTTTCTCCTCCTCCCCCGTAACTACAACCACAACGCATAAAACAAACTTTCTATACCTAACAATTCCGTAAATCGGTGAAAAACGTCGTACAAATAAAAACATTGTAGAAAAGTACAAAGTATTTTACTTCATCATGAATACAAACATAAAAAAACTTCTACGAAGTGAAGCCTGCCACTGTCAAGTTTATTCTAAAAGCATGAATTTTATCGTGCGATTAAAATAGCCGAATAAGGGTATTAACCAAGTCTCGGAAAGGAACATTCAACCAAAGCAGTGACGTTGGACACCCAACGGCGAGGTAGTCAATTGTCCATGGAATAAAGAAATGAGAGAGTAAGGAAATTGACCCGTGTGGCCAAATGCAAAAGAGAAGTGTCTGCAATTGAAACCAGGGTCGGAAACACCATAAACCTGGGATGCATAGGTGTTTGGCCGAGTAAATTTGAGTTGACTCGGGACTCAAAAAGGTAATGTAACTGCAGGTGAAGAAGAAACACCATTGTTGAGAGGGGATCCACTTTCTCATGCCGAGCCGTGCAAACAAAAAAATAATTAATCTCCGGACTCTATGATGTAACATAAGTAAGAAACTTACTTAAGTCTTTAAATCAGCGAGGGGTACAGCCATTGACGAGCTAAAATGGCTTAACACTTCCAAAGAAAATGGAACTGAAATGGAATAAGGTTTTTGTTAAGCATCTGATTGAATCATTTGGGAGCCCTTATCGCTTTGATATGTCAGAGACGACAGCTACAAACCCATATTGATAAAATGTTTTTTGTCTGGCAAAAACAAAGAACTAACGCGGGGCTAAGGGAAATATACAAGAATAAACAAAAAAATACGACTTCAGAAAACACGTTCCAAGGAAAAGAATTCGTAACATTATCTCCGCAGGGAAAAATATGCCTAAACAGCACGGTGAATATTTTTTGCGACCGGGATAAAACAAAAAAACTTGGCTTAAGCGAGATAACCTTATTTTATAACCTGAGTCATTTATTCCGACCAAGGACGAGAAATTTACAGCCAGCATAAGGGTTAGATTTACATCACTCAAGGTGGTGCACATCATGACCAAGATTCGCATCCTCATTCTCTTGACACAAGTCAAACGGACATTCAAAGGCATGCGACAAATTTACGGCAACGGCCCGAGGATGCCTCGCCTAATCGCGAGCGAGCAACGGAACGAGGATTGCCGCTTTTGTAGGCCCCACAAAACACAATCGGACGGTTTCGGTGCTCGGGCACCGAATTATCTCACCGACCGGAGTCGGAGCGAGACTGTGGCTGAGAGAATAGGAATGCCGAGCCCGGCGCTCACCATGACTTGCTGCCCTGTCTCGAACAATCTCCTCCTTCGCCCGCATGCAGCGTGAGCAAGATGGGGTACGATAGAGCTCCGATGACGACATGCGATTTCTGAGGCCGGAAGGTAATTCTGACGCGGCTAGCATGTTAAATTCTTTGCAAATACAAATCATGTTTTCATTCTTCATTCTAATTCGGTACTGAAGTTCTGCGTTCAATAATTCTCAATTGAAAACGAATAGAAAAACAAAGAAACTTCAAGGGCATTAATTTTTAGCTGGCAAAGTTTCAACATCTACATAAATCTTTCTTTTGATGCACCATAATTTTTAATATTGGAACAAAACAAAGAGGTTGCATTATAATTAGAGGTGACTTACCATTAGAGACAGGTTTAAAAGGAAGTGGGAACGTCTATATAAATTTATACAGCTGATGGTCCTTGCCTCCCTGCACTATTTCATTCTTCAGCTCGGCATACGTCCTACCTCTCTACATCCCTAATATTAAACCTATTCTCTTTCTTCCCCTTCCCCGCTTCCCCAGTTTCCTTCCCCCTATCTCGACATTCGGTATTTCCTCGTCTCTCATTTCCTGTTCCAACCACCTACTTTACTTTCTAATATCCTCAAGAATTTTCCTCTCCTCAGCCACCATGTCGAGCACTTAAGGTTATACTAGATACTAAAGTACACAAAACCGAGATTTTAGAGGATAAAAAAAGCTGCTAGAAATGGAGATACATCTTCAACGTGAGCACCAGATGAGCAAAAACGGTCATAAAACGAAATACTAAACGAGTAGGAGAGTTCTACGTGCGACAGACACTACACTACTACCTACGAACGATAGAAATATTTCTAAGAACAGATCTTTTCGCATAACAGTTCTTGTCAGAATAACATCGGTATTACTCCAACCCCAAGCCAATTTTGAGAAGTTCCAGAAAAATGGATTATTAGTAGAAGTTGAAATAATTAAAACACTCAAACCAGACTCATCGTTCCACAAATCAGACTCATCGTTCAAATTATACATTGAGTACACACACCCAGAGTGGCTTAAGGGTCTTGACAACCAAAATATGATCGTTCACAGCAATACAACATCCCATTAAAATTCTATATCACATGAAACGTGAAACATCTACGTGAATCATTGCATACGTGTTATTATTAGTGATATCTATAGATAATAGTGAAAAAATTGCATCATAAAGATGTGGTTTCTTGGCAATTCAATGCTATTTTAGCACGTAGCCTTATGGCACATGAGATATTTCAAAATAATTCGATTAGATATGTACACATTTTCTTCTAAACGCGAAATTTTAAGTTTCATATAATTATAATGGTTTCTAACGAATATCAGGGCATCATCCCGAGTAAAAAAAACGTATTTCGATATGATTTTTGACTAAATTTTGAATACCATGCCGAAAACCCTGGTCAAAACATGCTATAACAGAGAAGAAAAATGTAAAGTATGATTCTTGAGTCGTCCCCATAACTGCATGTGTGGTGATTTCCCCCGTAAAAACAGATGTAGGTACTTGGTCGTATAATTTTTTTTTAGATATACTTGAAAAGTTGTTAAAATGTGCACTCAATGGCTCAACGATTACCAGCCGTCTTGAGCCTTAACTCATATCCGGAACGTGTTCGCTAGTCATGCTCTCACATCCCTCCCGACCTGTTAATATTCTCCAACGACGGGGACGTATAACGGTCTGGAGGGATGCATTCGGAGTACGAAGTCAGCATTCGGCCGCGGAGGGCGACACTCGTTAGCGACCGTCATGAGGGTGTCAGGCGAACGTGGTCGGGTAGGGTGGGAACGAAGCAGAAGTGTCGGTGACAGGGAAGGGGCTTCATGGCATGGAGCAGGGTCGGGGGTGTGTGGGGAGGTGGCAGAGGGAGAGACGGCCGATACACCCAGCCACCCCACCCAGCCGCCACGCCGCCGCACCCAGCCATGCGGTCATCAAGTGCGGGTCCGAGTGATTAGGTCAAGTAAGGTGCGGGCGTGAAGAGTGTGAAGGATGGGATGATCACAGGTGGCTAATCTGTCAAAATGATGGATTCACGGGGCATTCGTGTCGGAGAGGCGGTACAAACCAACTGTCAAATCTAAATTACATCCGTTTGATGGGGATTTCATCAAAAAGAGCTTTAAAAAATAACAAAGTCTCCTTTTTTTTAGGCAGGATAATTTCGATATAAAAAATTAAATTCTTCTAAAAGACCTGGCCGGCAGATTTGTTCCGATTTTAAAGCTACGCAATCGTGTAGTGCTGGGGACCATTATGCGTATTACCATTTTCTATGAACTAGAACGAACAATCAATGAGCATGGCGTGCATTTGCAAATCCTTAGCGAGGGCGCGCGCCTGGGCGAGATCCGAAATAATACAACTGTAGGAAAATTCAATTTTTTAAACGCTACAGCACATGAACTATGATCTGTTAAATTGATGACGGGCTCATTTCGTTTTAAATTCCTCATTTTATAAAATAGAGTCCCCGGAATACATACCCATACCATTTCCCATGGAAAATGGCTGGATATTTTTAGGCAAATATCTCGGAAAAGTGTGATAGTAAGTGGCTGATATTTTGTTATCATTGGAAAGATGATATCTTTTTATTTTAAATGGAGCCAAATTCATCGAATGTTAGGTATATGAAGTGTTATGACCTCAAACTACCTTAAAAGGCGATCTCTTGGCTGGAAAATAGTAGTACACGCGTTCCTCCAATGCATCGACTTCCTTTAACTATGGTCGTGGAAACTCATAAAGAATCAATTACGTGGATGTGTCTCATCACTGGAGGCATTGAAATAAGAGCAAATCCGCTTCGAATTTTTTTCACACGCGAAAATCACTTTAACCGCCTGACGGTGATCTAATTTTGCGAAGCCATGTTGGCAGGCTAAAACAAAATTGAACGCATATTCCACCAAGTAGTTTGCGCTGATTACGCAAAGCCTAATCACAGGAGCATGGAAGGGAATCACTAACAGATCAAAGGTTAAAATTTTGATTATATCTTTTAAGCAGGTTCGACGACGATTTTTTAAATTTGACAAAGTCGTTAACATTTTGCTTTCCACGGAAACAACAGTCGATTAGATCTTGAGCATCAAATTTGAAAAAAAATTGAAGAAGGAACAAATGAGAAATGTCACCTTTTCTGCGAACAGTAATGGTCAATAATAGTAGTAATTAAAACTTAAAAATAATATTGTTCGATTGGTTGTGTAGGTTGTTAATGTTTGATGAGACATTTATATCAATAGGCTTGTTGGACGCATTCGCACTATTTTTATGGTGATGAATATAGGTACTAGAGAAACTTCCAGAAAAAAGATTCATCAATTCGTTTGTTAAAATAAGATTGTAAGTAATAACATAAAACAGTGATTACTGAAAAAGTGAGCACATAGGCACTTCAATACTTTATCCAGACATCTTCCACACGTTGGTTATCCCGTCAATTCAACCAATTCTCCTTTACTCTTGATCACATCACTATGTGCCTCTTTTCTGCCCATACTGCCGTTAGACTGTCACGTGCCTGTTAAGGCAGTTTTACACGAGGCAATTTATTGCACAAATTAAAGTATCATCTGTTTTCGCAATGCGAGAATGAAGGTTCTCATTCTTTCAATTCTTTCATCTCTATGAATGTGAACTCTTTGTGTGTTACACACCGGGTGAATTATTCCATTTCATCCGCTTCGATGGGCATCTTGCTCACCATCATCAGGGCTATGATAATAATGATGATGATGTACTAGACGCCCATCGAAACGTTCGATGACATGAATGAATTGAACCGGTGTATAAACCGAGAGGAGTTCGCATAGAGTATTCGACGGGAAAGAATTAGTTCCTGCATCTCTATGAACGCCTACACTAGAATAATTCATTTCAACTGGGGATACAGAAAACTTTCGTATCGTGTTGCGTATTTTATGTTTGGGTAAAAATTCACCCCCTGCCCTTGAGGTGGTTTGCATAGCAATGTATAAATGTACATTCAGGGATCAGAAAATACATTCCAAGTAAAGTAAAAAAAGAGGGCAGCGAACCAAGATGGTACAATGCAGAAGTGAGAAAATCCTTAAGACGTCAGAGAGTATGCCACGCCAAGATGAAAAAACTCCGTAGAGATTTGTCCTCTAGTGATCAAAATTTAATACTTGAAAAATACAAATTGTCTAAAGCCACTACAAAGGAAGCCTTTCGGAATGCATTCATGGATTTTAAAAGAAAAACATTAGGAGAACAATTACAGGACAACCCAAAGGCATTTTGGTCATACGTAAGGGAAGTTAAGGCAATAGATCAACAGTTATTCCACTACGAAACGAAAATGGCGAATTATTAACAAGCAGTTCGGACAAGGCCAACTTATTGAATTCTTATTTTCAAAGTGTGTTCACCAAGTCAACGCAGAGTACATCCGTAAAGTTAAATGATCACTTCCAGCAAAAGATGCCGCCTATCGACATCTGCACTCACGGAATAGAAAACTTGCTAAAATCTATAAGTCCAAATAAATCCCCAGGTCCTGAAGAAATTCCTGCCCGCGTGTATAGAGAATTAGCTTGTGAAATAGCACCCTACTTGCAGAATATATTTAGTAAATTCATCAACGAACACAAAGTACCCATGGACTGGAAAATTGCAAATGTCACTCCCATATTCAAAAGCGGTGATAAGGAACAGCCATCGAACTACACACCGATATCTCTCACATCTATCTCTTGCAAAGTCCTTGAACATATAATTGTTAGTTCAGTTATAAGACACCTCGATATAGAAAACTTGTTAACAAAAACACAACACGGATTCAGAAAGGGAAGATCTTGCGAAACTCAATTAGCACTTTTTGCTCACGATATTTTAGTCTCGGGTGAACATAACGCTCCAGTTGATGCAATTTTTCTTGACTTTAAAAAGGCATTTGATAAAGTTTCCCACATTAAGCTACTCATGAAATTAAAATCCTACGGTTTAGACGACGACGTAGTTTCCTGGATTAGAGAATTCTTAAGTAATCGCGTGCAAAGGGTTGTATTAGATGGCGCTATCTCTAATGAAGTAAAAGTCACATCGGGTGTCCCACAGGGAAGTGTCATAGGCCCGCTTCTGTTCCTTTTGTACATAAACGACATCGGTGACAAAGTTGACAGTAAGCTTAGATTATTTGCTGACGACGCAGTGATGTATAGAGAAATTCGTAGCTTTAATGACAAGGAAGCGCTAACTAAGGACCTCGAGGCAATACAAGAGTGGTGCGATGCGTGGCAGCTAGAATTAAACCTGAAAAAATGCGTTGTTGTAAATTTTTGGAAACGGAAAAACGCTCCTTGTAACAGCTATTGCATTAACAACATAAAACTAGACACCGTAGAATCGGTTAAGTACCTCGGAGTTAAACTGACTAATGATCTATCGTGGAGTAAACATATTCGAGAAATTACCGGTCATGCTAATCGTAAATTGGGATTTGTTAAAAGAGTACTTGGCAAGTGCGACGATAAAGTTAGGGAAATCAGCTACTTCTCCCTCGTTAGACCCCACTTAGAATATGCCGCCAGTATTTGGGATCCTTATGAGATAGGCTTGGAAACTGAGTTAGAACGCGTGCAGCGAAGATCGGCAAGATATGTTAAAGGCCGTTATGATAATCTCGTTAGTGTTACTGACCTTTTACAGCAACTGGGATGGGAAAAGCTTTCAGACCGTCGATTAAAATTTAGACTAAATCTATTATGTAAGTTCCAAACCGGTCTATTCTCTGACGACGTTGACAATATTTTACGAAATCCGACATACTACGGTAGATCAGATCATGAGAGTAAAATTAGGGAACTAGACTGCAGAACGGATAGATTTAAGATGTCATTTTTCCCACGAACGATAAGGGACCATAATAGCTGCCATGAGACTTTTATCTAGGTTTGTCGTTAGGTAGTGTAGCTCTTAGTAGTGGTAGTACTCCTAATACTTGAATCCTTATCTGTTACCTAGTACATACTAACAGCACGCCTAGCATGTTTTCTACATGGGTCTTGAGTCCCTGTCCATCTGTGTAGTTGTAGAATGCATGTATATTGAGGTCACTCCATTTTGATGACATCTGTAGTGTAGTGTTGCATGCTTGTGAGGCTTCGCCTCATGACAAGCATTAGCGATTTATGCTAATGCATAATTAGTCGTAGTTTCACTAACTTTAGGGTATAGTGTAATGCATGTTGGTGAATACTCACCCCCTGCCACACACCCCTGAGGTGGCTTGCAGGGTATTTTGTAGATGTAGATGAAGCAGGGATCCGTGCGTGCCAGTCGCGAACGGAGATTTCGCTAGATTCTAGACGCTAATCCCCGTGGATGGGGACGGGAATGCCGAAGCTAGCAGACGATGATGATCGGGAATGACTCGTCCCATACGCTAGCCGAACGGAAGGACGAGGGGGCCCGGTAGGCCAAAGCAGGGGGTCGGCGGCGGCGGTGGTCTGTCTGCATTTGAAAAAAAGATGGGAGGGATTTTTGTGGGGGAGGAGGCGGACCGGAGAGGGAGGGGAAGGGGGGTGAGGCACGAGGGAGGAATTGGAAGTGTGAAGGGGGAGAGGCGGACAAGATGTGGATGTACGAGAATATACGACCACGGTGGGGGTGACGAAACGCACAAGGGGGGGGAGGGAAAGGACTATTTTCACATCCATTTTAAATAGTTTCTGTTCGGTTTACGCGCCGGCAGTGAGGGGCGTTGGAATTTCCGTACTGTGGGCACAGTGGGGTCGTTGTTGGAAAGAGGGTTTCGATGGACTCGGAAGCCAAGCCAGGATAAGCGGGGGGTGGAGGGGTTTAGAAAAAGGGGGTAAACTTCTAACCGTGACGAAGGATAAAAGGACGAACGGAATGCTGCTAAAAACCCGAAGCGGGGGACTGTGAAGCCTTTTTCGGGTGGAACTTTTTTAAAAATTTTGGAGGGGTCTCCCCTGACCGAACAAAGGTCCTCTTCGTAGAGTGGCTTCTGGAATCCCAACTAATCGCGTTACTACGGCGATTGGGACGAGGTAATCCTGACTACTGCATGAGACATCCATTCAAAATACTAGACTATTTTTGTGCCTAAAGACACCATTATAACTATCGCCTTATCCCGCTTGAAATGTTCCTAGTGATTAAAATTTTTCCATGAATTAATATCTCATAGTGTCTATGAATTAATTCATAGTATTAGTGATACTGATCAGCACTAGTATACTAACCCGTGTATTGGATGTTTTCATTTTTGTCAACGTAGCACTCCCTTGGTTTCTGGTTTGGCCGCGAATTTTTCTCGACTGGTTTTGGTCATCGCCTGGAGGCTGGGGAAGCGTTCAAGTTTCGACTTACAACTGTGACAAGAATTTCATGCCTGGTGTGGAATCACCCCCTGCCAGTATATATACAGTATAAGGTACAGAATGCACAGCCTTGAATCATCCAAATACGGTATTTTTTAGATCGCAATAGTATTTAACCGACAAATCCAAATTAGGCGACGCATGGGGGACCTACATTTCGAATCAAGCAATCGCTCGTCCTAGAATTTCACCCCTCCCCCCCAAATTAAGAAGAGACACGTTCCCAGATCTCCAAGCAGCACAGATTACCAAATAAGGCGACCCATAATCTAAAAAGGAACGCTAATTAAATACAATACCTACCAGCATGACATCATTGAAATCGATTAATTAACCAAATCATACCGAAATCAAACCATATAGAGTACCGAATTCATGACTTATGACAAGGGGATAGAAGGGAATACCACTGTATATTTCATATACATAGAACAAATTTACATAAAAAACTCGTAATAGGTACAGGAAATAGCTTGGTTTTCAAATAACAATCTACGAAATTTCTGAGCAGTTTCATGTAGCCGGATAATTGTCATATGGCGACAATAAACGCCACAGAATTTTCAACAAATATACTCCTTTCAAGGCATTCCAAATATTGACGAATTAATTCAACTGGAATTGCTCGATATTATTAAAATCCGAGGTATTAATAATGAGTGAATTATCTGTTGAATGTCTTAACAAAAATGAAGATGCACGATTGCTTCAAAATGATAATTCGTTACTTTTCCCTAGTTATACCATATGAGAATAAGGTAATATTTGGGCTGGACAGACAATTAAAGATAAAAAGATGGACTGAAATGGTTTTTGTGCGAGAGTGTTATGTAGAGAGTTCAGGAGAGCAAGAGAGTAGAATCTACTATACCTACTAATAACATGAGTCATTAGTGACTTTTTGATTGCGTACTAAGCCCTCGTCGACGATCCGGTATGACCCGGTACATGATAAAAAAAACGAGAGCAAGGACTGTAGCATAGTACTAGGCGTCGGCATGTGTATAGCGGAAGAGAGAGTCATCCAAAAGTGGAGCGGATTCAGACGAGAGAAATTCAACTTTAAATGCGAAGATTTCATTATGAAGGCGTTGTTGTATTCATGAAGCGAGGAATTAAGAGAAATTGAGATTTATTAATGGTTCATCGCTCATGTCCCGAGTGCCTGTTAGGGCCGTCTTGTAAAGGTAACCATTGGGTAATATTTACTATTTACTCCCAAAACTTGTAGAGCTATTATTGATTGTTTAATTAACACCAAAATTGTCTAGGACGTTTTTTGAGGGTACTCAGAAATCTGAGAGAAAGAAAATAAAGCGTCAAAATCATAGAGTGATCGACTGATCACACTTGCAAATCTCGCTGGTCGCAATCTAGTTGCTATACCGGACCTCAGAATCAGAGAAACTCAAATTCTTTTATAGAGGAGCTATAAAACTAATGCATATTTCTCTTCCTGAAACTGAAATACCAGGAAAATATTTCTAGTTTTTAAGACTCACATTGCAATTGAGTATATTGAAGAACCCATTAAGTCTACGTCAGATATCAGTCAAAATGACCACAATGTAGACATACTTCAAACTGCTTAACGTATCATTAAGTAGGCTGAAGCGGTAATCTTGGGTCATTGAGACCACATTTTAATAATTTTTTTGATAAAAAAATTCTAGGACCACATTTCATTTAAGCGCAACTGTTTATACGGTGGAGCTCGCAATATGTGAAGAAATGGAAGTTATACAAGAATTACATTTTTATTTTAATTAAAGCAAGTTATGGCTTGGATCTTCGGAGCGGTATTCGACATTTAGACGTACAAGAACACGTTCGCAAACTTTCATGCAAATCTATTCATGAACAAAAGTCGCTCCAACCACGTTAATGATGAGCATGATGAATTCCATAAGAGAGGGAAAAGTCGGGGCTTACCTTTATCTGGTAGACCCAAAGCGGTGTCTCTGTCCCGGCAGAAAACCCTAGTTCTCCTCCGAACACGTAGATGGCGTCCTTAAACGCCACGGCGGAGTGCTCCTGCAAGCATGGTGGACACTCTCCAGTCGGCTTGAGTTGCTCCCAACGGCTATCCGCTGAAAACAAAATAAAGTTCACACGTTAGTTGTTTCCAATATTATGCACGATACACATACGGTAGATCCTCTGTTTTATGTACACATTTAGCTTAAAAATTGGGCATTTACACGCTACCTACTAAAGTAGATTATTCTTAAATAGTAGCTAAATCGTTCTTTTAGTAGTTAGGAGACGATTGAGTAGAAGAAGATACCGAACGAAGAGCTTAATACGCATCGCACCCACAAAGAGACCCATAACACGGGGACACGGAGTTGGTGATTTTCGTCAACTGTCGTTCACCTTCTCTGAAATTCGCAGTTTCTCTAACTTATTCCCTTTTTCATTACTACATCTATCACACCATTTTATCAATTAGAGTTTTACAAAGCAATGGCAATTCCAACTGTTATATAAGGTTCTAAAACACGGGCTACAACATGAAGCCAAAGCAGAAGGATAGAAGCTGCTGAAATGAAATTACTAAGACCCTTGGCTGACTATAATTTCTACGACCATAAAAAAATGAAGACATCCACTCAGAGCTAAAACTTTTGGCACATATTGAAAAACACCGCAACAAATGGTGCGAGCATATTACGAGGATGTCTTATAAACTACAGACCCTCTTGAAAAAGAGAATGCTAAAGACCAAAAAAGCGATGGAAGGGACAGCTACCGACCTGAAGCGGAACAGACCGAATGGCCAAATCCTATACATACAATTATTGATGATGATGGTCTATCCCTCCATCTCACCCAATATGACAGTAGTGGGGGACCAAGCTTTGCTCGGTGAACTATATGCATTAATTATTTTTTTAAATAAAATGGAAATTTATGCGGAATAATGTTTTAACCTTTGAATATATTTTATCATAAATAAAAATTAACATTGATAATGGTTTAAAAAGTTTTCTCGGAAATAAAATGCTATAAAATATTCATTTTTAACAAATTTATTTTATAAAAAATATAAATAACTTTATATGTAAGTACTTTGGTCCCGGTCAAGGAGAATGATTTATCCTCTGTGGAATATCGCAATTGAATACATTTACGAATGTATAAAAATATAATTAAACTTAATAAGTAAAATAATAAGAAAGTAACTAAAAACATTATTATATTAGTTTTTTTATAGTTTTAGTTTAGTTTAGTTAAATTAGTTTTTAAAATATATAAATGCTTTTATTTTTTATTAAGGTGGGTCTATACTTCCAAGACGCCTCAATTTAACGGTCGCCACCTGTGGGCGCCTACTGGGGTGATAGAAGCCCAACGGGAAACTGTGAAGGCGGCGCTGACAAAAATGGAGTGGGGAACGATTATCCTTGGGTGGGGATGGAAAAGGTCTACTCCATTGTCAATGCAGGCTTGAGCGATTAACATTGCTATAGACTTAATACGAAAACAGCATCAATGGTTGTTGATTTTTTGCGTATATGAAAGACGATTCATTGATTTAAGTGGGCTGAAAATCCTCATTTCAGAATCTATCCTTCGCAACGTGCCCCGGAATATTGCCAAAATATTTCGTAAAATCCAAAGTTTTGCTCTTTTTTTTATAAAAAACTCAACCACTTCATGATAAGTTTCTCCACTTAAATCAACAAACGACTCTTCATTTACAGAAGACAGAAATTGCAAGTCTCCAGCTGTCACGGTAAAGCCGTAACTGGGTTAGAGGGAAACGTCTGAAACGAGCTTCTTAACCCCGGTATAGAACCACTTTAAAAACAGATTTTTCACAGATATGGGACCTATAACAATCGATTCCTCATACCGCAAAACCCTTAAAAGCAAGCATCGGGTAGATCGGATGACCCGTTTTTGACAAAATCATTACATAGCACACATACTTGTTGCTCACTTAAGTGTATAGCATATGAGCAATGGATGCTTTTTAAGTTTATTTAAGACAAAAGAAGGCTGAGAGGCCGAAGTCCTCCTTCTGGGGTTACAAAAACCTCGATTCCAGCCGATAGTCCAAGTAGGGAACGTTTTGGCAGCTTTAGAATTATCGATGAGGATGAATTGCATTTTCACGCACCTATACTGACGTATCGACGTCCGACGCTCGGTAATTCCATTTGAGAATTGAATATTCTTTATCGTCCTTTGTATCCGAGAATAGAAATGATGATATATGAGGAACAAGGCAGAGTTAGGCACATGGGTCATGGATTCATGCTTCACATTTTCTATCAAAACTGGAAACTAATATTCGAAATTTTCATTTGGCGACACATCGGTGGCGGCGGAGTCAACCCTTCAACTGCCATTCACGGGCTCGGTCACGGGTCGCAACTCCGGCCTGGGGGAGTTTTTCAATCCGACAGGGCATGGTTGGATGTGTTTGTCTGCTGTTACACGTTGTGTTTCCCGATGCCCAAGAGACTGTTTTCAGAGATAAATAGTTGGATTAAAATAAATTTAAAAACTAATTAAAAGAAATAAAAAGATAAACTACTTTTGTCGTCTGTGTTGACGCTGCCAATTCACTTTAAAGCATGAGTCGGTACACAGCATTTAGCACAGATTCCAATGCCAAAGTTTCGTTTCATAACACAACACGGATTATTCCACGCCGAATTTGGAAATCGGGTAGAGGTGAGGAACGATATGGAGTAACAATGTGAACTCGAAAGACCGCTGAGGATATTTCTCTACCAAGAAGAGGTGTCTAGGTTTATTTCGGTAGGATCTGAAAAGGGATAATGAGTAACTACGTGAAGGCATTAGCCTACCCTTTGCAAAAGTCAACAAGGGCTAAACAGCTCTCTATCACAACCGACGGACGGGGTATAGTGGCAGCGAAACATAGTGGCAGTTGCGCGGGAGGCCCCTTACAGTGATAGAGTCCATTCCATACAAACTGACTCCGCACGGGGGAGTAAGATAGTCTTCTTGTTTGACTATCAGAGTTTTTAAGGTCGTAAAACGTCATTTAAAAAATTCAAAATGCTCAATCTGGTATTCGCAACAGTTTTCTACGTCCCTATGGCTCTTAATCCAATTATTTACACGGGCTTCTCCAATGGGTTGCGAACTATATCAGAGTATTTTGCTTGAGCTTTATTTGGATCATAATTATTTTTAGCAGCTTTGTTTGGATCATATCATTTTTATGCAACGCCCTGTTGACACTTAACCACCCTCTCAAGTTAAATGCAGTTGTATGCTAGCAGCGTGGTCTACCATTTGAAATCCTCTCTACTTCCGCTCCAAAGCCGACCCCTTCCACACGACCCTCCTTGACGTCACGTTTCGCGCAGGCGACTGATACTATGTTCCGCTACTACTATACTCCCCTTGAAGTACCTACTACTTGAAACTCAAGTACGGGAAGAAATTCAGCGGACAATGTATCTCGGCTGCATCTGAGATTCGACCCAGACCTTGGAGACAGAAACATATCACAGTGGCCACCACAAAAAAACCGATCCCTTTTCCATCGGACAGGAAGCTCAGCGAAGAACGAATTGACAGAGCTGGCGGAGAGAGTGATGTGATCCCTATTTTTAAACTCCTGATTCCGTTAGCGAAGGGAATAGCAGCCTCCCTCTCCCGTATTCCCAAGTCCATCCGGTAAACCAGCTCCCAAAGGAGAGGAGAAGAAGCTGACGGCAGAAACTCTTAGGGTGACCCGATCGGAAAGTTTTTTTCCGCAGTTGACTTCGGACGATGTGGTGCAACTTTGAGGGGTGGCGAGAGGCGGAGAGGAAAGGGAGAAGTTCGGTTGGAGGATGGGGAGGAGGAATGGGACAGGGCACCACACCGACGAGTTGCATCCGCAAACAGCATCAACGCCCACGGCCAGGAAGGAGGAGGAATTGAGTTGGAGGAAGGAGGGAGGGGGGTCAGGCATCCACGAAAGACCCCCCCCAGTTCCCACCTCATCCTTCGGACAAAAAAAACTTCGCCCTCAGGGCTCCCCGATAATCCTAAAACTCACCCTCCTCCTCCCCGCATCATTCCGTGGGGTTCGACCGTCACCATCCGATCGGAACCCTGAAGTATTTGTGGAGAAGGTTTGGGGTGGACGCGGAGCTCGGGGGTTGAATGACATAGCAGGGCAGGGGTGGGGAGGGATTGGACGAGATAGGGTGGCTTGCTGCGAGGACCCTCTGACAGTATGGGGGACGTGAAGGAGACAGGGCTCGAGGTTTCAGGAGGGCTAGAATCGCCTCAGGGTGCGCGCGTGTGCCTAATGCAAAAGGGATTTGGGGGTAACCACGATGGAGGAGGAGGGACCCCCTCAAGGTGGAAGTGGAGGAGGAAATCAAATCATTTGTGCCACAGGGGGGCACGGAGGAAGTGATGAAAAAGCAGGGAGGGTGCGGCGAGGGGGAGGTATATGAGGGAGGAGGAGACATGTGGCCGAGCCTTAATTCCCGGACTCTCTGCCGGACTTTGGCTTAAACATTAAAGACGATGCAGGACTGAGGTCAAAGACCCAATCCGAAGGTTGGAAAGTTGAGAGAATTCATAAAATAAGAGCGAAGCCATTCCTGTTATGGACTAGTGTTACCGTAAGGTAACAGGTGTAAGCCGAACTGTCCTTTAGCATTGTTTGTTGATATTCTTCTTATAACTTGTCAAATTTTGTTTCATTCAAAGATAAATGAATGCAAGAAAATATGAAATGAATCAAAAATGCAAAGTTTGCGATGCATGCTAATCGTAATTCATGCACTGAAAACGTTCTGTTTTCCAGTGCACTGTGTTATATTTTATACATTATTTTACATTAGGTATTTGTTCTCTGTCATAAAAAATTTATTACTATTATAAAAGATCGCACTATTCCAAAACAGAAAATGTCACCAATTAACACATACCTACCTATACTAATAAGGAAGAGTGGGATACTGAAATAATTTTCTGTTACCACGTTGTTAAGGCATAAAAATGAAGATATTTATGAAAAAAATACTGACACATTTCTTACACACGAACAATTATATGCATCGAAGTTATATTCTGAATATAAAAATTTAAAGATATTTGGATTAAGTTAATCTAGTCCCTAATGACCCAAATGGTTCTTTCCAACCCTTAGGTTCAAACTCCTCGACCGTGTCCTATACAACACATATTTTTAATTTTGAGCTCCACGAGAATGGTATTTCTGTTAATTTTCAATGAGCCATCAGCAGCATTTTTACTCCATCATGCTTTTTTAAGTAAAATGTAACGTAAGTACTTCAATAGTATATCTGAATCATAAAAAAGAGAACACGGCATACTTAAACCATAATCTTCCGTTCACCGCTCCTAAGACATGTAGACCGCCGATTGCAAACAAATGCCTATATAAAAACGAACATGAATATTATATTCATCTTCACTAATACTTATGCTAATTCAACAAAAATAGTTATAGGTTTGCATGGCTTAAAACGTTGGTTAAGTATGCGCTGCGACTAAACTGCTAAAAAGATACGATGTCACAGACTAGCTAATCATGTATTTAGTCGGAAATGGAAATCCACCAATCCTGATACCCCTTTCCCTCTAAAATAAATAAATAATAGTGTTGGGGACAAAAAGAGTTTGCACTGAATCAGATGATAAAATTTTTCTTCGTAATTTTGAATGCATTATTGCTACGAAACGATCCGGAGGGCCCAGAAAGTATTTCCTTCAATCCACATTGCAATCTTTCCCTCGTAGCATCCATACAAACTAATTGAGATCCCTGCTTTCCTTACAGGCTAAAATTATTCGTTCGAACAGATACGTTTACTATCCAGCACTTTATTTTACCGAAGTTTATGACTTGGCTGAAGAAAAATGGGACGATATCTTTGGACTGGATATAAAACTAATGGAAGAAATTCAACTATTGATTTGAGATCGTGAAATGACAGCCAGGCCTTCACAATCATTCGATTTTAAAATCTGTTGTGTATGAGAAAGTTGTAGTGTAAAAGGGAGAAACTATAAAGTTCAGGGAACTGCTGGAAAAATTCGTTGCCGTGTACCATGATCTTAGCCTAACGAAGCGATCAAAAAATCATTCTATCACAGATCCCTTATTATTTTTAGTATATTATGGTAAAAAAATATTTAGGTTATTTTTCTATCCCTTTTCGAGCTCGACTGACGATCCTATGTTCCCATTTGTTTGCTTCCTCTTCAATAGATGAGATTATTAGCATCGATGGGGCACAGGACTTCGCATTAGGTCCAAAAGGCAAACCGTAACAAAATACATCACCACGAATGGAAAAACCTCGTTGGATTCATTATTCTCGAATTCAGCTCGTTGATTTAATTACTTTTCAGAGAAGGTATATAATTTCGTGGAAGATGAACGAAGGGACCGCCTGAAATAGTATGTATTCTGGGATATGGTAAGTAGTGATATATGTCTACCATAGTAACATCTAAAATTAGGTCGATAAAGACTATAAGTTTAGAATTAACAAAAATTTAATGAAAACACAAAACATAAGAGAGCTCAATTTTCGCAAGGTCAACATATTTTTAATGGAAAAAACTTTTTTTTATCAGAACCAATTTAGCTGAAGGAAAAGACAAATATGGCAAGTAATCGAGGAGTAAGGACCAACGAAAAAAAAACGTGATAGTAAAAATGAGATAAAAGACTGCCCCGTGAGTAAAATCTTTTGTATTTTAGTAAAAATTATGAATAAATCTCTAAGGTAGTGATTACTCTGGGAAGGATGGCCTTCGGAAGACGAGGGAACCACCGGAGTATTCAGCAAGGGAGGAGTTGCCAGGATGCTGGGGTAGTGCAGATAGAGGAAACGGTTGGAGGAAACGAGAGAGGGGGTTGTTTGCGGCAGAAAGAGGGTAGAATATCGAAAAAACAAAACCGCTTTTCCGACGAGAGAAAGAGTTTCAAACTTTTATTCCACCCCGGTCCAATCGCTAGTCATTTTTTTTACGAAATTAATGACTCGAAGCGGCGCCGCCGGTGGAGCTCTATCGTGAAAAGCGAAAAATTAAGAAAGCTCCGGAAAACCGTTAAAATTTCGTTTTCTTTTATTTTTTGCGATATGGCGCTTCGTAAAGAGTGGCGAAGAACTCGCAAACTTTGGTTTATTATATATACAGGAGAGTAGCATGATGAATTGAACATGCATATTTGACCTTAAAGAAAATCCAATTCCAATTTTCTTCACAATCACTTATTCATTTACAAAAGGAAGGGAAAATGACGAAGCGGAATTTTAGAGAGATATCGTTTCATGGACGATTCCCCGGCAACAATTTACGCAGACTTATGTTCATGTTTTTTCCCCTTTAAAATAGAGTATTTACAACTACGTACTACTCTGCGAGCCACCACTACGGCGAGTGGCGTGGGTGCTTGGAAGGGTATAGTAGTGGAGAAACTTGGTGGATTACGCCTGCACTAAGTATGTCGTGCAGAAGAAATGGACGCACGTGGAAGGGGTAGATAAATGCGCAGAGGCAAGTACATGGTAGGCATCGCTGTCAAAATAGCTGAACTAAACTTGAGAGTGCGGGAAAATCTCAACAGCGCATTTCAGGATCATTCTTATGATCTGAAACAAAGCTGGATCGAAATACGCTGATATTGTTCGTAATCCATCTAAGTAAATCATCTAAAAAATTGAATTAAGAGAGATAGAGAGCATTTAATATTATGTGAATATCAGATTGAGAATTATGAAGTTGGCAGCTAAACTCGGAGAGTACCTTACTCTCGCGTGCGGAGCAGGTTTGTAAGTAATGGACCCTCCCACTGAAATGCATCTTCTGCGCAATTGCCGCCATGTTGCGCTACCACCATACGTTTAATATGAGGTGGGGAAGACGCGATGTCATCATTTTTGGCCTCAGTACTAAAGCCGTGCGTCTCTGATGAAAATGTCACGTATTGTCTCATTTCACACTTCGCACCCGTTTGACTAAGAATTTTATAATTGCACCTATATTTTGCCTGTTTCTCGTCGTTCATGATTTGAGTGTGCCAGCAGCACGGTACATGGGAATATTTTCGATCCAAATAAAGCAGCATGAAATATTCTAGTATCACTCGCAACCTTTCGTAAAAGTACGTCAAATGAATTGCATTAAGAGTCAAGGAGACCATTAAAGCTGATGTCAACAGCTGATTGAGAATTTTGAAGTCGGCAAGAAAGGTTTGTGATCTCTGACAGTAAAATGCGGTGACTGCCATACTCCCCCGTGCGGAGCAAGTAGGCATTGAAAAGGAACTTCTGCGCAAATGCCACCATATTTTGGACTATACACTATATAGAAAAAAGTAGTCGGGAGAGGAAAGCCATGGTTAGTGAGGTATGTTCCAGTCAAATTAGTATATCAATCTGCTCTAATAGTGTTGCCATTAATGGTGCGCGACAAAAATAATTCTCCAAACTATCCGTTCAACAGGGAATATATGGTTATTGGAAATGAATTTAAACCAAAGATCCTCACATACGCTTTTTATACTTTTTGTTCCAAGATAATTTTTCTTATTTTGCGCTCGCACCTATCTTTCAATATTAGAGGGAAAATAATATCCACCATGCCGATCTGAAACTCATTCAATTCTAATTATCTAATAACCTTCTTACGCCTAGTCTCTTGAATTTAAATGCAATAATTCGAAGTAATTATTACAATAAATATTCCAACGCGACACATACGACATTATTAACGATACAGACGAATATTATCACAGACTCTCCTTCATTAATATAAACGCCTTTTACGTCCTTGTCTCTAGCGTTCATCCATATAATAAAAAGCTTTGTTAAAACAAATGGAGAGAAATTTGACACCTATGTCACCATAGCTCGGTATAACACATAAATATAAAATCTATGGAATCACCTCTGTAACAAAAGTTCTTTGCCATAACAAGTGTTAATAAGTAATGATGTATTAACTGTAGAATTATTGACAGGTAATGTGTTTCTCTGACAATAAGTTCAGAGAGAAGTTTCTTCTGTCCCAGAGTAAACTATATAATATAATTAAATCAAGATAATAGATCTATTCCTATTGACAATTATAAATGAACATGTTACTGTCGAATAACATATGGGATAGGAAGCCTATCCTTACGATCCAATGCCCAACGGCTTTTTCAATTTAGATTTCTTTAACACCCGGAGAAATACCTTTCACAAACAAGGCAAAGATAACTTCAAAGAGCTGTAAAAAAGCAAACATCGGAATCACTATTAATCGGAAACAAATATGAGCCATCAGCTTGGCCTTTCTCATTACTACGGGAGAACCCTTGTACGAAAAAAGAAATCTGTAAAAACTATTCAATATTCCTATCACACACATTGACTCTCTTTGCCTGAAGAAATTAGTCGATAAAATCAATTCACATGAACCACTCCACTCGGTTTAATCGGCCAATTCTGGGCGACACACGAGATTACAGTTAACGCCAGGCACTCCACCGCTTCAGAAATTAATCCGTTTTGAGATAACGTATCGGAAGCGTTTCCGCTGCGGCGATAGGGAAATAAACGATCGATTACCTTCGGAGCAAGGGGGAATAAAAAAAACTCACAACGGAAATCAAATATAAGGACCGTGCGAGTACCAACAACTTCAAACGACCAGGATGAAACCTACACAATGATCCGTGGCAAGAGGGTGTAGATCCGTTGAAATTGGGATAACGAACGGAAATACACTTGAAAAGTCTGGATTTTCTAGTGCCAGGTTTGGGAAGCGTATTTTCCCAGTAAATACTATATGTAGCCACCTTATCATCTTACTTTCCTTTGTTGTTGACTTAGTGGGAACCGAAAGTAATCATTGAAATATTAACCTGTATTATATTTTATTTTTTAAATCTATTGTAACCTCTTACTACGGTCTTGTTTTTTTGACACAAATGTAATGTAAAGAAGTTTAAAGTTTGTATACAAGTTAGTTTATAAAATGTATGATACAAACTAAAATAATAGCGGTAAAATATTAATAATGTTTGTAAATATATTTTACAAATGTGTTAGGAATAACATGGCTGAAATAAAATTTTATAAATGCATGAAATGGCGCTGTAATCGGCTCCTATGGCCGGAAAAAAGGGTCCATATGTTCGTCAAATAATCTGCATGTTTTGCAACTTTATTTTTTTTAAACTCCTAAGGCACATCATAAGTGAAAACATTATTTTTAAACAAAATAACCAAAAAAGTGGAATGTAGTATATCTTTTGACTTACATAGTCACGATGGAACTCCCTAATAGATCACCAGGGGCACGATCACGGTTCTCTATAACGCGTACGCTCGCGTTATTGTTTTTTACAATTGAGCTCGTGAGAGACAAAACGTGATATTTCGATAGCGTTTTTCACATTTTGTCCGGTGCTTCAAAGCCGGTGTGCCATGGTAAATTTTTACGTAAATTTATTCATGAGTAATTCATGGAAACTCTCGCTTGCGCAAGTCAGCATTCAGTGAAATCCTGTTATGTAGGTTCTCTGTAAATTCTTGACCAAACATGACCAATGCACTTTTTCCGTAAATGTGCTTCGACCATACCCTTGCCAGAGACTACTTGAGAAGAAAACGTCATTGAAGTACCCCATCTTTCCCTCAAGTTTAAACAAGGTAGAGATGTTATTAATAAAGATATTGTATATTTGAGCAAATTTCTGATATTATTTCACTATACGGCAGAAGCAGAAATATTTTGTGCAAACAGTAATAAAGTTTGTAGTTTAATCACCTGATGTAACTTGATCAATAAATCACGCATTATTGTTAAGAAACTGCTATGTTGGTAATTCTATGCGCATTACCGTGAGCTACTATGTGTGTTTATACAATTCATTTAGTTGACACTTCAGGCTTTAATTATATTAATGTAATTACTGTAATGAACTCATAAGACTCTGAGGAAAACTCTTCCCAATTCGTTATTTTCGTACTGATTAACGGATATATATGATATTTGATCGTTGATGATTAGCAAATGTGTTGTTTGAGAATAAAATATTTTTTACAGCTCAAATAACCCTAGCAACAATTAATTCACCAATGAAAGTTGGTATACGTACCATTTTCAACATTAAAGCTGTCTTGTCTTCGGACTACTTGGACCCACTTTGCCGGTGTAGATGTGTCAAGGGGATATCTAAAAAATTCTAACCCCTCATATGTTACCTCACATTGCTGTTTTATCCAAATACCACACAAGTATCAAATACACAATGTACTCCGTACCTAGCTAGCGTTTGATGTAATCCAAAATACGTCACAGTGTTCGACCCACACGATACACATCGAACTGCCTTGTATTATTAGTGCCATGGCTATAGTGCATCTGGCCAGCAAGTCCGTAACAATTGGAAACAAAGCTGGTGTATTGACTTTATGAACCATTGGAAAAAGGTGTATTTTACCGTACTCTAGCCAACGAGCCTACACGATCCCCAACAAATGTGGCGTCTCTCGCCAGTTCCCACGCACGCATTCGAGAACCAGCCCCTTAATTTACAAATTTACAAGGGAGAGAGCGTTTCTCGATGTCTACGAGCAGGGTTCCAGGGAGCAACGACCCCCTCTCGCTTCCCTCTTTTTTTTGAAATACAAGAACAGCGCCCCCAGCGGGGTTCAAGATATTGCTCTGGGAAATATCCAAGATATAAAGGAAAAACTTTGCTTTTCCTCGGAGTGAGATATCGCGAGCAAGGGAAAGAGGGGAGATGGAGACTTCTGCACAGCCTAAGGGACTCTCCCCCTCCGATATCACCCTCATCCACACAACCAACGCATTATAATCTCCAGTCGACCTACTTCCCCCTAAACCCTCGCACCCTAGCCTCTACCCCTCTCAATCCCCCACACCCACACATAACTCCTCGAGAGCGCGAGAGGAGATACCCTGAATACCCTACCCATGATTCAATTCGTCACTCGGCGCAGCTTCCTGATTGGCTTGGCAGCGAACTCGAAATCCTCCACCCTCTACGCACACAAAAATCCTCAGCAAACAACACCCACTGCCACACTCTTCCCTGCAGTTTTTTCTTCTCCGAGCCCTTACAAAGTGTACCCTGGGAAAAGAGCTCTCGCGTGGGGGGGGGGGGAAGGGTACGGAAATGGAGTGGTTATTTTTTCATGGCATCTCAGATATCAAGAAATGAATGTTTGTCTTTAGAAGCAAATATCGCAGCATGCAAAAGTGTACTCCTTCCCACATTATTGCACGGTACCGAAACTTGGATATGCCAGAATAAGCATTGGCGCAGACTAAAAGCAATGGGTAAGGAGTATCTGAGAAGTTTTTCAGTAAAATTGTGTGTGCAAAAAAGGAATGTGGAATGTATGTTCCACTAATGGACATGCGTCAAAGAAGAGTGCTTCGTTGGTTTGACAATGTCAAGAGAATGTTTGGGAGTCAAATAACAGGGCAGATTTATGATAGAGGCGTTAATAATGAGAGAGGAAGAGGTAGACTGAGAAAGTCATGGCTGAATGTGGTGGAAGATACTCATAAGAGAAGGGATATTACGACTCTTAAGAACAAGTTGGCGAGCATGAACCACTGTACATACGAATGTAGTTGAAGCAGAAGACAGCCTCACATGAAAAAAATATAAAATAATAAAATTAGCAGTCAACTCTACCGGCCAATCACCGAGAATGAAACTTTTTTTATTGTGCCTACCCCGAGAGCGAACGGCGTGATCGGTAAGTATTTAATTATAAATAGGAGGGTATTAGAAATAGGAATATTGATGTAAAGGGGTGATTTGGGAGTAATGCTGTGGAAGGATTAGTGTCTTGATCTGTTCTAGTTTACGTCTTGTTGGGAAGAAGTCTTTTATGAAACCTATCCGCTCGAATACATATAAAATTATCAGGCCTGACTTGGTGAAACCACATCGCGATTTGAAAATGATTTCACTTTGTAAAAAAACTGCGCATTACTTTTATCTATTCCGACGTTACACAATTATTTTCAAAGTGCAAAGTGCCTTTAAAGTGACAGCGTAAATTAGAAACCTGGGTCGGAATAAATGGAAAGTATTGTGAAATTTTTACGAAGTGAAATTATTTCCTAATCTATCCCACTCCCCTATGTATATCGCCTCTCTCTTGCTTTGGCCTGACCAACAGGTGTAGAGGGGGGTTAAATTATTTGAAAACGTGAACACGAGAAACTGATGAAAACTCTTTTTTCTAATATCTTAGACTAGCGGGTAACCTTTGAGTTTCCAGGGGTTCGTGACCCAGTCCTTTGGATGGTTTGTTACACTCCCCGTTGGAATCGTAGCAAAGGGAACAGCCTGGGAAAGAGCGAGTAGGGTAAGGAAATAGAGTGGTTATTTTTTTATGCGGCCGATGGAAAAAAAATTCGGATGAAGTTTGCTACTTGGTGCCTCAGGGGGCTGTATGAGGGGATTGGTGCTCGTGGGAGGAGATGGAAGATTCTAGATGAGTAGTTGGGGCGAGACGCTGGAGTTTGAGAAAGAGTGGGGATTTACGGTTGGTTTGATACGGGAGACCTGGGGTGACTGACGCTGCGCGAGCAAATAGATTGATGGATTTGAGTCTCTTATGCGGGATGGGGGAAATGGTCTCGTTCTGATCTTGTATATTTCGTCTTTGGCCACGAGACTGGACGAGAAAATCCTCAGATATCTCGCTATTCCTTGGTAATGTCTCTTCACACAGACATATTTCGTTTTTGACTGCGATGCTGAACAAGAATATGCTCAGAGACGTTTAACAGTCGCTTCTGCTTCTTCTACCCTTGAGCATGGCCAGTACGAGCCGATGTTAAAAACTCTACCTTTAACAAAATGTAGTTTGGGAGCCGATATGTCAATCAGCACATCAGATAAGATGTGCTCTAAATATGATATAATGCAATGCAAATTTAAGAATATTTTAATTAACTAGACCCGAGTCCAAAGTAATCTTAAACGATGTCATACGAGCAGAGAAAGTCATGACATAATTGCGTCACACATCACTGATGACTTGAAAGAAAGCTTTAGGCGTTCGATTTGACATTGTATATTCCGTCTTTGTCTGCGAGGCTGAACGAAAAAAATCTCAAAGACATTTAACAGGTGACTCTGCATTTTCATGATTTGGCTTCGTAACAAGAATTTTTGCCTTTGACCAAGAGGCTGAGCAAGAAGATTATCTGAGAGGCTTAGCAGTTGTGTCTGCTTCTCTTCGATACTTAGCTGCGGGTTGCAATTTGTATCACATGGAGCGCATAATGTGGAATACAATTTTTTATTTTGACTCACGGCACCACGGATATTAAAAAATAGGATTGTTAACTTGGCGCTGGAAACAGCCAAACAGTGATGCTAAAACCTTCCACCGTTATTCGACTGTTTTTGTTTCGAAGTGGTGGCGCTGGGAGCCAGTCGCGGATCTATCGATCAACGAATTCGTTAGTATGAGCGCGTGAATAAGCGGTGACTGCACGTGGAAATTTTGATAACTTTCGGAATATATTCGGAATTCTTTAAGATGGTTCGCACATTGCGAGTTTGTTTTGTGCCCAATTATTCCACGGGTTACAGCAAAACGAAAAAGTTGAACGCCGAGTTGGGAGTACGTAATAAAAGTTTGTTCAAGGCTGTGGTAAGTTACGTACTATGCTGGATAACTTCACAGTCAACATAGAGGTATTTTCCAGCCATAGTTTCAAATATTTTTCCTCATAATACTCGTTAATAATTACGTCTATGCATTTTGTCATTTCATAAAAGAATATCTTCGGTACTTCGTAGGTATAGATGTAGATGTATCTTCTATTCCTGGAGGATTAAGAGGTGGAGATAAATTGCCGAAGTATTACTGTCTACTTATATGTAATTAATCTAGCGTATTCATGCGTTTCTTTCCCTGTTTGTTTCATTATTTGCGTGATGTTTTTATTATGGTGAATGCATTATGGTTTTTAAGGATATGTGGAGCGTTTAATTACCCCGTACGTAAGTTAGTATCCTGGATTTACAATTCCGCACTCAGTGTACCACTAGATGTGGTCACGCCGAATGTTGAACAGGATGAAATTCTCCTAAACCGCGTTCCATCTTTTCCCCTCATTTTGAATTCTTCTTAATTTACCTCTTTGTCATTTACACTGCAGTGATTCCATTATTTTAGCTTATCTTAATGAATATCATAGGTTCATGTGTTAATTTTTGTCGTTAATGGTTCTCGGTTGTGCTTTCTTTCGCGGACATTTTCAATTAAGACTGTAGGACTTACGAGACATTAAGACATCATCTACAAAGTACCGTGAAAGCCCTCACTAGGGTGTGTGGCACGGGATGATTCCACACCAGGCATGAAGCATTCGTCACATATATAATCAAAACTCCGCACCTTTTTCGACGTGAAACTGCTTGTTAATTCACTCAGGAAAACGTTCGATAATTAGTGATAAGAACTTACTTGTGCTTATTTGGATGATTTCGAAGCAAATTCGTCGTGGGCGGAGCCTAATGTGTTTAGGTATTTTTTACGATAAACCTGCCCTTACTATAGAAGTGTAAGTTGGTAAAGCGTAGAGTAAGATCATGCATTTGGATTGAAAGTAAGCGTATACTCATCGCGTTTACTGTATTTATAATTAAGCCTAATTTAAAAAAAAATGCCTAATCCTTAAGTGCGATTGCTCACCCTATTTGCAAGCGAGGTGTCATAAGGTAATGTTCCATTTTATTAAACGGCAGTAACTTTCAATTACCTCACCTAATGCTTGACGAGAAAACCATTTATCTCGCCCGACTATAGGAAGTATAAGATCTCAAGCAGACAGCTGGAAACTGACAGCATTAGAATGTTTAATAATTCATATCCTACGGAAACGACGCAAATTAGTCATACTTTTTGTGTGGTAATAGCAATTTAATAATTTCCTCAAGCGGACGATAATGCGGAGTCAGTACGTTTTGCCCGTCTTATTTACGAAAGATTTTTTTCATAGAAGCTTCCTTGCGAGATATTATCCTATCTGATGTTCACAAAATTTATTTACAACGGCCACGTTGCAATTAAGTCATTTTAATTGCGTAGTAAGAGCGACTTAATCGCCATTTAGCTCAATGTAATTTCCTGGCTGACTGATCAGCGGCGGTCATCAGCACCATCTACCGGCTGTTCCTCTCCGAGGAAGGTTTTGGCATCACCTTCCGGGTGCAAGTCGAATCTCCATATTTCTATACTCCCTGCTCGGCACATTCAATTATATTGAGCCCTAATCACCAAGGGTATGTACCGCTGCAGAGAGCGCATAAAAAAACGATCATCACAGTTAAACTCTGAAATTTAATCGCTCAGTTTACTGATGGAAGTGACAAGAAAAGAGAGATAATACACAGTCGAACGGATGGGTAAAATAAATCCTTCCCGGGCACCATTAGCGACCTGAACTAAAACTGCGAGACACTAATCCGCCACGATATCTCTCACTAGTCGAACTTTCTCTCTTCCAATACCTACGATCATTTCATCCCTTTTTCAAAGCTGGTATCCTGTCAGCCCCTTCCATACGCACTTGTAACAGTTCACCGGCGTAGTATGCAAATGTAGATGATGGACATGATTTATATATTCTATATATCAAAAAAGGAGCACGTACAACACGGTGATATTAAAATATAACAATAGGAGGTGAGATACACAGACATTTTAAAAGGAATTTCATGTTGAAAATCAGACCCCCGAGCGGGAATTTTTTTAAAAGATCCGATTACGGACCTGTCATACATACATGGCCATTGCACCGCTTCCCTTAAGAGTTGGCACGGTCAAAACATTTAACTACCGGTGATTATTATTATTAAGTGATCTACCGGTTAAGGTAGGTTTAAATGGAAGTAAGTAAAAATAATCTGGATTTTACAAGTGTAGGGCCCTAGATACCAATAATAATTCCTTCTCCATTTCAGCATATGTCCTACCCTTCTTCATCCCGTCCATAAAACCTTTTTCTCTTTCTTCTCCTTCTCCGCTCAACGAACATCCTCCCCTCTATCACACCCAAAAGCATAGACTGGTAAAATTGACTCTGCTTTATATTTCCCAGTCCGGTCCATTTTTTTTTCTTTCGAATATTTTACGGAGTCACTGTACATTGCCCAATCCCATACATTTATGGTAGTAACAAAAATATTTTTTTTATTTGCAGCCTATTTCTGGATTTTTAATCAACCCCCATGGGAGACTTTTGAAGATAATTTCGGAATTCTTGTTCGGCCGAAATGAGGTTTCACATTAAGAGCAATTTCCACAAGTATGACATTTAATGCACGACCGGTTTCGCTTTTTACAGCATCTTCAGGTACATATATCAAGTGTGCTCAAGCTTATATAGGGATGCGGGAAGGGGGGGTGGTAAGACAGGGTAACGGAAGAAGGGGAGGGTAAAGGAGAAGGAGAGAAGGGTGGATAGTCATAGGTGCCTGAGGGTTGGGAATACCGGGGTAGGAGTCGGGGGGAGGTGGGTGACGAATTACACAAGCACATGAATATTCACAACAAACCAATACAAAAACTAAATTGGCATCATATGAGTTATCTGCTCTTTTCAAAGTTGGTCGAAGGACCCCTGGCTCGTCTTCCTGTACTGGGCTCTGTTCCCTCCCTGATAATTGCTCGACCGGGAAACCCTCGCCCTGAATGTCCTGTGGTGTCAGACGTTGAGGAGGATCGGGCGATTGGTTTGTTGTGAATATTCATGTGCTTGTGTAATTCGTCACCCACCTCCCCCCGACTCCTACCCCGGTATTCCCAACCCTCAGGCACCTATGACTATCCACCCTTCTCTCCTTCTCCTTTACCCTCCCCTTCTTCCGTTACCCTGTCTTACCACCCCCCCTTCCCGCATCCCTTTATAAGCTTGAGCACACTTGATATATGTACCTGAAGATGCTGTAAAAAGCGAAACCGGGAGGTTTCACATGCCGACAGGCCTAATATGTTTAGATTTTGAAAATAAAAGGATACTTCCGTGAAAAGGATGGGCTTCGAATGGTCGTGGCTCTTTCTCAAGGTGGTAATCAATGAACGGATTATAACTTTTTAATATATAGCGATGCATGCACTTCAAATTTCCCAGGAACTGCGTTCGAATAATGACTTTTTTGACTCAATTTTTCATTCGATAGTGAACATGATATAAGTAGAAAAGAGATCGTAACTGCTTCCGAGGTTATGTAAAAAATATTTGCCTTTGGCCTTAAAAAAAAAATATGGCCTTTTTGCGGAGCAGCATACTATATTGAAGTGAAGCCTGTATCGTGGAGGAGAGAAAGATATAAGATTCCAGCACAAAAAATATCGCGTAATTATAAAACTAGTTCTTTTCCCACCTCATGTTTATTTCAATTGAAGGAATTTAACTTTTCATTCATGGCGTGGAATTGCTTACTTTCGGATGATATTCATCGTAAAAACATATAAAGCAAAGAATACTTCTGCAACAAGCCAATTTGTTTTCTGTCGAGCTAACTGCAAAGGATTTATACGAAGGAAGATTCTTTAATAGCGTTTTTCTCTCGAACCCGGGCTTATGTGGAAGAAAGCCGTCACACTTTTCCCGCATTCTCTCTATAGTTTCAGAAAATAATTGCCTCGTTTGGATCCCGAACATAAGTCACGCGATGTCTCCTTGTCAGATCATAACAATTTTTATTCATCCATTCGTATCTACTCAAGGATAGACGGGAAAAAAGAGAGATCAAAATGTAGAATCGTTTAGCATAGAGAACACTCCGGCTCCGCTCTCGCAAAAAGAAATGCATTCAGTGGAGGCTATTTTCAAAACGAGGCTAATGCGAAACAGATGCGAGGGATCCTTAAAGAAATGAAGGGGGTTACTTCTATCATTGGTCGCAATCCTTTTCCACACGACGTCGTTTCCTTTCCAGTTTCCTTTCCGAGGGGACAAACAGACCGCCTCGCGGAAACAGAAAAACAACGTGGAACAATGCTTTTGGGCCGGACCGTACTTGGAAAACCATTTCAAGCGAAAGAAACGTCTGAAAACATCGTGTAGGTCTGTTGATCTTGGGAAGTCCAGAAAGGAGGTGGGAAAGTGGAACATTCCTTCTTCCTGTGTGCGGAAGAAATGGAAGGATTCTCCGAAAAAAAAGTTCCACGAGATGTTTTTCCTCCGGATAAAAATATGAAACGACGGCAAAAGCGACTTCTTCGCACACGATAAAGATCTGCGGCGACCCAACGATAACGCTTACGGAAGAAAATAATAATAATAATTTTATTCCCAGGTACATTGACGAAAATATTCACACAAAGAATGGAGATCAATTTGAACAAGAGACTCATCAATCACCTTTTCACATTCATTTCTTGCATTCAGTTTTAAATCGCATAAGATTAGGTAATGATCAGTTATACCTAGATCTAGCGCTTTTCATACGCATTCAAAATTATCTATACTCCTATATAATGCATGGTCAATACACGACTCACTGTATTTAGAGATCCTAGTAGGAGTAGGTACATATTAATTGTTCAAGGCCATAACTCGCCATTATAATTTGATATTGAGAAGTATTATCATACTGGCTCAGAAGATATAAATTTATGTCGCCAATAACAACAAAATTACGAACTCTAGAGCCAGCTAGTAAACTTTGCAATTCTTGAAAAAAATCATTAATTGATTGGGACTGAAGTCTATATATAGCTACAACAGTTAGTGACACATTTGATTTTAAGTCAATAGTTATTTTTACGATATCAGCAGATGACATTTCGGATAACATATTTGACAGACAAGGATAAGTTTCAAGTGCATATACAATCACTCCTCCAGCTCTATAATTAAAGTTACATTTAACAAAATGATTATATCCTGTTAATGTATAAGCCATTACTTCATAGTCATTAATACATATTTCTGACAAAATTATTATGTGAGGCGTGTACTTAAAATTTCCAAGTTGCAATACAAAATTATCAAAATGTGCTTGTAAACTCCTTATGTTTTGATGTAAAATCTTAATATTACCACAGGCATCAACTTCTTGAATTAAACAGTATTCTTCACAACTTCGAGTCATTTTAAGAATAAGAATAAAGTAATCTCATTTAAACAGAAATTCATAATTTTGTGAATCAAATAAATTTGAAGAATACAATGAACGACGCGTAGCAAAAAAAAACCTTGAGAGAGAAAAAACCAATAAATTACGACATGTGAAATTATCAAAATTCGCGCTAAGACTTCTTATATTTTGATGAAAAACATAGAAACTGTCAACATTTAAATTTGAGTCATCAACGGTATTAGGCATTTTGTTAGTAAAAGAGAAATATTATACTTACATAGATCACTCGTAAGGTGCTTACAGTTTCTCCAGGTTATCAGTGGATTTAAGAGTAATCACCTGGTCATTTCCTTTTTGCCTCATGAGTATTGTCCCATGAGTATTGTCCCATGTCGCAACCATAAATAGAAAACAGTGTAAACAATGAGAAGTAAGCACAAATACATTAAGAGCAAAATGAAACAGTGCCGAGTATGGTGAGAAAATGAAGACACGTCGAACTATAATGCTGGATAACGCGGTTGACTACGATCGGAATAAAATAAGAGGTGATCTGAGAACGTTGTGAGGAAAATTCATCGGATTATCGGAGAGATAAGGAGAGAAAAACTGTTTATTTGTGAGTAGTTTGATGAGGTGCCACAATACGATAAATTAGCATACTTTTTTCACATTTTCGTGTACCTTTTAAAATAAGAATCTCCTCAACCGTAATCACTCATTTTTTCATATTTATAAAATAATTTTCATGTAGAATTACACGTTACTTATTGCCTTCTACACGTTGAATATTGCTTGATAATCGGGATGGTACTTTTTATTTATTAACCCAATTAAAATATTGATTACAGTTAAATGTCTAAACATAGACTTCGGAGAGACAGTATTGTGTCCTATCCCACCTAAGCAAAACATGTAAATAAATCTATTCAGTAACGCCAACAAAACCCTGCATTTCATAATAATTTCTCCAATAATTAAACCTGCATGTAAGGTTGAAAGCTGTATTTCTAATCATAATGGATAAGAAGTCATACAAGTATATTCGTCATAAAATAAATGCTCATAGTACTCAAATAATTAACTTGATTGATGGAGAGAATTGATAGATTGTTTTTGAAATTATTAACGACTGATTATTAATTAACGACGAATTATTAATTCAAGAACTCAATTGGCGTGGCACTTAAAGGGCCCCGCTGACTGGGATAAGCTATCTCCAATCAATATACATATATGAGTCAAATAGACGGTATCTTCCACCATTAACTTCTAAAATTGAATAACTTATGCACGTAACTTGCAAAAGTGGTATTTTTCCAAAGGTATGAGTTATTAGAGAAATTCTCAAATCGTTCGACGAGAGCAGTAGCTATGGATCCTTCATAACACCCTGCGAAACATTGAGGACAATGTGCTGCAGAACCCGTGACGCCCCGAAGGTAATTGGGACACAAAAATAGTGACATGGAGAGAAAGGGAATAGACTTAATATGTAGAGTTGTGCCACCTTAAAGGTGAACGTAGAATGGGAGAGGCGAAAAAAAAATCATTCTCGGGAATCAAAACAAACGTCGGGCGATGTTGGATGGTAAGTGAGACGGAAGCGATGGGAGGAACAAACAAAAGAGCAGATAGACAGAGTGTGCTATCATCAGAAACCCCCGGGCAAACAGAAGGAGAGTAAACTGGTTGGGGATGGAGAGTTTGAGTTCAGTATAGCAAGTTATAACGACTGAGGCTGGAATGGGAGAAGATGCAAGCTCACCATCGGAGCACAGAAAAAATGATGCGAGCGAACTGCTGAATAGATAAGCAGGTAGTACTTTAGCCTCCAGACTTTCCCCATTCCAGCCAATAAAACAACAAAAGGATCTCCAAGGAAGCCCATGGACCGGTGAATATTTAAGAGTTTTTAAAACGGGGAAAGTAAATTATCAGAAACAACACGCGAAATCTCGTTCGAACGTTTATGACACTCGCTTTGAATCACGTTACGAAATGGGTCACTTACACTACTTCTTCTTTCAAAGGCAAACAATTATCCTCCGGTTTACATACAAATGCACAAACAGTATACCGTTTCCGGCAGAGGAGGACGGAGAATGTAACATAGAGCAGCATATAACACCAAGTTTTTGTAGAGTCTTCACCTGAAGATGACGTTATAGCACGTCGAAACCCGGGTCGTGAAAATAAAATATCATTGTGGAACAACAAAGTTTAAGTTTTTCATTTATAAAAAGATTAACAAGAAGACCAAGTGTATGGTCATCACAGGAAAAGGGGAGAAAATTATATAAAAATGGAAGAGGGAAATGCATAGATCAATTGAAGAGCTTCAAACATCTAGGGAGTATTATAACAGAAGATATGTATTGTATAGCTGAGATAAAAATACGGAGAACATTAGCAAAATAAGGTTTCCCAAGGAAAATGAATTTACTATGTGGACTTTTGAACAAAGAATTGAGGAAGAAACTAGTAAATGGCTACACAGGGAGTGTGGCACTATATGGAGAAGACACTTGGAAAGTTAAGAAGGAAGATGAAAAAATACTGGAAGCCCTAGAGCTGTGGATATGGAGGAAGATGGAAATAGTGCGTTGGAAGGATAAAGTGAGAAACGAGGGGGTTCTGAGGAGAGTGGGCGAGAAAATGACTCTGATGGAAACAATTAGAAGAAGACAGAGGAATTGGATTGGACATTCCCTGAGAAGACATTGTCTGCTGACGACGGGAATGGAAGGAATGGTGGAAGGAAAGCGGGGAAGGGAAAAGAGAAAGAAGCAAATGTTAGAAAATATAAAAATTGGCGGAAGGTACGCGGGAACAAAGAGCCTGACTGAGAGAAGAGTGGAGTGGAGAAGGAGCCCATGGGGATATCTGCCATCTGGAGCAGAAAACGTGAATGAATGAATACTCTCTGCTCTCCACCTTCGCCCTCCATCTTCTCACTCCCAGTCTCCTCAAGTTATCCTCCAGATCATCCAGCCATTTTTCCTTGGCTTTCTTCTGACTCCCGGTCTCCCATTAAACACTTTTTTAAAAACAGTTTTTTCTTGCATTCTTTGGAGGTGTCCTGCCCATCTAATCCGTCCTCGTTTTATATCATGTACTATGCCCGATTCTTTGTACAATCTCTCCAACTCCTCGTTTTTACGTATCCTCCAAAAGCCTTGTTTATTTACGGCACCATGAATCTTTCTTAGCATCTTTCTTTTCCACCTCCTTAGCATTTCTTCATCTGCCACAGTCTTGTCCATGTTTCCAATCCTTAAATTATCACTGGATTCAAGAAAGTTTTGTATAACTTGATATTAGTTGCTCTGCTAATGTTAGTCGATCGCAGTAACTGCTGAAGAGAGAGATAACGCCGATTTCCCATGGCAATTCTTTCCTTTATTTATTCAGACATAGTATATAGATTTACACAGACATAAAGGATGAGGCAGAAGGGGAAATTAAAAAAAAACGCAGCAAAAGTTGAGGGAAGAAGAATTTATGGGACATGACGAAAGGTGAAATAAAGAGGAGAGTGTGGGCTGAGATGATTCAAGAGAGTTGTTAGGGTAATCTAAAAGTTAAATAGTTTTAGTGGAAGAGAGAAAAGCTCCACTAGATTTTCACAAAAACAGATCGCTATCTCCTCAGACAATTTCTTTCTTTATCACAGCATACGTCCTAGCTCTTTTCATTCCGACCTTATACCCTATTGTCTTAAATGAAGTATATTCGGATTCTCCACTGGGCCCCTGTATTTATGCCGACGTTTCGATGTGCAATTCGTCAGTCTTTATCACGGCTGAATGTCCCAGAAGAGCTTACGATGGGCAACTCGTGCATCGCAGCTTCGGCAGAAATTCAGAGTTTGACACAGTGAAAACACGAAAAGACTTTACCACCAGTATAAGCCGAGAAAGCATAAGATATTTCCATTTGTCTTCCTTCTCTTTCTCCATTTATCCAACATCCTCACCTCTATCATGGCCTTCAGCATCCTTTTGTCCCTCATTACCTATTTCAACCACCTAATTTGACTCCTCCTAATTTCTACAAATAACTATTTTTCCTCATCCACTATGGCATGCACTTCCTCGATCGTCTTCCTTTCTTTCCACATCACTTTCCCCATTCTCCTTCACACCTATATCTAGAATTCCGGAATCCTATTATCGTAATTTTTTCTCAGAGTTCACGTTTCTGCCCCATACCACGCTACACTCCATTTAAAACTCTTCGCCAGAGTTGACGAAGAGAGAGATAGAGAAAAGCATGACCGAAATAGGAATATACATTACGAAGATTTGAAGGCGGTTATACTTTGGCGCAGGATATTGGCGTGGGAAAAGATAATAGGACTGCACTTGCATCGTTTTTTCAACAAGCAGAGGCAGCTCACAGATCTAACTATAACCGTACCACTGTGTTAAACGCACAGCACGCTCAGTGGAAAATATCTGACAGCCAAAGAAAATAGAAGAAACAAACAATGAATTAAATGCGTGAATATCATGATACTTAATATGGGTCAAACTACATCAAGGGATTATTGCTATTTTGAGGGAACGAAGGGAAAATTCAAGCCCAATACTATGACACATGGAGAGCTTTGACTCATAAAATAAATTAAGGCAATGGCTGAGACTAAAAAAGAAAATACTGTATCCTCATTTTTAGTTAAATTTATGTGACCATTTACGATCAGATCTGACCAATCAAACGCGTTCGGACCGGATCAACGATGTCTTTATCTAACGTTTGCTTATACCCGCTCGCAGGATATGAAATTGATGAGAATCCGATTCGGTTACGTCCATTCACTGCTTAATGCGAGCTCTCCACTTCTTGAGACTCCTATAATTTCTCCTCATCAAAGCCCTTACCGCCGCACTCCAGTGATGAATGCTCTGGACTATCCCTTCCTCTCCTTTCAATTTCTCTTCCATTAGTCACGTGACCCGACCCTCATCAATCACCTCCACAAAAAGAAAACCAAGGAAGCACAATGTTTACATTGTTTTTGATTGCCAGATCATCCAGTCTAATGAATTAATTACATGGGAGTTTATGACTGGAGCCAGTTAGGTGCTTGCGAATTTCTTAATTATTCTCTTGATGTTTCCAATGCCAGTATATGCGTCTTAACTATATCATATTATTTAAATATGTACAGGGGCTTGGCAGGAATTCTGCAATGATTATGATATGTGTAGGGAAAAAAAGAGTACTATATCCAAGTGTTTCCCTTTATTCTAGAAATAGTCGCACCTACCGATACAGTAAGGGAGACAATATCGCGAGTATAAAAGTAAATTCGGTTTTCCTGCGTCACCCTAGAAGTATCAATATCCATTACCCTCTTCGTGATAGCAGAAACTTCCTTCACAATATCAGATGCCCAAGCTACACTTAGCTCTTTCTCATAACGTATATTTTAAAACTATTGTCAGAAACACGAAATTCCCAATGAAAAAAATGGGTTTTTAATTCATCTGAATAACGTTTTCATAGTGAATTTCTCACATTCGCGTTTCTTCTCCGAAGCGGGAGAATACCATTCAAGTTGCCATGTTTTGATACCTGTCGGATATTATTTGACCTTAATGTACTTCTTAATTCCACTCTTTCTACGATGGGTCCTACCTACTACCGCCACATTGTCAGCGGAGTGAAAGTAGATATCTACATAATTCAATATCGGGTATGACAGCGCAGAAGATATAAATGACACTGAATCATATTTAGAAAGATCTTACAAGAGAAGAATAGCGACAGAGTGAAAAACTCGTCCTAAACTGAACAAGTTAGATGAACCTTGAAGCAACAACGGGGAATACCTGTGTATAAATTTTATAACTCATATTGAAGTAGTGTAGATGACAAAATGTTTGCCTGCAAACTCCAATATGTTATTCATATTCATGTGTTCCCCGCAGGCATTAATAGTAGCCTTTAGAAGTTGCATAAAATTTTTAAAAAGTCACGTGACCATAAATGACACTGAATGATATGACGTCACTCCACGGTAACGCATATCTGCTATACGTATATTGCCATAGAAAGGATCAAATGGTACCAATTCCTGATCTTCCGAAAAAGAAATATAAACAATTATATTCATCTAATATGATGAAAAACCAGCTAACTCTCACAAGAAAAAGCGTCGGATTACTGGCAGAAATACAGTTCCGTGGTGTAAGAGGCCACATTCCTGAGGGTAACGCCGTGCCACGATCGAAGCACTGGTTTCTGATCAATCACCGAATTTAAGTATTGTTGGGCTCGGCTTGAATTTGGAAGGATAATCCTCCTAATGTCCGAGTCTCCGAGTGAAGTTGCCCCTGTCTGCACGTGGAAGACAGTACGTGCAAATTGACCTTAGTCGCCGAAGCACGTTAAAATAAAATATTATTTCCACGTACCCGATGACGCAGGGTTTCTATGTCACAGAGCGAATAATTTAACGACAAAAACTTTCCTAAAAAACTTGTTCCATGGACTAAATTATGGTCCTGCACATATAAGATTATGAACTTCACGCAAAAGCAGATGATAAAAAGAACGCATTATTGCCATTAGACTGTTTTTACCCGTGTTTACGTGGAAAGGGAGCGCCAAGTGGAGTATGTGTGACACGATACCATAACTTGATGACTCTGAGGAGCAACTCCTGTGTGGAGGGGAAAACAAGGAGTATGTGGGACGCTTTTCGTCCGGACGGGAGGACGAGGCAGGAACGTAAATCCAATCCGGAAGGCGATCCAAAAGTGCTCTGCTCCAAAAGGAGGAGAAGGCAAAGATGGATGGACCCAAGGGGAAGCTGGACTCCGGAGGAGGAATTATGGCGCCACAAAATGGGTGAGGGGAAGGGAAAGAAAGGGGTCGGCCTGGACGGGCCTCGTGGAGTAAAAAAAAAACCCCGGGCACGAAATGAGGACGAGCGAAGAGATCGAACGACAACAACCACCCACGCGGATTACACCGACGGAATACTGTAAGCGGATTCAGGAGGCGTCAGGAGGGGTCTTGATCCTCAAAAATCCACGTAGAAAAATATTTCGTCAAATTTTTTTTTTGTGAAATAAGTTCCAAAAGCGCTTAAATACTTCTATTCTTGAGAGGAATGGGGAAGGTGAGCAGCATAGCAAGAGGGAGATAAACAAATAAACGTTCGATCAGGTGGGAGAGGAAAGAAGGTTTGCAAGGAGATTTTAAGTAACAGCGAAAATGGGTACTGGCAGGGGAGAGCTTGTTGAAGAGGGTGACAGATAATAATAAAAACAGCCATCACGTCGTTCCCTTTCGGGGCAGGCACAATCAAAGAATTGTTATCGCTATTGATATCTTAAAACAAGAACGTTCATTGTTACGAACTGTTCGAAGTCATAGTTCGCGCGACTTGCTCAACAAATGCGAGAGCATTGATTTAAAAGAGCAGGCGTAGTTAGAAAAACAATCATCACATTTTTCTCATTAACTAAAGCGGTAATAAAATTAGGATAGCGCAAGAGTATGCACCACAAACATCCAGGATCACATCCCTGACTAGCCTGAGTCGTTAAATATCTTCATCTATTTACATTCTACCCTACGAGTCACCGCAGAAGCGTTTGGCAGGGGGTGTTAGGACACCAGCCATGCGGTGTGTAATCGGGAATCCAAGATCGAAACACATTCCACACAAATGGCACCGTTTATATATTTTTCCAGCATGTTACTCCGCTTAAGTCACTTCAGCGACCAGTCCGGCAGTACACTGAACATTCAGAAAACAATAAGAACACTTTATGATTTTTTTTACCACGAAAGCAGATATTATTCCCCAGAAGCCAACACTGTATGCGTATTAGGCACGTTTAGGATTAAAGGAAAACCACCATACACTCATGATATCAGGCTCCTCATTTTGAGCTTTGGGAATCAAAGAACATAAAAATTACACATCATTTTACACGACACTTTTCAAAAACCCTTGCTTCTGTGGATAACAATCCTCACCTCATTAAACGTGAAGAATAGGTACTAAAGATGAAGATTACTTGGCGAGTATATCTTTCTAGACATGATTTTTCTTAGCGAGAGAAACTGACTTGACTTATGTTTCTAGCATTTTTCACAAAAGTACGCAGTCGGTATAAGACGCTTTTACATCGGAAACGAAGGCGGGTTGTTTTTTTTCCGTTTTCCACCTTTTTTATTTTCTGGAAAAATAAGTGTCTTATTTCGAGTGATTTATTAGAGAAATGCATCAGTTTATCAATACAAAAATTGTCATCTCCGTCAATAATAAGCCCATTTTGAGCACCATAATACCCAAGATTTCAATGCTACCAGTTCTAAATTTGGTTTTATCATAGTCACCCTAATGATAACCTTAGTGGCTCAGAGTGGCTGGGAGAGTAGAAGGGCGCTGAGTGGGTGGCCACGAATATTTTAGTCTCTTATGAATCTCTTGTTTGGGGACATTAACCACAGCTCTCTTCAATAAAAGGGATTTCGCGGTGGGGAAACTAGAAAACTGGCCCATAGAGGTAGCGCGGACGACGCACCGCATTAACATGGAGTGCACCCAGGCCACTGGCGCTGTCGTTAAGCTTCGGGCTCACCATGATTTGTGTGTCTACAAGGTCAATGCCGTGCTAATCGCCACCTCCGCGGAATAACCTCCAAATCCCATGAGATAGTTCACAGAATGATTACATATTAGAGCAGACTCGTTTTTTTAAATAAAAAAACGATCCAGTTACAATGGTACCTTACTTAAATTATCGGCCTCGACTAAAAAAAGGTGAATCTAGATTAAATGGAAGAACATTATAAGCGTGAAGACCTACTTCCAAGGCAACTGAAACAGTGTTCAAGGGTTCGTTCGAAATTTACGCTAATGCTTTATGTGACGGCAGTATGACGGTGCAATATCGTGTAATTAACTACCTGGACGCAGTGCCAAAGTTTCCATGCAGTTTTTTATTATCATTGGCGATGTAAGAAGGATTCCGGTGCTTTCCTGAAGAATTACTACGATGAATTCATCACGGGTTTCCTAACGGGTCAGGAGATTCCAGTACCAACGTTTCGATATATTACTCCACCATCGTCTTCAGGGTGCAGGTTCAACACGCTGAAGATGACGGCCGAGCGGTTGATCGAAACGTCGACACCTGAACTCCTGACTCAGTGGGAAACGCGCGAAGAAGTCCTTCATTGAACAAATATGCTTTAACATTTGACAACATATTGATTAATTACGAATAAATCGCGTTCATATTCTTCATAGCTTTTTACATGACCTCTCTAATTGTTACCTTAATATCGCGTTAAGTTCTCTATCTCTTTAGCGCAGGGTTTATAAACTGGTGGAGAAATTCCTCCCCTGGGGGGTTTGAGACCGCTTTTCAGCAATATGTTTCGTTCCGTAGATTATTTTTCATCAGTCAAATAATAGTTATTTTAATACATTCATTTTTAATTTAATAGATTAATGAATGCTACATATAAAAATTCATTCGTAAAGATGCGCATAATTTTTATTTGCGGTAGTACATTTTATATAAATTGAATAATTATGTAATAAATAGTTGAAAAGCCTGCTGAAACAGTCTAAAATATAGGCCAAATTGCAAAAAAATGAATAAAGTAATTAATTAAATAGATGTTTATGTGTGAATTAGTTATTAATTAATAATAATTAAAATAACTTAGATATCGCCTTGACAGTTCGTTAGAATAATTTTAATGTTTTTAAAAATTATACCTACATGTATTTAAAAAAAGGCATATACTCGCGCCATGTGTCAATTAGTAGATAACATATATGGGAGCTCGCTTGCCATCTATTCGTGCACATCTGAATCACTACGCCTAGCAACTGAATCATACATACTACGTACGCTGTAGATATATATTGGGAAGGGAGAATAATATTGTGAACTATGGTAAAAGAAGATGATTGAGCAAAAAAGATTAAGAACTACTGATTTAATTCTAATATATTCTATTAATCCGGCTTAGCGTTCTCGCCGGTATGATTAAATGTAATCAATACCTTAGTTCTACCTGAATTCATCGATATCTCTTAGGTAATTCAATCGGCTCTTGGGTTTTGCAAAAGGTAGGCTACTGTGCTAATCCGATAGATCTTGCATTAGGTTTGCTCAGTGGACTGAGAGGCTAGTTAATTTCGAACATCAAGCGAAATCCCGCTTGCACCACGAGGGTGGGTACACTAACAGCAGGGACGCCGAGGACATTGCGTTCAAAGGACCTCAGAGGGCACGAGAGCGTAATGTGTAATGACCCCTTCACTGTTACGGGAGGTGATCACTGAACCTTTTGCAAGCTCATCCACTCAAACACCTATCTTAAAAGTTCCCGGGCGATAAGACGACTATCAAATCATTTTCTCATTTGTCTGAGAATAAATACGAGTCTACAGCTGTTTAGGAGAGATTAAGAGAAAAACTACAGAAGCAATTTCGAAATTACGGACGACTACGTACATCTAATTTGAAATATTAACAGCAAACAAATCATCCACATTCAGAAACTGCGGTTTCGCGTTGATCGATAAATTAAGCTCCTCAAAGTCTTTTTAACCCACTTAAAGTTTTTTAAACTTTTTAAAAAATGTTATGCAATTTTTAAAACGAAGAGATATTCTCACGATAACCCTGCTCTACAATTTCGCATGCCACGCCAGGAAGAAAATACATATCTTTAAATACCACTGAATACGAGACAATCGCTTCTTTAAAAGTAGTGGTATTATACCACCTCTAGCCCGTTCTCTAGTCTTCAAGTTCCGAAAGAATGGCGAGAGTACGATTGGTTTCCACTCTCATACCCACTGATAATATATTTTGCCCTCCCACCCATATTTCCAAAATACCCATTTCGGCCAATTTACTTAACAATACACACTAGAATTGAACATTTAAATGTACCACAAATTTCTGAGGATGAGTAGAAAATTTAGCTATTCGAACATTTACGGTTTTACGATGAAAATATTTCTGAAATGGATTTCTAACGCTCATTAATTCTCAGAAGTGACAAACATCGTTTTGTGCCGGAACAATAAAGAAGACGTTAAAAAAAGATGCAGAAAAAATGCTTAAAGGCCATAAAAAAGTAATGACGTAGAAAAAGAATAAGATATATGAGGAGGGGGCATGAAATGGAGTGAAAAGAAATTAAAGGAGCATTTTCAAGGAGTTTCATCGTTCTCGGAGCACTAGAATAAAAAACAAAGACGCAAATGAGAGAGCCATCGAAAACATATACCTTGTATATATATATATGTTCGTCCTTTTATGTGTTCCTATCCCTTTCCATTTCCTATGATTGTATGAATTTATTCGCGCCTTTGAGCGTCTGATTTTCGAATGAATGAGTATATTTGGCCACGTTGGCTCTTTTCTTCTTCTTCGGCTATGCGTGCCTTTAAATCGCACTGTTCACCTCTGTATTTGTTGTATGTCTGTATTCCTCTTTACCTTTCCTCTTCCACTTGTGTTCGTCTCCTATATGGTGGGTGAAAAAGCTCCTGCGCGCCATCTCTGGCCGCTAAAAAGTTGGGCAAGGGGTGTGACATAAAACCCCGTCGAATTCAGAAGTTAGTTGAGTAGCCTTGCTCGTGTAACTGGTAGCACACTCGACCGGCAATTGGGAGATCCAGGTTCGAATCCTGGGTAAGGTGAAATTTTTTCTGTCTGGATTCGACAAATTTTCATCTTCCCCACCAAACCCTGTGTTCGTCCTTTTATGTGTTCCTATCCCTTCCCATTTCCTATGATTGTATGAATTTATTCTCGCCTTTGAGCGTCTGATTTTCGAATGAATGAGTATATATATATATATATATATATATATATATATATATATATATATATATATATATATATATATATATATATATATATATATATATATATATATATATATATATATATATATAACCTTGGAAGTTAAAATGACCTAATCGAGGGCAAAATTCTTGAGAAGAAGTGAATTTGGTGAAGAGGGATGAATTATATTCACTTGCTCAACAGAACCCTTATTAATGCTATCGGAAAAGTTTATTTAGTGGTTCTTGTGGTAGTCCTTTCATATTCTTCGCCAAGCGCAATGATTTTGAGAAGAAAACAGGCATACGAACGTGCGTAAGGCTTGTGATGATTTATAAGAGAAAACTGCAAATATCTTATGGAAAGTGTAACAAAATTATCAAAAGCACTGGGTTAACCAGGTGGAAATTATTATTAGGGAAATCTACCGGTTAAGGTTGGTTGAAACGGAAGTGTTAAGTACTATCTAAATTTTGAAGTAAAGTATTACCTCACACAATCGACATTGGGAATGACTAACTAAAAAAAATTGGTTTAACCTTTTTGAAGACAAATAAAAATAGGAATGAGAGCAAGATTAAGCGCAAAGCAGTAATCAAACTAGAATGTTAAAAAACTAAGAAGAGGGAAATCTTAAGAGAAGAATTTAAGGAAGTAACTTTTGTTGAAGTAAACTTAGGAAACCACAGTGGCAGGAAGCAGGACCAAAGAGACGGAGGGAGACTTGTGAAATATGGAAAACCAATTCCATTCCGAGATCTGGTGAAGCCTGCCAAGAGAAAATCAGTGTCAGGCGTTCGGGTCTGCTAGTGGCACTTCATAAGATTTAATTTCTTTCCGCCGCGACTTTTTCTCTCTGCTACGCTCATTAGGGAGATTTGAGAGGCTTAAGGAATTCTCCCTCCGGATCTCATGCAACGGGTTTTGCAACTCAAGGGATGCCCATGGCTATAAAAAATACGTCTACCTCTAAGGAGTCCCAATAGTAATTTTCTTAAAATATCACCTTTCCGTTCCTTTTGAGCATAAAAATATGGATTTCAAGCGCCTTGACTGTATGTTTTAATGATTTTAAATTATATTTGATTATTTTATGATGCATGTATTAATGTCCGTGACAGTATTTCAGTTCATTTAATAACAGAATAAAATCATATTTAAGATAAAAATGTAATATTTTTAAAATATATTTTATTGCAACGTTCGGATATATCCGAGTGACAATTTTCATCCACTGACTGCAGAGTTTGACTTCAACCCACAAGGTTAACACAAAAATTTTCCTCTATAGCATGCATAGAGAATACCGCCCGAAGTATTATGTATGCACTTTGTAGTATGCCACTTAAAAACCATTTAACAACGGATTTAATCAATTTTTCCACTGTTGTAATGCAGTTTTATTTAATAAAAAAATTTGAACATCTTTCTGCGGATATTTGACAAAATAATGAAGGTACTCCGAAATATGTTCACGTAGTAAAAGAGTTAGTGTAATAATTTGAAAACTGGAGCACGCTCACTCAAGATGCGTCGTGAATGCCAATATATTTATGAAGTAATTCATCTTCCTAGGGTACCCAAAAGCATATGTTGTCGGCCCCGGAGGAAACGGGGTCCTCGCCGAATAATCCGAAGGTCGCGGGTCAGGTGATTGGATCTTTCACCACTCAGGACATGGTTATTTGTTTCAATCCGTTATTACTTGTTGAAACACCCGATGTAAAAGGTCAGAGTTCTTTTCGGGTCCGTGGATATAAATAAATACAAGGTCTTGTTAAACTCAGTCGTGTAATAAGAATCGTTTGCACCTCTGCCCTTCTGTCTTAAACACTCATGTCAGTTCAACAAGAGGCTAATGTAATAAGTAAAACTCGAAACATCGGAGACATTCAACTCAACGTCCCCGTCACCCAACGTTAAAATTTCACCACGGAAAAACGTGGTCTCTTTCATGAGATATTCCTCCCACATAACTTATCCTCTTTAATGAACATCTTCATATCATGGTGTAATTCAGGCTTGTTTCACTGGATTTGGCGGAGATAAGACATTACGATAGGAGTAGAAACTGGGGGAGATGGGAGAAGAGAAATGTTTCCGAGAAACTGCTCTAACGATGTAAAGTGATACAGTAATTGCTTGATTAATGAAGATTAAAGGTGACTTAACTGTGGAACGAATACCTAAGCGAGTCCTGCCGTTTTAGCAGAATTCATCAGTTATTTGACGGGTGTGATCCAATCGACGGGTGTTTCGCAACGAGTTAAAGAGAATGTCACCTAAGAGAGGTTATCGCGACTTAAACATCTAACGAAAACTTTCTGCAACAGTGAAATTTGTTATCTTCGGCTGAACTTTGTGGATGATGTCGCCTATGTGACGAAACCGGTCGTACATTAAATTAATTAGTGAAAATATACAACGTTTATTTATTTAGCGACTCCTACAACGGGACCATCTTTGGTACCATTTGAAACATAAGAGTACCGTCATGAAGGAACACCTAGGTTAGTATCCCTACTTTGATCTACACCAGTGAATGAAATCCGCTTCCTTTAAAATCAATACACCTATAAAACAAAACTTTGCTATAGCTATATAATCCATTGAATTAATTCAATGGACATCTAATGTTCGAGACTCGTTTTTAAATAGTGTTATTGAATATGTAACTAAAATAATTTCTATGAGCAGTAAGACCTTATTGATTTCGTTTTTAGTGATTTAAAATGTACTATCATGCACTCTACCCCTTCCGCTTGCAAACTGCAAGCGCCCATTTACTAGTTGAATATATAACTACACCGTAAAAGCGGTAACTTTATGCTACCGTGTAAGGCATTAGAGAAGTGGAATATAAAATGATACCTTATATGGAATTCAATAAACAAGTATCCGTTAGAGCAGGAAACCCCTGAATTTCATTTTAGGCAATTGCTTTCCACGGAGGTAAATGAACGGAGTCACATGCACGCATGGAAGAAAATTCGCAAGGTGGAAAAGTCATCCGTCTTCACTTGACAGGAACTAGAAACTCCACTTCACGGCCGGGAGAGACGTGTTAGCACTTCGAGCGGGTTGGGCTTCTATCCCAACTGTCGATACCTCTGTTTCCAACGACGCGACCAAGGAACGCCACGATCAGTATATCCTCTGCCATTAATTTGAAGCGCGGCATGGCCGGAGTGAAGCCGTATTTCTTGCACCGAAATGCCGTATTGGATTAGCCCAGAATGACTCATAGCTAAGCGAAGTAAAGTGGGAGCAATGTGGGATTTGAGAACCAAGATTCGCATAAGAATATCTCCGGCGTCATTTGGCGGAATTGTTTTCAGTCAAACATGATAAAGTAGAAGACTATACTATATTCCACAATTTTAATTTCCATTAACCGGTAATGCTTTCGGCACCTTATACCATTTCCCAGTTTGGAGATCATGGCCGGTTAATAGAAATAATAAAAATGTGGAACGTAGCCTCGCCTTCTTATTTATCATGCTTAAACAGGCCATGATAGAAGTAGCACATACTAGAGGAAGTGGTCGAAAATAAAACTTCATGAGTCATTAAGTAGGTTTTATTGCGACAGCGCTAGTCAAGACAAATGAAAAATCGCTCATTTTCTTCTCTTTCTTCTCTTCTTTTCTTCTCGCTCTTTCTCACTTGGCTGAAAAAGATATGACCAATGACATGTCATAGAATTTGGAGGGCAAAATTAGGATTCTATTTATGATTGATAGACGAACATATGTTGTAATTAAAATTTTACTTTTTTTATATCCCATGAGGTCGACTGCAGCATCCCTCCTGGTGAAATAATGCAATTGACATCCACCGCAAACATAGTCCTGCTCGTGGCGGACCGTCACGACGGCTCCGCCCACACCTATACCTAACTAGAATGCTATGCCTAGAACATCGGGTGAGCGTGAGGAGGGAGTAAAAGAATAGAAGTTAAGGGCAAAACGGATGGCAGCAAGATAGGACGAGTTAAAACGGACTTAGCATTGGAAAAGAGACAATTCAAGGAAGGAAACTTCACAGAGAACTCCCCGCGGCACGGGGGATAGTGGTCAGGACTTTCCAGGGAACCCTACAATTTAATTGATCGATCTACTACATACACTATTTCGATCTTCACCTCGGCAAACTTATTACCTTTCTTCATCACATCCATATAGTCTATTCTCTTTATTATCCTTTTTCCACCGACTCAACATCCTTCCCTTTATAACGGTCTGCAGCGTCCCCTCGCCTATCGATAACTCTTCCAACCACCTACTCTGCCTCCTCCTAATCTCCTCTAAAAATTACCTCTCCTCACCCAGTATACCAAGCACTTCCATGTTTGTATTCCGTTCTGTCCTTCTCTTTTCTCCATTTTCCTCCACACCCACATCAAAACCGTCTGCTGCCCATTCTCACCCTCTTTCCTCAGAGTCCACGTTTCCTCACCGTACAAACCTACACTTCATATTAACCTTTTCGCTAACCTTGTGTTTATATCCTGTCCCCGCCATCAGCTCCTTCAAATTGCAGAATTCTTCTTTCGCTAGCGAAATTCACCTTATAATTCCCTTGGTGCTGTGCCCATTTTCCTCCAACTTACTTCTCAGTTAATTAAAGAGATCTACTTTCTCCAGTTTATGTTTTCTTCCTTATAGTAATAGCCTTATTATCTCCTAGAAATTCTCATTACTTTTGTTTTTTTAAAAGAATCTATGAAAATTGAAACGCCCTTCAAACAAACAACCAACCAAAAAGTATCCATTCATCGAATATTACAGTAGAGTACTTTAAATGAATGTAACCCAATCGATTGAACAGAAAGCGTTAAACAGCGGATGGAAGGACTAGGTTGGGAGCCGTTAGAAACTGGGAGCCAGCGCACTAGGCTTATATTACTTAAAAATTCAGATCTGGTGATTCCAGTGCGACACGGAGGATATTATTTTATCCCCGCGCTATATCTCCTGGTTACTGATGGAAGTGGCAAAATAAGAAATAGTACACGGCCAAACTGATAAGTACAAAAAGTCCTTATCACACACCAATATTCACTGTAAAAAAACAGTCATCAATGTAAAACTCATCCTTGACTTACAATTCACCTCTGCCATCTCCCCCTCCTTTCTCCAATTCCCTCACCATTCATGGCTGGTGTCCTAACACCCCCTGCCACACGTCTATGCGACGACTCGCGGGGAAGTAGGTAGACGTGGATGCAGATAAATCGAAAATAATTAATGAGTACATCAAACGAATGTATCTTTGGTGAGAAAGAGCAGTAAAATAAATGATCGAAATTACCTAGTTTTTTTACCTACGAAATTACCTAGGCTTCCGTATAATAATGGCGCTCGTGCATTCGTCGAATTCTAACTTCTCTAGTTCCCTCCGCTCAAACTTCAACGCCAAACACTCACCTCTTCCCCTCCCTACGCCCCCTCCCCTCTTTCCCCCACCCACCTCGTTCTCCTCCGAACTTCCGCTCAAAGAAATCTTCCCCTCCCCTTCTCCCTCCACTGCTGCCTCCCCTCTCCTGCCCGCCCTCCCATCCACCGCCTCGGAGGCGCCTCTCAGGTTCCCATAGCAACCGGCCGGAGGAGCGAAAGCAAAGAGGAAGGAAGGGGGATAAGTAAAGAAGAGGGAAAGAGAGAGAATATGACAAAATGAAAAACGAGAAGATGAGAAGAGAGTGAAGGGAGGAGAGGAGGTGGAGAATAGGAGGCGAGTACACGTTACGAAGAGGATATCTCTCCTGGGATTCCGGTAATCCAGGATTCCGAGAATTCGGAATTCCGGGAATCGGTAGATTCCGGTGGTATTTTTTGGCTGATTAAAAATTCCCGGGAAAGTCTAACCTCCCGGTAAAATCAATGCATTCTTTTCTCCACATTTAATTTTGGTTATTTTCGGTTTAACAGGAATTTTTTTTCTAATACACTGACTAATTAACCCTTTGTTTCAAAATCAACTTTCCTTGTCATTCCTAAGAAATTCAAGGACTTTTTTATCCGTTGTGTCTATTCAAGTTTCCAGTGAACCGGAGCGAATTTTTATTTGTAAAAATCTAACGACGAGAGTTTCTCATAACTTTTTAGTTGATTAAAAATTCCGGGAAAGTCTCCCTTATCCCGGAATCCATTAAAAAAATCTTTAATCTTGGTTATTTTATGTTTTTAACAGGAAATGTTTTTCTATTACGAAGTTGATTCGACCCATAAGTTTCAGAATACCACTTTCCTAGAGAGTCCTCAGACATTTTATAAGCAAGTTAAAAACACTTTCCGATGCATTCATTAAAAACTAGGGGTATAATGTAACAATCTTCCATAGAATACAAGAATATTTCTCAATACGCATTTTAAAAGAAATATTATTTTAGTTCGTTATAGGAATTAATAAAATAATATAAAAAATAAGCAATAAACAATTTTTAAAATAAACAATTTACTCCTCTGTTCTAGGTTCATTCCGTTTTGAGTATATACTCAATATAATTAAGCCTATCCAGAGATCCCGGAAAGAAAATCAGTTTTATCCCGGGATAAGCCAAGGTCCCGGAAATGAGGAACTCTAATTACGAGGGAAGAGATGGAATACACATCCTGACCCATGGACTTCCTTCAGAGCGAGGGTTCTGCTGCTTTTTTCCTCCTCGCAGGTATTATAAGACACGGAGCCAACTCACAAAGGGAGGCGAAGAGTTTTATTTATGAATTGAATATAAAGCACATTCTAAAACCATGTAATTTTCTTTAAAAAAAACCAGTCAGAATGAAATGTGTAAGACGACATCAAAGGGTACATCGTCCGTGGTTCACAGCACGGCTGATGGGCGAGGAGAAAAAAGAACGTGTACAGAGAACTCATGAGTCATGTGGCTGCTTTGAAGGTTCGCCCTTAAAGCCCCAGATACTCCCTTATGAGTAAGGACGAAATTAGGCGGTAAAAGAGCAAGTTGTGCCAGGATACACCCAACAATAGACGGAATGGACTTTAAAAGAGCGGAGTGAACACTTTAGTTATTCAGACAATTAGTATTTTAAGCGGAAGTAAGCATGCTACAAGGAGTAAAGCGTTGGAGAGCTGATGACGGAGAAGTGTATGAAGAAGAGTCTGCCGAAGAGTTTAATACGGAGTGTATTGTTGTATAGCGGCAAAAACGTCTACTCTGAGAAAGGAAGTCGAGATTAGGCTGCAGGCCACAGGATGTGGAGGAGAATGGAGGCGGTGGGATGGAGGGAAAGGAAGACAAACGAGGAAGTGCTTGGTATGGTAGGTGAGGAGAAGAAAATGATTGAGTAAATTATTAGAAGGCAGAGAAGATGATTGAAAGAGGTTGTGAGAGGCGAGGGGATGCTGAAGGCCGTGATAGAGGGGAGGGTATTGGGTAAGCGGGGAAGAAAAATACCAGACTATGAACGAGATGAAGAGGGACATGATGCATGGGGATATGGAAAGATGTTGCCTAGTTAGGGGTTGCCTAGTAGGCATACTTAAATATTAAAAATCTTATGACAGCTACCCAATGTAAGGTTTTTAACGAAGGTGAAATGATATGTGGCGCTGTATAACTCGAAAACCTTCTTACGAGGGAGAGTGTCAAAATATTTTTATTAAAAATATTGAGATGGGAAGAAAATAAACTAGATAGAGGGTAAAAAAATGAAAGTGTATGATGGGACAGGGAAAAGGAGGAAATCGCTGTAGAAACACGAAAGAGACGGAAAAGAGAATTGCGGAAGCCATTACAGACAGAAGGATGCGGGAAAACAGGAAGGAAAATAACTGTCATTATGTTCAGGATAAACGGAGGAAGAGAGCATAGCGAGATGAAACATAAAAAGAGAATGTAGTGTAGCATTTTAACATAATCCGTGTTTCCTATTGTTACCATGCTATATTATGAACATGCCCTAAATTGGTAGCTAGCTTTTGTCAGTTTGTGAAACAACAATGTTTACCGCTATTGTGGGAGACAGTCGTGAAACCGATCTGATATTTTTTGCGTGGAATATTACGAAATGTTGTTCAATTAAAGAGCGTACATAATATTAACCAGCAAAATATCGGAACCAGCTCCAAACCAATACGATAGGCAGATGATAACAACATGTTGTTTGTATAATCAAGCAATTTCAAGCAAAAATGTCTTTAACGCAGGGAAAGCAAACAGAGATTTGCATGATCTGTTAACATCAAACATAAATTCGTTAGCCAGGCATTTTACATATTGCAAAATATAATACTTATTATTAGTTTTACGGTTACGCACAATCGTTCTCTCTGGATTAATCAATAAAAATGGGTTTCAAATACTATAAAATATTTCCGTTGGTACACAGACCTATACCACGATTATAGGTATCAAGGTTGTAATCAAATCATAAGTCAGAAGGAAACAACTCCCACAGTTCCTTGTCAAATCAGTTCTAAACACGGAGAAATTGTTGCACGTTCATTTATTAACAAGTATTGGCGTGGAATAAGATGCGAAGTTGTTCTTTAACAGTATGCTCCAAGCAGGATAATTAAATGAGTTTCCATCTAGTGTTAAATAAATAGAAAGGCAGGGTATAAAACACCTAATGAGTTTTATCAAATAAATTGCACATGTCTTTAACACCGGAACACTATTCAAAGGCTAATGGTCCATACGAATTGATGCAGTATATTACGAATAATTGTCCTTTACAGTACCTATGTAAATGGCGGAACTATTCGGCAGTTTCACTACATGATGTTAACCAAATCCCTAGGCAAAGGATAACAACATGAAATGTGCAATATAAAAAAATTTACGTCTTCAACCCAGGGACATATTCAAAAAGGTGATACCAATGGTCAATAAATATTGCCATGGAATATTATGAAGCAACTCTTTTTTAAATTAGGTACAGAACAGAACTACTTCGAAATGCAACACCAACTTGCTTCCACTTAACTGCTAGGCGGAAGACCTAGCGCACAATATCATATAATTTGTAAGTCTTCAACACGGGGACAGGATTCAAAGGACAATTATATTAAGCATTCGGGAACTCGAGGGGGATGGTTAATTACTCCCGTTACTCATCCTTGAAAACACCCACGCTCCTCAGCCTGCATTTCTCTGCCGCAGTGAGGGCGGGGGAGAAGGGGAGGGTCGTTTGCCCATTCATTCACTCCAAAATCTCTCAGACTTCCCGAACAAGGGGAAAATTAGGCGTCAAGCCAGACCAGATCCGGAAACACCATTAATTAGGGATTTACTTCACAATCCCATCGCGGGCGTGAAAAAGAAGGCAATTATCGAAAACAATGGAAAGAGTCGAGGCAAAGTAAACCTTCAAGGACTCAGGAGAACATTTTACACCGGCACAATTCGCGTCAAAAAAATACGATTCAGATGAAGTGTTTTGTTGATACCTTAAATTAATACACTTGCCATGCTCCCTTTCAAACAGTAGATAGTTTCGCCGAAATATTTGCTTATTGCTTTTATCTTAATCCATTTTCAACCTTTGTAAAATAGAGGAACGAAAAAATTCCTCATTCTTAAAACGACAGAAAAAAAACAAAACACGGTTAATCGAATACCAAATAGTAAGCCAGGCAGCATATACATTGATTTCATTCCTCCTCAAAAGGAAAAATGTGACTTCTTTAAAACCAGCTAGAACAAAATTTTATATAATTTCAAACCAGGAGAAGAAATGATTTCGTAGCTCATGTGAAATTGCACAGATTATTTTCAATCACAAAACAGTGCAGTTCCAGATTTGGGGTTAAGTCCTATCTGTTCCAGTTTTTGCATGATCCTCTAAAAAGCCGCCCGGAAGGTACGCGCAAGTATTTAGCGAGAATTTGTAGGAGCTCTATAGTAGGCTTGGCAGGTGAAAAACAGGATTTTATTTTTCGGAATTTTCAGGCCCAGTACATGGGATGAGCTCTTCGTCCGAGCAGGATATAAACCATGAGTTAGTATGGGAATTTGGGTCACTACTCAGTAAAATATTCCGTGGCGTTCCATCAAGTTTATCGCATGCGGCAGATTAAAATCAATTTTAAACGTGCACATTATTCTCTTTTGTTGAATTGAATCCTTATATAATAGCTAATATTGGGAAGGGGGAAATATATATTCTGAACAATGGTGAAAGGAGGGAATTGAGCAATAAAGGTTGAGAACGTCAGATACAAACCAATATTGACCATTATTACTGTGATTAGAATATCTAAAGAGATATTCGACAATTTTACGACTATCGCTTCACTTTGCCATAGATATCTTGACATTATTTCCAAATTTGGACTGGATTGGACTTGGAACTCTGGATTCATAGCTCAAATTGAAGATTAAGTTATATTTAACTATCTTATAGCGGAGGGAAACGTAAGTCAAATTCTTTGACGTCCAAAGAGTCTAATTGCATTAGTTCATCCTCAGACAACGAAATAAACATATCTATCAAAATGATTTCACTAATGAGAACACGTATGAAAATTTTCACGCAAATCTGTGCATAAGCAAAAATCGCTCTTAAGTAAATAAGTACACCTAAAGTAAATAAATAAAACTAGCAGAAGACGCCGCACGAAGATATTTCCGGTACAATGTAGTCGCGGAAGCCTTCACGTGGGGGAGAACGGGAATGGCAGGGGGAAGGGTGGGGCGGGGGGGCATTCGGGTCCCGGATAAAGCGAGGCGGAAGTGCGCGGGGAAGTGTGCTGGCGTGGAGGATGCTGGGAAAACGGGAAGGCAGAAATGCGAGAGTAAACACAGCTATTTACAATAGGCGAATATTTGCTGTTTCTTTGTTTGAAGAGACGTTAACATCATCAGAAAAACTTCTGAAAATATGCGTGAGACATGGGAATGGTAACGACTACGTAAATATACTCCGTTGTTTTTATTTTTTGAACTTAAATTTCCCTTGAGAAACTGCTGACACTATAGAACTCAAATCTATGCTTAATAATTACACCCATATGCACATACACGTCGTTCCCATGCGTGGTAGGTAGCCACAGTAAAAATATTATTTATTGGCATTACATATAGGAAAAAAGTTATAGTAACTTCTTCCATATTTCGCTATCCTGGGATACCTCTGTTGCTTCTATGGCATTTATGCATTGCTTAATAACTACACAATGTCTATTTCTTAAGACTCCAGATATTCCTATTCTTCAGTCTCTTCAACCAAATTAACTCATGAATTACTCGATCTATTCCTTTCTCACACATCATTCACTCTTAACATGCTTCAGGCTGGACTTGGCAGAAAAAGAACATGTTACTGACAGAAATAATGTAATATTATTCCACACACAATTTATTGGTAACCCACACAACACGCTATCGTCATAATCACGGGTACCAAGATTTGTACAATTGTAGCGCACCCTTGGTGATGATGACTTCAGTGCACTAAAACTGGTTTTTGTGACCAATAAATTTTTAGTAGAGTAATACTAAGTTAATTTATTTAGTAGCATTCACTCGTATTCTTGTACATATTCATCAAGTGACTGGATGAAAGAAAAAATATCACTAATAATTTTACAGAATATTTTATTTCAATAACCACCAGACAGTCATTTCTTACATAGCTTATCCGGTTGATGACACACAGGGTTCTGTCTGTACTCTTTCCTGAACATGCTGAATCTTAACTATACTTTTGATAAAGTCTAGCTCCTTCAATCCTAATAGCTCCTACCTTTAAACCCATTAGATTCGCTTTATCATCTTTCGTGACAAAATTATCATTCGAACCAAGTCGTACATGATTTCCCGCGTTATAAATAAACCTTTATTTTGAGGCGCTGTATATTCCAAGTTCGCAGAACAGAGTGGTTCAAATTAGTCAGCACACACTATATTTATTTAATGCCGTTTTCATATCTTTTTATTCAATACCATATCGTGTTTGGCCGTATCTTTTTGATTTTGTAAACATTTATCGGATTTTTGACTCCCAGGGTTATTTATGTACGGTTTCCAGGAAATTTCGAACAAAGACGCCTTAAGGAAAGTATTGCCTTCTGCATAAATTATGAGAGCTCCTAACTTTATACCAACTACATTCTCTTGATTGTACTTTAAGACTGCATTGTTATTCGAAACGAGGGTAGTGAATGTTTTCCCTTGATATAATTAACCTTTATTGTGAGGCATTGTACATTTCCAGATACGCAGAACAGCGTCGTTCAAATTAGTACATCGCACCACGCTACGAGATACGTGGAAGTCCCCACAGGTTAAGCGAAGGAAGCATGTATTCTAGCTAGAAGGATACGCAAACGAGGGGGATTTACCAAGTTCCTTCCGACCATTTTGTAGTTATTCTTCCTCTTCCCTCCCACCCGCTCAACACCTCACACCCTCTACCTCCCCCCACTCACTACACCCTCCAAATTCTTCCGGTTGTTAAGGTGGTAGGAGCGGTTTTTGTTTATGTACAGATTTTCGTGAAACTTTGCAAACTTGTTCCTATCAGCTAAATCTATAGACAAAAGTGGAAAAAATTCTTTTTACCGATTAGGTCTTTTGGCAATTGAATTATATACTAACACGTACCATTATGGCATGTGAGACATATTTGTAAATGATTCAATTTCATATACATATTTTATTCTAAACGAGGAATAATATAATATATATCATTATAGTGGTTGCTAACAAATATCAAGGTTTCACGCCGAGTGAAAGTTTCGAAAAAAACTAAATTTCGCCAAATTTCTGATACCACGCCGAAAACTAAAGTCAAAACCTGCTTTAATTAAAGCAGAAATGTACAAGACAAATATTGCATCATTTCCATTTCTGCATATATGTTGAGTTCCTAAGATGTACTTAAATGAAGTGTGGTCCTAGAAAATTTTTGAATAAATTTAACAATTATAAGTAGGTACATACACTGAATGACCCACGATTACCGTTCCAGGCACTTTGAAAACTTGTATCCGTGCATATGAACACTGGGTGTGCGATATCCGCCGAATTGAGCTCGCGGGATAAGCGACTCAGCTCCGCTCTTGTACGGGGTGAGGACAACGAATGAGATAAGCCCAGCCCCAACACAAAAGGAGAACGGCGCGCGCGATTTTTTTTCTTTCACGTGATCCTTATTTGCTTCGGAGAGCTTGTTCTTATTTTTTTCTCAAGAGTTTGCCATTTGCACAATGGTGTTTCGGCGTCCTATTCGTCGACAATTCTCCCTCCACGCATGCTTATATTTTTTTGTGTGCCCGCGGCCGAGTGGAGTCCCTTTACTTGTTCCCTCACGACGAGTACGGGCAAGGCGGAATCCGCCAAACATTGGGATTACGGCATTGAAAGTAGCAGTTCCCATACATTCCCTCCTACTGTTTACTTCTTCTTTCCGACGTCCCAAACAATATTTTCGTGAGCAGACATTCCTAAAACTGCCTCAATTTTTTCATGCGCTTCGGATGCATTTATCTCCGCTTATAACAACCTATAAAAATGCTTTTATTGGTGGAATGAGCCGCACTGGCAACATGGAGACATGTTGTACGAATTCAATTTGGTCTAGTTTCACATTTGTTGCAAACAAATAACCATAACTATCTCCGCCCGAAGAAAAAAGCTTCATACTGGAAAGCTATTATGGTTATAAGGCTCCTATAATGTTCTAACTGATATGATGCTATATTGTACATATTATCACATGTATTTAGATAATTTTTTCAAAGATAATTTCAAAGACAATTTCTAGTAAAATTTGGAACAGATTACTGGAAAAAACAGACTCGGTATATGCGTTTATTAGTTCACGCCTCCAATATTCATCGGTGTATGAAAACGAGAACCATTGAACCTGCGCACATTTATCATTTATCAATGCGGAAATAGGGGAAAATGACAGGCTTGTATCTAACGCATGGTGCGGGGATGATTTTTCCACTGGACCGGCCAGGAAATACATATTTCTTCGAAGGAGAAAAAACCTCTTTGATCTCCGGTCTTCCACACTATAACCGCGACTACCTATGTGAGCCAATCTAAGGTGGATGGAATGAGCCGTTCCTTCCCGTTGTGCTCAATCGAGGGGAAGAAAAAGAAAGAGGAGAGAATAAGACGACGGCCAGGAAGCGGATAACTCAAAAGACCTTTTGCTTGTCCAACACTCTTAAATCACTTCTTCCCTGCTGTGCACGATGTGTATTGGCCCTTTCACAGCCCTTGGAGAAATGGCTGTGAAATACTGCGATGCATCGACTGAAATATGAGACATTCAAGAGATATCGTAATTCGATGTTGATCATCCGAGCTATGCGATAAATCGAATTTCGATATTATTCATCCGTGATATGCGATATATCGAATTTCGATATTTATCATCCAGACTTTGAAATGTTTTGCATTTCAATATTGATCAATCATACTATGCGATATATCGCATTTCGATATTGATAATCCGTGGTGTGCCATTTATTGAATTTCGATATTCATTATCCAGACTTTGCAATGTATAGTACTTCAATATTGATCACCAGGGCTATGTGATATATTGAATTTCGATGATGATCATCTGGGCTATGCGATGCATTGCATTTCCGTATTGATATCAGGGCCTCATATATATATCGCTCTTCGATAATGATGATGTGAGATATGCGATACATAGCACGTGAATGTAATTCAATGCGATGCGATACATGCGATTTAATGCGATGCGATATGGGATACACGATGCGATGCATTGGACTGTGATTTATTCGAAACAATTCGGTGTTGTCGATTTTTTTCGATGTAAAATAATATCGCAATGCGATATTGAAAAATCGCACGCCCCTACCCACCCCCACGTGATGGCCACCTCTCCCTCCTTCCCAATTCCCCTCTTCCTACGTCCTCTCCACAGGCGACAAACGACCCTGTTAAAAATGCACGAGGAGGAACGGGAAGGCGTTCGGATTTTTTTGTTGCGATTCGGGTAAATCTGTGGGAAGCTGAGGGTCAGGGAGATTGGATGAATGAGGGCACGAGGATGTAAGAGGAGGAGGAGGAGCCTAAGGGAAGGAAGGAAGGAAGGATGATCTGTGAGTAACTGGGACTCCGAAAGTAGAGTACGCAAGAATGAGTAATTAAATGGATGGCCTCGTAAGCATAACGGCCGCTCGAATATTCTATTCGGTTTAAACCGCACCCAAGACAGTAATCTTCTACGTAGCTGAAATAATTGGTGAATAGGATCGATACCTCTGACACACCAGCAAATATTGTGAGAATTAACTCGAAGCGTCACCGTGAAATTGCCTAACGTACGTAACGAACTGTTATTAACTGAGTTCTATTTTCACACTCTTATTATTTACATGACAAACAAGGTTTCAGTACTTAGAAACTGATATACTATGGGACCATATTGATCGCAATCGGCCATACACACATCGAATCCTTCATGTCATCAAACTTATGTAATTTTGTACAACAAGGCAAACGGAATGAAAAACATATCGAGCTAGTGAAAAATGTTCACCCAAGAAAGGCACATCAGAGCTGACGTATAGGCGTAGCAAAACTTGGTGGCACTCGCTAGAACAGAAAATGACGTCAGTGAGAAGAGAGCATACAAAAGAGGAGGGATATAAGTACTTAGGTGCTCTCTAGTAGTCCCCAACTAACCCATTCCGTAACTTTGCCCGCTCATCAATGCTTAATTCGTCCTCAGTGACTTAAAACTCTCCCCTGGCGAGTTCCACCAAGTTTCGCAATACCTATTATATCTGCCTTCAGATTACCGTGGGAAAATTATGGGTGCAAAAACTAAAAGAGTGATAAAAGAATAAAACAGAAGTAAAACAAGCAAGTATCAAGAGAGCACAACTAGCAGTGGGTTACTAAAGGAATGAGAATACCAGTAGATAACAAGTTATCTTCCAGTAAGTAGGCTGCTGTGGACAATCCGAGAGGATGATAATAATGACGATCGCTTAAACAGTGTAACTACGTTTGGACTCAATAAAAAACAGACGACCATCAGTTAGTTCCATATTTCCCCGAACGCCACCTCGTACACGGCGGAGACAGGAGAGGGCAAAAGCGCACGTGTCGACGCCAGGACGACTGGAGACGAGAAGGGACGACCCCGGACAAAATTCTCTCGGGAGACAAAAAAAAAGAAGGAAACACGAAACCACTGCGCTGAGGAGGACGAAAACTCTTTTGAGTGGACGGGACGATAAAGCTGTCAGGAGTTGGAAAAACTCGGAAAAGGGGGAAACGAGGAAAAAATGGCGGAGGAGGAAAAGTCCTCGAGAGAAAAAGAGAGGAAGACACGAGGAGGAACAAACGGGAGAACAGAAGATGGGAGAGAAAGCCAGGGACGAAGGGGATGTTCGGAGGAGGGACAAGAAATCGTGATAAGAAAACGAGAGAAGATTAAGGTAAGGGGCGACAAAGAAGGGATGGGGTTGAATGGGCTGACAGCAGATGGCAGCACCCGCGGCGGGCATCGCACAAGAACGAGCACTTGTTACGAGCCCGTGGGTAATCAAGGATGAACACGAGATACTGCGACTCTGTCTTCCCCCTTGCAGATCTAAATAACACGCGACGGAAACAATGCTGAACAGAAACTGTAACGTAGCTTTTGGAAGCACTGAGGTAGGAGACGCGACGGAGTCCGCAGGTTACACGCTAGATCAAACTTTTTTTCCTTCGACCCTTGCAAGAATTTCTCTGCATTTTATTTACCTCCGTATCTTTAACATTACGTAATTGTAATGGGAGAAGCAAAAGAAACGCCACTGTGATTTTTGATTGTTGATTTTGTAGTGTTCAATAATTATCGAAAAGTGCCTTGCAGGCCATATTTCAAGATGAGACAAAAGGAAGATATTGACGATCAAATCTTAGTTTAAAACATTAATGAAAATATATTTACTAGCCAAAAGATCACATTGATTTATGCATAATACGAAATATTTAGCCATATATCATGAAAAAGATTTTTGATGATCTTCTTTCCATCGACCCACAAGCCCATATCGACCCCTCTCAACGCCACATTACTCCTGGAACTTAAGGACCCCTGCGGTAGGCTAAGGTTACTAGGTACATTCAAATCAGGCAATTTCAGGTTAACACGGAGAATGCTAGAATTTTGTTATGTAGGAAGTTCGATCACCAGTGATGGAAGAAACAAGAAGAGATATATGGTGAGCAGAGTAGCATGAGCTATAAGAAGGCATTCTACCAGAACACGAGTCCATCAACAACCAGCAACTCAAGTTTGGAATTAATAAAGCACTTCATTAAAACATACATTTAGAGAATGCTCTAATATGGCAGTGAATCTTGGACAATAACTGCAGAAGAACAAAGAAAGTTGGAAGCAATGATAATGTGGTATTATGAAGAATAAGGAAGATCTGACATAAAATGGACCGACAGAAACACTGATGAAGGAGTTCTCCGAGGAAGGAATGCATACTGAAAACTCGTCCAAGTAGAAGAAATAAACTTACAGCGCACGTTCTGAGACATAACGGCCTGTTGAAATCAATAGCAATTGGAATGAGAAAAAAACGCCAAGAGATATCCAGGATGACCAAATATAGAATACATCACGCAAATCATCATAGGCATTGAAATGAAGTTGAATCTTAAATGCAGGAATGAAACTGTTAGGAGCTGATAAGAGAGTGGAGTGGAGAGCTGCAGCAAACAAATCTTCTGATTGATGACTGCTGACAATAACGGAGACTTATATCACTTGTAACATGACCGGTTTACATGATTTACAAGGAAATATGATGGAGAATGTTCTCCACCCCGCACAAAATGCATGGAACAGACATGAGCAAAAATGTACGACGAAAATATACAGTTCAGATATACACAGTATGATAATTCGATATTCACCAGCTCCATCCACGAGCTCAAAAAATAGAGCGGGATATAATGTCATGCAAACAAACCGAACGTTTTGCTTCTTCCCTGTCCCAACCCCTTTATTCCCTTTTTCATGGCAGATGACCATGTTGCATCGACCTCCAGGCAGCATGCAAGAGTAAATATAGGCAAGGGGAAAGTAATTAGTGTGGAGTACATTTAAAATGGTTTGGAATAAGGTATTTGGTTCCATGATTGTATAACGCTGAAATAATTCAAGAAAAAAGTTCCATGTATTACAATTTTAAATTAAGTCTCTGATGTTGGTAGTTACATTTATTTGACCTATTTTATGTTGTTCATGGCAACGCATAAGATATTATCTTCATAGTAAAACCGAGGACAATATGAATCCTGGATTATCATCATTCTTGATAGTGAGTCAATAATGCAATATGAAATGGGTAAATTAGAGCAGTACAGAAAGATACAGGTTAATTGTTTATTTCAGCAATAATAAGACTGATTTAATTAACTTGTTTGGGAAACGCTCCCAACCTGCTTCATCCACAGAGTTTTCACTTCCAACTTTCCCATAATTAGCTCAAAATTTAGCTAATGTGGGCCCTCTTCATATGGGCTCCAATTCATGACGAGCAAACAATGAAAATTCATTTCATACAAGGAAAATTTACTCATATTGACCAACCGAATGAGTAAACACGAAAATTCACATACCATCAATCATGAGCAGAAGTAGCGCATGAATTAAACATTTTTGAAGTCTCATATTTAAAGAAAAAAATTCTTATTCACTAGTCTGAACCCAAAGAAACAATAGTATAAGAAAAAGCTGAGGACATCAAAATAGAAAGTTTTAATGTTAGGAGGTCTAGTTTTACCAGAAATCTATGTAATATTCAATCATTCATGTGATTATTATCGGCTAGGTTGGTTTATGATGGATTATTCCTACTCTCATTTTCCATCTTGTACAGTGTCTCCCTCTATGTAACCGACTTGATTTTCTCACTGCTTTCGAACAAAACAGAGAGCGTAGATACTGTCGGATTTTTATTATAGATACTCTAATTAGGCTTTATTTACAAACAAAAACAATAAGTTCATTGCAAGAAGAGTTAACCCAGAGTTTTATTTGTATAATTCAGCGTTGGGTTCTGTACGATATGTATTTTAAGTTCAAAAAATAATAATTTTTATGTCGTCATTGTGATAATTGTCCAGGTTTTTGGCTCCTTGTCTTGGAACTGCTCACTTAAATAATTTATATCTTGAAAAATGTTCATTTGATGGCTATTAAATTATACACAGGCACATATGTTGGTGGTGTAATACAAAAGTTAAAAATTTTTTCAATCCCCCCAAAAAAAAGTTATTATCATTTTTCTCAGCCCATGATAAACGTACGACAGGATAATTAATCTTGTTTAGAAGCTCTCAGTCATGGTTATTGGAAACCACCACAACCGGTTTCGATTATTCGGTTATTGGTTATTAGTTTAACTTGTTTTACAACAGGCCGATAGGTTCGTTTGTATTCTAAGCCTTAACTCGAGTATCCATAATAAAACATCAGACTGCAGTTACGCGGACGCATAGTAATTATCATTCTATTCGAGAAATTACCGTTTCATTATTCTTGTCCACATAGCACAGTAAAAGTTTTAAAAGCAATCACCATTTAGTTTGTCGGGAAGACAAGGTGAATAAAAATTTCAATCGTATTCGTCCGTGAAATTCTGTACATATACATTTCCCTCTGCAGAGCTCGCGGCTCTCGGAGTACCAAGTAATTACGTATCCTATAATTATGTTTTATGCTTTTAAAGGCTTATGTACTCTCCAACGGGCATTTTCAAATGACACGCACATGACAAGTCGATGCAAGCGTAAAATATTTAGGTACGAAGTTTTTCAGAAGTGGACATTTGCGGGGAACGGACTCTAGAAGCGTGAAACACTGACCCATATTTTCATTTCGCATTCACCAGCTTTTTTTTATTCACGAAGTAAAATTCTCCTCACCACTATTTTGAGAACGACAACTTACAGCTCGCGTTTAGAGAGGTTCATATAGCTAAGTCTCGGTTTACTCTTTAGAATTACAGTTTCCGTCATTGACACATCTGTAATAAGTTTCAGAATTCTACATATATTAACTAAAAAACACGAAAATACTCATTGGCTTTTTATTCCAATTATCCTTTGTAATTTTTAGCCTACTTCTCAATCGTAATTCTCCGCTTCCTCTGAAGTCCTCTTCGAGTAAGTGAGATGATTTTCATATCATTTGTACCAATAGAATGAGTAAGTTTACACTAGGTAGCCTTCGTGCTAAAAGTAATATATATTTGTTGTATATCTAATGATAATTCATTATCTCTGGTACATTACCTATGGTACCCTACTATTTACATTCTTTTTATCCTGAAATAACATAAGCTAGTATATATATTAAACATAAAACTCAAAATCAGGTTCGACGTTGAAGACGAAGCGAGTCACTTATTAAATTGGCGGCCACCATCAGGTTTACAGCACACGTTAAATTTACGTATTTAAACGAAAAAGAACTTCATAATTATTTCAATATAACGTTGAATTTTTTATTAAGTTGTATGCTGAAAAATCTGCTGCAATCAATCGGATGAAATCTATTTTACAGAACATTGGATATACTTGGATATTGCCTAAAATACTGCGTCAGTTGATTCTTTGGATCCTCTCATAAGACCTCAATGAGTCGGACATAGCTTTTCTCAAATGGAACAACTAACTGTCAGTGAAGACAGATAAATCCATGAAGTTCTGTCGGAATAGTCTAGGTTATGGAATTTTTCAAAACATTAAAGCTTCACAATCCCTCACTATTGCATAATTGATTGAAATTAACAATTCATAAAACTGGAGGCTACAACTGCCAGCCTGTTGCGGCACGTAAATTTCACGTAAGAGGCCACATTGCTCTATTTTTCACTTCCTTGCAATACTTTTCATTCAGCCAAATATATCATTTCGGAAAAATTGCAAACGCCCATTACAATAAGTGATAAGTACTGACATCGTAAGTCACACTGGCACTTTTTATTATGTGTAATAAAAATTTATTGGCCATCGTGAGAAAAGAACGCTGGCACTAACACGCAATGCTATTATATTTCCCTTGAATAATTCATAAACACGAAAAAAAGCGTAGTCTCAAGTCCTAAAAACGGTTTGGCATGGCATTACATGTTAGTAGAGCTTCTCACAGCCACCGCAATTACTAATTCAGAGTAGGAGTCACATTTTTGTAAGGGTTCATGTGATTACCAAGAAAGATTTCATTTCTCGCAACCGAAAAGTAAGTTCTGAATTACTGCGTGTATCCAAGAATAAGAGCTCAACAATGCATATTACGGCTTTATTTGGTTGCATTCCCAGATATTGATGAAAATTCGCACACAGACAGCCATTCTGGCGTCGTCAACGTAGCTAGCAAATAATTTGTTTCAGGGCAAACTTAATTTTGGTTAGGCTTCGTGGTAGAGATAAAAATTCTAATGAATACTTTCTACCATGAAAACCAAAGTTCTTTTTACCAGATTTTTATAGGAAATAAAAGAATAAAACTGGAAAATGGAAAGTTGCTCGTAAGTGAAGCACGAAAATGTTGAATTTTCAACTCAAACTGGAGGCCACTACATTCAGGATACCTACAGCTAAGGAGAACATGCATAAAAGAAGCTTAGAAATTCTTCTAATATCGAGAGGGCGGGTTCGACTTATGGTGGTGGCAGAGGTTTCTCAGCGGAATCCTGAGTCAACGTTTGTTGTCACATGGAGAGTACTTCAAGTACTGAACTCGGCCCAAGTCGGGTTTCTCTTCGCCCTTCCTCCATCTCTCAATAACCAATCTCTCACCAACCTGCCATTCGTGGCGCATTTTACTTCGGCTGTCGGTCGCCTTCCCAAATGAAAACCAACCAGCGAAGCTAAGTAACGAGAACACTAAGGCCCGGATTTCTTAAATCTGGTTAACGTTGATTACATATGGAGTACTACATTTAAAAGAAGAACCAGATGGATTAGACACACTCTGAGGCGCAATGGGTTTATGAAGAATATAATTGAAGGAAAAATAGTAAGGAAAATCCCAAGAGGAATGCCATGAGATAAATACATAAACCAAATAAAGTGGAATGTACATAAGAAGAATTATCCGGGAGCAATAGAACTGTCATTAGATGGAGAAGGATGGAGAGTTGCAGTCTACCAATCTTAGGATTGAACAAAAATTGAAAAAAATGAAGGTTAACAGCAAGATGTGATTTAGCTTTTTCGTTAACATGATGCCAAGAGTGGGAGGTTTTCAATCTGCTTGTCAGCAAATTTAAATGAGAGTTATCAATAGGAGAACGTATATAATTCGATTTTCGTACCGAGAAAATATATGACCAAATATCGTAAAAATGGGCCAAAATAGAAAAAGATGCATGATAATTTACGACACTGAGACCGTAGGGAAAGTTAAAATAAGAACGATATTTGAAAAGTCCCCGATATAAATCTTGAAGATGGAGTACAAAGGGATGGAATTTGGGGAGCATCCATTGTATCCATTGTATGGGAGATTGGTATCCAGGACCATGATACAAAGGCATGCCACAATTAACATTTTCTCAAAAACTTAAATAGTGCAGAATAAAATAAACCTGTGTTCAGGCATGGTACGCGAACATTCACCGTTTACGCAATGACGTGTAAGTAGTTGTTACTTACGGGGAATGGGCAGCTTTCATTTTTCACGTAAACCAAGGACGTCTGTTTACTTTTTACCGCGAGAACTTTAATTGGCTCCTGCTCCTCGTAAAAGTTCTCATAGTGTTCACTTGCAGCACCAGCCCCAGCCTCGTGTATATGTGGCATATAGGAACTCGCCTTTAAGGTAGCGTCAGTTTTGTCACAGCCTAAAGTCACCGTAATCATTAACTATCAAGATATAAAAGCATCCAGAAACATGTTCCCCGAATCCGAAACAGCACGATTCAATGCAGCTTACTTCACAACAGCTCAATTCTCGCTTTTGCGTAGTAAAGTTCAAGTCTTTTAAGTTGAAGCTGATTGTGCCTCAGGCTTTATCCGAAGTGATCTCCAACTGCCTGGATAAGACAGCCTCCCAAATCGCGTTCACCGATTCCAAAAGAGCATGCTCCATAGTTATCGCCCCAAACTATAGAGCACACAGAGACAGGCCAAAAGCGACAATGGCTTAAATAGGTTTTTGCGCAATAAAACATGTCCTTAGAAAGTTTCATCCCGACCAGTTGGTAGTTACGTAGTGGCGAACAGTGAAAGTCAAAGTCTTATTAAAAAGAAAATAAAATACTGGGAACTAATGTCCAATGAGAGTATCATCCTTTATGGCGATGTTTTGTAAGCCTAATTCAAACATTTTGGACTCAACACAATTTATGCGAAGGAAACATCGATATTCAAGGTGATTGAATAAGTGCTTTGAAACGAACTAATGAAGTAGTTTTGCGATATATCCTTCACATTTGCTTCACGTGAACAGGGCATAAACATGAGAATTGAGGCCACCCTTGAAAATTGTCCAGTTTTCAGGTTTTTTAGTGTTCTCTATAAATTGAAATGACATCCTTTTCTTGGTAATACATCACTGCTTAAAATTACATTCGTATTAACCATATACACAATTTTTTGTACCGCTTCCAAACTCATACAATTATTCAAAATTCCCCGAGTTCACGGCAATAATGAGAAAATAGATGGGAAAAATTACAAAAGAAGCCAAAGAATGTAATTACATATGGAAAATCATGTGCTTCAAAGTCAATAGATACGTAGAAATGAAACGGTTGGATGATAGGAGAGTAGAGTGGAGAGCTGCAGAAAACCAATCCTCGGATTGATAATTGCTCATGATGACGTCAATAATTTTTAGTTTTTCGTCCTGAGAAACTTGCTAAGAACATGAAGGGTACGCTCATTAATCGTTACACAAAATAGCAAGCAATAAAAGGAGCAACTAATAAGGTTTTGCACTAAGTTTATTTTATTTTTGAAATCGAGATTTCAGAAAGAAAAACTAATTCTGAGAGTATTCGGTGGTGATATTCAAAACGTAAAATTAGCTATATAAAACTAAGGAGAGCATATTTTGCCGCTGCGCTGAAAAAGGCTAGCAGCCAGGTTGGATTTGACTTTGGCATCAGCGGGCAGTGAACACCATACTTGTGTCACTTATAGTATGCATTAAACTTCTCAATACTAAACATTAGCATAGAATTCATTAACTGTTTACTAAAAATTACTTACAAACGAATTTGCTTTCAACTCAATGACTTCGGAAACGTTCAATCCTACGCCTTGTTTCAGGACCTCCGTTATCTTGTAACGAATTTCGGAATAATATTACAATAGGTCTCTTCCTAACCACAGTTCACTTTTTTACGTGAGTGGCACATCCCAGCAGCTGCGTTGATCATTATGATAAACAAATACATGGTGCTGCCTAGTGACGTCACCGAAAATGGTATACCGTTTTTTTTTAGTGATATTTCCAGAAAGTTTTACAATGTTTTCTATGGCGTACAGAATGTATCACGCACTTAAAATTACGCCTAAACGATTTTATTTCGTTGTATTTCGTATACACGGTGTATTTCCATTTAAAGCCTTAATTTCCCGCAAATAATTCACTTGTTCACATCCATATTTGGCCACCACTCGGTGTATTGATTACTATTTGACCACTCAGTGTCTGCGAGCACAAACATCAATTGGGAGTGTCCCTTTTTTGTATTCGACCGAGACGGGGACGCCCACCATTATTCGGAGCAAGGAATTGATGTCGGGCCGGATGAGGAGTGGGTTGGACCCCGATGAGCCGTTCTATCGCGTTCGTCGGAGAGCAAGCAACACATCGCCTGGGTGATCGATCAACTTTCGCCTTTAAAGAGTGAGACACGGGAGAGGGGTGAGTGGCCGGCGTGCGCGTGCTTCTATCTCACCCTCACCCTCTCTTCTTAAAGGGACGCGAACACGTCTGACCGCACGGCGGTCACTGTAGACGGGGGGATTTAATTCCTTGGGGATTGCGTGAGGTTTGGCCCATGAACTATTGACAAGGAAATGTAGGCGAGTAGTCACGGCACGGAAGACATAGCTGCGTGTCGAATACTGCGTTCATCACGTATCATACGTAGCCTCCGAGATGTAAGTACGCACAGGCCGTAACACTTCCGTCCTCGCTTTTATTTGGTAGTCCTACGACATGCGCGGGAAATGCGTTTGCTGTGATCTTATTATGACGAGGTTCAAAAAAGTGTAGGCAATTATTTCTACTAATGTGTCGAATTTTCGAGCATAGTTCCAACCACGTTACATGAAATACTTTGTTCTATTACACACAATTGATTTATTAAAAAAGCACGGTTTCAGCACCATGCACCATTATCATGGTCACTTACATTGATACTGGTTTAAATTCCCGAAAGTCTTACCATCCAGTAACCTCTAACAACAAAAAACATTTCCGAGACAATAAATATTCACCTATGTAGTCCTCATCCGGAAAATTAATTTGTAGTTATTATAAATTACAGCTATCAAAGACATATCGATAATCCGTATTTTCAAGGTGGCTTTACCGATGGAAGATACTTCGATAACAGTTATGGCGATAGGGGTCGATAAGGGTAGTTATCAGCACACTACCGACCGACATTTGTGATCCCTGCCCGCAGTCATGGGACCAGGATTTCATCGAATGCGAGGCGATTATACCGCAGAATCGAAATGCTACTCGCAAGCAAATTACAAGCCTGCCTATTTTCAGGAGAACTTGAAAGAGCAGTCGGTTGTTTGCTGATAACTACCCTTATCGACCCCTAGCGCCATAACTGTTACCGATGTATCTTCCATCTGTAAAGCCACCTTGAAAATACGGATTATCGATATGCCTTCGACAGCAATAACTAGGATAACTTCTATAGATATTTGATGCAAATAATCGACGAGTATTCAAGCAAAAACAGTACAGCGGTATACGGAGATCAACATGAAAATAATGCACCACGGGGGAGGACTACAATGAACACGATACGATCAGATATGACAATTACAAGAGTGAATGCGTTTATTCATTTCGTGATAGGTGATAGGGTAAGCAATATGAAAGAGTTACTCAATGTAAGTATCATAGGATTTATCCTAATTAACTTTGAATACATACTCTAAATACAATATTACATCGCAGTGTCGAAATAATACGGCAAAGAAAAGAGCTTAATTGTTTCAAGGTTCGATATCATAACGTCATCACGCTCGAACGTGGAGGAAATAGTACTGGCGCCAGACTGAAGTAATTTCACTGCTATAAATGGAATTTCCAGCAGGATTGAGAGGGGACTCGCAGGCATCCTCCTACACATCATTGAACAGGAGATCCTGACTAGAAGAGGGTCTGCTTGTTTTCCCGGAGGTGAGCACCGTCACTTCCGGTATGAAGATTACACATTCCCAGCCATCTACATAATATCCCACGGGACACCTCTCCAGGGAACGTGACTTGAGACGCTGAGACACTAGCAACCGAGAGAAGAAAAATTTTGAAACAGTATGAGGTAGGGATGAACATCGAAAGGGAACCAAATATAGCTGCAATCATAAGATCATCGAAGCTTAACCTTCGGCATAGAGAAAACAGAATCATCGGTGATACTCATGAACTGAACTTGGTAAAAAGGAACTTCGTGAACTTTCATCGACTACTTAAGTCGTCAACGCCGTCGGCCACATGCGACAAAAAAATAAATAAATTCGCATGATTCTATTCCAGCGATGCCCTTTTATGAACACTATTTAAATTACGGTATTTAATACCGAGTATATTGTGAGATTAAAGTTCCAAAATAAATCGGACAGTTTCCGTAAAAATATTTAAATTCTGTTTGACAACCTAAGAAGATTTATATTATCAGATAATTTGTGTTTACACATTGCGACTTAAGCATAAGAATTCCTGACAAAAACTCGAACATTTAAGGCTAAAACTAAGCAAATGAAACTTGGTAATGCCCCCTTATTTATTTTATTGGAGTACGCATTCTGACTCTAAGACATCATCATCAGGTACATCCTTAGCGTCAAAACGCGTAGTACAATAAATTTAGTTTATTATTTAAATTAGTTGACATTACCAAGTTTTATTTACTTAATTTCACCTTGATATCCCACCATATATCGCCAGTCATCATTGAGTACAATAAAGGCTATGAATATGCAAAATAATTGATGAAAACATGGAAAGAAATCATAGATCAGTGGTTCTCAAACTTTTTTGGTTCGCGGCACACTAATTGTCCGAACGGAATATAGTGGCACATACCTAGTGTAGAAGCAACCATGCCTGCTGAAGAGTAATTTCTCACTCCGCGGAGCAGTGCCGTAAGATAAATAACCCTTGCGGAAGGTACAAGAGCCACTGGAAAGCTCGAGAAATACGTTGATCACTCCCGAAACCTAGTTTGCATTGCATTTACTTTCAGTTCTATAAGATTTATACATAACGCAACTAAAACTTAAATACACAAGCCTGATTTTATGAGTGGTTACTTTTCAAAAACTTATTTTCATGACACAGTCCAGCAATTTCTCAGCACACTAGTGTGCCCTTTGAGAAACCCTGCCATATATAGAGCGACAAACAATCGATGGGAAAATATTGACCATCGAATTCTAACCATCGATGTTTCTCGATCATCAGACATAGCATGTGCCTGCAGCTTAACAGATTTTACATCCCAGGGAAAGCTATTTAAAAACTAGTAACAGCATTATGTTTTAACGAAAAATAGGGTTAGAATCATGAAAACATGAAATGCAAGAGCATAGCTTTTCTGCCATAGCAACCAAGCTTTCTGCTGTTGCCTCGTGGAATTGGGTTGGGGAAGGGCTGAGTAGGTTTGTGTGATATTACTTGTAGGTTTAAATGTATCCTTAACTGCTGCGTACTACTAACAGCATGTCTTACATGTTTTCTGTATAACTCTTGTATATTCGTGCATTTATGTAGTTACAAAATAAAATTAATACAAACAGTCTCCCAAACATTGGTAGCATACCTATAGTCAGGTGCATGTTTGTGAAATTTCACCCGCTGACAAGTATTAGCAGGTTTTTGCCAATGCATCAATAGCCGTAGTTACATTAACTTTAATATGGTAGAGTGCAATGCATGTAGGTGATAACTAACCCCCTGCCACTCATCCTTGAGGTCACTTTCTGGGTATCATGCAGATGTAGTTTGGTTGTGCTTCTTGTAATTAAAATATTTTTCCCCTAAGGGTTGAGTTTAGGGTAGTTTGAGCGAGATAGGTCCCTAGTCGTAAAGGAGACCATATTAGAATTATATTTTATTAACTTCAGCGTCTGTAAAATGTATGAAATAAATATTGTAACATTAATGACGCAAAAATATAGTTATATCTGACTAAAATTCTCAGTAATTAAAAAAATATATCCACTACTTAAGTATCCAACTTCACTTATTTTTTCACGCCGTACGGCTAAAAAGCCTTCAAAAGAGCAGGCTTTTTGTGATTCTGTAAATATTACTTCGGTGAGTAATGGACTAATTTTTATGTATAGTTGAGAAAGCATACAAAATACACAACTTTCGTTTTTTCACGAAATATAGGTGTTATAAATTCCTTATTTTTTCAATACTCTCCCTCTGGAGCGCACAGCCGTAATCTATCCCATGTACAACAACTAGTATTTTCAGGCACATTGCTCGAAAAGTAGTTCGGTAAGGGGCTAATATTTTCATATCACTGGAAATATTGGAGTTTGTTCTTTAACATGAGGCCAAATTCTAGCTAAAATGATTTTTCGCTCCAACTACCTTAAGGGCTGTACACTTTCACAGGATCTTCAGCAATCACCATAACAGATATCAAATTATGTCACTACCTCGAATAAAAGGACTGCATAAAGGTGGATATAACAGAAAATTAGTCTCGGGGAGCCCATGAAAGAATAATAACGACGTGGGGCATAGTGAACGGGTGGCACTACAGGCAGCCCCGAACTTGCATGGCATCAGCCTTCATACCAGGCGATGATTCACAGTGACTGACGTCGGCGTATATTCTACCACGAATGCCTCTTTAGTAACGCACGCATTTTGCGGGGGGTGGAAGGTAGGACTGGGAAAGAAAAGGAAAGTGGTTGGTTCCTCGGCCGGTGAGAGGGTGGGGGGAGAAGGAAGGATAAGGTCAACGGAAAAGAATAGGACTAAAAAGGACGAAGAAAAGATGAGGAGGGAATAGGGGAAACTTGGGGAATGAGGGAGAGATGGCGGATGAAAGGAACGCAGTTGAGCAAAAAGGACCTTAAGAGGAACCGGAAGTGGAGGAGAAGGGGGAGGGTTCCTTCCAGGAGTGCGTGAAGATAGGACGGCGGAAGGGGTGCTTAAAACGTCCTTTCATACGGTCACATAAAAAAGCGGGCAAGGAAGAAGACTATTCCTTTTGTTGGCTTGCAGTCACTAACGACACCGTTTTAGTTTTCAAATTTAAAAGCCTGGAAAAATAGAAAACTGCGTAACCGAGAAAAACACAAGTTTATAATATTCCACACAATTATTTATTGCTCCCAACCGGCTTCCACACCTGTTCCATTATCAAGGAAATACTGCTTTTGGCAGTATTGACAGTATAGATGATGACACTCAGGTGTTGAAACCGGTTGGGAGCAATAAAAAATTGTGTGAAACATTACAAAGTTGTTTTTTATCTATTTTGGATATTGCACAAAGTAAAGCCGAAGTTGCTACTATGATAGAGAACTTTGTCACACACATACCATATTTGTTACCATAAAATATATATACCACTGAGAGAAAAAATGAAATTGTTTTTCTGCCATATTTTATTTAGAAGCACAAAAGTATTCTTTTAACTGCAATCTGTCTTGAGCATGAGTGGTGTGTCAGCTTTCGTGTTTTTTCGCTAGAAAACAGCACTTTGGGCTTAATTTGTTATTTATTTTACTTTCAGATTCATTTTACAAAGATATGTATTTTATAATTACACCAATTTTGCTATTAACTACACATATACATTAATATATACATTGTCTTACCACGAAATTTTTATAGGTGATTAAACTTTTTTTGTTCACAAAACGACACTGCTGGAAGATCCACACCCCTGCTCCCAAACTGAGCCATCTCCTTACTCCGTAATTAATTAATAATTTCCCTTTAAGACCACAAAAATATCTTTTTTCTTCCTTCCTTTGGCCCACTCACATCACACTTTCATCTCATAATTCTCCATTCTCTCGAAGGATTACCGGGCGTTGTCATTACTCTACTCACTTCAGTTTTACGAAGGGGCCACGAGGAACACATATGATACTCATACGTCTTCAATATCATAAATCTTCTGTGGCTCCTCATTTATGCTACAATACCGCTTACAGTGGCAGTTAACGTGTAAATAAATTGCTCTAATGAGCCCAATGTTAAACGCCCTACCTGGCGGACGGAGTTCGGTTCATATGATGCTCTCCACGCCAATTCGCATGTATTATGGAACGAGATTCCTGAGACAACATTTCGACGTCTCCAGAGATTGTAACCCAAGCCAACGGTATGGAAAGACGGCAATCAGAATTCTAGTCTTCACATCAATGCGTTCCGCTTAAATAATGGGAGGAGGCTTCGCAACCGGGCCGGGGATTTACTTCGCTTCCTCATAAGTTTCGCGGGTGAGTAAGACAAGAACTGACACCGAGACAGTAGTCAAGCAAGAAGAAGGTAGAAGGGGATAAAGATGGAAAGAACTAAGAAAGTTTGGCAAAAAAGAAAGAGAGTAATTTTTGAAAAATGAGGAAGTGGTGTGGGGAGAAAAAAAGGACGGAAGAAACAGTCGAATTTCCGGCAAGTAGTGTAGAAGTAGTAGCACCGGCTGGCGTGTGCTATCGGTAAGTTTTTTTTCCGGTATTGCAGCTTCATCATGTCTTTTATTTCTCCTATTCTTTTTCCTCCTCGTTTTTTTCCATCCTCTTGATGGAGAATTCCTCGGAGTGGACTAGTTGCTGCAGTTGGATTTCCGGAATGTCTTCTGCGTGGGATCATCTTATTCGACGATATCTTCGCCGGCATTGCAGCAGACATCTTCAGAATTCGATAGAGTCAGGCTCAACTACGTGAAATATCATCGTTACACAAAAGATAAAATCTTTGTAAAATTTCAAAGATTTTTTTAATTAATAAAAATAATTTATTATAATTAAAAAATAATAACATGGGCTATTAAAGTACTGTTAAATTTCTCTGGAACATTTACTAAATATTCGGATTTTTATCTTTTTTGTGAGGCATCTTCAGGTCTGAAGTGTATTTTGCAGAGTTTGGTCCGTGCTATGTATTGCACTCCGGTGCTATAGGTGCGTCCAGATAAGTGGGTTTCTCGGAATAGGCATTTACAAGTGTTAGAGAGCGCATAACTGCCATTCCCATTGAAGTTTGGTGTCTTAGCTATGTCAGTGCCTTCTCGGATGAGCATCGGGTGGTACTTCTTTTCCTAGACCATAAGGGCACACTTTATCATATCGGAGTCTTAAACATATAATACAGGCCAAAATTAGCAAAATACCCTTTGGAACTTAGGACGGCTGCTACAACACCGGTGAAACTGCCGTCGAATAAGATGATATTGCACAGAAGACATCCTGGAAATTAAACTGTTTCAACTAGAGCCTCTATCAAGAGGATCAAAGGAAAAAAGGGAAAAAAGGAAAAAAAAGGAGAACGGGAAGTAAACGACATGATAAAGCTGCACTACCGAAAAAACTCACCGCTAAGACACAGCAACCGGTGTAAAAAAGGCAGTGGAATTCGAGAGACGGAGATAAAGTAAACGAATAAATATCTATTTCTCTCGAGCGGAGAACAAAAAACAAGAATGATGGGCAAAGTTTCGGGACTCGCTGCCGAGGAAACTGCGCGCAGCAATAGACAAAGCTAGGGAAAAAGGAGAGATCACGACTGATTTGCAATACAAGGGAAAGCGATAACGACGAAAGTAAACCTTACCCATCTGAGGCGCAACAGGAGACCCATTACAGGTTACACGAGAGTACAAAAGAGTAGCCTAGAATATTTGGTACATGCTTTAAGAACAGGAAGGGTCACAATAAATGATAAAAATAATCCTCTATTCAATGATCACTAGCGCACTGGAAACAGAAAAACTAAATTATTTAGAGTAAATATGTTCATACATTGAGGAAATCAGTATGATGTGAGGATAACTGATACTCTACTGGAAAGTATCTGCCAATCTAATCAATTAAAAAATTAAGAGAAAATGCAGCATCAAATGTTCTTATAGTGAGACTGAAATCAATGTATAAATTTACATTATATGTGATAAAACCCTCATATTATAACTTATATATTACACCTTAGGCTGTCGTCTTGAAACCGGTCGTCTTGAAATAAAAATCAATTGTGAAAATTGCAGTTATTATTGATTCATTCATCATGTACTTTCACAAAGTTACGCATGAAAATTTCAAGTTCAACTTTTACATTACTTGGAGCAGAAAAATCGCAAGGCAAGTATAAATATACTCTTCCCTCAAGTTGAAGGCTGTTTAAACTATTTATCACGTCGAAAAAAAATAATATCATTTTCATTTTGCTTAGTACTAAAAATTTTAATGCAAAATCAAAGCCGTAAATCTGCAAGGAACATATATTTTAGTTTCATGGCTTGATCAGATTACTGTACCAGCTTACTTGAACCAGCAATAAGCGTAAGACCTGCGAGAGGCCCAAACTGATACACATCGCACACATCCGCTACCAGAGTAATTGGATGGATCGGAGCTAATTGGAACTGAAAATCATCCACAACGATGCAAATGAGAAAATACATACAACGCGATAGAGAACTTGCTTTCCATTAGTTTGAGACCCTGCAAACTATAGGCATCGCAATTCAAAACAGATAGGGAGTAGAGCGCTAAACAACAAAAGAACGTCGATGATCACACCCGCGGTTGTTGCAAATGAGTTGATAATTAGTGAAGGCGTACAACATGCCAAATTAAAAGTTTTTTAATAGCCCTGTGGTAAAATTCTTACGTTTTTAAATAAGAATACTGAACGAATTCCATGACTATATACAAAATAGTCGGCCGTGACTATGGTGAACCTAAATAATTCTGCCTTCCATCAGCAGGTTACCAAACATATGAGTAGATTCTTCTCGGGTTTCCAACCTGTTCAGGAGTTCAGGTACCGATGCGACGTTTCGATGACTAAGTCTGCCATCCAAACGTCGCGATAGTCTGATGTAATGCACAAAACATGAACTTTCAGTCAAAATTAACTCAACGAAAAGACTACGACATCTGGCGCTTAACGTAAACCAGACATAACGAAACCGGGCATTAGCATCCATTTTGCATCGTTGAACTCAGAATCACCCCGTAAGAATCCAGAATCTCTTTCAAATGGCAGAGTCTTCCTTTCGTGGAAGCGGAACAGTATCGCCACAGAAGCGGGCTGAATGCGTATCAAATCCTTTTGGGGATAGAATCCCTTAGGTCGATGAAGAAGGAGTGGAAAAATGGCGGGATAAGAAGGAGAGACCAAACAGGGAAAGCCATTAGTGGATGGTGAAGTGATGGGTGGAGGAACAGAGGAAGGGAAAGTGAATGGCTGAAGTCATTTACGAGGGAGAGAGATCTTATTTTTTCCCCGCAGGTGGGTGAAAGGGCTTGGGGGACACGGTGTCGCGATCACGGAGAGAAAGGGAAAGGAGCTTCCGAGGCGACGCCACGACATGGCTCTTTTTTTTGCAGGCTGCCTCGAGGCACTTCTGGGTTATCTGCTCTCCAGCCGAAGGGGACCCCCCCCTCGACACATCCACACAACGGTTTCCGCAATTCAAGCGAAACAATGGGAAACACGGGGCTCTAAGAAACCATACAGAGCCCACCGCTGGTATCTATACACTTTTTATTCCTTGAGAACGGAGTAAATGGAGCATTTCATTCAAGGTGTTGAGGTTAGCTGAGATAAAGACACGTCACTGCGCACGAACGACGATGAATATAAGGCCGTGCGCAGGCGATACGTTCGGTAACCTGCTGATATGTAGCATTCTGCCTTCCTCTTCATATTCCTACATGTATTAAGGTAGTTTTTGCGAGATATCCCTTCACCTAGAATTTGATGAATTTGACCTCATTTTGAAGGAAAAAATCCCCACCTTTCCAACAATTTACCAATATAAACCCCTTGCAGAACTCTTTTTCGAGCAATTTGCCTAAAAATATATGCTGTTTTACATGGGATAGATTACGGCTGTGCACTCCAGAGGGGGAATATTGAAAAAAATTAGGAGCTTCTTACACCTAGATTCCGTCAAAAAACAAATGATGTGTAGTTTGCATGATTTCTCAACTATTTATAAAAATTAATTAATTACGCACCGCAATAATGTTTACAGAACCGCAAAAAGTACCTTCTGTTGTGAAGGCATTTTCACCGAACGGCGTGAAAAAATGAGCCAAGTTAGAGACTTAGGTCTCTATTTATATTCATATTATTACTGAGAATATAGAAACTATATTTTTGCGCCATTAATGTTACAATATCTACTTCATACTTATTACAGACGCTGATATAAAAAAAATCAAATATTGTCTCCATTATGACTAGGGAAATATCTTGCTCAAAATACCTCAAGCAATAAGCCTGTTACGACCTTCTTTAGCCTAGGTATTTCAATCTCTTCCGTGGACGTCTCAGAGATCTTCCGCCTCTCGCTCGATGCCTCCATATTGCTTTGGATACTCTTCCTTCAGCTTCTTTCTGAGTGTTCTCTCCATCTGTTTCTGAATTCTCGTATCAGTTCGTTGACACCTTGCACGCCAATTTATAACCTTGCATACGTATTTATTTTCCTGTTTCAGTATTTATCCGCATTTATTTTGACTTTTCTGTGTTTATTTTTCAGTTCGTCTATAGCCTGAAGCTTTTCTTTAAAAAATCACTTTAGATGCTTTTAGCCTTCGTTCATTTGCTTTTGAAATAGTCCGGTTATCGCTAACACATCGTCTACCTCACCCGTCTATCTGAATAAATCTACCGTATAATACACAAGGAATTGCCATTTTTTATATAAGTTTATCAAGGTGTCTTTTCTTACCTTATTTATATCAAAATCGCTGTATTGTACAGTTGATGTAGTTGAAGCTGGCAATTTTCTTTCGAATTTAAATTATAGCATTCGGTAGGAACAGAGTATAGCCATGGCCCAATGTTTTGTAGATATTGAAAGAATTCTTTCAAGCTACGCATAAAAAAGTGGTCTTTTTACAACACCGAGGTTAAAAACTTATATTTACGCATATTTGATGGCTGTATTGAAAATAAGCTCAATGACAACAACTTTTGATACGATTTTCAACGTTCTTTTCTTCTCTGGCGCACATCAACTCTGCTTCCGATCTGTTTTAAAGTGCAGTACCTAGTGCGAAGCGCCTGAAACGAATGGAAAGCAACTTCCATCATTGAGTTGCAAAGTGAGTAGCAAACTAAAGCGATTGGAAAGCTTTAAATTGTGTTCGGCGGTATGAACGAGGTAAATTATTAAGGCTGTAATTGAAATTCTACGGCGGTGACACAAGAATGCGATTGAGTGAACAAAATCTACCGATTAGACATTAATGAGGGTAGGACTTTCTCCATATTTCTAAATCCTGAATAAAAGGCCACTTAAACAAATTAACATACTTTAATACTAAAGAAGTTTTTATAGAATCAACACATTCCCCGAATTTCCTCCCATAGCTTTTATGTTTTTAATCAAGAGCCCTAGGCACATTTCATCCCCATCTCAAATCCATTCAGCCGATGGATCAATCACATAAAAAGTCGGAAAAATAACTGTTTATCTATTTATTTAGACCCCTCCTTAAGCTAAAAAAGTGCAAAACTTTCCCAGAACTCCTTAGAACTTGAGAAAGACATAAATGAGGGATAAAACTTCTTCGACGAATGACTCGCATGCGAAGATTGTAATGTGCTGCTGTTATCAAGACACGAGCACCGGAGACACAAACAATAGACGTTACTCAGTGATTCCTCCTCTCATAGCTCACTCGAATGCTGTCATTGGAATAAAATCTGGAAATCGTTCATCTAGCTAATATGACCCAATACTCACTCAATAATCTGCCGTCATTTGTTGAGATTTAACGCGCGTTAAAAATACAGAAACGTGGACTCGGAGAAAAGAGGACGAGAACAGGTTAAGGTCGTTTGAAAAGTGGGCTAGAAGAAGATTGGTTGAAATGCGGTGGAAGGAAAGGAAGACAAACGAGGACGTTCTTGCCATGCTGGTTAAGGAGAGGAAATTTCTAGGAGATGAGGAGGAGGCAGAGTAGGTGATTGGAATAGGTAATGAGGGACGAGGGGATGTTGATGGCCGCGATTGATGGAAGGATGTTTGATGAATGGGGAAGGAGGAGAAAAAAGTACTTTATGGACGGGATGAAGAGAGACTGGGCGTATTCTGATATGAATGAAAAACTACTGTGTGGGAAGAAATGGGTCTGCGACTAAAAATCTAGAGGATGTTTACCCTCTTTCATTTAAACTACTTTAACAGGTAGATTAATCCTTATCGATATACAGTGTTGTCCAATGAATTATTCTGACTAAAAAAGGAAAACGTTGTACATAGGAAGATGTAGGAAGAGAAAAGGTCTTTTGAAGGCATACGGTTGAATAAAATAATTCCATTATCTTTATCTGATTATATACAGAACTGTAAATATTGTTTAATTTAATTAACGGAGAAGATTATCAAGAACTCATTCACAGATCGACTGCTTACGTTATTGAAAATGGGGGGGGGGGATGCGACATCAAAATGACCTTAGCATTAAGGTTATAATAAAGAAAGAGAGACGCCCTACATCATTCTCAGAAGAGTAGGTTTTACAAAGGGATTCACCGCATTGCTCAGGGCGAGAGAAAGGGAGTCTTTCTCCGTGAAAACCCATCGCCGTTAGTCACTCACAAGCGTGAAGGCCAACTTAATCCCTTGTTCTGATTGGAGGGGAAGAAGTGAGAGAGCTCCGAACCAATTAAGGCGGGCATCCTCAGCAATCCGCGTGGTAGCAGCAGCGTGTGAGGGAGGAAGAGATTCGGGTTAAAAAGGGTGCGCGCAATCATCGAAGTTGGCCGAGCTGACGGTTGGTTGCTCGACCTTTGAAGTCGGCGCGAGGCGGCAATTAGGAAGTTTTCGGGGGGCCCCTTAATGACGACGGAGTAGTGCCTCCACTCATTCCGAATGTCGAGTTCGCAACACACACACACAATGAGCGATCGGCGAGAGTAATGGCCTCCGCGCGGAGAGGCTTTTTAGCGTGCCGATGATGGCGCTCTCACGAAATGAGGATGCGAGCGAAATCCGTGAAAGTGAAGAATTGTTATCCGTCGAGAGGGCGATAATAACCATCATCATCAAAGAAATACAAGGACATCCAGAAGCCATTGTGCGAAAAAGGATAACCTGGAAAGAAAACTAAAATTTACACTGGAAACTAGGGATACATTTTCTGCTTATTCTTTGATTCACTCGAAGGCAATATATTTATTTCGACGCCATGAAGGAATGGAAATGACGTTGGAGCTTTCTTTTCAAGGTTGCAACAACGCTGTGAATATTAAAATAAAAATATAATTCATCGGTAAAATGGTCGGTTGCATTTAATAAGAACACCAAAATTTAATATCTTATTTTTAAATAGTGATTAATAGTTGTGATTGATCAGCTAAAATAAAATTAAAGAATTTCTCAAATAATTGCAGCGACCACGATTCATAGTAATAAGTTGCACCACATCTAAAATGGACAATGTACTAACGAGACTTTAAAGTACACTGTTAACAACAATTAAAAAAACACGATTTTTCTAAGCAAGTATATTAAGTTTCACTTTAAATTATAGATTATCCAAAATAACAATGAAATAAATGTGAAATTGCACTCCTATGCATGCATTTTGGTCATCCAGGTGAACATCGACTGGGAGAGTTAAAATCTCGTAAAAGTGGGCTTGTAGCGACAACACGTACATGTTTACGAGATTTTCACTCTCCCTGTCGATGGTCACCAGGACTGCCCAAATGCATGGATAGAAGTCAAATAACCTATTTCTTTGTAGAAAATTTGGATTTTTTTACATGGTTTTATTTTACTTGAGTTTCTGTCTGTTTGCGTGGAATCTGTTAAACGATTTTTCATCCACTTACACTCATCAGATTGCCTTCAATTTTGCACACAGGTGTAACTTCGATGACAATACAATATTACAATACAAGTTTCACGGCTTTATCTCCTATAGGCCCGGGTTCGCTTCATGAAATTGATTGCTAAATTAAATATTTACTTTATTGTTGACTATTGAAAAGGTTACCCGTGTTTTGGTGTGCTCGGCGAATTTTTACTTATAAATGGAAAAAATGAAACCAAGAATATACACCCTCGGGGCACCAGATGCACACCGTTGTAAGAACTTCCTCGCCTCCACATGGACCATGGCAGCAAAAGTTTTGTTTCACTTATGTTTGTATATTTTATAAAACCATGTAACTTAAAATGTTTTTATAACACTTATTAAAGTAAATTAATTTGTCAATTAATCTCGTCTTGAACTTAGTTTCACTGCTTAATCGAAAATGGAAAATAGCCAGAGAAATTTGATTTTGAGCTTTTAGATTAAGATTTAATTTTGCGATCGTTTCCTCTCTCTATAGCGAGTAGAGCCCTAGCTCACAGGTACAGATGCATAAATATAATACAAAGCAATTAGCATTATAAATATTTTGAATTGGCACAAGGACAAGAATCTAGAGTCATTTTAGCAGATATCATTCGTGGCCTCACCTACAAAGTAGCTGAAACTAATCAACAAAAATTATCGTACCAGGCGCATTTACATGCATTTTCATTGTATTCAACATACTTTATTAATGCATAGTAAGCATTGAGAAAGAGCAATCATACATCTTATGGCTGATGTCGTGAGTTCAATGTAAATATCGTGGCACTAATCAACACATACACGGTGCTCCGTATTATTTCCACAAGTCGATATGCGTCCTGGCGCCATTGCCCAAGTTGCGGATCGATTTTCGATACGATTAGCTATTCATAAGATGATATGCATGGATATGACGAAAAATAACCCAAGATGACATGCACGAGCCAACGCCAACTAAATATTTGGTTTAACTTCCAACGTAATCTAATCGGAGGTTTGCGTTATCCCCATTGCCTGGAAAAGATCAATCTTTCAAGGGAATGTAATCCTTAAAAAGGGGAAATAATACAAGAATGTGTACTTACAGGTATGGGACGAGAAGGTTCTTTTAAGACCGTAGACTGTGAAGAGTTCAACAGAATCTGAATATACCTACATGTATTGATTTAATGCAAATTCACAAAGGCAGCTTTCACACTTGTCATGAATCCACCTTCAGCTAGTGAACTACCTTTTACCTACCTACACAGCATTCACGCAAGATTGCTCGATGACCCATTTCCGTTTACTCTATGAGTCGGTTCCCTCGTAGAAATAGACTGTTGCAAAATTCAACCTCAGTAAGCCTCAAATTGAGCACTTGAACGCGCACTCCGATATCTATGTGGATCGAATGAGACCTCGATCGAAAGTAATCGATTTTGATTTGAGCTGATAAAATAATGAAAGGCATTCCACTTTTCAGGGATATTGATATTTTGACTACCAAAAGCAGCAGGTAACATGCCGATGAAAATATGCTACACCATAGACAACTACAACGTCCCGTTCGCTTAAATAGCTTATTATTATAGTATGTAACGTTGGTAAGTCCTACCCGCATTTATCACTTAGCTTTAGTCACCTTGGTACAAACAGAATTAGCTACCTTTAACGCGAATCATATTTTATGCTCATCGCCTCCCGGTCTCTTGACGATGATGGCGATTGGTCACATGTCCATTCCTATTGACGTGCATCCGGACGGCAGAAAACAGCACTGGATAGATAGCTAACCCTAGTAGGTTTATCCTGGTAGAAAATAGTTACCATAGTCGGTACCACCCGGTCGTTTGCATTACAAACTCTTCCCTTGTAATAGAATACCATGGTAACAAGTAAATAATGCGAACGGGGCATAATAAACAGCTTCAAGTAGCTCCAAGTGCTTCAACGTCCCTCGGTACACTTTCAATGACAAGCAGCAGTGATATATCGCCACAGACTTAGCTCATTTTACAGCTGATTTTTAATTATCTCAACAAAAGTTTACAGCTGATTTTGAAATATCGTAAATTATACTATAACAATTATGTTATATTACAATATATAATTATAATATAACATGTGTTAATTATTATTATTATCTGTATCGATATTTGAGAGTATTATAATTATAAGAATAGAGTCCTTTCCTTTGCATTAACAATTAGACAAAATAAAGGCTTTGAGTATTTCAACAGCGTCGTAACGTCCGCTACCAGAAGACGTTGTTAGGATATCATCACAGGTTAAGGACAAATTTTGAGGATACCGGGACTAGCCACGGTATAACCTTATACGGAGTCATACGCAAGTGCACATTACTATTCCACAGAGGAAAAATTAGAAGACAAAAGGGAGTAGATAAGAATCATTTAATAAATAACAAAGCTGAAAACTCAAACGATGGAGATTTCGATATTATATTATCAAACGTGGATTCTTAAATGCAACCATTCAACGTGGAGACAGAAATAGTTATTAGGGTGGGGTAAAATAAAAATTCACCTTCAAATTAAATAAGCGATCGTGACACCGGCAGTGCTTAATTTCTATTCGACGTTATTCATAAACATACATATCAACATGGATATTCTACAAAAATCGCTCGTTGTGCGTCGGAAAACGAAATAAAATCTCTTTTCGTTATTGGCCCTCTAACAATCATTTATATTCACTCAAGAGTGCACATTAACCCCATAATAATGTGGCAAAATTAGGTAGTCAGGCACTAAAGAGAAAATATTATATGAAGTAATGAACGTTTTTAATGGTTGACGACATTCAAAGCATCCTTTTGAGATAATAATAAGCATTCAGAGAACTAAATCAAATGGATTTTGCTGCACCTGGTGTATTTTCTTGCATGCTACCATCGCGCTGCTGCTTTATATTCCGAGGTTTTAGTAATGAGTGGACATAGCCTGGACTGGAGCAAAAAGCGTAGCAGGGGAGTCGAGCAGGTTGCATAGTCACATACGTCCCGTATCAAATTACTGGGAATTATACTACTCCCAAAAAATTTAAGCACGATGGAAAAAGGTTATCACTTCCATGAATATTCCCAGCAGGATGAACTATTAACACATATCATACGTCCACAAAAACATCCTCAACTCACCTCCAAAGTTTTGAATAGAACAAATAGTTTCGACCTTAACTAAGTACAGTACTTTCATTTTCACGTAAAATAAAAGAAAATATGAACTGTTTTTTCATATTTAAGCTCTATTTCACCAACAGAAGTCGAAAAACTTGAAAATAACGGACATTCGTTGAAATCTGAGTTGGTAAAATAAAATTTAGGTGGATAAATACAATTGAAACATTCCTTTCTTTTTTGAGAAGAAACAATATATTTTTATCGCTCAAATGCCTAAAAATGCTCATTTAAAAGATAAAAAACTCCGAATAAATTAGTTTCTGACTTTATCTTCTGCATCCAAGCATGAAGGAATCCATGCTAAGAAAAGTTATTCATTTACATATCCTAAATGCCGTTGCCATTTGAAGTAGGTGGATTATCCAGTGTCAAGCCAATTCAATGTTATAGGCCACGGAAATGGGGTTTTAAATTTCTTTAGCACTGAAAACATTAATTTTGATTCTTATCAGCACATTAAAGTATAGATTTATTATAGCTCTGCCCATGATATTTATCCAGGATCTCCTGTTCCAGGGCAGCTAGTATAAATATCAGGGCTCGTAAATATTCAACGCTAAATTGGCTCTTCAATACAATTAATCCCAGGCATTCAAATCATATCGTTTCACGAATTTACAAGTAAAAAAATTAACGCAAGATTAATTTTAATGACGTACATTCAGCTTCAATTTTAATATAATTGAATTGAAATGGATTTAAAAATAGCTCGCTTCGTGGCAGTGGAAATTTCCCAGCAACAGAAAGCCACTCGTTGGTGTGCAAAGAATTAAAGCACATTTAACGACGCGTCGCGCGGGTGAACACAGGGGGAGAGAGGGAGGGAGTGAAATGCGATGGGTTAGACGCACACGTTGCCGGCCCACCACCGCTTCCGAGAGTAAAGTGGAAGACCTTATTGCGGGACACGCGCCCAAGTTTACAAAAAAATAAAATAATAACATTTTGCGACACTCTTGGGCCGTGATAAAAATCCAGGGCGGGCACTCTCCGACAAAAAAATAAAAAGGCTTGGATCGCCGAAAAAGAGGCAGAGAGAGACAAGAGCATAAGTACAGGGGTGAAGGGAACAAAAAAATAAAATACGCATTAAAAAACTAAAATAAAAAAAATAAAAACGATTTGGGAGGGCCAAAAAACCGTTTTGTATGCGTAATGGGAAACGTCTTCGTTTACTATAAAGAAGCAAAAATAAGAAAAAGAGAGGGAACTCCCAGGGTGGAGGGGAGCCTTTCTGGAGCAGGTGGCAGGTTGAGACACCCGGGGGATGGGAGGAGATTGGGCAAATGGAAGGAGGTGGGGTGATGCGTCTTCGGTACCACGTGGAGAGGAGTCGAGGAGGATTGCCAGGGAACGAATTAGGGAATGAGGAGAAGGAATGGGAATGAGGAAGGGGAAGAATGAAAATGAGAGAGAAAGAGAAAGACAATTGGAAGGCACCGCTAAGGATGAAGTCGGCAGAAGAACGATTCGTCGAGCCATATACGACGCGAGAGTGAAGGAATGTGCCGAAAAAAAGACTAAAGAGTAAGAGGGAGGGTGAGACAGTTCAAAAAGGAATCACTCGCGAAAAGGCTAAAAGAGGAGGTCGAGCGAGGTGGGACAGAGGGCGTTAATGGAACGGGATTTGGGAAGATGTTTATGCTTGCACGCGGTTGTTGGGGGCTGGTTGCACAAATGGACGAAGGGTGAAGGAATAGAAAAAGGAAGATCAAAATTTCGAGCATGTTTACAGTACAGAGAGCCCGGGCGCTATCCATGCATTGTATTACTAATAGTGCTAGAGCAAGTTGATAGTAGTTTACATCTGTATCTACATACAACCCTGCAAGCCGCAGCAGAAAGATAAACGTCTTTATTTGAGCGAGATTGGGACTTTAAAAGTCCATTCTTCCATCTGGGTGTTGGTGGGCTGGGTGTGTTGGGGCACCAACTATGAAAGAGAAGGGACTAGTGAAAAGGAGGGGGGAGATGACAGAGGTGATTTGTGTGTTAACGTTGTGTCTTATGTTAGCGTCACGCTGTTTTTGATATAATCACGAATGGTGTGTGTAAAGAAGAAATTTTTGTACCTGTCAGTTCGGTAGTGCATCTTTATTATTTTGTCCCTTCTATAAGTTCTAAAGATATAGCACGGGGTGAAAATTATGTATTCCGAAACGTACTGAAACTCACCTGATCTGTACTTTCAAGTAATTTTAGCCTGGCGTGTAGACTCCAAGTCTTTAAGGGGGACTATTAATCAGACAAAAGCAAGTAGTCACCTAGTCATCAGCTATGTAAAACTGTTAGCTCTATAAATGACTTTGGACTCAGTTATATTCGCCGATTTTGCATGGTGGAGTCGTTTTCCCTCGAAGAAAATCCTTTAAAAAATCACTTTGTGGGTATAGGAATTATATTAGTGATACTATTATAAAATTTTACTTTAGTATGAAACAGTTACTTTCAAATAGAAAGGGAAGGTAGACATTTTTTGACGTATTAAAGGAGTTTTCCTATGAAGATGGAATATTAATTTCTTCTTTCAGAATGCCGTATTCATTTGCATAAAAAACCCGGAGAAGCAAAGGATTTTAGCCAATAAGATGACGATACTTAATAGGAGGTATTTCGGGCAACATTGGATAACTTCCCGTGCCTGGCGAAACGCGCCTGATAGTTGTTGTGGAGACAAATTTCTCAACTGAGGGAGTATACAGCCTAAATATGACCTGAGCATCTAAGCATGATATAATAACTTCCGTCTAAATGTGAAATCCACTGGATACCAGAGAAACATTTCCTTTAGAAGTATCGCAGATGACTATAAATAATAATACGCTCTTATATCAATGAGAGAGCTCGTGAAGAGTTTCACCAAACTTATGGCAAATGATGAGGTGTCTAAACGAAATGAATGGCCACTTAGAAATGACTATTATATATCCGAGAATCAAGATTCGACTTTTCAAATAGTGCTTACGTATACACATTGAAAAAGATGAATGGAGAACTGAAATACCAGGGCAAATGCCTTATCTGATCAAGAAACGTAAACTTACCCGCAAAATAATATTTTAATTTCACTCAAAATAAACACACGTTTATTTATAATTTTAAGAAGCCATTGATATTCAGCGTTTTTATGATTACCACAAAATGGGCTTGATAAAATGTTTGTATTTCATACCGCAGTTATTAGGGTGACCGGACAAGTTAAGCCAACAATAAGACTTAAAATTCACATCCTTTGCCACCTCCAGTAATTAGACAGATTTCTACTTATACACCTGCTATAACAGAACTATAGACGGCGGGAGAGCAAGGGAAAGAATGCATAAGTTACAGGTGAATGACAGTAATTAGAGATATTTTCAACAGAAGAAATTCAATTCGAACGAAATAAAGTGTGCACGGAACGACAGATGGACGTGAACGAAGCTTAAGAGGGATGAAGATTACAAGGAATGGTAGAAGAAGAAAAAAATGCGTGTTCCCTAGCAATCCAAACATACTGACAGTGAACACCTCTACACGTAACGGCGCTCAAGGAATCGCGCACACACGGGTGAGAAAAACGAAGGGAAACCCAAGAATAGCAGTGATGCAAACACAAACAGGAACGTTAAGAGCAATAGTCAAAGAACTGGAAGGATTTCTTAGGAGTAAATTGGGTACGAAACAGAGGAAGATAAAGATAAAAATAAGGTCCTCCTTAAGCCTACCGGTTACTTAAGTGTACACTAGCTCGAAAGAAAGCGGTGGCACAAACTATGGGAAGGGATGTAAGTCCGCAAGTATGTAAGAATAAAAGTAATCCAAAGAAGAGCAATTCGGAGAACAAGGAAGGGAACGTCAGTTGCAGCTTATGAACAAAGAACGGGAGACATTTCTCAAGAGCAGCGAGGATAGGAAAGAGCGGAATATGAAGAATAAAATAAAGTCTTTCTTCAGCCCACCGCTCATTTAAGTTTGCACACCCCGAAATGGTACGGTGGCAAAGGATGCAAGTCAGTACGCACGAAAGAATTTAAGGAAACCGAAGAAGAGCATATGGGTGAACAAGAAAGGAGAAACGTGAAGAGCAGCGATGAATGAAAACCTGGAAGCGTTTCTGAAGAGAGTTACGAGGAGGGAAGAAAAGATGGAAGGTGGATCATTAACATGGGGGGGGAGGTGGCGCAGAGTACGAGGCAAAGGAGGATGGGGTAAACCTCGCCCCTCCCCCTCCCCTTAAGTGGAGCGAGAGCATCTAAGAGCAGCGGCGGCAGAGGAGGTGGGTCGAGCTTGTGTTCCTCCATTAAGGTAAGAAAGAATATTTAAATGGGAGAGGGAGGGCGGAAACCCAATCCTTGTGGGAGTGAATAGCAAGAGGGGGGGATTGAGAGAAGGAGGAATGCCCTGAAAAGGGGAGGCGGTAAGGTGGACCAAATGAGACGAGTGTAGGGAACCAAATGGGCGAAAGGAAGGCTTTGGGGCGGGAATGGAGGGGATGAATTCGGTTTACGAGCAAGAGAGAGAAGCATGGAGTGAGTGGGGGAAGGGGGACGGTTGGAACGTGGGCCTGGAAAAAAATATAAGGGTAAGATAGGAGGGTAGAGAGGGGGGATGGGACAGTGTCTGGGTCTCTTTCCCGCTACGCCTCCATTACCAAGTCGAGTGGGGGTATCTCCACCCTACCAGCCGGAAGAGGAGGGGGGGGGGTCGCATCAGTTGCACGTTAAATCCCCTACCCCCCCTTTCCCAACCCCTTTTCAACCCCCGTGAACGACCAAAAACCCATCCCCCTCTGCTACCACCTAAACCCCCTCCGCTTGATTTACACCCCGACACTCCTGGAGTGGCCCTAGTCCTCATATTCCCTTCCCCGAAAAACCCTTAACTTTTCATCATTCCTCCGACGTCGCACGATACTACCCCCTTCTCTGCCATGCGCCATCCCTTTCAAAAACGCACAACCCCCTGCCACATACCCCTTTACCCTCACTCTCCCTTCCTCCCTCCCTAGATCCTCGAGCCTGTCTTTCTCGACCCTCATTCCGCCCACAAAAGCCCACTTCGTGGAAAAATATAAAAAGAAGAGGGCGTCACAAACCGCGCGGGGGTCTTCGGAAACCGAGAGCCGACGACGCCTGGATTAAGCAAATTTTCGCGCGCTTGCGGGAAGTGCCTTTGACGAAAATTTGAGCCGAATGACATGCTGCTGGCGTGGGTTGTTATGTCTCCCGTCTAAAATTTCTCTCCGTTATTTAGACTCAATCTGTCGGTGAATATGCTGTCATTCGTGGGGAAAGTAGCCTAGCCATAAAAAGCATTCGCCTGGCAAAGAAGACACTTTAATTCCAACGAATATAGTTCGGATTCGCTGTGTTTTTACTCCCTTTACATTAGTCTGCTTGTCTGTGTACGTGCAAACCCATTTCTCCTCCTCCAATCGATCTGGAATTTGGTCCATAGACTTCTTGTGACCAACGATTAATTTTATCAAACACACATAAATACACACGCACTGAATTATATTAAAATGTATTTGTATGAAAATGAAAGAACATTTAATGCCTGTTATCTGCCTACCATTTCAAGCTTCCGGTAACCCAGGGGTATGGTAGCGGACTGTGGAGCGGAAGGTGTAGTGTTCGATTCCCTGCTGGGGAAATTATTTTTCTTCTATTTTCATAGCCGTTTTCATTTACATCTTTAGAAATTTTGTTTTCATCATCGCATTACCCTCTAAACTTTTTATGCAATATCGTATTTTACTCGCTAATTATTCATTAACGACAGCGATCAAAGCTAGCACTTAGCCCTTGGACGTTGTGGGAGATGGACCGTGGTGAGCCAACAACTTTGATTATCACTATTGAATGTTCAACAATGAATATAAATGTCATATTGAATTACTAATGTTCCTAATTGTTGTCGAATGTCTGAATAATATGACATATCAGTGAAGATAGAATGATTTCCTTTCACAAATTAAATTTATTAGCAATATAACAACACTATATTTAATGGCAAAGATACAATAAAACAATGAAAAAATACAATAAAATGCACTGAGAATATGAGACATTAAAACATACCGTAATGCATATGAAAATAAAGGGAGTATAATAAAAAATTTGTTTTAATGACGCTATTTTTATTTGAATTTACAATCAACGTTTCACTTCCTTCGGTAGGCGCTTCTATTCCGACACATTATTTCTGATGAAGTGTCCAGCATAGGACGCGAAACGTTAAAATGTAAATTTAAAAAAAACACACAGAGAAGTCAAATAATATCCTTTAGAATATGAATACTTGTAAAAACCTAAAAAATAAGACATTTCAAATTTGCTTTATAAATAATAATAAAAGGAAATTTTTAGTCTTAGCCTACTAAGGGCTCAACATGATAGCTCTCTTCCGAAAACAACCAATTAATAAATGTGTGAAATCAAATTTAATGTCTACATGTTCCTAATGATAGATGACAATATGATTTAAACTTGCAGACATCCCATATCACTACTACCTTAACAATCGACATTATTTATTTGCTCAGAAAGTTAGTATTTATTTTACTCTGGAGAAAACAAAATTGTTTAATTAAAATTCATTATTTCTCTAAATCCAAGAACTTGGCAGCGGTTTCTTCTGCCATTTTATAGCAAAGTAATGGGAATAGTATCTCATCCAGTTCCGTGATACGGTAATTCATCACGTTTCAGATACTCCACGTACAAGTTCTCTCGAAAACGTTTACAGATATGATTTTAAAATGTCAATTTCGGGAATAACTTTGTTTTATTGGTTTTGCATTTATAGGGCAACGGTAGGGAGGCCTTATTCCACTAAATACAGAACTTTCCTTCACTACATTAAGCACACAAACCGGGAATTTGGGACATTAAATTTATTTGAAATTTTTAATCCGTTTTCACTTGCAATTTCAATCTAGCAGAAGTAAGTACTCTACCATTGTCGACGAAATAACTTTGTGGAAATAGCACATCACCTATCACGAGGTTAAAAAAGAAATACGTCGCAATTTTCCACACTTTTTATTTTTCTGAACTGATCGGTTTTGATGGTTTTATATAATTATCAATGGTCAGTATTTTTTATAATAATGTGAAACCTCCAAAACCAGTTCTAATTTCACGACCGAAAAAAATAAAAAGGGAAAAAAATTACCAAGTGCTACTTAATTCTCGGGATAAACAAGTATTCCACGTCCAGATAAAGTTGTACACTCTGTAAAATTTGAGCTTAAAATTGCTACCATAAGTTGAGGTTAGTCATGAATTATTTATAAGGTGCAGAAAAGTTTCATTTAATTGATCGGGAAATAATAGTTACTATAACGCAAATATAAAGAACAACAATATCAAAGAACATAAATTTGCTTCCTTCATCACATTAACACATGCCATCTGAATTATTTCTCCTAAATCCCTCTTCGTAAGATTATGCCCCTCCAAAAGCCACCTGGCTTCTTTACTCTGGAGAGAAGTTTGAAAATGTCGAGGAAAGAATTATGTGACCAGTTCTTCTCGCCTTCTGCACGAATTCCTCGCACACCTGCGTCGTTCTTTGGGGAGGCCTTGGGGTCGAGAGGAGCCTTACCCCCGTCGCAAATATCTCCACGATGGCTTTTACATGTCTCGTTAATGCAACACCTTTCGTCAATTCGACGGGAATGGGGGATTAATACCAGGCAAATCTCTTGAGGAAACACGGGTGGAAGAGGATTCTTGGCTTATGAAAGCCTAAGAAGGAAAATATTATGTGGGTGTGAGGAGAGCTGTCTTTTATTCATGGAATCGAAAATATGCGACTGAGTAGGTAATCATATTTACCAGCAAAGTGCAGCAGGTGCTAGTGTTTCTTCTTAGCAATGGCGATGCCATTTCAGAGGATCCAAAAACATGACTGCATAGGGGAACAGAAAACGGATAAGTTTATTTTCCGCGCAGAAGTTCCCCAATTATTCAAATAAATACGATGGATACGGAACTTAAACGCCATTTCCGATTAAATGTATATTTTTTGCTTCATGTACATGCAATTCAGGTTGTAACATAAAAATGCCTTCATATTTGTTTACATGGCTACAGAATGAAGAGTTCAGTCATACTTTATCAACGAAAAAACTGGTCTCAACTTAAAAGGTTAAAGATACATAGGCAATTAAATAACTGGTTTTTCTCTAACCAGGCAATATACGTCTTTTGTTTTACTCATGAGTAGGTAAATTTTAACACTCACCGAATTTTTGGCCTTTGTCAAAGCACTTGTTTTGCTGGTACAGCAACTCTGCTGTAGTAGAACGAATATAAAAACAATATAAGTAAAGGCCATCATTTCCCATGCATATATTAAAAAATTTCTTTCGAACACGGAATAAACATGTCTGATTCAGTGCCATGGAAATAAAAGGAGAATTAGCGCTGAAAATTTAGCACAAATAATTTATTTACGAAAAATACTCACCAGTTTATTTGCATGGGTATTAATATTTTAAACAAACTAAACATTTCCATATAATCAATCAGTCAGGAACGTTAAGTACTTCCAACGGAAGAGAACCTCATAAGTTAGGACTCGGATAGACAATGGGAAAATTGAGCTGAATTATTTTTCATTGATCTGTGAATGGGATAAGATTATATTTTTCTAAGTTACTTCAAACACTAAGGCCGGCAAATAATTACCGATTTTACCTGCTTAAGAATGGGAAATTAAAAGAAAAGAAATATAACATGTACCAAGTGTAACATTGCAACTTATACGCGGATGTAGCATTTCTTGACCTTTTTTTATTGATAAATTATTATTCCTTTTTTGGAAGAAGGTTGGTCTTGGTTAAGAAACAATTGATGTTATTACTTCATTTCCAACGTTTGGCAAATATATTTTTTAAATTCATCAGGGCTATAATGTATTCACAGTACTTAAAGTGAATTATTAACTCACATTTTTACTATATTTCATTAAAATGACAACATGAAAACATTTTCCGTAGATTATTTATTTGAAAGAGAAAGTCCTATTTTTCTAAATTTCTCCTATTATTTCTGTGGATATTTAGTCTATTATCTGCTAAGTAATATTTACTGAATCTTTAATGTTTTCAGTAGTAAGAAAAGCATGAAAACAAGATATTATTAACATAATAAATTGCAGTAGATTTCGCTTAATTTTGCGGTGCCTGTTTTTTTATTGGAGGTCATTGCAATAGAAAAACAAAAATCACAAAATTATCGTTATCAACGCTATTTTCGTTATCTAATAATTCTAAACCAAGACCTATCTCCCCGAGAAAATTGCACCTTATTCTAAAACATGACGTTTAATATTTTTCTTATAGGTAAACATATTTTTTATATTACCATAACATTAAGTATTGTTGCTTATTCCATTTCCTGGGAAGAAATATTTTCTTAGCGCTACACAATAACGTCAGGGTTCACGCCGCCAAAAGTCAACCTCAATCGTTACGGAGGTGTGTCTACACTGTGATGGCTGTACATTAAACTTAGGATCCAAGAGCTAGTCCCTTCAGCTGGGCCGCTTCCACTCACCCCTGTAATGTTCATCAAGGTCCCTATCGTGACCTCCTCGTACACATCACTCGCATCTGCGATCCTTCAAAGTCATTTGGATTGCACTGCTAAGTGTCTACGTCCATCAGTACCCTGTGCTAAATACATCTAAACCTGTCCTGGAGAAAATTGAGCCATAAATCCTACCTACCGTGTTTACTTATCGACGACATAAGAGCGTTATCAAATTAGGCTCTGTCCTTAGGATACCTAGGAACTGTACCGAGGTGAACACCTATTGCATTAGCTAAGAAAAATATACAACAGAAATATTTTACATGGACTACGTTTCGCAACCATTCAACACTAATTCCAAAAATCACTATCGTGTTCCGTGCCAAATTAGGGACAGTAGATCTAAAACATTTCAATTTTGATTTTTCAATGCGTAGCATACTAATTTACTGCATTATTATAAAACTACTGCTTTCCGTAACCATTGAGCATATTAAAGAAACAATTAGCGGTTACCAACTAAAAGAGTTGGACAAAAAAACACCCAAAAACTACAAGAGAAAGTTTGGAAGAATCACATAGATTGACACCATAATACGCGGAAGATTCAGCTGTAAATGAGCACAGCACTTTGGTGCTCCAAGGCAATACTACGCCTAACAGCTTACTAAGCAAGTGAATACAAGCAAAATATCTACCTCTTCATTTCATTAAAAAAACATTGTTATTCATTTAACATGGTGACTCTGATGGGTTTTATTTGTTAAAGAGGATTTTTTCCTGACTTCCATTAAAACCTACCTCTAACTGGTAGATTACTATAACTGAATATATATCTTAACTTCAACTACACAGTGTATCTTAAGAATTTTTACAAAGTATTACACAACATTGTTCACTGGAATCTTAATACAAGGACGTTTCATGAGTCGAAGTGGATATATCTGCCTAGCTAAAGTTTAAAAGCTAGCTAAAAACTCTAGCTAAAGTTTTCTTAAATTTAACATGCCACTGCATATCGAGGGTGAATTGAAAATTTATAATATTCTATTATAAAAATGAAGTAAGTTTGTTGTTGTTTATCTTCAAGAAAAACCCGATGACCATATTACTCACATAAAAGAGGAAAACGCTAAGCATTCTATTGTCACGGAAAGGTAACTATACTTTAATGTTGAAAGTAAAAAAGCTCTTAATAGCAAACATGCAATTCATTCATGACGTACTGCCCTCCTGCGGCCAAGCTACATGTGATGCGAATGGAAACTGGAAACTGCTAACGCGCAAAACGTTGGGGAAGTTCTCATCATATCGGACTTTGTCACCGAGGCCATATAAGCCACAAGGAGTTTCGGTGGCAACACATGAATTTGATATCAACTTAGGATACTGGCCTCAGGTAGACTAACTACATGCGGAAAGGGGCATCATAAGTCTCCTGCCGCATGTAATATTTCTCAAAATACTTCACAAAGAAGTAGGGATAAGCATCGACCTTTGCGACTGATAGCTCTTTATATTAGTTCTTTAAGAAAAATAACAATGTAGCACTGTGGATCCAATTTTCTCTAGAAAAGAGAACAAACATGAATTAAGCAAAGATTAGTCACTCCATGCTGACCTACTATCCTAAATATCCACTATTCCAAAAAAAATAACTTCCCAAAGTTTATTTTACATCTTATTTATTCAAAAGATTCAAGAGGAATTGCGTGAAATTTGAGCATGAAGAACTAATAAACCGCGTTCAATTTTCCACAAATAAAACTAATAACACCTAGGTTTCAATGTTATTACATCATCATCAGGAGATAATGATGCAATCACAACGATCACTTGATGGTGATGAAATAACATTGAAACCTAGGCCGTAATTAAAATTTTTTTTATTTGTGATTAATTGAACACGGTTTATCCATTCATTACATTTAACTGGTGAAGCATTTTATGCTGGTGCCTAAGCGTAGTACTTTGGCTGTAACGACAACAGTTTCAACAAAATTATTGGGCTGCATGAGAAAGTACCACGGGCTTGAAGCCAGCTACAAGAACGGAAAACGTACTATATCGAGAATAAGAACATGGTTCATCATCATCATCGTAAGAGTAATCTACCGGTTAAAGGTAGGTTAGGATGAGAGTCAGAGAAATTCCAACAGACTCTTACACGTGTAGTGCCCTATCTACCTCTAGTATTTCTTTCTTCATCTCAGCGTAAGTCCTACCTTTCTTCATCCCGTCCATTAAACCTATTCTCTTTATTCCCCTTCACCGCTTTCCCAACATCCTTCCCTCTATCACGGCCTTCAGTAAACCATTATCCCCTCATTACCCCTTCCAGCCACCTACCCTGCCTTCCCCTAATCTCATCCAGAAGTTTACTCTCCTCACCAACTAGGTCAAGCACTTCCTCATTTGTCTTCGTTTCCGTCCACCACACCTTCTCCATCCTCCTCCACAACCATAACTCGAACGCCTCCAGCCTATTTTCGTCTTCCTATCTCAAGGTCCACGTTTCTGCCCCATACAACGACACACTCCATATAAAGCTCTTCACCAGCCTCGTCTTTATATCCTAACCCAAGGCCCCCTTCTATTATTGAACGCTTCCTATGCTAGCGCTATTATTCTCCTATGTCTTTGCTACTATGGCCATTTTATTCTATCGTGCTACCCAAGTAATTAAATTGTTCTACTAGCTCCAGTTTGCCCTTCAAAATTCAATGGAAATCGGGAGAAAGAAAAGTGTTGCATAAGATTAAATGAATCGTCCCAAAATAACATTCAATATGCACATACTATATAGCAGACATTGACCACATATTGTGAGGCTGGTATGGAAAATACACTAGTTAAAATATCGCTGTAATTCTGTTGCACTGGTTATTTAACTCATGCCGTAAGCTCCCATTCGAAGCCTATGCTGTGGTTATCAAGTAAATATAATTTTCTGTTGTTGAAGCAGTTCAAGTATTTAAGATTTGGAGCCAAAAACCCAAATTTATATAAAATAACGAAGTGCATACGAAAATCGAATTAAAGCATTAAAAACCTCTGTTCTTTCAGTAATCTGACACCAAAAATTCCTATCCTACATCATGATAAGTAATAAAAAAAAATTCTAACTTGATCTCGATAAAGTATAGTGCGGTTCGGGCTTAGACAATCAAGAGAATTCACTGCGGAGATGCGGTGAGCGAAGAAACGATTCATTTCGGCACCGACACCCGAGACGAGCAGTGGAGAAACGCGGAGTTTCAAAGGGAAGACAAAGGACGGAGCGGGAAAAGGAGGAGATTAAACCTTTAACGAAGAAATAGGAGCGGGGAGAAAAGAGTCTGGTGGCAAAGAAAGGAGGGATAGTGGCAAAAGGGAAGAAAAGAGGAGTGTGGCAGAGAGTGCGGGGGTGCAAGACGTGAGGAAGAGTGAGCGAATGAGAAAATACTGAAGTGGAAGCTGGGGGTGGGGGAGGGAGAGATACGCTATAAAGGAAGAAAGTGGATTGGTGCAGATAGAGGAGGGAGTGAGATGGCGGACACGTAGGCCAAGATAAAGGGAGAAAAGATTGGGAAGATGGGAAGGTGGGAAGAAAGCTTAAAATGGATTGAATGAAGTAACCAAAGAAGTCGATTATTTATTTACCCAACGGCGCATTTCCCTTAAACTCGAAATTGGGAAACGAGAAATTCTTACGGGAATGACGAAACTAAATCAGCATCAGGAATGGAGAGGTTTCTCTCTTTGTACATTCCACACTTCTTTATGCATGTCAACCATGGTTTCGATTACAATAATGTCCTTATGAAGATCATGAGATCATCCACAGTAATGCCTTAACTTCGATAGTGACATCGTAAATGTCGATTCAATGGTCGGCAGTAATAATAAAATGTAGTTTTTGTAAATTGACAAATCATTCCATGTGAGGCAGTGCCACAAAATAAAGCCTGAAGCATGAACTTGTTAATAAAAAAATTAAACGCAAAACGAATTTATTTTCAATGGTATTCTAACAGCCACATGAAGTTTCGGTAGACGCTACCTGAAGCTGTAAAGAGCCTTACCACACAATAACTATTGCCTAGGAGTAGTTTGTTCTTCTAATTGTATGACTGACCACAGCCCGTTTTTTATTTTGCTATTCCTGACTGCTTACTCTCTCCTGAAATCTTGGACAAAATATTTCCTTCGAAACGGCCTTCTGAGCCTCCTTGCCTTCGTTATGGCGTTATATTTAAGGAAATTCTACGATCGTGAAATTCTAGATTTTTTCCAGGAATGAAGAATGGAATGCAGAAAAAAATATACTTTCAACGTGGTCTACAACGACACAATCCTATAAATGAATGGCACAACCTGGCAATGCTAATTGTTTTTTACTAAACACTGATTGTTAGATGAATTTTACACTGAAGGCTATAAATACCAGCTCCTCTAAATAAAAATAGGTACATATTTTTATGTCTTGACGACACTAATGAGACTCAAGCACCAAAGAGAAAATGAAAAAAAATTCATCAAAAGGCACAAATAAATATTCGCACTACAGTAATATATCCCAGGAAAATAAAATACAATGGGGAAAAAACTGCCCAGCGACCCAGTTAAATGACAATAATGACCGACAAATAGTTTTTTATTACGGTCAAAAATGATTGTCGCGGTAAATGAGATATTTGATAACCTAAATTTTTCACTAACGATCTGCATGTGTACCTGACTTCAACCACGATGCATCAACGTCACCGCTCGATGAAACTCATGTTAGCCCAAAACCTTGCCTCCAACGTTCATTGCATTCCCACCCTTTGGGCATACACTTTTGAAATTAAACCGTATGGAAAAAGCAAAAATACGATAATTCAACCCTATTAAAATGAAACTGCTAAGCGCCCTTCGAGGCAGCGGTGTCTTTTCAAAAGGAAAGAGACTCTCCGGCACAAGAGCAACTGCCGAAAAATAGCAAGCTGCCTCTATCTGTTTCGTCCGATACGGCTGCACAATTACGGTTCCACAGCATTAAAAAAGTAAAACAGATTGCGTGAGATGAGAGAAGGTAAAAAAAGTGAAGGGAAAGAGAGATAAACAGCTGAATTAAAGCGACGAAAATAAAGGCTCAGAGGAGTCTGAGGGAGAATAACGGCTGTGTAAAATACTCAGAAGAAAGAAGATCCCTGGCTTCCATTTAATTCTGTTTGTATTGGAAGGAAGTGGATGCAGGACGATAGATATGCAATGTTCCTGCTTGACGTATACTTCATCTCCAAAAGTGGCGAGGTGTTTTTGAGAGCTCGATTTAAGAACACCGATACCCGAAAATATATCCCAGGAATTAAGTGAAATGGCAGTAAAAGATTGATTTTTCCTAAAAAAAAAGGTGTCGTGGTAAGTGTAATGACGAAAACATTTTTGATAACAACCGTTTTTCTTTGTACACATTAAAAAAATTCACATTTTCAAACTTTTAAAAATCTACGACAAATAAAAAAAACTTTTTCTTTGAAATCGTATGCTAAACAATCAGGAAATTGACACTTCAAAATTTTCAGAGCCCGCAAAGAATTCAATATTTTTTTTAGCAAAACGCCCTCGATAAACCTCCCTTTATTCCATTTAAACTCCCATCACTTTCCACCTTCCTTATCCCTATTTACAAATTTATATATTTTTAAAACTAAGCATTCTAAGACGAAAAAACTTTTTCTATTGTAACATGCGCTCAAAAATCAGATAAGTGACGTGCTTCAAATTTCCCTCAGTTCTCCAATAATTTCATTTCTTAGTGCATTATTGCGTTATTCTTGCGTAATCTCATATAAAACCCTCTAAAATCCTATACTAAACCCTCATCACATTCACTGACGGTCAATGTCATCGTCCATGCGTCGTTTTAAGTTTATTTCCTGCGTCAACTCAGCCAACCTTAGCAGTAGATAGGGTTGCATATTTTTTTCGACAATTCTGCCTGATTTTAAAACGCAAATTGTACTAAAAATCCGTGACATTATCATGTAACAATTATGTCAAAATATAAACCATGGATGGCAACATAGGCGACTAGGCCAGAAAAAGTTAACTCACCTTAACTCCATATCAAGCAAACGATAGGTCGGTTTAAAAAAATGATTCTTCTGGCACTTACCTAGAAAGAAAGAAAAATACTTTATTAGGTACATACCAATACATCATCAGTGTAATTAATATAGTCATTATATGGCCGCCAATTCCAAATACAAACATAAACAAAGGTTAATATAACAACACGGCTTATTCAGAAGCATGCTATGTTAATGCCAATTTTGTTACCCAATGAATCGAAAAACTCGCCGAAGTACAGCTAAATAAGTCGATGAAAAAATATATTTAAAAAAATACTAAACAGCTTTCCGTACCAACCAGCATTTGCTGACTAATACTGATGAAAGTTTTCATAATTTTGCTTCTAAGTGTCTAACACGTCGCATTAATCACAAAATTACTTAAATCATCTTCGTAGCTACACATTTTAGAGAGCGATATGTATATGCCCGACCCAACACGATTGTTGTCGTTTTATGTTTACATTGACAATGAGTATACATTTCGTCATTTCCCACGGCAAGTTGTGAATGCTCTCAATCATCTTCAATTGCCTTGTCCTAATATATTCACATTCAATTATCTATCCTTACCCAGAGATGTGGGTGTGGAGGAGGATGGAGAAAATGCGGCGAACGTAAAGGATGTTAAACGAGGAAGTGCTTGGTATGTCGGGGGAGGAGAGGAAATTCTTGATCAGGTTATGAAGAGGCCAAGTAGGTGGTTGAACAGGTAATCACATACGAAGGGATGCTAAAGGCCGTGATAGAGGGAAGGGTATTGAGCAAGTGGGAAAGGAGAAGACAAAGAATAGGATTTATGGACGGGATGAAGAGAGGTAGGATTTATGGTGAGATGAAGGATGAATTCGCCTAAGGACGTAGGGGTCTGATCCTAAAAATTTTTATTCTCTTCCATTAAGCCTACCTTAACCGGTAGATAAAAATTATAATAATATTTACCTACTCGTGTTTCCAAAGTCTCTGATACTTCTAATTGCTTTCTTATTCTTTCTAACGCAAATACCCATAGTCCTTAACGTTTTCAAATTTGCTGGCGTATCTTAGGTGGGTGAGTGAAGACTTGAACTTGGAGACGACGGACAGTGGTCCACATCGCGAAATAGAGGGAGAAAAAAACAGATTTAGCCCAATTGCAATGGAAATTGTACCCCTATCGTTTTTTTACCCACTGAGTTCAATTCTGCTGTTATTTTTTTTAACATAAATCAATTACTTGATATGGAAGATATATGGAGGGAGAAAGAATTCTAAAATACCTGTAGAAGAGAAGGTTGTATAAAAACGCATATTGCTATAAAATATTCTTTAAAATTCAGCCTGTTTATATTTTATGACTGTAATGCCTTATTGATAAAAAAATTTAAAATGGGTGAAGGAAAAGTTGTTAGATGAACAAGTTTGAACCCTGAATGATTCGCAATCATCGGTGAACTAAGGCAGTTTAATATTAAAATTGACAAGAAACTCCTCGTTAATAAACATTAACATTGGTTTATAAGTGTACATTTATTTATTTATTCAACATCACATTAAAAAACTATCTACGTGACATTTCAGATTTCCGTCTCAGATTCTCTTGACTCGCTACGGTAGGTAGTCGGCCGGAAGCGAGGAAGGTAACGTTACTGTTAGAGCGGGGGATGGTGTGTGAGAGGATACGGCAGTTGGACAAGGAGGAGATTAAGGGTGGACCGGAGGAGTGAGTTGAGGACGTGAGAGAGTGCGGCAGAGGAGGCAGCAAGGGAGGGAGGGAGCCTCCCATAGGAGGAAATGGGAGCGACAGCACATGGATTTAACTCCACTCCCCTGCCACACACTACGGTTTATATTTTATTCAACCGCAATTTCCACGCCCCCGTGCCCAGATTAGTAGGGCGCCTCTCCCCTGCCGATGGTTGGGAGGGAGGAGGAGGGCAAACGCGGAGGAAACAGTGGGGAAGACTGAGGCTTGGGCCAATACGACCCTCCTCCATCCGGGTTTAGCGGCCGGAGAATCGAGGTTTGGAGATGGGGAACCTATAGCACCCTCGGGGTAGGGAAACACCGTCACGCCGCGCCGTTGGAAACGGCGATGAGAGATTAAGCGGTAACTCAAATGTATTGCATCGCAAAGGGAAGAGGAGTATGGCGAGGAGACATAGGACGAGGGGATGGACACAGAAGCCATAAGAGACCCACCGGCCTTCTCGAGGTAGAAAAAGAGTTATCAGAAGTCATAAATCCAAATATTGGTTTGCTGCAGAAGGCGACCAGCAGCTGAGGCCCTTGCAGCAATGCATTTAGAAAAACTTTGTAGACTTGTTCGCGGAGAGTGGAGGAATATAGGCGACCATATCAGCGTCGGCATTAGCCTACTCTTAACGAAAGGGTGCAAAGGTGTACACAAATCATGTTCATAGCTGTCCGACGATATGTGCACTTCAAGTGCTCTCCACATAGCACTCAAGTAAGGATCGTGATTCCACAGAACAATTCCCAACACCACCGGGATTCGAACGCGGACCCTTGTGATGGGAGGCTACCACTCTTGACTCCACACAACACCAATCCCATGGTGAAAGAGTAGATGTGGTGACGTAAAAATAATATACAAGCCTTTATCAAGATTACGCTAAAATAAATACTATCTTTGGGTTAAATCGGTAAATATATGATTTTACCGGCTGTCCCGATAAATATATAACTTAAAATGTCAGTGGTGAGTACTACCGTCAACAAAATGTAAATAATGTTCGGTGTGCTCAAAAAAGAATGACCATTTCAATTGGTTAATGCTCAAATCTCTATACAAAAGATAAAAACTTAGTAAAACTTCTCAGACTTTTTTTTTAATAAACACCGATTTCATCCAACAGTGGATATCATTTTGTTGCAGCGATGAGATTTAACTAAGTAAGTTGAGCCTGACTCCATCGAACTCGTGCCTCTGTTTTACAGGATACGTATAGTTTAGAAAATATGAAGACTCACTAACACCGGTCTAGTCTCAGGTACCAATATCAAGCCATTATACTTTTCCAAAAGAATATTTGATCAGACTTCCATAGACAAGTTCTACTTATCCCTTGCTCAAGAGTCATTGGAAGATGCAAACATGGCCTGAAACACTGTGGACAAATTCAATGCTTTTATAAATATTTTTAATGTACATTTTAACGTAGCTTTTCCTAATAAATGGAAAAAATAGAGAACACCCATAAAACAAAACTGATTCCTAATGATTTGGTACTTGCAAGACTAACTCAGACTGAGCGTTAATACCACTACCTGGGGAGACAATATGTATAGCCATATTCTCTGTTTTTGTTTGGGTTAACAAGATACATAGTAAAAAACTAGATGTCGCTGTAAATAAATACCACAAAAAGGCATGTTTACTCAAAATTATTTAAGTTCTATTGACGTAGGAAGCATTTTAATGGTGAATAAATGAGAGTAAATATATGGCTTATTGTTGAAATTGATTTTTTGCTAACACACACACGTACAATTAAACAATTTGAAAATATATTTAATTTAATTGCAAGGAGTCATTAAATATTATGTAAATATAAGCTCTGAGATATTTCGTTTAACTAATTACCAAAGAAAAAAATACAAAACATAAATAATCTACTGCTATATTTGCTATAAAACATAAATAGCGCAATGACAAATTATTGTTCTTCTTTATGGTTGCATGCCTCACCCTCTTGTTTTGTTTTGTTGTGAGGATACTGTATTTATTGTTCATTGTCACATCATGTAATCTCTTAGCCTGTAATTCATATTTTCTCCTGTGTATTTACAATATTACCTAGTTATTAAATTTCCGCTTTCACACATACACGGCATTTCTCTCTTCTCATGTCAAGTGCGCCACTTGTCAATTGACCGGTAGGGGTGAGTCTCGCACTCACCGGAACGGTATAATCTACGCGCCTTCGGCGCGATCAGAACTGCGTGTGGCGTTTTACTAATAACTTCATTATTCTATCTCCAACAGCCAAGTTCCCAGGAAACTGCACGATCTACATCGTCCACCTGCGCCTCAAGAATTGGATTGACTCACATCTCAGGCATCACTTGTAATGGCCTTCTATGTAAATATGGAAACATTTCCTAATTAGATGACGTGCAAATCACTTGAAAAATAAATTAATAACGGTCTGTTTTCTTAGACGCAGCAAAAATAACCAACTACTCGCATTACTCGTCAATTCCCTGGCGAGATCTTCCGTCCACGCAAGGTTAATTGCATATAATAGCACTGCGATTTCCAGAATGTATTGCAGTGATCAAGACCATGGGTCGAAAGTAACATCATCAGGTTACCTGGTTTCATGTCATGACATTGCTTAAGCAACGAAACCATTGTCTTGCTAAATAAAATCCATTATGAAAAAATGCAGTGCTTTAAATTCACCTTTCATTTTTGCGATGAAAGAGATACTTATGTCTAATTAAAAGTGATGTTGAATCTATCCGATATTTGAGTTCACCGAGTTTTTATTAATTTTCATTATTATTCGCTTCACCATTCTTATAAGATTCATATTCAACCCTACGATTGGTTGACAGCAGCCTTTCATTCTACCCTGTCCCTTGCCAACTCTTGTACGGAAAGATAATATTGAAAGCATTGAAGAACGTGGATGAAAGAAAGGATTAAAGAACAGTTTTAGTTTTCAGTCCATCACAACCCTCATTAGTCAATTCAATCCCAGGATTAGTTTACTTCAGCCCTCATTCTATCCACGGCTCATTCCTTCAGGTCCTAGCAGCTCTTCTGTTCAATATCGCGGGTCAGCTGGCCCATGTATTTGTTCTCCGGACTTACTCGAGGGGCTACCTTTTCTATTTTCCCTTCTGTTATGTTCTTAACGAATTCGTGGCATCTCAAAGTGTGGCCTATCCGTCTGTGATTTTTATCATTCACCATTTTAGTCATAGTCACCAGCAGTCATCAATCCAAAGATTGATTTGCTGCAGCTCTCCTTTCCACTCTACTATCAACTAACCGCTTCATTCTTGCGTAGTTATTCACTTAAGACGTCCATTATTATTTGCCGAATCGGATGCATTCCATTCTTGGCCTTCCTATGTACGCAGGGGTTAGATGAAAGATGGGACTTTAAGTCTCAATCTCGCCCCAATAAAGGCGTTTATCTATCTATTTCTTCCCATTCCTTTCTCCTTCCATTATTTTATTGAATAGGGTATTGCGTCGCAAAGTGTGTTCAAAACGTTTACCTCTCCTTCTTCTCAGAGTTTTCATATCACTTCTTGTCTCTCCAGCTCTCCGTAGGACTTCTTTGACAGTGAGTCTCTCCGTCCATTTGACCTTCATCACTCTTCGGTAACACCACATCTCCATTGGTTCAAATCTCTTTTTCTCGGCAGCTCTTATTATCCAGGTTTCACTGCCCTGTAAGACCGTACTCCAAATCAGATGCTCCACATACAATTCTCCTCTTCAGTTCTCCGGAACACTTTCACGTTTCTGACTATCGCTTAGGAAGTGGATATACTCACTCCACAAGACTACCAACGAAGCTGGCAGTGGGACAAAAAATACGAATGGAGAATGGAAAGGAAAGAGAGGGAATGGAAATAAAACACTCAACCAAGCGGGGTTTTATTTCGCAGGAGGCTTACGGGGGAGGGTAAGAGAGAGGCGAAGAATAATAAAGTGTTTTACGGGAGGTAATGTGAGTAGTAACTTTTCGGGGGGAGTTCGGCGCGGGTTCGGTGGGGGAAAGAGGGAGAGAGAGATTCAGCTCCGCCGGTGCGCTACGGCCGAAAAAATCTACATATTACCCTGCGAGCCGCCGCAGATGCGTGTGGCAGAGGTCGTTAGGACACCGGCAATGAAAGCGGAGAAAATAGGGAAGAGGAGAAAGGGGAGGGAAAAGAGAGTTGAATTGTATGCTAGCAGTGAGCCTTATGCTAGTGTCACATCCTGTGCCCATAGGCAATAACTAGTTATTTTGTAATTTCGTTAAAAATTGTTAAACTTACGGTCACATTGCACTGACCAATATTATTATGAATATAATGTTCTTCTATCTCTTATCAGGAAATTCTGAATTATCATTGAGAAATTTTAATGAAAGTTATTTAATGTATATAGGTAATTATTTTTGAGAATTAAGTTTTGTCCCAGAAAAACTAAAAAAAGCGAGAATTACTTTCATTTACGATAAGGGGTTATACTTGTGACTAAGATGCGATGTGAAGGTGTTGAAATAAAAATATCGGATAAACACTCTTGACTACTAACACACATATTCTTCGGGGTTGTGCCCAATGGGTCGTTAACGACCCGTCCCATACTTATTTAAACATTACTACTAGATTTTCAGTAGCATAATACTAAGTTTTTGTCGGATATGACGAAAAAATAACTTATTAAAATTATAATAGTATGTTCCACGCTAAAACGTTTATTTCCAACCTAAGTTTTGACGACTCAGTAGTCATTACCAAGGGACCTTGATAATGACTGCTGAGCAGTTGACACCTAGGTAGGAAGTAAAAGTTTTAGTGCGGATTATATTGTTATTTTTTCGTCATGTCTATAACGATATTCCACATATTTACGCTTTCATCTATTAATATTACCAAGTTTGTGTGCCATAAATATTTATATATTCGCTTAATGCTCCTTACAATTGCTTAAATTTAAAAATATAATTCACATACTGTCTCTATTATGACTATCTCACTACCTAAAACTTCCTTAAACGGCTAGATCACAATGACAATGATTCAAAAACAGCGAGATACTATCTCAAGACATCGTTAACACACAACTTACCTCTGTCCTCTTCCCCCTCCTATTCCCTATTCTTTCCCCTTTTCCATGGCTGGTGTCCTAGCACTCTCCGCCTCACGCCTCTGCGGGGGTTCGTAGGATATTATGTAGATGCATAGAGGCTAGAACAATTCCGTACCCATAAACTCGCATGGTTTTTGTGGGGTAGTAAGAACGAAATAATCATTAAAAGCGAAAGAGTGAAGATCTGGCGAACGTGCGTACGTGTACCAAAGAGCACGAGCACATGATGAGACTGCGGCTGGTGCGAAGGGGGAGTGCGGGGAAAACGGGAGAGGGGGAGGGGGTGGAGGTTCAAACGGCGGAAGTATGCGACCAGGGCAGAAATGGGGAAGATAGGAACCAGAAAGGGGGTAGGGGGTGCATGTGCAGAGAGAGGGTACGGGAGGAAGGAGAGGTAAACGTGCCACAGTGTGGGGGGGGGCACAAAGTTGTCGTTTGTGCAGTGCGTAGGGGTGGATGGGAAGAGGGACAGGATGAAAAGGTTTGTGCGGAGGGTTAGGGACGCAAAGGCAATATGCTTACCCCATTGCACCCCCGTTATTCCTCTTGGGGGCAAAAATATTCAACGATATTATTTTTTCTCCCTCAACACACCACGTTTGCACTCCAAACCCTGCCAAATAAAAAAAGCGGCGCATATCTGTACGTGAACAGTCGAGTAGACACTTCGAACTCCCCCAACAATTCCCCCCCTTCCCATTATTTCACTAGGGTTGCCGCAAAACGGCGCTGGCATAGCGATGGGGAGTAGTACCTAAGAGGTGGAGGACCTGTTCGCAGAACGGCTGGTTATTTGGGGTAGCGACATGAAGCTGAGGTCCTTCGCGTCATCCATTTAGAGCAGTTTTTTTTGGATTCGTTCGTATTGGGTTTGAGGAATATTGAAGAAACACTCGACGTCGTCACATGCCTACTCTTAACATAACGCCATGTGTCTAAAATTCATTATCCTATCTGACCAAAGAGATGTTCACTTCGAGTGCTCTCAACATAGCACTCTATTAGGTACCTATGGATCGGGACTCCACTGAAAATCTCCAACACCCGATATTTGAACCCGGACCATTGGAATGGGAAGCCGATACTATTGCCACCGCACCATATGAAAGTTTTGATGTTTTTAAATCAAAACTTCACATCAGAACGATCCTTCGATTAAGTGGGTTTTTCCACGCTGCCTGATGTTCCCCTTCCAGTAGTGCCCACCCGGAGATCCGATTGGGGGACTATTTTACCTCCGTAATATTTTACCAGGAGGAATGCCATCACGTCATACATTGGTGAAATGCCAGGCTGCATCTTCTAGGGAGACTAATGTGGTGGTTTCCCGTTGCCTTTCACATCGCAGTACTCCGGCCGATTCCGTGAATTTCACTCTCACCTGAATCTGTGGCCGGAGTTGATGCCGGACCGATCTTCTTGATCGGTGTCATCAGTGCGCTCCGCTGAGACAACTGCCTCTAAGCAGTGGGTAGATCGTAAAGTGTAGAAAATTCTCGTAGTCTCGTCCCAGATTTTTGGTTCAGAGACAGTTCCATTAACATATTTTTCCAAAATCAGGAAAATATTTGCAGTAACTGAATCTCAAAACCTCCACCCTCAGAACCCTCACGCTACCCCTGGGCCTTCCATGAAATGGGTACAGGAATATTTTTACCTGCTTCCTTGAGAAATATATCACTTAAAATGTCAGTGGTAAGTACCACCGCCAACAAAATGTAAATGATCTTCAGTGAATTCGCAAAAGAAATATCACTCTAACTGGCCAATGCTCATATATTAATTTTAAAGGATACGTTGTGCATGGAGAAGAAGAAGACTTCAGCTCTATGACTAAAACTCACAGCTCCTTTACTACTAAATCACTTTTATTTTTAAATATCGATCCATTATAGGGGTGAGAATGCCGCTGACATAAGCTCTGACATAGCCAGCCATTAGGGATTTATAGCCAGGCCCTGGTGGTGTGAAGCCAGAATTCAAGACACCACAAAAACCTGAACACCCACAGCAGTCGCAGTAGAAGTAATACCCTTTCCACTACCATCCTACAGACTAACCAATCGACATGTATTCACACTACTTATATAAATACCATCGAAACTCTGTGCTGCCCTCTCCATTATTTGATACAAACAAGTTATGAGCAAGAATTTAATTTCAAAAGACTTTAAGAATTTAATTTCAAAAGAATTCCTGCACCCCTGAGACGTTTCGCGTTTTTTGGGAATGGATTTAAAAATAAATGACACACCTCTCAAGACATTAAATACGATAAGTTTGTCCTTCCCCATTTTGTTCGCCATAATTGATCATGGTGCTTCATCATGATGTCTGGAGAATATCCATAAATTAATGTTTGTGAAACGGAGTCGAACTCGGAGTACAAAAGAGTGTACTCCTCTCGACTTTATTGTATTGAGGTGAAACTTGGGCATGCCAAGATAAACATAAGTGCCGTCTTAATGCATTGGTTATGAGTTATCTAGGAAATGTCTGTGGTTAAAGTAAAACAAATAGGATTATAAAAGAATGGGTAATGAGAGAATGAGGAATAGGTGCTCCGGTAATAAACGTGTATTATAGGAACGTGCTTCGTTGGTTGGGCCGTGTCGAGAAAATGGATGAGAGTCGAATAACTTAACAAATGTATGATGTGTTGAATGCTTCGTGCCATATAAATAAATCTGTAGAATTCATGATGAGAAAAAACACGGTACAAATTCCACTAATTTTTATTGCTGTCGACCGGTTTCGACCGTTTTTTTTCTCATCATGAATTCTAGCTATAATTTCCCGCCACAATCGATTAATTTGATTAAATCTGTGGAAGATTACAAGGAGTTTTTTTCATCAAGAAGATCATGAATGAAGGAATCCATGAATATGGCAGAATCGGAGGCTCGCAAGGATAGGACATTACGAAGTAAATTGTTAAAATGGAGCCAGTTTTCCAGTCTAATGCCAAGTATTAATGTTATTAGACTATGCCGACCCCGAAAGGGAACGGCGTGATGTGTATGCGTGCTGATTTTATCGCTCGCGCTTATCGTAGTTAAGTTGGGGACGTTCGGGACTAAAACTTACGACCGTGCGGAGCTTTCCGCCTCCGTTGATACGTACGAAGGTCGGTGCGTTGGCGGTGGGAAAAAGCATAGGAGGAGGAGTGGCGACCGTATGTGGATAGGGGAACGATGAGGGGAATTATTGGTTGAGAGAGTTCTCCGTAGGTCTCGGGCTTTCTCCTCGCGAGCACTCGTTCCATAACCCTTTTTTTTATTTTCCAGCGGGTAAGGGTTAGAAGTGGATCGCGTGAAGAGGAATCGAATGAAGGACGGCCTACACGGAGGAGGATGGGGGAAAGGGAGTGGAATTGTTCGGGATTTTTCTCGCGCAGTAAGTCAAGGGGGAAAGAATGAAGCTGGGGGAGAAAACAAGCGAGTGGGGGCGTTTCCATGGCGACGAAAACGGATGGAGAGCGCGCTAGTGATGCCGGGAAATAAAACGAAAAAAAAATAAAGAGAGCGAACTAAACTTTTCCCATCGACGGAACCTAATTAACACTAGTCCCTCTTTGTTCCAGGATTGATCTGTCTCATCGAAATTAATGCTCGGCACCGATGCTACTAGCCAAATTCCTTTCCGGTGTTACGCATGTTCGCTGAAGAAATTTATTTATATTACATTTAAACATATTATTGATACCATTATTTTTATTTGATAATTTAATTTGTGTGTATAATTATTTGATTTTAATCAACATCACAGCGTAGTTAATTGGTTGTGAGAAGGTTGTTGGAAAAAGGAAAAGAGGGTATTTTATAGGAATTTGCGATGAAAAAGATGTTCAAAGAACTGCTTAAAATTAGGCTCAATATATTGAAACTTATTCGACTAAATTCATTTAATATACTTTGTCCTCCGTGAAACATATTAATAATAATCCTCCTCGTTTCAATGATTTGAAGGTCATTAATAGAACATTTAATTATCTTCCATCCCTTTAAATTGTAACACTTGCGTTTCGATTAATATCCTTTTGACAAACGTATTTTACACTTATATACACATTGCTTTCTATCCCTATCTATTTACGATAACTTTTTCAATCACACCAGCCTGGTGAATATTTATCGTAGCAGTTTAAGCACTTGACAAATAAATACCAATAGAAACACTCATAACCCCGAACACTTGACTTATAACACCAATATCAACCCTCCAAAACCCAAATATTTAACATATATAATCATCAATAGCAACACTTGACATATATCACCAATAGAAAGATTAATACCTTTACATACATTCGGACTCTTGGTCCTGGTTTTATTCCCACTTGTCTAATTTGTGTCCCTTTTGTTTGCTCCTCGTGCTATATGGTTAACAGGGAAATTTTGAGGTCGTCCATCCCACTTCTCTGGCGTCACTAATCTGTCGGGTCAATGGTTATGTCAGCGTCTTTGAATGACAGTCCCTCTGCGTTCACCTTACACTGCGTAGATTAACATTTTGCTCTCCCCTGGAGCAGAGCCTCCGGAGGCACCTAAGTAATGTCGACTGCCCCGGGCATTCGCGGCCTCTTGCCTTTATACCCCTCTCCTGGCGGTGTTGTTGTTATTCTCCCTCCCCCGAGAATGTTGTGTCACCTTCCAACCTCCGCTTCACGACTCGCTTTGGTCCTATTGTTATCAATAAATTTTTGCTCGCCATGCGGTAGGCAATATTACGGACTTGCGGCTACCGCAACCGTTATACCGAATTAAAAGAGAAAATATTCGACACGAAAAAGTAAATATGATACATGTCGACGTTTGGAGATTTTTTACAAAACTCAATCTGAATGGGGTGCAATATCATAAATAGGTACAATCTCTAATCTAGTTACAACTCTGTCTTTACCCATTCCAAGTAAATGCTTGAGGGAAAGGTAACTGGAATCAGGAAAAAATTGTAGGAAAATGTGAAGTAATGACAAGGTTGAATTTCTAACTGTAAGTCAACAAAATAAGCAGAAAACCGTACTAAGAGTGATCATGCATAACGCAAAGAAATCTAAGAACCGTTTTCAGATACAATTTGACTTTAACGTGATCTTAGCGAGACATATTGAAATTAGATACTTCTTACCTCAATGTAGGCCGATTTTATAAGGCATAAAAACGAAAAGACCGAAAAAATGCGCTAATTAAAAATATTGTCGTCGAGTAATCTATATATTTTGTATTTTAATCTAGTTTCCTCGTATATAAGAACAGTCATCTGTAAAAACAATATTTTTTAAACATGAAAAAGCGAAAAAAAAAAAGGAATCCATTATTTGGTTTGACTCACACAGTCACCGTGGAACTGGTGGAACATCCTGAACGATAGCGAGATCGATTGCATTAGGACGACCGAGATTCGGAAGGGATGGGCGGCGTTCGACCGGACGTGAGTCCGTGAGTCGGTCGGGATTTGTGGAGCGTTAAGTAGATCTTAGAAAATGGAAGGAAAATCAAATCCGAAGAGATGGAGAACCTACTCACGTCCGACATAGATTTATGGGACGAAACCAAACCAGAGATGATTCCGTCCAAAGTTCCCATCAATGCTAGATGATGAGAATGAAAAATACGCTCGCCATTCGTGGTCTTGCACCTGGTGCCATGCAGCTTGAACTTCATATAATATTCGTTGAAAATTTTTATGCTCACAGAAAACCTCTCTATATCGTTCACGATTGAACGTAAAATTTGTTTATTGGAAAATAAGCCTGTGAAAAAATAAAAAAGATTTTGCATTTCGAACAAAAAAATGGTTGCTTAATACAATCACTTTAATGATTAAAACAGTAGATGTTTGCAAAATCAATAATTCGTTAACAAGAAAGCCACTGGCTATCTGCTCATGGCTCGCAGGTACCCTGCTAAACATTTCCGTACAATGTGTCCTGTAGAACGTATGGAATTCTACGGAAATCGTCGTTCTTCCCGTAAAATGAGTTCCGTTTCTAAGGAATTGTAAGGAGCAAGGAGCCCTTGTTCCTTACAATTCCTTAGAAAAGGAACTCATTTTACGGGAAGAACGACGATTTCCGTTTCCGCATTTACCGAAAAATAATTTCGGTAGAATAAAATGTACACCACTGCACACTATTTCCGTACAATCTGAGCTGTAGAACGTAAGGTATTCTACAGAAATCGTCGTGATTTTCGAAGAACGAGCTCCTTTTCTAAGGATTTATGCGGAGCATGAGTTCACATATGTTTCGTATATAGTTTCAGTAGAATTAATGAATGGAAACTCTAATCTACGGCTTATAACTCTAGTAACTAACTTTACAGGGATATAAAATCAGCCTTCTAAACTGCCAAACTACAACTTGTTAGTATTAGTTAGTCAAAATGTTGTTTATTATCAGTAATATTGCATTTATATCCGTACTATGTGGCAATATAGGTTTCAAATAATTAATTCCTGAAAACTGTTATCGTGATGTGATGGTATTTCCTCAAACTATCACGGAATTGCCATTTAATAATTAGTACTCGAAGTCACTTAAATGCACGGAATTGGCCAGATATATACCACTTTCTTGAAGCGGGAATTTAGATTTCGGGTGCGAGAAAATGTTCGTAAAACCGTAGGGTTGATGAAAAGTCGCGGTATGTACAGTGTCGTTAGGTAGATTCTAGAAAGGATGATTTAATATATCAAAGCATGGTATCGCGTAACAGTACATTTATTGAAATTTATCATTTTTTTTACTGGCCCATACTTGGGGAATTGTTTGTTGGGGAACCGTGGGCAAGGTGGCCAATCCATACTGATGGCCAACCGTAGCACCCCACCATCTACCAACGCAGGGCCAACGAAATATGTTACTTGGGTTATTCGGAAATTGCAAGGGAATTATGTAGTAGGTTCTAGGGAATTCTTTAGAAGATTTTAGGAAATTCTACAGAAAGTTCTAGGGAATTCTACAGATATTACTTAAAAAAGTGTTTCAATATTTTAAGGAATCTCTACAGAACTGCCTAGGGAATTCTGTAGAATATTTTTTAAGAAAAGTGTACTGAAATTTCTAGCAGGGTTATCATCCCACTGACTATTATCACAATATTTTTCGTATTTTAAATACTCCAGCAACCATTACAGATGCATTGCGGGTCTCATACTACGATAAATAACTAGGTATATGTTTGTTTATTGGCAAAATTTCAAATTATTCGCATCGAAATTAAAAACTGTAACTTTATTTATTTTAACAAATTTATTTTCCAAATAGAGGGCACGGTCTTAAATTAACTCAACGGCAGGCTTCAAACGCATGTTTGATCAAAGGAAGAAAATATTAATAAAATTGCTTATTAGAGACAAACCCGAAAGGTGATCTTGATATTTCCCCGATTTTCCAGAGCCAAAGGTTTCCACAGTTTTGACATCCAAGCGTTGGTGGGATACGATTATTTTCTCTCCAAATTTACAACCAATACCTCATCAATAATTTTTTTAACTTTGTAACAAAATTGCTTCTCATTAGCTGTGCATATTGAACAATAAATGAAATGTAATTTACCATAAATAGCCAGTGTCTCTTTGAAAATTTAGACGGGCTTACGATAATTTGCTTACAAAATTCATAATTTTAGGACATTATCACATATTAATTTGGGAGTTTTAATAGTCTTATCATATTTCTGATTTCTCGAATCCGTGGACTTATATCATACCCTATTTTTTAACGGAGATATACACTGTAAACATGTTGAAGAGGGTGAGAGTAAGGGGAGCACTGGGGAAGCGTGGAAGAGGATAGGAATATTGGACGACACAAGGAGAGGCAGAGGGTGTGAGAAGCTCAAGATAGACTTGATTTGGAGCAAATCATGTGCAGGAAAGAGAAACAATGTTCCAGAAATGGGGAAATCAGGTAAAGAACAGTTCAAAACCTAACCTGTCAGTAGTTATCTGTCACCCTTTGATGATGATAAGCTGTACATTTCGCACGATAAACTAATAAACTTCACCATGAAGTGATGCGTTTTCGGCACCAATAGATAATAGATAATGTAAATGATATCGTCTGGCATCGTTAATATGAAATAAAGAAAATTGTTTCGTCAGCAAATTGAATGCCCAATCAGCCTACACATGAAAATTTAACCGGCTTACTTTTTGTCCATTCTGGTGAAGTTTAAAAATGTTTTTACTCGTCACAGCGTAAAAATTCTTTCTTTAACTCTCTAAAACATCCTAAATGTCATACACTGAAATTCACGAACAAGAGAATGATAATACTCTGCAAGATTAAAAATTTACTAGGCGGCGGACTGAATGTTGAATGCCTTCCATGACGGATTGATTCACCGTCATCACGAAAGAGGGGACAAGTATCTATTCAGCAGTTAATCGACTGAGTGTTTTAGAGAGAGGGATGGATAGAGATACGATCTCCACTAGCTTACTCATGTGACATCTCCCCCAGCATCAACGTGGCTTAATGAACCCTTAATAATGGTCGCGCCGACATCTTGAACTTGAGTGAACTCTGATCTAATGTCGCTGACGTTGAACCCAAACCGCCAAAATTTGCCCTCGCTAGGGAGCTCCAAAGTTTTTACCCCACTAATATGACGTAATGACCGCGTATCTTTGAGCCACCAACCCAGAGTAGCTTAGGAAAATGATGACATTAATTGAAAATCTACGGCTTCACTTCGGGGCCTCGTTTCGAATAATTGACGCTCGGACGTAATCGAATAGCATGAAGTATTACCTAAACTTAATATTTAATGTAAATTCCAAGCAGATCTGTCTTCTGATGGCATCAATAACATTTTACGAAACCCGGCATACTACGGTAGAGCAGAACATGAGAATAAAATTAGGGAAACAGACTGCAGAACGGACAGGTTTAACTGCAATTTTTCCCGCGAACAATAAGAGACCATAACATCTGCAAATGAGACTTTTAACTAGGTTTGTTGATAGGTAGTTTAGCTAATTAATTAATTTGCTCCCTATTGTTTGTATCCTTATCTAGTACCTAGAACTAACAGCACATCTTGCATGTTTCTGGAATAACTCTTGTATCTCTGTACATTAATGAAGGTGCAAAATACATTAATACAAATAGTTTATCCAACAATGGTGTCATACCTATAGTGTAGTGCATGTTGGTTAAATTTCAGCTACGGACAAGTGTTTGCAGGTTTTACTAATACACCAATGGTCGTAGCTCCATTATTTTTATTAGGGTAAGTGTAGTGCATGTTGGTGATAACTCAGCCTCTGCCACACACCCTTGAGGTGGTTAGCAGGGTATTATGTAGATTTATATTAAATTGTTGAAAAGAATACGCGGCACTTGGCAATGGTTTTCAGTTGTCAGGAGTAGAGAGGGAAGAATTGAGGCAACATAGCTGCCCTTCCCATTCAAAACAAGCGGGTCAAAACAAAAGTTACGACATGTAACTGGGGCTGGAAATCGGAAAAAAATAGAATGACGAAGCATTCGCGTGGACTCCATGTTTTCAGGCTTAAATTGGAGAAAATTTATGGTGGCTGAATCAGTATCATAACATTGTAACTTTCAAACTAGATTCGTTAGATATTTCGACCGGTTTCATTGCAAAGCCGAAATAATCAGATAGTGATGATATTGCCTTTGCGGCGAAACCGGTAGACAGCGAATAAATCTAAACTGAAAATAACAAAGTTCTTATTCTGATTTAGTCATTCAACTAAATGAGACACAAATTTATGATATTTTCAATAAAAAGCGGTAATCAAAGAGCGGTGAATAAAGCGCGCTTTCCAAAAAAACCAAACAAAAAAAACTAGAGTGCAAGGCAAACGTGATGAGTTGGATGCTATTAATTTTTAAGACTTATTTGTAAAAAAAATATGTAGGGTTGTTTAATCGAAGATTGAATGACAGAAATTCCATTAATGACAGAAATTCCAGGCATAACCTAAGAAATCTGTGGGATTGTTTCAGATCTTCACTCAATGTTCGCATTCGAGGACAAAAATACGGAATCCGCGGCACTTACTACGAATAATATCGAAAAATTGATGACAGTTTCTCTCCATTCAATCTCCTCTTCTGATTTTCACCTTTTTACTCAACTACCCAATACAATTTTTTACAATGGAGTCAATCTAGCCCCGTGACTACATAAATATCCATCAGATCAGAGACAGTTGAACATTTTCGGGTAGTTATTGATTCTACGAAAATAAAATCCATAGAAATACGCCTAATATTTTTGTAAATTCCGGAGGAGATCGGAAGAAAGAGAACAAGTATTTTAAATGGCACGGGATTGGTATAACGTACGAACAATTTAAGTGGTTTTCAAATCACAGCGAAATGCAAAAACGATATGGTACTCAGAAACGTGCACGGGAGCGAAAATATTCACCAAAGGTATGACATTCGACCTGAAAAATTCATTTAACTTCGGTGGGTACATTTAAGTGGTCAATAGTCTTAACAAAAGAAATTTTAGCAGTAGAGAGAAAAAGAGACTAAACTTTTGAGAGGTTGCATTTATCAGAGACCCACGAAGAATTATGAGAAATTATTCTCCTAATAATCAAAAATATTTTTAAAACTTCCAAGATTTTAACTCCAAAAATCTAAAAAAAAGCGGTGAATAAGGTTCCGAATTCCTCGAGAAACTTTTCCGCCCACGCATAATATGCATTCTTCTCGAGATCTAAATACTCCAAACACACGTACCCTACACCTTTGTGTAAGGCCTGCTTCGTTTGAATGGGATATCTTATTTTCATCGAAAAACACAGGTTTCCCACGAATTTATCCGTTTTCGGACTTATTCCTCTTGAGCGAGCGAGGGATTTAAAGAAAAACTGCCAGAAATAAAAAAAGACCGAGTATTTGAAAATCAACGAGTCCGTGGGCAGAGGGAGAGAGAAACGAGAAAACATCCTCAGATATAAGAAGCGCTGGTTTTTCATAATATTTCTCACCCAAGAAACGAAAAGAAAGTGCCGAAGGGTGAACCCAACCTTTTCCTGGCACCAACAAGGGGCGGAATCAGCGAACATTCCACGCAAAAAAGAAAAAAAATAACAAAATATCGTCAGGGCTATATTCCACCCCTTGGTGGCATGATAGGAAAACAACGGGGATGGTGATAGGTGGCCGAGAATGTGGTTTGAGGACGGTAAACCGACATAAAGAAAGAAGAACTTTGAATTTTGGCGTTAACAAAGACGGATGGGTGAGAGAAGAAGCGTTGTGTGCGAGGTTTGGATGGAAAACTTTTTCCGTGGGAAAAAAATTCGGGAAAGCTTTTAGGGATTATTGGGTGGGAGGTCGGGGGAGGAGGGTGGATAGGGGATTTAAGGGGAGCGTCCCGAGGAAAGAAAAGTTTTGAATTACGGCCGAATCGGGAGAGTGAGAGGGTGTTGAGGGAGGGTTGAGCAAGAGTTTTTAAGAGAGGGAGGTCCGGGAGGGCGGGAGGGGATGAGGGTGGATCAGAGAGGGAAGAGGGTGTAGCGTGGCCGACGATTTGCGGTTTGGCCGCCACGACAGAGGCTGTGTGAGAGAAATGGGTCACCGTATCGATAGAAAACCACTCACTGGGACAGGACGTGGAATCGAAGGAGGGAGAAATAGGACACGGATTTGGAAGGATGAAAGTCGAAAGTCAGAAGAGTTGAAAGCATCCCAAAATCGCGACACCTTTCATGCAGGCAATTCACCGTCTCGGGTGTAGGTAACTCTGTGGAATATGTAGCGGATTTGCTTTCGTTAAAGTCGCTGGCGCAACGCAGTGAACGACTTTGGGAGTGCGCTAAGTATCTTTCAAAATCATGCGAAACGGGAAGGAAGGCTGCTTAGAGTGGAGGGTCAGAAAGCCTTTCTAATTGCGGCCAACACAAGCGCTTCGAGAAGTGCCTCTCTACTAAATGCCGTCCCGTTTCAACTGATCTGAAATTGAGACCTCAGGATAGGATCCCTGAAAATGACACAAAAATGAGTGATCATAACCCTTTGCATTACGTGTTTGAGCCTCGTGCTTTTTTGGCAAATTAGTTTTGTTCCCCTGCCTTATTCTCTCGTTGCATCCCTCTCTTCTCCTTAGTCCTTTCTATTCACCACCATCTTGAGCTACATGTATCATGCAGGTCTGCGCCAGGAACTTTTGTAGGAGTTATAAATATTGAAATGAAGCTTAAACTATTTTGGGTGTTATGAAACTTATGACGATGATAAGGACATGACCGAAAACAAACAGATTTCAAAGAATGTGTGTGGCATTTTTAAGAACTTTAGAAAAGAATGCGCGTTAAGAGTATAAGAGGTAATAAGACTATATAAGGCAATGGCAGTACCCACATTAACCTTTGGCTCCGAATATTGGACATCTAGCTAGGCTGATGGCATTGGAGACAATAGAAATAAGATTCCTAAAGAGTGTACGAGACTAGAATTATGCAGACAGAAATAGAATAAGAAATGATGATTCACGAGCTTAGGTTGGAGGTCAAAGAAAATAGAAATACAGCTCATTGTTACACGACAAACTGGAAACACCATGTTCTAAGAATTCCCATGAACAGAATTCTAAGGAGCCTCGTAGAATATGCCACATAAGAGAAAATAAGTGTTTGTCGACCAAGGCGTAGATAATGAAGCGGAACAGGAAGAAATGCGTAAACCTAGAAAGGTAGAAGGCGACGTAGGCTATATTGAAATTAAATAAAAACTTTTGTTGCCCAACGCACCAATGTATGCTTCATGTCATATAGCTTTCGCCGAAGGACGTCATCATCAGAGCCCGATGGTGACGCCCAATATCGAAATCTAATAAATTAGAGTCTTATAAGTTTGTAGAAGAACAAAAGTTTTATAAGAGAAGACAGCCACCGACACCAGGTTCCTATTTACCAAGAATGTACAGTAAATGTAGAAGGATTGGTTTCCTCTCAATCTCCTAAGTTAAGCGTCACTAGGCTCGAGTTGAATTCGGAGGGGGTGATTCTCCTATTCGTCCGAGCGCTGTTTTCCCTGCTTGCATGTCATACGCAGTGCGTGTGAAATGATTTTAGCTGTCGAAGCACGTTAAATTTAAGTAATACAACTATTGAAGAGCGATACATTATAGACGAATAGGAACGAGTAATGAGTTGATTAAGGATGCATAGGCAATTCGGATTCGAAAGTAGCATTAGGCAATGTAGCAAGGGTGGCGATAAACCTAGCGAATGGATACATTTACTCAGCGTAGGGTACCCAGAAAGTTAACAGATTTATGTCCTCTTCCACGAATAACTGCCTCAAAGTGATGTCCGCTAAGAACACACGCTCAGGCCCAGGATTTCTCTGAAATATTTCACGACTGTAATTTTATAGCCGATGTTCACGGAAAGGGGAAGCCAGTCACGACTTCAGCACAATTTAGAAGAGTCTTAAAGCGCAATAAAGGATACATGAGGACCAGAAACTCTAGCAGGGTCACCTATATGATGTTGGGAGTAAACTTTCTTCTTTCACGCAAACGCTCAATTGCTCAGGAGATCATTGGATTTATATCTATGGTTTTCTGGTGAACAGTCGAACGTCGTGAATTAAGTTCATTGAGCACAAGGTACAGGATTTTCACGGTCAATTTAAACTTCCTAGAGCATCAATCTGTCCTGAAAAGTCTATTCCAGACGCAGAATTTCTCTCCATGGCTTTGATTCTTTCTCGAATCTGCCTAGTTGCGATTCCTCGCCTGAACAGAGCGGAATAATGCGCATTAGCACTTGCGCGCTCACCACAACAGTTGCTGTGGCTTCACAAGCACACAGACAATAGATCCGCACTGTAGAATTGATGTCATTCAGTGTGAAATCCCGCACCATTAAAGAGTGTCCAAGCCTGAGACGATAATTCGCGAGAGCAGTGGGTCAGCTCGAGCTTAGTTACGCTGAGTCGTTGTTAAAAACAGACTCAGCAGACTGAAGTTGAGAATGACGCCATCAAAGATATAGCAATTCATAAGTAAAGGTGAGTGAGAGTTTTGATATGCGTTTCCTCAATTACAAGCTCAAGCTATAAAATGTCGCTTCATGATACGAGAAAAAGGTTCCTTCTCTGCGCTGTGAAAATAGGTGTAATTTAAAATGTGAAGATAGCACTGCAAATTAACATAGCACAAAACCATGAAGTATGGCTAATGCATACGTCGCACAAAAATAAAAAACCGATGTTAGTGGCAGTAAAAACCTCATGGAGAGAAAATAATTCATAAGATTCCGGCGATATTGCGGGGGATTGGAGCATTATGAATGGATGAAAAATGCACAATTTTCCACGACTAAAACTTTATATACGACTTAGGCTTCAATGCTATTACATCATCTTCGTTACCCTTGGTGGAAATATCATGTTCTTCTATGAAGTAATACATAAAAACCAGACGATGGCTTAACAACATGAAAACTTAAGTCATAATTAACGTTTTATTTATTTGTGAAATTGCACATCTTTCATCCATCCCCATCAAAAGTAAGCTCCTTGGCCATGTTCATTATGAAAACTCATCATATCAGTGTGCGTATGTACCCACGGCTTTACAAAAAAACCTTGAGAACCAGACAAATCACAGATGAGTAGCAAACCAATGATTATACAAGGAAAATATATACATAGGAAACAGCTGTAAGTAAATATAACTGCGGGAGGGGGAATAACCATGTCTATTATCATTAACGACTGATTGTAGCATGTGAAATTTGCATCCCTGCCAAATTCATAAGGAAAAAAAATATATACCTTGACCAAACTCAGTACTTCGTCATTGAATGATAGCTATAAAATCTCGAATGCATTCAACCTGCATCCTGCAGATACATCCCCATATTCAGTTTCATACGCAAAGGGAATGTTCCCTGATAGCAATTGTTCATAAAGCCAGGGTGAGGGGGTTCAATTCCAAAGGGGATGAGGAATACCACCTGCGGTTACCCTGAAAGTTCTGGGACCCAGAAAATCACACAGCTTGGGCTGAGCTGAGGATGTCCTGAGGCAACACCCGAATTCGAAAACGGTACCCATCGCTGATAACCAGAACACTCCAACCACGGAGCGACCAAGACATTTAAATAATCCACCATGAATATTCAGCGTTTAACGGACATCATAACTTCATGTCGTAATTGCGTTTTCCATCGACTTCCACAAGTGGTGAAGACTCATTTCTACAGCAAACATCCACAAAGAACCGCCGACAGCATGACTAACCAGCCTTACGTTCTACCACTGGTACGTAGAAAATGCATCAATACATTACTACCCATTACCTAGTAATATGTGGGGTGGGTTTAGTAAAATATACCACATATAAATGAAAAGAAAAACTTTGTCTTATTCCACCAATTTAGTAATTATGTATTTATTTACCAATTGGTGGAATAAGACAAAGTTTTTATTTTCATTGATAAAATGAACTTCCACAAAGTTGAGCTTGAGACGATTGAAATAAATATATACCACATTTGGACGATGGATTAAGCAAATTAACTCACTTTTACACACACACTGACCTAGCCATGCATGCTTTATTAGCTTCTATAACTTCATGATGAAGAAAAAACTTAGCCATCTTCCACATATTTATTTAAAGACACGACGCGTTTCACCACACTGTGGCATAAACAAACGCTTTGCATTTTACACGCCCTCTTGCTAAAGACTCGATGTTTTTCTTGCTGCGGGTGACTTACACCAAATTCGCCAAAGACTACTTCAAAATATAAAACTTAGAATGTTTTTAAGTTTTTTTAAATTCAGACATACAGGGCTTAAAAAATCGTATTCTTATACAGCATGTGCTACCTCAACTAAAACGTGATAGCGCTGAAGCCATAGTCGAGATAATAAAAGAAATCACGTGGAAACACCAAGTTTTTAATTTTAATAAACGTTCAAATTACACAAGGTACAGTCTAAAACCAAACAAATACATTTGCTAATGACTATCTACGCCAACCTCTTCTATTCGCTACATTCCCTCACAATCTCAAAGCAATGAAGACGGAAAAATCTCATTTCTGATGATTGTATTTGTTTCAGTTCTCTTTGTTTTATTGCCAAACATTCTGACCCATGCAACACAGTAGGAACAGCCATCACTTTATAAAATTTTATCTGGGTATCTTTTCTTGTTTTACCTTTTAAATTTCTTCTTATTGTCCCACATATCCTCTGGAATACATTAATTTTATTTGTGATATCTTTGTCCTCGTCGTACGTTATATCACATCCTAAAAATTGAAAATGAGATACCTGTTCCAGGACCTTTTTTTCTACGACAATTTTTGTTCTTATCGGGTTGCTACCTAAAAATTCCATTTTTTTAGTTTTAGCTTTTGAGATTTTAAGGTTATACATGTTACTCAGTTGTTGTAATTTGTGAACAGCCATTTGCAATTTATCTTCTCTGTCTTGTATGATAGCTTGTTCATCGGCGAATAACATCGTATTTAGTTACTCAGAAGGTTCCAATTCTATGCCTGGTGCTACATTATCTTCCTTCCATCTTTTTAGAAGGTCATCTATGTATAGATTAAACAAAGTAGGTGACACACTACAGCCCTGCTCAACGCCTTGGTTAATGAAAATTTCCTGAGTCAGCTGCATTCCAGTATCAATCACAATTCTGGTACTTCTGTATAGGCTCTGAGTAACTTTCATCAATTCTTTAGGAAATCCTCTTTTCTCCATAATTGACCATAATATTTCTCTGTTGACACGATCGAATGCTTTTTCATAATCTATGAATGCTAGGTGCGTTTCAAGGTTAAATTCTCTTCGTTTTTGTACGATTTGTTTTACTGTGAAAACATCGTCAATGCAAGATCTGCCTTTCCTGAAGCCAGTTTGTTCTTCTAATAAGATATTATCGGAGATAGCTTGTAGCCTAGTATTGATTATTTTGCTATATATTTTGTTAGCGGAATTTAGGAGACTTATACCCCTGTAGTTTTTCGGGTTACTCCTGTTTCCTTTTTTGAATAGGGAAAAAACCCTGGCAACTCTCCACTCATCTGGGATTTCATGTTTTATCCAGCGCATGTTGTACAAATGTAGGATTCTTCTTTCTAGGGTTCTACCCAGTTCTACCTATATATTATATCAGCTCCGAATTAATTTCATCTATGCCAGCGGCTTTCCTGTTCTTTGTTTTATTCAGAGCGTATTCCAATTCTTTTAGGTCAATCGAGTCTACTCCTATTGTTTCCTCTGAAGCAACACCCTTATCATGATTTTCGTTTATCCTCCCTTATCATGATTACTTTTTAATACTGAATCACCCTCATCATGATTACGTTTTAATACTGGGAAGAACTCGAACCAAAAACCATCCGTCTAGAGAGGGCGGAGAGGAGGCAATTCAGTAACCCCCATCCATCTTCGTAAACAACTTAACCTCTTCTCAAGTTCCGGAGACGCCTCGTCCTTCGAAAGGGACTTCATTTTTGGGTGGAGAGGAGGAAGAGAGAGGTAAAGGGAGGCTCAGATTTAAATTCATTTACTCTTTCCACCTGCGAAAAAAAATTTGATAAATAAAGGAGGCTGGAGCGGTAACCGTGGGACTTCGAGTGCATATTTTAATAATTTGTGTAAGAAAGCCGAAGAAAAATTCTTGGGCCCTATTTCATTTAAGTGCATCTGCTTATGCGGTGGAGCTCACCATATAGGCAGTAATTATGTTAATTACAAGAATGATATTTTTAACTTCAACTAACCTAACCAACTTTAGTTTTAAATTAAAGCACGTTTAGACTAGTCTTCGGCGGTATTCCAAATTCAGACGAACCTATATAGAAATATACTTTTTTCAAATATTGGACACCTTGGTATTTGTAAGCAACAATTATAATAATAGGAAATGTAACCTACCACGTTTAGAAAAACATCTGATCATAAATAATCGAGTTATTACGAAATATGTCATGTGACATAAGGCTTCGTATTAAATAAAATTGAATTTTCAAAAAACCAATTTCGCATGTTGCACTTTTTTCACTTTTATCTTTACATATCATTTATGAGAATAGGTATGCAAAGTCCACGAAAATCTGTTCCTAAAAATCTCTCCAATCACCTTAAATGAAAATCATGGCCCCAGGATCTCTTGGATCGTCACATTTTCTCTCACAGCTTCAACGTCCTGGAACTCTTGAAGAGAGTTGTGAATATGCAACGGGGAGGGGTGACACAGGGATGCTTTGAAGGACCGTCAGGACCCTGGGAGTGATGAGGGGAAATCTGGGAGGGGGGAACTGAAGGGAATTGAGAAGAGGAATAACAGTGAAACATCCGAATGCAATATTTTCAGTGCGCCATGGGTTGAAATTCACCAAAAACTCAACAAATTCAATATAGCGGATTTGACGGCCTTGGTGGTAACATCCTCGACCAACAAAACCAGAGGTCGCGGGTTTGAATCCCTCCTGAGTGATTTTTCACCTTCCAAGTCATTGATGTGTAGGCTCGTCTAAATATATTAAAACCTACTATTTGGCGAAAGATGTTACCAATCAAAATATTATTCATTTGACTGTAGACCTCAAAATTAAACTACATATAAGGCAGACCATTTAGAGGAGAGCAGAAGACCTCTTCACATCTGTATGCTTTGGGCGAATTAAATTCACAAGTGATCCATTAAATATGCCCGATTGCGCATTTTAATGGCTAATAATAACATGATAATGCATAGTAAAGATAACATTAGTGGGAAATTCCACAGAAGAAAAATCATTCACCTTGGCCGGAACTCAAAACACCGGCCCCTAGATATCGCGCCGAGTGTTTTAGCCGGAGAAGCAACCGAAGCGTCCTCCTCCCCCGGGGATTTTTCATGTGGTTCGAGCCCCCAGTCGAGGCGAATGATTTTTCCTCAATACAATTCCGCCCTTGTGCGCACTTTCGGGTGGTATCGTGAAGCTAACACCGTGGTTAGTCTCGGTATCCTCAAAATTCGTCAGCAATTACATTGATGAACTTTTATATCTTCATTTACGATAGGATCGCACCATATTATACCATTTAGTCTCTTCTTTAAGAACCAACCGAATTAACAGGAACATGTGGGATGGATCACAAAAATGCTTTCCATGGGGACACATCCGTCTCACCGTCACAACTCACGCACCCGGACAAAAGGACCTTTCCCCGGCCATTAAAGTCCCCGCTCGCGAATCCCGGCAAATAGCAGATGGGCCGAGGAGGACTCGTGCCCGCGAGATGAGAGCGCAAATGGTGACGGTTGTGGCGACCGAAGGAGCCCAAAAGGGGGGAAGCAGAGAAAAATATGAAAGCTTTGAAGGCGGCTGTTTTATTTTTTCCTCTCTCACTCCCGAAAGAGACCCGAACACCCCCGCTCATGAATTATTCAGAAGGAAAGGGGCGCTGGGGGGGAGGAAGAAGGTTGAAGATGCGCAGGAGAGCGAGCTAAAGAAAGAGGCTTAATCTTTGACGGGACGGGGGTCTATGTGGGGCCGAGTAGGTTTGTGGGGGGGGCTAGCAGTCTTGGATCCCCCCGCGGGAAGTTTTTCCCGGGGAAGAGATGAGACCGCTTTATAAGAGGGTGGGTGGGGGAGGATCACGAGAGTGGGACAGCGAGGATGCTTGAGAGAATATTAAAAAAAAGTATGCGGACTGCGTGAGGACTCGGCAAACTCGCGAACATTTTCGCGCGGAGAGAAAGTGAGGGTTGCGGGAAGATAAGCTGCTCCACGCCGCTCTCCATACCGTCTGGTGTGAGTGAGGAATGTAGGGAGACAATGCGGGGGTCGGATTGGTGTGGATAATTTCGATAAGCATCCCGACCGCTGTCACCATTAGTCATCCAATTCTAAGATTGGCTGCTACGAGGGATGACGAAAGAAAAAATAGAGGCAGAAGAAAAGAAGAAAAAGAAGGACGAGGAGTGAGCCGAAGAAGAAAAATAGGGGACCTGAAAGAGAGCGAGCGGTTGAACAGGGCGAAGAAAGAAGGGAGAAAAATACGTCACCATTTCAAAGCAAGGAGCTTGAAGAAAATAAAAAATGTAAATGCTATTAAAATGTAAATAATTAATTACAAATGAATTCAATCCGTCCTGGCGTAACTTTGTGGAAGTCCATTTTCAAATAATGACAAGGCCAACTATGTCTAAATCCACAGAGTATTTTATTGGTACAACTAGTACAACGCCGTAGCGTTGAAACTAGTTGTGCCAATAAAATACTCTGTATATTTAAACATAGTTGGCCTTGTCATCATTTTTCAATTACGAACTTTTTTTAAATGCATATAATCGAAAAAATAATTAAAACGCTTAACTTAAATATTGAAGAACTCTTAAAAATATTTTGAAATAATCGAAATGTATTCTAAAACTTGAGGGTTTAGTTTTCAGGAACCCCAAAATATTCAGTATTCGAAATAAAGAGTAACTCAGCTCATCCCTCGTGTGGAGGGATAGCTGAAAAATATACTGCCAAGGAGGTTAAAATGAAATGATAGAGACTTGGCCATGTACTCTCATGAGCGACAGTGAAGCAATAACAGGGTTGTATGGGAAGATTTTTGTACCAAGCAGGCGTGGACCGCCAGTCACAAAACATCGCATTATCGGTCGATTTTTATCTTGGATTTGACGAAAGTCAAACGTGACCACCGGAAACGTAAGCCAGTGTAAGGCCTCAACTATGCCGAATGTAAAGGTGGATAAGGTTTCAAGAAACAAGGGAAAGGTCGCTTCCATTTTTTTGCTAGCCTCCTTGGTAACTACAGTCCTATATTCTACCCTCCTTCCGAAATCAATTGCATGAAAACGCTCCCTTAATCAACGCAATTCTTTAGCTGAGTACTATTTAACAAGATCGCTTCCATACCTTTTCAAAATATAATGCATAATTACGGAAAATACATCTCCTCTGTTCCATGATAATTTCTTTATGCCCTTGTAGCTCCGCTGTTTTTCTCCAGGTCCCTACCCTACATTTATCCACCGTGACTAGTAATAATAATGTCGCCTTTATTTCTCGAGCAAATTTAGGACTTCATAATCCTTTTCAACGACTGACTCGTAAAAAAATGCACAAACCCCCATGTCCTGGGCGGCGAAAACCCCTCCAACGCGATACGTAAACTCGTGATCTCAAGATTACTTTATCCCGCCTTCAACGCGGTCAACTGGTGCTCCCTTCCCAGCAGTCCCTAATCCGGAGACCAGAATGGGGTGTAACGTCAGACCACTTTCAACCAATTCTGCAATCCTCTATGCAGCGGTTTCTTCATTTTCTTAACAGTACAAGGCAACTTTCTCACGGGAGTCCACAAAACATCCCATCCCACTCCCATCCATCCCAACAATGCCCTCTCTTCTCCTTCGTCAAAAAACCCCTCGCAACCAAACAGCTAAAATATTGCAACAATTAAGAAAACAACAACTCTTTAAAAAAAATAAAAATGCAATTCAAATCATAAGATAAAGTCCGAAAACATAACACCGAAGGATTAAACGTTATCGAGGACTATTTCACCACCGAGGACTATTTCACCACTGTTTTACCGAAAGGAATCATCATCATGCATACGAATGCAACGCCGCATCTTCTAAGAAGAACAATGAGGTGGTTTCCCGGCACCTTTCACATGTCAGTGCTGCGGCCGATTTCGCTAACTTCACTCTCTGCCGAAGTTGTGGCAGTAGATACCGGACCAATCTTCTTCATCTGCGCCACCAGTGTTTTCCGGTGAAACTGCTGCCATTTACCAATGATGCAGCATCCCCGAGCCTTGAACCGACAGAAATCGGACCCACCATCCCTATTCCATCGCTTCCCCATCCGATCCATAATTAGGAGTTCATTGTTCGGTATGTTTGGGGGTTTAGGGTTGGTCGGCAGTTTAAGCAGATATCCATATCAACAAAAGCAACCCGCAAAACAGCGTTTCTTTAAAACTAGGACTAAACTTTAATGTCTACTCAAACACTTAATTATTTAATTTTCAATTTTTCCGTATACAGCCATAAAGGGCATAGGGCGTATATAGCAGGTAGCATAGGACGAATACACATACAACCAGGGTGGGGAATTATCCACCCAGACGCGATTCGAACCCGCAATCCTGGAGCAGCAGGCAAGGTATTTACCCAGCCGCCACCGAAGGTGGCAACTTCAGCAGTCAGCCGTTTTGTTTAGCTATACTATTTCGTTTAACTATGCATAGAAAAGCACTAAATTGGATATATACTAGGTATATTGAATTTTAAATAGGCAGTTTTTGAAAAAGTGTTAAAACATGGCTTAGTTTGCCATGGCCGTCATCTGGAATTATTTCTAGGTTTTTTTCTGATGCCTAGTTTGCTACGTACTTCCCAATTTTTGTCGTACTCATTCTATTGGTAAATATTTTTTCCCTTCACTGTTGCCAAAACTGCGGTGCATTCCGATATGTAATTCATGGTGGTTTCGTGAAATCATCGCAAGTTACGTCCACAACAACGAACCGCCAATCGGCGGGCACTATTCCGGCTATTAACAATTCAAATTTTCCTGAGCTACGTGCATGACAAAGGCCCTCCAACCAGAGTGACGATTTGTAAGAGTTTGATATGGCAATCAATACGAAACCTACGACGACTTTTTTACATATTGGAACGCATTACTACTTTATAAGTGTTTTAAACTAGCACAATAAGTCCCGAAGGTAATAATGGTACCGTACCCATAGTTCCACCAATAAAAATCAGTATACCTACTCCATTTTCCATCAATTCCAACCCAATAATTTGATATTTCATTAGAAGAAACCACTTGTTATCCTATTTTATGCTCCTAAATACTTATTTTAGGCACGGAAAAGAGTTTAAACTTTTAAATAGTCATAATAAATTACACTCAGTTATTATGATAAATTATTTAAAATAATTGACAAGCTACAAATAGTAATTGTATATATTAAATAAATGATGGTGTGCGCTTGAGACGGGAGGAATGAGACAATACATCAAGTTACTTCACCACTTATGCATATTGGTCCGAACACTGAATTATTTAAAAAAATTCACACACAAATACTTGATTCTATATGCAAATGTGGTAAACTAATAAAAGAAATTTTAAAGCTAATTACCGATTGTAATTTTATTCATCGCAATAGTATCATGAAAGGGGGAAATGGAGATGTTCATTTCATTGGAATAACTTCACGTGCAGTCAAGGGCAGGACGACTCCGGAAATTATGAATTTCCGTCATTAACAAGACTATTAGGAAGATATCTAAATAAAGGGCGTATATTGAAGTGGCTGCTCGCCCTTAATACGGAAGAAGCACAAAGCCACTTCTTGACGGCATTCTAATAGGCGGCATTCTCTTTCGGAATCCGAAAAATACCGCTCCATTAGGTGGAATTGTATGACGATGAAGTTCCGCTTGAAATGGCCGGGGGCGAACAACCTCCGCGATGCAACTTAAGTTTGTAATTGAGATGAGGGACGAAAATTCAAAGTCGTGCTAAAGCCAACGATGAAGTCTCCCCCTGTAACTCGAAGAGGTAATTTTACGCGTTTCAAGAGATGGGGAATAATAAGGAGACCGAGGATATTTCCTTTGCGCACCCCTCACTCCTTCCACGCTCGCATCATTTCACTTTCCGCTGTGGATATGGTAATTTCGGAAACTTTTTAATTGCACCCAATGTGGAGGAGAAAAAGCGCACTTAATATTTTGGGAGAAAATTGATCGTGGGGTGAGCTTACTTCGCCTAGAGTCGACGGGGAGAGAGAGAGAGCGAGAGAGGAATAAGCAATTTACAGTCGGGTGAAGACGCGTACGGCAAAGTGCTATGAAAGGGAAAATTTCCATACCCAGAAGGAATCGTTTTGAAAACTTGGCGTCGTAGTGAGAATTACGAGGAACAGTTCTGAATATTCCCCTCGCATATGCACATGATATGACATAAACACATTATAGGGGAAAATACACTTGAGGTATTGTAATGACATATAGGGTAAATGAAACTTAGTGCGATCTTCTCGCTCAAGGTAACCGTGATAGCAAGTTTGGTAACCCACCAGCCTGTCAATCAATAGATCGCGGGGTGGAATCCCAACACGGGCATGAATGTTATGTTAGCCTTAGGATTAAGGTTCTTCGTGAGACCGACCATGCGATATACCCTTAGAAGTTACTAAAAGCACCTAAAAGAACGAGTCTATTACTCTAAAACTCCACTCTTGAAACTATCACAACTACAAACTTCATCTTACATACAAGAAAATCAGGATAATTTACTAAATCTTAAGTATGATGAATAAAATTCAAAAATCATAATGAGTAAAACTACGAGTGTATGTTTGTTTTTTTCGGGTGTACCCCGCGCACTATGACCAGGTGTGATACCCGACGTTTCGTGGCCGTTGCTGGACACTTTATCAAAGGGAATGAGGTATCTGTCGAGTTGGTGGAGTTTATATAGGAGCTTCAAGGAGGGCAAAGGATGGAAAGGGGAGGAGTGGAAGGAGTAGTCATTGCATCTTTCTTTCGGTTCAAAGCAGGGTCCCACGTGTGGCTGACTTGGAGGCCACAGTCCCTATTGAAATTTTGATGGCATTTTCTTATTTTCAAAGCTTCGCGGATCAGCCGGGGCTTAAAGTTTTTCACTTTGGCGATTATCTTTGTTTGTCTGAGGTCAATCGCGTGTCCCGAGGCTGCATGTTCCACTACGGCTGATTTTAAGGGTTGTTTCAGTCGAATAGACAAGCCAAGTCGAATAGCCAGTTTTAACCAAGAATTAAAACTACGAGGAAAGTAGTACTAGTAAATGTATTCTGTTTACACCCAGACTTTTCAAGAACAAACTTCCACACACAAGCTCAGGTATTTACAGCCACTTCGTCAAATAGCTATGGGTTGTACCAAGCTACTGCTATGTAATTGTTTTATTTCCGATTTCACATGGCAGTGGCTGGAGAAGGTGAGTTAAGCGTGCAAATATGAAGGATTAAATGCAAGTTTTTCCTCCAACGTAATTGATGACAGATACATGCATATTAAATTAACTCCGATTAAAAAAAATCTTTAGATATGTTATTAGCTTTCCTTAATACAGCATAAAACGTGGCTAGTAAGAAAAGTGCAAGAGAACTGCGTTCCAGAGGATGCTATTTCAAATAACCAAGAAAAACGAGAATATAGAGGTTTCTTTCTTTCGGTTTTCCCCCCGCTTGCGTAGTACAAATGTTTCTAGTCACATCCTGGATTAGATTTATAGAGGCCAATCTGGTCCTTAAATCAACCTGGAGACAATTCCTTATTATATGCACCAAATATTTATACATATATATTTTGTATTATACAATTGCCTTATTATATGGACCAAATATTTATAAATATACAGTTTCATGGCTAAGCTCACAAATATAAAGAATCACGGTGATTTTGACAAAATTTAGTCATCAAAACATCCCATACTTGAGTGGATTAATCCTTCGCTTTTGCCCATTCACATTGAGTGGATTTCACGTTCCGCCCCTATAAAGGAGCTATGCTCCACCGGCATCAAAGCACGATTTCGATCCTCTTGAAAATAATAAGCCTTGGGAGTCAAAGGCCATGTGACTAGAGTGAATCATTTGAAAATTGAATCCAAATTTTAAAATAATCTTGAGTATTTCCTCCTAGCGGGTTATTAAGATTCTCAAAGGACTCTCAGCACTGTTAAAAGCGACGTAGACGGATGAGCTCATTTTCAGCAGAATATATTAATTGGATTTATCATTCACTTCTTGACGGAATTTTTCCTTTATTTAACCTTTCCTCTTTAAACTTGTTTCATTGAATAAAATATACAATTTTCACAATCGGCTAGGTTATCCCATTCATTTGACACAAAAGCATTTCAACTGGCGCTGGGAAATCATTGACTATATTATTTAATGGGCGAACTTCTTGATTTCGGAAATTACGAAAAGAAATATTCTTGAGGGTTTCAATGACACTCCAATTTCAGGAAGACGAAACATTCATAAGAAGTTCCATTTTTTTAAATTTTGCATATTCGGCAGATTGAGTCACGTACATTGTAATTCACAAATAAACACCAGCGAAATCTAGAAAGAGGAAACGTTGATTAAACAGTTGATCAGTTAAACGTTGATATACAGTTGGCAGTTTTTCCACTTGCTATCAGATTTTACTGAAGAATCAGGCACATTTTAAAATATAAGACCTTTACCATTAATAGAAAAATGATAATCTAGTTATTGATTTCATTGCGGTGTAACCGTTGCCACACTTAAATTTGAGATTTCCAAAAGGTACGAAAGAGTGAAATAATACGAATTGGAATTTACGATGATCTGGCAAACGAAGGTCTCCTACTCCGAATCCTACATCTTTGCCTCACTAGGTATTGTAGAAATATTATCGCATGAGCAATTGATCATGATTTATTCACTTTTTTTCCTGATCTTATTGAGATATCTAGTCATTGAAATAATAAATGATACCTAAATACATTCCATAAAATGTCTATTTTTCCAACAAATAATTTAATAAAATAGTAGCTTAAACAGAACAGGACGAGTAATTTTAATTAGCAGCACAAAGCTTAATAATACTCATGAATTTTATCCCGGCGATCTCCTTAAAACAATTCATGGTATATTCTTGCGCAGTAAAGAGTTGTATATTTAGAGATAAATTACGCTAACCTCACCTATTATTGTGCACTAACCGGGGAACATCTTTCCGTGACATAAAAAACATTTTGCATGGAAGATATAGCATAGAAATTGAAGCAAAGGAGTCACAGAGAAAATATGGAGAAATTACACTATCAAATCACATTTAATTCACTTTGGAAGAATTCCATGCATATGCCAGGGATACAAACGTTTTGTAGCAGGTATAATGGAACACTAGAGAACTAGAGGGAATATCTAATGTCATCTCGGAGTATGCTGGTTGAGAAATCTATTTGTGTTTTCCGTGGGGTAAAATTCTCCATTGCTTCCGACAGTTCAGTGGCCGAGTCATCCATCGTATTTAAGGCTGAATGTCACTTAGCCCTGCATCGCCATTCAGCCCGGAAGATGATGGACAACCCAGCCATCGAAAGATCTGAAGCAATGGAGAATTTGAAATTTTTCTCTCGCAGGTGTTCGCGTCGTTGTTCTGGGGCAGGGTTTTCCCGGATTATCCACCGTGTCGGGCATTCACCGTGGTGACGACGTTTCAGAGGCATTGTAGCTTACATCTACAAGTCAGAAGGTCATGATTTTGCAACCTGCCAGGATATAAGGCTTGAATTTATTTCTCTGGCGTCTTAAGTACTCTACTATACTAGAATGTAAGTGCAGCTCCTCATCCTAATTGCTTGGCCGTGCGAAGAATGGAATTGGAAGTGTGGAGCACAGCATAAAGAGTGCAATTCTCGGCATTCGGCCTAGAAAACTGGATCCGCTTTTTAGAAGTAACTTTAAGTGTCACTTTGTGAAAACTTCTAGCGTTCATGATGAGCAATAATAACGTTGCACCATTTTCACACTATTTTATTACATTGACAGTGACACTGATGCGTCGAAGCCTTGGTCGGCCAATGAAATAAGAGTGAAAATAGCACAACGTTATAATTGTTTTCTATGAATTGCTCCGTTTCAATAATTTCCTCCTTCACTGTCCAATCCTAGCAAGCCTCCTTCGCTTCTACCACATGCATGCATCGTACATAAATAAACTCCCTCTTGCTCTCATTTATACACTCAATTTTAAGTCTCTCTTTCATCACATTCACCAATGAAATTCGAGATCTACCCCTTCCTCACACCATTCACTCCTCTATCATAAATCTGCTTTGTTATTCGCCTCTCATCCGATCTCTCGCCATGGCCAAACCATCGAAGCACCCTCCTCTCATACATATTTATTTCACAACCTTTCATCACCCACTCATTCCAACTCAATGCCTTTTTGATGTTTTCATTCAATGCCTTTTTCTTTCACCACAAGCTCCTCCCAGATACCCACTGGATTTAGCCTACTCATATGCTTATCCTGGAATTCTTAAGTTTTGCTACATTAAAATAAGGCGAGGAGTACTTTTGTATACTGTAGTTTTTTTTTCAAAAGGGACGAATCCATTTCTTGTTATACTCCACGCAATACCTACGACTTAACAGAAGACTAAAAAAAAGTTTAAATAAATATGTAGTAGACTTTCTCGAACATTAGTTCCGAGATGCCCCTATCCCTTTCTCTTAAATGATTCACTCGACTATTATAATCGTCAGAAGCAAAAGAAATTCCAGATCCTAAACACGCTCCACAAATCTCTCCTCAAGTTCTTCGAATTTTGTCTCCCAGCATTTTAGCGCAGAAACCATCATCGAGAAAGATCGGCACGAGAATGGATTTCGAGCATCCTTCCGTCGAACGAACAAAATGAGAACGGCGCTCGAAAAACTATTCCCGAGAGAAGACGGAAAAAAAAACGGGAGGTGGAATCCATGCATACCCTCAAGGGGCCCCTTGTGACTTAAAGGTACACGCCCACCGCCCCCCATCGCATCAACGTTGAAAACGTTTCCCCGAACCCGACAAAACCTTTTCCAGGTCCTCCAAAGAGAGTCCATTTCCCGCATCCTCGCTCTGATAAGTATTCGCATTCAGGGAACCACTCTCTGCGTCTCTTTCTCACTCTTTCTTTTCCAGCCGACTTCTAGATGGGACGACTTTCTCACTTCCCTCCTCTTTGCTGTCGTCTCTTCATTTTATCTCCCTGGGTCTCTTACGCCAGGTAATCCAATATCGTTCCATCCCACGACTTTATACATATATACATATCCCACCTGCCTTTTTCCCGAACGCTCCGACCCCGTCTTTCTCAAACAGCCGGGCCCTTCTTTTCGAAGCCTGCATGGATACAAGGCTTGAATCCATTTCGCTGGCATGTGAAAGTTCTCTACTATACTAGGATATAACAGTACCTCCTCATCCTTATTCCTTGGCCTCTCGGTAACGTCTCAATCCTTACGTACTATGGTTTCTTTATGATACTCCACGTGGAGATAAGCACTCCGGTTGAAACTAAAGATGTGATAAAAATCTTTATCTTGAGATTGGAAAACACTTCAACAGGATTTTTTTAAATTGCTAGTTTTCATTGAAGATTCCTTTCCTGACCATTACCACCAAATACATTACGATGATATTACAAAACTTTTGTTCCACCAAAGAAATGAACTTACTACTGTAAGTCAAAAATACCAGCGTAACACAGGACAAGCTAATGTGGAAAGTGGTGTCATCGATCAAATATAACTCAAGACAACCATAGATTTGTACTCTTAGTTGTATAAATAAATTTAAATTTACAACTAAAGTTATTATCCAGAGTGAAAATACCTATGAGCATGACGTAATATTTTTAGGAAGGAACAAGGGACATTTCTTTTTTATGGTGAAAAGGGTAAAGCTAGGATGAAGAAATGGATACGCACAGTAATATCTGCAAAAAGAGCGTAGCTTATTACAAGAAATTCATACCTTTGTAGCTCTATTTAGAATGAGAAACCATTATTAATTCACCTCATTAGTTATCCGTAATTCCTTGTTCAATTTGCCTAGTTTGAGTACCAACCATAGAGTAACGGCCCAAGCTGCAGAGCACAACTATCATAAGTTCAGAATATCACTCACATCAGAGAAGAAAATAAGTCTTTCACAGCAGTAATATCGCCCGCTAGGTCAACCTTCCGATAGTCAGGACTTATTAATAAGTTCTACTAATGTTGGGTGCTCACATAAAACAGATGACTACATTTAAATTTTATTTATGATGGTATTCCATGGCCTTATGGAGGTTTTGCGGGTTTTACAGCATCACTACCGTACTTATTGTTAGTTACAACTGTTACAAGGCAAAGACTTAAACACAATACCCTGAGGAAACGACCGCCTAGATTGGGGATCGGCTTTGTTGTTGCCTTATTTTTCCTCATCATTTCTGCGGTTTTATTTAAATTCTATGCATTCAAACGCGCCCATAAACATTTACTGAAATTAAACCGCCTCGCTCACCTGTGGAAACTTTCCATCCACAGCGCTAAGATCCCCCCACTCTCCCGGCCAACTTCCACCCTCCCCATGCACAGCCAACCCTCTCTCGCAATATCTCGCCCTGCCTCCCTCCCATCCCCAACGAACCCCTTTAGCGATTCCCCAAACCCTTTTCGCTTCCCTTCCGGTTTAGGGAGATAGGAGAGGGGGTAGGTGAGGGGGGGATTTGGGAAGGATGGAGGAGTGACGTGAGGGATGGTGAGGTTTGCGTCTTCCAGGAAGGTTCCCTCGCACCCTCCCCCCCCCACAACCCCCCGGGGGAACCCCAATATCTTCCGCCCGCTCCCCGGATGACGACTGATTCAAATTAGAGACGAGCACCGAGTGAAGTGAACTGCCACTCGACCGAATGAACTGGGAAACGGATTTGAGAACTGGTAAAATAGGTGAAAATCTATGGTTTGACTTTCACTTTTGGTGTGGTTGAGAAACTACCCTTTAACTACATTAATGTAACACAACTGTGCGACCATCAGCGGGTGACTCCGTTTAAGTGACAGCGCGGCCAGTTCCGCAGTTATTTGAATTAACAATAATGTGCCCAAGAAGTTTTAAACTTTGCTTAATAACTCCTCATGGGACAGTTGGAGCCCAAGAGTTGTCTCTGCTGCTCCCAAGCCCGGATAAAGGATGAGGGTCAATGGTTCAGGTTGGCAGCCTACCCGTCATAAAACAACAGAAAGCTCTAAGTACCAATTATAAGCCTCGGCTTAGGACTGATTTGAATTGGTACACAAATGAAAACAAGAATGGTACGGACAAATGTACAGAATGACAAGCGACAGATTAGTACGTATCGCAAGGGTTAACTGCCCACAGGTGGAAGAAACGTCGGCCGGCTAAGAAAAAATAGTGGAAAAGGAGGAAGAAGATTTAATTTTTTAACTTAAAACATTGCTCGAGGTCAATTATGGATGATTTTCAACTCAAACTGTCTTTATAAACGTTTTTTAGTGTAATATTTTCGTATCCAGGGCTAATATTTATCACTATGAAACAATTAAAGCATAATTTTGTATCCGTTACGTGCAGACTGGGAAAAATCCCAAGTTACCGCCTATCGCTGCGTTTCAGCATATACTAAGTGCTGGGCATCGATTTCAGGGTTCTCTCCACGACCAGGGGGGTTATTTTTTAATCTCACTTAAGTGGGAATACGTCATAAAATGTGTAGTTCGTAGTTCAACTCCGCTACCCAGGCGGCGTGACCATCTTCGGCTCTCAAGTGGTGAACTGCCGGTCTATTAATTTGATTCATCCGCTCTTTCGACTCTTGATCCGTATCTTTCGACTCTTGATCCGTTTAATTTGGCTCCGCATTTCATTAGTTCCATCTCACATGTCTTTAGGAACGTGAAATGGAGCCACCATCGGACCTTGGCCGATCGTGAGCCGATCATTAAGAGAGCGAAACGGATCTCCCGCCTTCCCGCAAAGAGTCATTAAAAAGGTGACATTAGAAAATAACCCCCTGAGGATGAACTCGTCGCCCAGGTAGTTGACCACATGAAATAATAAAAAACATGAATAATTCGAAATGTCTTTTGCTGTAAGACCCGTCATTGTATTATTCAACTCTTTTGTTTGGAGAGTCGTGGGAGAACAGAAGCAGAGGAACTTTAAGGTAGGACCTGAGTAAATGTAGTTAAAAGTGAGGGAGATGAAGACTTCATGTTTGGTGTTCATCCATAAAAGAATCACGGCTTAGAAAAATGGTCTGAGACGAAAGAGGATGAAATAATGGAGAATTGAGAGAGTTGAAAGTGGATGAGTAGTAGCTAATCAGAGAGAAAGACAACAGAAAATGTGTTTCATAAGAGAAAGAGAAATTGTTATACGAAATGTGAAGAGACGAAGAAGGAAATAAATAAATGGTTGAGGATGAAAATACATCAGGGGACAATAGAAAGATTAATTTAGGATAAACGGATAGAAAAGAGGAAGAGAGAAGCATTTGTGCGCAAAAAGGAATAAAATTTATTAAAATCAGCCTTAAAAGTGTACTTAGACATCGTGTTTTATGGATTAATTTCATTACGAATAAAAATATTAATAGCTAATTACAATGAACGGTGTTTTTTTTAGCCTCAGTAATTCCAGAGCGACGTGGACTCGGTATATCATTCACTAGTAGGAAATTTTTATGAATATTTTTATTGAAGAATATTGGCTGTTTATATCTTCGTCATTTTATTGCACATAGGTAAAATAGCTTCTCAGACACCAAGAAGCCATTGTCTTCGTCATTATATTTGAATTCCATCACCACTTGATGGAGTATACGCTCACAAATATTGTGACATCGGTACATATAAGGCTGAGAAGATTCTGACTTCATTTTTTTCTTCAGTAGATACGGCTGACGGATTTCTCAAAATATTCTATTCATTCATTTGGATTCATAGCTATTGCAACTATGATAACATTGAATGCTCTGTTCAGAAAAATCAGGCGTAATAAACTCGCACATAATTACATGATTCTCAGTTTTTCTAATTGATAGGGAATTGTGTAATTAAAGAAAATCACAAAGAAAAAATGAACACAAAAGCAAGGCGCGAAAAGTAACACACAAAGTCGCTCTCACCAAATATCTCCTGAAAAAAAATCGACAAAACTGTTACCAACTTACAAGTATCAAACTTCCGCATGGCAACAGGCAAGTAAAACGTCGAGCAACTACATGCACAAATGATGAGCGATGACACAACATTGCCATAACATACGTCACGTAAACTTTGCCAACTTTCACCCATTTAAAAAACAAAATAAAATAAAAACTTAACAACTCACGAGTATAAATACGTCTACACGGCAAAAGGTCAAATAAAAAACGAAACAATTCGGCGTACGAACAACAAACGATGCCACGATGCTTCGTCGCCGAGGAGTAGAGTAGATACACGGCCGGGGGAAAAAGACGCAATTTGCAAGGTGGGAGGGTTTCGAATAAGGGATGAGGGGCAGAGACGTAAAAACGCGAATGATAAGGCGGGTGGAACCGCATTGGTATGTATGAAAGGGAAGTCTCCTCTTGGAAAACATTACTGCATTGAAGGGTGGGGGTTGGGGGGTAGTGGGGACGTTAATATACGGGAATTCACTCCAGGGGTATGTGGACACAGTTATTTATACCCATACACCCGTACGTGTGAGCACGCGTTGTGGAGGAGAGTTGGGACGAGCCGTGGGTAATGGGTGAAGGGATGAGATGGTGAGATGGGAGGGTAAAGACTGCGACACATGGGACAGGGTTTTTTTTACATACGCAGGGCTATCCTTACACGATTTAATTCAAGAAGAGAGCTAGTGACAAGTAAATTAAACTTAAAGATTAATACAACTTGTCAATGAAAGCAATAGGAATTTTGACTCCAATGCATTCATTTCGGTTATCCAGGTGACCATTGACAGGGAGAGTTGATATCACGTAAACACGCACATGTTTACGAGATTTTAACTCTCCCTGTTGATGGTCATCTGGATGATCAAATTGCATGCATAGTAGTCAAAATTCCCAATATTTTCAGGTGACAAATTGGTTTAAACTTCAATGTAAACTTTCACGATTTATTTCTTCATCTCATTAATGTCCCAACTCTCTTCATCACTTCAATAAAACCTATTCTCTATTTTCCCCTTCCCCGCTTACCCAACATACTTTTCTCTATCACGGCCTACCCTGCCCCCAATGACCTCATCCAGGAGTTGCTTCTCCTCACAACCCATGCCAAGCACTTCCTCATTTGACTACCTTCCGTCCACCGCACGTTCTCCATCCTCCTCCACACCTACATTTCAATCGCCTGTAAACTATTTTCTCTCTGTCTTCCTTTCTCAGAGACCACGTTTCTGTTCCATACAACGCTGCACTCCATATTGAGCTCTTCACCAACCTCTTCTTTATCTCCTTAGCCAAGGTTCCCGTCATCAGTTCCCCCTACTGTTGGTATCTTTTCTTGCTGGCGCGATTCTCCTTCTAACATCTTTGCTACTACGCCCATTTTACTCCAACGTACGACCCAAGTAATAAATAATTTTTCTGCTTGCTCCAGTTTGTGCCCTCCTACATCCTTGGCCACCCTCGATTTATTTGCCCCGGAGAATCTCATTACCTACTTTTGTTTTATATGATTCATGTTTTATGTTTTTTATGATTTATTTTCAAACGCAAAGAAATGAACAGCTAAAACATTACCGGAGACAATGGCGAAAACATAGAGAAAGTTATACAGAAGCTCATGTGTACTACGTGATATGGAGCCGACCCTGCCTAGAACGTCGGCCCGGGTGGTGGAAGGACGAGATATCGGTCGCGAGGTGACGGAGCAGAAAGCGAGTTCTATTTCTCCCCCCTTGTCTTTTCACGAATGTGTGACCATGAGCCAGCGGATGAAGGACCCGCTGATGCGAAGGAAATAAATGGTAAGGATTCTCAGACGATTGTGGAATCGCTCGCGTCACAATGGAATTTATTATGGTCCACGTACCTACGCCGCCGCGAATACAAAACACTGGTGGCAGGGAGGGTAGATCCCTTTATTTATTGAAGTTCATTTCTATTCAAATGACGGAGGGGGCGGCTGTGAGTTAAGCTTAGATTTTGTTTCCGTCATATTATAGGGTTAGTTTTCCTATCCCCAGAAAATAATACTTGGCGAAAGATATCTTCTAGCATAGCATTGAAAAGAGAACGATTTAGAGTTCTAAGTTAAATAAACAGTATTTATTCAACAAATATTAGCGTACTTCGCCAAATTATCTCTTCGAGCGAAGAAAAAGGTTTTGCTTCTATTCGGAGTAATCTGAAAATAGATACTATGGCGTAAATTTGAAAGGTCGTATCGTATATGGTCTACAAAACTTATTCTTATTGTACAAATACAAAATTAACATGAAGGTGATATTATAATCTAATAAAACATTTTCTTTAGCAGGCTAAAACGTTAAAATTCCGTATTCATTTTTACTATAATAGAACTTGCACCCCCATTATGAACCACAAAATAGCTGGAAATGGACTTTACTAACAGAAAAGAACAGGTTTTTCCAAAAGTGGACATTCATTAGTTTGAAGAAAGTGGCGGAAACCAAAATGTATTGCTATTCGGAATACGGTGGAATCATTATGTAATTTAAACTTCAGGCTGAGCTAGCTCTGAAATTAACATATAATAAAAAAATTTATGGCCTCTTTGGTTCTACGATAATATTTAATCCGAAAAAAGGAATTGTTAAGTGACTCATTATGTATTCTGATGACTCGGGCAACTTCACAAGAAGAATTTCACTCTCATAAAAATGCTTTCCAAGTTATTCCTTTTTTGATCTAATTTTACGAGGAGCAATCATTTTTGATTAAATGAAAACCTTTCCCTTTAGGAAGCTTAAAATCACAGCATTTTCTGACCAGGGAACTTTTTTAACGGCAATTTACGACAATCCTCAGCAAACCTCTCAGATAAAAATATATTTCTTGACCGTTCGGCCTCAGTTTCGAACGATTAAAACTCATTATTTACCTCCAGCGGGATATTTCCTTCCACCGGGTTAAATTATCACACAAACCGAAGGCAGACGTTGATACAGCAAGCAGGAAACGAGAAATCAGAGAAAAATCACCAAAAAAACGATGAAAAATTCCACTAGGAATTGCAAGGTCCCTGCGCAGCACAATTCTACAGCCACCAATTCCAGTAGAACAAGTGGAGTCGATGAATAACACCATTCAATGGGCACACCCTCCCCATAAAACAATTCCCTTGGCACATAAACAGCCGGAATAGAACACCATAGGGAACAACCACCGCGAGAATGCGTCCGGAGTCCGAGGGCCGCTTTCCCGGGGGAAGACTCCGGGAATAACAGTAACAGATATACGAACGAGAGAGGTAAAATACATCAATAGGACGCTACAGAAGCGCCGGGCCGAACGGGATGACGGGAAAAACATTTAGGAAGCGAGGAAGAGAGTGTGGTGACTGGGATAGATGGCTCTCACAGCGCGCCCCATTTGCAATCCAAATGTTTCCCGGATCATCCCGTCCCATTCCTTTCCCAAAATACAAGGGATGAATCGAGAGCAGAGAAGTCTTCATTGTTATGGCATACGCATCCACGGAATCCTCCCTCGCGATATCGAATGCAAGAGATGGATCCACCACCGCCCCCACGAGGAAAGGAGGTTAGCCATCCTATGTTTTCGTGTATTATTTCTCGCGGACGGTCCCAGTTGAAGTGATTATTTTTTGTGGTGGAGGAAACGTGTGTGGAAGTTACGAAATCGACATTAGAGCCTGGTTTACAAAGGTCAAGTCGCGGGTCAAGAGACTAGCCTCCTCACTTGCGTGGTTTTGTTCCACTTCACTTGACTCAACTACAGCTTGAGCAAAACCGTTTACTCTTGGTTCAGGTGTGGTGCAAGAGACATGGATGCAAGTCGAGTTGTGGTACGAAATTGTTTAATCAATTTTACGTCTTTCCTTGGATGAATTGGAAGAAGCTTTGGGAGAAGAGAGAATTGCTGAGAATAGGATATGGCGTCGCGATTGGCTCACGCGAAGGGGAATATTTGCCACTAATACTCTTCCACAAGCACTCTTTTTCACAATAGAGCTAAAAAAACCGGATAGTCTCTTCTTCTGACCACTTCATCATTCACCAACTGCGCAATAAAAGGATAAAGTCAAGCCACCTTTCCACCGTGAAAAACCACTTGACTTGCGGTAGGGCCCACTCTTGGAACCATAGTCTAACCTCATTCATTTTCTAGCAAAGAAAAATCATCTCCCTATGACCTGCTTTTGCATGATTAGATGGTTTTCGAGCGTCAGTTAAAGAAAGTTCGATTTTGAACACCTAAAAATCCTGGATCGATATATAGTAGAACTTCGATAAATCAAATTTTCCAGAACTGAAAAATGCTTCGAGTTGAAGTTTCGAGACAGAAAGGTTACTTACGTACATTACAAAATAACAGAAGTTAAATTTCATGTTATTCATCGAAAATCGAAAAACATAAATACAAGTTTTGAAAGTACAGCTTTACCATTATAGACTCGGGAACAATCATTCAAACAATATATATGAATATAAATAATAAATAAACTGCGGTATAAAACTGCGGAAAAGCACAAAGCATTTAATTAAGTAATGAATACTAAAATTCAACTTTTCTACGAAGTGAAGCCAACAAAAGTAATGTTTATTTTTTAAACCAGTGCCACCTATACTTCCTTGGGGCTATGAGTCATTTTTCGACCGTGATATAAAAAATAGATGAAAATGTCCCAACAGTAGTTTTCATCACATAATGCTATAGATTGGTTGATTTAAAACTATAGTAGGCATGCGCTACGATAGTCATCTCGGGTGTGACACCGGGTTAGGCTTTCCATTGCCAACGTTTCGACGGGCAACTCGTTCATCCCTCTCACGGCAAAATTGAGAGAGAGAAGACTTCATCCGTATTATCCACCGGGAAAGCCTACGGTCTTCAATGCGCTACGATGTGAATGAAAATACCGCTTCCCCGCAATTACAAGTTCAATGATCGTGTAAAAACTTACGGTATGTCTAAAATAATACTGGATTGTGAGCTCACTATCAAGCACCTGCTAGCATACTAGCATGCTAGTTTTGAGCTGGATCAAATATCGCGTGAAACGGACTTAAGATTGATCAGAGACTAATAAACGATAGTTTTAAAAATAAGAACACGAGTTCCTTGCACACAAATACACTGATAAGCCGCTGTTCACGCTGGATAAGTCAAAACACGTCCCCACACGCACATTAAAGTCTGACCCAATCATAAAAATAGCCGTGCAAATACCAAATTGATAGTAGCGATAGTTCTGCGGTATCCAATAGATAAGAAACTCCTCGTCCATCCTCTCAGGACCTCAAAAAAAAAAAAAGATATCGTGTTCGTTATCCCAATCGTGGGTACCTGAAGGAGCCTCTGCTAGAGAGTTCTTGGAGATTGGATAGGAGGAAGGGGAGAGGAAGACCCTAAGGATCGAAGCCCCTTCTCGGAGATGATTTGGAGAGGGAATCGATTTGAGGAAGAATGGAGGTCAATTGGAGAGAAAAAACGAGAGATAGGGAATTGACTCGAAGACGACATCACCTCAAAGCCATAGAAACGGCGCGCGCTTCCGCTTGAATCGGACTGCTTCCATTGAAGACGGTGTACCGTTTACATACAAGCGGGCGCTCGACGGTTTCATGACACTCCTCGTTGACTGCTGAAGTACCACTTAGGCCCGATTCTATAATTTTTGGTTAAGGTTAACAGGAAGATTAATATTATTATTTATTTGTTCCTCATATGAGCTCATACACATAACAGTAAAAATACAAAAATTCAAAAACGAGGGACATAGGTTCCCCTTAGGATAACATCCTAAGGGGAAAGGTTCCCCTACGTCTACGGCTTCTTTGTCTAACATAATAACATAAATGTAAAAAAACAAAAAAATCAGTCACTGTGCCGAAAATTACAAATCACTTTACAGACATTATTAGTGGATATAAAAAATATAACAATAAGAAAATGAAAATTGATAAATCCCTAACACACAGCAGAATCAGATGTTGTAGCAATTTCGTTAACTTGATGTTAACTGATAGCTTGGGATTTGTATATAACATCAGGCTGTCGGTCAGTTGACGTTATGGTCATTGATGGGAGAAAGTATTAAATTTGGTTATTATACTAAGATAATATTTAACCATAGATTATAAACCGAGCCTTCATGAAACTGAGATAGCTTGTATAACTTTCACGTTTCCACCGCACGTGGATTTCTCGCTGAAATGTAAATTTCTAGTTTTAACACTCCTGAGTCTACGGGCGCTTTCCATTCACGTATTGCGCATTTCAATTTGCAACACAACAGCGCAATTGCTTTCTATTCGTTTCAGACCCTTTGAACTAGGCAGCGCACTTCAAAACAGAATGGGAACAAAGTTTGTGTGCGCTGGAGTACGCCAGGAAAGGAAAGAACATTGATAATCGTATCTGATTAAATTTTCAGTTAAGGCGTAAACGTGGAAAATGCAAATTTTTTAACTACTTCGTGGTATCTTACCTTTGAAGTAATTTAAACTAATTCGTCACTTATTCACAAAATATTCGGCCGTGACTATATGATATATATGGTGTGCTGCAACTGTGAGAGAGTTTCAGTTTGCACAGCGAAACCGAATCATTATCATCATCAGCAATCATCAATAAAAGGATATTTTTAAGTCCACACAATTTTCTTCCTCGATTACCGTTTGATTTTTTCGAATTCCTAATTTTTAGACCCTCATTATTTCTTAAATATATTTCATCATTGGTATTCTTCAATAAGATCTCCGTAACATATTTCTTTACTTTCTGAATGTCTCCTTTTTTCATTCCATCTTCCCCGTGCGTCTCAAGCCCACATCTAAGCAATAAGTTCTAATCTTTCCTTTCTTATGCGAAGGTTTCGTATCCAAATGACGCAACGCTCCACATCAGATTCATCTCTAGTCTTTTCTTAATATCTTTTCCCTAGCTTCCTATCAGGAGTCCACTATTTATGAACACCTCTTCTGATTCCAAAAGCATCCTCCTAATTTGCGTGTTAATAATATTGAAGAACAGTTATATTTATATGGGACCTTAAACTTTCATTATGTAAAAAAAATATTCAGAACATTATTAATAATAAATATTTCTCAAGAAACATAAAACAATGGTTATTCAATTAGAAAAGTATAGAAAGCTTCCTTTAATCTGTAGTAGCGCGAAATTTGTTTTCATTTACGTACTAGGAAACGATATTCTTCATGGTACTGCCAACTGATTTTGATACCATACTCACCTACATTTTTAATTTGGAAGTATAGTCATTGAACGTTGTCCTCAATTCTATTCTACTTTTTTCAGTTGAGCGTGCATTCTCTTAATTACAGCATTCTTCTTATCGACCTCTTGACTTATAAATCCATTCAAATAGCGAGTATAGGTCAATTTAGGTATTCAAAATGTCATCCTTTGCCAACGTTTCGGAATTTAATGAGTTCTATGATCAGGGCTACATAAGAAGTAATATAAAGTGCAATATGTATTCGTAAAAATGAAGTACTCTCATATAAAAATTCTAAGGTAATTATCCCTTTATAAATTGTATTGATGTTGATGCGTTAAATGATGTATGAAATGTGATTGTTGTACCCTCATATATTTATTCTTATGTAGCCCTGATGATACAATTCATTTAATTCCGAAACGTTGGCAAAGTATGATATTTTGATTATCTAAACTGACTTATACTCGTTATTTGAATGGATTTATTCTCTAAATTGGTATGATTTTTTTGACCAGGTGCCCTGTTAATTATAGCACCCTAAAATGCATGCTTGCTTATTGGAGTTCCTAAAGCTTCAGTTTCTATTGATTATGTTAGATTTATGCAGTTATATTTATCATTCATTACTTTTTTCTACTTGTGGTTAACACATCACACTGTTTAAATTATGTAACATTTATACTAGTATTGTCAATATTCGAGAAATGCATTCAATACCACGTTAACTCCTCTTAGGCTAGCAGAGTTCAACTTCTAACGTCATTAGTACTAGGTATGTCCATCTTTACCAGGAGTACTGCGAAGACAACTTACTCATCTAGCTCAAGTTCATGCCTCACTACTCTCAAATTCGGCTTCAATATCTCATCCATCAACGCATTTATCCGCGTAGTAGGCACCATTCAAACTGCCCATTCGCGCCCAAAATACTACCCACAAGCCACACGCCGGGCGAGGGCGATATTCGGAACCTCAAGCATCGAAAAGGAAGAGCCCATCCTTAGGCGTGAGGAGTTCCTTTAGCGGTGAAGAATGGAGAGTTAGGCGAAGGGGACGTGCAAGATTTTCCAAAACGGCGAGAAGTTTTTAAGGGAGAAATTGTTCGTGGGGGAGCACAGAGGGAGTGGGAGAGTCTTCAGGATTTCTGAAAGAGTGTGATGGGAGAGGGGGGAGGGGTGCACGCACCGCAGAGAGGAAGGAAAAGGGGGAAAGTTTCAGGCGCACAATGGACCGTCACAAGTCTCCCACCCTGCCCCCACCCCCCCTTGATTCCATGGGTGAGAAGAATGGGAAGGGAATGAAGGGGGGGTAGTATAGAGTTCGGCGAGGGTTGAGTTTGCATACTAAACGAGATAAGAAATATTGCGCGATCGCAAGGGGGCAAGGGGGGGAGGGGGAGACGGAGGGAGAGATTGGGGGAAGGGCAACGCGGGGTGGGGGGGAGAGAGTTTTATGAAGAGACGTGGCAGGGTATGCGAGACAGCACTGGGGAAATGTGACAGGCGAAGGACAGATATATCCTCTGGTCCGTGGTAACCAAAAATATAAAGCCTAAGAACTATAAAAGTAGTAGCATTATTGTATAGGCGGGGTGCGCCGACGACTTGGCCATTCAATCGTTTGAGTATTCTACCAGGTGATTGGTAAAGTTTTTGCACTGTACTTATGCTAACTGCATTAGAAAACCAGCTCGGTAAATACTGAATGAAGATAATTTATAAGAAAAAAAATGTTTTCTAGGACAAAGAAAGCGAGGCTGGCCGTAAAAGTAGGAGGGCACTAACTGGAGAAAGTAGAGCAATTTAATTAATTGGGTAGTTTGTCGGAGACAAATGGGCATAGAAGCATATACAAATAAGAGAATAGCGCTAGCGGAAGAAGCGTTCAGCAATAGCAGGGAGCTGATAGTGGTGTGGAGGAGGATGGAGAAGGAGAGGGCGTAAGGAAGGTGGACGGAAAGGAAGACAAACGAGGAAGTGCTTGGTGTGGTTATTGAGAAAAGCATACTTCTGGGATAAATTTTAAGGAGGCAAAGTAAATATTTGGAAGAGGTAATGAGGGGCGTAGGTTTTTTGAAGACCGTGATAGAGGGAAGGATGTTGGGTAAGCGGGGAAGGGGAAGAAAGAGAATAGGTTTTATGGATGTAATGAAGAAGAGAAAGATGTACGCTAAGATAAAGAAATATTAGAGGATGATAGAGCCCTGAACATGTAAAAATCTGAAGTATTTTTTCTGACTTCCATTAAAACCTACCAATAACCCGTAGATTACTTTAATAAATTTTGATAATATCCCAATTTCTGGGACATCTTTTCACTTTCCCTTAATTTAATGGCTCACCACCTCACTTGTATTCCTCACATCCTTTGCCTCTCCTTAAGTGGTGCAAAATTCCTATCCCCTTCATCTGCGTCTACGGAATATCATGCAAGCCACCTCAAGGGTGTGTGACACGGGGTGATTCCACACCAGGCGCGCAGTGCTCGTCCAAGTTCAAATCAGAACCTTGCACGCTTCCCCGGCCGATAGGTGAGGACCTCTCCCTCCTTTTCCACGCTTCCGCTCCGTTCTCCCCTCCATCACCCTATCCAACATACCCTCGCCTCTCTAAATGCCCTCCATCTACCTTTTCTGCCTCCTCCGAACCTCCGCCACCTTAAATTCTTTCCTCTCTCACCATATCCAACACCTCCTAGTTGGTCTTCCACGCCATTCAGGTCCCCCTCTACGTTCTGTACCATGAGGTAGTTTTAGCAAGATTTTTCCTTAGTCATTAGAGAGACCATATTCAAATTTAATTTAAAAAAATAAACGACACTAATAAGCATGAAGTAATTAGTAAAATATTAATGGTGAAAGATTATTTTTTATATGATCGAAATACCAAAATCGAAATTTACCAAATATGCACATATAATTGACTCCGCACTGTGAAAACGCCTTCACGACAGAAGATATTTTTTGCGATTCTGCAAATACACTGCAGTGAGTAATTGGTTTATTTTTAAAAATAGTTAAGAAAGCATACAGACTGAAAATCTCAATTTTCTGACACAATCAATGAGTAAGAAACTCCTCATATTTTGAAAAAATTCTCTCTGGAGAGCATACCCGTACCATATCCCACAGAAAACAGCTATTTTTCCAAATATATCGAAAAATGGAGCGGTAAGTGGCTGATATTTTTGTGATACAATAAAAACAAAATTAGATAATCAAAGTGTGATAATGTCACCGGCATCAATATACGTTCAGGAGCAAATAACTTGAACATCTAGATATTATTTTTAAAAGGCCCGTTTAAGTTCCAAATTATTTTTAATCAAAAGGTCGGTTTTCCTTAGAAATTATAGTTTTCCGTTAAGTCGTTTAAGCGGTGGCTTATTTACCTCTGTCAAGTGGCCTGGAACTTTGGGAACATGGTCTAGAAGGTTTTCTGTGTCTCATGCGATGCTCACCCTGTTACGAAATCACCATGAATCTGCCACTCATCATGAATAGTTGTCGGATAATGAGAAGGCTGCCACAGACATCACACCTAGGTGCTGTTTCCTTTGCCTTAAAGAGAAAGGGTAACTGTATCCAGATTTTCCAGTTCTTATCGAAGACACAAGCAGTCAGTCAGCCCATTCAGAATGCCAGACTTTTGGGGTTTGTGATATTTGATAAGACGTAATCAGTTTTCTCCGTCGGGGAATCAGAGAAGTCCATATTCTGTATCTCTTGGCTTTTTTCAAACTTCCAGTAATGAAAAGACGTGAAAAACATAAAAGATAAATTGTAAGAATGTTACGTTTTTTTGGGACGGATTTGAAGTAGCATAAATAATTGCATTGACTTTGTTGAAAGCAATACGGGATTAGTTTTTCTCAAGCCATATGTACGTCCATATAGCACATGTCACGGTATAAATTTGACTTAGGTCGTTCACCTATCCGCCACATGAAGACTTACTTAAATTATACTCTTAAACATACGCGTAAATTTATAAAGTGGACAAAAGGTTTAAGAGAAAGATGTCATACATTGATATCGTGAAAATGTATCACACTAAACGTGGACACAATGTATGGGGAATCAAATATAAAAAAACGATCTTTCTGAGAATACTTTACTCACACGTGCGATGGAAAAGTAATTGACGGCTAAAAATGTATAATTTTTTCATTATTATCTTGAAAGTGTAACTCAAAATGCTATCCTTGGAAATGATTTTCCATGAATATGACGGCTGCCATCAGAGCTTACTTGTTAGTAGGAGAATTCTCGATAAGGGGAGTAACTGATGTGTGTAAAAAATGTGACGCTGCCATGCAAATGAGCTCTTTATATCAAAAGCTGCCATTCGGGTAAAGAGGGGTTTAAACCGAGGGAATCCCTACAGCCAACCAGTTCACAGACGCTCACCTTTTCAGAATTTAAATTCCAAAGCACACTCACTGTCGTTCGTATTCCCAAGACAGCGTAATTCCCAAGAGACTAGCCATGAATTGACACAGAAAAGCGGGAAAGCTCAGAATGAGTTCAACTTGATGAATGGGCAACGCCAAAGGATTTTTTTGCCATATTGAATGGCAAAGTAATACGGAGAACTGAGGCATAAAATAATAATGGCTAGAAAAGAATAACCACCAGCCAGAAGAACAATAGGAGACATTATGGATAATTAATGACTGCTCGAGGCGAAGGAGAGATCGGTTAAAAATACTAAAATTTATCACTTTTTTAGTCGAGTTAGACGCGCATTGAAATCTTCTTAATTTACAGCTCAATATTTCAAGCAAACCGTCCATTTGCTTCACCTAAAAAAACTTAAAAGATAACTTGAAAAATTTACCGAGAAAAATCGTTGTCACTTTTAATTATCAATGAAGGAGATATCCACATTCGTGACAGCAAAAGTGGGAGATATTCTTTTCCGGCTGGAATAAATAAATATTAATTATCGTAACACAAACCAGTTCAAACATTTGTACGTCACCAAGAAATCACCCCCTCATTAGATAGCCCTGGATAGTTGATGTCATCATTCTGACGTTACCACCCATTTATTTACTTTGCACTTTGACGAGCGTCGTTAATAGCATGGGAATAGCAGAACATTTAGTAACATACTGTTGACGAAAGACTGCGCGTATTTAATTTTACTTCATAAACTTTACAGATTCCAGACAAATAATCAGTGGTAATAATAATTTCCAATCAACCACTGAGCAAAGAATGAGCGGATATTGAATTCCACCTTTTGCAGACTTCCGTCAAATAGCCAGTTTTTGTAATAATTAAAAAATAAATTTTCTTTCCAAGGCAATTTCGCTCAGTTTCAGGGGAGCCTTTCACGATTAATATATCATTTCTTGAAATAAGTTCATTTGAAATACCAGGTTCAGTTATTTCACAATTTTGTGTTGATGAAGTTGAAGAACTTCATGATCCTAAGATTCACTGATATTATGTTATATTTTCACTGATATCATCTGATATTATAACCCAAAAAGACGGACTTGGCTCGTAGTATCAAGTAAGGTTTTTGTTTTATCCTCATGTTTTCATTCAAATGACGGCGCAAGTAGGAGCTGCTTGCAAAGTACTACATATGGCACTGTCAACACCGCTGCCCCTTTTGCCCAACAATAATGCGTATTGTTGAGAACGCAAAACTCGAGGCATTTTTGTTATAACCTTAAACGACTATATGCTTTAAGATGACCATTCAAAAACGAGCATCCTGCGAGTAATCAAATGCACGTATAGGATTGTCTCGCCTTTCATAGTGATACAGTCGACTACTTGCTCTCGACGAACATTAAGCACCACGCATAACATAAAACATACGGTTTGACCAATTCTTTTCCCACCTCCCAGCAATTGTCAACTGTTTGCTGCAAGCTAACACGTCTCCTCACCAGGAGAGAGCATCTCCGCCAGCACCATTCTACTCACTCTTGTGCACCACTCTCTTCAATCAGGGTTTTTTTTAATGAGTACTCTTTCCTCTACAGGTGCAAGCTTCGAATTCAGCCCCGGGGTGGGAGGCCAGGATACGAAGGCAGGCGACTGTTGGCAGATGACGTGAGCTGTGTGTGGACTCGGGGAAGAATAAAAAAGTAATAAGAAAAAGACGAAGAAAGTGCGAGGCGGAGTGAGAATGCGATGGTACGAGTGTCCTGAGGGTGGTGTACTAAGAAAGGAGCGCAGTGAAGAGGGTTAGGGTGGGAAAAGCGAGGGTATGGGGAATATAAATAAAAAGACAAGGTCTGGCGAAGCATTTCTATTGAGTCCTCGTCTCACGACGCGAGCCGTCTCTCTCTCTCTCACACAAGAATGAGGGGATGGAGAAGTCCGCTTTGTGGGATGAGGGGCATGCGTACACTGGCTGTCTTAAGGGAGAGGGATGATAAGGGGTGGATTCTTGCGTAAAAATGTCCCCCGGGGTGGTGGATGGAATGAGGAGAGGAGACATTTGTGGGATGGTGGAAGTGTGGGGATGGGAAAAAGGAAGGATTCTTCCTCCAAAGCCAGTATCACACGATACAACGACACATTTGTACAACATTGGTGCCATACCTATATAGTGTAGTACATAAGATAAAAGATTCACTATTTGATAGATATTTGTAGGTTTTTGATAATGCATTAATAGTCGAATTTCCATTAACGTTAGCATGAATTTAAGAAAGGAATTGAATGACAAAAGGTCAGTAAATTAAAAAGTGTGAAATATTATCAAGTTGTTATTTATTTGACCAAGTTATTAATTATTCAGCAATATTTTATATTTCGTAGGATATAATGTAGTGCGTATTGGTGAAACTCATCTCCTGCCACACACCATTGCGCTGGCTTTCAGGATATTATTTTGATGTAGATACATTATCCTATACACATTTTAGTGTAATAACCAGCACACCATCTGTAAAAATAGCCAACTTTACCAGTAAAATTTCTTATTCATTCCAAACCTAAACCAGTTCTTTTTTTACATGATCTATAACAAATTCGAGTGTAGTAGCAGGGATCAACAACACCATTCAACTTTACTAAATAAATTTCTGATTTGTTTTGTTCCTTTCATATTTAATGCTAAAGCATATACGAGACGTTTTACTTATTTGCGGCGTAAACAGTCTTATGAAAACTTTTATCCACTGAATAAACACACTTGTGCTTGGAATTTAGATTTGTAAAATATAAAAACCTATCTATACTAGCTCGTTTTGTGGATTCACTGCAATCACCAAAATAAACAACTCAGAGCCATCATTCTCAACACTGAACTCAGCATTTTGCGAAATGGCAAAGTTTCTCCATTAAATCACCAATTCTTTTCCTTTTTATTCATTAAATGACGAAAAAACTCTTCCTACCGTAATTATATGTTAGCGCTTACGACCTAGTATACCATAACTATTGTTTTATGGTTCACTCAATTCAATACAGTAAATGATGGAGAATCGATTTATTTCACATTTTATTTATTCAAGGGCTTGAATTTATAATAGTCGATTACTCAAATACCACGAATAATGAGGTATTCGTGATATTCGATGATCGAGGAAGAAATTAAAATTTTTCCTCGAATATTTGGTTTTGAAATTTTGGTGGTAATTGAAATCTGATACTCGCTTTACCGAAATCTAGATTCGATTATTAATAAAATTTTTTTAATATTTTCACCAAAATTATTCAACTAATTTAACAAGTTCGAATTATTTACACTCATCATGCTATACAAGGGTACCAAAAATAAACAGAACGTTCTGAAGTTTATTGTTTCAGTTGAACAGGCAATCGAGTTGTCGTACTCCAACAATGTCTCAAGATATATACGTACAGAGTTAAATAATTCAATAGCTACCAAAATGGAAAAATATTTTATCAACCGTTTCGAGATATTATAATAATTTTAAAAGTTAAAAGTTTTAATTAATCTTTGATACTGGTGAAAACGTGGGAAACTAACAAATGAATAACGATTAGCACACCTGTGCAAAGCTGTCCTGTATTTTGCATAACTTCCGAAATTTCAGGGGCAATGACGTAAAGGAAATGCACGCATGCACTAATACGGTTATAACTTCTCTATTAACAATAATAGGGCATAGATATGTAATAAGAGTATCAATGTAAAATTCACGTGTGCAATACATGATAAAAGAATGGAAAAATTAGAGAAGTAACGGAGAAACGACGCCATGAAAAACGTTGATTTTAAAACATTTTAGTTAACAATTTTCTCAATAACGGCGAGATACATTTTTTTTAAACTTTTACAGGTATTTCGTAACACATTCCTCTCCATCAGTAGGTACGAGGAATGATTTTGCGCTCCTTAGGTTCACGTGAAAAAATCGTCAAATTAAGCCCTGCAGCAGCAGCGCGCAATTTGGTTTAAAATAAGCAATCTTCGTAATTGAACGATACTGATTTCACAATAAAAATATTAACAAATAATATGAAAAAATACTTAGCGGTGGAACTAGGAATATTTTATAAGTTAAAAAAACACCGAAATAAAGAGATAAAAAAATAAAATAGCAATTATTCAAAGGTTTAACGATAAATATATCAGAAACCGGCTGATCGATTTTGATACAAATTCGTACACATAGAAACGGAACCTTGTACAACAATTTGGCAATAGTCGATTAAATGTGCCCCTAAATAGTCAATTAAATAGTAAATTAAATGCAGATATGAGTCCCTCATCGATGACCTAATTGAGCATCCAGATCTAGCAATAACAATGTGAACTTAACAGGTCATTTCTTCACTCTTGACTAGTTTGAGAATTATGGTTAATAAGAAAATAATATTACATCAAAATAAAAATTGACAACTTATCTTAAAATTGTAATCTTAAATTTGATAGGGGAAAACTAAATTTAGATCATTCGAACCGAACTATTTTTCGATATTCGATTCTGATATTCGAGACAAAATGTTATATTCGAGCTTCATATTCGAATTAAAAAAAAGGTATTCGACCCACATCTAGTGTATACAAAAGGGGATTACTACGCGGCTGTCAATTCCATTTAAATTCACAAATCTATGTAATCGGTGTAATCTTACTCACAAACGCATAATTTCTGCCGAGTTTCAAAGGTATCCTCAGTTAATATAGGACACGATCTTTGCCATTCTTTTAATTTTAGACACCATTACATTGGCATTAAGCTTACTATGCGCAAGTAGATGAAATACGAAGCAAATGGGAGGAATTACTCTCTGAAAGGCGAAGGAATGAACGAAGCAAAGGGATCGGGTGCATATGAGTGACGATATTTTTAAGTTCGTGGTGACGACAGAAGAGGATGCACTAAGCGGTGACTAACGTGGAGGGGTTTATGCGAGATATATCCGGTAGAGGGGGTTGATGCCGAAAGCTAGAGGATTGGGAAGAGGGATCTACGTGGCGTTTGGCTCGTGTTGAAGGAGAATATTATCGTATGCATTAATTAAGGGATGAAAAAAGAGATTGGGCTCTGTGCTGAAACTAAGTATAGTCAAACCAGCAGCATGAAACATGCGATGTGCGATAATATAATGCGCACTTCGCTGTTCGATGAGAATTATTTTAGCTCCATTAGCAATAAAAGAAAATTTACTGAGATGTCTCAGCAACTCTCGAATGAAGTCTATTTTTGTTTCATTGGGTATTAAAATAATCAACAGAAATTTAATAATTTCTGATAGATATAAATTTACTACTAATAATAAGTCTTGCATGTCTGTTTCACATTTCAAAACTAACAAATCGAGCGGCGTTTTTACTTGTCCACAATCAGTAAAACCCCGTTCCTTCCCGTCTATATACCTTCGTGTATTATCTTAGCGAGTAACCCAACGCAGTTTCGGTGGATTTTAAATCCCCTGCAAAGTCCCTTGAAGTGATTAAAAGGTCGAATCTACGGTAAACGTAGACAGTAAGAGGCACAAACTATACATAATCAATGTATCGCATCATTTTCATAGCATCACCTCGCATGACATGGTTTCAGAGTAGCCTGTCATTCAAATTTAAAATAATATAATAAGAAACTATTTTTTCCACTCATAAAATATTACAATTTAGACTGGGAAAAAAAATAAATTGGCGAAATATAGCTACTCCAGAGGAAATCCTGTTTTTGGGTTACCATCAGAATTACATTTATAAAGGTACAGACTGGTTAAATACATGCATTTCATTTGCATTCTTAATGAAGAGATAGAGTAACTTATAATTTATGTGCGTTCACATCCTAAAGAAATGAACCACTTGTAAACTTGACGGTGAACAAGATACAATTATTGCTCATTTAAATACTAATTGTAAGTAAACTTTTTAGTCAGACATACATTGAAATGAATCACCGTAAATTTAAAAAACCTACAAGCATAAGCACATTTAAACACACAAAAATAAATATCGTTAAATATTTAAGGTTTATCTGAAGAGAAATTATAGTGGGATCTCTCCAGTTCTTCTGGCGACACCCGGGTTGATAACTCAACGGTCTGCCAACCCAAAAGGCCGCGAGATCGAATCATGTACGTTATGTTTGCCCCTAGGTTTGAGGTCTAAAGTTAGACGATGCCATATAATCTTAGCAGTGGCAGCACCTATATGAATCAAGCCTACCACCGCTACCCTTCGCGTAACACCTTGGTTCTCGCAGAATTACGAGCGAAACTTGCCCGCTCAACGTGTGGATTGCAGCGCATTCTCCACGGCCTTACGCCTGCTTCCACCCGTTATCTCACATAATCTGCGAAGGAGTGCGGAAAGAAAGGGGGTGACTGCTACGAATGGAAAGCAGGCAACGGGTGAACGGAAGGCTTTCGAGACTTGAAAGCGAGGCCGGAGAAAGAAAATGGAGCCAAGGGGTTGGTTGCTCGATCTTGAGAAAAAAAATCTCCAAGGGGGGTGAGAGATTGGGGCGGGCTTTGACGGAGATGCTAAAGGGGGAGCGAATATAGGGGGGTCGAAGGAGGGGGGGGGGCGTTGTTCTTAAAAAAATTGAGAAGGGATGGGTGCACACCCCAGTTGCCATGGGAGACGAGAGAGTATATATATATATATATGTATGTGCGTATAAAGGCTCCTCGGAGATTAATCAAAACTCTTGAAGCTTCCAAATGCGTGACGGTGGTGGTGCATAAAAGAGGGAGAGGGAGGGAAACATGGAGAGATGCTTCGGAGAAAGGGGGAGAGAAGGGTAGAGGAACAGAGTACGGGACGGATCAAAAGAAAGATGGAGAACTGGCGCAGGGGTCGTATCCCCTAAAACCCCTCGAGTTTCTGGGCGTATAGCTTGGGCGCCTTCACCCCTAACCTCCCCCCTCCCCCCGAGGGGCTTCGAGTGCATCTGTTCTTTGAATTACGACGATTGTCGAGAACTCAGGAGAGAACACATGTCGCCGCTGCCCGGCAACGCCACATCGCAAACATTTGGTGCGCGAGAATTCATGCCTCGAATGAACCCACACGATATGAGCTTTCGGGCAGAATGAAGATGACATTTTTTATCGGGGGATTCGGATGCTTGAAAATAAAAGCGTACCTCCGTCAGACTGTGCTAAGGCAAGAAAATATTCTTGTTGGAATTTCCGGGTGACATCGCAAGGAAAGCTCGAACATCACTTCCCATGACACTTAAAAAAAGAGCAGAAAACTAAAACACGTTTCGGGTGATAAAACTTCAGCGTATCACGTGCGTTTGAAAATACAAGAAACTGTTCTTTTTTACGCTTTGACCCTTTGAATGATCAAAAATATCCATTATATTTTGCACTATTACTTCTCAGTTTTTAACTAAAAATGATTGCTTTCAATAATTAGATGCATGGTGAAACATGAGCTGAGTTGTCTACACACCCTAAATACTTAATAGCGAGCATCTGAGGAGCTACCACCAGGAGGCTGGGTGAGATAAAATCTGTAAAGGTGAGTTCTGAGAATTACGTGGGATCCTGGATTCCATCTAACCCGAAATAAAAACAAAAACTTGATTTTTTAAGAATAAATAGTATCTTAAATTTACACACAAACTAAAAGAAACCCATTATTATTCAATACCTGTAACAAGCTATACAGAGCGAATGCCACAAAACATTGGCAATAATGAAAAATTTCACAAAACATTAGCAAAAATGATAAATTTCATAAAACATTAGCGAGCATGACTAATGATTCCTGCATTCAGTTGTGCTAACATTAACTCTAGACTCCAAATGTTCCTACTAGTTACAAAAATTACCCTTAACCCGAGCTCAGATGTGCCAACACAATCTCCAGGCGTCAAATTTCGTAAAAATTATCCTTATAACTTGAATGGGCTATATATGAGAACCAAGAGCTAACTGTAAGTTTTAAATGTCATTTTCGTTTTTTTCCATGATAATATGAATCGAAAATAGCTATTTTCATATCGGAGAGATTTTCACTGTTGACCAGTTTTACAATAAGTTTTATTTCTTCCTTCTTGTTCATTATCCATGTTTCTGCACCGTACGTAAGCACTTGGCGAATTATTGAGTTGCATAATTTCATCTATGTCAGTAGAGATTTCATCTTTGAGGTTAGGATCGAATTGCATGCATACAAACATTTACAGGCTATATTAACCCTGTTTGCGATTTCAGGTTCTTCGCTATTTCTGTTTGATACTGGGTTTTAGGCCCAGAAAATTACATCCGTGCATACCTACCACATTGAGCTCCGCAAGAGGGTACTAAATATGTACAATAAGGGATCTTAATAGTTGTGATAGATCAATCATATGAAACTCCCACCCTCAATAGGTAGAGAAGAATTTTCACTAGTGCTTAATAACACAACATCATTACTTCACTAACACTTCACACCGGTCTACTACTTACTAACACTTCACACCGGTCGATTTGTCCGGCAATATTTCATTTTATTTTGTTCTCTGCATGAAGTAGCATCTCGTAGCATTCATAAATTAACATTATTAGTAATATTAACCACAATATGTGTCTGTAGCATTGTTCTGCATGTTAATTTACGTATCACTCTCCCAGTTTCCGGTTGGACTGCGCACTGTTCTCCTGACTGCTTTTTGGCCTGCGCCTAGCGGCAGGGAGAGCGTGCAAGGTTCTGATTTGTGCTGGGACGAGTGCTGCATGCCTGGTGTGGAATCACCCCGTGCCACACACCCTAGTGGTGGCTTGCACGGTACTTCGTAGATGTAGATGAAGAGGAATTAAGAGATTGACGAGAGTACAGGCAATGCACGGGGGACCGAATGATTTTGCGTGGGTATCCAGAGAGTGAGTTTTCCTGACGAAGTGTTTGAACAAGGACATCGTTGCTTATCAATGTTTGCATTCTCCACTGAACGTTATTTCCCTCATGGTCTCCCTACACGCGTGGCTTTAAAGTCTGTTGGCTCTCCCATTGTGGATTTGGCATGAGAGGGGGAGTCGGATTGCCAACGCAACGTGGAAGAGAGAAGTCGAGAGGTATTCGTGGTTTCCATGGTTGCAGCGGCGGAGAGGGTGGGGGGAGAGGGGTGGGTGGTGACGGTTGGATCGGTGCGCAAGGACTGCTCCGGACCGAAAAAAACGAACAAAAAATATAAAAAAAGACCAGGATAGCTTTGAATGGTCGGATTAAAAATGGGGTTAATGCCAGGAGCAGCGGCATATGTCGAGAGCTGCGGCGTGTTCTCTTTCAAATAACGTCAAAGCCGCTTTGAAAAAATAAAATAAAAGAGAAATGGCCTCCAACTTTGGCTTTGTTTCACTCACGGACAGCAATCATTTTTTGACCTTCATGATTTCATACGAGTGGCATTCAGATGAATGCGTTTACGAAAACTAAGACTGAGGTAAATCGACCCGTGTCACGTGGTGAATAAATAATTTCCAGGGAATTTCACGTAATCGTTTTGTTTTCTCATAACGCTGGGCTACATCTATAGAAATGATAGGAGCGAAAAAATAAGAGAGATACACTGCGGGACAGACAGGTACAAAAAAACCTTTCCGTGCACCATTAGTTCGCACGCTTTGTAAAAAGCAACTGCTACGAGCGTACAGAAAGTGCCACACAGTTGATGGAAAGATTAGGTTGGGAATCTTTAGAGACTCGAAGGCAATACGCTAGGTTTAGATTACTTTAAAAACTCCGATCAGGCGATTTTCAATACGACACGGCAGATATTACTTTATTCCCTTCTTCTATGCTTTTAGAGGGATAAGGTCGGGAACCACTAGAGACTCGGAGGGTACATATTAGGCTTACATTGCTCGACAAATTCCGAACGGGTGTGTTTCAGTGTGACTCGGAGAATATCATTTTGACGCTGCACTACATCTCTAGGTCCGACAGGATAGATAAAATAAGAGTGATGGATTGCCGAACAAATGGGTACAAAATTCGTTCTTCCCAAGTTCAATAAGAGACCACAATAAAAACTGAGATCCACTGAACACATCACCGAAATAAATTTTACATTTTCACCCACCTTTGCATTCTTCTTTACACCTTTACACGGCTGGTGTCCTAACACCCCCTGCCACACGACCATGTGGCGGCTCACAGAGCATTATGCAGATGTAGATACAGATTCCGCTCTATATCACCAGAACTGATAGAAACGACAAAATAAGACATACACCGTCGAACTGACAGGTACAAAAATTCCTTATTCCCTCGCAACATTAGTGATTATGACAAAAACAGCCTGACACTATCATAAGACAACTCGTTAACCCACAATTGACCTCTGTTCTACCCCCCTCCATTTCCTTATTCCCTCCCTTTCCATGGCTGATGTCCTAGCACTCCCTGCCACACGCCTCTGCGGCGGCTCATAGGGTAGTATGTAGATGTAGATTTGTGACTATAACAAAAAACAAAGCATGAAACTAAGACACTCGGTATTAACCTAACCTTATGAAAGATTGTCAAGGGGTTAGAAATTTTACACCAATACGAGCGGAGAGGAGCACCTCAAGAATTTTCAAAAAATTCCACAAAAAGTAGAGATTCTTTCCAGGAATCCTAAGGATGGGACACCTGAATAAGTTGGGTAGGTACACATTGCCTCAAGTATCACTGTGCGGTTCTGTATGGAAACGGGAGGAGTTGAAGTTGGTACAGATTAGAACACTTTAGCGCACACGACGGACGATGAATAGAAAGATGTGAGCAGGCGACACGTTCAGTATTCTGCCGGTAGGCAGCCGGTAGGTGTAAGATTGATTGGCAGTTGGATTAAGATTTTCACCGCAAAGTAATGAAAAACTAAATATTAACCATATTTGACCCATTCATTGGTAGTTCAATGCTAAGATTGGTTGACTGCAGCACTCCACCCTTATAACGCTAGTTTCCTTACTCCCTGGTAGTTCTATTTATGTATTTTCCTCTTCATTTTGTCTATTTATTATCCCTTGTCCTTCCTCTTGTGACTTTTCCCTCTACTTTTCCCCCAATTATATTCTTAACAAACCCATTGTGACTCAGGGTGTATCCAGTCCATCTGGTTTTTCTTTTCCGTGCAGTGTACTATATGGTCCTTTCCTCTTCCGCTCTTCTGTATACCTCTTCATTTCTTATTTTACCCGTCCATTTGATCTTCAGCGTCCACCTCTAACACCAGGTTTTGAATGCTAATAATCGACTCTCGTCTTCTTTTCCAATGGTCTATGCTTTCGAATCATAGAGTGCCACGCTCCACACGAATGTTTTCACATACTTTCCACGTTCGTAGTCCTAACTTCTTTGAACCCCTTCACTGATCAACACTAAAAAAAAACTATCGCTAATGCAATTATCGAAGTTTTTCTGTTGTTTAGAGCACATCAACTCTGCTCCCGATCTGGTTTGAAGTGCGCTGCCAACTTTGCAGGGTCTGAAAGGAATGGAAAGCAAATGGGATGTTGCTTTGTGAAGTGAGAACCCCACTAGAGCAAATAGAAAGCTAATATAATCCATAACTCCAGTCGGAGTACCTAAAGTTTATCGGGAAAAAGAGTTGAGAGTTCACATCGATCGCAGTCCAAACTGCAGGAGGCACTCCATCCGAGCCATGCATTTTATGAGAGGCTTTAGAAGCCGATAGATCGATAATGGGGAAAACAAAGAGCCTATCGAATAAACGATGCACCACTGGCTCTGGTCACGAAATATCGACCTCGGATGCCTCTCGACTTCACTTCCGCAGCCTCCTTTGAGGCCGAACAACTCCAATAACTCTGAAAACGGCTCGAAATATTGACACACCGCGAGGGAAGACAGTGAGCGATAAGGGCGCCCTCTCTCGATGAGGATGCAAAACACTAATTAGGACGCGAAGGACCCTCAAAGGAGGACGCGAGGCTCAAGGATGATTCTTTCCAAGTGACCTTCGATCCGCAGCAGAGGAGGACAGATCGCTGGGGAAAGATGCTGGGCTCGATATGGCGCTCATCCATCCACGTGTACCGACCTTCCGTATCACATCCTCGCCAATACCCCTTTCTTTTCATTAATTGGAGCACCGGAGTGGAAACTCACGTGCACCGTTGAAGCGAGGGTGCAGCCAGCCCCACCACTGGTGGGAACGCCTCTATCAAACGCACTTGGCGCTCGGGATCGATTCGATAGGAGTGGTGCCATCGATTGGCTTGTGTTCAAACGGTCGGACGCCACAGAATGCATATGAGATCGTACTTTCATGGAAACCGAAGGGCATAGCCAATAAATTTCAGTCAGGGAGGACAAACCTTCGAAGGAAAACAAATGTGAATAATTAGTGCGTCGGCATTGATTCATTATTTAGAGTAATCTACCGGTTAAAGTAGGTTTAAATGGAAGAGAGAATTACATTACTTTTAATACATTACCATTTTATCATATTATTAATTATAATTACCAGACAATTAAAGGCAAAGGCCCCAATCCCCTTACACTATATCTCTCTTCATTTCTTTCTATCTCATTTCCATTATATCTCTCTTCATTCCTTTCTATTCCATTCACGTTCTATCTCTCTTCATCCCACCCTTAAAGTACAATCCCTTCCTACCCCCGAAAAAACTTGGGGCCATTATAAAGGGTGCAGAGCAAATGTAATATAAAACACGAATATGCGGAATAAAATGTGAAACAAATCATTCTTCTGTTTTTCGATTCGAACACACATCCTCAACATTTGCGCCAGGATCTTTAATCAAGCAAGCTACCCAGGCGTCCTGAGTTGAAAATTCCATACTCCAGGCGAATGCTTTTTGAAACTTTAAATTTCAGATAACTGTGTGAGTGTCGGCTACGAGTGAATCCCGGTTAAGTTATACCGCTTGGAAATTTATTATGGGAAAATAAGACAAAGATGTAATGCAGAATTTTGCTTTAGAATGGTCGCACTTCCAATTAAAATTGCAGCCAATATTCGGGGTCTCTTGGAGAAAGTGCTGATAAAGGATACATAAATTTAAAGAAATTGTGTCGGAATAGTTTAAGAAAATATTGGCACTAATAGAAAAAGCATCGCATGGTTGGGATTTTGGATAAACCCGGATTGGATTACCTACGAACAAGGAGAAAGAAAATAATCAATATTTAGAGAAAGTTAGAGGGGACAACATGTGATAAGCACAAGAGAATCAGGCTCCATTATCCTAAAAAATTATATTTAAACTATGAGTTAAAATTAGGGTGACAAATACTACGACCTAAATGCGCCTTTTGCCTCTGCACAATGCGCGACTGATAGATAAACTGGGCATGTTTCATACCACTATCTCGACAGAAAAGAGGTATTCATATCAACCGGTTGAATGATCATAAACTATTTAGTACTGTCACACTATTGCGAGATTTATTTTTGGCAGGTTACTGTGAATGCCAAAAAGATAAGTCGTTTACCTTTAAGAAAATAATATATCTGGTGGACGATCTTCGTTCAGTAAACAATTTTATTTTTGGCGAATTCATGAAAAACCACTCGTGCTGAGTAAATTAACTCTGTCGAAAGTCCACCAATCTCTCTACTCTCCAGCTGCGGCATGTGTCATTCTTTTTCGAAAAATAAATAAACACATAATAAAAATACGATGAATGCAAAAAAGGAAGTAACCATTGTTCTAATATACGAACAGGCGATAAAAACAACAAAATATTGTGTTTGATCTTAATTCATAGAGCAGTAGGTCAAAATCAGACGCAAGAAAAATAAATTGTAAAATTTCTCGCGCGCAACTTTGTCCAAGTCGCACTGTCTTCAATGTGTTTAATCATATTTTAAAGTCACACCATAAAAACTCTACCTTGAAGTCCCTGTTTGGCCAGGAAAAATTTTCTGGGCTCAAACTCAACGAATTATCCCGAAGATACGACCTAGCCCATTAAATTGCTCGCACCAAAAAGCCTCAATTTACGATGATGGATTTGATGCCTCATTAAAATCGTTACAGCCGTCTTCGAGATATATATACATTCGTGAAATTTTTGCCCGTGTGAAGTATAGGATAATTCTCTTTGAATAAGACAATTGAGATAAACACACGTCTGGTGAAAGACACATCTCCAAAGTCGCCGACTTTTAACATGAACAGCTTGCGCAACGACATGAACAAAAGCCATAACTGTCACGAAATCAACTTATAAGGAAAGATCATTCAGCGAGCGATGCATAATGACTCGCTGTCTTCAAAGTCTACTAAAGCTTTCTATTTCTCCAGACTTCGTGAGTTGTACGCGATTTTTTTTCTCCTCTGAACATGATTTACAATCGGTTCAATTCTTTTCTCTTCGACTGCTTTTGGTGCACCAAGTTTACCCGCTCGTCGGGTGGGACGCAAAACTGTCATCCCCCAGGCAAATTTCGTAGAGAGGTGGCTGATTGCGACGGTTTATCTTTATGGCTGGTTGGTTATTTTGGGAGGACACCTACTGCTAAGGCCATTGTGTAGGTGCGTAGGTTGATAGGGAAAGAATTGTACGGGGGACGAAGAAAAGGTGGAGAGAAGCCTGGCATCGAAATTAGCCTACTCTAAACGAAAGGTGCCAAGGGGACTGCGAATTAACGTCCCATCCGACGAACTGAGTACTGCACTTGAAGTGCTCTGCACACAGCACCCAAGAAGGTATAGGGACGCCAATGAAAAACTTCGATTCGAACTCGGACCCTCAGGATGGGAAGCCATTACTCCAGCCACCGCATAAGCGCGATCCCCGGTTCCTCTTCATCCTTCCCCCATGACCCAAATAATCCTTCCCTTATCAAAACTTCTTACTCATTCCCAATGAGGAACATTCATAAATGTTAAAAGCCACTTGCATGTACATTTGCAGTCCTTAAATTTACACGCAAGACCAAATTTTAGTCAACAAACAACGTCGTTTTATGAAAATATTTATGGCTAAAGTTTTTCGCGCTTGGCGTTAAAATACTGCAACGTCGGGAATATGGCGTATGACGTCACGAAACGGTATCTCTGCCGATGTAATACGACGTATTTCCACGTGGCGTTCTGCTGGTAATCCAAATTAGCCGAAAACAATCATTTGTATTTCTTTTAGTATGATTGGACCCTTCTCGATGAAATTAACGTAAAGGAGAGAAGGGCTACCATGCGGCGACGACAGAAAATTGAGATGCCATGTTGAACCACGTGACTTTTTTTAAAATTCATGTAGTGAGAAATCACAAAAAATGGGCAAATTCCAAAGGTAAAATATTTATTACGACCTAGGTTTTGCTAATTATAGCATCAGCAGCATCTGACGATGCTTTAACAAGTGAGACATAAGTCGTAATAAATATTTTACTGGTGAAATTTGCCCATTTTTTGTGATTTCGCAGTGAACTTTTGTTTCCACACAATATCGATTGAATCTTCAAAATTTCATGCAATTTTTAAAAGTAATTATTAATGTCAGCAGTTGACACATTGTACATGTGGTTTATACATTTGAGTTCGTTGTAAAAATCTGCTCACGCGTACACCACTGAGAAATAAATATGAGCACTAAATTTGATTCACGTTCCACAATACAACGATTACTGCATACCAGTATTCGTACAGATTTAAGGAGGCGTAAGATACCATTGACAACAATCGTCGCTGAAAATTGCCAGCCCGACAAAGATACAAAAAAATGTCCCAAACGTGCAATGGAGAGGACCTTAAAAGAAACTCATTAAAATTCTCTTCGGTCGAGGGCTATAAAGTAACCACGACGTGATCCGCCAAGCATTAACCTTTGTCAAGGATGAAGGGAGCGGACGGACTACAGTGGGAAGCATCGCAAAGGCAGGAAATGAACGCTATGCAAACATCGAGGCACAAAAGAGTACAGGGGAAGAGAAAGGGCGCTTCGTTAACAGTGAGCGAACGATACAAGTCCTCTCTTGGGACACGAGGACGTAACTGAAGGTCCTTTTTTTGAACCAGTCCAAAACGGAAACTACAAAGTTACACCAACTCGAATTCGCACTTTCGAGCGAGAACGCTTCAAAGCGAGGGACCGAAAGAGAAAGTTCGTAGCATGCGAATGACCTCTCTTCCCACGCACCCAGTTAAAAATCCACCCTCGACGGCAAAGCGGGTGAACATTTTTTTTAGCAAGTTCAAGTTCACGGCGAGACCGGCGACACGACACGGATTTTTATAGGGACGGAAGGGTTCACACGTGAGGCGTGACCGCTTTCGGTGACCTTGAACCCAAAAAAATGATCTTCCGATTTCGGCGCGCGTTGAGGCCCATTTCGTAGAATATGAAATTACAACATAAAACCGGGGTTTAGTGAGGAGCACGTTCGATATTCTTCATTGCAGTTTTCGTCATTATGACGATGTATATTAATCGGGTGTACCCAGCGTAATTCTGGGTGGTCGTTGTCCGACGATTCAGTGTTTTGCTGATAGGCAGCGTCATATCAGAGTACGTCTTAATATATACGACTTCGGCTCCCCCAGTTCTTTTTGTGAGGCATTCCCTACCTCTTCTTGTTTTTATCCAAATATTGGTTGTGTATTAGATTAGCTATTAATAGGTCGGGGTTAAATTTTTCATATTTTATGCGGTCTCTTCAAATTGTCATTGGAACTTTATTTATGGAGGAAAATGCAAGCGCCGGATTGTCTGACTTCCCCAACTCTTCACAATACCTTTTTGCTCGCTTGACTATGATATTTTTGATAGGTATTGCCTTTGCTAATTAATACACGTCGTTCGCTTTGTTCCATCCTTGGATACTATGAGCTGTTCTTATTGCTCTTCCATCTATTTTTTCCTTTTCAATTTTACTCACAGCCCATATGTTTGCAAACCAAACCAAAGCGGCGCAGTGTACGTGCTTATTGGACGAGTAATTGCTTCTATTATTGTCTTGATTTCCGAGGGTGTTTCGATTCGGAGACTTGTGGCCACTGTTGATTACTTGGCCTAGGGAGTAATCCAGCTGCCAAACTTTGAGACCTATACAGGTGTTTTTCTTTATAGAATTTTCATTTGGGCGAGGGGGAATGGGGAAGAGGAGAGACGGGATGACGATTCGTAGGATTTTGTTTGCCAAATACAGGATCCCAACGGATAAAATATGAAACGAATAAGTTTAAAGAAGAGTAGAATAGGAAGGGGCCGTATGGAGCACTATAGAGAAAGGAGGAACCAGATGGATTAGGAAGACCATGAGACACAATGGGTTTGTGAGGAATATAATTGAAGGAAAAATAGAGGGAAAAGTCCCAAGAGGAAGGCCAAGGGATAAATACATGACTTTATAAAGAAAGAAGTACATAAGAAGATCTACCAAGGAAGTAAGGGATCTAGCATTAGATAGGAAAGGGTGGAGGGCTGCAGTTAACCAGTCTTCGTATTGAACGACCTATGATGATGATAACAGGATCCCACATTCCCACGTGTAGCTAAGTTTAAAGCCACTCTCCTTATTGTAATATTGTAATTTGGTTCACACTTTTTTATCTCGATGGCTTAGCGGATGAAGTTTTTGATTCTCGCGATAATTCTAGATTTCACGAAGCCTAACGCGCGTCAAAGGTTTTAAGTAGAGAAAAGAAAAAGAACTGGACGGGACTTGAGGAGGCGTAAACTGATGATCTGCTGGATGATAAATTAAGTGATTAACAAGACAAATTACAAAAGAAAACACGGAGTGATAAACTCCTCGACTATCTTTAGCATTTATTTAATTCCCATAAGACATCACCAGCATCTTCACACTGCTATGAAGGGACTAGTGGGAAAGTTAGTCAGTGAAAGCGTCCATATTAACCCTAACTCACTTTGAATGGCATCAACTGTGCATAATGGTACGCCAACTCGGTTTTGGTAAGCCGCTGGTATGCATACCGGGATACACCATTTTCCGACATGGTATTTCCGTTGACCGGTCTTCACCAGCGAGTTACGAGCAACCCAACTACGAGCTGTTATTGAAAGGAGTGCGCTCCTACCGCAGCGCCGAGGGCGGTGGAGAGGCGGTGCTTTGAAGGATAACCAAAAGACGACAAGCGTCTGTTCCCTGCGTCAACAAAAGGTCGTGCCACGCGACGCAATTGGCGATGTGAGCAGTGAAAGGAGGGGGAGGGACAGCGCAAAAAAGGAAGCGACTTCCCCTTTAAATATTTCCGCTGCGAAGCGAGAGGACCTTTCACGGGAACCAAGGTCGCCGCACTGCCTTCTTTTATTTCTCTCGGAGAGAGATGCTTCAAGCGAGGCCGGTCTCGGATCCCCTAAAACACTAAAAACAGGAGAGGCATTGGAGCGAATCGAAGAGATTTACAAAGCTGTCCGCCACCTGCGAAAACAGCCTGATGAGCAGATATTGTCAGCGGATTGAAATTCAAGCCGCGTGAGGATCGTGTTCAAAACGACGGCTAAAATATTTTCTACGGAATAGATTCTCGATATAGTGGTAACCAAACATGGTGGAAGTTGTCAAAAAAACCCTACAAGCTACGGTCACGCTTCACTTATCAGTTCCTTGATTTATTTGTGGAAATATGCTACTACACTTTCACATTGAGTGTGGTGAAACATTTTCATGACGAATGATGAATTTAAAATTTTCTCCGTTTTGAAATTATTATTCACAATTTTTTTCGATTATTTTTACCAACTTCCAACATTTAACTGACGATTCGATGTGAGGAAAAAAACAGATGAAAAATAGTAAAATGGCAATGCTGTGCAATGCTACACATTTATATGCCTTATTGATACGGTAGATACTAATGGTCCCTGGCGAATAGTATCCCTGTGTCTTAAATTCTCTACCCGAATTCTTCTTTCGGTTGGCACAGACTAAGACCCTTCACCTCCATGTTTCCGAAGTGATATATTCATCTCCTATCAACTCCTAACTCATACCGTAAAGTTGTTACATTTTCCCAATTGCTGTATCAATGTTAATAGCAATAAATTCCACAAATTCATAAAACATGCAAAAACATCCTCATTTTAACTCACATTTTCCTATGGAATAAATACATTTAAATCTACTTGCTACCCTGCGAGCCACCTCTCAGGTGCGCTGCAAGGACTTTTAGCACATCACCCATAGAAGGGAAGGGTATAAGAAGAGAAGAGGTTAAGTAAGATGTTAAAAATGGTTTGCATATATCTGGAGTAAAATCAACACACGGCACCGGAGACAAAGGCAATATATGGAGGAGATGAAGTTTGTTTAATTCCGGATACTCTCGAGGAATATAACCTAGTGCATTATTTGGGCTTCTGCACGCGGGTGCAAGACATTTTACACTTCATTTTAACGCTAAACACCAATACGTGTATGCACTATGCCAGCATTTTTTTGAAGGAAGAGGACCTAATTATAAATACTAACCCAACCAAATTCTCATCTCATCCTCATATTCCAAGTACATATGTAAATGTAAACCAGCATTGCATCCAAAACTAGTAACTACAACCGTCTAATAACTATCACCATCTCCAACTTCATCGCAAACGCGTATCTATTTATAAAAATATGCTCCATATCAAATCGAGACCGCAGAAAATATCTTTTTTTCTTTCATTTCCCCATGTAACCAAAATAATCGGAACAACGTGTTTGTCACGATAGGACCAAAAGTTTTCGTGCGCTAGTGTTGCGTGACGTCACTTGTAAATTTCTCCATTTGGGGAGGTAAGGGACAAATACTGAGGAGTGTTTTGGAAGAATAAGTACTTCGATCTACCCTTTATGCAATCGTAAATGGTTCGCGCCAATGAAGAATTCTTGGACCTATATGTTCCTTAGTAAATATCTCTAATTTTGACCGTTAAATCTGTCCCACAGATGTCGTGAGAGGGTAAAAAACATTGTATCCTCCGCGTCTACCTGAAGCTCTTGAGACGTGAGACTTTTTCTCATAACCTTAGCCTAGCAAAGTCTTGAGAACCTCGCGACTACGCCCACCTCTGTTTTCTCGTAGCTGATTTTAAGCAAACAAAGCATTTCCGTTATCCTGTTGGAGCTGGTGAATTTTTTATTTCGGTAACTGCGACCCAAATTCTAGCAGCATGGTCAACAATTATGTCCCTTTAAGGTGGTAGCAGCAATTTTATTTGTGTACCCGTAGATTTGCGTGAATATTTGTATACGTGTTTTTGTTTATATATATATAAACAAAAACATATATATATATAAACAAAAATATATATTTTTGTTTATATATATATATAAACAAAAATATATAGTGAAAGAAATATTAATTATATATATATATATATATATATATATATATGTATATATATATTCTTTTTATATATATGTATGTATGTATGTATGCATGTATGATTGTATACATATGAAAAGGAAAAATTGGATTTGATTTTTGGCAATTCAACGCTATTTTAACACACGCCTTACATCTATTCAGTAATAATTCGTTTAAATATGTACATATTTTCTTCAAAATGCGAAGTAATACATTTATTAATACTATAATTGTTGCAAATAAATATCAAGGTGTCAAGCTGAGTCCAAGATTCGTAAAAAACATATTTCAAAATCATTTCATCTAAATTTTGAACAATGTGCCCGAAACTCCAGTCATAGCATGCTTTAATTAAAGAAAAACAATTTAAATATTGGTATAAAACTCTTGTGTGATTTACATCACTGCCTGCATGCTGTGTTTCAACGCATAAAAAGATGCACTTAAATGAAATTTTAAATGGTATTTTTTCGACTTAAAAAATTGTTAAAACGTGCACTCAATGACTCACTATTAGCGCTCCAGAGTTAAACGAGTTATTTTTTCCCGACTTCCCTCACGGAGTATTTCCACCGAGGGAAAACACATGGCGGTTTATCTCCCCCTGTTTGAACGCGATATCTGTTTACGCTACGCTTGCCGATGAGTGTAACTATAATTCCTAGCGGTCCGAGACGAAAAGATTGTGCTATAAGAAGACGCGCAAACGAAGCACTCTTCATGCAAGTAAGCATTGCCCGCTGAAAACACAAACCTTCCCACTTGCGGGTTCAGCACATTGACGAGCGAAGCAAAAACGTTCCACAACGCTGAAACAATACCTTATAAGAACAAATATGATGAAGGTACGAGCGTGGTATATAAAAATGTAACAGACAAAGGATGAAAATCTTAAATTATTTTCTACTCATTATGAACATCGATATTTGTACCATGAATACTCTAACCCGATAATTATGCATCAATTCTCGTGTCTTCTAAGTTTAAAAAAATATTTCGTAATAGCTCACAATTAATTCAGCGAAGGATCATCAATGAAACCTCCTAAAATCATTCTCCAAATATGGATAAATGTTTGAGTTGATTGCTTCAGTCGATTTCATCAGAGCAGGGCCGAGGCTGGTATAAGAAATTTTATTCGATGTATCTCTAAAAACCAGCATTCTCAGCGTAATTTTAGCGCATAATTATATTAGCCGCCGAGGTTTTAGTCCGGAGAAAGCTAATCCAAAGGTATGCTATAGAATTTAAAGTCTAAAGTGTACACTCGTGGTTAATCTGAGTACCAATGGAAATTTTCTTGGCAAAATAACCTATGGGGGTAGGCTCTCCCAACATTATCACTAACGCAAACTACCAGATAGTCCTTTAAGTACATAAAATGGTCTGCAAAATGATGTCTGCAAAACCTGAACTTTCCGCAGACATCATACTACCATTAAGGCTGCATCATCTGACGGTTAACGCTGACCATGAATTTATGTAAGCGGCCCTCAGTCTCATTCGAATCCTCAAGTATATCATGACTAAAATAAAACCTACTTAACCTACGTTAAAATCGAAATCCATGAATACGGCTGAAGCTGCCTGAAAAGTTAACAGCAAAAGGAAAACGAAATTCTGCAACGAACCCCAAGTGCATGGTCTTTCGATATCTCGATCGTTTTCCACCTTCGATATACCATAATGTATCGAATCTAGCGACCGTTCCACGACAACAACCTCGCGTGATACCCGATGGGGAGGACCAGAAATGTAATACGAACCGGGAAGACAACTCTTTGAGTTTTGTTGCTTTGGGAGAAAATTTGACCTAACGTATCTCTCGCGTTACAGCGAGCGCCTTCAGAAGCAAGTCTTAGGTCCATGAGAATAAAATTAAGGAAACCATGTGAATAAAATTAGAGAACTAGACTGCAGAACGGACAGATTTAAAATTTTATTGTTCTCGCGAACGATAAGAGAATATAAAAGCTGCCAAAGAGACTTATAACTAGGTTTTTCAATAGGTAGTGTAGATAGTTAGTTGATTTACTCCCCAATACTAGTATGATTATCTGCTACCTATTACTAACAGCACGTCGTGCATGTTCTCAGTATAACTCTTCTATCTCAGTCAATTTATGAAGTTGTATACGTAGATGTAGTTGCAAAATACATAAATACTAACGGTCCCCGCCAACATTGTAGAATACCTATAATGTAGTGCATGCTTGTGAGGCTCGTGATATGCATTAGTGATTTATGGTAATGCATCAATAGGCAATCGCAGTTACACTAACTTTAGTAGGGTATAGTGTAATGCACGTTGGTGACTGCTCACCCCCTGCCACACACCCTCGAGGTGGCTTGCAGGGTATTTTGTAGATGAAGATGTAAATATTAGGTTCTTCCACGACTGTATTAGTCAAAAGAAATAATTCTACCTTTTCGTTCAGACTGTTTAAAAAAATAACTGGTTTGACTGATGACATATTGCCTTAGCTATATTGAAACAAAATTAAGGTGTAGATGGGTAGGTGGGTAGATTTGTCGACAAATGTCTACAATTTAAATGAAATTTTTTTCCAACCATTGGAGCCAACTGCAGCGCCATTTTCATTCAATTGCTACATTTTGACTTCAATTATTGCAATAATTAACTAATAACGAAAACCATTGATGAGAAAGTGCCTAATATTGACAACCAGTGAATTCCATAGGAGTATTCGCTTATTACAAATTCTTTATCGCGAAAATTGAAATTAAATATGTGGAAAAGTACTCTATTAAACTACACCATTTACTTCTACTATTACACTATACTATATAGAATGGAGAGCGGGAGAAATTTTTCTCGCTGCCTGACTTTTCCCTCGTACGATGATTTACGAAGCGCTCTTTTTAAAACGATTGATGTGATTTTATCAATTTCCAATTGTCAAAATGGCATTAATGTATTACAATCTGCAGGTAGAAAGGATACAATTGAAAGTAATTTTTTACACAATCATGCTATAAATGGCTTGCCAAAAGGCAGTTTGAGCGATAAAGATAGTGAGAATTTCCGTCTCGAGAAAGTATATAAAATATAGAATACAAATATGAAGAAAATGTTTAATTTTTTTTATTGCTACCAATTGAATGGGGGTATGTTTTCGTCCTATATCTGCAATTCCCCATTCGTGTCGACACAACTTGAAAATATGATACATCTGGCAACGCTGTGCTTGAAACGCCCTACGAAAGCGTAAGCGTCTGATAACACCAAAAGATGAAGACGCGTCACGCACTATAAAACGCTGTCATTCCAGTGGGCCCGGGTTAGGATTTCAACGGTGGTGTAAATTTTTCAGCATAGTCTCGACCCCAACTCGGATGCTATTTTGGAGAGAGCACTTGAAGGTGTAACACTCCAACGGCCGGTATGACAGTTAAACTCAGACCTTAGTTGTATTTCTTCAAAAAGGTTTCGTCGGAAGGCTAATGCCGACGCTGGGTTCCTCTCCTCCCTTTCTCCATTATGTGCAAGTACAAAATGTCATTTCTCCCGCGAACGATGAGAAACCATAATAGCGGGGACTATATAATTAGGTTTGTAGATAGGTAGCATGGCTAATTATTTGATTTGCCCTATAATGCTTGTTTTTTAAATCTGATACGAAGTACCAACAGCACGACTCGTATGCTTCCAGTATTACTCTTAAATTTCCATGCATTTATGTAGATGCAAAATACACTAATAATCGTTGTTTATAAATACTAAATGTTTTATGGAGTATTGGTCATAAAAAAATCACTTTTCTTCTCTCGCCAAATTACCAAAAATTTGTTACGTTGGCGAGAGAAGAAAAGTGATTTTTTTTAAATGATCAATTCTCCATAAAACATTTAGTATAAAAGAGTGGACAATAACAACTCTCATCAAGTTGTTTATAAATGCATTGACAGCATACTTATAGTGCAGTGCATGTCAGTAAAATTTCACCTGCTGACAGATATATTCTAGTGCAGTAATAGCCGTAGTTTCGTTTCGTATTTAGTAGTATATGTCGCTTAGCGCATGACAGTGAAAACACATCCCGTCCCACATACCCCTGAAGTGGCTTACAGGGTATTATGTATGCGTAGATTTGTCAGATAATCCTTCCCTTAGCCTACCCAAAATCCTTAAAATGTTTCAAAATAACCTCAGTTCTCAGGCCCCGCCTCCGATTAACCAACTATAGGGGTGAGGCAAAGACTATTACTGGTAGTTGGAGGGGGGCAAAGGCAAGGGGAGGGGTAAAAGACTGTTGGTAAGAGGGAGGGGTAAGAAAGAGGGGAAGGAGCAAGGAGGAGGTAGAGAGAGGAAGGGGGTCACGAGGAAGACCAACGTGAGCTTGGCCATACGCCCAGGGCGGACTCCCCTGCGCCGTCTCTACTCTCTTACTTCGCTCGACGGAGGAAGAGAATAAAACGAGAAAGGATAAACCACTTCGAGCCTTTTGGCGAGTGGGGCACAGGGTGAAGTGGAGACGAAACACGAGGGAGATGAGACGAAGAGAAAAGAGAGGCGAGGTGGGACGAGAAAGGAAATAAAGAAGATAAACACGGGAGAAAGTCTGGCCATTTACTTCTCAGAAAGCCTTTCGTGGCATGAATTCATCATGGACTCGAAAAAAATTCGTTAATTACTCATCTTAATCCTATTAATATTTAAAACCAACTCAAATCCCTACCTACGCCTACAAATTAAAAATAATCACACAAAATCAAATGCCTACAAATTAAAAAAAAGAAACTAAAACCATTTATTTCTACCAAATATTTCATAAAATAATTGAATTCGTGACTACGTCTACACAGTACCCGACATTCTGCTTCAAGAATGCGTGGAACGGGGTGAGTTTTCACCAACATGAAACTGGGAATCAATTTGACTTCAGACCTAACGGGGGGAAACATACGAAACATTTGCGGAGCTGCATTAAATAAACTAGGACTTATCAAGCGTATAGTAGGATAGGTTCTCCTATGAAAAAGCGAAAGAGGCATGCTACTTTGCTCTGGTTAGGCCACATTTCGAATACGTCGCGAGAATTTTGGAACGTGCTCAGAAAGATTTAATCCACGGAATAAATATAAAGGAAAGCCGCACGCTTCGTTAAAAACTGCTACGAGCGAATAGAAAGTGTCAAACAGCTGATGGAAGGACAAATTGTAAGTTGGAAGCCGTTAGAGACTCGTAGGCTACACGCTAGGTTTAGATTACTAGACAGCTAGTGACAGCTATCATGGTCTCTTATCCTTAATGTGACAGATGACATTAAGAACCTGTATTTTCTGTAGCCTATTTCCGTTATTTAATTCTCATGACCAAATCTGTCATAGGATGTCGTTTTCGTAAAATATCTTTGAAGTCGTGTGAATATATCGATCGGCTTGGAAATTTATTAAAAGATTATTTCCAATTTTTATCCGACGGTCTGAAAGAGATTCCTACTTAATTGTTGCAGTACGCTTGTGACACTATTGAAAGTATCGCAGTGATCTTTTAAAAAATAGTAGGTGCAATTTAAAAGGTGAGTCACGTAAGAAGACGGAATGTACTGATTTAGAAAAGAATGCATTCATCGGGAGAAATCGCTCAATTTTAGGAATTATCAACGATCGATTCACTAGATTGCTCCACAGGAGATTTTTTCGAATAGCAGCAGCAGCGAGTGGAAGATCAACTTCCCTCGTCTGTGACTCGAGCGACACAAAAAATCACTGAATATGATTAGTAAATTTTCTGTCGGAGTAATTACAATCATACGCCGTAAACATTCATAAATATATAAAAGAGGAATGTCTTTTTCCACAAAGGTACGAAAATTGTCATGGTAAAACAAATATGTAATGGGATATGCCATCAAAACTCCTTTATAAAAGAAAAAGAATTCCATACACGAATAATGAAGACATACTTAAATTACAATTTTCCGGATGATAATGTAGTAAGTACATCGAAAAATAGGTTGCAATAAATTTATTTAATCAGTGGAAATATGGAGTTTCTGTCAAAATTATGTTGAAATATCACCACATCACGCCTGATACTTTTCTATTTGTCCGCATCTGTCCTTATCAGCTAAGGACTTGATCATGGCGGCCAATGACGGTTGCATGATGTATATACGGTATTTTTAATGGGCACTATCTTTTGTGGAGAACCGAATGAAAGGAAAAAAAGACATTTGATCTAAATATATTCGATACGCTGATTACGAATCCGGTCGAAGTTCAGTGGAAAACTCCAATATTTCGGATATGAACGCAATTGAGGATGAGAACGTCAACTTTGTGAAACATTTTATTTCTCTATGATTTTACATGCCGTTAAGAGTAAAATCTCTGGAAAATCAACAGTAGTATAAGCGTTGTCAGTATTCTCTTTACGCTCCGTAGGTTATGTTTTAATAATTTACTACATGTATCCATTCTTACTCTCAAAACTTAGCGGAGAATACTTTACAGATAATATTTTCGAGGGGCGCAGCCATTTTCATGGCAAAAATTATACCTTCCAATCGTACTCGCGCACATGAAATTAACTGTGTCGTTCTGAATTTTATGAGGTTTTTCTGCAAGGAACAAAAAACAAGTTCCTGTATAGTCGTAACAGATATCAGTAATAAACTGATTTAATGCTTCATGTTCTCAGGCGTACCTTTGTGGTTCTCCATAACAAAGTAAAAGAAAATTTTTTCGGTCCACGAAACAATTTTATTGAACTTGCAGACCAGAGTTTCGCCTCACACAATCATTGTCAAGTCCAAAGTTTTTGATTGATTTTATGCTTTTTTACCCATTAAGTGACTCGTTGTAGCGTCGGAACAATTGAAAAGACATAGATTCTGCTGGGAAACTGTACACGCCACTGAATGGTTACGCCAAGTAGAAGTAGGGGTTAATTTAGGGTAGGGGCAGGAACAGTAACCGTGGGTCATTGAGTGAACATTTTTATAATTTTTCAAGTTGGTCGATAAAATACTAGGAACATATTTCATTAACATAGGTCTGTTTCCGCAGTGGAACTCAACATACACACAGTAATGAAAATGATAAAAGGACTGTATTTTACATTTTTGCCTCAATTAAAGCATATTATGACTTGAGCTATTGGTAGTTTTCGGCGTGGTATCCACAATGTAGGCCAAAATCATCTATAAATGTGCTTATTCAAATCTCCGACTCGGCGTGACACTTTGATATTTGTCAGAAAGAATTATAATAATATAATAAAACTTAATTCGCGTTTAGAAGAAAATCTGCACATATGTAATTGAATTATTTAAAAATATATCTCATAAGACTACGTGTAAAAAGAGGATATAATTTCCATAAAAAACAAACCATCAATAGATATCCCAGAACGAAACTAGGAAGCTTAGCAAACAAGATCCTCGCATACCATAAGAAAAAGAAAAATGAAGGTCCTATTCGTGAAAGAAGTCCATCAGAATCAAAAAATGGGGGATCGAATTAAGAAAATGGGAAAGTTTTCAGATCGAGTAATGAGGAGGTGAAGGAAAACTGAATATTTCTCAAGAGACACTATGAGAAAAGAAGGTATTCTCTCTGGTAACAAATGCTGTCGAAAGAGAAAATAACGTGAGAAAGTAAAGGAATTAAGCGAAGCCTGTTAGTGGCTGAAACGATTAATAGAAATAATGTAAACATGACTAATACGAACACGTATGCAATATTACACGCAATTCAGTATTATACATAGACGAAAATAAATCCAAGCATCTTAAGGTGGCTCTGGCCTCAGTCACTTATTCCAGAAACTCTGAAAACTTGTATATTTACATCATAATTGAAATGCGTTTCATAAACTGAGATGAAACAATGGGGTTTTCAGGCTAGCTTTACTGTAATTCAGCCTTGAAAGCGGAGATTTAAACATGGGCTCTTATGGAGATTGCTCAGAATATAGCAGAAAAACCTCAACTTGAGCGAAAAAGCATATTATAAGAAGCGAAATTTCCTGGGGAATTAAATAAAAAACACGTAGATGTATGGCTAAAATGTATAGGTATCTTACCACCTATTTCTTAAAGTTATTAACTAATTAATGCAGTAACTGAAGTCAAAATGAGGAAATGCCATACAAATGGCGCTGCAGTCACCTCGTACGGCTTGACAAATTCATTCATTCTTTACAGTAACCTACCGGTTAGAGGTAGGTTGTGATAAAAGTCAGAGAATATCCAACGAACTCTTATACGTGCCTTGCCCTTTCTACCTCTTGTATTTCTTACTTCATCTCAGCATAAGTCCAACCTTTCTTCATCCAGTCCATACAACCTATTATCTTCCTTACCCTTCCCCGCTTACCCAACATCCTACCCTCTATCACGACCTTCAGCAAAAAATATGGCCATTAAAAATATATTCGTGGAAATATCTGCATATTTTGTACCTTAATTTTTGTTTTCAATGGGTAACCCATTTAATCAGCGAAAGCAGGATTTTTTTAAAGCAAATAGATAAAAATGTGTGATGTGGTATTTGTTTTGACTCACATAGTCAGCGTAGACCCATTTTAAGGTAGTTTGCGCGAAAACTCACAACACCTAGAATTTTATGAATATGACCTAATTTTCAAGAAAAAAACTCATATTTCCAATGGTATCAAAATTTTAACCCTTTGCCGAACTAATTTTCGAGCTATTTTCCTGAAAATACATGCTGTTTTACATGGGATTGCGGCTGTGAGCTCCAGAGGAAGAATATTAAAAAAAAATAGGAATTTAAAATACCTAGATTTCGTAAAAAAAACTATTGGTATTTAGTTTGTATGTTATCTCAAATATTTATAAAAAATAATGTTACTTACCGCAGTAATATTTACAGAATCGCAAAAAAAACTGCTGTTTTGAAGGCTTTTTAGCCGTACGGCGTGAAATCATTAGTCAAGTTAGAGACTTATGTCCATAAATTTATTTAACTACTGAGAATTTTGGTCATATACAACCATGTTTTTGCAACATTAATATGTATTACAATATTTACTACACACTTCTTAAAGACGCTGAAATTAAAATATAAAATTCGAATACATCTCCATTGTGACTAGGGAAATATGTCGCTCAAACTAACTTAAGGGAGAAAGTGAAAGGGTGCGGAAACTCTATATGGGTCGAGGGCAGGGGGTGAGGAAGGGCCACAGGGAAGAGTGAAAGTGTATGAGGGCACTCACCGAGGCTGTATCTCCAGAAGTCCTTGAGGGGAATGTTACCGTTCCGCCCCCCCAGCAGGTACACGTGCCCCCCGACGAGGGTGGCGCTGTGCTTGGAGCGGGACGCAGGGGCGGCCGCCGCCGGCGAGCCGTTCGAACTCTGCGATGACGAGCCGCCGCCGGTCTCGGCCGAAGCCGGCGTGGGGTTTACCGGGCACACCGCGCTCCACATCTTGACTCTTCCTGCTTCTGTTTACACTCTTTCCGACGAGACGAGAGTGTCGTAGACGTGATGAATACGAACCCTCTTCAACGAATAACCACTCGAAAAGAACATGCGAAACTCCCCCAGTATTTCCGAGTACTTCGTCGATAGTTTTAAATATTCCAAAATATTTTCGATGAAAAAAAAAACGCAAAATCGTCTCGTGCACGGCGATTCGGTCAGTGAACAGACAATTTTATAACAGTTTGGCACCTGAGAATTTTTACTTCCAACAAATGTAATGATAAAAAACCCGGGATCAAACAGGTGTAACTGTAAACGACAGGTTATAACCTAACCAGTATCGCAAGTCCACTATAAGGTACCATTCAATGAACAAGAATTCCAAAGCGAAGATACTGCTACCGATTGCTTAATGTTGACAATTGAAGACATATAGATAATTATTTTTCAAGAATGACACTCGAATGACAGGACAACACCATCAAGCAATCTGAACACACACGCACCATCACATACAAGCGAAACGATAAAACGATTTATTTATCTATAAATTTCCCTTCTATCTTCAGGGAAGACGCCGTGAGGTAAGAACAACTATCACGAACACGCTTATCGCTTCCTTCTGTCCACTTCTTTTCTTCCCCTAAAATTCTCGCGACGTCTTGACTTCTACCTGAGAACTTACGCAACAGAATTTCGCGCAATTATTACTAAGGCTTCCCAATTCTAGCCCTCTCCTGCCGCCACCACCACCTTCTCCTTTTTGTCCTTGGACTGCTAAAACTTGTGAGAAAATAATCTTCACGACGACCGTGGGATAGTTCATTTTACCCTTCCGTAACGAACGCACATGTCCGTCGATGCACATGAAGATGACAGCACGTGAGGAAGTTGGGGGGAACGGGAGTAGACGACAGCTGGTCGCTCTGGGAAGAAGTGATGACGGTCCACAGGTGGTGCACGAAAAGAGATTCTCAGCCCCCCCGTTTAATGAGAAAAACACGCAAAAGATATGCCCCTTCCATCCGTCAAGCAGCAACCGGGATGCGACCCAGCTAGTTCCCGGGCGAGGGCAGCCCAGTCTCGGGGGAGAGGGGTCTCAACAGCTGACGACTAAAAACCACCGGTCGCTAAGGTCTCGTTTTCGCGCAGATTTCCCTCGCCGTTGCCGGCGGGCTCCTTTAGACTCAGCCCCGCTCAGGTCGTGACTTCACCCATCGTGGGAAACTAATGCTGGCTGGGAAGAACACGTAACTCGATCGTGGTTAGTCTTTCCTGACGTGCATGTAAACACTATCGACGCCCGGCGATCGCCTTCCGCTCGCCACGACGAAGAGAACGGGCGAAGATCCTGCCCGGGTCAGTCACGAGACCTTGACGATCACATTTAACAACACACTTGACGCAGCACAGGCTGTGAGTCGTCCGATCTCTGACCTGAGGCGAAGTAAACACTCATACAATTCCAAAGAAAACGAGGGACACTTCGATTTGAATGGGCGTTGTTCACTTATTCTCGCCACTAGTTGACATCCCGTCTCTTAGCGACGCGTAGAATGAAGATCTTGGGATACGTACACCACCTCGCACGCAAATATCATCGGTTCACTCTTCCGCCATGTCCGCGTGAAGCTCCATTCCCCGTTCGCTCCTCACAAATAATAATGAGGCGGCTCTGGCTGAGGCTCTCCCGTCAGCGGCGGCGGAGGAGGGGCGGCAGGAGGGGAGGTTAAGGCGGCGTTGCCAAACGTTGTCCCCCCCGTGACCCTCCTTGCTCGTGCGGGCTGACTTGACGCGGACTTCGGATCGCTGTCGGCGGCTCTCTGTTCGGGAAGAAAGGGAAGACGGATTAAATTGGAGCACTTGCTTAGTTGACGGCGGGGATCAAGGAAGGGGGGCCGTGGTCAGCGAATACCATAACCTCGCGCTAACCACAAAGTAAATCTAGGTACGTTATGCATGTACGAACGCTAATATGTTTTTTTAAGTAATTACGGTTAACGAGAAGAAAGAATGCTAAATAATTTCACACATTTTTATAATTGGTACCATACTGGTTTCAATTTTTTTACATCATTATCTAACGCTGCATAAATAAAGGTGCCGTCTTCATTTGCATTACATACAGGTCATGCACATACCAACAACAAAACGTGAAAAATTACTATTACTTCATCCTCGTCAGGAGAAAATCCCCTTTGTACCGTCGCACAGTGGTCCCAAATCGAAAAAACCTAGCCAAAGGTCATTTTTACGACTTTCCGCGAGGAAGTTGTTAATGGTATATTCGAATTCTACAGGATGGTCTACAACATACGCTACTACATTGGTATTTACGTTGATCAGAGTAGTCTCTGAGACCCGTCAAACATGGAGCATTCAGTTTGAGCCTGTGGAATCAGTCGTGAAATCAGTCGATTTCGGAGAAGTTCAGTCTTGGAGGACAAATTTTAAACGATATATTTAGCCAACAAACGTTATCATCATCATACTAATATATACAAATTTTATAGTGTCTGTCTGTCTGTTGCTCAATCATGCAAAAACTACTGAAGCGATTGAGATGAAATTTGGCATGTATTAAGAAAATGTATCTGGATAATAATAATAATAATCTTTATTGCTCTAGGAGTAGCTCTCCTTTTGAGGAGAGAAAATTAATACAATACAATATAGATTAAATGACAAAGAAAATCAGGTATAACACAATTTGCAAAATGGACTATAAATACATCTAAAAAAAATATTACTTGAAATGGATTGTAAGCAAGCATATGAGTTCAGGGTGGTATTGACAAATATAACAATTTTGCAATATACAGAATATAACTATGCAATTTGCAATGTATTGAATACAACAGTTACTTATAATATACTTATGCAATGGTTACAATATATTTAATACTTACACAATAATAAATTAAGCAATACATACTTATACAATATATACAACTGTAGCTACAAATTATTATCGCTGGCTAAAAGGCTCCAAAAACTCTTTCTGAACACTTTCATTAACCCACTACAATCTATTACCATACTTATACAACAATTACTTAAGCAATATATAGTTATACAATATAAAACTGTAGCTACAAATTATTACCACTGCCTATAAGGCTCCAAGCCTCTTTCTGAACACTTTCAGTGATCGACTACAATAAATTACAATACTTATACAATAATTACTTTGGCAATATATAGTTATACATTATACAACTGTAGCTACAAATTATTATCACTGCTTAAAAGGCTCCAAAGCCTCTTTCTGAATGCTTTCATTGACCCACTGCCTTTAACATGGTTTGGTAATCCATTCCAGAGTTTGGAAGCTGCCACAGTGAACGACCTCTGAAATGTGGTTGTCCTAAACTGAGGGGTATACAACAAACTTGGGTCAAGTCTAGTAACCACATTTGGAGACTTGGAGCTTGGAGGAAAGAGTTTAAGCAAATAATCAGGACTCCCATGTTTAGCGAGATTGAACATGAAACAGGACATATTAAATTTTCTCCTAGATTTGGTGTCGAGCCAGAAGAGCTTTTGGAGATACGGGGTGATGTGTTCATCTCTCCGTAGGTTAAAGATGTATCTCACACAGGAGCTAATTAGGCGCTGTAGCTTAATGTTCAATTCCTCAGTTATATCATGATACACTAAGCTACAGTAGTCTAAGTGAGGAAAAATCAGAGAACACGAAAGTTTCTCTTTTAGTTGAAGGGGCAGTAGATTTTTATGAATTTTTAATTGATGCAACGTTGCATTCGCTTTATTGGATATACTTGATATATGTTCTTTCTAGGAAAGGTTTGTAGTTAATATGACACCTAAATTTTTCACATTATTACTGAAGGGTATGTTCATATTCTGAACCATTATCGTAGGCAGTGTAGTGAAATTTAGTTTAGATAGGACCTTAGTGTTACCAATGACCATAGATTTAGTTTTTGTGGCATTCAACTGGAAGAAATTAAGTTTGGCCTAAGATGCAAAAGCAGACCCATCATCATTTACCTTTTTGATATCATCGCTGAGATCGTTGGGGTGACAATGGCAATAAATCTGCAGATCATCAGCATAGATTATGTATTTACAATGAGTAATACAATTTGGAAGATCACGCACAAACCACGAGTACAACAGTGGTCCTAGGACAAATCCTTGAGGTACTCCACATGATATAGTTACCCAATCAGATCGATTTCCTTTAGAGTCTTTCACCGACTGACGACGCCCATTCAGGTAGGAATAGAACCAATTTAGAGAGGAACATGAGAAATTCAGTTTTCTCATTTTTTTGTAACAGCAAGGTGTGATTTACTCGGTCGAAGGCTTTAATAAAATCAAACAGTACCAAGAGAGTTTTGTCTATAGCATACCTTATATCGTCAGTAACTTTAATCAAGGCCATCTGCCGTATGAGCTAAATGTTTCAAAATGTCTCCTATGAGTAGGTATTCAAAATCCTTATACCGGAGGGGTTTATAAAACAACATTCATGAATATATGGAGAGGCAGAAAAGGAATATGATTGTGTAAAGGACAAAATGTGGTACCTCCCTAAATGTTTTGACGGATGCTAAGCTCTGATTTGTCCTTGGTTTAGTTGATTGGTGGGTATATTAATATTAGTATTTCCGTGAAAATCGGTGTATATTTTCGTGGATAGAAGTGGACATTAGAGTTTGGTGAGGCGGCGATGAAACATAACCAACGGGAGTCGAATTTGTGTAGTGTCCATGGTACTGGCATCCCATCCTGAGGGTCTGGGTTCAATTCTCGGCAACAGGAGGGATATTTTTCAGTGAAATCTCTATCTTTACTTGGGTACAGTGCGAATAGTACTTCTAGTCGAGTAGGTACTCCGCCCTTCGGATGAGACGTTAGGAGTAAGTAACGTTAACAGCAGGCTAATGCAGATGCCGGGTATCTCTCCACCCTTACATCCCTCAAATAATCCTTTTCTTACCAACATAACCACCTATCCTTTATGGCGCAAATGGCCTAAGCTGTCCGTCACCCTCTTCAAAAAACAACCGACTTAAGGTGGCTGGACCTGTAATCGTGGGAACCTGAGCTCACATTTTAATATTTTTTAGTAAGTGAAAAAATATTTACTGGACCAAATTTCGTTTAAGTGCATCTCTTTATACGTTGGAAGTCACCATACAGGCAATAATGGAAATTATGCAAGAATTATATTTTAAATATTTTCTTTTACTAAATCACGCTATGACCAGAGTTTTCGCGCGGTATTCGAAATGCATACGAAATTATATTGAAACATGTTGTTTTCGAATATAGGACTCGGCGTAACACCTTGTTATTTGTTAGCAACACTTTCAAAAATAATAAACGTATTATTACGCGTAAAAATCTTTACATATGCAATCGAAGTATAACGAAATATATGTCATGTGCCATAAGGCCACGCGTTAAAATAGCATTGAATTTTCAAAAATCCAATTCGATACGAAGCAATTTATTTCACTTCTACCATATCACTAATGAGAACACGTATGCAATGTTTCACGCAAATATTTACATTAAGAAAAATCGCTCTAACCACCACGGAGCCTTATTATCGGACGAAGGTGTATCAATATATTTTCTCGAAAAAAAAATCAACCGTTTCATCGTCGATCACCAGCTGTTATATCCATGCGTCCGCACGCACCGCGCGAGGGGGTGTTGTCTCCCGTCAGCCAATCAGGGCCGAGCGAACGCACAACAGACCGGAAGCAGCGACCGCGTGCGAGGTAAACAAACACACATGCGGACATCCCGACCAGTTTGCACCAGCACGGTGAGCAGAGAATGGCAAACGCACGTCATGGCACGCAAGGGAAGGGAGACAGGTTAATTCACCGGTCTCGTTGATGCACATCAGCGAGTGGAGTTGTGCTCGCTTTAAGGTGGTTAATCTAACTAAATACGTACCTCGGATTATACGAAAGCTCGGTAAATTGGGACTCGGATAATTGAGACTCCAACGTTATCTCAACAGAATTATTAAACTCAGTTATTTTTAATGGCGAAAATCACTTTAGTATTTGGCCGCTTCCCGTTAAAAAAACTACTGTTCGTGAAAGCCACGGAGAAGCGGTCTTATGGATAATTATATATAGTAATATATTAAGGATAACGAAAGGAAAATGCTCTCCCATGGTTTACTAGCGATAAAATAGTGGAAATGTTGGAAAAGGAAGGACTATTTGAGGATATAAACTAAATGGAGGAGAGTATAAATGTAAAAGGATGACTATATGACATTTTCTAACCTGATGTACATTGCTCTCCATTTTATTTGCTTTCCCAGCTTGTCAAATTTCTTATGTCTGCTATTCTCAACCAGATACATTCTTACAAAAATCAAACGAGAAAATGACAACTTTTAACGATCTACACCCCTTATGGAAGCAGAAATATTTACATGTTGTATAACTAAGGTATATTAAACGATGGCCATCGCTCATCACATCCCTTTAATATCGAGTTCCCCTGGATAAAGGCGGCGAGTTGGAACCAACAGCTAAACGTTTGGCCTCTAAACGTTTGGCAACAGCTAAACGTAATCATATTTTGAGGGGGGATGCCTTGTTTGCACATTGAGATTTGTTGTGCAAACTGTTATTTCAACCTTGCGATAAAAGCCTGTCATGAATGTTCTTTAAACACGAAGAAAAAACTTCCTTACAAACAATCTTTCAAGAGAAACATTTCAAAATCATGGTAACGTGGTATCCTCCAGCTGTTGCCGAGCGTAGATATGATCTAGATTTTTCAAGCTTACTGACTGAGCAATTATATGATATGGTCCGCAGTGGCAGCTTAGGGGAAATAGCGATAAATCTAGGTGTAATTCACAGATATGAGACAAACGCTGCATGCTAATATTTACTGTCCACGTGTTATCAGCAAATTCCATCATGGTTGATAGTAATTTTTACCGCCTCATGATAGTGACAGATAATAATTATGATTAATGCCACCAAATATATTTTCATGTCCGTTAACTATCACAAATTTGTGGTAGATCGATGATGAATGCAGCAGAAATCACATCATATGAACCAATTTTATAAGATAGTCATCCTTCGCATCTTTGGAATCGAGAAATACATAAACTTCCGGGGCAACTACCTCCAAGTACGCGAAATAAATTGATGCAAATTAACGCGGCTATAGGTACGCATATTTGAAGTGACTCGTGATGTTTCTCCTACTTATTTCACAGCGTGATTACCTGGTTTTCCATATCCTTGCTGTTCCCGTTCCCTGAAGAGAGGGGAGCCGACACCCCTGGTGACGAGGGTATCTTACGAGAAGAGGCCCTTAGTGGAGAAGTGGGAAGTGGTTGAGAGTGGGTGTGTGAAGAGCAGGGGGTGGCAGTGGGGGTGTAGAGGAGAAGCCACCGAAAATCGCGCGGTGAATTCTTTGGAAACCGCCCACACGGAAGACTACGTGGCAGTATTCAAATTAGGCAGACCAAATTTGAACGTGGTTGAATACACGAAGTATGGCGCATAATATTGACCTATCCCTAAATGGGTGGTGGGTTCAGATGGTGGCACTGAGAAGTCAAAACTCAACGTAACCTAAAATCAAACTTAAATAGCAATCCAACAATAATCCCAAAATCAGCCTCGGCACTCGGAAGGTAGGCAAAGGAGCCAAGATATCAATTAAGGTTGACGAGATAATCAAGGTAATGTCGTTATCGTTATTAAAAACAAAAACTGCTCTATAAGGGCAATATTCACAGTCACTGCCTTAAGATAAGTGCTGCATCAATTATAATAGTAATATAAAGCACCTGACAACATTTTAAGAATGACGATCACGTTTTTTCTTTCACGAGGGTAACTGAAAAATAACGATAACGCGAGCGCACGCGTTATGGAGAACCGTGATCGTGCCCCTGGTCACACGGAGCAGGAGCGACGTTAAAGCGAATCCGCAAGGCACCAACCATCCACCAACAAGCTGCGCCGTTCTTTATATAGCGCAGGCGATGCATTTTACAGGAGTAAATGGACTCCTCCGTTCTACATGATTACCTGCCGCTATCCTCTGCCCCGTAGAAGCAAGGGAGGGGGGGATCCCCTGCTGGGATCCTCGGTTATTTAGGCTGCACTCTGCCTGGGCTGTAGCGCGGCCCATATTTTCCAATTCCAGCCAGTCTGCACGGCTTATCATCGTTGGGAATTATACCAAATAAATTTCAGAGCAAATTCTGGAGATTTGGGCAATATTGAGTGGAATTTGAACATTATTATTATTATCATGATTATCACCGTTTAAGGTGAGTTCAATAAAAGTGAATAAAAATCCTCGAGATTTTTACATGCGAAGGGCACTACCACCACTACACGATTTCTTTCTTTATTACAGCGTACCTCTCCTGTCCCGCTCATAAAACCTATTCTATTTCCTCCCCATCCCCGCTCACCCAGCATCCTCCCCTCTATCACGGCCTTCAGCTTCCCTTCACCACTCATTACCTGTTCCAAACACCTACTCCACGTCCTTCTAATCTCCTCCACAAGTTTCTCCACCAAACCAAGCACTTCCTCGTCTGTTTTCCTACCCGTCCACGGCATCTTTTACATCCTCCTCCACACCCACATCTCATAAACCTGCAGTCTATTCTCGTCTTCATTTCTCAGAGTCCTGGCTCCATACAACGCTACTCTCCATTTCAAATACTTCACCAGCCTCTTCTTAATATCCTTACCCAAGGTCTCCGTCATCAGCTCCCTTCCATTACTAAACGCTTCCTTCCCCATCGCTATTCCCCTCTTTATGTATATGCTACTATGCCTACTATGGTAAAAAGGAGCATATTTTTCAAAAATATGAACAAGTTAATTATTATACTTACAGAAAATCAGGCCAGCTGGGCATTTACAGGTGACCTGATGATGATCAAAACACAGTTTGAAATTAAAGTTGTTTCTTAATTGCGGAAAATTACGCACCTTTTTATCCATCCATAAATTGTAGTTATTGGACATATTTTGACTATGAAATACGAAGGCTTACTAATGAACTGAAGGGTAGGAGCCACGAATTGGTAGAAATACGGGGAAAGACTTAGGATGGAATAGACGAGACGAATTATCAATAATGTGAAAATAATTAACCGTGTAAGACCTAACAAGATGTCTCAAAAGTAATGAAATTGGTTCCATAGAAATCGTTTAATTTAAAATATTTATAAGGAAACTTAAAAATATTCAGTCTCACACTTGGGCGTCGATAGAGCGTTTCCTGTGGATATCCTATTCGTCAAATAATTTATTTCTTACTCCTTTACCAGAATGGCCGTCAGAGCACTCGTCACCAGTGGCGTATCTAGAATTTGACTGTGAGGGGGTGGGGGTCCAGGATATCTTTAACAGGTGTAATAACGGAGAGTCTGTGTCCAGACTAATAGGGGGCCCTCCCTCGGAAAATCTTTGAAATAGCAAAAAACTGCATTTTATAGCCCTTTTTGTTTTATTTAAAGACATTTAGTATGGTAGGTAATTATTTTTTCATATTACTTAATGTTGATACCCTTAGCAAAGTTTCTTCCGGGGGTAGTTGGGTCCCGTTCGTCCCCCTCCCCCACGGTAATTCCCTCGTGCTCGTCACGGCTCGTTGGTTCCGAAGATTTTGACTGACGAACAAAAGGAATCTAGTCTGGCTATTTCTCGCAAAATTTCGGATCCTGCGCATAATGATGTATGCGCAGTAAAGACCAGCTTATAACGCGGTTTTCTGAAAAGTGAAATGAAGTGGAGAGCTGCAGAAAACCATCATACGGTTGATTACTGCTAATGATGAAATGGATTTTTCCATGAACTTCAATGCATGTAATATCCCCGCCCGCGGGAGGACTTTTTGAACATTTCCTCAGCGCGACTAATGTTTTTTTCAACATGAACACCCCCTTTCAATTTTTCGCAACTTCCGCCTCCTTTTATACCAGGCTTCTCCAATCCGCGACCCAGGGGTGGGATCACAGTTCATTATTTCACGTTGTGGCTATCTTTATCCAAAACTCATACCGCTCCATTCAGTTCCCACATCTACTGTCCTATAAACGCATTACATTAAGTAGGTATACTAGTGATTTAAAGCTTCAGTCAAAATTTGAAGAATGACGATAACTTTTTGTTCTCATGAGCGCATTTGAAAAATAACGATAACGCGAGCGCATGCGCTATGGAGAACGGTGATCTGCATAATCGATCTGCACTCGTGAGAATCGTGCACTATGAATGCGGCTCAACAATCAAACGTAACATTACAAACCTTATGAGATTGTAGTGTACTACTAATCCAATTTAAAAAATTTGTGAACAGCTGTTTTCGGGAGCGCACGAAGAATAAAATTACAACCATAATGTCTTATGAGCATCTTGAATACTAACTGAGAATTGTAACTACGTCCATTGAAGTAAGAGAAACAGAAAGACTGGTTAAAATTGCCACACTTTTAATTACCAGCTTGCTGAAACCATGCTCGATGGTAATTAAGAGCGAGAAAATTTTAACAAAATAATAGTGTTTATAATGAAAAATAGTGTTTCAGTTTCTCTTTCTTCATAATGCATATACTATATTTACAAAAATTCAGTGTCAATATTATTGCATCCTTCCATTGAACCAAATTCGAAGCATTATTGCCTTAAAAACAATGCCACTTTTTCCATGTTACCGTCTGGCATTCAACTTTTATAATGAAAAAATCATGAATTTATGAATTTTAAATTACTTAAATCTGTCAACGAAATTATTCTACAATTTTTGCTCATCTACTGTCGTTAGCGTTAGTGTATTTTATGTGCTCAAAAACAACTCACCTCATTCCAATGCGGCCCAGGAAATCTAACAGATTTAACACCCTAGCTTTACACCGTCCCATATTCCAATTCATCTCCTCCCACTCCCACGAAGACAAAGCATTTCAACTTTATGATTTCAATGTAATTTCATTTGTACTCTAGCTACTTAAAGAATAAAGTATGCTTGTTTTGATATGAACAACAGTATCCTTATTTCCACGCTAGTCTTTTCGCAAACTGTACTCGAAATAACAAGGAGTTAAATGCAATAACGGATGACACATGTATCTAATTCTACATACCACCCTGCCAGCCTCCGCAGAGGCAAGTGGGAGGAGGTGTTCGGACGTCAGCCATGGAAGGGGAGGGAATAGGGGCAATTACGGGGGAGAGGGCAGAAGTGAAATGTATATGAACGATTCGTCTAAAGATGGTGTCACGCTGTTTTCGTTAAAATCACTAATGGTGAGTGGAGAGGAGCCCGGTACCTATCAGATCAGAAGTGTATGTATCATATTTTGTCGTCTCTATCAGTTCTAGAAACAGCGCGGAGCAAAATAATAATGTTTGGGATCCGCATTGTAAAGGGAAAGCAAAAAGCCTAGACAAGATCCAAAGAAAATCTGCACGTTACGTTTTGGGGAGACATGGGCAAACTGATAGCGTAAGCAACATGTTACAGGAATTGGGGTGGAGTCCACTTCAAGATAGAAGGAAAGTAAACATATTGTTGGGGATGTATAAGTGTTACACAAAACATCCAGTTTGGGTGGAGTTGGAAAAGAGGCTGGATCCACCCAATTTTGTGGTGGAAAATGAACACCCGCTAAAGTTTAAATTAAGTCGGCAGAAAACAAATGTTGCAAAGTACATCTCCTTGGATCGCGGCTGGAATGGTTGAATGGAATAACTTCCAAGGAGAACTCACGAAGCCATTATCTAAGAATGTAAATAAAAAAAAACACGTTTTTTTATAAGTAAAACGTGAAGTGTCTATAATATTTTGTTATACTTTTATATTTATGAAAACCTAAAAGAAAGTGTTACTATGCCAGCAGACTTAATGTCTCTTTGCTATGTAAATATAAATGAATAAATACAAAGTAAAAAGTCAACAATGAAGGACGTTAAAGTTAATACTTATGTAGGAATGAAGTGGTTGGCTGGGAGGAGAGTGGAATGGAGAGCTGCCGCAAATTAATCACCGGGTTGATGATGATGAATAAGATTTGAAATAATTTATTTCCATTTTATTTCCCCAAATCGATCCTTTCATTATCGTAAACGCTTTCCTTGCTAGTGAAATACTTTCTATGTCCTCAACCCTAAACTCATAGTTCCACTAAGATTCTAGACATCCTCAATAATTCCAAAAATCGCCTCACAGAAAGCGCCTACGGAGGTAAAAGGGATGAATGTAGCTGTGGGCACTCTTCCATCAGATAGGCTTAACAGCAAAACAAAAACCTAATACCATCGATTGGGAAGATGGTATAAGCTCTCGAATTATTGGAGACAAATTTGAAACAAAACAAATTTGAAAAATCCTGAGCCAATGAGAGCGCACATATACAACATAGGCTTTAGGCAAAATAAAAATCTTTCAACCTACAGAAACTCACTGTAATGGCTTTCTACGTTCGTCTCGGTAGTGTACGCTTAAGATCTGTATTATAAATAGCACTACTGAATTCTCAAGAGTCATTTACAATTTAACCTCCAAGAAATCCTTAAATTTAACTATACTTGTTCATTCATTCAGGGCACTCCTCATATATATTATGTAAACAGTTCCAATCGCTCTAGTTTGTTTTTCATTCATCCTTGATATTAACTCTAGCGTTTTAACCTCGGAACCTTTGTATTTTGAAACAATTTCATAATAACTTTTCACAGCGTATCCCAAACGCGCTCATCATCGATTGTTTCCGTAGGTTGACTGGAAAACCAAGGATTTCTCGTCCGCAAATTTGACTAGTTATGATTATCGCATTAGAATTTTAAAAAAGTAGGAAAAACAGGGTGACTTATGAAGTGATCTGAAGAGGATAACCGAGTATACTGTAGTCAATCGTTCCCCCAAAAAAAATATTTTACATGCCTACATTATATATATATATATATAAAATTTTTTCTGTCTGGATTTGACTCATTTTCATTTTCCCCACCAAACCCTGTGTTTGTCCTTTTATGTGTTCCTATCCATTTCCATTTCCTATGTCTGTGTAAATTTATTCGAGCCTTTGAACGTCATGTTTTCGAATGAATGAGTGTATTTGGCCATGTTGGCTCTGTTTTTCTTCTTTGGCTATGTGTGCCTTTAAACGCACTGTTCACCTCTTTATATGTTGTATGCCTGTATTCCTCTTTACCTTTCCTCTTCCACTTGTGTTTGTCCCCTATATGGTGGGTGAAACCATCTCCGCGCGCCATCTCTTGGTCGCTCAAGTTGGGCATGGGGTGTGACCTTAAACCCCGTCAAATTCAGCAGTTAATTGAGTAGCCTTGCTGGTGTAACTGGTAGCATACCTGGCCGGAAATCGGGAGATCCGGGGTCAAATCCCATGTAAGGTGAAATTTATTCTGTTTGAAATTCTTTCTTTTTTTGACTCATTTTCATCTTCCCCACCAAACCCTGTGTTCGTCCTTTTATGTGTTCCTATCCATTTCCATTTCCTATGTATGTATGAATTTATTCGCGCCTTTGAGCGGAATATACTCATTCATTCGAAAACATGACGCTCAAAGGCGCGAATAAATTCATACAGACATAGGAAATGGATAGGAACATGTATATATAGGATATATATATGTTCCTATCCTATGTTGGATGTATATATATAGGATAGAAAAAAATATAAACGAATTTTACTCAAAATAACCATGATGGAAAAATAAAACTAAAGAAATTTTTTCTTAAAAATTAAAAATGTACGCAGTAAATGAAAGACATTTAAATAAAATATTTAGGTAAATCTATAAAAAAGAGATAGGTTTACCGACCTAATTAATAAAGAAAAAGCAGCGATTCACTAACATTTAAGTCGCTCAAAGATGTCGCCGTGCTTATAAAGTAACTCCATCCCAAATTATGCAACACGAAAAGAGTAGCAAATTACATCTCTCAAACTCTTATTTCAGAGGCACTTGGTTTAAAAAAGAAAAACTGCTATGCCGCAGATGTGAATGATGAACAACACAAGAAAACTATAAATTTCCTCACTTTTCCCCGGAATGAGAAGAGGAAATGGAAAGAATACAATCTCGCCTTAAAAGGCGGCGTGAAAATGAAATACAGCCCACAATGCATCACTTCGATTCCCTCCCTCCCTTTTCTTGTCTTGTCCCTTTTCTCGAAATCCTCTGCATTTTCCATATCCGAGTCTGAGGAGGAAAGAATCACGGATAAGGTGGGACATAAATCTTGGACCCATGTCTTGAAGGAAGAGAACACCTGATTTTGAAGCAAGTAGACGGTTTACGGGAGCTGAAGAAGGAGAAAGAAACATTGGGTAAACCGTGCTTTCATACATACACATCACACCGTTTCCTTTAGGGATAAGCACAGTCAAAAAAGTTTAATTTTCGGAAATAGGCCTGAAAAGCTGACAGCATTCTTTATTCATTTCCCTCATACTACCCTATCCTTGCATACCTCTGTTGCACCAACAACACTTACATTGCTTCATTGCACACCCTTCTGTTATTAAGACTCATAATATTCTTTCTCTTAAGAATGTCTTCCATGACATTCACCCATTACTTTCGCGGTCTAACCTTTCCTCTCATACTATAAACTCCGCTTTCATGTATTTGTTTCGTTATTCTGTTCTCATCAACTCTCTCCACGCGGCCAAACCAATGAAGCGTACTCCTTTCATAGATATCCATTACGGGAGCATCCAATCCACATTCTTTCATGTACCCCTTACTCTCACTCTCTTCATTCCTCTATCACAAATGTGTTTAGTTATTCGATTCTCATACATTCTTTTGACTTGGCCAAACCAACGAGACATTCGACTTTCACATGTATCTATTACTGGAGCATCAAATCCACATTCTTTCATCACCGACTCATTCCTAACCCTACCCTCCTATTTCTATCGCAAAAACTTCTCAAGTACCCCGTTCCCACTGCATTTATCCTACAATTATGCTCACCCTAGCATTACCAAGTTTCACCGCCTTAAATAAAGTGGAGGAGAGTACACTTTAGTGCTCCGCAATGTTTGCTTCCTTAGATCAACATTCATTTCTTGATATGCTCCAAATACTATCTACGACTTTTCTTCCAGTATTCTCATGCACGAACGTCTTATATACCTCTTTTGATTCAGTTACTCTCATGCATACCGGTTCCCATCAGAACACCGAAGTTAAGCAACGTTGGGCCCGGACGGTGGTTGGATGGGTGACCCTTCTCCATACCTCGACCAGGCATGGATGGAGAGATGAGACTCCCTCCAGACCTATACCGGGAGGCCGGAGGGAGACCCAGACCGGGCCGGTTGGAGGGAGGGCATCCTCTATACCTGGTACTAGGGCAAGGCAGGAGGAGGCCAATCCTCCATGCCTCTACCGAGGTGCTCTTGTCTCCTGTCTGCAAGTGGCAGACAGGCAAGGGGTTGGCACAATGGACCAAGAAAGGTCTAAGTGCCCGAGCTCCTGACGAAGGCCCCCCCAACAACAATCTAATCTACTCTCATGCATTGGTTCATACGCGCTCTCCTATTCTTAAGACTCCTCAAATTCCTTCCCTTAAGAGTATCTTTCATGAAATTCACCAGAGACTTTCTCGGTCTAACCCTTCCTCACACCTATTCACTCCTCTATCATAAATCAGCTTCGTCTCCCGATTCTCATTCTTTCTCTCGACACGGCCAAACCAACGATTATTGCCTCTTTCATAGATGTACACTAACATACAATTCAATCCCAGGAACAGAAAAAAAACGCTTGTTGGCGGAATAAGGTGGGCAGTCCAGAGGTGACTAGGGTTGCTGCAGGGGTTATGAGAAAGTCGGCGGGTATAACCCTGGATGGCGAGTACGTGGGTGGCGGCTAGGGGGGTTGCGACTATCGATTAGACAAATAGTGGGTCGGTTAAAAAACTGCGTACGGCATGGATGCTGTAGCGTGATGTAGCTTCCTCGGCGGTTCATCGCAATAGCTGTTCTTTTCGTTGTAGTAAAAGCAGACTCTTTTACCTTACAATATGCCTTATGTCTCACAATATGTCCAACAAGTTTGTCCCTTCTCCAGAGCAGAATTTTCATCAAGCATTTTTTTCCCTAGCTCTTCATATGGCTTTTATATGAGTGGTTCTCTCTGTCTGTTATTAATAGTTCATTTATTATATCGTTGGTCCATTACTTTCAATCATCTACGCTCTCTTTGCTATCGTTCATGCTCTGCTGTTATCGTTCATTATGCACGACCATGAAAGGGCAAGCCCCATTTAAATGTTTCAACCATGTACTTCCTTGCTTCCAAACCTGAATTACAACACAAAGGATATGAAACAGAGTCACCAAATAAACAATAATCAAAACACCATTTCACATCGGTTTCTGATTAAAAATGTAAGAAACTCGAGGAATACAAAAAAATGGGTAAAAATTCGTGGCCAGCTACAGGGGCAGTGTTTTCATTCTCAACTGTGCCAGCATTCAGAAATATTGAAATATAATAATGATTCTGAAGCCACAAGTTTACAATGAATTTATTCTCTGGTCACCGAATAGTTCACAAAATGTTTCAGACCAATTAAAATCGAATTAATTATCAAGAACTACAATACCTCTTGGTATAAAGAGTTTTAGTACCGCTAAGCTATATTCTCATTAATTTATTGTCAATCTATTGTTTTGTATTAGTTGGAAGACTTTATTTCAAACTGTAGTTCCTGTCACTTTTAGGAAAAAATCTACTGCATAGTATCACATACATGCCCATATAGTCGTAATCTTTAAGGTAAGCACAGTGAAAAACGTTTAATTCTCAGTGACAGGTCTGTGAAGTTGACTCGGCTTCAATAATTTTCCCCATGCTGTCCTATCCCTACATGCCGCTTTTGCTTCAGGTACCCGCTTGTATTAATTCATACACGCACTCCTATTACTAAGACTCCTAGTATTCCTTCACATAAGTCTCATCCACCACATTCAACCATAACTGCCTCGGTATATACCTTATCCTCTCACATCATGACGGGGTAGACCAAAAAGTCATGAGTGAATTTTAATAAGTGATATCGCAACAGATATTTATCCATTAATGTATCGACATTAATCTTTTATAAATACATCAATTATTCGATAGCATCCGCCATGTTTCATTTCCTTCCTACATTAATGAAAACTGCAAATCTCCTGCAGTCATGCGACACATCATCAGACCTAACTCGATACTAAGTATTTTGACTGAAATTCTGGGTACATTTTTCTCTTCATTACATTCAGCTAAGTAGTGCTTCATCTCAAATCAATACACCTACCATTTTCTTTCCTTTCAACTCAATCATACCTCCTAAATTACAACATCTCAAATTCCTCCCGTCATCTCGAGCATCATTAACTTTAACATTCCAGTTACCATTCAATAATTCTATATGTTGGTGCCTTTGCGTCGATTTTATTGAAGAATTCAATATATTCTGTTTTCTAGGGGGTAAAATAAAAGATGAAGGGTAAGATAGATCGTGTTTAGAAAAGACTGCGCTTCTTATGTCTACGCTATTTATCGACAATGCTTAGTTATGTTTACAGCAGAAAGCGGGCAATGACTCAATTTGAGAGTCGCCTTTTTTCTAAAAATTAACATTTTGATGAGCTTGTTTCTGACATTTTTATTAAGATCTGCCACATAATTCCGGGTTAACAAATTCATGAGGAATGCGTTCACATTTAAAACAAATGAATTACTAGAGGCAAGAGGTTAAAGTCGCCCTTCATTCAGCCAGAATTAAAATGAAGGCTTCTACAAGCAATGAAGATTGCATAGACTACCTATTTCATCAAAGTTTATATCATTGTTCTCTATTATGTCAAATAAGTCCCATGGTAATGAGCATTAGAGGTTTCAAGTATTCCAGTTCATACGGTGCATCAACTATTCGACTATCAAAATTGACAAAATCAATTCTCAGGATTACAACTTGCAATACTTAACCAGCAAAAGTAATAGTTGCACTTACGCATTTTGACAGATCGTTTACTTAAGTAGATTGTTGATGGCTATCAGCTCACAGACACGTTTCATTTCAATTAAAACCCTCTTAAACAGAAAATTCTATTGAATCAACCCTTATATTTTGAGGATTTAGAGCTATTACAACTGGGTCACAAGCGAGGGTAATGCAGCTGACGTGGAAATTTAATCATCACGCTATTTTATATCTGGGAAACACTATTAATGACATCAAACCATAGCTTCCCATGAATGTTATATCCCCAGTTCCAATCTTTTGTCCTCATATCTCCTGGCCATCAACTCGTGAACAAAAAATTGGGTGCATTAAAAATTGGGCCAAACTTACGTCGAAGTATGATTAGACCGTCACCGAGGGTCCTCATTATCCACAGAGCTCTCCATCTGATGATCTTCATTTTCACCCCAACACCAAAGGGCGTGCCACACGACGAAATATGGTCGCGAAAATTTCGGAACCTCGTCACAGGCGCGCCTTGATCATTGTAGCGACCAGAAAATTAATTAACCAGAGAGAACTTCGGATGGGGAACTGCGGAGAAACATTTAATCCACCCCTTTCCAGCAAAACATTAAAGGGGAAGCGGATGGTGACGAGGTATGTTAGTAATGGTAGGAGGGTGAATTTGGTGGAAAGAAAGAGAGAAAATCAATTAGGTAATGGGCAGTGGGCATTCGGACGTGGAATAAGGGGGAAAATTCGGTGAGAGGCCGAGAGGGTGGTTGCGAGAAAGAGAGAGACAGAAACAGAGAAGGGAGTTGACTAGATGGCAAAGGGCAAAGCAATCAAGGGAGTCGACACGATAAGGGAGACACTGGGGGAGAGGTAGAGGGAGAGAAAGGCAATTTCCAATATCTGAGAGGAAATGAAATTACCAGCAAAAAAAGCTGAGATAGAGGAGACAAAGGCATTGGGAGAGAGTGAGGAGAATGCGACGAAATTAGGCACCGAGGCGAGGATTGCGGTGATAGGGACACGGGAGTTCCGAATTTGGAGGAGTGAAAGTGCTGAGAGATTCTAGAGGAAAAAGATGAAATAAATAAAAAATAAGTATGATCTGATTTACTTTGCATCGATCGACGGGGTTGCCAAATAAACCTTTCCATGGTGCATGTGTGCATATTAGGGCGAGGGAATGACCTCGGTATCACCCTTAACGTTAATTAAACGAAATGCTGTGTGGTCAAAACTTATTGAGCAGCATTTTTGTCGGATAAAAATAAAATTTCATTCGTCACTGACGATGAAACAGCGTGAATTAGAGAGCGCGTATCATTTGGTAACGCGTTGCGATCATTTAAAATAGTTTGAGCGAGATTTATCCCTTGCTATAATAGATACCATATTTGGATTTTTTATTTTTTTTATCTAAGCAGCTTTAAGAACCATGAAGTACATAGTGTGATAAAATAAGGACGCAATATCTTTGTTTTACATGAAAAATATTCTCAGTAACTAATTAAATTATAACATATTCACATTAATGAGGCATTAAGTCGTCTAATTTGTTTCAATCCGTACGCTGAAAGTGCCTACACAACCTAAGGTTTAATTTGTTGTTATTTTGATAAAAGTATTACGGCGGGAGTATTAATGGTTGAGAAAGAATGCGAATTGCACACTTTCAAATCGATGATGCGATTTATTCGTCATAATTTCCACATTTTTAAAATAAAATTTCTCTGGAGCTTATGGCGGTACCATGTCCCATACAAAATGGCTTGTATTTTTTCTGGCAAACATTCAGGAAAGGAGTAGGTTGACTGAATATTTGATATTATTCAAAAGATGATATATTTTTCATTATAATGGTTCTCGTCTTTACCCATTACCATTAATCTTACTGTTTCCACGTCTTATCTCATGCCCCACTAACTTCATTTGTTAGCCCAATTCATAAGGTTTACCCTGAATTACGTATGAAGGGCTCAGTGTTAGAGTGTGCAACGGCCATCAGAGTGAGTTTTGGAGAAAACACCTTAAGGTTCTGTGTATTCCTCCTGTAATTTAACTGTAGCTACTCCGTATCGCTTATCCCTATTGTCCACAAGGTGTGACCATCCGCGGGTGACTCCGTTAAAGTTGCTACGCGGCCAGTTCCTCAGTTGTTTGAATTTGTCAAAGTAAACACATTTGTGTTTAAATTTGGGCCTCGTGGATGGTAGCGCTGAGCGCTCGCACACGGGTATTCCACGTCATTGTATGCACAGTGCCTTACCATATCTGACGGTATGATTATTTTAACTGTGAATTTCACAAAAATGTGTGATTATCAGCGGGTGACTCCTTTAAAGTTGCTCCGCGGCCAGTTTCGCAGTTCTTTGAATGCTGTCATGTAAACGCAAATATTAATTATGGACTTGGTTCTTCCTCTTACACTAAAAATGTACGATTCAAACCATCCAGTACAGTTATTAGTTAAAAAATGAAAACAATGGACTGGGCCCACTTTAGTACTGAATCCTCTACATGTTCTTCCTCTCTGAATCACCATATCATCAACAAAAATTGTGCCTCTCGTTTCTTTGTTTTGTTAAAGAAGTAATTTTTCACTTTTCTTGAGAAGTATTTCATGACTATTATAATGAATACATGAAGGATGGGAACAGGCTGAAGGCATTCAAGATGCGGGTGAAGAGGATGGAGAAAGTACCGTGAAGGGAAATGACAAACGACGAAGTAATGTGTATGGTGAGCGGGGAGGGGAAACTTATGAAGGAGATTAGGAGGATGCAGATTCGGTGGTTGGATGAGGCAATGAGTGGCGAAGGGTTGCTGAAGGACGTGATAGAGGGGACGATGTTGGGTAAGCGGGGAAGGGTAGGGAGGAGAATAGGATTCATTCACGGGATGAAGAGAGGTAAGATGTATGCTGAAATGAAGAACGAAATTGTGTAGTAAGATAGGGCCCATGAAAACATCCAGAGGATTTTTACTCTCTTCCATTTAAACCTACCTCAACCGGTAGGTTACCTATAAATAACAATATATAACTTTCTTTAACTTGTTACTCCATCTCCTGCATAGGTTAAGTTTTCTACAACTTTCAGTGGAGTGTCATTTAATCTCATGTCTAATTCAAGGTTCTTGCCTCTTCTTTCCTATCTCTTCTCTTAACTTATTCCAAGTCCTGCTAACTTCATTCATTTCTCCCACTCATAAAGGTTCTCCTGAAATACATAAATTCCTCCTCCCTGATTCACCACAATATCAACAAAAATCATACCTGTCATTCCTTCGTTATATTTTGTTAATTATTTTAACACCATTCTGACTTCATCGGAGCCTTAATTTACCGGTTATCGTTGGTTTAAATGGAAGTAAATAATTAAACATCCTATTGATGTTTTCATGTGCAGGGCCCTGTCAACCAATATTAATTTTTTCATCTCAGCATCCATCCTCACTTCTTCATCCCGCCCATAAAACCTATTTTCCTTCTCTTCCTTCACCGTATGCACGAAATTCTCTCAATCACAGTGTTAAGTAACCATTCGTACCTCATTATCTCATCCAACCAATTACTCTGCCTCCTCCTAATCTCCTCCAGTAGCTTCCTCTCCTCACTCTTCCTTGTTTATCTTCCATTCCATCCACCACACCTTCTTCATCCTCTTCCACACCCACATCTCCAACCCCTGAAGCTTATTCTCGTCTTCATTTTTATGAGTTCACGTTTCGTCCCCATGCAAAGCTACACTCCATATCAAACTCTTCATCAGCCTCTTCTTCAAACCCTTACCCAAGGTCTCCGTTATCAGCTCCCTTCTATAACTGAACGCTTTTTTCGCCAGCACTATCTCCTCATGTCGTCTTTGATTATATGCCCATTTCCGCCAAGATTTCTACCCAAGTAATTAAACTGCTCTGCTTGCTCCTTAATACCTGTATGTAACCAATTTAAAAATAAGTACGTTCAAGTTTTATTTATCTTTCTGAGTAGATACACTCAAAAAGATACCGAAATCTCACCGAAGCGATCCACCCAAACTTTTAACCCATCTCCCGGCTTTGTCTTGTCACCCCAAAATCGACACGACAGTTACACCATCTCTCTTTTAAAGATTAGGGCGAGCGACACCTGTTTACGGTCGCCGGCGGCGGCAGGCCTGTCCTCTCGGGAAGCAGGGCGTGTTTTTGGGGCGGGGAGTACAAGGCTGGCGAAAAAGGATTGAGTGCGGGAAGGGAGAAGCAAGGGTTGAGCATTCGTCGAAAGGGGAGACCTTAATGGAAGGGATACATAGAGTGCATTACCTAAAGGAGGGAAAGGAAGGTGGTAATTTGGACGTAGGGGGGGGGGGCGAATTAATGGGTCGAAGCGACTAATGCGACACGACATGGCCCCCTACCTCTGAATGCATGAAGCAGCAGCACGCACGCAAACGTCACGGGCCGATGACTCCATCGAACGGAACACGGGAAAGAGCTGCAGGGTTGCACGCGTGCCCGCAGAGAAAAATCTATAAGTAGGCAGGTATCTGCATTATCATTATAACATGTAAACTATCGATTTAGGTAGGTTTAAATTGAAGCGAGTGAAAATCCTCTAGATTTTAACATGATCAGTGCCCTATCTACCTACACAACTTCCATCATCATCTCAGCATACGCCTATTTAAAATTATAATAGCATCATTCATTGCTCCTAGCCATAAAATCTCTCCTGAATTGCTTATACTCCTCCTTCCTGAATCGCTACATCATCAACAAAAATCATACGTCTTGTTTCTTTGTACTATTTTGTTAAATATTTTCACCCCATCTTTTTCAATTATTATATTGCTATATTTAATTATTATTATTAAGGTAATGTACTTGCTAAAGTAGGTTTAAATGGAAGTGAGTTATAAACCCATAGATATTTACATGCGCAGTGTCCTATGTACCTACACAATTTATTTCTTCATCTCAGTTCACGCTCTACCTATCTTCTTTACATAAAGAAACCCTATTTTCTTTTCGCGTGATGAAAAACACATTTGGTAATATTCCACTTAGGTTCTTCGTTCCGATCAATTCCAATATTCATGCGTAATTATCGAGGTTGTATAGATAACAGACTGGAAAAACCGAAAACTTTCTGACTTATACACGTTTCGGTTAGGTACCTAATGAATATTTGACCGATTAAATCAGTTTAAGGTACCCACCAAACGAGAAGATTTTAAAATAAAGGTGAGCGATAAAAAGTTGAAATATTTTTGCCGAAAAACAAGGGTTACAAAATGTCATCAATTTGAGAACTTCTTGCTAGAGGTGGTTGCACGCAAAGTGGACATGTAATATGAAATATCAGCGTAGTTAAGAATAATAGAGCACGCCCTGTGCGGTACAGGTCACGTCATGACTCCTGCGGTCAGATACGGGTCACTTAGACACTATTCACATCACGCAATACTGCTTTAGATTTTACCTGCAGCGGTAAATATGAAAGTATGGTGGAAAATACCCATCAACGTCTCTCACTCACTCACGTAGCCTAGAAAAGAGTTAAAAGGAAAGCTATGGGAAATAAAAAAGTAGAATTGAGATTTATGTAACAATAAAAAAATAAAAATAATTAGAAGTTTCTAATAAGGTTAGTGATTTCATCATAGATTATAAGTAAATTGATTCTTAAAGCATTAAAACCTTTGGGTTACGCTGGTAAAATGATTCATAGAAATGGCATTCATGGAAAATGTTTTTTATGCTTCACCATCAGGAGTACTATATTAAATACATCAATCAGGCATGGGTTCATATAGAAAGGAATGCTGCGCTCACATTGTTCCGACAGTAAAGAAGAACGCTAGGAAAAATCTAAATATAGAACGAAATACCTGTGGTTTCCTTAAATTTAGGGGTGAACACCTTATCTCATTGAGTAATCAGCTTCAGACAAGAGCGCAAGGAGTAGGGCAAGGATAAACTGTATTAATCTGTAGTTTGAAATCGACAGAATTGCATAACGTCAGTCACTGGCATGACACCAGTTAACTGACGCCAAGAAACTAATTTATCTAAAATATATCTTCCCTTCAATTTTCTTTCTTCCCCACATTCTCTCAATTACAGAACTCATTCTGCCTCTTGTCACCTTTATCATCGGCACATTCTCAATACTCCTTTTCTCCTCCAATAGCTTCCTTTCACATCTTGCATCGGACTTTTTCGTCCATCGTAGTCTCCACATTAACTACTTCACTCGTCACTTCAACAGCGGGATAACGACGTATGAGAAATGAGCACGTATGCAAATTCAATTTGGAAAATAATTTTGTGTGCAGCATGAGCAAAGAGTACTGAAAAAGCACACCAATCAACAGTGCAAACGTCCCATATTCAGAGCCAAGCGTGAAGAGGCAAGCCTATACAATATCATAGATAAATATATTCATTCAACCCGAACCGTAATTCTCATTAGAGATCTGCATCGAGCGTAATCAGCCGATCTTAAAATCGCTAGCAAATGCTGCCAAACTGGGTGGCTAGTAAAATAAGTAGTCTCGTAGGTTCAATTCGCGCGCTAGGATACCGCGGAGGGGTCTTCTTCTGTGTCGGACCTGCGCCTACTGAACGAAATTGAGTAGATCCGGGTCGGCCGGAGTGGGATAGGTGATGTATATATGTCCCACCTTTCACGAAACGCGGGCTTACAGACCGACCGCGTATGCAAGTCCGCGCAGGTTCGACCGGCGAGTGCGAAACCACTTCGGTACTCGGGAGGACTCAAGGCGAAGATACGGTGCGGGACTCGGACTTACCCTCGGCTTTGCTCTCGGCAGTCATGCCTCGTTGATTAAGCCCAATGCAGACCTCTGATTCTCATCGTGAACGTGAATTTAATTAAGTCGACGGGAGCGTTTTCACCGAAATTCATCAGAGGTACAAACCTATATAAAAGGAATCACAGCGTCCAAAGTTCGACTCGCATTCAGGAGCTGCTAACTATTAAGTATTGCAATTAGCCTTTAAATTGACAGTGAGAGGCGTAATCGTTCAAAAACTTAAGATGTTCACGACGTACACTGAAATAATCCCCTATGAATTTTCGTAGCAGTAAAAACTTGGATTGTTTGAAAGGTTATTTTTATCTGGAACAGACAAGGAGAAGTTTTAGTAGGAACAACAGCAAAAGAACATTTAATATATTTTATTGATTGTGACAAAAATTCAGATTTTGCTAATAATTCATCAGCTTTTGACCACGTGTCTGATGTAAATTTTAAAATCTTACATGTTACTGACAAAGGTGAAAAGCTGAATTTTCTAGAAAATTTTGAAATTTTGTCTAATGCCTAAATTCTAGGAATAAAATTGTTAAATGACTTCGTACCAACATTTCTCCCACCTCTATATCACATACCTGTCCCACCTCCCTCACTAATGTTTTGTTAAATTGGCCTTACGTCCGTGTTATCCTCCTCCACTTAAATATTCCCTTATCTTCTCTGACGTTGTTCTCTATCCCAACCACTATTCCCAAACTTCCCCCTTTTCCTTATGCTCAAACAAGTATAAGTAAGAGCTCGCCACGGGGAAAAATGTTTTTCCACATAGACAATGTCGCGAGAGCATTGTCACTTGTCGGAGTTACAAATAATACCTATGTGTGTAATGCAAAATTTGGTAATTTAAGAATATTTCTTAGAGTATAGCTCTCGCAAAACGTTACTGGCGCAGACCTATGTGACAAGGAGGGGAGGTAGAAGTGGAGGGGGTGAAGGGAAAGGGTGGAGGGGAAGAGAGGTAGGCAAAGAGAGAGAGTGAGGCAAGGGAAACGAACTACTTCGCGATAAAGCACGAGGCACGCATGCATGCAAAGAAAGTGGTTATAACAACCATCACTATGACTTTATCTAGAGGTCTCATTATGAGACTAGTCGAAACGGGACGGCAGGTAGTGTCGAGTCATCTCACATCTTGCAGCGCTTATGTTGACAGCAATTAGAAAAGTTTTCTGACCCTACTCATAAAAAACCTTCCTCCCCCGTTTTACAGGGTATTTGAAAGTTATGTAGCCCATGTCCCAAAATCGTCCACTGCGCAAAGCCAGGAACTACTGGTGTCAAAGCGTCCAATTTCTTTAAATGCGGCATGGTGAACGTGCATTTTAGGGTCTGGTCAAGTTAGGACCAATATCCGGTCATGTTCTAAGTAAAATATTGACGTTCCTGTTTTCACGATGATGGAATGAATTTTCCAAAGATATTTTAGACGACGAAATATTGAAAAAAATTAAAACTAGATACCTTCTAAGCCCAATTGGATCTTTTTCCAGTATTTACAAATAAATGACCCCTCGTTTGTCCATCTTGCACCCGCGGTGAAAAAAACTCCTACGGCGCAGGATTAGAAAGGTCGCTCTGTTCAAGGCCGCGCTGAAGGCTCGGCGTAGGAACTAAGTGCGATTGGAGTGAATGACAGACACGCGTGAGATAAGGTTCCGAGCACCGCTTATCCTCTCTTATCTCGAGGAAAAGGACTTTTAGAAATCTAACTCCCTCCTATCTCTCCTTTTTTCCCGAAGTCATGTGACAGAGAGCCTAATTCCATTCCCGTTCCTCCATCTCTCATTTCTTTCCCCTTGTATAAATGATCGCTCGTAAATAAGGTATCGCTTTTAGCTCGGCATCGTTTTTCTGGCACAACCGTCCAAAATTTGGAGAGTGATATTTTTCTCGGAGTCTTATGGCTCATATTTTTCTCTTCTCAAAGTTATACGCCCGTATTAATCTTTTGATTGAGTCTGGACAAGTAAGTTAGAAGTTGGAAACTACCTAGCTTAGTCATTTTTTTCATTCAACGGAAAGTTAATTTGAATAGCCAAAACAGCCTAGGGGGCTTTATTCAGGAAGGATTCGATCAAAACTGCGTGAATGTGACGTCACGTCCTAGACAAAAATTGGACTTTTAATTGCCACTAATTGAATTTTTCAAGGTTGTGACGTCAAAATCATGTCTCTGTCGAGAGACACATATTCCGAGGCCTTCCTGAATGGGCTCCAGGTTAAAATTTTCCTTCAGTTTCTTGGCTACAAAAAAAAAACGGTACGATCGAGGCAGTGCTGTGACCAAAATAGCATCCTATCCCGAGGGACCAGGTTTGAATCCTGGTAGAGGCGAAGAAACTTCAGTGGAAATACCGACCCCTACTCGAGAGCTCTGTGGCGAGTACTTTAAGAATAGAAATCTCAAATAATAATAATAGTAATAACCATCATAAGGGGTACGAAAGCCGGACCACAAGCCTCCCCGTGGTGAACCTGGTAACGGCTTTTACCGGCTAATGGTGGACGTCTGTGTGTGGGGCTAACCACCCCACACGCGGTTGAACTGGTTCCAAAAAATATAACCAGGAAAGCCACCCACAACCATACATTTAACATAAAGTTAAACCTTGTACACCTACCACATATTAATATCAGTTTCATGCCTCTATTCTATTGTAGGTGCTTGAAGTATATTTCTGTGAATGGGACGTTAAATCGCGAATCCCTTAGGAACCTTACGTTAAGAACAGGCTAATTCCGACGCCGGGTCTCTCCCCACTCACTCTCCATTTCCCCCATGGTCTTTCCCTTACTAACCAACCCACCTGTTCTCAATGGCACAATTTCCCTCAATTGCTGGTGGTCTCCCAAAATAACCAACCAACTTAAAAAACGGAAACTTACGACGTCCAGAGAGAAAAAATCGGAATAGTGAGCACCTGCTAAACGGTTAAGTATGCACATTCTCCTATTGAGCATTCTCTCGCACTATCCATTTATTTACGTAGAAACAATTAGCACGCGTTTCAACGCTTTTATTATTCACCAGGCGCGTTTCATTATTCGAAAATGCTATTCCACTATATTACGCTGAATACAGAAACTTTTTTCCGGATTCAGCTTTTATGCCGTACTGAAAGTAGAATATGTTTCTTTAAAGACTAGTGTACGGCAAACTGCCCCAGTTATCGGTTGGTACTCAGCCCTAGTTACAGGCCATCCGGCCGGTAAATTCATCTCTTTTTATAATAGCAGAGGAAACAGAAATGTCTTTCAGTATTTCACTAAAATATTTCCTCCAAATTATTATAATGGGGGATAAGAATATTTTTCAGCCATATTCCTAGTACTACAACAAGCAAAAATAGGTTTTCCGGGATCTCATCATCATCTCATGCGGAATACTAAAAGTATCGGATCCCTGAAAATGCAAAATCGATATTTCAGGGTAAATATGCATATTGATGTTGCAAAATTAGCTGTTTGAATGTTTTCAGTATAATCTGTGCTTTTGTGTATATTTTTAACTCAAATTTTGAATATGAAGATAGATGAAATATCGTTAATTCTCATCGGTATGAAACGTGGAATTTATTATTTTTCTGAAGAGCAATAAGTTCTTAGATGAGATAAGTGAGGAGCTAAACATGAACCTCTCGCTGCCTCATCTAAGTTACTGTGTCATAATACGGAAAAAACTTATTAAGGAAATGTTTACGAATCATGCCAAGGCTATAGCAAGTTCCATCCAAATGTCAGTGAGCTGAAGGCACGAAAACTACGCAGGAAAAATACTAAAAAGGAAATATTAGAGTCTAATAAATTATTCATCTCAACCCGATACATTGGATTCCATAATATTTACGGAAGGCCTCCGCTGCAATTGTGAGAAGGGGAAAGTTTCCATCAACTAAGTGTCACCTGGGCTCTTCCCTAGAGGCAAACGGGACGGGATGAAAACTTTCCAGCGTGGAAAACGTATCGAATTCTGACTGGAGTAAAAAGGTGTAGAAAAGAGGACGAAATATCTTTCTGTGTCCAAAGAGTTCCTCCTTGCGATGCACTCCAAATTTGTAGGAGTCATAAGTTTTCCAGTCCTATCACGGTCACTCCCTCTCCTAAAAGGAAGAGCTTAACCCAATTCTTTCGGGGTGGGGGGGGGGGAAACTTACTGCCACAAAAGTTTCAAGGCGCCTCTTCGCGCAGGAAGAAAAGAAACACTCCAAAAATGCTCCAACATCTTTCATTTCTTTTATTCTATGGCTCCCTCGAGGAGAGAAATTCTTTCTCTTTTTCTCTCCACCTTGCTCGTGGAGAACACTCCGAAATCGATCCAGAAGAGATGGAGGACTGGAGATAGTTTTATCGACGTCGTGTGACTTGGGAGGCTTGGGATGGCTTTTATATACCCTGACGTATTTATTTTTTCCCTCCTTCTTTGAGACGTGATCCGAGAGGGAAAATTCATCAAGGGGGTCACTGGGAAGAATGAGAGAGAGAGAGAGTGAGTGGAAGGGCGGAGGAAGGTGATCGATAAAACGAGATAAGTTTAAGGGTGGTTGGAAATAGGGTACAGGAGAGCTGCGGACAGCGAACTTCGCCTCTCCAAGGTGGTGAACGGGTAAAAAATATTATAAAATACATCAACTTATCGCACCATAGGTAGGCGAGGCACTGTTTACGATTCACATTGAGTAGTGAGAGATCTTAAGACCTCCTCTCGATATAGTGGTTCTCGATCGGCTACCAATTTCCTCCAGTCTCTAATAATAGATGAGTCACGGACGGGGATATTTTGCCAGCGCAAGCGAAATATTGACCCGGGAGTACTTCAGTTAAAACACAAGACAATATGATCACAAAATAAAAGGAATTTCATACAAAATGCTATCCACTAAATCATCGATGAATGTGGTAAAGAAGAGGAATAATAGGAGTCTTAAGAATAGCAGAGCGTATATGAAGCAATGCATGTGTAAGAGAAGCGAAAGTAGTTTACAATGATAGGGCATTATGAAGGAAATAATTAAAAGGGAGCCAGTTTTCTAAGGCTAACGTGAATAACTAAATTCTTTGATTTTCCTACTTCGAAGGTAATGGCGTGATGGTATGTATGTATGTAGAAAGAGAGATGAGGGAAACGAATTCAAGGGCACACTACTAAGAATACGATACATACTTTATCATTTGAACCAAGAGGAAAATGAAATAAAAATGAAAAACTATTATCCACTTTATTCGGTTTTGAGAGGTATCACCCACAGGTAAATTTCAAATATTTTTATCCAAAAGCCGAATACCTGTTTTTCGGTATTCAGGTCGTATGCAGTCAATAGCAAATTCCGGAATGATGATGGCTGATGATACTGACAAAAATCGTTTATTTCGACGCGAATCGGGCTTCGGGTCATCATCAAGTGAATTGCAAAAAGTCACGGTTAAAGTTGCATATTCGCTCTTTCATAAGCTCGAAATCTCTTACAAGCGAATCTCTACTGTATTCACCCCACTCAAGGAAGAGTGATTTCAGCTCCACTATCCACTAAATTCGGCTCTTCGTGGTATCATCCACAGGCAAATTTCAAGCATGATTTTCCAACGAATATCCTTTTCAGTAGGAAAGAAAATACTTTGCTATTCTACACAATATAAATTTATTTGTGACCGGATTCAACACGGAGTATAATCATCTGGCCAGAAGAGAATACTCTGTATCGGAACCGGGCGCACATAAATTTATATTGTGTAAAATATAAAAGTATTTCATTTCCTACTCATGAAGGAGTTCCCAAAAGTATCACCATCCACCATTGCATAACGAATATCTGTTTTTCAATATTCATGCCAAACGTGGCCTACAGGAAACTTCGGAATTATGACTGCCGATGACGATTACAGAAGTTATTTATTCTGACACGGATCGGGTTTCGGCTTAAATGTCATCGTCAGGTGATAAAAAAGACACGGTCAAAGATGCGTGTTCTCTCTTTTTTAAATCCAAGATTCTTATCACCGAAGCTCTGAGGCGTTTTTTATACTCTTGGAATAGTTATTTATGCTCATGACTGCCATTTGTAAGAGTATTAAAAAGGAACCCCTCGCAGTTGCCACTTCTTCATCCCGTCAAACTGTCATTCAGGTGACCCCTCTGCTTCCTTCATCTTCCTTTCTACCGTACCCGGAGGGGGTGGCCCTCCTACGTCTTCTTTTCTACCGAGGAGGGGAGAGTAAAGAAAAACCTCACCCACGATGGAGCCGACGGTGACGGAGGGGAGGAATGGAAGGAGAAACGAGAGACAGTGAAGGGAATGCTTAAGATGATTTAAATGTCATTTTAATCATATTCTGTTGAATTTTAGAAAAACTTATCCTCTATTTGACACGAAATAAATGCTACCTTTCCTCGCTACTTTAAACAATAATTGAACTTGAAATTGTATGGTTTTCAATGGGAGAAGGTGAGAAACACGGGGAAAATAGTATTTATCCATACAATATAAATGCCATTTTCACGGAAAACCGTTAAAAAGAAGGAAACAGTCCCATAAATATAGGTTAAATGGAAATAGCCTGAAACTGTACCCTGTCCCCTTCTAGCTCCGTTAAGTGCTAGTAAATTTCTGTTTTACGTTCCATTTAAGCAGGCTAACAGCTATGTATTTGTCCGTCTGTATACCTCGTGGGGCTTCCCCTTCTACTCTCCCTTCAATTGCAGCCCTTAAAAATTCGTTGTCTTACTTTTGTTCATTAATATATAACAATCTTGATTCCTAGGACGTTGGGAATGAACCAGAATTACGGATGTTCATCGTTCTGATTACGGTGGAACGATAGCTATTTTATCTTCTTGGACGTTTGATGTACAACCGTTTGGCATTACGGCAATCAGGAAAATGTCTGTTTCCCCGAGGAAGGATCGCCTGCATTCGACCCCTTTGATACCTTCCACTCCTCCTTCTCATTACCGTTCCTGAATTGACTCTCCGGAGAGATTCCTACACAAGAAGTGATGTGCCCTATTTCCGCACGGCCAAATGAACGCCTCGCATACCGGTAGATTTCGAGGCAGAGATGGAGGCGTAATTTCCCGTTTGTTTTTGGGCACTTAAGCCAATCTACTTGAACTACAAACCCTTAAATCTTAGACGGAGCTGGCATTTGCGTTGGCAGTGCTTTGATATTCACCCATTTTTCGTGGGAGGGAAGGGGTCTGGAGGGAAAAAGCGGGAATATATTTCCGCTCAGATCCATTGTAGGGCAAATTTCTTGTGAGAGCTTCTTATTTTAGCGCCATTTTTCTAAGCAAAGTTTAAAAAAAAACATTACGTGAGGAATTTCGAGCGTTTTGCAATTGAAAGGGATGATGAGTGAACAAATTAAGGCAGACTCTCAGGCTTCAGTAATCACTTTTGAAAGGAGTTCAAACAGATTATTACTGACAGAGAAGAGATGATTAATTATCACAGGTGCTCTACCGGTTAAGGTAGGTGGAACGGTGATTGAATATTGAGTGACAGGTGTAGATGAATATGAGATCACCTATACTAATTTTTGGAATAAAAACTTGTAACTTGGTAATTTTAAACAATAAATTTATGTAAAATAATTACCCAGGTTATGACGTGCAACGCCATCTTAGGTGACGCACGGTGTTAATCGAAAGACGTGTCGTGTTTCAATAAATCTATAGTGTAATCACCAAGTTACTCTTTGTTAGTTCTGATTTAATTTTTTAATATAGTTTTTTTATTCTGACCGTCCCCATAAAGTTACACCTGAAACTTCTAACTAATCTTTGAAAACTGTAGGAAGCTACTTCCTTAAGACAACTTCCTACAGCTCGGTATCCGTCCTACCTCCTTTCAAAAAAGCTCTGTCTTCCACTTTCCTGCTTACCCATCATTTTTCCCTATATGAAGGTCTCAGGATTCCCTCACCCTTTTACCACCCGTTCGAACCACCTAATCTTAATGGTTCTAATTTCCTCGAGAATCATCTCATCTCATCAATGATGCCAAGCATGTCTTCCTTCTCGTCAATTTCACCTTTTCAATCCTTCTAAAAATCCCACATCTCTAATGCATCCAATTTACTCTCATTCTTTAATTTAAATGCCAATGTCTCTTCTCGACGCTACGCGACGCTCCGTATGAAACACTCAACACTCTATATTAAACCCTAAACAAGATTTTTCTAGCATTCATACACAGGTATGCCCTCAGTTCTCTCTTATTAAACTAATGTTAGAGACCCTGATTAAAGATGCAGGGAAATGATTAGTTATGAATTTGGACATGACGAGCGGTGTCCAATTGCCCAAAAATTCGACCTTAATGAATTTATGTGGTTAATATAGCGGTAGCGAAAGGTGGTGATTCAATAGGTTGTGTGGAGGGCCCCTCTCAGTGTAATAGTCCTTTGCTTACGAACTCCGTACGGAGGTTGACTTCACTTTTGATTATCATGGCAGAGGCGTAGCGTAGGTACGTAGGTAGATATCAATCCCCCCAGCAGGCCAGATTCTTTTTGTCTGCATGTCATGGGTGAGAGAAAATTATCGTTTCCCTGCTATTTTTTTCAGAAATAATACTCATTGGTTTTATACATATGAGCGATTGAATTACTTGAATCCTAATAACATCTATAGCTTTCGCCGTATTTTTAATATTCACGTGGCTACACCTATGTCTCACAGTTTGATACAAACTCCAATGCCCTCGTAAAATAGGCAATACTAATTCATAATATATCTGTCGATCCCCCCTCCATGAAACATTCGCATCTATACCCCTGTATTAGGGTGTCCAAGGTCGCAAACCTTCGCAGCCAACTTCACAATAGTTTATCTACCTTCTAGCTCTCTCTATGGCTCTTGAACACTATTCCTTAGGTGGGCTTCTCCGTTAGGTTGCGAACAATATTAGTCTAATTTTATCCCGCATAGTTTGGATCGTAAACGTTGCCATGAAGAGCGCTGGTAATACTACCCCGCCCTCTCAAGTTAAATAGAGTTATGTTGACAGCGTTGATTATCATGTGCTGTCCTCTCTCCTCCACTTCCAAGCCAATCCCTTCCACGCGAGCCTTCCCCTCCTCAACGTCACGCCTCGCGCCACCAAGTTTTGCGACTACTATAATAACAGGGTTTTCGTATACGAGTTCGGAGGAAGATAAGAGGATGTAAAATGTTTGGTTTTGAGGATCAAAAATGAAGAAATAACAGAGGAGGAAGGGAAATGGAAAGTCAGAGAAAACGCGAATATGGCAGTGGATGCTGATATAGGGAATGTTTAAAGGCGTGGGGATGCTGAAGGGTAAATAAGAATTGGGAAATTTCCAGAGGGATTTAAAGAAATAGCGTAGGAATTTTGAGGAATTGCGAGGAATAGAAAGTATGCCAAATTGCAGGCTTACTTTAACACAGTCATGTGACAATTATTAATATTTTTCATGGCCCAACCACAGCATGCTCTGAATCAGTAGGGTAGGTATATGTTGGGGGCACAAAAGCAGCCCCCATATAATAGAGCGCGATACGCCATTAAAAGATGTGGTCAGTACGCGCCGTATAGCGTTTACCGATTGATTTCAGTGTTTTTGTTCCCGGGATATCAACGTTCAAACATTTTTATCATTTACTCTTGCGGCACTTATTATTGGAAAATGTACCATGAATCATTCTCACTCGATTAATACCTTTCGACCACACTTCCGGTTAAGAATTGGTCGTTTACCAAAATGTGCGATTACAAAAGAGCAAGTTAGGAAATGTCTCGGTACAAAATTTCAAGGTTACGTAGTGTCGTGTCATGTTTGCCAAAAGTATGTTACGAGGCGTCGTTTACGGCCACTTTATGTGACACCATTTATTGGAAAACGTGAGCAAGCGCGTAAACTAACTTCAGTTTCGCGAAAAGGAGAAATGACTTTTAAAACACTCTGTAAAAGGAGAAAGTAAAATACGGAGCATGCTATCTGCTTAAAATATCACTAAAATTTACATGGCGCACTTAGTCATTAAAACTTACTCTTGAGTGTCACTTACGATAATGCTTACGAGTAAACTCACATTAGACTAGGTAGATACTACCACTGCATCACTCGATTTTTCTGGTACTTGTTAAGTATGAAAATATTATAAATACCTCTGTGGTATATTTTTTCACTCCACACCCAATAAAGTCAAGTCGGACTAATCGCGAAAGATAAAAAAGAACCAACGCGTTTTTAATACCTAATATGTATTAAGAAATAACTTACATCCAGGACGGGGACAAATTGACTTTTTTCCTCATAAACATTCAGCGCAGTGGTTTCGTATTCGATGGAACGAAGTATTCAGCAATCAAGATGAGACTCGAGGCGTCTGAATCAATTACTGTCGAAGGGAAGAGAGGCCCTTGACGAATCTGGCAAGAAAGCCCTTGCGGCCAAACTAATGAAATCCCGAGAATTCCTCTCGTAACGGGCTCCACTCTCATGGCTCCTAGCCCATATTCGGCGTGATGGTGAGTCGGTGATGATATTGCTGGAGGGGAAGAGACACATTTAATGGGCATGGCCTTGGATGGGTAATATGAAATCGATTTGGGCTTGCATAGATATTTTTTATTCAATAACCCTTTGATTTATTATGAATCCAAATTGCCCAGTATCATCCCATTGCCTCTAATGTTATTGATAATGTTGCTGTAATCTTCCGAGTTTCACTACCATATTAGAAAATACTCCAAGCATATGAAATGCTTCCTTACTAGGTAGTGATTACACCTGTTTTACTGTATCGATAATTATGCTTCGATGATATTCCTAGATTAGAGCATTGATGATTTCCCGTTACAATGAAACACCAATATCGATTATCACGATTCAATTGCCCATACCCAGTAACGGCACGACCCTGCAAAGGGCAATATGCCACTTAGGACGTGGGCGTATGACCTTTGGGGCGCCTCTTGCATGGGCGCCGGGCGGGCGAGGAACGGAGATGGCCAGCCCAAATGGGTTCCATTCCATCCCCCTCCCCCGTGAACACCGGCCCCGCTTGCTCCATTTTCCGCGCTAGACGGACGGGAATGCTGCACCCCATTGGCTGCGGAGCATTTCGCATGCGTGGTCGGTTGGGACCCGACTAGCTTAGCTTATTGAGCCGGAGAAGTGAAATGGGAGTCCAAACATACAACCATGAAGTAGTCTATCGTGAAAATGGAGACGGACTTGACGTGCAAACTACGGGGAACAATTTCTTTTAAAACATTATCCTAGGCTAACCTCTTTGCTTTTCAGAGGCAATACGAAGGTTGGCATAAATATTTTTCTAGTTTAACGTCCAACCCCAGCAGCAAGAAGCACACGAGAAACTTTTTTTTAGTTTCACTAGGGCCATCTTCGCACCACGAGCCAATTTTAATTCCTTATCATTTGCACATCATGTGATTTTTTTCTTCCAATTTTCATTCATCTTTTCACTGTGTCTCTTGTTTCTTTCTTTGAACCATTTTGAGCCTGTTCTTTTTACTTTATCGTTTGGGTGCGCTATCTCATAAACCCGCAGGATTTTTGATGGAAAGTACATAACGAATTTTTACTTGGAAAAAGGCTATACTATTTCATAAAATTTTGCGCGACGTATTTTGGTGGAGGAATATGGTCTAGGTGGGAATCTCGCACTATCTACTGGAATTCATGAGCTGGCGCAATATGCCTTACGTATATATTTCCGTCGCGCAGCGAAGAATGGGACAATACTATGTGCATAAGAGCAGGAAAGTCTTCCGTGAATAGAAGCGGAATGTAGGATGAAATATCACAGGTTGCCAAGTCATACATATGCTCCCTCCCACATTTTTTTGCCTCACTTAAAACACTTTATTTGCGTAATTTAGACACGCTATTTCCGAACTATGCACGCTTTGAGTCATTCATTCACGCGTTTAATATAGCTCCTGGCATGCTTTGTTTAATTTCAGAGCGGTGATTTCGTATATTGTTTGATACAATGGTCATTTATTCCCTCCTTTAGGCCTCCTGTCCACAGTACATAATGATAATTAGTTATTAAAACCAAATAGCCAAAAGTGATTTCCTATAGATAACTGAGAGAAATAAATATATAAACGAGAATGAGAATCAATTCAAAAATTAGCACTGGTTAATTAAACTCATAAAAGTCGTGATATATTCTACGAAAAAGGAGAGACTGGTAATAAAAATAGAAGGGCAATTAATGGAGCAAATAGAAAATTTTAATTACTTAGGTAGTGCATTGGAGGAAACGGCATACTAGCAGGGGACTTAGAAGGACAATGGCACAGGTGAGGGAGGCGTTCAGCATTAGAAGGGAGCTGATGAAGGGAACATTGTAAGAATTTAAAGAAAAGGTGGGCGACGAGACTAAAATGGAGTGCACCGTTGTATAACATGGAAACCAGGACTCAGAGGAAAGAGAACGAGAGATATTGGTGTGGAGGAGAATGGAGTAAGTACGGTGAACGGAAAGGAAGACAAACGAGGAAGTTTTTGATGTAGTGGGTGAGGAGAGGAAACTTCCGGAGGAGATTAGGAGGAAGCAGAGTAGGTGATTGAAAGAGGTAATGAGGGGCGATGGTTTACCCTAGGCCGTGATCGAGGGGAGGATGTCGGGTAGGCATGGAAGTGGAAGAAAGATATAGGCTTTATAGACTGGATGAAGAAATGTTGGGTTTTATGATGTGATGAAGAAAGAAATCTTGTATGGAAATAGTGGCTTGCGCCACTAAAATTATAAAGGAAGTTTAGGCTCTTTTATTGAAGCCTACCTCGACCGGTGGCCCTTACAATAGTAATGATAAATGCATTGAAGTAAACAGTAAACTTTGTGAGTACATCAGTTAAGCAGAAACTCTAATTGAATCGTACATAGGCATTACAGTTTTAAGGAGAGCCTGTGCAGAATACATAGAGAACACGTGAACGGAGCGGCGGTGGTATAAAATGAAATATAAAATTTCAGGGAAGTAAAATGGGAAAATAATGGAATGGAACTACCTCGATTTATCCGTAAGTTGAATATGAGAAAACTATTTTGGTTTCTTCTTGGATTACGAATTACTTTTCGAAGAACTATTCTACTTTGTAAGCAAAGAATGGGATGGCTAACTTATTTGAAGTCATTGAATAAACCCAGAAGATTCATTTTTCTTGAAATGGTAAATTTAACCTTTCCAAGATCAAAGAGATTTACAGAAATGAGAAAAACAATTCCTCTCCCGAAAATGGCTCCCCGAGTAGGTACTTTGACTAGAATATCGAAACAAGTTCGCAGCTGCTCGGAGTTGCACCTAGGTATGAAACTCTATGTAGGTATATACGTGGTTAATCGTAGTTTCAGCCAACAAGCGTGGAAGAGATAAAGAACACCCTCTGCAAAGAACGTCTGAGGATGATTATATCAACTTGAACATCTATTTTGTGAAATAAATGGAAGAAAGAACATCTCATATGGATCGTAAGCGAAAACGTTCAAGCATTTGCGAGACGTATTTTACTTCTCGTCTCATTGCATTTCTTTCCTCTCTCTCCTCACGGTGTGCACAAGTTGTTGAGTGGGCTCACAAGATTTCGCCCGTCTCGGGGCCCTATCTTTTATGTGTTTGCACTCGGTCTTCCCATGTTTACCACCTTCCTCAAACAGCATTCATGCTTACGTCAGGTGAATGTCCTGGAATACCCTCTCCTAAAGCTGACAATTTCATTCCAGAGTGTCGCCAAGACAGAAAGTAAGAGAGGACTGTGATATTGAGCATGCATTCAATGGTGTCGTAAGGGTGTCAAGTGCAGAACGCGCAATAATGAGATGTTTGCTTATAAGGAAGACGGAAGTTTTCTCTGCCACGCAGAATCTGACTGGTGCCTAAGCAGTGATTCAATCATTTAGGTAAGTGGATATATCTACAATACATTCTTTCCATAGATATAATTTGTAAAGTTTCCCAATTCATCAAAATCTGCAATAATAATTAATGTTCCCATAATCAATGAATAGATATGAGTTTATTATTCATTATCACTCATAAGAAGAAGTTGCACGCGGAAGAAAAGTAGTAGTCCCTGCTGTGCTTAACCAAGACCACTATCTTAGATCGTGATCAAGACTAACACGTTTGTCTTCATAGAGATTGTTTAGATACGAAGATAAACATTTTTTCAGGCGTAAAATTTTGATATCCCACGAAGTATGTTTCTGTGAACAAATTGGTGTAACCAGATATACTATTAGCGATTTCAGCACATTAAAATCACAGAAAGAGTAATCCATTAGCATAAGAAACAAAAGTAATATTTTTTATGAAAAGCCATGCGGAGAGTCTCTGGCCATAATGATTTTTAGTATGCTGGGACTTGATTACATTCACCTCCTTTGACATATAAAATAAGAGATCCCAAAGAACATTCCGTGTACTTCCGTGTAACTCTTGTTATTACACAAACCTTGGTTTCAAAAGCTATGTGCCATTCACAAGGCTTATTTAATCCAAGAAAAATGTAAAACTATTCTGCAGTCTTGACGGTGGCTCTGGAATGCACGTTATGAGATAAAAGAGTCCGCTCCGGCAAAATAGAGCAATTCGGATGGAAGTAGCAGAAATCCTGATTGTCTTTTCGATGGAATAATATTTGTTTTATGAAATGATTTAAAAACACGTGGTAACGATTCAAAAAAATGTATTCGAAAAGCGCAGTTTGAATGTGTAACTTTCATTTTAGCTTCCTTGCATCCGCATTATATTCAGAAAACCTTCGTATATTGCATCAAATATTCATTGTATGGGTATATCCCTTGAAATACCCCGCAATCATGTAATAAAGTAAAATAGAAGAAAGAAAAGATAAATTGAAATATTATTTATTCACTCTTTTTTATTACGCTGACCCAGGTTTCAACGGGTAATCGTTATTTTCTAGGTCACCCGACGGTTACCCGTTGTATCCTAGGTCGGCGTAATAAAAAACTGTGTGGATAAATACATTTTCAATTTTTTTTTACGAAAATGAAAAACTTCCACAAAGTTTAGCCTAAGACAATTCGTTTTCAAATGGAATAACTACAGTTTCTTTAGCAGATCTCTGAATCAGAGGCCGAAAAAGAGATTCTCAGTGACAATTGGAGAATTCTTCCAGCTGAACACGTTCCATTTTTACATAGCTTATTTGATGAGTCTCTGTCACTTTCTGGTACTAATTTAAGAGGGTTGTATGAATTGGGCAAAAAAACTAGGGCGGATATTTCACTTGCTATTCCAATGTAAATACTACTTCCCTATTATATTAACTCACGACTCCTACTCATGAGAAAACAAGTTAGAAGGAAGATTCCAGGGAAGGAAAATCATGCGCTGCTCACATGAGTTCAATCATAAATGGGCAAGAAATGTGTGAAAATAATAGAAATTCTGAAAATAGAAATTGAAGGCGCATAACCGAACTAAGCGTTGAAAAGGAGCAGGTTATGAAAGGCGATGGGATGCTGAAGGTCGTGATAGAGGGGTGGATGTTGAGTAAGCGGGGAAGGGGAAGAAAGAGAATAGGTTTAATGGACGGGGTGAAGAAGAGTCCGGCATATGCTGGGATAAAGAAGGAAATATTTTTATTAGATTGGGCCCTGCACTTGTAGAATTCCATCCGCTTTTACTAATGCATAATTTTCTTGTCAATGAAGATGCCTGGTACCTAAAAATAACGCTTATGCGTTGAAACCGGTAATACCGAAATAAAAAATTGTGAAATTGATACATTGTATCATTCATTCTTGCTGTTACTTCTTGGAAAACCATTCTATATTTAGCCTTTACACATTTCTTAGGCTTCGAGACTGGGGATCAATGCAATCATTGGATTACTCTCAGATTTACCTCATCTCCAACAAAGTCATGCTCAATACTCTTGTGTGCATACCTGTAGCATTCTTTTTCTTCACATTCTGATAATATTATATCTAATCTATAAATTTTTTCGTAGGTCTTGGAAAGCGTTGAAAAGGTAATCAAAGTTATAATTGAAAAGAAATAAGAGCGTGATAGACCAGTTCCCTGCAACTCGTTTTATCTTACCTTCCTACTAAGCAACTCGTAATACTTCTTGCCGTCCATTTGCATCGCCTCTTAAGGTGCCTGGAGAGGTAATCGTCATTGGTAAGGTCATTGAGTGCACATTTCAATGATGTTTGAAAAAGGTTGAAAAACATTCTATGGTCACATATTTTTTGAATACATCTGCTTTTTCGGTAAAACTCACCATATATGCCGTAATGGAAATGATTCAATAATTATAGTTTGCATCCTTTCCTTTAAATAAAGCTTGTTGACTTGAGTTTTCGGCGCGGTTTTCGAAGTTTAAAAGTATTCTATTTAAAAGTATTTTTTTAAATCGGCGTGACACCTTGATATTTGTTATTAATTATCAAAATAGCATGAAATATGAAATTCCGAGTTTATAAGAAAATCTGTACATATGAAACTGGATTACTACGAAATTTATGTCATGTGTCATAAGGCTACGCGTTGAATACCTTTGAATTGCCAAAGAATTATATCGGTAGGATGCTATTTTTTGCACTTTTATGTATAGATATCTCTAATAAGAACACGCATGCAAGGCTTCAGACAAATATGTACATAAACAAAAATCGCTTCAGTCACCTTAAACAATCTTGCAGTCCTCATCATTTGCCTCCCTCGATGTCTTTCATCACCTGATTCTCGTAATCACATCCTCTACTCCAAGCATTTTTTTCTCACTGCACTTTTATCATTCTGGTCTAATAGGACATGACGATTAAAAAAATATGTCGGGGAGGGGGGAAGGTGGGGGCGGGAATTGAGTCAATAAGCGTAAAGGGGAGGCAAGTGTACTTCTGACGCAAGCTACCCGTGATAGAGTTAGGGCGGCCTCGAAGCGTTGGGTGAAATGATGATAGAACTTAGCCATTTACGGAAACTTCTGTATTTTAACAGGGGAGAGCGAAATCGTCTGATCACAAGTTTGCCATACTAATCCAGGACAAAGTCTGCCGCATCAAATAGTCCTTCACAATAAGACGTCCCACAATAAGACGTTCGAGGCGAACAAACACAGCGACAGAATTTTGGATATATATCCCTCCACACTCCACGTCATTCATGGAACTCCATTCTACTTACAGAACACCATCTAACACGCGCACGCTACGCCTGAGTCGCCTGCATGTGAATCCATCATCTATAATTGGCGATATTTGGTGCGTGTCGGGGAGCGTATGATAATCCAAGAGGGTGCCTCAAGATGTAAAGTGCCGGAAAAAAGTGAGAGGTTCATCATGCCGTAAATTCGGGAATCTCCACTGCGCGGTCGCAGAGGGTGACTCGTCCTCCTGGCGAGCGACTCACATTCACCCGCAAGAGTGAATCTGACGTGCGCCCGTCAGTGGGTAAGGACAAACGGGAAGGGATTCCGAAGTGGGGACACTTTATTCACCCAACCAGCCAATGGACCAGTCTCTCTCGCGGTCACGATGATCGACTTCACCGCACGGCTGGGAAGATGCTCGGATCACTTCGTTCAGCCAAGACGATGGTTCTTCATAAGTTACGAAAAAATTCTGCTCGTAATTTGGGTCACACGCTTTCGCAGCGATATAAGTCTTCTGAAAGAGCTCTCGGGTTCTGTTGTGTCTTTGTTTGTTGATCTCGAGGTTTCACTACGATTGCAGGCAGTATCATCAAGGATAAATAACACCCTGCATTATTCCTGATGGTACAGCCTGCAATTGTAGCAAAAGCTCAAGATCAATAAGCAAAGATGTAGCGGAACCCGAAAGCTTTTTCAGAATACTGTAGGTAATTTTAAACGTACTTTAAACATTAATTGTATTCAAGATAAGTTTTGAACTGATCAATTGTTTTCATTTTTAATTTGTGTACAAGTGACTACCATTCATTTTTAAGTCGCTAGGCTGCAAATAAGCAGTCCAAACTTTTCTAACAGTTTATTCATAAGTGAATGAGTAACTTGTTCGAAAACTACTACTTGAACTAATGTTTTCAATTAATCTAGGATATTATTCTGTAGTTGAATTAACCAACTTTTTGTTGAATATGGTGCAACCATAATTAGAAATTATCAATCCGTAGATCGATTTATAGCAATTCTCTACTCTGCATTGCTTTCAGATAAACTCTTTATCTTCCGCAATACCTCATTTGGACATGACTCAAAATTTGCGTGGCGAATTCCATACTTTTACACTATTCCATACTATTCCGTTTATTGTGCCTTCCAACACTGTTTGAAGGAGGCTGCTCGCCCAGAAAAAATAATTATAGTTCTAAACGTAATTCTCAGCAATTCTAAAGTAACTTAGAACCCAATTTATTTTATCCCCGAGTCTGGAGTACGAAAGCTATGAAAGTTAAAAAACGCCATTTTTCCCAACCATGATAAGGAAACACAATATCTATTATCTCTAAGTGCTAAGAGATCTTTGTGTCCGATAATGTTTGTGGTAAGGATAGGTGTATTTGATTTTTAACATTTTCATATGTCATATTTTTCAGTTTTCAATGCCTGCAAAGGATGATACTTTATGCAATATTTTATGTGTATGTAATTTCATAAAATTATTGTATGCGAGCATGACTTCCAATGTATGAAGAAGTCAAGAATGAATGCCTATTGGGAGACTAGACTTTGTACTTGAATTTAATAGCAAAGCATTATTACTAACACATCCCGCTTGAAATGTAAGGCATGATTTTTTCTGCTTGAATTTGTATAACGTAGTATCAATTAATCAATAGTATTATTAATACTAATCATTGGTAGTATATTTACCCTTGTTCTGCATGTTAGCACGTTCGTAAACTTAGCACTCTCATACGGTTTGGTTTGGCCGTAAATTTTTCTCCTATCTCCTTTTGGCCATCGCCTAGCGGCCAGGAGAGCGTGTGAGGTAAGGCCTTGAACTGGGCTCGAATATTGCATGCCTGGTGGTGGTGACTTGCACGATATTTCGTAGATGTTGATGAAAGTTTTGCACTTAAGTCATCAGTGATAATATCACGACATCGTGGGCAGATCGTATGCGTTATCATTTTCGATAGATTTTCGAAGACGCCTTCCTTGTTTGAAGGCTTGGGAAGCAAATGTGGGATCACTATTTCCCTTACAATGTTTTACAAATCAAATCCCAATTTTGAATGTTGAAATAAAAAATTACACCCGTTATCCTGAAATTTCACCACGTTTTTTATAACAAATATCATGAATACATATCGTACGGGTGTGCAGAAGTTTGGTACACGTATCTCAACCCTCCATTCAGATAACCAGGTCACGGGTAAGTGTACATTGCACACTCAAAACCACGCTCGCTTGTTGAATAGGGAGTTATGGCCCGCGTCACCAAATTAAAGCTGAAGTTAATTAATTAAAATTAAATTGAAACTAAAAATGTGATAAATTGGAAATAAAAGTTGAAATTAAAAATGAAGATGAGGTTAACTGTTTGAGTGTATGGAAAGGGTGGTTGTAATTCACTCTATTCGCTATTTTAAGCCGACGCTGAAAATTCCAAAATCCTACTACACCTTGAAATTGAAATTTCGAATCATACTTAAATATTCACATATATAAGTTCATTTAACTGGCTTGAGGGTCGCTGTGACGGCTGAAAGGGGGGTTCAATGAATGCCAAGGCCAAATGAAATGTAATTTATCCTTCACTGCTCCGCCTCTGGGAAATAATGCTTATGAATACTGCGCCTGGAAAAAATCGCTCCTCAGATGTGAAGAGCGGACTTACCGTTCCGCGAGTTTACGAAAATAAGTTTTTTAGCTTGTATTTTTTAAACTTATGATAAAAAAGAACAAAGAACCCTCTCTATATATGCCACTTCCTCTCACGCAACGTCCCCTGAATATCGTCACTAAAACTGACAAACATTGTTCAACAATTTTATTCCATGCGACTTACAAATGTTTACGCCAATAATTACAGAACTTGAATTTTTGATGCAGGCATTGCCAGTATTACAGCCAAAGAATCCTTCATAATGCCCATAAATGAGAAAATTAAGACCAAATGGTCAAAATGCAAATGCTGACCGATTATATTATCGCCATATTCTACGTAGGAGAGAAGATGACTATCCGAAATATAACCGAATTTCGCGGGTCATGAAGGACGAGTACCCGCACATTTATCACAGTTTACCGCCTCTCTATGTCTATGATCTATGTGCCGCCCGTCATACAATCTTTTTAATCTGGTAAGAAATTACACTAAAAGAATTAATTTAATATGTAAAAACAATTTTGGACTTAAAAATACTTCAAAAAATCAATAATCTGCTTCCGACAACGGATTAACCGTCTTAAATACACAGCTATTTTTGAGAATAATTATATTTAAAGCCATGGGACTTAATTTATCATTATTCCTATTCTTATTAAAAAATAATAAAAAATAAGGTACTACTCAGCATTGGACGAATGTCAGCTGTTGAGTATAAGTCTCTAAAAATACCCGCCGCTACTGTTCTCGCAGAGATATCGGGGATTCACCACACACAAAATTACTGCCGAGGCCTTCGTCGTAAAACGTCGTCTAAACGTGACGTCAAAACGGCGAAAATATGCCTCGTGAATTACATATTTCGGAAATAACAGGGTTTGGGCGTCAAACCAATCAAAACCGTCGTGAAAAAGGCCCCTGGACAATGGGAGCATGAGTTACTTGGAATGCCTATCACAGAAAATACCCAATGCTCCATATAGTTAAGGATGACGTTCCATGTATGAATACGCTGATAAACTGTGATAAGTACATAAATGTTCAAGAAAACACGCCAACATAATTTTTATTCGCTAAATAAATGTTATACTCACTGTAGCTTTAATGATTTCGAAAAAAATACTAACCTATTACGCTTGTAGTTTTTCGCAAGAAGCACCGTAAAATGCACTCTTTCATAGCTACCACGACGATATTATTTTGATGGAAAGCAAAATCTTTGCTGTGTTCCTCTGCAAACTTTATCCGACCTCGCCATGCATTCTTTTATGGTCATGACGATGATAGCATTTCTCTGCAGAGAAACAGTTTTTTCGCTCTACTCTGCAAGACTCGTTGGGATAAACAATATCTTCGCTGTGACCATAAAAAGAGTTCATATAAAACACCGCATGGGAGTGAGAATCACACCCTATGAAGCACCTTCTGCAGATTTCACGGAAGGTTAAAATGAGCTTGGAATGCGAGAAAAAATACATAAAACTCCACTCGCATATATTTGATGAAATTCCAGCGAGAGAGGTAATTCGTGTACCTTACTTCGGTGGTGAGAGGTTGGCGAAACGACAGAGTGCCATTCGATGTATGTTCAACGGGCCAATGTGAGAGTCTTCTCCGCGCGAATCCCAAGCAAGCACTTGGGTTTACTTGTATCAACCTCCTCTTTTGTTCTATGCGACCGACATGCAGTGCCGATCTTATTTTACACTCTCTCCCGATGTCAGGTTCCCATTCGGTCATTCGTCAATCTTCGCATTCGAAATTTCGCATTTGAAATTGGTCAAAAAGTGACATATCGCAGCTTAAATTCACTTCTTTCCATTACTACCTTACGAGTGATAAAAAATAGCCGTTCTTGCGTGTGAACACTAATGCTACTTCAGGAAGAGTGAATTTTCTCTCTTGCCTTTGATATTCTCAAGCTATTTTTGAAAAACATTTTTTTCACAATTGATAGAACATACAAATATAGAAAATAAGTGACTTGACTCCTGGAAATCCCCCAATATCGCGTTCTCCGCGTGAGTACTTGGAAGAGTTGAACCGTATATGCAATGAGTATCGACACAATGGTTTCATGTGCTACCTAATCTAAGGTAAGCAGTTGTTGCTAACTATATTAGCTATCGCAGAAAAAGATATTACTATCACTTCTACATCCATACCCAACACCTTCTTCCCGTTTCGGGGCAGGCCATGCAGTGCTATTCCTATTTTTCATTGCAATACCCCTCTTCTCTCTATCTACAAATGATTTTTATCTTCAGAATCCCATCTACATATAATGATAGCTTAAGATAAGCTAAGTTGAAAAGCGTCCCACAGTTTGATCCAATCTATTCGTCCCATATCTGTCGCACTCCTCACTCCTATTTCTGCTCTCAACAAATGCTCAGTCCTAAAATTGTCTATATTTTCAGTAACTTGCTTTATAATATGAAATACGTTTTATTTCACAAACGATTAACAAAAGACTCCACAATAGCTTGACTACAGATATTTTTTTCCGATCATCGAAAGCGGACGTTTTTTCTCGTCATTTTTTCAATTTTTTAACAATATTATGAAGGTAATGCTCTATACATATAAGAAATGACATTCAATATTGCATGTAGCGATGAATTTAGAGTAACTGTACGAAGTTTCAACTTCCGGAGTAAATTTTTTTTTTTTTATAGATTTACTCCGGATTTCTTCTTTTTACTTCAGTAGTACACTGCGCCCACGAAGTGCTCACTTTCCCACATCACCACTTTCTTATTCTCTCTCCAGCCACAAATCAAGTGAAAAGAGTTCTAAACTCAACCTGGGTTCCCCCACAATCAGCCTTCTCTCCCATGGTTCTTCTCAGATCACTCTCAGCTGTTTGCTCGGCCAGAAAGAAGTCTTCCTCGGTAACGCGTCGAAGCGTGTATATCACAGTGATCCAGACGGACAGGAAAGCCGATCCTAAATCTAACGGAGAAGAGGAGGAGACGGAGAATGAATGTGACGGAGGAGAGCAAGTGACGAACGAGAAGGGATGGACCTCTGGAGAAGAGTAGGGAACCACTAAAAAAAATGAAGCAACCTACGCGCCTACAGTAGTACCGAACAGTATTCACATTTCATATTTGTCTAGAGTGTTAATTTAATCAATAAATTCTCCTTTGAACGGAATTGCTGGCTGTATTAGTGCAGAAGAACTTCACTTTCTCTTTAATGTAATGCTGCTCTACTTGACCCTCCATTTTTTTATTTTTATTTCAACCACAATTTCAACTAACTCTTGTTCACACGCATTTAAAATGCACGTAACCAACGCCAACCGTAGTAACTCTAGCGTGATAAACAAGTTTACTGGGGTTAGTGCTAACTTACATTCAATCGGTGAAATTATTACTAGTGTTCGAACTACTACCATTGAAAGCTAGAGATGCAAACGGAGTATAAAGTGAGTTGTTATTACTGAGCTAAGAACTAATAAATTATTTTAATCCTTTGGTCGTTTTCCACTTAAATTGTTTCATTCACTAAGCAGTCATAAGTAATAAAAGTCATCCTCAGGAACAGATGCAATTGGATGCAGTTTTTATACGGGGATGAAGTTGTGGCGTTGCAACGTGATGCAAATGAATCATTTAAAGCGGAAAATCAACACACAGACTAAGTAGGTATGCACCACTTATTTATTTACCTATTGTGAAGCAATGCAACTACGTCCTGCTCGAAGCCGTTGATTTCAAGCGTCATGAATCATTCAGCATAAAAACTGTAAGGGCATTTTAACTGCTAATAGAGTCAACCAGCTGAATTTGAGTTTTCAACAAAATTTTTATATAATTATAAAAATTATAGGGCTCAAAGATCGGTGGATAGTACAAACGTCCCAGTTGATACATGGCTTAAATTACAACTGCGTTATTTTTTGAACGGTTTAAAAACTTTTAACAGCTCTGAATTACATATGCCAACATTACGATAAGCAAAGTTGACTAAAAAAGGATGCCAATGCGGTATTAAATATAACCTATTACCCTCGGTGTTTGACTCTATGGCTGGTGTGATTGATGTGTCACTTGCGAGTACTTCAGGAACAAACATACCTGATACTTATTTTCCTGTTTTACAGTTTCCTTTGTTGCCATTTTGGCAAAATGTCATAAGAAAAACATTTTATTGGCTTTTTACACATATTTGTTAAAATAACACCAAAATATAAGAAATTGTTTACATTTTTATTGGTTTTTTTATAGTAGTTTTTATTGATCGCTTAGAAGAAAACTTCCATCAGCACGTTACTAAACGTATACGTATTTTGCTGCGAAATAATACGACATTTCAAAGGCTTTGTTGACGCCTACCCACGTCATTTTGACAGTCTTTTGTTTTAGTTCATTAGTCTGTATTCAGCGAGGCGTAGTGGAAGTATATACATCATGATAATATAGAAACGCGGCAGCACTTTTCCGAAAATTTAAAAAAAATAAAATTTTTCATTAAATTTTCGTAGAAGTGCCATCTAGTTCCTATTTGATTCTACCCGTGATGCTTTGGACAATATGCTACGCTTATTTAATTTATGTTTATAGAGAAATTCCGAAGAAAATGTTAGTCAGAAATTGGCAAAAGGCCACGGAAATTGTTTCTCCAAAGTATCTTCGAGCGATATGAGCGAAAGATATACCTATATACATGCGTGCATGTCCATTCTTGCCTCCACACACGCACTTTCCTATCTTACTTCATATCCTTCCCCACCCACACAAATTCTCACAACAGCTCCTCTCCATTTTCACGGCCTCCTTCACGACGCTTTCCGTCGCCCTTAAATATACGTTCGAAAGCACGTCCCGGCCACATCTTAGAAAGGAGGCTGCGGTGGGAGAGAATGGGAAGAGGAAGAAAGAGGAGCTATACTAGGGTCTGGGATACGGGACTCGGAACGCACTTCTCCCGATCTTCCCCGGTCTCTCTCTCTCTCTCAGCGGAAGGAAAGCCGGCGTGGGGGGACCGCTGAAATATTGGTCTCGCAGAGGGGAAAAATGCAGAGCGGGGTGGCTCGAAATGGGCGGTCGGGAAGGGGCCCTGGAAACTCGCAATGGGCACTTTAGTGGGGGTCTTCCCGTCTTTTCTCCTTCCTCTTTCCCTCTATCCTTTTCGCGGGGGGAAGGAAAGGCTCTGTCCGGGACATAAGGGACGGCGGCATTGGCCCAGATTGCGCAACCGGCAGGTACTTATCCTTTGGGGGTGGGAGTTCTTTTTTTTATATTCTCGGGACATGTGTCGATGCGGGGAAACCGTTTCCTGGAAGGAATATTGATAGGTATTTACGCAACGGTACGGAGGAGATTGGGAAGAGAGGGAGAGGGGAGAAGGGATTTCCTTTATTTCCCGGGTTTGCCAAAATACAACGCATTAACGTCTTCCATGGAAAAAAACCTTGGTCATCTTTAATTTTGAAAAATGATTAATTAAAATATGAATGAAAATATTTCCACTGAATTTCAGCCGATTTTTTTCAGTATGGAGAGGTTTGAACGATGAGTATGAATATTTAAGGCAAACTTTTCGGAAGCCGATTACTGATGGAAGATGCTTCCCATTCAAGTTTATTTTAAATGCCATGCGGTAAACGCTGAAACGCTCATATTATCATCAAAGTAAATCTTAATATTCAAATCTGGCAAAAAATAAGAAAAGGCACATTAAATAATTGTGAAATATGCACCTACACTGCAATTGTCATTAGTGCAATTAAAATAGTTTTTCTAAAATACTATGCCAAAATCAATAGTAAAGTAATAGACGATTCGCCGAAAACTAGGAAGGCATAAGGGTTTGTTCACATAAATGACTTAATTGCAATTAATTACCATTAATTACTATCGATTACTACTTGTAATCAATAGCTTAGACGAACTCCCAACCCATGTAAAGGTTTTTCATGAATTTCAATCGCACCATGATAATAATGGACTATTATGGGAATTTGCAGAAGGAAACTCCTGCGTATTGATGGCAAATAGCTTGATAAAAAGAGACCACAGTTTGATCGTTTAAAACACCATTTATCGCATGAAATGATCAAACGAAGCATTAATTTGGAAAATCATGCCGCATGGAAGCGAATACCTCGAACGCGAACGAAAAATCTTGGAATGGGAAATGGTTCCCATTCGGGGGACTATTCAACGACCTCTTTATCGCCGCGGTGACGCCGTCACAGAAAGAACGTTCGCCCTGAGAGCATAAACGAGTCGACGGGGATGGTGCTCACGCAGCAATGGAGCCGACGAACTCGCTGCCGGAGTCATTAAGAACACTGGCGAGAACGATCTCCTGAAACCGGGCGGAATTTCTATGGCCTAAAAGGGACGGGCAGGAGGGCGGGGTCCATGGGGGATGTGGCGGGGAAAGGGTTGGGAATCCGGGTTGTCGGTGACGAAAAATACGACCGTCTGCACCAAAGTGGGCAGGAGGAAAGGAGGGGGCGGAGAGAGGTGAGCCGACGAATTATTATTTTCCCGGGATGTATTCCACCGAAGGGAATAATGTGGGTTTCGGTGGACATCCTTTTCCGCACTACTTTTTCCACGAACCGCTTTCGAAATGACTATGGGCTGAAATAAGTTTTTTAAACTATTCTAAATACCATCACAATTTATTTCTCTATGAGAAAAACTGATAGAAAATGCGTTATCTTTCCAGAGTTAGACCTTCAAAAAAATAATATTTTTGAAACATAATTTAATCAAAAAATTTACCAAAAAGCAGAAAATAATTTTTGAGCTGTCAAACATGGTTTTGTTTTTAGTCACAAATATTCAAGTTCTGCCTGTTGTTGGCCAGTAGTGACAGCTCAACACAAATTTTATACTTATAATTATATTTTTTAACAAGAACATTTTTTATAAAAGTTTTTTTGATTTATTTAAATCTATAGTTTTTAAAATTTTTGCATCAATTTTTCATTCAACTGTTTCCCTCACACTATGGATTAATTATTGAAAAAAGTGCAGTGAAAACGTGAATTTTTATTGTGTTTAATTAATGCATGAATTATGTGTATATTTGTTTGAATCGGGAAAATATTGTATTGTCATTTAAATGTCACGTGTGGGAAAAGTTGTAATAAAATCGACATGGTGGAAATGGGTGAATAATTGATTACAAAATTCGACCCAAAAAAACAGATGTCAAGTTCAATAAAATCATGCATAAAGGCAAAGCCTCTAACGCCCCATATTTTTCGAGGTACAATGAAGCCTTAATTTTACGAGGTTATGTTAACTGAGGAAACCTCGCATAATTAAAAACACGGACTATACGGAAAGATTACAGGGGAGAATAGAATTGCGGAAAAAATTATAATCATAATTTTTTATAATTATAATTAAAATTATAATTATAAAAAATCCTGCCTATGCTTTGTCGTACTTCATTTTTTGACACGATTAGGATAAAATATATCTGTGCATTGCCTTTTCTTTGGAGATCGAACTAACTGCTGAAATCTGATGTTCGTTTGCAATGAGGTAAACTGAATTGGCACAGCTACAACATTGGTATTTGTACCTCGGTTAATACGAAAAGTCGATAGAATGGGACTCGGATAATCGAGACACCACTATATGAGCGCGTTAGTGTGATTATCAAGGGGAAAATTCCTTTAAAAATAATTATGAACGTTTCATTTTAGCTATAGATAACAACAGCTTAATACCAGTAATCTATTTCTTTAATTGGAATTGAATCCTAATGCACTTCTTTCCCTACATAGTACCGGTGCTTTTCTCCTTTTTCCCGTTTGCCAAGCATCATATCCTCTCTACCAAGACTTTCAACATCCTGCATACTCAGATTACCTTGACGATTTTTAAATAAATACCGGCTCTTCAACCAAAAATTACTAACTATGAATAAAATCATCAATGTTGGCATTCATAGTGTTTTAAATTTTTATGCATCAGGAAATTTTCAAGCACAACTTATACTTAAGCTCAGTATGCTACGCATCTCTATTCTCTCAGGAATCTCGATGTTCCATTCCTAGTCCATAAACTATTCCTCTCCTCAACTCAAGCTTTTTTAATTTTCCTCCGATATCTTCCTTTCCTCCCCAATCATGACCAGCCACAGTCCGTCTAACTTTCTTTGCAGCTCATTCCCACCATCCTTCTCCACCCTCACGTACAGAAAATATGAATTGCTTCAAAGCGTGAGGAGTCCCACATTATTAATGAGGAGAAGCGGAAGGTATGCCTTGGAACGCTCGCAAGCGAGTCGACGGGGATGGCATTCAGACAAGGGCCGCTCAGATCTTGTAAATTGGAACCACGCTCACTGTGGCTCCATCGGCAATCTGTCTGGCGTTAACCCTCGAAACCCATGCCGGATTCTCTCAGCCCACCTGCGCTCACGCGCTCCGATATCGACACTCTGGCCAGGCAGGTTGCAGACATTGGGGTGCGGAAGTCAGACAGAGAGCGAGGGAGGAGGGACAGGAATGGATATAATAGTAAAGGGTTTCACCGAACATTGCGGACTTTGTACCTCAAGGGATATCCCTTAACCCCCTTCTATATATTTTACATTTTTATCAGGGAAGGTGTAATCAAGACCACCTATCTTCGATTACATTTATCTAACTCCATTATTGGACCACAAAGATAATATATAAACCTTACAAACTATACCCGATGAAGATGACACTGGTAGATAATATTCCACCAAAACTTGCTTTTAAAAATCTTTAAGAAAAGTTTTAATTCCATGTTATTCGGACCGAGGTCGTGTGATTCGTTCCAGCTCGTCGCACGATTTGGACTTGAACCCAAAATTTCGTCCTGTGTGAAAGCACTTTGAGACGCAATGAGCCCCGGTTAATCCCATTCCACATATGTTACATTTTCATACCCATCTCCATAAATTTTCAGCCGCAAATCATTCATCAGCTCTATATGTTATGTTCTCTTCCCCGTCGCCGAGACGGTCCGAGGATAAGTTAAAGTAAAATAATGGAAACTGGCCTACACACGAACACATGCAAAATTGAAGAAAATATAAAGGGGAGTCAATTACTATAACCAAATGAAGTTTTTAACGAAAGAAAATTATGGGCACGTATAACGTGTCTGAATTATTGAACTTCTCCTAATGGACTGTCGAAATATGTCCCGAAAGGACCAAAATAATCTAACTTCCGGTTTTATCGCTAACCCCTACCAGTAAAAATATAGGAGCAAGTACACATCGCTGAAGATATCATAATATCCGGCAAAGTCGCTATCTGATGTTGAGATTACCCAGTAGAGTCAAGGTGCGTTGCCCGCAAATTTTGTCCACCTGATGAGCCCTGGCGTGCTGCAATGGAAGCGGCGATATTACATTTCCTCCAATTATACCACGCCGGCGATGAACCAATGCTTCCGGGAGAGTAAATGAGAACGTTATTGCGGAGATCTCAATGGCAAGGAACTTAATGAGTTTACAGCTGCGTTTGTTTCCATCACAATGCATTCATTAAGTTTCCATCCAGAGTGGTTTTAAACCCGGGGGTCGTTTTGTCGTTAAGTTGATTGCGTTCTCACTGTTTGGTTGCGTTTTATCTTGATACTAATAGCGTTACTTTGGAGAAAGTAACCTAGTAATTTATGTGGCTTTGTTTTTTCTTCTCTTTTATATAATATCTATTGTACATATCTCAACAGATATAATACTTAAGTACGTAAAATACCTTTCACGCATAAGAAAGAAGAGAAATTCAAAATATGCAAAGAAAAGCGAACTATTATCATAAAAAAGTCCTTATTTCCAAGGTATCGTTAAGCCAGACGGATCTACGTAACCGGACATAAACGGAGAATGCTTAACGAAAGGAATGGTGAGATTTCATTACGCATACAATATAACCCTTTTTTAAAGTCAGCTACACGGTATTAAGATGCTCGATAAATCAGGTATGAGTAACTAAGGTACAAAAATATTCTTTTTACCTGGTTAACATTAATTTTGGAAATTATATTTTCCTGTTGCCTTAATTTTGGTTTAGTTCATTTAATTAGCACAAGAAATGTTAAGTCAAAGACCTTGAAGAACTCTCTAAAAACAGCCAAGTTAACAACGCTAGGAATGATGCTTGCCAAAAAACATGGCAGTGAGCACACACATTTACGACGAGGTCATAGTCTATGATTTAAAATCACGCGGAAAAGCGATGTTGGAAGGCTGGGAGTATTGTGAGTGGAAATCGATGATAAACTAATAAATTGGCTGAGTTAAACAGACAAAGGCATGGCGGACCATAAACTATATTTTATGTCTATCCATAACGCCTGACTCGTTACAGAAAAAATACACGGAAATATAAGCAGCACATAAAAATTAAACGTTCAGAGGATTCAGCCAAACCATGTGATGACCGCTTTTTTAAATCCAACCACACGAATTTCCACAGTGTTTGGGATACTGAGTCTTCTTTGAATTTTTATTGAAGAAAGTGGATGGAGAAGGTTAAAGGAACAAAGGAAATTGGATTACCTATGCTCTCTTGCCATAATTGTTTGCGTGGATGCAACTTCTCGCTCACTTAAACATTTGGCCTCGGCTAGAGATACCATACGTCCTTGAAAAAATAAGCGGGATCATCTTGAATTTTAGTACATAAAATAGCGTTTTGATTGAACTTAAAAATATGGCGAAATATTATAATAAAGATGTCCAATATTCTGTTAAATTTTATCCTAACAGTTTTTGTTACGTGTCCACTCATTTCCAACGAATGAATTAAACTTGTGGTGGATAACAACGATGGAAATTATACCTGACAGCGCTTTGTTCAACCCCAAAATAATGCATTGTTAAAAAACGTCATGCTCAGAAATTTACGGGAAATTAATATAATAAATATGCTGTGCTATGCAGAGAAACAAATTTGTAGCGTCAATTTTTATTTTCACTTGAATATACGAATTATAAACATCTAAAAACACATACTTGTCATTGTTATGAATTTATGATGCAGTGATGTCCTGAATTTTTACCCCAACCATATAGCTACCATAGTCTCAGCGTGCCTTTAAATTGTTCGCTCAGGTCACTATGGTCCCTCGCCAGATAATGAGGAAACAATGCGCAACGACGGAATGAATGAAATCATGAAATGACCAACACTATACTCGTGCGCTGTTTTTTCGGCGAGCCTAAGAGTAGTTTCGAGGTCATAGCTGCAGCATGACGTGAATATTTAGTATAACAGAGACAGTTAACGAGAAAATAATTGGTCATTCTCGCACTATAAAATGAGTTGTTAAAGAGGGGTTGCATTTAAACGGATTGATATTTTAGATATTTGTGAAATCACTCAAATACAAATACCGACAGCCAGTGATTACGCTAATTCCGAGTGCTAGTAGCAATGTATCTATAGACGTAAAACCAAATTGGATATAATGTCAATGCTTCTTTTCTCAACATGCTATGTTATAGCATATATATATATATACCTATATATAATTATCGCCAATATCTATCTTACGAGGGAGGTCCAATAAAAATACTTCGTTAATACAACATTGATTCAGATCTTATAAGGAGAAATTTATGCATAACGAGAGGAGAACTCTATTTAGTAGTTTTCTTTTTTGAAATCGTTAATTTATAACAACCGGTTCCCATATTTGATGTAATGGGGAACTTGCATGAATTTTTTTTATTGAACAGGCGGATAGAAAATTATTTTCCGGATTCAACAAAAAAAACTGCATGTAAATCTGAGTTTTCCTTCGCGAGATATTGAATGGTAAATGTAGCGAAATTTTAAAGCGCGCCGAAATCTCGCTCCCCCCCAAGCCACTGCTGAAGAATCCCCGATGACGTCAACTGTGCCTAAAAATCGCCCGAAGCAGTCTACCGCTGGGCTAACAGCGAGCGCACCAACACGGGTGATTCAAGCGAGCCTAATCAATCCAAAAGTGAGCCCACCTCTGATTTTTAATTGAGTAGGTAGTCATTTAATGGTATATAGTTGATATTTCACGTCAATAATGAGTAATATGAAGGCAAGATAGTTTAAATCTTGAATCTCGAAAGCTCCATACATCGGCCCAACTCCCTAGCATTGTAATTAGCCACCGAGATGAGTTCGAGGTATAAGTATTGTTTAACACCTGGCTGTAAAAATTCCTCAACCAAGGTGCCTAATAAACTATTTATTAGGTTGCCGACAAACGCAAGAAGGAGAAGCCTGTGGCTAAGAGCCATTCGCAGAAATCCGGGGGATATTTCGAAGAAAACAGTGGGATTCATCTGTGAAGATCATTTCAACACAAGTATTGAAATCTACGAAAATTATGTGATAAGCCGTCCAACTAGGGATATGTTGTTAAAAATACTACGGATTTACTTGATGTTGTTAAAATGACTTTTTAACGCGCGAGTTGGTGCCCATATTGGTGGAATTTTCTCTGAGCCGGCAAGTTCAGTCTTGTGGGAAAGACTTAAAATTTGCTTGCAAATGAATGAATTATTTTTGGAAAGGATATTAACACCGCACTTGTCTCCATTTTTGAGTAACCCACATTTCTGAATCGTGTTAACCTAAACTAGCGAATTAAATTCGAAATCGTGACCGCTCCCATGTAAGAGGATTTGTGTTGTAAGTCTCTTGAACATCTGTTGAAACTGTAATGAAACACATAAAAAAGACTTGAAACTGCCTAGAACTGTGTTGAACTCCGTTGTTCCTAAGGCAGGGGCTTCTGACCCTGTTGAAACCATCGTGAAATCTTCTTCAATATCTAAATATAAATGAGTTGCATTTTAGAAGGATGAATAATTTTAGCAAATTTTATTGTTATGCTATCCCTTATCATTTTGCATCTCTTTTCCAAGATAACCGGAATTCAGTCTAATTTCAAAGGATTAGTCTACTACGTGATGCAGAGCATAAGTTCCCATACTAAAATGATAAATCGCTATTAAGTGTTGTCGCGAAAGTTCAATAGGAAACTCCATACGTAATTAAAGACGACATTTTTATGTGACATCTCGCAAATGCTACGCTAATGTGCTGTGGTTTTTCCTAATACGCCATAGGCATGTATCCGATACCCTTGGTGTAACTTGGGGATCAAGGACAAGTGAAATTAAAAATAAATTGTGCATAAGTCCTAGAACGAAGTTAGATAAATCGGTGGTAAAATATCTCCTTAGCCCATCAAAATGAAAGAGAAAAAAAATTTACGGCAGCGAGGATCGGCCTCATATCCTTTATGTTGTCATTCCCACAAGCTTCCACTACACCAACTAACACCGACCAAGGTTTGAGTTCCCTTTGGTTATTAATACTGAACATTTAAAAATGGCTGTCTTGGCCGTGGCTTGTCTGACGAAAGTCTTGGCTTGTCTGACGATAAAATGCTATTCCGCTATTTATTCGTATCTATGAAAGATAAACACTGCACAAGATGATGTATTGACATGCTAGAATTGTGAATAACCTTCATTTCGAGTTCATCTTTCCCTTCATGCGATGGAATAAACGACTTTTCCTCATGATGTTCAAGTTTTGCAGACGATTCGTCCTCCGCGCTTGAGATATTTTAAGGTAAACTGTGAACTAAAAATTCCGTTTATCTTGTGCTCACGCATGAAACATAGTCGATGAGTCGAAAGACGTGTTGGTATATAATTCTTGAGGCCAACACCAACTATTTCCACCAGTAAATCTCGTAACCATAGGTACTTTCCGAAGAACCCTTGAATATTATCAACAAGTGGGTAAACTAATAAGTATTTTGACCTAAACATAAAACTAGATAAAAATGAATAAACGGAGTAATAGTTAGGAAATGCACCAAAGCATGGAACATCCCAATAAACCGGAAAAATTGAGGCATTCTTGCATAATTAAACCTATCGTTATCCTCCTACTTTCCGAGTTGCTTTTACGTTGCGAATTTCCGCCGACGTATAGCAATCATTTGTCATAACAAATTCCATGAAGGTCATGGCATCAATTTCAGGAATATTATCCGAACAAGCGGCAACGTAATCATCCATTTTTCTGAAACCTGAAAGATTCGAGGTAAAAAGTCTGTATTTTATCATCCCGAAAGTGCATTTTTAATATCCCAAGTAATAATCGTGGCACAATAACAATAGGAAAACTTACCCAAGAATAACAGCACATGAACAAGTGACGATGAGCGACTACATCCTCCACCAAAACAATGTTTACAGCATACGTTGGTGTATTTCCCGACTCGGACGGCAGATTAGGCACAGTTGACGTCACACCTGGCCTCGGCAGAGTTCGGGTGTCTTCGCGCAGTTGTCGGCTCAGAGAAATTTTGCTTGATTTTTTAAGTCAATTTTTTATTTCTTCTGATAATGAATGGAGAAAATTTAGGTATTTTTGCGAGCTAATATTTCCGTTTTACCTTTTCAAAATAGTTTTTATAGCAATCGTCGACCCATGCAAGTTCCCCATTGTCAAGTGACCTTTGACAAAGATTTAAAAACATCAATAACTGTCGTAATAAGTTACTATTTCAAAATATAAAACAGAAAAGAAGTTGATAAAATTTTCTCGGGTTTCCAACCGGATCAGAAAAGTTGCCGATGCCAACGATTCGAAGGTTAACTCTGTGATTGTTATTAGGGTTCTTCCATACTTCAACACCTGTCGAGAACTTGGATCAACTCCTCGACCTCGGCCAGAGCTCATTTGCAAATGAATACTTATTGGTCGCGAGATGGAAAGGATATTATATTAATATGCCAATAAGAAAATATCATCGCTACGGAACACAGCGATTTCATGTATAGCACTACGCGTTTCAATTCGCATTCAAACGCTCGCTCGTGGCAACGTTCACAAGTGCTCTTCAAAATGACGTCAACCATTGAAACGCGCTGCGCAAGGAGTGCATTCTACGTTGACAGCACCGAGAATAAATCATACAGAAATTTTGGTATTAACATTCTTTGCATTGACCACAAGAAACTTGTTTTCGTAAGACTGCCCGAAATGTTTTAATTTTTTACAATCGAGCATCTAAAACAATTAGCGCCTCAAACTTTAAACGTAATGTCGCAATGCAAAATGAAGCGTAAGTATGAAATCTTCGTCAACAGCGACCGATTCGAGGGAGCTGTGAGAGTGAAAAAATTGATGGAAGGTTGCGACCCGCAGGAGACTCGGAGGTAGCAGGTCGGGTTTAAATTGCTTGGAAATTTCAGATCACACAACCTCCATGGTGAAACGGAGGATATTATTTCAAACCCGCAGTCAATTTATATAACTGATAGAAGCGTCAGAATAAGCGAAATAACCCTCCTCTAAAGTCATTTATTATACACTCACATAAATTTCCACATCCAAACAATCATCAAAAACTTCGGTTTTCATGCCAGTATAATATTTTACCAGGGATTAAAAAGGCGAGTCTAAGTATGGGTTTACAATGGCAAGTTACTCCCTCAAGTTTCTTCTGCAAGAACGACATATATTTTTTACAAATTAGTATAGAGACAGATTGGTTGCTGTTTACATTGGCAACAATACGCTTCTGCAAGTGACGAACAAAAACTTTTAAAAGTTATGCAAGCAAACTTGAAGAACCGTTTACACCTGCAGTTTACATCACAAGTCGCTTGCCGCAAGTATCTTGCGCAATAAACTTGCCAGAGTAAACCCACCTTAAGACCCTCCATTCGTCCTTCTCCTCTTTTATCCTTTGTTCATGGCTGATGACCAAACACCCTCTGCTACACGTCCGTGCGGTGGATCGCTGGTTATACAGATGTAGGACAGTTTCTCCCAGAGGATGCGAGAGTGGATTAAATCCCGGATGAAATCGTGGATACTAAAACTTCTGGGGTATCAAGGTACTCGCAGCATGCCTTGCAAGGCGACCACGATACCTACGACCGAGTATTTCACGCCAAGCAAGGGAGCGGAAAATTGTCTGAAGTCTTTATGGAATGTTTGAGATCGGGCCACGCTTCTGGAGGTGGCAAACAGCCTCGTAGGATCGCTGAGCACACAACCTCTCCCTCCTCTAAGGTGTGCAGTAGAGCGTGGGACCGCAAAGGAGAGGTCGGAGAGTAACTCGTGATTTTGTTTGCTCGGAAGAGCGCGAACTGCTTGTATAGGACGCCTGCGTGGGCTCTGCTCCAGATTACGGCTCCACGGAACACGTGAGCCCGCGAAGATCACTCGTTGCGTGGTCCACACTGAGGTTAGAATAGTTAGGGTTGAGCATGCGGTCACTTGTAGGGAAAGTGACTCATTTACATTCATTAAAATTGCTACTAATGATAAAATAATCTCCCTACTTATATACAATGGCCAAGCCAAGATCGCTATGGTCAGTAATCCCAATATCCTTGTAGGACCTCACAACTAAAAACTTATTATTCATAATATCAAGACCCTTTTCAAAAAGCTTCTACGACAGAGACTTTATCCTCCGGTAGGTGAGTACCTACATAAGAGAAATTTCCATTATATATATAACTAAACTAATTTTGTATTTATTTGAAACTTTTTGCATTATTTTGGTGAATTATTTTTTATTTTTTTGCGATTTTAATTAGTAATTTTCGTATAATGTTTGCCTGATGTCGGTTTTACATAATGCCTTCCTTATCAATACTATTATCGATTATAATGCCTCATCTCAATTATAGTTTTTCCTGTACTTGATCAGCTACGCAAAAAATTATAGCGTATAGGGGAGAATAAATAATCCACAGGGGATAAGGACGCCTCGGTAGCCTAACTGGTTAAAGCACTCGGCGCGAAATCGAGGGATCCGGGGTTGAATCTCGGTCAACGCGAATGATTTTTCCTCCGTGGAATATCGCACTAAATATAGCGTTTTGAAAGAAAACAGTTCCATCCATTTTCATAGATATCAAGTTACAGCTGAGTTATGGACGTTTCGCTTACAATGAGCCTTATACTGAATAAAGTCTAAAAGTCGAATTGCGATTCGCAGTAAGATTAAATTTTCAACGCTCAGTATGCCATTAATTAACTCTCTCCGAACTCTTTCTGCAGGGAAAAATGCCATTCCGAGTTAAAAAGACGATATAACTACTGGTTTAATGGAAGAACTGCGCGAACGTTCGTACACCTTGACTAAAAAATTATAAAAACAATCGTTAGTTCGTATATTAAGTGATTAAGTGCCCATCATTGTTTCAATGCTTCAGGCAGCCGCAATTATTAGTCTTTATAGCCGGATTTAGGGGTAACAGCCAGCAAATGACAGTGGCGGAAATTATTAATAATACAGCTCAGACCACATAAAAAAATCTGCTAAAAAGCCATATTGAGCACACCAAATAAATGACTGCTTCAAAATAAGACGACGAATACACTTTAATCTAGTTGATTTTATAAATCAGTAGAGAAAGAGAAACTAGAATTCGATATCTATTTTTATGATCATTTATTCTAAAATTTGGGTTTATGTAGAATACAGTGACCGACTCAGAAACGCCATGAAGCGGTTTTTTCTCCAAAATTTTCATTTTAGATAAATATCTATTGTCAAGCAAGAACGCCAAAGTCGACCGCGGGATTAGGTTAAGCATTTATTCAAACATACAGAGAAATGTCCACAGATTGATTTTCCCTTAAGTATTCCTCTTCTAGCGCAGTTTCATCCTTTAAAGGTGATGTTATTAAAGGGAATAGGCTACAATATATTTTATACCTTAGAGTCCAGCAACAAAGCAGGTGATAAGCCTTTGTTTTAACTCTGCAAAATGACGCATATGGATTAAATTAATTTATCACGTTTAAATGGAGTACGCCATAGCAGATTTTTCCATAAACAGAAATATATCATCTACATGTACATGCTTCAACCGCAACCATAAATGCTATTGAAAAAAATGCATTCTATATTATTAAAAGTCACGTGATTCCAAACAACATCTCAAAATTCAGACGTCACCTCACGGTAGCTGTTCTCCCCTCTTATTGGGTATTTCAACGGTATGGATGTAACCATATTAGTACACTGTCCTCCATCAAGGAAATAGAAAGTATTGTTTTCGGGTAATTTGGTTTACCAGCTTCGGAAATAAGTTGCATTGCTGGAAGCTATAACGTTAAGTGACGTCATCCGTCGATTTTCCGTTGACGCATGGTTTTAAAGCCGCATAGTGCGCGGAATATTTTCATTAATCAGCGTTATATTTTGACAAAAGTGTTCAAGAATATGTAATTCGCTGACATAAAGTGCTTAAAAATTTATGCATATACTCCGTTGAGGCTGTTTTACTTTCAAAACAAGCCCTGGAAAACCAGATATTCCCACAAAACCAACGCATATGCTCACATTTTTCACGCAAAATTATTCCAAAGATTATTATAACAGATTTAAGCTCCGCAACCGGTATTATCTTGAAAAACTAGGCTCACCTGCTTGCGTGTGATTGGTCGTTGTGTCCATGAATCGGATGGAAAATTAGTAAGGCTCTTATATATTTTTTCACTACTGATGATTGAATTCGATTCTTTCTTCGGTTACAATGACAACCTTTACACGGTAAGATTTAAAACATAATTAATTCAGTTCGATTTTCAACCCTTACGTAAGCGACATGTAAGAGTAAATTTCAGCTCAGGAGGTAAAAAAAATAATCCACAAAGAGCAATTGATTATTTGTGATATTTACAGATTGCTACATTACTCAAATTATCATGTTAACCCATTAGGGACTAAATTACATTAATGAGAATATCTTTAGAATTTTTCCTCTTCAATCCAGTTGACCTCTTTCTCCGGGCATTTTTGCATGGGTGATTAAAAGGGACAATTTTAAGTATTAGTAATATTATTGAATTGGAAAAAAATGCTGAAAGAAACACGAATACAATGACACGTACCAAGTGTTTAGAATACAATACAACCGCCTGCATTAAAACCCGATGCGTAGTTGACGTCCAAAACAATTGTAACACGATGTGGTATATTTGCTAGTTCTAACTAACTTCAGTCCTCGCGTAGTAAATATGCAAAACGAGGTCTTCAGAGGTTAAAATAAAACAAGGCAATGTGCAAATACGATTAAAAAATTAATATGACTTTTTTATTTCAGTAAATACTTTTATTTTTATGCAGACAACATATGGTAACGGACGAAATCTTTTCAGTATACCCATATTATTTTTAGTTTTAGTTTATATTTGTAACATTTTCCGTTTATTTATAACTCGTTGAATTGTTTTCAATATTATTTTGAAAATGAACATTTGTTAAATAAAAAAATATGTTAAATATTGTAACTTAACGTCCATAATAATGGCGTAATTAGGTAAAATTAGTGTTTTCGGGGGATATAATAAACTAATAGCGATAAAAGTAGTGTTTTCAGGGGGTAACAATGCAAAGTTGGGGATGCGCAAGTAAATAAAGTTTAAGATGGGGAACTAGGAGACGGGGGAAAAAATAAACAAAGGACAGAAAGAGTTAGAATTAGTGAGAGAAGAAGCGCAGAAGTAATCGCGGAAAGACGAAAAAACACGAAATTAAAAAGAAAAATCCAACCCATTGGGTTAAAATATCAATGTTTTCAAGAAAACTAAATTTTTCCGGCGCAAATGGTTTAGAAATGTAACATTACCTTATAAACGTGCCCGCTTTTGATTCCATCGATTGAATTTCTTACATTCGTTTATTTCGTTACTATTCGCATAAAACGAATTTACTATGGTTAAAGAAAAATATCATATACTATTGCAGAACGTTTTGGCTCAAAACCGTAACCATATGGCTAAACATCATGGGTTATGTATTCCGTTACTAAGTGTTAAACAACGAGAGCTTCGTAAAAACTAAAAAAAGGCTGCATGTTCAGATTCTACCGGTTGCAGACCGAAATTTCCTGGTCGAGAAGATCTTACAGTCTTAAAATAGTTTAACCCTACGTTAACAGACGCACAGACGGTGAACCTTTTACTGCTTTTACGTTACTCTCGAGAGTCACCGCCGGTAGTAAGAACGGATCGAAATTTAGGCCGATCTATTGAGTATATACGGACCGATAACATGCATCATTTCAATGCTTTATCAGCGCGACTTAATGAATCTCGGAAGAAAAAACCCTTTAAAAGAAAAAATAAAACAGAAAACAACCAATGGAGTACTGAGATGATGACTTTGAGGGCCGGATAAGAATCACTTATTAAAGGAAAGCAAACAAAACTTATCCAAAAGTGGAAGGATTTCCATTTCCGAGTGGGGAAAAAGAGGTGGGGGGTTGATTTTAAGAGGCGGGGAGATTGGGGGATTCAGTGTTCTCGGAAGGGAAAGGGAGGGTAGGGGGCGATCGTGAGGGGGGGGGGTAAAGAGAGGGATGGATAAGGAGAGGGTTGAGCACACATGACGTGAGGGAAAGAAGTCGCAGAGAGGGGGTTTGAAATGAAACGGAGGGGGTCTCCTCAGTGAAAAGAAAACCTTTAGAAACCAATCGAGCATGAGCGGTGCTAAGGGGAAGAGAGTATAGTGGTAGCGAAAAATGGTGGCGGCTGTGAAGAAGACTGTTAAACGTGGAAGAGTCCATTGCATACAAAATAGGTCCACTTGGGAGGAGTATGGTAGTTTCCGCGTGTTACTATCAGTATTCCCAAGGTCGCCAAACCTTCCTTGCCAACCTCAACATGTCGGCAACGAAGTCAACAAAATAACACCTGTTATTCTCATTAACTTACTAGCTCACTATGGATCCTAAAATAATTGCTTAGATGGCTCTCTCCGATGGATTACGAACGTTGAGGAAGATGGATAGGACATGACGTCATCAAACTGTAACCTGTCAACCGAAATGTCCACCACATTGCTTCCCCTGTTCTTCCCTTTCTTGAATTTGAATTGCACGGACGAGTGGGCGCATAAGCGGATATAAAGCATGAATATCTACCTTCTGCGGAAAGGTTAAGTAACTGTTGAAACACATATTAGTCACTTGGAGTTATGGATTCCACTTAATTTTACTGTATTTTTTCGCTAGGAATACGGATAATTAATGATTGAAATAAAATAAATTGGCCACCTTAGCAAATTTAAGCATTGGCCACCTTAGCAAACACCCCCTCCATCTACTTCAGCTGTAGCGAACAATTTAAGTTGACTTTCTTAGAGCTTTGTATGGGTCGCAAACACTTGTAAAACACGCTCCTGACACTTTCCCCGCTCTTGCCCTCTCAGGTTGAATGCAGTTATGTTGGCACCGTTGCCTATTTTGGGCTGTTCTCTCCCCTCCGTTCCTTAGCCGACCCCTTCCACGTGCACCCTCCTCTCCTTGACATCACTCTTCAAAAAGGCGACTGCCATAATGTTTCTCCGCCACTATAAAACTCATCATGAAGACCCAGCTGTAAAACCCCAGGTGCTATTTCTTTGATCCGCAAACAAATATCAATCACTTCGTTTACCAATCGATCTCAGATCGGTCTGAGTTCACACCGTTCTGAGAGTTCAGCAGCGAATTGACTCAGATCGCCTGGTTTACCAACACGGTCTGAAAATATCGATATTGAACTATCTAATTCAGTAGTTTGAATTATTTTGAGATTTCTTGCGTATTTCAGCCACACACTTCTCTCCTTTCCCTTCTTACAACAAGTCACGCCGTAAATGATATCGATTATATTATGTTTACCATTGGCAACCAAAAGAAGAACGATGAGTGCCACGCTCCGACCTCTTCGGCATGAATATAGAATACTGGATGGGAATCAATGAGATCTGTAGTCGAAAATTCCGCAGGCTAGGCTACCGCGGCTGAGGCGATGGCAGCGCTGTAAACAAACGGGCATTGGTAGAACTATTGGCGGCGGTTTTAAAGCGGTCACAGAGCGAGTACTAATGGTTATGTTCATGATTAATCGGGTAAATGAATTAGTACCGCCTCAGGAAGTAAATACTGATAAAATTTAAATTGGTTAAAATGCCGATGTCTGGAACTTATAACGCTTATTCATTAAAAAAAGCCTTAAATTCATGAATTCATTTTTATAAATAGCCGCTGTAGAAATCCGGGAAATCCATTATGTCAGGGTTGATTCCTTTGCAAAAACTGCAATTACAAATTACCTACCTATTTTCCTACTGATCCAGCAAGAAGAAAGGTAAGGGTATTGAACTGCCGGCTGGAAAAGTGGAAACATTGTTCCACTTGTCCAAACAGTGTTCTTTATGCCTATGTTTGCCGAGTTACCTATCAATAATCGGAGTCTGAGACAATTTAACAATATTTCTGTAGTCAAACGGAAGACTTAAGCCTGGTTTTCTAAAAATATTCCCAAGTAGCATGTCATTGCCTATTGTCCTCGCAAATATTATTGTTTCATCTTACGTATTAAGTGAGATATCCGTGGATCTTTTAACCTATGTCAGCCATTCATTTTCATGGAAAATTTGAATTCCCACTGCGATCTGTCTTCAAAATGGCGGATTACATTAGTTAAGTGCGTGTCATCACCTGGGGTATAGCGACCTTGAACAATCTAAGCTACGCTAACGCTACCTACCACCTAACCACAGTTAGAAAATGGAACTTCTATAGGGTGCGGAATTTACCGACAACAACGCCTACGGAGGATTTACACGGGACAAGATGGCGGATTTCCATCCAATATCTATCACTACGTTTACCAATCGATCTCAGATCGATCTCACCGGCTCAGCTCGGTATGGTAAACGGAACGAGCTGGCCAGATCCGTCTGAGAAGCGAGCCGATTCAGCCCGCTTTCCCTAACCGGTCTGAGATCTAAGATCGATCTGAAGCAGTCTGAGCGTGGCGCTCATCGTTCTTCTTTTGTTTGCTGATGGCAAACAAAATATAATCGATATCATTCAATGATATATCTATTTCGAGAAGCAAATGATTCGAAAATTTAAAATCTATTTTCAGTCGTCATAAATGTCTCCCCGCTTGGAAACACTGTAGTGCGTTAAAGAGAGTGAAATTCGCAATGAAAAATGTCATTTGTCTTGACCGGGATTCGAACGTGGATCTCAAATGTAGGTTCCGAAATTAGCCTGGAATTGATAAGGCTTGGCGGTGTAACTGGCTAACACACCCGAACGGCCATTGGAAGATCCGGGTTCGAATCCCGGTGAAGTTAAATGATTTTTTCATTGCGGACTTCACCGTTTTTATACTCGTGCGTTTGAAAGCGTATCGCATCATTTGTGCAACCACAATCATTGGAAAACTTGTAGTACGGATTTAATTTAGAGCAAGAGTGAATGAGAACACACTGTGCATGAACAAAGGCGAAACGAGGTTTTCTGGCCTAGAAAAGGGATACAATTTTTTCATTCTATTCTATTCCCCTCATTCTTCGCGGTCCCCTTATAACCACTACGCCACCATCCTTTAAAAAACCCTCCTGTCCCCGTGGAAGGGTAAGAAAGGGGGAAAACAGGGGGGGGAGCGAGGGAGGGGAGTGGAACACGAGGGTTGTTGGAAGGAGCGAAGGAGCAATTTCGTGGGACCCACTCGCATTCAGGGCCTCTAAATTATTTTCGAGTGCGGGGATGACGGAGGGCAGAGCGAAAGAAGAGGGAGAACAGAGAAGCGGAACAGGAAAAGTGGAATAGAAGGAAAGGAAGGAAAAGAATGGGAGAAGAGGAGGAGAGACGGGAACAAAAATTGAGGTAAGAGGAAGGGGAAAACAGAATCGGAGAGAAAGAACTTGCCTCAGTTACTTCCCTTTTTTGCCTCCCTACGGAAAAATCGATGTCTGAGGAACAGCGTTGGAAGGGCTGAACTGAAAGAAGGATTGGATGGGAATTGCCTCGGAATCGGGCGAAAAAAGAATCATGACTACAGTCTGACCCCGACCGTAAATTTAGGGACAAGCGATCTAATGGAGATGCTGAGGAGTTATTATTATTAGGGTAGTTATAAAATCAGTGCGGGAAATACGAAATTAAGACAAATTATTTAAAAAAACAAGTCATGAGATATCATAGGACTTGAGAGCGAGGCTTTCTTCATCTCCTCATATGACCCACCTCTCTTCATCCCATCCAAAAAAAGCATTCTCTTTCTTCCCCTTCCCCGCTTATAAAACATTCTGCCCTCTATCACGGCCTTCAGAACTCATCACCCCTCATTACCACTTCCAACCACTAACTTTGCCTCCTCATAATCTCATCCAGAAGTTTACCCTCGAAGAGTTCCAAGTTTGGGGCTCCTTAACCATGCGCAAGATCCGAATGATCATAGCACACTTGCAGTATCCGGAATTTTCCGGTAATGGAATAATTATATTCGCGCAATTACAACATATAAAACTAGACGACTGTTTCCGGCCGAGACAAGCCATGGTGAGGCACACCTAATTCCGTCCGTGATCATAGGGATATTGTCGGGAGAAGGTAAATTCAGTCCGAAACGTGAATCACAAAGGAATTTTTACAGATGCAGAAATTATCTCGTTCCGATTGGAAATAGAAAATTTCCCTACGAAATCCGTGATATTTAATGAGTCAAATAATTGGGTATGAATAACTCCCGAATTTGTAACGAGGAATGAACTGTATACTCTTCATACACGTAATATTTATAATAATGCATACAGGTAGCATACTGAGCAACGAGAGAAATGTAGAGATGCAGAGAGGTTTGAAGATGGCAGATAAAGCAGAGTTTAAACGTTTAATTGAAGCCAATTGGTAGATTTTGGAAGAGTAACGATAGAGAGAGAAAATACTTAATTCACATATCTCACATCGCATATCGCTATTGTACCGAAGTACGACGTAAAAAGGAGGGATATGTATTCTCCAGAAAAAATAAATTTTTTCCTATGCGAAGACATTTGGAATTATTCGTCACATGCGGAAAAGCATGGCAAAAAGCGTCCAAGGAAGTTTGTGATTATAATTAGAATCACTCGGCCACAAAGAGTTAAAATACAGCAATTAAAATTAGTGGTACCTAGTTTACTTGTTAATATTAACAAATTAAACTGGCTGCTGCAAATTCGTCACTATCAATGATAAATTAATGCAATATTTCTATATTTCGATATTACAATGATAATATGGAACCGTACCCACAAGCTATATCCAGTAGGTACTGAAATTTCGATGTCTTTTTCAAAACATTAATTTTAATCAAGGAATAAGATGAATATCGAGTGTACCTCTCAAAATGACCGAAATAGCTACACGTTATATAGCATAATGAATTATTGCAAAGATACTGTGGGAAGAAGCTTAAACGCTTTTCTAAACTTTCGTTCGAGACAAGCAAGAAAGTTCATTACAACTACAGATAAGAATAAGAAAGAATTAGATGGTAAGTGGTATAACGATCACACAAAATCATAGATAAGGAAACGTTTAGGTAAGTATACCCCAAGAAGACAGGGATTTGGATGGATTAGAGGCAACATAAAAAGCCAAAATTTCGGTGGGCAACATTCCTGAGTCTCTCTTCACGCGTTTAATTAGGATTACGTACCTTTCAGGCTCGAAAGTGCGGGTTTGGCACCCTCGGGTCCCTGAAACTTCTCCGCGCTAATAGGGGATTGGCGTTGGGCATGTAGAGGATACTGGGTTGATCGGATCTGTGGAAGAGGACCGAGTCTTGAAAAGGGAAATAGGGTTCGGAGCAAGGAGGATGTGAAGGTGAAACAAAAATGGGGCGGAGGGGTAAGAAGTCTTTCATTTACTGTTTTACCAACTGATTGTTAGCATTTGGAAAATCCTTAATTTAATTTAATATTCATGTCACATGCAGTGTACAGGTTGTTGTAAATCTACAATATTATAAAGTCATAGTTTGTTGAAAGTAAATGATATTTTAACTGCATTAATACTTTTTATGAGCATGATATTTCAAATAGATATGAATAACTAGATGAATCACTACGAAATGAATACATTTTTCAGTCTCATTATTGAAAAATATGTTTAAGTAAATAAAAACTAGCTTCTATAAAATGTTTGCACATTTCGTAGGAATGCTTAGAAAATATGTTCATATTTTGTTATTATGCTTCATCATGTCTCAATCAAATATGTCAGGAGCAAATTACATGATGACCTGTCCATTTTCTTCAGGATTACCAATTTCAGCGGGTCCCATAAGCTTTCAATCAGTATTAATAATTCCAATCAGTATAGGCAGGGTCAGCAATATTTTTGTTTGTTTCTACAAACGACGCAACAACACCTACACTCATACTATAAACAGCGCAAAAATTCAGTCGCGGATTTCTATCAACAGCGTGAGATTACAATAAGTCCCACTTTATGAGAAAATAATTTTGCTGGTAGACAGCATACATTACCTATAAATAAATAATATAAACTTTGCATAGTTGATAAAACTATTTTGTTTTTCTTTCCGATCACGATATGAACTTGTGAAGTCATTATCAAGGCAGTCACACAAGTTATTGAACGAGTATGTACACGCGCAGGAAGGGATGAAAACGTGGGGGGGCGTTTGACAATGGGGAAGGTAAAAGAGGTACACTTGGTGGAAATGGGGGAATTGCATAGTGCAACAGATTTAAAAAAAACTGGTTAGTGACATAATATAAAATGAAAATCATCGGAGATGACGAAGAAGGCAAAGGAGGGGGAAGGCATAGGAAAAGCAGGGGTGAGTGGTGTTATGTCTTAATGGAGTATATGATCACGTCATTCATCAATACTCAGTTTTATAATTTCTTTACATAACTGTCTCTTTTCATGTCCGTGCATATGCTAACTCTTGCTGTTTATACTATTGTTAATCTTATCTTGGTCTTAATCTTACCTTAGAAACACACCAAGTACATGTAATTAGTGAAAATATAAATCTTCCGTAAAAAAATGTTTTTGAGCACATTCAAATAAAAATGTAACACACATTCACTCAAAAAACAAAGAAGTATAAAGCACAGTCAATTTTGAATACACCTAATCAATTATCGTTCAGTTATTTGAATTTAATCTTGCTATTCGTTCAGTTCGTGCACATTGGACACAAACTTTCTGTCAATTGATTTTTTTTTAATCATATTCTCTCCTCTTTCGTCATTTCGCTATTGAACCCACGAAGGCTACGCAATGAAATCTTAAGGGACGATGTGTGAAGTGCATTTATACAGTAGTTATTGTTTCATATGTGATTACGCATGTGCGAGGTTGCAGACATTTCCTGGAATTTTTTCCGAGGCCTCTAGAAGTCGTCGGGAGATTTTTTGGACGTCACCATTTATGCCTTAAAGGTTTTATATGATTACGTAATACATATATGATTACGTAATTTATCAATAATCAGCTTTATAATTTATTTTTATTGCTGTTTCTTTGCATGTCCGCACATAAACTAGCTCATGTTGTTTATAATATACCTATGTACATTGTTAATCTTGTTCGGCTAACTTTCCTTGACATCACACCAAGTACATGTAATTAGTAATTAATAACAAGTTGAATGAGGAAATATCGTCATTAACAAGGTAAGCGCTGTTTTTAAACGCGAATCGCACTGCAAACATTTCGAAAAGAACAATTTGAGAGCTTTTTCTCTGCACGTGGATAGCTTCAGACACAAATGTTAACTTCGATTGGGAGATCGGCAAAGGCTAAACTGAAGTTCACCTTGAGGCTACATCTTTTGTGCTATTGGGCCCGTGTTTCCATTATAGACAAGTATTGCTGTTAGAATTATGAGCAAGGGTTTCTGAGGAGAGGAGGCGGCCGGTGAATGAGGATAAGGGACATTTTTCCGACGCGTAAACTGCGGAGACCAACAGGAATTCAAGGGAGAAGCAGGGGCTCGCAGGGAGGGATATCCTTGATATTTATTTCCCCGTTATATACAAGGCGAATGAAAAACGGCGAAAAGGGGTATTCGAGCGAAAATAATCGAAATTTCAGAGAAAGATGGAGAAAATATTAAATAAAAATATTACCCGAGGTGGAAAACATAACGGATATAATAAATCTTGAATCCACGTTTCCTGATATCCGTGCGTATCAAAGAGGAATTCAGCTATTGACTGTGATTTATCAAATTCTCAAAATTTACCGAGGCAAATTATCACCGAAATAATACAAAAGATATTCGGAGGCATTGAAAAAATATTGAAAAAGGTTTTCGTTTAAGCTAAACAGAATATTTTCTCAAGTGATTCCATTATCCATTACTAGTGGCAGTACAATGTGATATCTCTCACGCATTTGGTCACGTGTTGTTTAGATTTTGTCGGCCTTACTCACTTAAATAGTGTCACAGGACTACTTCATCTGCATTTAAATACTACTATCCTAGCCGTCCCAAGGGTTTGTGGCAGAGGGTGTTAGGATACCAAAGAAGAAAAGAGAAATGAAATGGGGAAAAGAAAAATGGACAGAGGACGACTAAGTGAGTTGTTCGTTAACAATACATTAGGATGACAAGTTAATTGTACGAGTGTCTTAAGCATCTTGCTTTTTTAATAGACACTAATAGTTGGAGATTTTCATTCAAGGTGTTGAAGTTAGTGAACACTGGAACACATAAGCGCACTGGAGCACACACGAACGACGTTGAATGGAACGATGTGCGCTGGCTTGTAACCTGCCAGCGGTCACAGCCGAATGTTTTGTGTAAAATTTTTGAATTAATTTAAAATAAGTATTTAAAAACGTAAGCTTTTTAAAAGAGAATAATTCAAAACCTCACAATATGCATGTTTGACGCCTTTACTGAAAATAAACAAACTTGAAAGCAATCACGGATGTTATAATCGACGTTCTTTTGTTGTTTAGCGTACATCAAATTTGCTCCCAATTTTTTTAAATAGTGCTGCCAAGTGCGCAGGGTCTGTAACGAATGGAAGGCAAGTGCGCCGTTGTGTTGCGAAGTGATTGGGTCAATAGAGCGAATGGAAGGAACCCGATACGTGGAAAGAATGAATCTTTTTGCCTATTAGTGCGGCAGTGCAGCTCTTTTGTTTTGTCGCTTCTATAAGCTCTAGAGACATAGCGCGGGGTCAAACTAATATCCTCCGTATCGTACTGAAACTCACCTGATCTGAACTTTTTATGTAATTTTATCCAAGCGCAAACCTTCTTAGTCTCTCAAAGGCCACCAACTCAGTCCTTCCTTCACCTGTGTTGCACTCTCTGCTCGATCGCAGCAGTTTTGAACGAAGCGCGTACATTGTATTTATTTCGCGAAGGAAATCATTCAATGCTTAGTCTCAACAGATTTTCATCGTTCGTTAAGTATCAACAGGATCTAACAACAAACGAATTTCTCCCCTCTTCATTCATGTTCGCTACGAAATAACCTACCCAAAGAGAGAACAATTCAAAACTAAGCGTATCCCCGTAACATTGAATATATTCTTGCCATGGTTTCTCTTTGAGACTGAAAAGCCTTCGATGTGTGATAACCGTGAAAATTAAAATAAAAACGATACATTTTACATTCATTATTACCTTAATATTAATCCCGTTAAGAATGATAGCTCATTTACACAAGAGTACCGCTAATGCAAACACTGAAAATACTAAAGTTCGGTTAAACTGAACAGAATATTTGAAAGATCGACGAATGCGTATGGTACAAGCATACGATGTTTTACTTTAGAAATTGTACAAAACAGATTTTAATGCATCTTAGTTATTGACGATTGTATTATACAATACTGTACAAAGTGTACAAATGTATACCATATTGTATCAATACACGAAATAGAGTGATTTGAATGGATTTTTGCTGTAATGTTGCAATTTTTCGGAAGTTTCTCAATCCGAACAGAGTCCGGTCCCAATTAGTTCGGGACTTTTCTGATACTATAGTGTATTCTAAAATAATGTCTAAATATGGTTCTACTTTGAGACTAACGGGCTTCCAAATATCATAGCTGTGAAAAAGATAATAGAAAACTTTTAATTTTTTCAATTATTACAGTGTTAGTTTTAATCTTAATCATGTTGGGAGCGAATTTATTCCATACACGTTACTTAAGCATAGTGTCTAGTGCCAGTGTATTATATGTTTGAGGAAACTAAAAATTTTGTCATTTCAATATACGTATTCATCGTTACCACCAGGTCAGGCCAGATATCGTTCGTTTTACAAGAGTATTGCACACTAGCCATATTTTTAATTTTGTCACTCTCATATGTTGTGACGACGCGAAGGAACAATTACTTTAATGAGTAGGAATATTGATTCCTCAGCCTGGTCGGGCTCCGATAAGAAAAGCAGAACTGGACTTAGTAAGCCAAGCACATGAAATGCCCAAGAAAACGAGACAGGGAAGGTGAAAATGACAGCGAAAACGAAACCATGAGGTCGTTAGTACGGCTGAAACTGCGGCGAGGGGAGCTGCCGCAATCCTATTAGGAAAAGACAAGGGGGGTGGAGTGGTATGTACTTTTTTCTTACGAAGGCGCTCTTAGAAGGATGGTGTTAGGTTCGGTAAGAAGCGATTTTGGGGGAATCCAATATGCTTAGCGAAAAGAGAGAGAGACTCCGGGGTATTAAAAGGTATAAGGACAGCAACGCGGACCGAATAGTGAACCAGTGGGCTGAGGGGAGGCCAGAAGGTAACAGGGGCATCGGGAGGGGGTTATAGCTTTACAAAAGTTCCTGGCGCTGAGTAGGGGACGATTTTGGGACATGGGCTACGAAACTTTCAGAATCCTGCGAAACGGGGGAGGAATGTTGTTTAATTTAGACGAAGAGTCAGATAACCTTTCTATAAAAAGTGCTGCCAAAAACTAGCGCTTCAAAAAGGGGGATGAATCACCACTGTCTGTTGTCCCGCTTCGACTCGATCACATTTAGACCTCAAGACAGGGTTCCCGGTGAAGTCACAGCGATGGGTGATTCCACTTGTATTGCGTGTGTTTGCCTCGAGATTTTTCCGCGAAGCAGTTTGGTTCCCCTTCCTTCCTCTCTTCCCCCCATCTATCCCCTTCACCCCCTCCACTTATACCTCCCCGCCTTGCCGCGCAGGTCTGCGCCAGAAACTTTTGCGGGAGCCATCCAAGTATTAGGGAATGGAGCAAGTGATGTGCATCTTGAAAATAATCATCTCACTGTGAAAACTTTGTTTTCATGTAAAAATAACAAATATATGTTAGGTGCTTGCGAGAGATACATAAATGCAGCTGAATAAAACCTAAGCAAAAATAATACATTCTACAGCTTCGCAATTGTCCTATGCCCATAATCATGAGCAAACTGCACATCAGTGGATTAGCTCCACTCGCAAGACACGGCACAAGCAATGCTGTCCGGTGGTCAGAACATTTTCCCGGACGCTGATTTTGTTTTGGCTTCAGTTGCTGTTCTTGTATCTTTCACCATGTAAATTACTAAAAAGTCTGGAGTTTCATAAAAAATTTTATTAAAAATAAACTAAAATATGCCATGAACACAAAACATTAGCGTGTAAAGTTGTTTTCCTAGCTATGATACCCTGCAATGGGGGAATCACGTAAAAGTAATAAATTTCCGACAGTAAAATTACATTCTATTTCAACTTAGTTGCAATTGAGAATGTTTTTGAACATAAAAATTATTTTAATTATACATATAACAGTTAAAGAAAACGTAAATGATCGGTATATTTCGTCAACAAACCATACGTATTCCTTTAAATTCCTTTTATGTCGTAACTTAAAAAACGGAAGAATTCTAAGGCACAGACTGGGAATTACTACAGGTTTCTAATGTCATAGGGAGATGGACTAAGAGCGTGCCGTTCCACAAATAGTGCAATAGTGCAGGAATAAAACGGGACCCGTGCCTTGATATCAAGGCATCTGCCCTCCTGACTTGCTCGACTTGCCTTGAATTCACGACAACAGCATGAGGGTGTTAACAATGGATCAGTAAAATAGAATGAAATGGACGTTCTTCTCGAGCCACTGGTTGATAGTTTAAGGTGGCTTACATGGAATTCTGGAGCACGACTACCATAAAATACATTTTCGCGTATATATTATGGTAAACATCTTCCAATAATCATTCTAAAGCAACTACTGAAGAGCTAAGCAAGTACGTCACAATTCAACACTATTGTATACCTCAAGAGCTTAACGAGTCAAAACCGAGGGGACCATACGTCATTGGCGTTTCTCATTGAACAGAGTTAAACAGATACGTACTTAGAAAGAGAAAAAAATCGCTCTTTTAGGTGAAAAAAATACATAAATTTTCTTCGAAAGAGAAAAATAATCTTAAGTGATAATAGACTTGTTTCATCATCACCAGGAGAGAAGGATGATCCTTCGGACTAAATGAGGTTGAAGTCCATACTGAAGTTATGGAAGAACTTAAATGAATCACACAAGGAAAAAAGGCCATCCAATAATGTAGCCGCATCATCATTAGTGTTTCTTAGATCGGATCGGATTCTTCATTTCCTCTGCTAACTCATTCAATTATCTGTAGACTTTAAGAGACATTCGAATAGACTTTAAGGAACGTATGCGATTAGATTCACATCTAGGAATCGGTAGAAGGGATGACGAACTTGAGAGGTTGAAACAGGATTTTCATATATCAAGGCGATGACGAACCCATTCACGCAAGGCCCAACGCCTTCTCCGACCCTACTACAAAGCCGACCTCCGAAGACCTCTCAAGACCATGGCCCGTGATGGCTTAGCGCCCTCTTCGCCCTCACCTCACCTAGCGAAAGCTTGGCCGAAGTCGTTCGGTGGGAAGAGGGGGGATATGGGGGGTTAGGGAATTCTTTCCCAGCTATGGCTTCTTACATTGGACTTCCTACTACTACCCACCCATTCGTCGAGAGAAACCGGAGACTATTTCTCACATACGCTTCCCTTCCTCGCAGGATGGTTGGTGGCACGTGGACGCTCCTTTCGGGCGTCATTCCGACCGGGAAGAAAGGAAAGGGGGAAGAAGATATGAACTACAGGTTAAACAGTACGATTGAACTACAGATTACACTCTGAATATGGTTAGATGTTATATATGCGTTTGTTTGTTTTCGTTCATTTCGTTATTCGTTGTTTGCTAGTTGCTATGTATCATTTATTCTTGGAATAAACGCCATTGAAAACGCATCCTGACATTCGAGTACTTATAACTTCAGAAGTGGGATCCATCGAGCTGCAATTTGAGAAGATTTCGACTGAGCTGCAATTCACGGAGATTTAAAGACGAAGAAAAATCAAGATATTGTTCCTGTGCTTTTTCAGACGAAATAAAATGTTCGACGCGAATGAACTGACGGTCGCGGACCTGAAGAAGAAGGAACCTCCGACTGAAAGGACAAGACTCGAAGGGGAATAAGGTGGAAACGGTGGAAACGGAAACAGCTGAGCAGTATCGGACGGAGCGAGACAACATGATTCGGGAACGGGATGCTATTGCGGGCAAACGAGACAAGGAACGCAACAAAATGGCCCAGCAGATCAAGGCGCTGCCGGAGTATTTTCGTGCTCTTCAGGACCAGATCGCTGCTACTGGAAGCGTTCGCCGACGGAGTCGCCAGGACTCGGAGGATCGCAGCCGCGTTCCCTCCGAAGGTAATGTGCGCAATCGCGTTCCGTCTGCAAATAATCTTGATGAACATCGTGATGCTGCCAAGATGGTCGTCTCCAACAATTTTGTTCAAGATAGCGACGGGCTTGGGCAACTAGACGAGCAATGACGGATGGAGAAAACCACCGGAGACAAAGGGGACGGCGTTGACTCGAGGACCCCGACGAGGAACAACGTAACTGAAATACGTCGGATCGTGAGTCCTTGTCCACGGGTTCCAACCTCATCCCCAGGTCGACCGCTAGCTGACTTCTCCGAAAACGATGAACCTAACCTCTTCGATCATACTCGCCGGACTGGATTTTCACCGGAACGACATCGAACCTTCCAAGACCAACAGGATTTCTACAACTACACCGTTCAACGAAAAAGAGCTACCAACTTCAACCAACGTGACACCAGAGGGCGCTACTACGAAGAACAATCTTTAAAGATCGTCGAGTCGTTAAGTAATCTAATAAGCGATTTTGATGGAAACTCGAATGATTTTGAAAATTGGAAGCGTCAGGTTAAATATTTGACTTCGACGTAAAACCTTTCCGATAATAATAACAAATTTTAATAGACCGAAAATTGAAAGGAAAAACTTTGAAATGGTTCCATTCCAAACCAGAACACATTCAATTTAGTGCAGACGACTTACTTGATGCCTTAAGAAAAATGTTTTTCCATAGGCCTAACAAAATCGAACTTCGTAGAAAATTTGAACAACGCGTTTGGCTGAGAAACGAAAACTTTAGCGAATATTTACACGATAAAATTATTTTGGGAAATAAAGTCCCTATAGATGAGGATGAAATTATTGATTTTGTGATTGATGGAATTCCAGATAAATATTTGAGAGATCAAGCTCGAATACAGCGATTTGAAACAACTGAATCATTATTATACGCTTTTGTTAAAATTTCTCCCAACAATAAAAAGTTTCCAATGGATCGTTCTAAAGATTCGAATTTAAAATTTGAATCCAATAATACCTCAGAAAGATCTGAAAATTCTTCACAAAAGCAGAAAGATAAAAATAACCGTTTGGACTAAAATAAAAAAGTCACTAGATGCTATAATTGTGGGACTCCTGGACACATGTCCTTTGAGTGCAAAAAGACAAAACGTGAAGGCATTGCCTGTTTCAATTGTTCACAACCACATCACACAATCAAAGAGTGTCCTCAATATAAGTCTAATTCTAAAATTTCAAGTATTACTAACAATCTTCCTGAAGATAATTATCATCACTCTGTTGAATTCGAGTTTCTTGACGAAGATAGTATTTGTACTTTAAAATTAATTTCATTACTTGACACTGGTAGTCCAATAAGCTTTATCAAAGAAAGATTTGTTAACTTATCATTAGCAAAACTAGTAGAGGAATCATGTTTGAAATACCACGGTATCAATGAATCAAAGTTGAAAGTTTTATGCATAGTAGAAGTCAAATGTATTTTTGAAAATGAAGACAGACCTCTATTGTTATACATTGTACCTAATACAACTATGGACTCATCTTTTGTTTTTGGTAGAGATTTTCTTGAAGCTTTTTAATTGAAAATTACTAGAGTTACGGACGGTAACTTTTCCAATGTTACATTAGAAATGTTGAAGATAGATATTCCAACAGTTGAAACGACAACAGACGATATGACTATAAATGACAAAATTCCTTTAGAAAATCAACTCGAATTGTAAGACATTTATAAATCAATATACTTGGAACCTGAAAGACCTGAAAACCGAACTCTAAATAAAATTGAAATCTCATCAACCATTTCAAACCTCGGAGATTATCATTCGTGGAAAAACAAGAAGTACAAACAATAACTGATGATCTATTAAAACGTGGTATTATAAGACCTAGTGAATCATAATACTGTTCTCCAATTGTACTGACAAAACGAAAAAATGGTCAAACCCGCATGTGTGTAGATTATAGATCATTGAACAAAATTATTGAAAAAACCAACTTTCCTTAACCTTTGATTGAAGATGACATTGATGTAATGAAAGGAAATAAATATTTCAGCTTGATTGATTTGAAAGACGGGTTGCACCATATTAGAATAGCTAAGGATTCCATTAAGTAGACCTCCTTTATTACTCCATTGGGACAATTTGAGTATCAATTTATCCCATTTGGTATTAAAAACAGGACCAGCAGTTTTAAAAAAATACGTAAACGATATTTTCAAAGAATTGATTCGATCCGGCGATGTTTTAATTTATATGGATGGCTTCTTAGTCGCTTCTGAAACGATGGAACATCATTTGCTTATCCTCAGAAAATTATTCAAATTGATCGTTGAAAATAAACTAAAAATGAAACTGTCAAAATGTTCCTTACTTTTTGAAAAGATTGAATACGTAGGTTATCTTATATCTGAAAATGGAGTTAGTCCTAACAAGAAAGGAATTGAATTAGTTATGAAATTCCCTGTTCCAAAAAAATATTCATGATGTTCAAAGATTTATTGGTTCCTATTCCGTAAATTCATTAAACTTTTTTTTCAATAATCACCAAACCTCTATAAGATTTGACTCGAAAAGGCGTTACTTTCAATTTCGGGACTAAAGAACTGGAATCAATGGAAACCTTGAAAGAAGCTTTGATTAATTCTCCAATTTTGGCAATTTACGAGGCACAAGCAGAAACTGAACTTCATTTCGATGCAAGTTCTTACAGTTTTGGTGCTGTTTTGATGCAAAAGGGTAAACATCTCAAATTTCAACCAGTATATTATTTTTCAAAGCGTACAGTTGATGTTGAAAGTCGATATTATGGTTTTGAATTGGAAATGTTAGCAGTAGTTTATGCCTTGTGACGATTCCGTATTTTTTTGATCGGTGATAAATTTAAATTAATCACTGATTGTAATTCCTTGGCACTGGAATTGAAAAAGAAAGATATAAATCCTCGAATTTCCAAATGGGTTATGGAAACTCAAAACTTTGATTTAGAAACAGAACACAGAGAGGGTAAACGAATGGCTCACGTTGATTGTTTGAGCAGGATTGATTGTGTTTCAGTTATCGAAAGTAATTCATTTGAGAAAAATCTATTGGTTACTCAAAATAAAGATGAGGTTATTGCTAATATTAGCAAAATGTTGGATAAATCACAAGGTAAATTTTGACCGCTCACCTGAAGACAGAGCAATGCGAGTTTTCCAGAGTGGTATCAGGCGTTGGATGCAGAACTCTGGGTGGACTTTCATAACTTTAGTATGGCAATCAAAAGCTCATGCGAAGTGGTGTCAAAGGCCTTCTTGTAGTCCACCCAGGCTATTGAAAGGTTTCGCTTATGCCGGATGGCATCCTGGCATATGCACCTATCGATGAGCAGGTTGTCCTTGCATCCCGCGATTCCCCGCTTTGAGCCCCTTTGCTCGTACACCTCCTCCCATACAGGCTGGACGTGGTGGAGGATAAGGTTGCTCAAGATGGAGATGAACGCCTTGTATACTGTGTTGAGGCAGGTTATAGGGCGGTAGTTCATTGGATCAGACAAGTCTCCCTTCTTAAGTATCAGAACCGTGCGTCCCTCAGTGAGCCAAGGTGGAAGTGGTTCTCTACCCATCAGAGAGAAAGTGAAGATTCTGGCGAGGTGTTGGTGGGTGGAAGTAAATTTCTTCCACCAGAAGTTATTCACGGCATCCATTCCTGGAGCCGAGAAGTTCTTTCTGCTAGAGAAGGCCTTCTTCACGTCACTTTCTGTGACTGAAAGAGGTCCATCCACATGTTACATGTTACACGTAGGTAGTGGTCACAAAACTCTTTAAAGAGGCCTAGGGCCGGAGTATCTCCATTTAATGGCTTCAACGTTTCATAGATATCATTCCAGAAACGTTCTACCTCTTGGACGGGTGGCGGAGATTTAACGACAGGCGGAGGTGGTCGAAAGAGACGGGTGATTGAGAAAGGTGGAGTTCTCCCTCACGGCCCTGCTCCTCTTGAGGAGTTTTTTCCGGGCTGTGGATAGCGCCCATACACTATCGACCGCGTCCTGCTTAATGGTGAGCAGCACGCTTCTATTTAGTGTGTGATGCGTTTAGTGTGTGTGTTGTATTTGAGGCTGCACGTTATTCAACGAACTTAAGAAGTGATAGCTCGCCCAGATGCGATGTATTCCATCACTCACTGAATTTTCGACGCCTGTCGTCTCGCCTGCGTGATCTTGGCCTCCAACTGTTCCAGCCTTTTTGCTGCTTTGTCTTCCCAAGAGATGTTCTTTTGGGAGTGAGCCATGATTTTGGCAGCAGCATAGACCACGCAATTGACCGCCCAAAGGTCCGACGTCACCGTCCTTTCGGACATTTATTATTATTATTATAAGATTCTCAAAACAATAAGAACGTCGTAAATACAACTGTATCATCTCTTTTTAGCAATGTCTTACGCTTTCGTATCTCACTGAGATATAATCTTCGATGGAAAAACGAGTAAATTAGTCAAAGAAGATACTTAATGATACACTTGCTTCTGCATGAAAAATTTGACGTTCACGCATTTTATTTCTCAAGAAGTTACATGGAAAGAACTTTAGAATACCCAATCAAATGCGACCACATTTTTTAAAATCATCGTATCAATAGTCACCAAGTTATAGTATCGGAAAGATCACCCTGCAAACGTTACATCGCGGCTTCCGCCTTGGTACCACTTTTACGGTATGATTTTAAAGACATATCCATGCCAAAAAAAGGGTAGGGCGTATTAAGGTCTAATGGGATGTTGAAGCGTAAAATAGCTGGGAGAATGTTAGAGTATAAAAGAGGAAGAAATAAAAAGGTATTTCGGAGTACGGAACAGTACAGTCTTAAGGTATTAAGGAGGTTCCACTGCGACTGTGTGAGTCAACATAAATACTGAGCTCTACATTTTGTTTGCATTGTTTAACCAAATACTGTTGTCCCTGATGAAAAGCTATAAATATAAGAGAACAAAATTAAGATAAAATGCACGCAAACTATTCAACGAACAGGTATACTTTTACTGAACACTTTATTTCACGTCATTTCTATTGAATGAACGCATTAAGATTCCGGTGTCCATAGTTATTTGCTAATTACTCAAAAACTAATATGAATTGGTGCCTTAATTTTGCAACCACTCGATGTTCAGGGAATATTCGCTTCTGTTAACGGTTTTTCGTGAAGATAGCTTTAGTAGTAGACAAATAATTACCTATTTGTAAACATGTTTCACCCATTATTGCCAGTCATACTACGCTTTTTCAAATTCATTTTGCGAAAAAGAGAAGCGTAGAAATGTAGAATTTGGTATGTTACATCAAAGAATGCGTTTTACAAAAATCCAGAAAATGTACATAATGACATTTCACTGTGGAACCACTCTATGGGACGACGATAGATACATCTCGTCAAATATTACGCAACTCCCCTTACTGAGAAAACCTCCTGGAAATGAGTAGCTTATCATTCAAGGAGTTACGGAGAAAACTATTTTTCATTTCCTCCCATTCACAGCTCGTCTCCTTCCATCGGTAGAGCGTTGAAACTCCACGCTGTCTCGCGACTTGGTCCTTGAAAATACCTCCCTCCTTTTCCCCAGCCTCGCAGACTGAAGAACAAGTAATTGCCACGGTAACCAATCTCCCCCATAGCACAACCGCTTCCACGATATCTCATCGGGTGCCTTGATGAAATCCTTTTCTAAACCCCTCGGCGTGCACCTCAAGAGTCGCCCTGGCTGCGAGGGGGTTCCACGACGGGGAGAAAAAGTTTTCCCCTCGCACGCTCTCCACCCTAGCAATATGCATCCCTTCGTGGGGGAGTGGAAGAACTTTTCCAGCATCCCCACCCCTTCATCCCCCCACAAATATTCTCCTCTATCTCTTCCCTGCATGAGTCCCCTCTAAACTTCACTGCGGCATAAAATAAATAAGTGACCATTAAATACTCTCACATTCATTAGCATCCAAGTAGGCAGGAATGATTGTCCGTAAACATTCACGTTCAATTGCAAGCAAACATGCTCGCAAAGTTCCATAAAATTAAAATGGACATTAAGGTGGTATAAATTAAATAAATGAACATTAAATACTCTCGTGTGCATGTGCATTTGAATGTGCCGGAATAATTGCACGTGAAAAGGCGCGCGTTCTTGTTAAAAATATGCTTGAAGAGCTGCACGTACACTTGCTCAAGCTCAGGTGCACTCTCGCACGCTCGCAAGCACACGAGAAAGCATATCCTTCCCTCCTTCTATTCCTGCATGAAAACGTACATGGTGACTTGCCTCCCTTGCGCCTTTTTCTCCCGTCTCCTCCTATTTACTGAATCTTTTCACCACTTCTAAATTCTCGCGGACCTATCCTTCCAAATCTTTGCTTCCTCCCTGAAAAAATAACCTCTCTCTCTCTCCTTATCCCTCGTAGCAAGCAACCCGCTAACCCAAACCCACCAACTGACAGAGAGCACAAGAACAATCATGATATTTCAACAGCCTATCTTAAGCCCGCACTCGTCGTCCATCACGCCAACACTCAAATAACTAAATTTATCCTCTATCCCTAAGTAAAAAAACGAACATAAAGTACTTATACGTACGCTTGATTAAATCCGCGTTTTGTTGCACGCAAAAATGCACAAAACATTTCGCTCACAGTTACATGCAAACATACGCGTGAGCGTGCTCGCAAACTCACTGAGTGATAATGGAATAGAGGGCAGAGGATATAATGACCACCGTTCAAATCGTAAAATCATTATGCTTGCATCAGAGAAGTAACAGTTGCAGCAGGATATGGTTTTTTGGGTGTTCTAATGGATAAGAACATATTGAGCTATGCACCCCAAAATCTTAATCATGTGGTTAGAGCAGGCAATCATTCCCGAGGCAAGATTCGATCACGCAACCTTTAGGCCACCTTGTGTCATCAAAATAGCCACCACGGTTGGCTCATAAAACGCACATCTCTGCCTCACCATTCAGCTACGAAAATTATAAATTACACGCCATACACATCTGACTTCCTGTTCATTGGTTACACTTGACGTACAACTTTAGCAAGAGTGCCAAAACGTATATGGTGGTAACAAAACTTGGTGGCAGTCTACTTCGCGAATCGTGGCGCCAAGAAAGTGGAGGTATGCGTGGAATGGATCGGCGAAGGAAGCTAATTCAACATACGTTGACATAGCTCGCAACAAATTGGAGAAGTCCACCTAAACTATTGAACTGAAGAGCCATAGACGGCTGTAAAGCTATGTGAATAACTTTAAAATTATTAGAGATAAGATTACCTAAATATTTTGATATTGCAACGAAGGCTAGCGACCTTGGGAACCCTGTGGTATTCAAATGAGGACATTACCTTACGTGCGGAGGCAGTTTGTTGGCAGAGAACTCTTCCAATAAAAAGGGGCTTCTTTGCATCTTCCACCATGTTTCGCGACCACAATACCATAGTTTTGTTTGTGTGTTCTTCTACTTTAACAAGCAGTCAAGGATCGCCTTTGGAGAGAGAGGAAATGTCATTTAAGTTGGAGCAAAACGTCATTAGCAGGCAGTCAAAACAAAACGTTGAGTACAACAGGCAAACTGATGTGTAACCTTCAAAAGTCCTAGGATTCGTGGTTGATGATGGAATCATGTTACAGCTAAAGTTTTCAATACCATAAAGTTTTATGAGGAGCTATCCCCAAAATGAAATAGTCAACAAGACCACTCCCTCATTTCCTGATAGAGAGAAGTCATTCATAATGAACGAAAGAAGTGACAGGTTACATTTTATTGCGATTAATATTCCTCTGTTGATACGTCATCATATGTGCATTTTTTTAACACAGCGAACAAAAATAATTGAATAACGTGGGTAAATTCCATTGCAGCTTACTTAAACCATTACAATGCTAGACTAGGTAAAAATGAACGAATAAAATAGCAGCGACACATCTAGCACTAATCAAATTCCGTCCGATCGGAAAATGGACCGCGCAAATTCCCATTTTTGGCTCAGAATACGGAATTTTAATTTAATGATGAATTATTTGTAAAAATTTATCCCCATTAAAAGAGACTCGCCTCGAATGAATAATCACTCCAGTCAACGGTATTTTTCGAGGAATTTCCTCTCAAATTAATTACTCTTACAAATTCTCCTAGTCTCTTTTATTTGTTTACGTCCCGGAAAATATTTCTTTCATTTTTCCCTTACCCTCCTTCATTTTCACCAAAAAATAAATTACTTCTTTTTCTTGGAAAACAAAATAGCTTGGAAATTATGGCTTCTACTTGGAAAAGTCTTAATCATCCACAAGCCTTCCGAAGGCAAAGCATACGACGCGATCAGTATATGTACATCAAATGAATGGCTGAGAGGAAAAAAAGAGAATTTCCTTATAAAATCCAAAATTTCATTTAGTCAGGTCGAGTACATTGTAGCAAACTACAAAACACCGAGAGAGGTAAAAATTTGAAATTTACGAAGCGCATTCAACATTTTCACGGGAGCTTAACGTACGAAAAGGCGATACTAATGTCATCATCAGACATTTGGCGTATTACACAACGTAACTACTTCAGTGTTTTTAGATGAAAAAACGACTATTTAAATTGCACCGCGGCCTCAATTTTACCGATTATAAAGCGTTTAGGTACCTACAATGGAAAACCCTGTTGACGCTGAAATATGATTTCTACAATTAGTTTTTAACCGTTAAAATACTAATTTCCTAGTTATAACAGTTAGAAATGGTTCATAGATTTAAAAAAATTCTATTGGTAATACTCTGAAAGTATTGCCAAAGCTGTTTCTCATATGTCTTCTGAGTTTTTCAATCACAGGAAATGATGTTTCAACTTTATCGATATTCTCTGAACTGATTCCTCGGTAGGCATTAGCAATTACAGGGCAATATTCATTTTTGTTACCAAGTTGATCAATGCATACATAAGCAAAAGTTATAAGTTATATAGGCTTAAGGCATGAGAAACAGTTTTAGGCTAGAGATTGTTAGTGTGACCAGACATTTTCCAACAAGCGCCGGCCTACGCAGTAGTCATATGTTATTATATCATTTTGGGGATGAATATAGTGAATAAAATATAATAAAACTAATTTATTTAAAGAGCAGATTCACTCGGGGCCTTTGAGACTTAAAGCGCTGATATCTGCATTATATGATTCCAATGGCGTTGGTCCAAGCAACATTCCTATTAGAGTTGACCAGTTTTGTGAAATAGGTTGCGTACTCATTTGCTGTTCATTAGACATTTTGCATAATATGCAGAAAATCTGAAACGAAGCCAGTGCAGTATTTGGAAATTCGGAGGCAATCGTCCAGACGGCCAAGTTCGCTAAAGGCGGAAAACTTGATCCTAATACTGTTAGTTTAGCAGCGTACCACACGTAAAAGGTAGCGTTTGGACGGTCACCGCCTCATACCTTCGAGCATGTAATTTTTGTCCGCCTACCTAGGAAATCTGACATTTGTCCTTTCAACACAAACATTACATATCCCAGTACATATTTAAATCCATTCACTTATTCCACCCCATTAAATCACCCCACCTACTGTACCTGTCCACTTTGACTGATATTCCCCTTCCAATAGTCCCCACCTGAGATCCGAAATGGGGACTATTATCCCTCTGGATTACTTTACCGGGAGGAATGGCATCACGTCATGTATTGGTGAATGCAAGGCTGCATATTCTATAGAGAGCAATTTTGTGGTTTCAAATGGCCTTCCAAATTGCAGTACGCAAGCCTATTCCGTGAACTTCACTATCAACTGTTCACTATTCCCTTAGCTCCACATGCTAAGGCAGCTGATACCGAACCGATCTCATCTGCGTCACCAATGCCTACTACCTCTCAGCAGTGGAGCCGGGTAGTTTGGGTAGCATGTAGGGTGTAGACAATTCTCCTCTAGTTCCAGATTTTTGATGTGAATGCGAAAGAACATCTTATGGTTCGTTCTCGATTTCATGTAAGGTTTTGCCGCGACCAATATTTGTGTACTTTCGAGGGTCTCGTGTGCAAAAACTATAAGGATTAAAGAATATCTAAAACTAATAATAGATAGCTCGTTTTGTCGACTACCAGAAATAGTTTGTCGCGAGTGGAGGGGGCTTGCGAGGTGACGTCACAGCGCTGCGCGTGGGGGTCTAAATTTGGGCTTGTGTGGGCACGGCGCTCTGTTCAGTTGTATCTCCGGAACGAGTTGGTCGATTTTAGTAATCGAGGTGTCTACGGAGAGCTGAGAACGTTAGTTAGACGTTAATAACACAATAAATATAAAATTAACATTGGAAATCAGAAAATATTAGTTATTATCGACCAATTGTTCATAGATTAGCCATTTGTTCTAATGATTTCGACGAATAAATGTTATGTTTAGCGTAATTTTCTTTCTTTCATTTCAAATTTCTTTCTGAGAAACAAAATAAAAAATCTCCCAATATAGCGAATAACGCATGTAATTTCGCATTCACGAAATGAAAATCCGACGGGAGTATCAAGTATCCATGTATCCTACTCCATGTATTTTTTTTCATTGGATATATTTTTCCAAAATCAAGAAAATATTTGCCGACTCTTGGCCCGAACTTACGAACCTCAGATTGAGAGTCTAATACGCTACCTCTGGGCCACCCTGGCCCCTTAACTTGACGTACCGATAATTTTACATTAATATTCTTAAATCCTCCTCATTATTTCCTCTACTATCCTCAATATTCACACTAGTACTCTCCAACTATATTTTATCCTCTTTTTTTAAGCAAATATTTTTGAACCATTCATCGCAGATTTCCAGCATAATTATTCGGCGTTCTCGCAACCAATAATCTAAAATGCGTCCCACATGGCGCCATAATCTGTACTTGATTCAACTCATGCCCTTTTCCTTTGTGCAAAAATTCCACTGCAGCAAAATAATGTACAAAAACGTTAAGGCGACGGTCTTCCAGCAAAATAACGTAAAAAAAAATAAATCCACCTTGAACGGGACTCGAACCCGGATCCCTCGATATAGCGCCGAGTGTTTTAGCTTTATTGGTGGATCCGGATTTGAATCCCGGTCAAGGTGGATGATTTTTCCCCTGTGGAATTTTCGCACTCACGTGCAACTACGGGTGACTCCGTAAAAGTTATACCGCTGCTTGTTCGCGGAACACTCCTCAGCGTGACTAAACCCTAATGTCTTTTTGATATCCTCATCGAATTCGGGTGGTGAATAGTTCAATTTTAAAGATTGGTCCATCGCAAAAAGTATCATAAATTCATTCATCGAGAGGTGAGCAGGGATTGAAAAGGATATTATCATCGGGATCAAAATTCCCACGCAGGCGTCCCGCTGAGCGAAAAATAGCTGGAGGAATATAGGGAGAGTCGGGTAAGAAGGAATGCACAAACAGAAGTGTTCTTGCCGACCATTCGCTCGACCGCGATCGGGTATGGGAATTAGATGAGGGCTTACAGCGAATGGATTAGCTTCCCACCATGAATAGACCTCACTGATCATGCCCCGTAGGGTGCTGCCAAATTCCTATACACGTCCCCACGAACAAGTTCACTTCTCCCCCATCATCCTCTTGTCTTTCTCCGGGACTAACCATCCGTGAGGCACCTTCCGCCCGCTGAGAGTGTCAGCCAATCTCCCTCCCACATCAATTTCATTCATCTCCCATTTGAATCCTTCAACCCCTATTGCCCGCAGATTCCCTTTTGCTAACCCTCATCCTCCACCAATCTCATACCATCATCGTCCCGTCGATGGCGGATGAGAAGGCACAGACAAAAAAAATAATCTCCAAAGAATATTTTTTCCTCCATTTCCACTCACTCGGGCCTCCTTTAGGAAATCAGCTCACTCCATCTCACTCCCCCTCCACCCCCCTACGTCCTTTGGAGATTAGTCAAACTCGTGGAATAATTGACCCCACCCCTCAACAGATTGCACTGCGTTCGCTCTTCCCCATTCTTTTTTTTCTCTCGGTAGCGGGCGCCTGAACAGCAGCTCTTTTCATTCTCTGATGTGTGTTCGCTCCCGGGGCACATGGAGAGAGATCGAAGCGGAGAGAGAGAGAGAAAGAGAGAAAGATTGAGCCTTGTGGGTAATCGCGGCGTTCATTGTGCCGAGCCGTCTGAAAAAGTAGACCGTGTGCCTTTGAGATACATAATTAGGTGGGTAAAAAATTCCATTCAGGCTAATGAGGGAGTGAGCTCAAGGTCTTACCCTTTGTGCGCCGGGAGAGCCCGAAAAGAATTCTTTGACGTTTATCGCGGCGAATATTTTTCGAGGGGTTCTTGAGAAGCACAGCAGGCGAGTTAAAGCTAGGCAATTTACCTTCTCCAAGATATCAGTCCTTGGGTAGATAGTGCGACGCTTGAAGAATGCTTCATCTTGGAGTGGTCGCTAGGGAATGATAGATGACAGTAATATTTATCAGAATTAACTGCCTAGGACGGAAGCTCAAGTTATTTGAAATACCTAAACGAAATTGAATGTGCCATTTCTAGAGACTTCGTCAATCTTAATTTATATTAGTCTTCAACTTATATTATACTTAAAGACTTTCCCTTTTATTGATATTCATTTGTTTGTTGCACATTTTTGTTATTAAAGTCATTTTACTGTTTGAAGCGGCTGAAAATAATGAAAATCACCTTAAAAGTTATATGAAACTCTAATTAGACCAATAATAACTCATGGCAATGAAGCTAGAGTGACAAAAAATCGCACAATTAGATTACAAAAGGATGGAGAACCTCAGGAAAATAACAGAAGTCTCAAAGCTAAGAACAAGACGAAGACATTAAAGTGAACCAAAAATATATCCTGTAGAGCTTATGCTGATATTTTGTTACCCTACTCAGCTAAGTTATAATACTTCAACAAAATATTTTGTCGGGTTACGTCTAATAAGGAGATGAGCATTAAAATCTCATATTTGGTAAAAACAGGTGTACTAAATACGACTATTACAGTAGTAGATAATGCTGCCCTCCCACTTAGCTGAGACATTTATACTACGCTCAAAGTTCACATTTGGTGGTTACTTTCAGCGAATTCTAAACACATCTTCCACTCTCTCAAATGCTTCTTACGTATGACTTTGGCTGATATGATACTCGCCCTTCCAAGAGTATGTCCAGATATTTTTCAGGATAGACCCCCGTAACTCACTTCAAAAGGATAACACTGTCGGAATGCATTATCTCGACTCTAAGTTTTCAAGTTAATAGTTTGCTTGAGTTAAAACGTCATCCATTTTTTCCTGTCATTGTCAAGTGGAACGAAATGATAAACTCATCGGAGTGGCTAGATATAACCCAATCACTTTATGCGTGCGGTTGGAATACGAGGATGTATGATTCGGTCTCGATATTCATAAGGTACATAAACCTTCCCTTGGAAACCCGATATCTACTTGAGGGATGCGATCACTGAATTCCTCGCCCTCCATCCAAAATCCTCTCCAAACTTTCTGCCTTGAGTCAGCTTGCATCAATTCACGATCAAGCGCCATATCGAAATCCCCAGCAGCTTTAGGAGAGCAGAATAAACAGCCCCTCAGTGAAACTCTGTGCTGTGGTTTTGACGTGAAAATAAATTGCCCACCCTTCAAGACCATTGAAAGAGCCTGTCTATCATTACATTTTCCATAGAAGACGATCAATCATTTTATAACCACCTCCATACACTCGTGACATCAGAGCCATTTGGAATTGATAGCGAAATTAATGCCAGGACAAAAATTACACACATGCATACCTATCACGCCGTTCCCATTTGGGGTAGGCACAATGAAAAAACATTTAATTTTTGGACGAAAGGTCTATAAACCTGACTTTACTTTAATCATTTCCTTGCCCTATCCTTGAACACCACTTTTCCTTTTGCTACACTCGTACATTGCTTCATACACGCTCATCTATTCTTAAGACTCCTAATTTTGCAGGATGTGATGATTTACCGCCGAATTATTTCAGTGAAATTCTCTCGGGCTTCCAACCGGGTCAGGTTCTCCATCTCCACTGACGTTTCGATGGAAGACTCTTCCATCGTCCTCAGAGCTCGGATTATCGGGTTTATATATCGGGTATATAAAACCGATATCTTCGACACCCTACATAAACAGCCCTGAAGACGATAGAAAAGTCATCTATCAAATCACCGGTGGAGATGGAGATGGAAAACCTGACCCAGTCAGAATCCAGAGAGTATTTATTCCTAATATTCCTTCTCTTAAGAGTATCTTCCACCAATTCACCGATGAATTTCTCGGTTTACCCCTTCCTCTCACAACATTCGATCCTGAATGACAAATCTGCTTCGTCATTCGATTCTCATCCATTCTCTCGACATCCAACCAAGCCAAGGTCCAAACCAACGAAGCACGCTACCATCACACATGTCCATTATCGAAGTATCCATTCTATATCATTTAATCACCCACTCATTCCTAAACCTATTCCTTCTGCTTTCCCTGCAAAAAAATCTCAGATATCCCCACACCCACTGCATTTAGCCTACTCTTCAGATTGTCGTAGCATACCCAAGTTTAATTAACATACAACAAGTTGGTATTGAGTAACTATACTTTTGTTAAATGCAATTTTTGCTTCGAAGATCTACCATTGATGATAGATAAGCATTTACTATTTGTTCCACTCAACGAACTTCCTTCCAGTATTAGCGCGAAGAACAGGAATAAAGAAAAAAAGATGCACGTTTCCTATCACTTATCAGCATTCCATTGGAATAGCTTCTCCACGCTAAGTTATTGCTTACCATTCCTATTCCTACATCCTCCTCCATACTCATCACTCTTATCATGAATCACGATGCTATTCCCAGCAGAAGAATCTTCTCCAGCGTTTGCAAATATTCACCTTTCCTAGCCAGCGCTTAGTTTTCATGACCTTCTTCAGACGCTAGAAAATGATTTTCACTCATCACCTAGATGATGCAAGTTTTTTCCATTGAGAACTCTATTTTGGTCGGGGTTACATGAGCGGAAGCTGAAGTACAGGTATTTGTGACCTCTGATCAAAGTCGAGGACACGATGATGAATGCTTTGCACTGAGTACCTATTGTTTAGATGAGTGTCACTTCACGTCAATCCGAACTTTTTTGCAGGAAAAAAAACATAATTTGCACGATCACCGCTTTGACGTAGGTTTACAATGAAAAACCTCAACCACAAGTGGTTATAACTTTTCTATTATTGCATTGAATTGAACAAAATTTTTTGTCCTGGAGCAGCGGCTCCGTTAGAACAAAATACAATACAAAGAGAGGAATCATTTTTTTTTAAAAGCATTCACTAACAGGAGGGAATGACAACGGGGGCTCTTCTGAGTGTGAATGTGAAGGACAGAACTTGTGAAACTAAGGATAGCATGTTAAGATTTTTAAAACTGGTCTTCCAATAAAGAGGATGAAAGTAGAACGAGGGATTTGAGGTTTGAATTGAATTGAACAAAATTTATTGTTCTGGAGCAGCAGCTCCGTTAGAAAAAAAACAATAAAAAAGTAAATGAACTCTCATGAGGATTTCATTTTGAAATTACATGTAGCTATGAATAATAATACTAACAAATATATGAAAGAAACAAACCATCAATAAAAATGAATTTTCTATTAAACAAAACAATCATGATTATGACACTCATAACAATAAATAACAATTTACTCTTAAAATTATCTACCAAAGAAATAATAGCATTTACATGTTATTTTTATGAGATTTTGTTCCTCCATTAATAAATTATATAAATTATATTTGAACAGCTGAGGGGTGGAGGATTTTTTTAGATTTACAGGTAGGGAATTCCAGAAGGAAGTAGCCGATACCAAAAATGAATTGTGGTATGAAGTCGATCCATGCCCAGGATAGTATAAATAATTGGGATCACCTCTGGTACAAACAACAAGATTATTTGGTTTCATTACAAACATATCAGTGAGGTATATGGGGTCATTTGCATGAAATAGGCTGTGCAGAAAAGTCATATTATATTAGGAAGAAAGTATTTTCTTCGGGGTTCTGTTTTAAGCCATCCCAACTCCCTGTAATAAGGAGAAACATGCTCATCTCTACGGAGATCAAAAATAAATCTAATGGACGAATTTAAGGCCCTTTGAAGTTTAAAGTTAAGTCCTTTATTCAAGTCGTAAAGGACCAGGGAACAATAATCGAGGATTGGAAAAACCAAGGTTGATATGAGTATTTTTCTCGTATTACAAGGTAGAACATTTCGATGGAATTTTAGTTGCCATAGTAGAAGTATTAATCTTATGACTCATAGTAAGAACATTAATGGTCCATGAAAGGTTATTACTAAAGATAACTCCGAGACTTCGTACCGAGTTTGAGAAAGGAATGTTTTCATAGAGAACTGTAATCGGAGGGGTACCATCAAGGGATACAGTTTCTTTTAGACGGGAAATTCCAAAAATAAATGCTCTTGTTTTGCCTTGAGTTGATAGTAAAACTATTATTTTCAGCCCACTGGCAAATGGCTCTGATATCAGCATTTATGTTGTTAATTGTGTTGTCAAGATCGGAGGGAGGGCAGCTGCAATATATTTGTGAGTCATCTGCGTATAGCATATATTTGGCATGTTTCAGACAATGAGGCAGGTCAAGCAAATAGATAGAGAAGAGTAAAGGTCTAAGAAAAAAAACCTTGAGGCTCTCCAGACGAGATAGATGCCCAGCTAGACTGATCTCCGTTAGAGCCCTTGACAGCTTGGTGACGTTCCAGGAGATATGATATAAACCAGTTTAGGACAGAACTAGATAAGTTTTGATTCCTCATTTTACCCAATAATGTAGCGTGGTTCACTAAAATCAAATGCCTTACTAAAATAAAATAAAATGAGAGTTGTCAACATTTTTTTCTCCATGGCTAACCTTATGTCATCGGTTAGTTTAATGAAAGCAGTTTGAGTAGAAAAATCTTGAAGGAAACCGGATTGATATGGATCGAGGTTTCCACCAAGAGAAAGGAAGTTCTAAACCCTTAGATATATTGCAAAGGAGTGAAATAGGTCTATAGTCGGATGGTTTCGATGGGGTCTTAACTTTTTTAATGGGACGAATAATAGATGATTTCCACAAGGTTGGAAACTGGGAAACAAGAAGGGAGTGGTTGAAAATTTAGAGAATGAAAGGCAGGCATAGTAACAGGATACGATAATTTAAGAATGGAATAGGATAAGTCATCAAAACCGAGTGCATTTGAGTTTGATTTGAACAAGAACTTGTTGAGGTTCTCAGGTGTGATGTGCTTAAAGTAGAAGCTCTTATCGTTATATGGGGTAAGTTGATTCAATGAAGTAAGTGTCTGTCGAGTACCACTGTTCACTGTCGGAGAGGCGGCAGACGAGGTAAAATATTAATTTAGCTGATTTACTCTTATAATAGCAGCTATGGAGTTAACCTGTTGTCGGATTAAACCAAGGTGCCTAAGTTCTCTCCACACACGTTTGGGTTCTCTCAAAGTAGAGAATGTGTTATAGAAATACCGTCGCTTAGATTCTATAACTAACCGTTTGACGCAAGAGAGATATTAGAGAGAATCGTGAATCCTACGAAGAGATGATCACAAAAGGTACTTCATGTTGAACTCTGGACGGCGAAAATAGGCTTTATCACGCGATTAGTAGGATGGTTCTCGGATGAAAAAGTGAAAGAGACGCCTTTTCTCTCTAGCAAGGCCGCATTTTGAACTCGCCGCGATTCATTTGGACGATGAACGATAAGATTTTATCCGCGAAATATATAAAATACAAAGAAAAGAGTCTCGCTTCGTTAGAAACTAGTACGAGCAAACCGAGATCGGAACACAGATGATAGAAGAACTAGATTTCGAGCCGCTAAAAACACAGAGGCAACACGCTAGGCTTCGATCAATTGCACAACTCAGTAAATTGCGAAGGTCCACACGCCCATACGAATCCACGCGAATACTTTTATTCCGCAAAACCTCTGCTCAGGACTTTGAGCCGCCGCTTTGAATCGAGATGATCGATTTATTGATTTGGTTTCAGTTCTGCGTATTGATTTAATTTGCATGACACGCGTTCAGGCGCTAAAACTCCATCTTAAAGGGTGATACGTGATATTGAACTTTAAAATGGGTACACGTGTCACGATGGAGAAAAATAATTTACGAAGAGAAAATTTTCCCCTTTCATTTTCCATTGACTGCTCTAGGAAAAGGTATTCATCCCAGGAAATGCTTAAACCTTAGTTACCCTTATTCAATTGAATTTTCCACAATACAATCCGAGAGCTTCTCGGAATCTCTTTTAATGAAGTGCATACCTGTTTATTTTACTAATGACAGCCTACACATTACCTATCACCTCTTTATTGTCGTCAAATCCTATATTTTGAATGAAAATATTTTTGTTCACATACCTTTTCTTAAGTGATTTTCATCACAATATAAAATCGGACAAAATACAATTATAGCTTCCTACTTTTGTATTTGTCTGATTTCAGTTTCAAATTTTATTAACGTATATTGTCACACAAATAACGTCAACCGGACAAAAATATACTTTCGCTCACAAAAGGCAAAGGAACACCAAGTCTCGCAAACATTCTGTCAGACTTCATGCGGCAAGAAATGGCTACTTCTTCCCTTTATTTTTCAACTCACTGATTAATTATCCTTCCTTTCAATACAGCTGTCTAAAAATCATATAGTACTTGCCGGTTTTTCCAACTTCAGTACGATTTATAACAACTCGGTAAAACCAAACATTCAAGTAAACCATTCAATACGTCCAGGTTACGCGCAGTAAAATATAGAAAGAATTTTGTTTCAGTTATGTCCTACACGAGGGTTGGCTTCAAACTCACTCTTTCATGCTTTGCATCAAATGTTAAGATTTTTCACTCACCCAAAAAAATAATAATTATTTTATTGTCCTCACTATTTTGGATTTTCCCAATAGCAACTTCAAGTTTATCATTAAAAAAAAGAAATCATCCAACATAAATATGATTTAAGTTTGCAGGCAGTTCTAGGTTTAGATACTTTGAAATAGTCACATTGTCATCACGCAAAGAAAACCCATCTGTTTATTGTGATTGAAGACTTCGTCTACATGCATAACGGACTCGAGTTTGATCCCTAACTCGGCCATGGCATTTGAGCCTAGTGGGATTGTAGAATTGATTTATGCAGATCCAATGGTCACACGGGGTGGCAGGAAAAAAATAAAAGTAAAAAATATCACCCACAAGCGAGGATTATAACTAACTCATAGCTGGGATGTCGAAGAAGATAAGAGGGCATAGCATGGAGAAAGAGGATGCAAGAAGACACATATGGTGATTCCAGATGAAGACGAGCAGAAAATGTGAAGAAAGCATTGATGCAGGACTGAAACAGTTCCGTATGAGAAGAATATGAAGAAACTATTACTGAAAAGGAAAAAAATTAATAGTTAATGATGCAATATATCAAAATATATAAAATATTACAGAAAGAGTAAAAATAGAAGAACGGTATTTTGTCGGCATTTAAACAGAATGGATGGCAAAATATTTCGAAGGGAAAAACATAATAAGAGGAAGAGGGAAGAGAGATTTTTAAAGAGAAAGTGATATACATGAAAGTATTCCAAGATAGAATATACCTATATGAAACAGGCTTTAAACGGTCCGAAGAAGGAAAAAAGAAATATAATAAATGAAATAATGTTGTGTAAAATGAAAACAAAAAAATTATAAGGAATTGATAGCACGATGTCCGAAGGTGACCCTAACAAAACAAAAAAAACTATATTGACCGCAAAGCTCGCATAGGTTTCAAGAGCACAGAATTCCACAGCACAAGATTAAGTCGAATTAATGTCAAATAAGAGCACATCCCGGCATATTAACGTTCAAAATGAAGGTTTTCTAAACCGTTCAAAACCGGCGTCTGACATTTCGCCGTCTCGACGCCCCAGCACAGAGCCATCACCGCCGTCACCGAACGCAGATAACGACGTCTCTTCGCATTCCTCCCCGCCCCTCCGCTCGCCCTCCCACCGCCAAATCCCTCTTCACCTGACTTCTCCACCACTCTCCTCTTTCATTCCCCTCCCGCGCACTTGATGGGGGATGAAAAAAAGAGGGAGGGCTCCTTTCGGCTGCGCGGTCCATGGGGAGATGATTTCCAAAACGCGGAGGAGAGATATGATTGCATCATCCCTTCCTTCTCCCCAATCCTGTCGACGAAAACGCTGACGAGTGGGTAACACGCCCCCAACATGTGTATGCGGAAGCAGTGTCGCACTATCGTCGCCGTCATCTACAGCTCCGCAACCCTTGAGACATGATAGGATTGGTGGACAAAGCCGGTGATCAATCGTGGGCGGGTGAACATTTATAGAATTCAAAATTATAGGGACTAAATATCAACACATCATAGAAAACATGTCATATGAACTGTGTTTTAGCCCGTAATAAATCACAATTGTCGCCAGATTTCTAGGCCCTGCCCACTCGGCTAAAATATTTATTTCTTCGGCGATATCTTTCTCTTTACGGTATTTTCTGTTATCATATAATCTTGAGTACACTACGTTATTCTGTATGGCATAAAACATACACGATACACAACCGAGAATGGATCGTTAATATTTAACCAATAAGGCAAGTAGCCATCGAAGACTCCCAAGAAATAGGTAGCAATAGCAAGTTATGTGGGTGACATCATCTTTGAATCTCTACTTCTTAAATTCAAGATAGAGTATTTATAAGCCTTACACATAGCAATGAAAAAAATTGTTTAGGGAAAGTAGGAATGCTGTAAATATTTACTCTGGGACGAAAAATTAGCAATAAAAATATTTAAGTGTGAGAGAATGGAAGCGGCTTAAGAGAGGACTGAACTTCTTCCAAGTCCACAGGCCCTTTGAGCATCCTTCGTACATTCTCCGGAAATCACTCCTTCGTCACACATGTTCTAAGCTCCCGAGCTTAAGTCGAATAGAATGAGATATCGTTATTTATAGGCTTCCATAAAACATCTGGCAGCTGATATTACAAAATAAAACAAAAATAGCAGACTACAGTGCCATCGGAAAATATTAAGGTTATAAGTATTAAGATGCCACGATTATTTTAGAAAACTCAAGGAAGTGAATGTACAGACAGATCAAGGGGTAAGTCTGAAAATTTAGTCAACCATCGACAAACGTCATTTGTCTCACTTGTGCCCTAAACAGAAAATTTCGAACCTATAAACCTCATTTCCGATAACATGGCGGTAACCGCTGAGATAACTCTCAATGTTGTAATTTTTTTGCACAACGAGTACTGACATCTTTTATTACTTCACTAGTTGAAAAGCCTGCTAAAACAGGCTAAAATTCTGAGGAAATAGCCAAAAAGTAATGAATGAAGTAAATATTTAAACAAAAATTAAATTTCGGGATTTTTTAAAATAAAAACAATATACTCTTTGAGAGTTCGTCAGAATTACTTATTTAAAATTTATTTATTTATGTTAAATATGATACGTGTATTTTGAAAAAAGCATACGCCCGCACCATCTGTCAGTTGGTAGAGATCGTGTATGGGAGCTCGATTGCCATCTATTGGCGCACATCTGATTCACTACGCCTAGCATCTGAATTACGTACGCGTAGCCTTTTATATAGTAGATTGAGTTTTATAACTACGGAAATGTGCACCTAGTGCAAGACTAAAATATTTCGCGAACCACGAAGGAAACCTTAAGCCGCTAGAGAAAAAATTCTGTGTGCAACTGATGCGCACTTCTACCCTTATTTTCATATTAGGTCGACAATTTTAGTGTCTTTGTATGTAATTAAACGTTCGCTGTGGCTTATTTAATAGTCGACATCGCCGTAAATGCCAATTATCGAAAAAATAAGGCATACATACTCGCCAACTATGCCGCGCGCTTTGTTAAATACTGCTACTAGCGTACAGGAAGTGTCACAGTTGATGGAGGGATTAGGTTTGGAACTTTTAAGGACTCGGAGGCTTCACGCAAGGCTATCATTACTTGAAGGATTGAGATCAGGTGAGTTTCAGTACTACACGGAGGATATTATTTTGACCCGGCACTACATCTCTAGCATTGATAGGAGTGAAAAAATAAGAGAGATACACTGCCGAGCTGACAGGTACAAACATTACTTCTTTCCTCAAACTATTAGTGATAGTAACAAAAATAGCATAACACTTTCATAAGGCACATCGTTATCGCACTAATCACCTCTGTTCATTTTCCCCTCCTTTTCACTATTCTCCACCCCCCTTTCCATGATGGTGTCCTAAAACTCCCTGCCACACACTTCTGAGGTGGCTCTCAGGGTATTATGTGGATGTAGTTAAAATTCCGCAAGCGAGGAAATTAACGTTAGTCGACTGGTGACAAAAGAAACATAATTTCCCCCTCTACCCCAGAGAACGCAATTTCATACATTTTGTAAAAACATCCACAAACCCCAGTCCATGGCTGGGATCAGGGCTCTTTTTTTTGCGTTTTTGTTATCGTTTCCTCAAATGCAAACCGATCTAGAAAGGGAAATTCTGACAGTTACAGTCCTAAGAACACATTCCACCAATAAAAACTAGTGATTTAAAGCACCTACAAAATTGGATGAAAGACGATCACGTTTTGGCTCTCATGGGCGCGTTTGAAAAATAATGATAACGCAAGCGCACGCGTTATGGAGAAGTGTGATCGCACCCCAGGATATACTAAGACATAAAGACACCAAAACACGAAGAGTCCACCTCTTCCTTCATCACATTTATTTTTTTATACTTATCATCCTTCAATGCAAGATAGTAAGCGAATTCCAAGAAAGCCATTGGGGATTCGAAGAGGTTGAAGAAGTGGGGGGTAAGCACCTCCCAGCACCCCCTAACCACCCCTCTGCCCACGCCATAACCCTTATCCTATTCCCGGCTTTTTCTCTCCCTCTCACTAGAAAGCGTCTTCTTGTGAAAGGATCAGGGAGACAGACAAGCGAACTCGGAATGAGATGATGGGGTAAAAGCAGGGCTGAAAGAGGGCTGGTAAGGGCTTTCTGGGTTTACTTCCGCCATCCGAAAATTCCACCCTTCTACCAGGATTGCCAACCCCCATCCCTAGAAATGAGGACATCATCATCATAGTCATTCAACCAGATAAACGGTAGTTCTATGCACAGACCTGCAAACAATATACCCGAATGCGAGGAGTTTTCTCTGACGTGTCCTTTGCAAAACTATCCACACTAAAGTAGGATAGAATTGAATAAATAAAACAAGCAAAAATATACGCTAAAGAGCAGTGAATAATTGCCAAATGAACACAAAGTTTAATGTTAAAATTAGAAAAGTAATGGAATATATTAAAAAATTGTTTCCTCAAGAGTTAAAAACTGCTCATATAATACAAATGAAAAAGAGAATAATATATTACCTACCGACCTCATAAGCAATGAGATTTTCCAGGACAATAAAAGCGATGCAAAAATACTGGCTCAAGTGGGAAAAAATGTCGAAGGAGGTTGCAAATTTTTATAGGCATAGTTCCAGACAATATATTAATTACTTTCAGAGGTAATGCTTAGTAAATGATGACCACATAAAGTCATAATTGCCCACATGAGCTAAGATTGATCTCAAACATAGATGAAGTACAGTGAATCTAGATAGTAAAAATGTTAACATTTGTAGTGATGAACTCAGTGCGATGATCATATTAAATAAATTGCGTAGATATCTCTTCCATACCGAAGGCCAAAATGTAGTTAGAATATTATGTATACGTAAATTAAATGAAGAATATTTCTCGGAAGACGTTCAGCGTATTTTAATAATGCCAATGAGATACGGGAGAGACGGTTACAGAGTATAAGATAAAGGAAGTATATTGTAAAATGGAGAGATAAAAAACGTCATTTTTTCTGCGGACAATAAGGGACCATGATAGATGCGATAGATACTGTCAATGAAATTTCAACTTTCACTAGGTAGATTAGCCTTGGTACTGGCGTGTACCAATTTCTTACTATTATTACTAACACCTCCCCTCGCTTGATGTGTTTTTCCGCAAGAATTAGTAGATAACCCTCATCAATAAGAATTAGTATTTCATCCCATGGTTAATTACTTAGTAAACTGCAAACATTCATGCCATGCATTGCATTGATATACCTCCTGAGACCTAATTAGACCTCGCTTAACAGCCAGGTGAGCTTATTGGGTTTGACCTTGAACATAGTTGAACATTAAGGTGGTTGGAGCATTTATTGTTTGTGTTCAGATTTGCGTGAAACAACGAATACGAGTTATTATTAGTGACATCTATTGATAAAAGTGAAAAAATTATTTTAATAATTTGGTTTTTTGTCAATTCGATATTTATTAATAATATCATTTCAAATGCACACATTTTCTTCTTAACTCAAAATAATGCATTTAATATTATATTATAATAGTTGATAAAAATACGAGGTATTGCCCAGTCAAAGGTAAAAAAAGGAATCAAATATAATATCATCATAAATTCTGAATACCCAAGTCATACTATGCTTTAATAAAGGCAAAAAATGTAAAAATATAATTCTTGTATCATTTGCATTTTTGCATGTATGTATGGTGATTGCCAACGAATAAACGGATGTAGTTAAATGAAATGAGGTCCTAGAATTTATTTTTGACATAAAAATTTGTTAAAATGTACACTCAAAGTCCCTTGACTACGCGTTCCATCATCCTTCGTCTCCCATGGAACCACCATGTACCACAAACAAGGGATATGGCGCCTATCGCGGTGCTCTATCGATTCAGATGTTCGGAGAAAGTGAGAACGGTTGGCAACCCTACAAACTAACCCCCTTGGAGAACTTCCTCGTATAACTCCGCCAACCTCTTCCTAAAACCCCCACGGTAGCCGAGAGACCGCCGGGGCTCCCACCAACCAACTCCCGGCATTTCCCTTGCCGTCTGAGGATTAAGTGTGGAGGTTGGCGACGGAAGAGGGGGAGGTTTGGGTGGGGGGAGGATGGCGTAAATCACAACTCGGATGTCTGTTTCGGTCAGATATGGCTGGAGTTGGGAATATTTGTGCGGGGATATTGGGGTGGGTGGGGGTGTAGCGGGGGGGGCGGGGCGGGGAGGAGAATTAGGGGAGCGATGAGATTGGGGCGAGGATGGCGTTGGGGATCTGGTGATGCGAAGGAAAAGGTGAGGATGAAAGAAGAGGCGGGAGAGAGAGAGAGAGGAGAAGAAATTGGACTGCCTCAACCGCGAACACTTTGGGCGAGAGTCGTCCTTGGGGCCGAGGATAAGGCCGACGCGAGCCCTGCGCAATGCAGCTCATAAAACATACGGCGTGCGCCTGAAAACTAAACCTATGGAAAATGCATGACTGCTTCGTTATGGAATATTTTTTTCTATCAATTATTTACGCCACAGATATGTGAGGTTTCATGCACTCAACCTATCAGTGAGTCCAATAACACGCTTAATTAGGTAATTTGCAAACAGTAGGATAAAAAGGCACTATTAAGCACTATTTCACTGATATGCATTAACTTTACGTAACATTGAAAAATCACTCTGCAATTACAAATAAATTTAAAAAAAGACTGGTTAAATCTTCAGATACAAAACCAGTTGTATTTTAAATAAATCTGCGTGAAATAGGAAAGAGATATTTTCATTGTTACATCATGAAATAATTCCATAAATATGAGCATAAAAATGTGTCTTCTTCTAGCATTCGCTTCAGCTTATTTCTTCCTCTACACAAAGCCTTAACTGCATAGCATAGGTTTAAGATTCTTTTACTTTACTTTGGAACATATTTTATCCAACGCGAATTCTAATTAAAAAGTTTTCGAATAAGGATTTCTCCTGTCCTGAATGCAAAGAATCCACACAATGCGTAGAAAAAGTTACAAAATGGAGAAAACGACGCAGGAGTGAGGGTTTCAAATATATCAAAGCACTAATTGAATTAAGAATTGTAAAAGTGACTAAATGATTTATATGAAGAAGATAGATAAACAGTATATGCATAGATAAACAGTATATATCCCTACGTGTTATGTACTTTTTTGAGAACTGTAATCATAAGTGACGATATGAGCAACAAAAATAAACAGAAATGCACAAGATATAAGTATTGTCCACTTTCATAAAACATATTAAATTCCATCTGAATATCAAAGGAAAAATATTCACGCATCAGAACGGCATTAAAAGAGTATAAATACTATTAAAACATATAAATAAACAATTTCGATTTTAGCGCTAAAATGAGAAATTGTCACATTCCACCAACATTATTATCGATCAACATTTGGAGCAAAAAATTGGTCTAGCTGAGGGGGATAAATATTGTTTGAGTTCTATCATTCCAATAAAGAATGATAGAACTCAAACTTCTGATAGTAGATAGAACTAAAATATTTATCTTAAGGCCACAAGAGAATCAATCAACACCTCCAAGCATTCACTATAACTGAGCATTATCATACTACTATGGTAATGAAGTACAGGACAAGATTGATTCCTGCTCTAAGGAGATTTTTGTAACGAAAATGTAACTATGGTGTAGGTATTGTACATCACAACTGGTTTTGCAGAAGCCACGTGCCTCGAGAAAATTCCCCGGGCCACTACCATCAAAACATACAGAGAAGGCCGTGGAACTGCATAGATGCCAGCGTTTTACCTCGCACGGGTCCCTGCCTTACACTCACGCTGATTATGTAGTTCATAAAACACACAGTGTGCAACTAAAAACTAAATTCATGGAGAATACATAATTGCATAATTTTAAGAAGTTTCATTTCCATTTATTATTTCAGCCATTTTTGTTAAATTGGATTTCATGATGGTAAAGTTGCAATGAGCTCAGGATCACGTTTAACTACCAATGCGAGCAGAGGGTAAGAATAAAAATGCGTTGGAGCATAGAGGAGGCCGCATAGCGGAGTAATTCGTGGCGGACTGAGCCATCTCGATATCGTGGCAACCATTCAAAAAGCCACCACCCTAAACTTCAACATTCCGCGATGCGGCTGAAAAGTTGAATTGCAGGGAGAAGGCAATTATCCCGAAACATGGCCGTCACTGTATGCACGGAATGATAGGGGGTGGTGCGCCTCCTCCCCTCCCACACAACAAAACCCGGACGAATTTCTGTGATTACTCCACCTTGAGTCCCCCTTCTTAGCACTCCAAGGAGCGTAAGCCCATGTAAGTGTCTCTTACCTTCTCTTGGTAACGGAGCAGCCGTGGCGCTAATAACACCCCCCTCTCCTTTCACACACACACAGACTCAGCGGTCGACCCCTGCAAGAACAATGGGAAGAAAAGGGTTAAGACTCTTCTTTTATTCCGACCAAGAGGGTAGACATTGTTTTTCACGCCCGGGAGGACACAATGCAGCGGGAATGTGCGTGAGACACACGCGTGCGCACTATCACGCAAATGCACCGATTTGTCTCGGGGGCAGACCGTCTTTTGTCTTCACCACGCGTGTGCCAACTCACAGCGGAATTGGCATCACCGGTGACATTGCCGTTCCGTTTTCTTTCGTGCGCAGCTCTACTTAGGGTTAGGTCCACGGAGACATACCCCGGCGCGTCTGAACAATAGAGCATCACCTCCCGCACTTTTGTTTCCCCCCTCTCTCTATTTCTCATTGTCTCCCACCCAAATATACACAGCCTTTCTCAGTTTTTCCATTTTATTCCCCGCGGGCAAATCTCCCCCTCTCTTTTCTTAGTGCAATCCTCACGTACGTTTTTGATCGACTCCACAGAGGACTACAGTCAGTAACTAAACTTAACCGTACAATGTGAGATTTGGTTATTTCCTGGCGCTTTTTGTGCAGACATTCCTCTTGGGTCTTCTACCGGGTCAGGGGAGGCAATGCTGGCCTGCTAATTGAAATGACGGCAAAAATTGAGAAATCTGTCAAGAAGAGAGCAATTGACAAGTAAACTTTAATTAAAGATTAAAGGCAAAATTCCTCTACTTTTATACACGGTTTGGATAAATCTTTTATTTAAATTGAGAAACCTCACCAGGTGGAAGACCTGAGATCCACAAAATTTTCGAACGTATTCCCATCACTAATTTTAGACCAGTTTAAGGAAAATATATTACAGATATCCACAAGATTTTAAGAAACAGTTACGTCAAGGAACGATTAAGTTAGTTAACAGTTACGTTTAGAAACGGTTAAGACGTGACGGTATTTAGCCTTGCGACGAGTATATTAAAAATAAATAAACACAATTTTCCATGCAGGATCTAGGCGTTTTCAATGTAGTTAAGGTCTTAAGTATTCGATCAATTCAACAGGTGTGGGGAAAATTACAACTTATTAATTAATTAATATCGACAACGACAAATAAGCCTCCTTCTTCAGTGGTGTAAAACGGTGGACCACCGCCGTGGACAAAAGTGCCTCCGGCGCCCACATGAATATTGGAGGAATTTTAATCCTGGGTGTTTGGCAAGGAGGTGCAATTCCACACAAGTAGCAAGCAGCACTCGTTCCACTTCAAGGCCCAACCCCACACGCAATACCGACCACTACGCACGAACCAGAAGCAGTCCTCTCAAAACTTTAAAGTTTCCATACATTGCGATTCAATTTAATTGCGTTCATGAGTTGTTCTGACTTATACCATTGGCAACATTTGAAAAAAGATTTGCCGATTTGCAACTCACCATTTCACTCGCGTATGTAGTGGTAGTAGGTATTTCGTGATCTGGTGTCGTCGACGATCAAACTCGTTTAGCATCTCACAATTCGCCTTTAAGTGGATTATGTAGGTAGTTTAATAGGCGTACATTCCAAGAGTAATATTCAATAGTGGAGTCTACTAATTTGGAATACATGTGCTAAATAGACCATTTTATCATAAAATCCTTAAAATGAGGCATATGCTATCAAGGTCATTGCTCAGAAAGTCTTCAGGTTTCCCTAGAAGCCTAGCTTGTTGCACACTGCCCGGTATCTATCACATTGTCAGGATTTGATGGACAGCAAAAGAAACGTTGAAACCAATCGCAATGATTTTTTCGCTCATCTCGTAATGGCTTTCATTATATTTCAGTTTATGATCAGTACATAGTTTTAGATAATAAAAAATGTCATCATCTGGATATGGGTGACACAGAAGTGGTTTACTGAGTGTGATTATGACTGGCAGCGAGGAGTACACAGTATTATATATAAATAAACATTATTAGTTAAATTAATACTTCTGAAAACCTGAATATGAAAGTTATATGCATACATTAATGATAACTATATGAAATACACATTGACATGAAATATTAGCACGAAATTGCACTATATCCCTATAGTGTTGGTATTTTGAATTAATTCGAAGCGCTTGTATGAATACTTAACCAAAAAACGAGTCAACAGTCGGATAACGGGCGTCAGGTGTCGCGGGACGATATGCTTCGCGAGACTACCCGCCATCCATACGAGGTGTTCCACTTAAAAAAACGGAAAGCCTTATCAAGGTGGAACTATGTCTGTTGATAAAAAACGGTCAAACACGAGGGAGTGATTCACAATGATATGATTTGTAGTATCAACCTCGGTGAATGAAGAACAAAACCAGAATGAGAGGAGGCTTGCAAAGTATTCCACAGAGGGGATTCGAACCCGTCTCATTTGGGGTTGCAAAGGTGGCAGTACGCTTTAACCACTCCTGCTACAGGGGTCGGCCTCCCGGTCCTTTCATATCCCGACGCTCCTTCTACCCTCTCATCCATCCCCCAGATTCCAGTCCACTCTCGAACCTTCCCACAGCCCTCGCTGGAAGATGCCGGTGCACAGAAGTGATGCTTTGGACGCGCGGTGGCACGGCGGGAGAAATAATGACGAGGAAAGATGAGCGTTGGTGGCGAGGAACGAGCAGAAAGACGCGGTAGGGTAATGCTTGAAAGCTCCCCTAGTCGCTGTACGGTACGAGAGTGCAATGCGGGGGGATCTCATGGCATGAGTGGGGTCGAAATTAACGCCGCCTTTCTGCCGAGAGTAAAGAGCTTCGCATTGTTCAGCACCTGCCCTCTCAACCCCAGGCTTTTACTTCTCTCTCAGATTGAACGCCAAAGCCGAAGGTCCACGGAGAGTTGATCCCTCTGGCATGGATAATTTGCGGTAAGGGCTCGGAAGAAAATCCCGGGGATGAATTCAACTGTTATGATTCAAGCAAGATGCAGCATTTCACGGTTTTAGGACAAATGCATTACCTACTACTATATACACCACACATATTGATAGATGATAAATTAGCCTTTTTAGGTGGGTCAATATTGAAACTCTTCCACCTAGCCTCTTGTTATATAACAAATCAAAATATAAGCTTTCATTTTAACCATAAAAAACATATGTAAAGCTTGATCGTGGAAGAAAAGAATTTTAATAAGTTTTCAGAAGAAGTTCATTAGGCTAAAATTTGTCAGTCGAAATATTTACAACTAGGAAAGAATAACCTATATTCTTATGGTTCATAAAATTTACGCACTATAAAGTACTATGATATAATATACATTATTAACCAAAATAAGAAAAACCAAAACATTCGTGGGAAAAAATCAAGGATTTGGCTCTAATCCTTGAGTAAAAACCCACTGTAGGAGAGTACTCGCACCAGAAGGGGGGGAGAAGATGTGGAGAAAATATGCCTCACAAAATCTCCCTGTATTTTCATATTCATGATGCAACCTGAGTCATAAAGACCGTATAGAACAATACATTGCAAGAATTAAAAACTAAATTCTTTCGGCCATCCAATGTATAAAATTTCAACCGTATATCTTGAGCACAAGTATTTTTAAACAATCAAAGAAAAAGAATATACACCGCCATCATTGTCATCACTTAAACCATATATTCACGATTCATATTCTCTTAATTCAGTATACTCATAGAAAACCTAGGATGCAACCAAATACAATTAAAATTCTATGCACCCCATTGCAGACTATGATTTAGAACAGAGCTAGTGGTAATCTGAGGAAATTAATTCACAATTATATTAGAATTATTTCCAATGAATTAATTATCAATGTCTATTTCTTTAGTGATGCATTTTATTTCACGTAACATTTATATAGTGAAAACAATGTATCTCTGAGGGTGAGTTAGACGCCAGAAATTATACAAACTCAGCCTTAACGGCACGAGCAAAGCAAACACTGTAATTCCACAAACAATATTTGCTTAATCTTTGCCTATTTTTCTGCCAGTTATTTTCCAAATTTCAGCGTTTCCTTTTCACTCATTATGAAGAAATTCCACTAAGTAAAACCAGAGACTTGTCATCTCACCCCGAACGTTAAGACTGTCTGAATGAAGAAGGAGGAACAGGCATTGTAACTTGACATCCGTATCGGAAAGCTATAGGAACAGACAGGAAAGCATTAGGTATAAGAGTTAACATTCCAAGAAATTCCAAATTAGGCAGAAATTATTGCCAATGACGCTGTGAGGATGAATGTTAAGGAAGTTGTGGTAGAATGACTCCGGCTTGGGTACGGAGGAGATGAAAAATTAAGGAAACAAAAAATGCGATATAGTGATACAGAGGACCACAAAAATGGAAAAAATGTATCAGGAAATAATCAACATCTATCCAAAAAGAGTTGGTGGTTTCAGGCGTAACTTAATGGAATCGATTCATGTTAGAATGAAAAACTGTAACTTTTTGCGCCATCCCGCCCCTACCAGAGTGTGAGGATATGTGGACAATAGATGGATGTCTGCGTTAGTCGTTACATGAAGATGACGTTGAACGTCGGATCCCGGGTCGTATCTAAATAAAATAATGTGGTATCACATACTAAAAGTTTTTATTCTATTATCCGTAAAAATAAATGCATCAAAACAAATTCTCAGAGCTATATATATATTTAGTTCTCGTAACTATAGAATTGCAAGAAGCTTTGAAAAATAATAAATCATTGGGTTCAGAAAATAAAACGCTTTCGCCGCCGACCGCTCGCGACACTGTAAACGATCTGCTAACGCCGCATCGGGATCACCACCATCAATCCACATTTCGCATCCCCTCTCATCCCTTCACATACATATTTCCAATCTTCCCCTTATTGAAAACAAGCCCCTTCAACGCGCGCCACGAAGCGCAGAGCTGATATTCAATTCCTCGGGGGGGAGGGGGGGGAGCGGGGGGGAGGGAATGAGATGCGGGCGGATGGGAAGGGAAAGACGGCAGAGAGAGGAGGATGAGGTGGGGGAGGGTATGGTACATGGAGGATGGTGTAGGGGGTGCAGTGCTTGTACCGGGGAGGAGGGAAGAATTAAGGAGACTTTAGTAGGAATAGGGGGGGGGAAAGACAGGGTGTGGGGGAAATACGAGGGGAATATAAGGGGGATAGGGGTCCGAAGCCAAGAATGGATGAAACGCTGGGGGATGGAGGTAGGGGGGGTGGCTGCTAAGACGTTCGTCATTCTCCCCGGGTGAGGGAGGTCTAATAACTTCAGGGGTGGTGGGATAAGATGTAGGGACGAGCGGGGGGGGGGATTCGGATAAGATGTACAGAAGAGTGGGGGGGGACTCGTGGCTTGGCGTTGCCAGGCAACTCCTTTGGGTAGGGGCTTCAGAGCGACTGGATGACGTCTGCATGATAAATATTACGTCGTATAAGGGGGGGGGAGAGTCCCGCTCTCGTGGCCGAGTGTGCTTCATGGAGCTTAAAAGCAAAATATTCCGTCAAGAATCGAGAACCTACTTTGCGGAGACCCATTTTAGGGTCGGCAAACATATACTGTACTCATTTCACAGCGGGGTTAAGAAAATCGCATTTTAGAAATTCGGATTTGTGAATTCGCAGTATACTAACCGAATTTTCAATGACTTTGTTTGATATCCGATGCAGGCAATAGTTACCTTCCAAAAGTGGGATTGAAAACTAAGATTAATCATTCATTACGAATTGGGACATTGAGAATGGTGAAATATCTAAGGTAGTGTAACTAAGCCGATAGTATCTAATTGCAAATGATTTATTAAGGGAAGCTCCATGGCAAGATATTTCGTCAGTTGACTACTTTGCACATCCGTGTGGATGTTGGCAAATAGAGTGGAACCATGTCACCATAGTTAATACAACGGAATTATTGGTTTTATAAAGGATAACAAATTTTAAGAGGTGTTTAGACACAACCAACAGTTACCACATACATTTACCAATAACCAATTACTCCAATTAAATAAGTATTGGTATGTGTTTTTAAAAATTAATTGGGAAATTATTTTCCCGGAATCACTCTCACATTCTCGATTATGGCTAATTTGGGAAGATTTTGTCTCTGTGGAAAATCACAGTTTTCCTTATACTAATTCCACCCTGATGATTAATTTGGTAGCCAAGCAAAAAATGGCCAGCAATAAACAATCGTATACCTATAATTTAGTTTATTTTTACCCATCATATGAAGTTTTTATCGCATTTCACAGATTGCAAAGTACGTTTCGTATCATTCAACAACGAATTCATAAATTCCCTTACGCCTATGCAACTGTATTTACTTCTTCGGATGTTTTTTCTTGAACCTGGATGATGATGATGATGGTTATAAAAATATTCAGTTTCTTCAATAATCAGGCAAGAGGACGCAAGGAGATGTAAACCGAATACAAAAGCGGAGTGGGGCGGGAGAGAGAGAGAGAGAGCTTAAGTGGATCCACTCCTCGAAGTTTGAGTTAACCTCTTTCTGCTTGCGCCCGAGATGAAGTGAAGTCCTTGAGCATTGATGAAGCGTGCTCAGGAGAGAATGGACTTGTTTTGGAGACTGGCAAAGAGCGAAGTTTGCCCTATCCCAGGTTTCAACTTTCTAGGCGCCATTCAAGGTGTTCTACAACATGTCTCGTGCTACACTTCAAACTCTTGACTCGACCCCCCCTTGTCCCCCCTTCTCCCATTTCCCCTCTACACCTTTAAACTTATCGTTTCTACCTCTACCCTTTTAGGAATATGAAGCCCCTATCCTAGATACAGTCTCTTTTCCAACACACCCTCCACCAATTAGTTCACACTACTACTTAAGAGTATTTAAAAACAGTTTCTGGTACCTGTACTCCATTATGAGTCAGTTGCTGCATAGCTGCTATTGAGACTTTATATATAATAAGGCTTTTTGATGTGCAGTGCAGCTAATTATTTGATTTTATCTGAAGCACTTTAGCCTTAATTTGCTAAGTATGATTAGCTGAAGCACTTTAGCCTTAATTTGCTAAGTTCTGAAAGCACGTATAGCATGCTTTCAGTATAACTCTTGTATCTCAGTTCGTCTATATTTCTTCAAATTAATAATCATAAGTCACATAACATTGTGTAGTGTACGTTGGAAAAAAGTTAACTCCTTACAGGTATGTGCAGGTTTTGACTAATGCATCAATGGCTGAAGTTTCCATAACATTGTGGGATTTTGTGCAGTGCATGCTGGTGGAAAACTCACCCCCAGTCACACACCCATGAGGTGGCTTGCAAGGTCCTTTGCAGATGTAGCCCTCAAGCTTTACGAGTCACCCTGAAGCGGCAGGTGTTTCGTTTTGGCATGCATTTGCTTTTTCCCTTTTGCCAAATAGTTCTAGCATATATACAAGGTGGCACTTTTTATTAAACTATTACTTTTTAAATTGAGCGCAGAGATGTTTAAATGTAGATAAAACATACGGAATAAACTGTAGATTCACATTTCTTACGTACGTAAGACTCTTTTTCGTAAGTTTCTTTCAACGTACAGCTAAGTATTTGTTTCAACTACGCACTTAAAAACGCAAAATATTTACAACAATGTAATTAAAAACATTTTTCTTTTACGTTTGTCACATTTACTGAAAATCACCATACAAACAGCAATATCGGATGCGATTAACAAAGTTATTCTATTGTTTTAGCGCACATCAACTCTTCACCCTATCTTATTTTGAGTGCAGCGTTTTAGCGCGCAGGGTCTGAAACGAATGGGAAGCGAGTGCACCGTCACACTGATGATGTGGGCAGTGCACTAGAGTGAATGGAAAGCTTCCATTTCAAAATAATGTTAGATAAAAGTTCTTTTTATCCTTGACGAGCACTTGAGTCTTTAATGGCGTAGTCAATCATGATCCCCACTCGCGTTTTTTTTAATTAACTCTGACGGACCAAAAATTTTACCGAGGTATTTATGATCGGAGCAACGTCATTCAGAGTCACTCGGAATGTTTCCCAATGGGAAATTACTCTCGTGACGACCTTCAAGTCCTACGTCTCTCAAGCATTTCAGGGCCGCCCTGAACAGTCTAAACGTCTCACGCTTACTTCACCGCCGCGCCGCACTTCTTTACGCATGAACTTCTCCTTTCACCTCGACAACAACTCAACCGCTTCACATCTAACCTCGAACGCTGCCGTAGTTCCTTCCTTCACACCATTATCTGCTCCACTTCCCTCTTCCTCAATTCGTTGCCAGGCCTCCCCGAAGAAAGAGAGATAACGGCGCCATCCTCTCATCTCGAGAACCAAGGACGAGGGGGAAGGAATTTCCTTTCCTAAAGCGAACACTGTGCGACATTTTGACACGCGCGTCAAATGAAGTAATGGAGAATGAACGGCGAAAGCCTTGCGAGGAACAGATAAATGGAAATGAGGACCTGGAGACGTTTCACTCGACAAAAAATCCCTTTAAAAAATTAATAAGCTTTTCCACATCTCCCTTCGGAGCAAAAGTTTGGAATTTGTTCAGATGTAAAAGGGAATGTGTACAGTAGCGATATTTTCATCACCACTATTTCCACAGATTAGCTCACACTTCGAAAAATGAAGTAGAATGCCTGAACAGTAGAACTAGTTCCAAAAGTGATATAGTGTAAAAATATGCCTTTGAGCGAGGTTTATTTTATCAATCATAGATAGTGGTCGTCAAACTGAAAATTTATTTACGTCCAAGAGAGTATGAAAGATAAGTTATAACTAACAAATTTAACCATCACTGCCAGGGATAAAAACAGTTACACAGTTACTAGAAATAAAAAAGATAAAAATATTTTGATTCCCCTACTCATAAGTTAGCTAAATATCTTGCCGATGAACTCTTTCCATTCTCGGGAAGAACGGAAACTTACGTTCAAAACTCCACGCATTTAATTCAAATCATCAAAAGAGTCAAGGCCACCAAGGAAGATGTTCTTGTAAGCTTGGATGTAGATTCCCTTTTCACCAATATACCAACTGATGAAGCGGTAAAAATAATCAAGTCTCTCACATCCAACGGCCTCCCAGAAGACGTACCAAAAATGGTCGAACTTTGCCTAAACAACTCATATTTCCTGTGGAATAAAACCTTCTACGAACAGAAATTTGGGGCTGCCATGGGTTCACCTCTTTCTCCCGTGATAGTTAACCTATTCATGGAGGTATTAGAACAAAAAGCGATACAATCATATGACACAAAAAACAAAAGTATTCGTAAGATACGTATATGACACCTTCGCTATCGGGCCTCACGGAAAAGAAGAGTTGGAAAAGTTCCTGCAACATCTAAATGGACAAAGCAACTCTATTAAATTCGCAATAGAAATAGAAAAGGACAACCGCCTTCCATTCTTCGACGTTATGGTCCAGAAGAAAGAAGATGGGACATTAGTTCATTCTGTGTACCGGAAATGTACCCAAACTGACCGCTACCTACATGCCACATCACACCACCACCCTCAACAGAAAGCCTCAGTCACGAGAACACTGTATCATCGAGCTTTTGCGATCTCTGACGCCGGTTCCATCGCCGGCGAAAAGCAGCACTTATTAAGGGCATTTGAGAAAAATGGTTTCCGCCGTGACTACATCTTGAAAACTGCACGGAAAGAAGAAAGAAATTCTCTCGTGGTCAGAAATAAAAATCCCACTGACCCGACAGAAAATAGAGAGAAACCAAAGGCATATGCCATTCTCCCTTATGTGTCTGGAACTACGGAGAAAATCTCTAGAATTCTATCGAAGTACAACGTAGTTACCAGATTCACATACGCGACGAAGACAGGGGACGTACTTCTGAAAGCCAAACATCCGCTTCCACGGAACCTCTACGGAGGAATATATGATGTTTTGTGCAGCTGTGGACATCCATATGTAGGCCAGACATACAGAGCCCTAAAAATACGCCTCCAAGAGCATCAACGGGCAATTAAAAATAATAATTACCGCATTTTTGCGATAGCCGAACACCATCTCAGCGGCCCCACTCATAATTTCAACTTTGAGGAGACAAAATTAATATCAAAGGAGGAGGTACGCTATTACCCAAGATTAATCAGGGAGGCTATAGAAATTGCGAAGAGACTGGAGAACGTCAACCGAGAAGACGGTTACACGTTGAGTAGAAATCTTAAACGAATTTTTCATGTTTAAAAATTCCGGCAACAATGGGAGTGTTCACTCATATATATAAAGACGAGTGAGACTAAGGAATCAGTTCAGTTTACCTAATGATGCCGCCAGGAGGATCAGTGAAATATTGTTTTTTACAATTTTAACATCGCGGAATGAATCCCGAAAAAAGAAACAGTCAACACTCATAAATACTGTTGAAGCTGGTAGGAATTCAAAAGACACATTAAGCGAACCAACCCCTCCATAGGACAAACTCGGTCATTTATGAAACCTCACGACCTCGGTGTTCCGTTCGATGATGCAGCTATGCTGACAGATTTCTCAACTCGCGATTAGATGCTTTAGAAGCAGATTATTGCCACGGCATAGACATGACAACGATGGACGAGCGTGAGCATATATGGCGTAGTTCCGTTGCAGACTCCCTAAAGTGTAAGAATGAGTTGCCAAAGAACTTCAAAAGCACACTTCTAATCGCAGCTGGATCTTCGGGGAAATGGGATAGAGATTAATTAATACTGCGGTTAATGTATTTTAAAAGGAAGAGAGTAAAATACCTTAGTAGGTTTTTCAAGTGCAGGGCCCTATCTACCAAAAATATTTCTTTCTTCATCTCAGCGTACCTCTCCTGTCCTCCCCATAAAACCTGTTCTCTTTCTTCCCTTTCCCCGCTTATCCAACATCCTCCCCTATGTTACGGTCTTGAGCTTCATGCACTACTCATTACTCCCTCCAACCCCTACCTCCCTCTGATCGCATCCAGAAGTTTCCTTTCCTCACTCACCACATCAACCACTTTTTCCTTTGTCTTCCTTTCCGTACACCGCACCTGACACATTATCGTCCACACACACACACAACTACTTAAACGTCTTCCTTCCTCGGAGTCTGCAACATACAACGCTACACTCCACATTGAAATTTTCACCAACGTTTTATTTGCAGCAATACCTGTAGTTAAAATTAATTTTTATTGTTTTTTAAAAAAGGACATGTTGGTTTGCCTACTGAATCCTGCTAAGAGGTGTAAATTATTGGTATGTTCCTTTTATACAGCCCTGATGAAGATTTATGAATAAATCGCAACGGTGGCAACGGCGTCTACTTATTATTGACCAAACCCTAAAAACCAGCCTTTATTAATAAATTTTACTGTGGTGGAAAACATTTTGCTAACGTTTTCTATGCATTCTCGGAGAAAGTATTGTAGAGGTCGAAATATCACTCTTAGTAAGGAGAGGTTGAGGGACCACCTCCTTATTTTCGCGCCGAAACGAGAATTCAGAGGTCACGGGGTCAGGAGAGGGAATGCATGAAGGGTTTTACGGTAAGGGAGGGGACAACCAAGATGACAGGGTTTCTTGGGACTGGGAACGATGATGAGGGGTAAGGTGCGAGAAAAAGCTCAGAAGAAGAGGCACGATCTTAAACTCGAGGGAACCCCTTAAGGATGTAGATGGATGGTAAACAGAAGAGAAGAGCCGAATGGGAAGGGTTTTGCGGGTGATGGAAACTGGAGAGGAGGGTCGAAAAAGGAAAAATTCTCATTATTTTTCCAGGATCGCTAGACCGTGGGGTGGAAAATTGGAGGGAAGGAATTTTGTAGGGTTGGATGGGAAAAAATCAGTGGAGAGAGATATTGTTTTCAGGAGAAAAAAAGATCCAAAAGAGATCACAAACCTTCAATACTTTATCGTCGATTAAAGTCTCAAGATCTCTCTTTCTCTCTCTACGTGTCCACACACAGTTCTCGACTGAATTCACCCAATCGGTTCAAGCACCAAAAGGAATTTAATAATCATCTCTCATCAGCTTATCAACCACGATATAAATCTTTTTCCTCCTTTACAATCTAAACATGTTATCCTTGATATCTATGTGAAGAATTTATTTTATAATTTTATATTCTGTGGTATTTGATGCGCGACTGTGAGGGTTAACTATGGCATTTTAACTCCATTAACCCTCGAGTACGGTCGCCTGGGTGATAGACACCCAGAATGACTTAGAAATGTAATATTTTTCATCTCGTCCTCTCTCCTGCATCCAACTCGACAGTAGCTGAGTTTTTTGGCATACAGAGTATATTGAAAGTAAATTTAGCATCATTTATTTTTCTGTGGTAAGAAAAAAAAAACATTTTTGAAGCTCTGGGTGTCGAACACCCACTGACCGTACCCATGTGAGAAACTTAACCTTTGCAATTGACACCCTTCTGATAATTGATATGCAATAAGTATGCCACCGCATGTTATTACTGAAGTCGAGAGATAAAAAGACCCTCGAAACGTATGCTCTTCGACATCAAAACAAAGTATGCACTAACGATGGAGATTTTCCAAATACCAATATGTAGAATTGAAATATGTTTATGCCGGAAATCACCTACTAACTTTAAAATGTTTCCCAGAGATTTCTCATACTTGTAACCATGACTTTTGAAAAATATCATTCAAGGGTAAGGCAATTGTAGCAAATATCCTGAAAACACTTTTATACCTATGGCGCATTTTCCGATGGTCACAATCAATAATAATATTAGAACTATAGGTATAGTGCGGATGTAGTTGCGGGAGGGTATGATTCCTCCTTTTGTGCCTCCTTGGACGACGGCAAAAGTTACTCCTTCCTCGCAGCTGGGAAGATTTGGGGAGCCAGGAGAGGGGTCAGAACTGGTGAACTCGTCGAACCAGGAAATGCAGGAAGGGTGGGAACGGGATCAGGTGCAGGAGAGGACGATGGTAAAGACTATAGGAGGAGATAAAAGCCGTTTGGTGGGAAGGGAAGCTAAAATATGGGGTACACAACGTCTAATCGAGCCGGAGGGGGAGGGAAAGGAAGAGAAGTGAAATGGTTTGGAAAGTATGCCGAGGAGTAGTTGGGGTGGTTCGAAAAAGGGGAACGGAACGACTTGGAAGGGAACATCAAAGGAAGGGATACGGAGGGTGGGTATGGCTCTCGCAAACGTTCCTGGCGCAGCGCAGAAAACTACTGACGATTTTCTTGGACGTAAGCTACGGAACTTTCAAAATCCTTCAAAAAAATGGGATATGAAGGTTGTTTAGTGTGGAGGGTCGGTCAGAAAACATTTCTATAATAATTTCTGCCAACAAAAGCGCTCCGAAAAATGGGATGACCGTTTCCACTGATATCACAATGAGACCTCAATATTGGGCCCCTATTAAAGTCGTGGCGACGGGTGATTTCAACCACTTGCCTATTAGCTTTACGTTATATCTCTTTCGCGAAGTAGTTTTGATCCCCTGCTTCCCTCTCTCTCGCTGCCTACCTCCCTTCCTCTCAGTCCTTACCCTTAACCACCTCCACTTCTACCTTCCCTCCTTGCCGCGCAGGTCTGCGCCAGAAAGTTTTACGTAAGCAATAATGGACGAGGGGGACACGAAAAAGTGGAGATAAATGGAAGGAGTATGAGCGAGAAGGCTCTCTCAGGGTCATCTTAGGGTCATTCCACCCCCGTTCTTCCCGGAACCCCCTTGGAATCTCGCCAGGGTTCGTGACGGGGGGGGGAGGGAATACACGACGAAGGGTCATGGAAGAGTGTGGGAAATGGACGGGAATACAAGACGCAGGGTTATGGAGGTGGGCTCCAACGCGGGTGGATGAGCGAAAGTTTTGACGCGAGACATGAGATGGATGGAGCCGGCTGGAATAGCGGAGAGAACGTCGTGATGGGTTGCGTTCCTCGGTGAGCAGGGGCGAATGGTCCCAGAAAAACAAGTGAGTGCAGGAGAAAACAACAATGGACCCCGGTCGAAGAAAAACCAAACAAAAAAGAGAATATGGGGGTGAAAATCTTTTAATGGGGTGAATTGAATCTTGAGGAATGAACGTAAGGCGATCTTTCCAAGTCAACGCCAGTGAGTGTGAGCGGTGGAATACTGATCGATGTGGTTGTAACATAACCTTCAGTATGATTCTATAACCTTAAGATAAATACTGCACACGCACAGGTATTGAACATCCCCTTTAAATACTCCTCCAAGCACAGGCTTCCTCTACCTATAGACTTTTCTTTACGAAGTATCATAATATTCCATTTAATTCTTATCTTAAATATAATTTTTAATTATTTCCAGACAACAGTAGTTATAAAAGTTCTCTATGTTGTTGAAATACTTTTATTGGATTCCATGAAAGTAATGCAAAGGAAAGTGGTCTAGAGTTAAATTATAAAGAATAATGTCCCAAAAAAGCCTTGATCGGCGCAATGAGTGATTATGTTTGAAGGCGCTGACCACCAGGCCAATTAATCATTATAGCCGATAGTTTATTAACGATTAAATATGAGAAAAAAATCCTTACATTGCTATTTAGTAACATTTTTGGTGGCATTGCCTTTTATCACAAAAGCAAGTGCTTCATGAGGAATGTTTGGGACAATTTTCCTGCATCCAAACACTTAATAATTTCATCTCATTGCAACCAACAGGAATATTCTCTCCGGTACTCAGACACGGAGATATGTCCATCAAAAATGTAGCCGGTATATACCCATAAGCATATCGTGAAAAATATCGGAAAAGTGTACGCAGCAGAATAATTAAAACGAGAAGGTCCTACGCTACATCTTATGTTATTCCACTTGTTACCCTACAAGCATCCTCTAGAGCGTGTGGTTCCTCAAATGGCATGCTCTAACCGTGAAACAGTCTTATAAAAAAGTAATTACTATTTAATGAATACATTTCCAAGTAACGTAAAGGATATCGAGATCACACATTATAATTTGGTCCTTTGGCGTGCACGAAAAAAACGAAATTTTAAACCTATCCGTCCGGAAATAAATCCCTCCAATTTTCTGCGAGTAATTGTAAACAAACGTACCATTGTAGTATAAAGTTTTCAACATGTTATTTACGTCATACTCGACGATAATAATTTGAAGAATGGGTACCAATTTCGAATATAAGAAGTTCTTACACATGAACCACTTAGGCCATCCAGCAGAATGATATTGTCTTATAGCGCGGCAGCGCCGTAAGTTAAAAAAAGTGGAAGGCACAAGATTAAAATCAATAGGCTGAAAAAGCATGCAGTTCATCCCCTGAGACGAAAAATCTGTCACTTAATAAATCAGTACGTACTCCATGTTTTCCACTCGATTTTATTCCCAATCTTTGACAGTAACTGCCATTATATCAAGGTCAATTATCTTACCTGAAAACGAAAAAGCAGTCGGTGTACGAATACGTTGTACAATACGTGTTGAGTGTATGTTGAGTGACAAGTACCGTTTTCATAGTTAAAGATAAACAGTAAATCTCCCTTTTGTACGAAACAATTAGTTTTTGCAGTGAAATTAAATGTATTTTCCTTTAAACGTGAAGTTTAAAAAAGTGAAAAAATTCGCCGTTGTTCCTCTCGAGTTTAGCTGTTAAACACATCGGTCGTAACTGATTGCTATATAAACAAGTTCACTATAAGATCTCGTAGCAACATTAAGAAGAGAGGAACATGGAGAGGGGAAATCCTATCTTGGAGAGAGAGGGAGGCCGATTGAGAGTTTACTTCCTACTAATGACTTCCACTTGGGATGGATTCTAAGATGAGCGGTGAGCAGGCAAGCAAAAAACTATGAGGGACGGGACAAGAGATAAGTTGGTTAAGTGTTATGGGATGACTCCTCCTCGTAAATGGGAGGCGGAAGATGGATGGCGGGCATTAACGGTGATTCAAGAGATTTGAAAACCCGTAACCGAGAAGAAATCGCACGAAAGCTGAGATTCCTGTTTTCGGAGTGTACATATCTTCGTCCCATACACGTGTCCCGAGAGCCAAGTTTACGACGTGATGGAGGTAGTGCTTTCGTCTGAAGTGCGAGATGTTGGGAAGATGTGAAGCAATAAAATGTGCCATTTAAAGAAGATTATTGAATGTCTGGGCACGCACATATTTCATTTATTTATGTCATGGATGTGATAGGGTTAAGGCATGAATGCCAATTTTAAAAATAGTACTTTTTAGCCTTTTTTGCTTGTTTTCCTTGTATGAAGAGAAAGAGATTATGTGATAAATTTTTAAATTGCTCGTTCTTTCAGAGAATTTCCAAGATTGACCTCATTCTTCGCAACTTGACGACTTTTAAGGCAAATCATACGAATTTCAGTACGTTTACAAAGTGTTATTTTCAAATTTCACTCAGAAAATAATTTGTCGTGATATTTCAGGAAATTTTAAAAACATATGGAATGAAGAAAAATGCAGAAGAATTTCGTGGTATTTTCAGTGAAGGAAACTCCTTAATTTTTTCCTAAACATGACCTGTGATTGGACAATTTATTTCATCTATAAGCTCATTATTGCATTACTAGGAAAATGTCTGGAGAGCAAACGCAAAAATCTTCCAAAGCCCGTGCCGAGTAAAGAAGAAGGGTGCTTTAAAGTATAATTTGTAAAATATAACCTGTTTTCTTCAGCGATGAAATTTTCCGCCATGTAAAGCCCGAGATCTTATAATTCAATCCAATTTTAAGTGATTTTGGCTGGAATTTTTTATATTGGTGATTAAAGGTTTCCATCAGCCTTTTAAGAGTTAAAGAGCAAAGCAGAGGATCAGTAGTTGGAATAGAGCTCAAGTGCTGATTTTTCCGTGACCCCCAATCACCTAATGCATGACATGGAGAGACGGACGTTGGGTATTTGTATGGTGGGGAGGCCTCTTAAGGCTAAGAAGGCCCCCGATAACAGTGTCCTCAAACATTAAAGAAGGTTTTTGTGGTGTAGTTCATGAATAAGGTACGTGTTTAACTTTGATGCAATAAAATAGAAATAACAACGGTATAAAAAACGAGTAACACGTATTGCAACAAAATTGGAGAGTATCAAAGACTTAAAAGTGTATTTTGATATCTCAATGTCTACTTCAACAGCTAATTCTTCACAGAATTCTCGCTAATCGTACGTGCATCCCCCAAAAAACATTTGATTGCTTTCCGCCACTCAAGCGATGGCGTAAGTTTCAGAGGATAGATGGGTGCCAATTCTTCGTTTTAACACGCCCGCCTATTCAACGGCACCAGCACTTCCTGCTTGATCTTGTTTTGTTGTGATCAAAATGCTTTCCTACGCGCGATTGGAAAGGATAAAACAGCTGGCGAGCAAAAGCCTTAAGATTAAAACGGCGATTAGACGAAACATTCTCTCTAGGCATACACTTAATGGCAAGATCTTCGGAGAGAAAACTGCTGGTGTAGACAGTATAATCCCCAGACGAAACTCATTATAAAACGCATAAGTACTCCATCGAAAATAAGATAGAATCCATACAAAAATTGACAATAAACCCGAAACAGTCATCAAGAGATTGCCGATGGAAAACGTTTTTCAGCTTTTAGCTGGACTTTCACATGAAAAAAGGAATAATTTATAGTATACAACACGGAAAGCACTACTAGTGATTAGCGTCTTCTTATGCCTCTTTGCATATGGCTCACCAATCCATTTCAATGACGAGTAGATTTATAGGCTCCAATGCAACTAAACTAATGAAATCCAACCAGGGACTTAATCTTCAATATTTAACTGAGTAAAAACCTGCTCAGTCTTAATCGGTATTAAGTGGTCTCATCCCAACAAAGTCGAAATTTTAAAGCCGCTACCACTTAAAGTCTCGATCATCAATATTTAATCATAGTAATTTCACTAATGAAAGGAAAATGTGAAAGGTGCTTCTTTGAAAAGGATATAGTTGCAATAAGCTTCTTAATAACAAATTAACCCCATTTTTTCTGGAACCAAGAGTGAAAACGTTGTCCGTGATTAAATGTATTTCACTGAATGGAAACGAAAATAAATCTGAGTTTCCACGAATCGAGGACAATTTAATTAATTATTTTACATATTTATGCAGCAGTATTTATTGCTGGGGCCAGAGCCAGTTTGTTCTCAATTAATGCGAGAGACAGGCCAAATTCGAAGTTACGAAACATTTATCCCATTCTAGAGCATTATAATTAGGTTTATGTGACTAGATGAGTAGAAGGTGAAAGTCCTACATTCGATCCATTGTCATTTTGTCACAAATTGTTTGATTGCCTATGGAATATTTACAACCATTCTTCCTATTGACGATAGATATAGATGGCAATAAAATGCCATCCAATTTTATCATTTAATTACAGATAACTAATTTACATATTCGTTCATTTTCGTTCGCTTTCAGAATAATCTTTGTCTCTTTTATCAGAGCTTATCAGAGCCTGATAAGCTTAAATGCACACGTTTCTACACCGCGATTGATAGAACTGATTAAAATAGGTAGCCATTACAGAAACTTGGCAAACACACCAGTAAACTTAAACACAAAACACTTACATAATCTTAAAATATTTTTATTAAAATAATCACTAAATTGGTTGCAATCTAAATGCTCTCTTCCCCACGCACTTCACTCAGCTCGCGGAGTCCAGCGTATGATGTAGACCCCATGAAAAAAATCAACACAAAGGCAACAAAAACGCAACGGCCCACTCCCACTTGATAGATCATAATCTGTTTTCGATCATGGAGCGAGACGTGGCTGGGAACAGTGACGATGTGAATGATAATATTTATTCGGGACGAAATTCTGAAGCAAAAACACTCGTTTTCGCTGGAGGAGAAGGAAAAAGACTGAGGGTGCATGAAAAAAACCCTCGCCAGTTGCCCATAAGAGGGCGGTTTTGAGGATGAAAAAATAATAAATTTTGGGACTGCCGCGGGTCTGATCTACGTCGTCGGAGCATTAAGTCGACGGTCAGAGGAAAGAAACAAACTCGTGGAACAGAAAGGAATTTACTATATTAATCACCGATGTGTATATACATATATATCAGTAACTTTTACACAAGAAATTCACGTAAAACTGAATCTTCCTTTGGCTGCTTTTATTTGATAAATTAAATTATAAATAGTGGTTTTCTGTTATTAAGAAAGGTACCAATAGAAAAAAATAAAATAAAGATTATTATTCTTTCAATTGAATTTTGTATTCCGGTCGAAATTCCGAAATATTTGCTAAAACGTAACGATTTTTCGCAATATTTTAGCGCTTTTGAGTTATCATCCCCATAACGACCATGCCCATTGTTTAAGTAGAGATTCCGTGTACATCCATTAACTCAATGAATCTTTGCACTAAATAAGATATGAATGGTCTATTACAATCAAATGTAAATGATAATATTCTTCCGGTTGATATTTAACGGGGACCTTTCCTAATAATTAATAAAAGGTTCAAAATGAGAATCAAATTAGCTGATTCTACAATAGTATCTATTTACTTGTGAAAAAGTATAATGCATCATCTTCTGGCTTCAGGGGGTCAATTATCGTACGCCTCGATAACTTTCGCATGCAAACTTAACAACGCTTTCACATGGTTTCGTCGATTCAGTATTGTTGAGTTGTCACATGCTGTTTGCATATGATAATTACTCAATGGAAAATATGAAGTGGAGGGGTATCATGCGATACTTAAACGAAACGGGTGATAAACTTTCTTTTCGCAAGCGATAATTATCGCGAGGATTCGTGAACTGACCATCAGGCAGTTGAAACATCGTATCGACTCCGGTCGCCAATAAAGCTTGTTTCACAATATACCTGTTCAAGCACAAGTTCGAGGATACTCACTGAAAGGACAGATTTACAGCATCGTGTGATACTGATATAGCATGCTGGCTTATTGCTATAATCCTCGCTGAGCTACTTGATTTCATAGTTGATGATGTGCGAGTTTGCTACTCACTCCCAATTGAATCTAGTTACTGTCGACCAATCACGTTGGCCTTAAATGTCAGTGTGCGATCTTTGTTTTTTTTTAATCAGCGCTATCTGTACCTTCTTGCGGCTATTTGTAATTATCTGACTGCGAGATCAGCAATTAAAAATATATTCCGGCATTTGACCTGATCGTCTGCTGTCATTGATTGGTTTATTAAAAATTATAAAATAAATGCGCCAGGGTATGTAAGAAAATACTGCTTCATCGCCATCAAGTACCTGCTGGATATCATACTTGGCCTTGTACTGGATCAAGTAGGGACGATCCAGCACAAGACCAAGGGATCAAGTAGGGATCAAGTGTGAGACAAGCTAAAATCAATATAATTGTGAAACTAGCAAAGTTTATTCTTATAAGATGAAGTGCAGGATTATCATAAGGATGCTTAATCCAGGGTGCTTGCTGTTCGGTATTCATGTTGGCAACCAATATTATTAACGTTTTTCTTATTATTTCTTATGTGTTTTTGGGAGAACTGTCATCGCCCCTCCCCTCCTGCCCCTCTTTACGGCCAACTTTAACGCGGAAGCGGCTGCTATCTGGCTCTCACTCTTTTCCTCCTTGCGTACATCCTGAGCAGTCGTCACTGGAATCTCTCTCTCTCTTCACAGCACTCTCTGCTACCCTCTCCTATCTGTTCGCGAGGGCCACCGACTCAGCACCTCCACCCGAAATCAGCCCCTTGCGACAAGTTCTCTGATCCTTCGGTCGTCGCTCCAGACATTATTATTATATTTACTGTCAATTGCTTTTGTTAAATTGAATTTTATTAAGTTTAACATTGTGGTTATTTACGCCACACTTGCTTTTACCAGAAATATTTCACACATACTCAACTCCTCTAATTAACTTTTAGGCATCGAGATAAGAGTCAACCATCACGAACTAGTTCCAATGAAGTGACTCCGCTAACCACTTCACACATTCATTTTTTATTGGTAAATCCCGAAATAAGAAGCAGGGCTGGAAAACAGAATGGAATTCAGAATCCTCCGTCGGCCACCCAGAGAAGGCGACGAATGGAAAACAGAGGGAAATGGGTAGCGGAGGAATAAGTCGTGCAAGAGCTTTCGGAAAAGATTACGAGTGGAAAAAACCATCGATCGGGTCATTTCGAGTCTTTCTCGGAGATATAAAGAATGGTGACGTGAAGCGGACGAGATTTATCGATATATTTTCACATCAAGGCATTTTCTCTTCTCTCGGCGAGAGTGAAATGTGGAAGCTATTGCCGTCGTTTCACAATGTTTATTGTTAAGGGAAAGAAATCTCAACGCTGTAGACGCCGAGGCCAAATTACCAACCCCCTCTCATTTGTTTTGAGAATAAACCGCTCCGAAGGGTCATCGAAACAAATCATAAATTTAATCGTATTTGTTCACTTAGTGCTAATGGAGGCCACCAATGACACTAGTTTAGCCATGAATGTCTATAAACTATAAAGAAATGAATAAATAAAACTCTATCTTCATTAACTTTATGGTAATCCATAGTCTACCATTTATTTGTAGACAATCTTTCATAAATACCACACAATAAATAAAAATTACACGACCTGGGTTTCAACGAATTATCGGCATCATCAGGTGACGTCAGGTGATATCAGGTCACCGGATGATGACTATGATTCATTGAAACCCGAGGCGCGCAGTTTTTATTTAATGTGTGATATTTGTAAAAGTTTGACTATGAATAAATTAAAACGAAATGGTTGTTACAAAAAGATAAAGAGGATCTAAATATCTTGAATTAACTTCTGTGACTAGTTTTCAGGAAAAAATGTTCAAGCTGGTATTTGTTCAATCCTTGAAGTCTTATAGTGCCCGATGTTAATGCTTTTTGTTGCTTTTGTTGTTTACAACAATATTTTCACTTTAAAAGACGAAATATGCTATTATTGAGTAGGTTTATATGCGCTAGATATGAAAATGGAGTCATAAATACAGGTATATTATGCTTTTCCACTGTGTGATCAAGGGGACGGAAAAAGGCGCGGAGCAGCCAACTTATCAAAAGGCACATGACCTAGGGCCAAGGGTATATACTCGAATATTGACCGGATTTGATAGCTCTAAAAGAGATGGACGTCCCGGCCATTGGAACGTCGGTGGTGATGATCCCGTGGAAATCCCGAATGGAATACAGGTATCCTTCGTTGGCACCAAAAACAGAATTATGATACTAACCACATGTATGAATTCATCTAGCACTAAGCAATGCTTCTGAAGCAATAACTTCATATACTTATAAGGGAGGCCATTTGCGCCCCAGTTGGCTAGATTTTGACGAAAGGCAGACAGTGGAGCAATGTTTAATGTCCATCCGACAGTGAGAGTGCTACACTTGAAGTGCTCTCCACATAAAACTGGAGCGGGGATCGAGATAAATCCGGAAAATCTCGTCTATTTCAAGTATATGAACCAGACCCTTCGAGATGGGAACCCGGCACCTACTCTAGCTACCTCACCAATTCTATCCTCTTTCGTCTTCTCGAGGGAAACATGAAAAATGAAATCACATATTGCTCCTAGACGCAAGTATCCTCATCCAATGAGTGCATTATAAATGCCAGATAAAGTGGATGAGCTGAATTAAATAAAAATATATTGGTTAGATAAATTGAAATCATGAAAAATGATGCAAAACTAAATGCCACAATGCTAGCTGGTGGAACATGAGACGCCTCATAACAGTTATGCAGTAATGCGTGGAGAACACTGGATAAATGGAATTTAAAAAATCAGATGTGTTACAGATATAAGTACCACATGGCGACTTCTGCATATATACTCTTCCACTCAGATGTACCATTGAATATCTATCCTAGAGCGTTTATTGGCAATATATTACACTATATTTAGATTTAATTTATTTCTCTTAGTGTTCATTTGATACAATGATTTCCACATATACACAATTACTGACAAAATTACGTAATCATTGCTACTTTTACTGGCGATGATACCATTGGGTATTAATGAAGAAAATTACCATTCTCAAGAAGAAATATTTATTTATGAGGACATACTTTCTCATGACTCATAAATTTGCATTAACGTATCTGCTCTCCACGAAATGAATCTACTTTGCCCGCATGTTGCGAAAGTGTAACGCAACTGAGTGATACAAAAACACTAACGTCAGTGGTCGCGCGATGAGGAAAAGTATCACACCTTGTAGCCGACGGTATCAGACACATCATTTCACAACTGTGGACGCTTCATTTATACTTTTTGAGACGGTCGGTCAATAGGAAGAGATAAAAAGTCAGCTAGAAGGAAAGGGAACTTATTCTAACTCATGATTACAAAGTGAGCACAAGTTTAAATTTGGTGTGAGAGAAAATCTCATAGCGCGACCAATGGCGGGTTAATACGAGAATTATGCTCTTCAAAGAATAAAATATAAAAAATGGTTCTTTTGACTCTAAGATTAAATCATTCCACTTGAGTTTGATAAGGTAGAATAAAGATTACCTCTACAATGTAAGCAAATAACGCTTTTTTGTCCTTAGGAAAAAGGATGACGATAAACTTTCAAAACAACTAGCTGAATCTTATTGGCTAAAGGCGTTCCCTTGCCATTCTGCAATGATAAAAGCAATCTAATTCTTTATCAATTTCTAAAAAGTTCTAACATATTTCAACAAAGATTACCTCTATAATGCAAGCAAATAACGCTTTTTTGTCCTTAGGAAAAAGGATGACGATAAACTTTCAAACAACTAGCTGAATCTTATTGGCTAAAGGCGTTCCCTTGCCATACTGTAACGATAAAAGTAATCTAATTCTTTATCAATTTCTAAAAAGTTCTAACATATTTCAACAAGTTAGCCCAATACCTTATAATATACAATGAAATCATTATGATACAACAGAAAAATCTCGCTATTCCAAGATTTCAGAATGGGAAATTGATGCTATAGCTGCCAAATCAATCCGAAGCCTTTTGTCGTATTCATAATGATAATGGCACCTAAATTTCACACGAGATTATTTTTAGCGTGTAGAAGAGCTGGGATTGTGTAAAATGTGTATAGGAACAAATATCCCCTATTTCTTTGAACGGTTGCTTATTTATCCTGCAGAGAAAATTTTAAATAAAATTTAGACCGCAAGAGTAATCGAATCATAATTACCATCAGAATTAAACTTTCAAAATATGACAGACGTATTGTTACGCAATCATTTAGAAATCAGGCACATTCTATTTGCATCACTCATTTTCTGCCTCTACTGCCCATAAAATTAAAAGCAGTTGAAGCTCCAGTGACAGCTACCTACGGCAAGGAATCGCTAAGTTTTCAAGATAAAGAGTGAAATAATTGATATTATTAATTAATAGAGAAATTTGGCAAACTTCAAAAAAATCGAAATACAGTAAAAAAACAGGGAACTAAGTGCCAAATCACTTTCACGCACATATATTGGAAATTCAGCTCATCAATCATTGTTATATACAATAGAAAATCCTTTGGTATCGTCAGAAAGCTATACGGATATTCTTGAACACTTTCATCGAACGTAGGGTATCATTATTTTGCGGGAATATATCTTTGGTTCCCCAAACACGATCGCGTGGACACCTAAAACCCTTACGGGGTTCACACAACACGATGTGATGTTTTGTCATCCTGTCACTCGGAACCCTTTCATGACTCTACCGGAGTAACGCGATGAATCGAGGGTTCGATCATTAAAACTACCGGAGTAAATTAAAAAACCTGGCTTCGACAGGGGGAACAATATACGTCACCCGAACCCTTTCGGGACAGGTCCGAACGATCCATCGGCTGCCACTGACGCGGATTTAGACTGCTTTCCGGGAAACAACCATGGCAGCCATCCATAAACGGGGGTTGTAGTATGGCTGACACATTGGAAAAACGAAATCGCAACCTGGAAAACAACCAGGAATGTGAAGATCTACTCTTAATGCTTGCACACATACATACCCATCACGCCGTTTCTTTTCGGGGTAGTCACAAAAAAAATTAATTTTTCGATGATAGACCTGTAAACTTGATTCCAATTTAATAATTTCCTCCATACTACCCTTCCCTTGCATACCTCTTTCTTCTGTTACATTCCATTACTCCATACACGCCCTCCTGGTCTTAAGACTACAAATATTCCGCCACTCAAGAGTGTCTTCCACAGAATTCACCCACGACATTCTTGGTCTACCCCTTCCTCTCTTACCATTCAAAAAATGTTAAATTTCCAAAAACTATGCGACATGAAAATATTAAATGACGTACAATTTTTACATGATATTATCTAAAATTGAGAAACAGACAACTTGAAAAGTGGACTAAATGTGCTGGTTTTCACTAACAAAGGTAGGCAGTGGAAGAAAGTTTATGTGAAGAATGTTAACGGGGAGACTACAGTAAAATGTTCCCTCAAACAAAATATGTTGTAGAATATTATTTTTTGAAATGACCTAAATTTGTACGAGGATAAAAAAATTTGCAAAGCAGTCATTACAATGAAATGATTTATCTATTAGTACACTTCACACTTTTTCTTAATTTCACCGACCGCGACCTCTTCATATAATTTCTTTATCAGGTTGATTTGATAATTGCATAAACCACGGTAATGACAACCTCGATAATGGTGTCATAGATGCCGACGAAAGTAAAAAATGTTTTGTATTCACAAAGTTAGTAATCAATTCATGCGATCCTGATGGACAAAGTAAAGCCTGAAACAATAACTTGAAGGCATCACCAAATACAAAAAAACTGTAGTTATAACATGTAAATTAATAGCATTTAACATATATGTAAATTATTTTGGTCATTTATGACTCATAAATATTATATTTGTGTTTATGTTGGCTCTATTATATTTCACCTATATTTATATTAATTTATAAATGATTCATATTTCGTTGGGTAGAGATCGGTCTTGGTATGAAGTTATGGATGTTATTTATTCATTTGCTAACGTTTCGAAAAAAATAATTTTTCTTCAAAGGGGCAACATTTAGTGAACAGTATTTATGAGGAATTAGCAATTTATATGTAGTACAATATTTCCTCAAAATGTTTACGTAAGACATTCACTTCAGAGTATTCGTTAAAAGGAGGTTGCTTATTTATTTTTGTGTACTTCATCTAATATTCGAACCAACACATTGCAATATTGTACCAAATATAAATAACTAATTTTTTGTTGATAATTTGAATTGGATATGGCCCTGATGAAGAAATAATTAATTTTCGAAATGCTGGCAAATGAGTAAGAAACATTCACTACATCATGCTATGACCTCTCTTCTCACGAAAAAAATATAAATAATCTATAATAATATCGTATTCATATGTATTCAAATCGCCTTTTTTCTGACAACGCCAAACTTAGGATGAAAGCCGCGGGATGGAACTCAGATGAGTCACAATCGTGAGAGGGAACTTCACTTCAGTGAGGTTCTAGATAATGATATGGGCGAAGAAAGCAAGGGACTCGAGAATGTGGGGGATATGACGGGGATATGATATGCAGGATATGACGAGGGATCAACGCGTACGCACAGTCTCAAGAATACGCGTCAATAAGCGACGCAAGGGCGAGTGGCGGAGGGTGCTAAGACACCAGCAATTAAAAAACGGAAAGAATAGGAGATAGGGAATGAGGGAGGAAAAGGAGAATGAGAGTGCTGTTTTACATCTATCACGACTGGATATCAGGCATGGATCTATCACGGAGAGGTCTATGCCTGTTAAGCATGAGGAATAGAAAGAACTTTCAACAGTTCAACTAATGAGTAATTATACCGATCGATATCGATGCCAATAGCGTCATTTTGAAGGCAGCATTGAGACGAATGGCGTTGAAAATGACGCAGTAGATGCATTAAACAAACTAAGATTTATCAAGTGAATAGTAGGACGGTTAGCCGATGAAAAAGTGAAAGAGCGACGCTACATTGCTCTGCTAGGGCCATATCTCGAATTCACCGCGAGCATTTGGGACACTGACAGATTCAATTTGCGCAGTAAATGAAATACAAAGGAAATCCGCACGATTTGTTAAAACTGCTACGAGCGTACAGAAAGTGTCACCCATCTGATGGAAGGATTAGGCTGGGAACCTTTAGAGACTCGGAAGCTACTTAGCTTAGATTACTTGAAAAACTCCGAGTTTCAGTACGACACGGAGAATATTTTTTTAAATCTCTGCGCTATATCACTAGAGCTGATAGGAGAGGCAACATAAGAGAGATTCACTGCCGAACTTACAGTTACAAAAACTCCTTCTTTCTTCAAATCATTAGTGATCATAACAAAAACAGCACGACAATAACTTAAGACACATTGCTAACACACAATTCACTTCTATCCTCTTCCTCCTACTTTTCCCTGATCTCCCCGCTTCCATGGATGATGTTATAACACCCCCTGCCACACGCCTCTGAGGTGGCTCGCAGGGGAGTATCTAGATGTAGATGATGTCCATTGGTGAAATCAAGATCCTACGTAAATGGAATTGTGCTAACAGATTTTAATTCATCATGCTTAGCGTTTCAAAATTCCACCTAACCTCGCCTGCTCCCATCAATCTAATCTATGCCGGTAGTTGATGATAATGATGAGTTTTTGATGATTCCTTTCCAATTAGTCCGCCTCTACTTTAACGCACTTCTTATGGCATTCCTGCCAGTCTTCGAAAACATGATACAGTCAGGTGAGCAAGAATCGTATCACATATTTCGAGCTCAACTTCAGTTCTCTTCATCTTGATCTTATAAATCGAATGTCCCAGTATTAGTTAACATTCAGATGTTGGAATAAAAGAGTCACTGGCAGCAGAGAGGTGGAGGATATTTGCAGTCTCAGCAAAATGCAGATATCAAGGTGATTGCTCCCATATAATGGAGTTAATACGGATATACTTAGGTAGGATGAGTTCTCCAAACGTGTTACCTGATATCTCTCTTTTATAGACATTGAGCCTGCTCGGCAATTTTAGCGGCCTCTTGTCGAAGTTAAAAAATCATTGTGATGGATACCACATCATTTTTTGTGGAGTGAAATGAAAAAAATGATAACTTAACATTTATGCCATTGTGCCTACAAACTTTGTATATTCTGGAATTCCACACGAAGTGACGATCGAGAAATCTGAAGAATTGCGCAGTGCGAGCGCGTCTAAAGATAGTGGGAAATGCAGGAACATAAGTGGTGCTCTTTAAAAAAAAACAAGTGAGTATATATCTCCATTATATTAACTGATTGAATAACTGCACGAAACCCGTTTACACTCAAGAAAAATGGCTAAGAAACTGGAGAATGTCTTAAATAGTACATTTGATGTTTTTTTTCATACAATATAATTACAATGTAAACAAAATACAATTTCGTACAATACAAATGGAATGATTTTCAAAATTTTCTTCCTTAGCGCCGTGATTAAGAGAAGCGTATCTTGTTGAGAAGATGTATGAAAGGACATAAATCCTGCTAGAAGATATATATACACACCTCTACACCGAAAAGGTACCTTTAGAAGGGCAATAATTTGCTGAATCCATGGTCGGTAATAAATCATAGTGTAGATAAGTAACGAAGCAGTCGTTTTTATTAATAATGCTGATAACTTGCTACTAGATTGGTTACCAATGGGTTGATATTTCGGGTAAGATGGGGGCCCGGGGAGGTAGGCATTAACAGTCCAGCAAGCCGCCGATATTGGTAGACCACATAAGTAGGATAAAGGGCGTAACATGACAGGAAGGAAAAAAGTGGTACTTTGGGTCTCTCTCTTGCAGTTATCAATCCTTAGATTGGTTTGAAAAAATACCTCCATTCATCTCTGTTCTGAGATTTCCTTTTCATTTCTTCCTAGGATGTTGCCCCAGCATCCTTCCTCACTTGCGCCAGATATTATTCCCTTGGCCTCCCTCTGTAACGTACCCCCTCCACCATTCCCTCTAACACACTCTTTACTAGACTCTCGTGTCTCAATATGTGCCCCACCAATTCTGCTCTTCTTTTCACAATACTCGTCCATAGTTCATAGTTCCCCTTCTCTCTCACTATCTTAAACACCTCTTCATTTTTAACTCTGTTCATCCAACATTCCCAGCATTCGTCGACAACACTACACTTCTAAAGCATCCAATATTCTTCTTTCTTCCTTTACAATGGTCCAGATTTCACATCCGTATAGAGCAATGCACCACACGAAAACTTGTATCAATTTTTTCCTTATGTCTAGGTTGATGTTTCTTGCAGTAAAAAGTTTTTTCTACTTTTTGAAAGCTATTTTAGCCATGGATATTAACCATGACCTTTGGGTGATAGATAGATAAATCATAGCGTGGATAAATAAAAAGCTATCGTTTTAATTAAAGATGCAGATAACTTGCTACTAGATTGATAATTCGGGTAAGATGGGGGCCTGGGGAGGTAGAAATTAACATACCAGCAGGCGGCCGATAGTGGTAGAACACAAAAGTAGGATAAAGGGCGTAACAGGGCAGGAAGGAAGAAAGTGGGACACTGGGTTGTAGAGAGGGGAGTGATGCGGGTAGTGAAAAGAGGGACAGTGACCCAAATCTTTCATTTCTCCTAGGGGGAACGGGGAGAGTTCAATTTCCCCGAATGGAGAGAGGGCAGAAAGGGAAAGAGAGAGGAGGGAAATGGAAAAGGACGGAGCAATGCGTCCCGGGACTGCGGACAAGGGATGAAAAGGGAATAAGAGGACAGAGAGAGGGAGGAGTGGGGAGGAGAGAAGAGGGGAAAGAGATGAGATTGGGGGAGCCCTTCAGAGCGGAGTGGTGGGGGGGCCGGGATAACGCGAGGGGAGGCGTCGCGGGGGGGAAGAGCAGGGGAGAGGGGAGGAAAGTACTCCCCGGAATCGATGGAGCATTTTGGAGAGGCGCCAGAGAGGGTTATGCGGGGGAGTGGGAGCGGCGAGGCGCGGGAGTGATGGACGTATTGCCGGTGCGGGGAGGAGAAATCGGCACACGGCCGGCCGAAATCGGAATGATATGCGAACAATCTATCTTTTTTTTCGCACTTTTAAGTGGGTTGAGCGAGTTTTTTTCCTTAAGAAATAATATGGGCCATATTAGAATGTTACTTTTTTAAATTTCAGCAGCTATAAGATACATGAAGTAAATATTTTAATAATAATGGCGCAAAGATATTGATTCATAAGATTGAATTGCTCAATAATTAAAAAACATATGCATACATAAGCCATTAACTCAACTAATTTTTTTCACGCCGTATGGTGAAAACGCTTTCACGACCGAATACTTTTTTTTACGATTCTGCAAAAGCACTGCGGTGAGTAATTGATTTATTTTAAAAAATAGTTGACAATTAAGACAAATTCATTCATTTTAGTATTCCACCAGCTGATTGGTAGATATGTTATAGATATGTTTGGAGAGGAAAGGAAACTAGTGGCGGAGGTTCGGAGAAGGCAGAAGGAACGAAGTTTTGAGGGGAGAGGGCATGTTGAAGAGGGCAATAGAGGGGAGAACACTAGGGAAGCGTGGAAGAGGAAGGAAGACAATAGGAATTCTGGACGAAATAAAATGAGGAAGAAGATATGATGAATTTAAGAGAGATCTAATGCCGCGCATCTATAGGAGGGGAAACGAGACAAGGTTTTATGCATTAGGATGTAGGATAAGGACTGTCCAAAAGCCATAGACCTATTACACATTACACGCTATAAAATGTTTGACGAGATGCATGCGTTATAAGTTCCTTATTATTTTCAAATGAAGTTTCTCTGGAGTGCATACCCGTACAATTTCCCATGAAAAATGCCTGGTATCTTTTGGTAGATAACTAGAAAAGTATAGCAGTAAGTGGATAATATTTTGTCATCATTGGAAAGGGAAATTGGTATATTTTTCTTTATGACGAGGCCAAATTCATTCAAAATTATACGATATTATGATATCTCACTCAAAATACCTTTAAATGTAATTGCGACAGCAAATTTCCGGCTCTGGTGGCGTTGGTTTCAGATCGTCGCCTGCCAAGTCTAAGGTTGCGGGTTCGAGTCTCGTCAATAATACTTTATTCATCGCTCAGAGCAGAGCTATTTGTTAATCAAGAAGTCGTTGTTGTAATTTCACACAGGATTTTTGTCGGCATCAATTAAAACGATATCAACGTGTTTCGCAAAAGAATTTTGAGGAAAATGACTGAGACTCCTTGATTATCAGGATGAATTTCTACTACACCCTCCCATGAAAACGTAAATTTTATGATTGTTTATAACTGTCCAGCGTTATTTGATACAAAAAATTGATGTATAAGATTTTAATAGGCTGTTACCAGAGCAATGAAAAATAAACAGAAAATAAACAAAATTGATATCACAATTTAACAAAGTCTAGGCTGGCTAGAACGGAAACTATTACAAATTTTTATGGTTTGGTTTGGTTTTACAGAAATGCTTAAAGTTGTGGCACCAAAAAGCAAAAACGTTATATTCCCTTTTTTTGCGAATATATACGTAGCGAAAAACTTTTTGGCTCGTGCCAATTTCTCTACATCGATGAATACGACATCAAAATATTACTTTTAGGAAAATTCTTCCTTTCCAGCTTCTGTTCCCATATTATTTTTGTTTGGTAGCAGTCCTTAATGAAAATGTGCTTTAATCTGCATAAGTTTTACCTGGAATTCTCAAGTGTTCGTATTCCATCTCAATAATACTAATCCATTCATTTATTACAATCCAAAATTAAAAGTTTCCACATATTCCTGATTATTTTTGCGCTTGGGACCTTAGCTTTCCAACTATTTACCAGGTGTTAGAGAGCTGATTTAGATCTACTGAAAGTCTGTACAAAATGAATTAAAACTGTGTATTTCTTCTCCTGAATATCGAAGTTACGCTTGAAGCTAGGAGTTGAAATGATTTTCAATATTTGATTCAAAATATTTCCACAGTAAAATATGAAAATGATAAACAATTTGCAGAGCAAACATTGGCTTAGCACAATGGTTGAAGGTTAGGCGATAGAATAAGAATATCAAAAGGGATTTCAGAATGAAATGCACGAACAGGTGTTGTAAAGCATAAAATAAAATCAATGAAAACAAAATTACGGTGGAAAACGTTAGCTATTTGCATTCATGAGAAGCTTTACACGCTAAAATGATTCTAGGGCAAAATTGTTAGTTATGTAGTACTTAGAAGGCTTCCGAGCAAAAGCTATCTTTAACTTCAATTGATTTAGACGTCTCAGGGATTCATTTCCAAGGTAAAAGGCAATGAAAGTCCTTGTTCTATAATTGGAATTCTCCTTCCCATTGAATATCTCTTCTACAAATCGGAACTTGAAAATGCCAGACCTTTCTAGTGCCTCTTCAAGTCCTATTTTTTTCGAAATTCCTTCTCACAAACACGAGAGACACTCCAACCTCATATATGCCTGCACTCTTCGCTTCCCAAAGTCTCTGCATCCACCAAAACCTAATGACCAAAGTATTACCCTGCATTTTTACTCTGCTGCGACACGTTGAAATTAATCAGGCCACAGTGATTAACTAGGAATAGAGGAAACATGTAAAACAAGAAGATAAATATTTCGTATGGAGCGTTAAGACATACGCAGAACAAAAATGTTGAAAATTCATCAAGTAAAAGGTGACTGAATAAAACAGACTAAGGACAAATAGAATGGGCATAAGAAGTAAGGAATTAATGAGGTCTGCAGGAAACAAATATACTGAAATTATAAATGAAAATACCGAAGGGTAGAGTTTTAATCAGCAAATCATTATCAGCCCTGACGCCAATGGACGACTGACTAGTACATGGAAACATCGGCAGAAATGGAGAGTTTACCCAAAGGTAAACGGTGGAGAACCCAAACAAACTTTACTACCAGCACACGTTGGGAAAGCATTTCAACTTTTATCGTAAGCAGTAAATAAATACACATTAATATTCATGGCTTCCAGAAATCCCATCAAGTAAAGCTTGGTTCCCACATTCAATTCAAGAGTGTTATAACAACCTGGATAAGCTACTAAACCGCAGCGCAAAATAATTGGCAGCAGGTCATCCGGATTAACCATAACAGCAATTGATTTGACCGGAAACGACCATTGGGTTCCAACCGATGGCATAAAATAACAACGGACGTCTTCATCGTCTCATTAGCGTACATTGTAGGACTGTGGTAAATGAAATTTTCGGAGGAAAAACAGTAAAATCGATCATTAAAACTGTGAATTATTTGGATGGCAATTACAGTACGAATCTCAAAAAAGACCACTTCTACGAGAGATTTGAATAAGGAATATACAGTGAAACTTCCTCGAACCCGGGGGTTACGTTCCGCGACTATGCCGCGTTGCGCGAATCCGCGTTGGGGGAAGCATTGACTTTATGGAACTAAGGAGGTTCCGTTCCAAGGTGGAAAGAAATACTCATTCAGGACCTTTTTACATATCTTTTACATGTAGGTACTTATGCTTTATTTATCTAAGAAACAATAATCCAAATCGTTTAAACAATTACAGCGGTGTCTTCTGGTAAAGAAAACATTTATCTATGAAACAGAATCAAAACTTTAAAGAGTTAGCATATATGTATATTGAATAATAATTTTTTTGGCATTTTGAACATTACTTATAAACATGCACTGTATATTTGAACTCTCTTAATAGAAGTTTCACACGTTGGAGTCGATTTCCCAGCGCTGTTCAATCGGTAACAGCGCTGTTCAATCGGTATTAATACCGAAGTTTTATCGGTTGCTGGCACCATTCACATCTAATTTCGTCTGAAGAAGGTTAAACAAAGGGCTTGCTCGTTTATTAGTGAACAAAGTGTTTGAAAACACACTACATTTTGAACACTTTAAAGTGTTTAGTTAACAGCGAAAGTTTTAGTTTAGTTTTCAACAAAAATCGGTGCGTATCAAAGTGCCCACGCACCCCTCTGGGGGGTTGTGTTTGAATCGTTCGAGATATTTTAAATCACGTAGCTAAAAAATCACGTGGTACAATAACGAAAGATTTGAGATTTTGGTGAGTTTGAAACATTGGGATGGATAACTTAAACATCCGAAATGTTGATTATTGCCACTCTAATCGAGAATTCCGACTCCATCAATGATATCCCGGTGAAAAACTCGACCGAAAAGGCTGCGCGGGATTTTTACGAGTGGTTTAAATACACCAAAATTTTGAACCCTTCGTGATTGCACCACGTGACTCCTTAGTTTTATCGGAATCACTCCAGAATACTCCTTAGTTAGATCGGAATTGTACCGAACGATATAAACATATCCCACCAGTTGGCAATTTGATACCCACCGTTTTTTCTCGAAAACGACATAATACATTGAAAAACGGTCTTCTTATCTTTGAAAAAGTGTTATCCTAAACAATACATGTGGCTTAAAACAAAGAGATTGCCAAGAAATTATTGGAATGGATGGGTTTAATTCCTAAACTCGAGTTTAGCTAGCACTGTATTAACACGGCTGTCATAATAGGTCGTTCATCCTTAGATTGGTTGACTACAGCACTCCGACCTTCTAACGCTAGTTTCCTTGCTCCCTGGTAGTTCATCTTTTGCACCATCCTCTTTATTTGGGCTATTTATTTATTCCTTGGCCTTCCTTTAGAGATATTTCTCTAAATTTATCCTTCAATTATATTATCAGAAAACCAACTGTGGCTCAGGGTGTCCCCAATCGATCTGGGTCTTCTTTTCTGTGTACTGTTCCATATGGTTCTTTCCTCTTCTGTTTAGTTATTTATTCCGTTTCATCCGCCCATTTGATCTTCAGCATCCACCGCAAAAACAAGGTTTTGAAAGCCCCAGATCTTTTCAGGCCGTCTTTCCCAATGGCCCATGTTTCCTCGAGTGCCATGAGTTTTCCATGAGTGCCACGATCCATACGAAAACGAGCATGGCTGTAAAAAATCAAGAGAAATGGGGAATGCAACTTTAACTGTCTCGGCTAGGGGTTAGCCCCATTTAACTCTCCCCCAGCCTGCTTCCGTGAATGGATTCAAAATAACAATGAGTCCACCATTCCCCAGATTACTCACGAAAGGTCAACCCCTATAGGAAACATTGGACGGCGGTAGAAACCTGGGAAGAGGGATATTGCGAAGGGAATAAAGGGAGTGGAAAATAATGGCGGGAGTAATTGGCGGTGAGTGAATGGTTAAAAAAGGGGGAAATAGGATCCCGTATGCTGGCGGAGATAACGCGAAGTTAGTGGAAACTAGGGAAGAAAATGACTGGAATGGTGTGGGGTGACGATCGAGAGAGCAGTAGCGGGAGGAAGAGGGATAGACTCGGGTGGGTGAACGGGTTTTGAAAATCAATTGAGCTGCTGGTCGCATCGCGGCTTCGTGGACACTGGTTGGAAAGGTTATATCCCCACAGCCTCCCGCCGATATTCTCCCTTTTGTGCGGAGGCTCACCTGTAATAGCCTTCACAACGGGTGAGGTCACTTGTATTCTCCAATTCATACCCATTGTTTCATCGTCGTCGACGACGTCGGAGGAGAGGAATTTGGACCAATTCCCCCAAAAGTTTTTGTCTCCCGCTTATACGATCTGGGCTTTGGGATTCCGGACGTCATTGAGAAACATTATAAAAATTGCGTCCTCCGGTAGGAGCGCTGGATTTAGATCCTCTGAGCGGGATAATTTTTTTTAATCAATGCCAATGCCCCACGTACCGCCTGGTGACAGCCTTATTACACCATTAGAGAATGTATAAGATGTTACGTGATGGGAATGTTTAGCGTTCAACATGTTGAGTACGAAAAGACTCGCGTTTTTTGAACGGTTTTTAAATTTATAAATACAGACTATGGTTTCAGCACTATGAACAATTTTTAAGGTGTTTCTTTCTCGACGGGTCGCAGCTATACATTATACTACGCCTTCTAATTTAGTACAGAGTCTTCTGGATTTCCGATAATACACTACATAGTTGAGTCGTCGCATTCCGCCATTTTTTTCAGAGTACATATTGCTTACTGTGGGAAAGTGAAGGCGTTAGGCAGTCGCTCTGTAGGATTTTCTTTTTTTTGCAGAGGAAATAAAGCAAAATGGTTGGTTGCTTTGCGCCTAATTGATCTAATAGCACTGAGAAAGGGTTTTTATCTCAAGCTGTTTACCTTGGGCGGCCATTTTTATTATGTTGCGCTAGCCCATTTTTATTTTGTTGCGCTAGCCCATTACGTAAAATTCTATAACTATAAAAGTATTTATCCCAGAAGGATGAAACGAAAAGAATTTTGTTCGCAATTTCTTAAGGTAAAAAATAAATCCAGTGATTTGTAAATATATCTCTATCTCTTCTAAGGTAAAACTACAATCAAAGTTTAAAAAATTACGATTGAAGTTTCAACGTTTGAAAATTTTTTTCAAATAGTAGGATTAGATTATACAGTTTGAATTAGTTTTTTGTTTGTAGATATGTGCTAGTAAGTTTATTATAAAAAGTGTTAATAGGGATATACCTTCTCTTGAATTGTGATACATTTTTTAAAGTCACTTTATTCAACATTTTTTAAAAGTGAAACTGCCCTCTACTACAGATTGCATCCAACAAAGTCGCTCGATATTAAGAAGTCGGCATATAAATCTGGTATGAAAATGAGCAAAGAAAGAGTGACTTTATTACTCTGCGGGAACAAATCAGGAAGTCAAAAAATAAAACCTTTCAGTTTCAGTAAAAACCGAAGTCCTCGGTGATTCAAGCACATACTGACTGTAATTATGACAGCACTACCTGTCAATTTATAAAAACAGTAAGAATGCGGATTACTCGTGATGTATTTATATCGTAGTTCAATGAAGATTTTGTACCATCGGTAAAGAATCACTTACGATGAAAAAAGTTAAAAGAAAAAGCACTTCGTCTGTTGGGTATGTGTCCTGACCATCCTTCATCTGGTAAAATTGTGGAAACGTTTTTACCAAAAAATACCACTGCCCATTTTAAGCACTTTGACCAAGGGATTACCAGAGCATTTAAAGCCCACTATCGGTGGGAATTGCTCACTGCTGTCATAAACTCAGAACTGCAAGTACAAGAATTCCTTAAAACAGTTACCCTGAAGAATATGGCGTACAATATTGGATTGGAATGGAAGAAAATAACCTCAACAACATTTCACAATTGCTGGTCGAAGTACATTATATATCGCGGGCGATAGCATGGAAGACGGAGACGAGTTGTTGGGTTTTACAGAAGAAGATGCATGTTAAGCTTCAAATGTTTTTGCTGATAGACTAAATGCGAATGATCTCGCGGCCCAGGTGCGTGAAGATGAAGAAATTCCTGTATCTGCCCATAAGAACGATGAAGAAATTTTGGCTCTAGTCCCGTGGAAGAACAGTTGCATTATCGGAAAATGAGAGCAAGAATGAAGAAGTAGAAGGCGTCCATTATGAGAAAACCACCTTTGTTATTTCCACAAATCATTATTACGCTGGAACGACGCGTGCTTCACAAATTTCACACGAGTATGCCACAGTGTGGTGAAACGCGCGTCAAGCCTGCGTAATAAAGTTTTGTGAAAATAACAAACGTGGTTTTCTCATCATGAATATCCATAATTTCCACGAGGTCAGGCCTAATATAATCAGTTTTCAAGTAGAAGACGAATGTGTGGTAGAGATGCCAAAAATATGAAAAGTATTGGATAACATGAGTGAAGTGCTAAATTGGTTAGAGAGACACAGCGATTGCGATCATCTTCATCATTTACATTTGCAAAACATTGAGACTTATTTGACCACTATCAACTATCGCGCCAAAATAAAATGCGGAGTATTTCATTCATTTCAGTAATCTACCGGTTAGAGGTAGGTTGTGATGAAAGTCAGAGAATATCCAACGAACTCTTACAGCCATGCCCTTTCTACCTCTAGTATTTGCGGAGTATGTAACTCCCGTAAAAGTAGGGTGCGTATTTAAATCAGAAAACATCAATTGCTACTTTATTACGCAAATAAATTAGTTATATAATTTATTTTTACGGGTTTTTTATTGTTTCTCACCCAATTTTCCATAATAACGCTTGTTTTCAGATAACTCGGGTGTAAACTCCGCCCCCCTAGGCCCGCGTTAAAACCGAATTTTACTTAGTGATGTTTTTATGATTTTTGAGAGGTTGTAACCTTTTATTAGTAAAGTACACAACATACTCTTTTATATGTCATGTACACATACACAAAGACTGTTAATTCTGCTAATATGAGATTTTTATCTCCAACCCCATCACAGTTATTCTAAGCCAAACTTTGAACATTCTGAAAAAGTAACATTTTAAAACTTAATAACAATTCAAGGGTAAGTATATCACTATTAATATTTTTTAATGATAAACCTACTAGCATACATCAACAAATAAAAAACTAATTGAAACTGTATAATCTAATCCTACTATTTGAAAAAAAAATTCAAACATTGAAACTTCAATCGTAATTTTTTAAACTTTGATTGTAGTGTAGGCTTGTGTGTGGGGACTTCGTAGTGCTGTTGTGAGTGACCTGCGCTGGAAGAACTCTTGTACCTCTGACAAGCCTGCTAGTGGGAGTAGGTCACTGGCGCCAGTGAGGACTTCCCGGGCCTGAGTGTACGCGTGATTGGGACCCCCCCCCCTTGACGTGTCTGCTGGGTGAGTGAGTCAGTACGTGTGTGTTTTTAGTTTACATAAAGTTTTTACCCCGTTGACATCCTTACTCACCTTTCAACACCCTATCCATCCTTTCCCCCCTCCCTTCCCCCCCTTCCTTTGCCCAATAAAGAGTACGGCCCTGGGGGAATTTATGTTCTTTCAAATTTTACGGGCCGTAGATCGTTCATTTATCTATATTGTAGTTTTACCTTTAAAAAGATAGAGATATGTAAAGAAATCACTGGATTTATTTTTTACCTTGAGAAGTTGCAAACAAAATTCTTTTTGTTTCATCCTTCTAGGATAAATACATTAATAGTTATAGACTTTTACGTAAACCTTTACAAACGCAAAAATGTGCTCACGCAACATTATAAACAACGGCCGCCCAAGGTAAACAGCTTGAGATAAAAATAAAATATATTTTTAATGTCTTAAGACACGAGGGAAACAACTAGGAAAGTTTCAATTTTTAAAATTGGTCAAGCAAACAACTTATTTTATTTGGGCCAGTTCAAATAGATTGACCCTCATGTTTTTTTTTATTTTGGAGGAGGATAATATTTCCGATTTGGCAGCACTTAAAACTGACCAGACTCGTCCTCAAGTTCCTCGGATTATTTCCATTGTACTGTTTTCATGGATGTTTACTCGGAAATTATATGCGAAATATCTTTCGCCCAAGTCTTTCAGCTGTTACATAACTCCAAAATGATGTTATCATTCCATTGAAGAGTAAGCATCGCTATAATAGCCATGAGAGTAATAATAGTACTTTCGGAAAGGACTTAACCTGTTCAACACTAAAATATAGTAAGTTTCATATCCGGAAAAACTTCCCGTGAAAAGAATCAAAACTTGACTGATGCGCTTTTTAATTGTAATTTTTCACAATTTCCAATTTATAAATTATTGGTAAAATGTACCTACTAGGTCCAGGATAAATTGATTTCAATTTATGATCACCCAAAATGCGACGGGAAACGCGTATTTGTGCAAAAACTAGGTTAATCTCACTTTCCCCCATAAGACTCTATGGAGACGTTTGAACAAAGATGGCGGAATTCTCAATTTCCATAGTGGAAATGTAAGCGACGACTCAACCCTATGAGGGAGTAGTGTTGAGAACAGCCATCCAGAGGACTCTGATTTAATAACGAAAAAACGTTATTAAAATAAAACGGTAATCATCCGCGGAAAAAAACAATATTGTCACGACGAGTATCAGCTTACTTTAGCCATCATCAGGTGACTGCTAACATCTAAGGATGACTAACTTGTAAGTAGGATGAAACTCGCAGTGACAATGAAGTTTTTTCGTAGAAAAGTGCGATTCCATTTTAAAAACATGAAGTCGTCTCACTATGTCATTTGAAACAAAAAAACCTTGAAAATGGTACTTAGAGAAATCGTTTTTGGTTGTTAGAAATGAGAAAAGATTGGAAATAATCTGATATTTTCTTACTCAGCATGCTGAAATTATTGGGAAAAAATGAATTTAGAAAATATGCGATGATAAACAATTTATTTAGATTGGTCTTTTAATAATGTTGCAGCACTATCGTGCGTCGTACATTCAATTCGCAATGGAGTTGCAAACTACTTACACATTTATACTTACACACAGCCTTTTCCTAAAAAATGCATATACTTGGAATAAAATATTCAATGTGTCTCACAGTTAAATGTAATATCGAGTAATACTAGGGTAATGGTTCCTCAGTTGTCGAGAAGGGAATAATTTCACAACCTCGACCTAAATATCATTGCCGGCACATATTGGCAGCAATTTTAAAATCTGTCTAACTGTTCACCCAATTTCTTATAATAATGACGTTTTTATAGACACAGCAAATATGAGAATATTTCCGTAAACTAACCTTGTACTCATTACCCCCGTTATAAATCTTACTGACTCAAAAGTGGGTGAACTATCGATAAAATATCGTCGAAAGCGCAGAATAATACCTGTGAATGCAAAAGTGAGAGACTGGTCAACCAGCTTATCATTACTGCAATGAAAGAACGTAAAGTGACAGCAGAAATAATGTTAAAATCGGTTATCAAGCTACCGAAAAAATAGAAATATGGTCAGTGCGAATGAAGAATGAATAAACAATCACAAAAAGATATGGATATCGATCGCGACTAAGCTTTCTCCAGGCGGATGCAATTGCTCGAAACATGTCAATAGGGTGATTTACCCCCTCGTCGCTCCTTAGACACTTGCTGGAATGCAACGGGGGAATTGCGAGCACACTGCGTACGAAATTGCCTTCGACTATTGTGCCACTTGTAAGAGCGCGCAAGGAAACGCCTTCATGGGTCCCCCCATGCAATACCCGAGTCTTGCCTTGAAAACACTTCTGAAGACCTCACTCTACTTGCCCATCAACTCATTTCACACATCCCTGCCTTCAGCCTATAGCTAGTGCCGGTCCAGTCTATTTTACATGTGCGGGCCTACCTTAACAAATACTTTATTTACCGATTGTAGTTACTTAACTTAAGGGATACTCTAGGGTTTTAAAATAATTCTCTTAACATTGTAGTTTCCTTTCCAGCCTGAAAATCAATTAATAATATATATATAAGTAATCTCCTAACTGGAAAAATTCTGATTGGTATTATTTAAATTTTACCTACTTCTGTTGGCTGGGTATAACTTCTATCATGAATTTTAGTGCAATTTCAGCCACAACTCCTTTCAATGAGTTGGTGAAAAGAGTGCTATAAAGGAAACTCTTAGTCCGCAGGTTTCTTTGTCCTTTTTGTTGAAGATTTTATGGGTGTCTGTAGCTTTGACGATATGTTTTTAAATAAGGGCATTTTGGATGGAAATACATGCTGTAAGTTAGTAAAATTTTCCGATTCTCATACCTTCGTTCCCATTTTCACATTCATTAATAAGTCACACTAATAGGCCACTCCTACGACCGGCCGCCTGTAGCTTTTGCCCTCGTAGCCTACGCCTTGTGTTGGCAGTGCCCGTAGCATCAACCCAAGCTCGCATCCTTATGGAAGAGACAGTCGGTGGAACTACCATCCCCCCATCCAGATTCCATCCTTACAAAACGAGTGGCACTCGTGCAAAAAATGAAGAGAACGAGGGTCCTCGTCAACAGACGCACGCGGGGCAATGAAGACAATTGAAGGCCTCTGAAAGGGGAACCCCTGAAAAAAAATTACATGCGAAGTTGGGGAAGGGTTAGAGGCGGGGAGCGGCGAGGGAGACGCGATTACAGGGGTTGGAGTCTGGAGGCTCCCAGAGTTTTTCAAGTTGGTCGGCGGGGGTTGGTCTCGCATTGTTGGGGGTTCTCGAACGAGGAAGGGTCGCGGGGAAGGACCGGGTATATAATTGCAACCATCGTATTAAGAGGGGGGAGGCGGGGTGTGGTCCAAAGGGTGGGGGTGGGAGGGCGTGGAAGATACGTGGGTATGGGGGCCTGTGGTGGTTTTGGGATGGTCCCGGGTAAATGCTTCGCTCAAGCCTCAGTGCGGTTACAGTAGACTCCCTCTTATTCAGGCTTAAACTATACGACGCACAGAGGTCGGAATTAGAAAAAAACTGGCATTAAGTCCATCGTGTATTTTTCCATTAAAAAACTCCCACAACTTCGCCATACGGTTAACTTGGAAGATTTTCTGAAAGAACTGAAGACGCGCTTTTTTGAGAATTTAGTTATATGTGAGCCTCTGTACCTCCTTACAAACCTGTGTTTTCTCTGAGATTCTGTATCTACCAGTGAGTAACTGAAGAGAACAGTGACAAATGACGTGTTATTACATATGCATTAACCATTGTAGAGTGTCTTTGTGAAGCTTCAAGTTTATATATAAAATAAAGCTAAGTCGGAATTTTGACCAGCTTTTTCAAATTCTGACCACTGTACAACTATTTATCCGACCTCTCAATTTCTACATAAGGCGGCTATTTAAATCTACAACCCAGATGGAAACAAAGCTCGCGGCACCGGCGCGGCAGAATCGTTTTCGAAGGAGAATTCAAATTCCATAAAATGGGTGAGAGGCTAGTAGCTGAAAGTGGGACTATTCCTGGAACTCCTTTCTGAACTCTGGGCATCTTGATCGTGTTGTATTTCCTTATTTACGATTTTAGTTTTCGACAGGCCCCCCGAACCGTAAAATATCGTGATTGATAAATTTTTACCAATTATTTTGGCGCTATTGCCGGCCGCTGATATTTCCCTCCCCTAATCACTTTCCCATCATCTCCTCATTTCCAAACTTCCCTACTTTACTCATTCCCCCGTGTATGGCAGTGCCTTATATCAGAAAATGTATGGCAGATAAATAAAAGTAGTTGAAAATTGGTTACTGAACTTAATCAATAAAGGCATAAATTCATACCTGCCATCACGGTAAATTATTTTACACATTAACTTCAACCAATTTTCATCTCTGTGGTGGAATTTTAACTGAATGAAGTACATTGTATTCTTATGTACTGCTTACTCGGGAAAAGTTTCATTCCAGTTGTGGTTGGATAAGATGTAGATTACAGCATCTGAGAAATATTGGCATGTACGTTCGTACATGTGGGAAAAAACATGGTCCAGGGTGACAAATTCCGATGAAATTTAGATTCAGTGCTTCTAAGAGCCTCTAGATCACACTGATAGCTCCTTTTTAGAAAGGGAAACGAAATAATTTTGAATTCTACTATTGATAGCTAGCTTTTGATCGGGCCAACCTTACCTCAATTTTCGGGTCATCTCTGAATTTAAGGGTAAATAATTATCTAATTTGTCCACAAAAAGTCTCTCTTAAGCTGCCTCACTTCATGCCATCCGAAAACTCCTAATTGTCTTCTCCAGCATTCGCGAAAATAATTATTTTTCTTCCTCGTAAAAATGGTATGGTGACATTAATGAGGCAAACATTTTTTCGTCCACATGAAAACATTTAGCAACCCATAATTTCAACTGATGACTCTTCATTACGGAATAAAAATATGTAAAACTAGATCATGTTTTTACTACCTATAAGAATTATTTTTGTAAAACCGCCAAGTTTCTCCGAGATAATCATGCAAGGAACAATAATACACCATTCAAATTTCTCTTATCTCCAGGAATCAAAAAGCATGTATCATCCACGTGGGAAGACATGGCGTGTTGGTAATTTCGTCGTATCGAATTCGTTCATTAGTCACCGTAGTAAACATATGGCTGATAAAGCTAATTACTCCCTTCGTGATTAGTGGGCGGGTGGTTATGTTTGCATGCGTGTAGAAAGGGAAAATTAACTCAGCACTCGTGATTGGTTTCCAAGAACACCTCTCTGTCAACAGAAATCATAATTTAGCAGAGATAGTGAGGGAGATTTGTACTCAAGTAAACACAAGCATACGGTAACTTAAATTAACCACTAAAATTTGGAGGTTTTCTGAAAGTTTGTTCTGAGAAAACAACTTTTTACTTCCATCATAATCCTACAATACCTACCGGCAGAAAAAATCTCAATGACAGTCGGGAGTTTGAGGTTTGGCATGCTGCTCTAATTGCGTATGTATGATGTAAAATAACATTTTTCAGAACCATTTTTGGACGGATTAATAATGCTGAAATGAAGATATATATGACGTGGTAGACCACGCACAATTCTAATTGTGATTGATACATATTAAATATGTAGAAGGAAGATTTTCCATCAGATAGATTCATAGTGAAAAGGTGAAAGAAAGGAGTGCCAACATATTGCATTAAACACAGGTTCTAAACAAATTCCTCCGTTGGATTTTTAGAGGGAATTTACTGCACACAGAGATGTTATTCCAGTACTTAATGTGCATGTGAAATACCAGCTTCGCAGTTTCCCTTTCAGGCATACGTCATTCGGTTGCAAAAAAATAATCTCATAGAATTTCACACAGGCACAGCATGCATTCGTTATGAGTTGGTGTTTCTCCCGTTCAAATTTATAACGATACCCAAGTTTTCCTGGCATTGTGAGTTAATGGCTTTTTCGTGGTGATTGATTCCTCCTTCTTCATTTTCCCTCTTGAATCCATATTAACGTTTGTGATCTCGTTACCATTTCCCTCATTCGAAGGCAAAATCGAGGATGAGTTATTAATGATCGATTTTTTTACGACGTCTTACGTGATCGACGGCCTGTCCTGAGATACTAATGCTTCCTGTTTGATATTCCAAGGGTTATTCTAGCAATCTAACTGTCATATTTCTTCCTGATGGGTTCGGAAAATGAAATTTCCCCGAAATCAGTCAAAAATCTAGTCTACGCCTACTTACCAAGCAAGGGTTTTTCGTACTTTCATAAAAATGTAATGGAATTCTTGATATCAGCGTAGGTATTGAGAGATAATTGTACTCAAGGAAGCATACTGCCAGATATGCACATGAGGGGCGTTAAAACACAAGGCATATTTACGCATTGATCTAAACTTAAATCCTGTGCGTTAGATCGCACCTCTAGTCATGCCGGTTCAATTACGCCTCGTAGCATACTTTATGACAAAAATTGCAACGCCATTGGGAGGTATCTTTGCTCCAGGAGGTTTTATGTATTTTTATCTCAAAGCTATTTTTAGGATATAATTTAATTTAATGTCGGACACATCTCTTAGAACTAATAGTGGTCATTGATAGATAAAATTTGATAACTCATTTTTTTATTTATAACCAAAGGACAATTTTATATCCTTGAATTGTTTTGAGTAAGAATAACAATTGATAGGAAAAAAGAAAATTAATCAACGTAGTTACGAGTTAATATGCCCTATTATCATCCCCTATAGTTGTACAATTCTTTACAAAACACATGAAATATCCGCGAATAGAATTGAATCCTACCGGGAAATTTGAACAATGACGATTTCAGTCGATAAGGTGAGGTTTTTATTGTAATTAGAAAACTACTATGACATGAAGGTCATTTTCCATCGTCAGAATAGACTTCCAGACTATGGGTAATTTCGAGCCAAAATTTGTAACCCTCGAAAAAGTGGTAGAGCTGATAGAATGGCTAACTGATACTCTTAGCAGTGCCTATTGACATATTAAAGCTTGGTGGCACTCGCCAGTGGAGAGTTTGAGTTGAATGAGAATGCAATAAGCAGTAACAAGGGGGTAGAGGCACGGAGAGACTTCGACGTTTCCTTATGGATAGTCCATTTGTCCCACCTCTCTCGCATGCTTTCCTCTTTCTGACGTGATATTTTTGACAAACGTGTGCCACCAAGTTTTGCTACCCCTCTACATATCAAAAATCTCAACAGTGCAACTCGGATTTGTTCCTCGGGTCAGTGCCGGCCCAAGATATTTTACAAGTAATGCCAAATTTTTATTTAGCCGCCCCTAAAAAAGAATGTATTCACCATTTGTGATTCCTTGAACAGTGGCAGACTGGCGTGTTAATTTAAGGGACACTCCGGGGTTTCATTATGTTCCTCTTAATAATTAAGTTTCCTTGCCCTCCAGAAACTCAATATTTTATCTCTAAAATGTCTTCAAGCTTCGAGTTTAACGAGGAAGAGTGTTTATAGGGATTATTACAGCCATATCTCCTTTCAATGGTCTGGTGACAAGAATGCAAATGAAGAAAATTGCCTTTCCGTAGCTGGTGACGAATGTTCGGTTTGTCTACCATGTCAAACTCTGCACACCTGCCGGCGTTTTGATGTACGATACATGGCTGGTTTATATATACTGAGCAGTCCGATTGGTTGACTGCTTCCCGCCTTTTTTTGTCCTCTTAGGCACTCCTCATTAGGGGTTTCCAGAAACTTCTGGATACGGTGGAGAACTCGTTAATTCTCCACTAACAGCGAACGCCGGGAAAGTCTCAGACCTTTCTGCAAGTCCGCAGGTTTCATTGAGCTCTTTGTAGGAGTTAGTTTACGAGTATGTCACTTTTACGTTAAGCTAAAGAAGGCCATTTTGGATTTTGAAAGGCATTTCTGTCCTCTCTTCACATTAACTAATAAGTGGCAACTGGCCGTCCCTACGACCTCCCTGTCAGTGGCTTTTGCCCACGTTGCCTACGTCTTGGGTTGGCACAGCCTCATATTGAAGCTAGCACCCGTCTCACCTTCCCGAAGTTCTCCAGTCTCAAGTTGAATGCGTGTGAAGAGCTCAAGGCTCGAGTTTCGAGGAGTCTGTTATTGAGGACCGAAGAAGGATTCGATATTCCCAACTCCTGTGAATAACGGCGGAATAAATCTCACTCTCCTTTCGAATACTCCGAGCGATGGCACCGCGCCCGTTTCCCCTTCCATTATCTCCCATTATTGGTCCTCGTGGAGTAACACAGGGATCTTCCCACCAATCACCGCCTCTCTCATAACCTCCTGCACTTTCGCACATTCCCCGTTCAGCATGGGATCCATTCAAGTTTCTTCCCGTGCTCTCCATGTTCTCCACTCCAGTAATTTCCTTCAACTTGAAACAAGCGCAACTGCGCTCCGAGCTCCATTTTTGCTCTCGCCTTGCGTTTACATGCGCTTCCATATTTACTGCATTTTCATACCCTCACTTTCATTTCCAAATGGGGAATAGTGAAAAATTCAAATATATCCAAGTGTAGGCAAAATCTATTGTACGAGGATAATGCTGCCTGAGAGCCCACAGGGATTACAGGGGCCAATCGATAATTTCCATGAAGCAGCATGGAGACTAGATTTTAGGGTATATGCGTCAAATAGTAGTCAGATGGAGTGGTAAAAATCATTGCGCGATGAGGTTAAACGTCGGGTTTTGGTTAAAGGTTAAATGGATGAAATAATTGAAAAAGTGAACGATTATGTGTATTTTTTCCGGTGAAAGAGACTCTTTAAGAAGGAGAAATATTAGGATTCTCAAGAATAGGAGAGCGAGTATGAAAACCTGCATGAATGTAACAGAAGCAAAAGAGGTATGAAAGCAAATAGGGCAATATGGAGGATATAATTATAAGAGATACAGTTTTCTTACTTACTTTTTTTACTTCGCCTACTCCAACGAGGAATGGCGTGATGGATCTGTAAGTAAGCATAGGCATATTTTCACATGGAAGCATTACTTTATATTGTTACTGACCGGCCTGATACGAAGAAGCATATTTATTACGCTCTTATTGTTCGTTTGGAGCAAAATTAAAACTTAAATTAATTCAAGAAACCTGATAAAAATGCTTATTATTTTACCCTCGCTTGTAGAATTTATCTCTCCATCCAGTATATTCTCCATATCTCGATAGGGGAGGTCCACGGGTTGTATCAAATTTGACTGGAAATCTGCAGTGACCCTATTATAGTTTTTACTTAAAAAAAATACCCTCGCTATCTTAGCTAAAATAATGAGTTTTATTTACAGAAGTATTCCCGTGAAAACCAATCACTAGTGCTACGTTCATGTTTCTCGATATACACGAACGCATGCATAACTAACCGCGCATTAATTACCAATGGTGTAATTAGCTTTATCAGCATAACGTTTACTACGGTGACTAATGATGTGTTTCGATACGGCGAAATGACCAAAGCACCATTGCTTCCCACGCGGAGGATACAAGCTTTTTGATTCCTGGAGGTGAGAGAACTCTGAATGGTATATTATCCACCCTTGCATGCTTATCTCACATTAAGCACTTCGTGTTTAGCGCATTGTCCGCGGAAACGTTGAATTACGTGTATTATTTCTGCGCCTTTCATCAAATAGAGTTCGATTTTGCAGCATTTTCAAATTTTGCGGCCGTGATTTTATCAGGAAATTGCTTACTGGTTAGTAATTATGCTGAGTGTGCGATAAATAAACGCGAACTCATAGCCATTCAAGTTTTCTTTTTTTTTTAATTCGGTACGAATCGCTAACACGCTTGAATAACCGGTGAACAGTTTTCATGGATGATGGTCTGATTTTTCTCAACATGCGAGGGTTGGAAGGTGTCAATCGTTCAGAGAAACAATTTTGTATAATTCCTGTTTTTGTTTTATTTCTTATTTAATCTAATATAAAAGTCATCAAAAGTATTAATATGTGACAGTGTGTCTTTAAATGAGGAAGAACTCCGAATGCCCTCAACCAATAAGTACAAAAACACCACTAAAGCCTTCGACAGAATATGATGTGAGCAACAGATGAAGTGAAGTATCTAGGAGTTACGATAACTTCGAACCTTTCGTGGGGAGCACATATAAGAAATATTTGTGGCAGAGCTCTGAAGAAGCTAGGATTCATCAAGCGTATTGTGGGAAGATTTTCGGATGAAAAAGTAAAAGAGAGGTGCTATTTCGCACTCTTCCGGCCACACCTTGAATATGCAGCGAGCATATGGGATCCGGTGCAGAAAGACTTAATCCGGGAACTTAATAAAATGCAAAGGAAAGCTGCGCGATTCGTCAAAAACTGCTACGGGCGTACTGACAGCGTTACACAGATGTTAAACGAATTAGGCTGGGAGCCGCTAGAGACTCGGAAGCTGCGCGCTAGGCTTAGATTGCTTGAGCAATTGAGAATAGATATCTTTCAGAGCGACAGGGAGAACATCATATAAGAACCCTACTATATTTCCAGGTCCGACAGAAACGATAAATTAAGAGAGATATTTTGTCGAACGGATAGGTATGGGAATTCGTTTTTCCTCCGAACAATAAGGGACTTGAATAAATGCTAGGCGTAATTGCATTAGAGCGTTTCCTTTTTATATGTAAACGGCTGGTGTCCTAACACCCCCCGCCACGCGCCTATTGAGGCGGCTTGCGGGGTAGTATGTAGATGTGGATAGATGTAGATGAATATTATTTTAAAATAGTATAATGAATTAATGAAATGTGTGCAATTTTCCCCGGATAAATATAAATTTAGTTACACCCTAGGTTTCGGCAAAACGACAATAACAAAGACCAAGATTTCAATGTAACTAAATCACCTTCAGATTATGCAATAACCTTGAAACCTCGGTCGTAATTAATTTTTTATTTATCTTTGCAAAACTGCACTTATTTTAAACATTAATCGTGATTAACTTCCACACGATATCGCCTGACTTCTGAAATTGATAAGTAGTGTGGAGTGAAAGAAGCACAGAAAATGTATTAAGTGCATATGTTGTTCATTTGTGACAAATATTTCGTGGAATGAGTCCCCGCTGATTGACAATTCATCGAACTGCCCTAACCTTATGAATGGTTAAACGGGGAAGGAGAAGGAATTGGTTTTATAGACGGCACAAAGAGAGGCAGGACGTGTGTTGAGGTGAAGAAAGACATTGTGTAGATATACAGTATGTAGTTACAAAAATCAATGGAATATTGTACTCTCTTACATTTAAACCCGTAAACAGTAGATTACCCCTAATAATAATGAAAACAAGAAGATATACAAAACTGAACGCAGAATGAATACATCAACAGCGAGCGGTAATATCTACGGATTTATAAATAACATTGAAAATGGAAGCAGCTTGATCCTCAGTACCCTTATCTCCAAGGTAACGAGCATTGAACGCATATTCTCATCGCATTTGCACACTGTGCTTCTTACCCTTTTCCTTTGCAGCTCTTTTTTCACTTCCAATTTTACCAAATCCCGACATTATTTGCTACTTTTGAAGACACGTGCGAGAGAATGCCAATATCTTGGGGTCCGACCGGAAAGAAATTTTGCTGTTCGAGGTCATTTTTTACCTCTCTGGGCTCACTTGGCGGCTTGGGTTTCCCCGGGAGATGTATTGCTCACCTTCGGGGGGAGGTGGATGTAGGTGGAGGGACCACGGGGGAGGGGGGAGGAAGGTCGAGCGGAGGTTGCTATTCGGAGAGGAGGCGTCTAGGGGGAAGAGGGAGAGAGAGGCAGGAGATGGGTGGACCCAGGGGAACGGAAGGTACGAAAAAAGAGGAATGGACGATGCATGAGGAGAGGGGAATATGATAAAACAGCAAAGGGAGAAGTGGACGAGAGAATTATTACTCTGCTTAGGACTCGGCCAAGGAGGGATGACGCAGTAGTGCCAACAAACCTAGCCTAAATGTCTTTGGTGATTAGGGAAGGACCACTGGATAGTGTCATTCGTTGAGCGAGGTGAATTCTATGGAAACTTAAAGACACGAGGAACAAAAGTTTTCCCTCTTTCATCTGAGCAGTAATTGCAGATAAAGATACTTTTAGACCCCTATCTCGCTATTTTGGTCACGTGGATATTTCTCTCAGTAGCCCTGACGGCGATGCGCAAGTCGAGCATCGAAACGGCGGCCAGGACGGAAAGCTTGACCCGGTGGAGAACCCGAGAAGGAATCCTGCATAAAGTGCGCCGGGAAAGTACCAGATCTTAATTTATGTGAATATTATTACTAAAAGCTCACCTATGATAATGCATTCCACTGCAAAAATGCACAAATGATCTACGCAGTCGGAAATGCGGAAATTGGCAGATCCGAGTTCAAATCCCGGCCAGGTCAAATGATTTTTTCATGGTGAAATTCATCCCCTTGGTGCTTCCCTATGATTATTTAACTGGATAGTATATGCACTCCATTTCCGGAAAAACTCAACTTACTACAGTGCAACTGCAAACAGTTTCAACTTTATACATAGCCTCAATATACTTTTAAAATGGGTTTCTTCCACGTGTATAGTTCTGGAACTTTTGGATGAGTGGGGGTCTACTTTTAAGGGGAAAGACCTCAAGAGACGGGGGATAGTCAGGAGATGAGAGGACCCGGGGAGGAGGCACGAGGAAAGAAGGGAGGAAGATGAATAAGGAGTGGGGAAGATGATAAAACAGCAGTGGGAGAAGTGGATGGAAAAAATCTAAGGAGAGTGAATAAATTATCACTCCGCTTATTGCTGGCAAAAAGAGATGGAGCAGCATTTCTTCATTGAAGCTTATCTGCTACGTGTATGACGCTCATCATCTTCTCAGCTACACGTGGAATCCAATCATCCGCTCTACCGTTCTCTTCTCCCTCTTGTCCTACCGCCCAATTCCACCTCCCCCTTTTGAATAACTCACAGATAGTCATACTTATGTAACGGAAATGCCGGCAGTAAGAACATATTTCCCATTGACGAAGTGACCAGCAGGGGCCATGAAACTTTGGGCTAATACCGAATGTTACGCGGCATACACTCGAATAGTTTTATAGATGGAGAAGCATTTTAACGATCCGAACCTAATTATGGAAGCGTAAAAAATGCACAATTTTCCAGAAATAAGAAAAAAATTATTTACGATCCAGGTTTCGATGAACTTCATTACTATCATCATCACCACCTTATAATTAATAACCGGGTTTCCGAAGTAATTTATCATCACCTGATGAAGTTCATACATCGAAATCCGGATCGTAATTTATGATTTTTTTGAGGAAGATTTAACATTTTTTAAAAATCCATCCGTAATGATCAAATTCCTCGCAATATCACCTTAATCGTTTTAATTTGAAAGCTTTAATTGTTTTATTGGCTGGGAAAGATTATTTAATGAGCACATCCGTCGAGCAAATCATTAGAAGGAAGTTCTGACGAACAAATACTTCTTCCCTTTCCGCTGCGTAACATTTTCGCTGGCAGTATTTTCAAGGGTAACTGGCTCAAGATTTCGGTTGAGTAAATACTGTTTCAGTTATTTTGCCCAATTATTAATTTTCCGGAGGAAAGAAGCACATTTGAGCCTTCTCAGAGAGCCTTAGGAGGATTTTTCTGTATTTTTTTTTCTTAAAGTTTGGGCGGTTCCAACTTATGAACTTAGGCACAAATTTAATATTTGACATACTTAGTTCTCCGGATGGTTTCAACAACATGCGTCATCTTCACATGTATTCACTCTCGGTTTCTCGTTTTCGGATCTCTGCTGGTCGACAACATTGAGTAGAGGTATTTGCACAGGGGACACACTCCGTGTGTCGTCTGCGTGGAGGTACGCAGCGAAAACGTGACGGCAATCGCCGGAGCAAAGCGTGACGCTAAGGAGAGATAGGCACGTGTGAAAGGGCTCGGTTAAGGATCGTAGGGGAGTAGTAGTAGCTTCGTGCTTCGACTACTAAGGTCATTTCGCCCATATGTACTGTCTGACACTTGCATACAGGGGCAACATCAATCAGACGCACAAGAGGACCACCCCTCCAAATTCTAGCCGAGCCCAATGGTTATCTTCGGTGATTGATCGGGAGCCATTGTCTCCATCATGACAGGCCGCTGCCCAAATGTGATGTATTTGAGCCTATAGTTTGATCCCGTAATTTTACCTTGGAAATACCCACAATACCAGTTAAATTAAAACTAAGTAGTGTTAGTTTTTAAATAATCTGTCAGCGAAAACCTAGGGTCTCATACGGAGCTGCGAGATAAATTTAATTATACTACACAGTGGTTCCAGAGATATCGTGATCGGTAAGTGAGACAGTGGACATTTGCCTTAAGTATGTAGAAATATTGTAATTTGTTGGAGTTGTATTCATTTCAATAATGTCTTGTATTTTTCTACAACATTTGTTTTTTAAATCCACAACGCGTTTCACCAATTTTTGGCATCGTCAGATGTAGTTTTTTTGCAGTAAATTTTAATTTCTTTAATGCATTGCTGAATATGTTCCGTAAGCGTTTCCTCTACGATAATTCTGAAGTTGTAGTGATTCCCAGTAATGTGAATCCATTCCCTTTACATAGACCCCTCTTACTTGGCACATATGGCGATGATGTGATTGCATTCACAAGAAACGTAATACAATGTATTAGCTTTGGTTAACTTTAAATCACCACTTAAGTAACCACGAGTTAAAGTTGTTAATGTCCCATGAGAGAGCTTCTAAGTTAGCGTTTGTGGCAATTTCTCGGTAGATGACAGCGTCGTATGCAAACAATCTAACTATGCTGCATACTCAAGAGTTACTTACATTTACATAAATGAGGAATAATAGGGGGTCGATAACGCTCCTTGTGGAATTCCGGATTTCACTCTAGCCATGTTAGAAGTAATGCCGTCGATAACTACTTTTTGTTTTCGATCAGTGCGACAATCACACAATCAATTCACTATTTTTATGATTCCCTAGATTAATTTAATTTGAATATTAATTTTTGTGAGGAATCCTGTGAAATACTTTGATGGAATCCATGGATAACGCGTCAACTAACGTTTGCCATGACGTGAAAATTATCTCATGGGAGATATCGACTCGGGACAATGAGAGGTGATTACGGAAATCACGTGCCGTAAGGTTGAGGAACAGGGAAGAAAGGGAAAGGTGTGATGGGGGTGAGGAAATCCAAAAAGCGGAGCGAAGATAATGGTACGAATGGATGTGAAAGGGGTTGAAAGATTTCTCCTGAAAAAAAAGAGCGAGAGGGTGGGGCTAGGGTGGGGGTGGGGGATAGACGGCCCTCTGACGGCGGGCCGGGGACGTTGGGGGCTGAAATAGTGATAAGTCCAAATCGGTGCGATCTGTAGAACGGGGCGGACCCTTTCGGAGGTGGGCGATAAGTCATTCCGTGGCGCCTGCGGTGTGATTCGCTGCGTAACTCCGCTGATAAAAAAAATAGAGGCGCGCGAGGGGAAGTATAAAAAAAAGGTTTGGGGCATTTGTTACGTGCCGCGCGGAAAAGGAGTGAAAAAGTAGAATTCCGGAGATGTGGGAAAGCATTCCGATCTTCTTTTTTTTTCCTATCCACTCCCGCGCTCCGATAGCGACGCTCAATTCATCTTAATTGTCTAACTTGTGCTCTTGCGCTCGCGATCTGTGCGATTCGATCGGCCGAGTTCACACCCCGTTAATGTAGACGGAGTGGTAGTTGGTCGATGGCCGGTCTCTGCGGCACATTCTGGCGATGACCCACCTGGATCACGGTTTTTTCATTGGATAAGTAGATCGCCGCTCTGCACACCATGGTGATGTAACGGTAACTTTTCAAATCAAGTGGTAGAGGGTAAGGAATTTTTTTTCGTACATACTGTGCATTATTATATTTATTCATTTTTTTCAACTTCCTCGAAGACAGCCAATAAAGCCTTTTACATCGAGTACTGTAACATTTAATGAAAAACTAGCAATCATACCCTGGGTGGTGAAAAATCCACCCAGGTGGAGCTGAAACCCGCGACCCTGAGGTAGCAGGAGACGAACCAACCCCACTGCCACCACGGTCGACAAATTGCCTATGAATAAAGCTAAATACAAGATGAATAAGGCTACTTAGGGTCATCATTGATACAATCTGGAGAAATAAATACCTAATGTAAGGTACAAAATCCAAAATAAAAAAAACAAGTACTATACCAATTATCTCATATACATGCAAGACTAGCAGGCTATTTGAGTCCACAGAGACGAAAATACTATGGAGGATTGCAGGAAAAACACTGCTACAAGGAGAACGAAGTAAAAATATAAGGTAATCCTGTAAAACAGAAAATGACTGCGTACTCAAACTAAAACAAGAAAGGAACGAACTTATTGACCGAATTACAATTGACAAATTAGTACGTGTCGTAAGAGAAAAACTGCCCACAGATAGTAGAAACGTCGACCGGCTAAGAAAAAGTTAGTGCGTAAACGTGAACTAGAGAAGAATAAATGAAGAAGTAACAGACAACAGGAGCCTACTATAAAGGGATGAGATGAAGCACGATTTTTGAACCAAAACTCATAATTTGAATTCATTTAAATTAAATTCCTCATTCTCTATTTTAAGAACTACGTCCAGTATGGTGGCTAAGCACAACCACTCATTGTAAGTCATCCAGAACCTTTCCTCAGTTTCCGGGTACAATGGCACTGATCAATACTTACTTTTGCTTCCCGGGTGACAAGGTTAAACCTATGTCCTTGGTGTGCCGTATTAGTTTTGTTGTTTTTAGTTGAGGGTAAAGAAACTGTGTAGGTAGATGGGGTTTGTGCTTGTAAAAATCTAAAGGTACTTGACATTCTTCCATTGAAGCCTACCTATAACGGAAGATTAACAAACTAATAATAATATTAAGATGATTTATTTTCTTGGCCTCTATTTATTAATATTTTCTTCTCTGGAGACAGGCCAACTTATAAATTATGAATGGTTTGTTGCTCTTTTCTGCCGACGTTTAGCATATTAAATATGCTTCTTTAGGGCTCATATTTCCTCCTGTACTTCTTTTTATGTGATAAAAAAGAAAAAAAAAAGAATTCACATAAAACATTACAGAAGAAACGCGACAATATCCTTATATATCAATATATTCTTGCATACATCGGATTATGTGTATGGCTCCAATTTATTAACGGCTTGGATGAATAGAGTTTTAAGTGATAGTAAAACACTCAGCAGACAGAACTAAATTTTCATTTATTTAAGTTCATAATGCCATTCCACCAAATCTCGCCAGACATCGACGAATAACGTAAATCTGAACTGAAAATGCGACACTGAAAAATTCTCCCGCATTGAGCGGACTCTGGTGGGAAGGTGAAGCAAAAATAAAAGGACTTCCAGGGAAGCAATCACAAAAGACGCAGGAGTGAGAGTGGGTGATTTCCTTCACCGAAAAGGGTACAGAACCGTAACAAAGGGCTGAAGGACAGTCACTCGGGCCTCGCAGGGGACTGGGAAAGGAGAGGGCAAGAAGGGTGGAATAGTTCCCCCTAGAGAGCATAAGGGGAGATTTTTTTACGGCACCACAATCCCCGTCTCTCTCTAGCCGTCACCCCATAAAACTTCCCAGGTGGACCGCGCAGCCTCGTCCCAAGTGAAGTAGAGTGAAAGGAAAAGTGGACAAGTATTCACCCAGGACGGAGCATCACCAGCAATGGAGAGACAAGAACGATAAGACTGCGCAGAAAATCCTGGTATATAAAGGAATTATACCCTATTAAAAGTCTGCTGAGATCTATGTCCTTGCTTTTACACATGAAGGAAAATCAAAACTAAGTTCAGAAGCAAAACAGACGTGAGCTGAATGTCCAAGAAAATGGGGAAATTCTATTGCATGAAAGTCTGTTGATAGCCAGGAACATAAGCTTCCCTGAATGGGGATACAATTAAGTGAAACTTCATATTTTCTTATGCAAGAAAAACACTATGAGAGAGGAAATTATATCCAAAGAAATTTCTTGTCACCGAAGAATGATAAATAATAGACAAAAAAATCACCAGTATAGGTATAGAGTATCACCAGGCATATAAAATCACCAGATACTTTATGAACATTGGAGAAATGAGGAAGGTTAAAATTCTATCAGTCTTGTAAAAACACAAGGTAAAAGTCAAACTTGCGGTACGTTACGAGGTATTATTTTCCGCTTTGTGAAGACATTAAGTAATGGCAAAATCTTAATATCAACGAAAGGTGAACATCACAAATGGAGCCATTCAAATACTTATTAATGATAAAAGAAGCATGAAGGCATTAAAAGGCCATTTATAAGATGAGAACTTCAGCTAATTTTACTGGATAGCTACTCTAGATAATAGCATTATTGGAGAATGCATATTCTCTGGTTATTTTGACAGACATATATTTCGTAGAAGTGTTTTAAAAGAGTCTAGGAGTAGCTCGTGGAAGATGGAATCATCATATAGATGTATTCTCCTTGTTATATCTTTTTTACTGATTCCTTCTTTTCCAATCGTTACACCTAAGTATTTATACTCAGTGCAGACTTCAATGGCATTTCCTTCCACTTTCAGATTCGCTGCCTTCCCATTTATTACCATGCATTTTGTTTTCTTGAAATTTACTTTCAGGCCCGCCTTATTGCATGTTTCTATAAATTTCCTTATCATATATTCCGCATCGTATTTATCTCCTACACACACACACACACACATATATATATATATATATATATATATATATATATATATATATATATATAATATCTTCTGAGAAACCGCACTCGGCGAATAAAAACACAAATATAAATATACTTTTAAAACACAGGCACACGAAAATTAATAGGACACTCACAGAATAATTTGCGGACGTTTCGACGGGCAAGCCGCCATCGTCAACGACAAGAGACTAACCATGTTAGCATGGTTAGTCTCTTGTCGTTGACGATGGCGGCTTGCCCGTCGAAACGTCCGCAAATTATTCTGTGAGTGTCCTTTTAATTTTCGTGTGCCTGTGTTTTAAAAGTATATTTATATTTGTGTATATATATAAATACATATATAATGAGTCTCCGTCTATTTTTACTCCCATTTCAGCACATTTGTTCTTCCAATCTTTCGGAGCTTCGTAAATATAGATTTTAAAAAGAGTGGGTGCTAGGCAACACCCTTGTCTTAGACCTTTATTGGGTTTACTTGACGGGGATAGTTTACCCCCTATTTTTACTTTTGTTTCCAGGTTTTTATACAGATTTTTTATTTCTATAATGTATTTTTCGTTTATATTACTTCTATCCAGAATGCAGTAAAGATTTTTGATAGCAACTGATTTGCAGGCCTTTTCTAAATCTATGAATACCAGATGCATTTCTCCGTTAATTATTCTGATTTTTTCTGTTAGTTGTTTTAATGTAAATATGTTATCTACACAGGATCACCCTGCTGTGAATTCTCTTTTCTCTTCCCAGACAGTTATTTAATGATCTAACCTCTCTTTAATAATTCGTCCATACAGCCTTCCACAAGTGGCCGTCACACTAATGCCCCTGTAATTTTTACATTCCTTTTTTGGACCTTTTTTATGTATTGATGTCAAGTAAGCAACCTTCCACTCATTTGGTGGGTCCTCTCCATGAATTAAACATCTGTTGAAGATTGTCGTCAATATTTCTAATAATATTTCAGGAGCATTTTTTAACAACTCTACTGGAATGCCTCTCTATAAGGGAGGAAGCGTAAGGGAAATAAAAACGAATAATCTCAGTCCACTTAATCTTCGACTAATATTGAATAAATTCCCAACGAAAAAGTAACCGTTAGAAAATTAAATCAACTTCTTCGCCCTGGGGACTGAGGTGAATCGAACTACGACGGAAAGTTAGCCGACTGGCGTACCCTTGAATGGGAAAAAGGGATAGGAGTTGGGAAAGAACAGGGGGACACAGTAAGAAAAAAGAGGAATAGAGACTAAAGTCAGTTGCATTTACCCTTCAGAAAGTAATGAAAAATCGATTTAAAGTTAATCAAGTCCACGGGAGCCAAGGCGAATAAAGATGGTAAATTAAAAAAAAAGAAAAATAAATGAAAACTTCGGAGACTTCCAAGTGCAAACGCACTGATCACTCAGAAATCGGAAATTCGTACGGATTCGAATTCCTTCATCGTCGAATCTACGGAATATCGAGGAATCAATGAGGCTATCCCACAATTGAGCACTGAAATGTGAGAGGAAAGGATATCGTCGCAAGGAGAGCAATCGACGTTAGTGCCGTAAACGGAAAATTGGAAAAGTATTGGTTGTAGATTGAGGTGGACACCGATGACATGTAAGACCGACCAAGTGTAAAACCAGTGATTGTGGCGGCATACGGGGTACGGTCGGAGCCCACCAAATATCAGCTTAGGGATTTAATATCAATTGATTGTACCCCACCCCCCCGCAGTTTAGGAATTATAGTGATACCGAAACATGGTGGGTGTTGCGCAGAATGCTTTTTTCAGTGGAAACGAACTTTTACTACGAACTGGCTCCGCACGGAGGAGTAAGGTTGTCACAGCGCTTGGCTAACCCAACCACCCAAGGTTATAAACCTTTATTGCCAGTATCAAAATGCAAGATCTGTCAATCGTGCTAATTCATAGCTTTCTACTGCTTCTCTTTGCAAACATTGCCAGCGTATCTTAATACATTGCCCGGATCGTAAATATAAATATTAAACGTGCTGTCGACACTTTCCCGCCCTCCCAAGTTAAATGCATTTATGTTACCCAATTATAAGACGTCCTCTTACCCAGTTTTAGCACCTAAATTGTTTCCGAACTTCATTACCGAAGAGTTTTGAGAATACTGGAGCTTGACACGGTATTACCTTTACGGAGTCACCCGCAAGTGCACATATGCACGAAATTCCACACAGGAAAAATCACTCGCCTTGACCGGTCTTCGAGCCCGAATCCCTCGATATCGCGCCGAATGATTTAGCCAGTTAAACTACTGAGGCATCCTTCTCCCCTGTGGATTATTAACGGCTTTGATAAAAACAAGATTTTCAAGACTGCCGGGCGTATGATGTCACAAAAGCAGTCCTAAGCGCGCGCCTAGCGCCACCGTCCGCGAGGTTAAAGACAAACATGGAACACAATGAGGTGTTGGCTTTTTTTGACAAATTTTAAGAACACCGGGACTAGCCACGGTATTACCTTTATGAAGTCACCCGCAAGCGGACATAAGTACAATATTCCGCAAACAAGTGCGAAACATATTCACGTAAAAACAGGTAACGAGCACTGACTCCGTCAGGACGGCGTGCGAAAAATGGTCAGCGTTGGCGACGTGGCGCGGCGCTGCCCACGCCTGAGCTCTCTGCATGATTGATTTGGAAGGAGCCATGTGTCAAACTAAAACAAGAAGACGGAGTGGACGACGTGAATTGCGAAGAATTTTGGGAGTGCACCGGGAAAAGTGCGGTAGTAGATACGATATTTATCGCGGGGAGAGCTGAAAGCTCCTGTTTAGTACTCGGGTGAACTCGGGGGAAGTTCGGCAGTTCGTGGAAAGGGAGGGGCAATAGATGGGTTTATTGGCTGTTGGGCCAATCCGCAATGCCCGAGGGAACAGCAGAAGGATACCATAAAATCTGCCGATAACTGCGGTTTTCAAGGAACTGCTGTCAAAGGGGATGGATGTGCACGTAAAAGGAAGGGGGGGAGAAGGATGGAACGGGGTGAAAGAAAACTGAGGTTGTAGCAATTAGAAAGCTTATGTTGGAGCGTGTGAGATGATAAGAGGGCAAAGGAGTTGAAATGAGAGCCGATGCAATGCTTAGATACAAGATGCCCGCTAAACACTTCACTGAGGGAAATCGACGGTTTACAGCATTCGGATTGGTATCCAGTTGGTTTACCGGGTGGGTTAAGAGTTTTCCCTAATTTTTTAGTCCGTCCTCCTTTGCTAAGATAGCAAAAACGAGTTTCTATCGACTAAAGCAAAGGCACAAGTTGTAAACCAAAGAAAAACCTATGGAGACAAAATTTAACATAATCGGCATGGGAATGCTCTTTCGCGTTTCAATAACCTGCGTAAGGCCCTACGAATCATTTGATCCCGGGAGTATGGACTTAAAGAATAAGTCCTACGTCACCACTAAAGGAGATGTCTACAGGAATAAAATGGCGCAGGTTCACAAAGTGCAACAATAAAACGAGACATGGAGAGTTTTAGAAATCAGAGCAAGGACTCGCAGCAATTTGAACAAAAGCGGAATTCGACAGCGGAAATTTCAGAATATGGAAGGGCATGACTAAAATGTAATAAAAATTTAATAAAAAGTAATAAAAAATAGCAAAAATAAAGTATAAAGTTTACATCAGCGGCATGGAGAAGCTCCATCGCGCTCCAACAATCGGCGCGCAGTTCAATAAAATCCATCCTCGGTCTAAATATGAAACCTCCACTTTTACCGGTTCCCAGGCATGGGGAGAAGGTATATGAAGAAAGACGCGGAGAAAGCGGAGAGTAGGAGAAGAGAGAAAGAAAGATGAGGAGAGATGAATAACTCGAGAAGGAGAGAGACAGAGAGAGGAAGGCATTAGGACGGAAGGAAAGTGGAAGAAGGGGAGGCAGATTTTTTGCGGAGTCGGATAAGGGACCATATTACATCAATGCGGACCCTTTGGTGTATTTGACCTTTCCCATGGGGGACGAGGAGGACGCTCCGATATGGACGGGTGGTAGTGATAAAGGCAAGGACGCAAAGCAGGGAGTCAGGGGAAGTATGCGAAAAAGATGAGTGCCGAAGAAGAGACGTTAGTGAACGTTTCGAGCCGGGGGACCCAGGGGAACTGTTTGAGGAGAAAAGAGGGAGGAAATATGTGGAAATAGAGAGATCGAAATAAAGATGCTCGGTGGTGGTTGGTGAGGCGCGGTTGGTTCTGAGAAGCTGCTTTTGGAGCGAATTGGACAAGTATTCCCTCGGAGGAGGGACGGCTATTTTCGCCGAAGAAGAGCAAGCAACCGCCAGTCTTTCACAAGCAAACGGAAGTGAAGAGTTTTGAGATGATTGCAAAAGGGTACGAAGAAAAATTATCGTTCTTTGGGCCCGGGAGTGTAGACCTAAAAGATTAAATTCTGCGTTGCTGCTATATGAGGTCCCTGAGAATAAGGGCGGTGGAGGTTTAAGGAGCGAAGTAATTCACAAAGACACTAAGATGAGGAGAGTTATAGAAAAGACGCAGTTAAAAAACGTCGCATTTGACTGGGGAAAGTTTGGTGTACTGTCAGTTCCGAGAAACATTTTCCTTTAAACGAAAGAAATAAAAAAATAACATCCCTACTAAAACTATCATGAATACTATAGGTGTAAATGAGAGAAATTGTGAGGGAACAGATTTTCGCTGAGAACATAATAAAGTGGCTAGTATAATAGCTGTGATGAGATACCCTATCTTCGGATTGATGACTGCAGTTGATGGCCAACACCTCCAACATTCTCAGTGCATCTAATGTGTTTGTATAGCCAGCCATAAATCATGAATTAAGAATAAAAACATTTCTAGCCATTTCAAAGGAAAATCTGTGCCAGTGACATTTTCCCGTAAAAATATCGTAGATCCCTAATGAAGGTTTATCTTCAATATATAGAGAAGTTAGTTTGAAGTCCCTTTCAACGAAAATCAATGTATGTTTTCGCTTCCGCTTGTTAAATGAAGACTAGAGGTAGAGACCTTCGTGAGTAATTGAGTAAGACAGAAAGTTTGGATTGATAGGAGAAAACTCTTTCAACATAGGCTTAACATAAATTCGGCTGTACATAGAATACTAAAAATGGCGTAATTATTTCTTACCGATCCTTATGGAAAGTCATTCACAAATCGAGCTTACTTTAAACGAGGCTATACATTCTCCTTGTACGTATTTCCAAGAAACTAAAATGCGATCCGTAAAATTATCATCTAAACATAACATCAAAATGTGAAAGTAGGACAAATAAAAACCAATGCATTCTATCCAATATTTCACTGCCGCCAATGAATTTCATGTATAAACTTTCATAATCTAGATAACCAGTCATTGAAAATTCAATTATTGTTACAAGTATTTATTTAGTAAATTTTATTAAATTACAAGTAGATTTTCATTATTTGTATGAAATACCGGAGAGGATAGCAATATGTTTCATCTCTCGTTAATTAATAAATGTATTAATATTCCACACATTTACTTCCAAGTGTGATGATTGATCTCCTGCAATTTTTTCGTACCATAATCCTGATTGAAATTCGGAAAGTATTGACATTCTGAATCAATGGTGTTAATCATGTCTTAGATTCAGTTCCCTGAGTTAACACACCGTACTAGAGACCGGGTAGGCCGCATCACTGAGGGAATATTTACTATAGAGGATAAATAAAGAGAGAAAGAATAAAAGACATGGAGAATAAACTCGGAGTCAGAGATGGAAAGAGAGAGCTTCTGGGATGGTGGCTGCGGATGCGGTAAGCGGTAATAAAAGAAAAAAGGACTAATCCTCAGCCAAGGGCATAACAGGGTACGAAGGGAGCGACTAATTTCCGACCGTCATATTAAAACGGATTTCGTCCGAAGGAAAATGCTCCCGGATTGCCAAGGCTCGGTATTTCATTGCTTTCCGAAATGAAAACCTTTTTGAGAAGATTACGCATGGCCTACTTAGTAACCACGCCCGAAAAAGCCGCTCGAAAATGCTTATTATTCAATTAAGAAACACTCCCAAGAGCTCGTAGCTCATACAATAGATACTAAACCGAGCGATTACATGAGACCAATTATTGTGCTGAATGGAAAGTTATCTTACAATATAAAATGCATTATTATGAATTACAGCAGCAAGTACTCTCCAACGTACGTCACAAATGTGCTCCTAAAAAGATTTGAGGGTCACAGGTTCCTTATATAATTAGAAAGGTTGAATGCACAATTTTACTAGCTGATACCAGATAAAAATGACGCCAAATGATGGTTTACCTCAAGCAAGATTAATTTCACTACCAGAGCTGAATAGACCGCTTTTCCTGAATTTGATGATGAATCCCTTTATGATCGCTCTCTTACGAAACTCTTCTTTGAGTTGGTTTTGACTGCATAGATAACAGTTTTTGGTAGCTATACATCCCCGTATTCGTATTCTGAAATTAGCCCGTGTTGAATTTAGTTACGATTTGGTTTTGTTTAGTGAATTGCGAACAACGAAAAAATGACACATATTTGAAGTAATTGTGCTTTGATTAGTCACTTTAGGAAATGCCTCTAAGATGTCAACTAATACCATCGAATGAAAAAGGGTAAGTAAAAACAGTTGAAATGTATACATCTATTTCATTATTTCGAATTAGCTGCTTTATTATTTCATTTAAATCACCTAGTACTTCTCCCGCACCCCATAAATACCTAAAAAGAAAATAACTATCAAACTAACCTTATAAGCTTGTGTATATGGCATAGAATAAAAAAAAACAAGTAGCATAATTCATGCTTCGTACGTTGATCAGAATCGTTATTTATTTGTGGAGACTTTTACTCTTAATATTGTGTTCCTGCACTCTTCTGATCTTCCATGGTTGTTGTAAAGAATAAAACATTATTATGATATTGAGATTTTTACGGTTTCTACGATGGTTGGTATGGTATGGTATAGTATGGTAATACTGATTCGGTAATTCATCATAATACTGAAACTCAGAGTTTTTTCCAACGGCATCACAAATATTTTGCATAAGGTTCATGGTTTTCACAATGTAAATTCAAGGTTGAGGAGTGGAAATGGGACATCTACGCCGAACTCTTCCGAATATTTTCTCTAGCGAGAAGGCAGAGATATGATGATAGGCTCCAACCATGGGAAAGAATACTTACAGTAGAGATTGCTATAACGGAACGATCGGAGCAGAGTAGAAGGATATTTTTGAGCGGAGGGGATGAGTTGAGGGTAGTATGGGACTGGCAGATTGTAAGATTTGGATGTAGATATGCGAACGTGGAGCAAATTGATTCGAGAGATACGACGGGGAACTCAAGGAGCATCTGCAATAGAAGGGACGAGAAGCGTTACGGGAGTAAAATGCTTCAAAATTGGAATGAACTTTGAGTACAATAGTGTCTGGAATGAATCAAGACACATGAGAAAGTTACCTGGTGTGTTCTGAGAGTTGACCATGTTAAATTTAAGGCTTTCTGCTAATGTTCTTTTTCATATTCTACCAAAAGCAAAGTAGTCAATGAACAGTGAATAATCACTGAAACTGAGATTCAGATGTAAATTTCTTTCCCTTTTCATTTATGTTTATTCAACGCTGCATACTTCCTCCATTCCTTACTGCCTCTTCTTACCATACATATCACTCACTATTACTACTAGAACAATCAACGGGTTGAAAATGAAAAGAGTAAATATTCTCTAGATTTTTACATGAGCAGACCCTTATCTACGATTTCTTTTTTCATCTCATCTCATTGGTCCCATTTTCATTTACCAAAAGATTTAGTAAAATTACTTTTTATCTGAATATAGCGCAATACTTTGCAAATTCTTCCTAAAAAATAATTTTAACGAACCAGAATTCTAACCAGTAGCTCCCGATTGCCAGTAAGGTACTAGGCATGATCCTACTTACTTCCGCGGGGATTAATTCAACTATACATTTTCTCCTTCAGCTAGTATGCAAGACCGGCAACTAATTCAAATCCCGGCCAAGTGAATTGTTTTTTTTACGATGAATTTTCACCATTTCTCATAAGGGTGCTATATATCGTGCCTATGCTTGTGACTACATACAATATCAATTGTATGATTTTCGCAACAAATATTATATTTAAATTTCGTTCAGAAAAAATTAATAAGGAGAAATTTAATTGGTGCCAAACTTTACTGTAATATTTTACAAATTAAAAAAATAAATTATACTTTTCCTAATATTTAATAATATTTGAGTGCTGAGTTATGATGTTGAATTTTTCGATGACATAATGAGGGCAAGCAACAATATATTAGGACACTACGTCCCTCATTTTGACTATGGGAGCTCTTAGGAGTGCTAGGTTAGTGATTTCAACACATAAAGGTTAATAGTATTGAGAAATATTTACTTTGTAATTTTCCACACCAGTAAATTTACTTTGTAATTTTTCCCTAAAGCATTTTCAAGAGGAGGCCACTTTCAAGTTGCGTTTTGAAAATGGCGTGTAAACATTGAAATCGGTTGAGGGAGCTATATATACCGTGAACAATTAAAAAGTAAAGATTTATTGTCACTATTGATAATTTCAACTAAGTTTTTTTGTCGACGATAAGTTATATGAAAATTATATTCGAAAGTATTCTACCTTAATCAAAGCTCGAGTATAATTTACTCTCATTGAAACTTAATTATATAATTTCCGGGACTCCTAATCTGTAACTTTAATGTCTTTGTAAAACTTATTTCCTAAACGAGATAAGTTCCGGGCATAAGTTCCGTTTCTTCTGTCGTAATATAATTACTCGTACTTAAGTCCTAAAATTATTCTTCTCTGAACTCACTTATTTAAGAGTTTTCCAAGTATGATAAAACTTATGGGAGAAACCCATGACCTTTTCTTCTTAATGACTTTTGGCCAATGAATCAGTTTCTCGAAACTTTGAACTCAAACTTTAAAATTACATGTAGACCACAAATTGATACTGTGATTAGTGATTTCAAAATACATTGTCTTAAATCTTAAGAATAAGTCAATTTGTGATGCCACTCCAAATACATAAAATCTATGAGTAATTATGTAAAACTGAAAGCAAAATGAAGTGATCACCTGTTTTCTACCAATGTAATTAAATACTTATTTATATTGAAGCTAACCGCCTCCGCATTTTCAATATTCCCATTTGAAATTTAAAATTTAAATTGGTCCCAATACTGACAGCAAACCATCGTAATTCCGCGTCTCAACTCATTCACTTCTCAAAAATATTTAACATCAAGTCGAGATGTACTCAATGAGTATTAACGTTATTGAATGACAACAATGTGCGATTCCTGAATGCTTTCAATATTTCTATAACGCTAAAGCCGGTTGGTTTACAAAAAGAAGGTGTGGCAATACTGCTACTACGTAATTTTCATTCAGACCATTAAAAATTACCAAACAATTCACGCCACGCTCCATGTTTACCACAGAGTGGCCGGAATTGTAGTCATCAGAACTTTGTTCCATCTACGTAGTTATATGGAACCCTGATGGCTCATTGAGGGACGAACATAACATCCTCCAAAAAGTGGAAATGGAAAAAGAAGGATTTTGGGGAATGGGAAGGTGGGGATTTCACGGTGGAGACGAGGGAGATTGCGGAAGAGGGACACCGGGAGTAATTTCCCCGACGCGTCGTCCTCTCTGCCGCCGCACTAAAGCTCCACTCCCCCAAGGGGATGGGTTCGCTGCGCGTCGATAAGCCAATCTCTTGCCTACCTGTGCCCCCTGGCTATGGATATGCGATACCGTTAATATATCGGTACTCGTATATCGAAACGACCAATGAATAAGTATCGATAATAGTTGTAGCATCGAAATAAAGTAATACAACTGTCCGATGTCGAGTTGAATGGAACCAGAATTCGAACAAATTGCATCTTTCTCTGTCATTTCGTCATTTGAAAGCCTAAAAAACGACGGAAACGCATTATTTTCGCTCGTCAATTTAGAGCTGCAGTCATGTACCACTAATAGTAAAAACTAAAACGGCAATGCCGAAATGAATATTTCAAAAATATTATAAATCCATGCTATAAATTACTCTTACCATGTCCTATTAGTGGAGAGAATTTGTGAGGGATGGTTCAATTTTAAAACTTTTAAAATTGCTGATCTTTCTACAATATTTTGCACTGCACTGAGAAACCTGGGAACTTTTTTTGGTAAACAAATCCGACGCCTTAGTAACCGGGGGAGCCATCAGAAAACAATTGGTAATTCTATAAGCAAAAGAATTAACTAAAACCTAAAACACAGAAAGATCTAGTCGTTAGGAACAAGGCAACTTCAGTACAAAGGGGAATAAACACTAGGGTGGGTTGAAAAAAATAAATATTTTTTTTCGGAACGCCTTAGTGCGGCAAATTTTCCCATTGTAAAAAGAAGAAAAACGGCATACAAAAAATTATAATTGGTTAACAACATCCGCTCGCGCGTCGTACTTCAAGTTTACGAAAAATTGCGAAAATCGCGATATTTTGTATTTTTTTCTGTTAGCTAAAACTTTTAAAATAAACATGATTTAGTTTTTATGCTTTTTTTATGGTTTAAATAAGCTAAATAAATTAAATTCAGATCAATAATCTAATATTTTACTTTGCTGATAGTATCGGCTCTCGATATTGACAAGAGATCTTCCTCGAAGTATGATATTGCAGGTGGGTTTCCCGACGTGTTTACTAGGGTGGGTCGAAAAAAATAAATATTTTTTTTCGGAACGCTTTAGTGCGGAAAAGTTGTCCATTGCAAAAAGAAGAAAAACGGCATGCAAAAAATTTAAATCGCTTAACATCTTCCGTTCGCGCATCGTACTTCAAGTATATGAAAAATTTCGAAAATCACGATATTTTTGTAATTTTTTTCCGTTAGCTAAAACTTTTAAAATCAATATGTTTTAGTTTTTATGCTTGTTTCATGGTTAAAATAAGCTAAATAAATTAAATTCTGATCAATAATCTAATATTTTCCGTTCACGTAACGTCTATTTGCCTAGTCTTCTGGACAATGTCCCAAGGTGATTACATTTGTAATTTCCAATAGATACTGTTGGTCTATGCTCAACTAATTCCTGTTTATATCAGGAATCGAACCGGAGTACTCTCCTATTTTAGGAAGTTCTTTGTCACTCAGTGCTCGCTGAAGATCGTTAGCTTTCCGCTCGACGTTCACATTTAACTTCTTTGTAACTGTCTTGTCAATAGATCGGATTTCCCCAAATTGTAATTCCATTGAAGAAACATGAACCTCAACTTGTGGACAGAAGTTTTCTTTATTTTTTCACATAAGAATTTAATTAGAATTGTACATTAACATGAATCTGGTGTTTTTTGGCATGTACATTTGCGTTTGTACAGTTTGGTATTACGTACGTATGTACTTGCTTTGGCATGTACTTCACCGTCATCGTGCATTTACAAGCAGTGACGTCAAAAACTTATCTAGCTTTAAGTTTAAAGTGTTCTAACTTATCTTTAAATTAAAGTTTATCTTTATTACGTTTATATGAATTCCTTATCATAATATAGGAATCGTGATACAAATTAATAAGCTTTACAAATCGGCAGTCAGACAATGAAGGAATGGATGCTTAATCATACAAACATTTGATTATTTCGCTACCGTAGAGGCAATTTTTGGAAACTTACAATAATGTTGTTTATCACGAGTGAAAAATTGTGTCTCTCTTAAAGAAAGAGCATCTAAGAACGCATTCATATGTTGGCAGTTAACGTTGGTGGACACTTCGTGGTACACCAAATATAGGGCAATAAAACTCCTGTCTAGAGTCGGCAATCACACTCCTAGTGAGTATAGTTTTTATGACTCATTCATCATTAGCTAATGTTTTTAGAATAAACATTAAATAAACATAACACAAAACAATGCAAAGTATTGCACAATGCAGAAAACAGATTCACATCACACACGTCACACAAAGCACCAAAGCGTGTACACGTGAACCACTTGTAACATAGCGAAAAACTGAAGTGGCGAGTAGTCGCCCAAGTTGGTAGGGGGGACGGGTACAGCAGAGTAGGGAGGGACCACACCACGGTTCAATCCAGTTCAAACCAATTCAATCTATTTCAAACCAGTTCAATCTATTTCAACTGAGATCTGGTTCGTTTTCTTCTAGCAAAACGAACGAACGAACAAAGTGAAATTTGCGAAAAATTGGTAAATATCGATTTTTTCTAAGACGTTGCGCGAACGGAAAATATTAGATTATTGATCAGAATTTAATTTATTTAGCTTATTTTAACCATGAAACAAGCATAAAAACTAAAACATGTTTATTAAAAAAGTTTTAGCTGACAGAAAAAAATTACAAAAATATCGTGATTTTCGCAATTTTTCATATACTTGAAGTACGATGCGCGAACGGAAGATGTTAAGCGATTTATTTTTTGTATGCTGTTTTTCTTCTTTTTGCCATGGACAACTTTTCCGCACTAAAGCGTTCCGAAAAAAAATATTTATTTTTTTCGACCCACCCTAGTAAACACGTCGGGAAACCCACCTGCAATATCATACTTCGAGGAAGATCTCTTGTCAATATCGAGAGCCGATACTATCAGCAAAGTATTGATTTCGGTAAAATAAAAAGTTTTCTCAGTATCGATGCCAATTTAATCGGTAGCAAATCGAAAGTATCGATACCGGAATCATATCAGTCACATCGGAACATCACTACTCCTGGCTCCACCACTCCTGCTAGTCGGAGGAAGGGGGAGGGAATTCCGAGCTCCGAAGCGAAATGACGGATATGAGGACGGCTATCCATGTCGGCGTCAGGCTGCCCGCGCCTTGTCAAAGCCTCCACGCGCCACGTACGAGGATTCGTTGGGTAAAGGGAATTTGGAAAATAATTTTGATCAGGGTTCTCAGGGTAAAGGTAAAGGGAACAAGCGGACGAGCAATTCATCAAGAGGGTCGCTAATTATTCTCTTCGTTACGGGAAGGTTAGAAGGAGGAGTAATTGAAATTGGCACAGATTTTCAAAGGGGAATATTTTCACACTCACTCGCATGATAATGCAACCAGCATGATGACGGAGTACCTCCGTTCAGCGACTACTTACAACACAGTTTTTAATGGCATGAACTCTTTTGGCGTTAATTTTGAACTTATTTCATGAGGGAAATTATAGTTTTCGTCACTTAAATACATCAGAAAGAAATGAAAAACAACAATGAACTCGATTTTGACCGAAATGAAATAATAATCTATTTGATCATAGTTAATAAAAAAAAAATAATTTCAATAAAGTTCAAGGGATGTGATTCAATGTAGATTACATGGATTAAAAATATAACTACCTTACGGAGTAGCAAGGTTTACTGTCATGTATTGATAATGATTGGGCCATTCCATGTCAAGTGGTCTAGGGCTGGGCCATCTCGGATTTTAATGAAATTTTGAGTGGATAGTTTTACATACCTTTAATGAAAACTTGTTAATTTTTAGGTCCATCTGTGAAAGAATTTTGGAGATAAAGCCGTTTGCGTGACCTCATGTCACGACCACCTGCCACATGAATGTGAAATTTTCGCAAAATTGAGACATGATATCTCTGTAGCCTTTTTGCCTAAACAAATGATATGTACCTGTCATTGTACATCTTTTAGTGCTATGTTAAATGAAAATGATTATAGCATTTTCTCAAAGCGTACTGAGTAGACAAAATGCAGCAAAGTCGGCCTCAGAAATTAGTTCTCCAAACAAATTTCAAACTTTAGCGTCCTCTGTCTATTTCAAGGATTGTTCAATGGATATCAACTACGTTTTACAATATTTTCCACATTAGTGAGTTTTTGATAGCGTAGTTTCAAACACCTAGCTTTTTTCGTTAGTGTACAAATCACGTCTAAAGTTCACGACTTTTGTAAAAAGATCAAAAATAGGGTGTTTTCAACCCGTTTCTGCAAAAAACTACCTTCTACAAATGCCGTTAAACCCATCTTATCAGATAGAGCATATTTTTAAGCCTCTAGAAAAGTGAATTTAATAGCTACGCGGACACATAATGGCGTGGCAAGGAGTTTCGTGGGTGAGATGCCATCAGCCTTCATCAGCGCCACGCAACGACGAAATCCTGTAACTACACCAGTGGGGTGAGATGATAGCTATCCTACGAGCGCTAGTTTTCGCAATGTCACCGAAACAATGTAATTTAGAAGTCGTCGCCACTGGAAACGACTTAAATATCAACAGGCAGTTCTGCCATTTCGGAGTTCGTGCCTGTTATTTAACAGGTTTTTTATTGACACACCGATGTTATGGGGCTGTCCATAAATGATGTCACACAATTTTGGTCAATTTTGAAGTAAAAATAAGAATATATACAGTGCAAGTGTGGATGTCACATGAAGCATAGACCCCCCCCCCCCCTGTCACACATTGTCACAAGGTTGTAACCCCCCTCCCCCCCAATCGTGTGGACGTCATTTATGGACAGCCCCTATATTGCGTTAGTCCATAGTGACATTGTCACTACCAATCCAAGTACTTGAACTGGCAACCCCATCACCATAGGGGTTGCGCCCGATAGCCGTGCAATATCAGCCACGGGTGGGTCTCTTGTTCAGGTTCACAAGCCTGTAATTTCGTGTCTTCCTTGAGATTTCAAAGCTATTTGCGGTGGTACGTCCAAATTTAAAGACATTTATCTAATTTCGCAGGAAATGGCTTTCAAAATTATGAATAGAGTTTGATCAACTGTCTACATCGTATTATATTTACTTATCATTTTAGACAGCACAGTCTCAGCAAATTCAAATTTTCTTCCGAATGTCGTCACGGAAGGAGCAGGGAGCATGCTGACGAGGTGTTTGATCCGGAACCTAATAGGTGCACTATCTTCTTTCGGGCCAATAAAATGATTCAGAAGGACCTCGAGAATGCATAAATGTTATCAATGCATCATTTTGGTCACTCGTTACTTCAACAACAATGCCGATCAACTATTCACTCTCGTAGACGCAGGAAACATAGCAAACGGGAAAATTTTACGTAATTTCAATGACACTTTGGGTGAGTAGTAGTAGGTGACAATTTGGGTTTGAGTGAGGTGAGTTTCAACTTTTACCACCAAAACGTACGCGGAATAAAATATATATATACGTTTCAAAAGAACAAATTGAAGACAGAAAAAGGTTCCAAGAACAAAGATGGATAAAAGGCATAACTATTTCTGAAACTAGAGAGTATCACCAATTTATTCCGTGCAATTCACACTCAATTCGAGCCAGTAAAGTGTCAAATGACTACATATATTTCGTCGCTAACCTTTGTCACTCACCCGAAGTGTCTTTGAAATTACCTAAAATATTCCCTGGTTGCTATATTTCCTCGTCTACGAGAGTGAATGGTGGATCGGCATTGTTGTTGAAGTAACGACTGACCAAAATGATGTATTGATAACATATATGCAATCTCGAGGTCCTGCTGAATAATTTTTTTGGCCCGAAAGAAGATAGTACACCTATTGGGTTCCGGATCCAACACCTCGTCAGCATGCTCCCTGCTCCTTCATGATGGTTCTTCGTTTGCTATTGTTAAATTACTTGCACTCAATATGTTAGATGGAAACTTGCTTCATTGTATGAGTTAAAGAATGTAGTATACAATTCGTTCATTTAATGTTACTACACAATTGGTTTCTATTGAAAATAGTGGTTTTAGCTCAAACAATCGTCCAATTTTCTCTTATTATATATATGACTAAAACTAAGAACTTCAAATTTTTGCATTCTATATTGTGGCTAGTTTCATCATAATTCCGAGTCTCCTCAGTTTTTTGTTATCTGCTTATACGATTTGAACTGCAAATCGAAAAAAATATAGTATAATGTTGTATCTACATCATTTTCAATGTTTTCTTAACCCCGTTGAATTTCAACGGGTGCCCTCCGCTTTTGACATATTGGACGAGGAATTAAATAACTCCGTGACCAAAAGTGAAAGGAGAGTAGGAAGCCTGTGGATCAAAAGGGGGACGGGGGAGGAGAAGTCGGAGCAAGAGCAGGGAGAACATATATTTTTATCTTTCAACAAAAATGGACGCAACAGATATAGTAGGGATAAAAGAGTGCGTTTAACGTAAAACGCAGGCATACGAAGCATTTCGGAGACAATGAACGAAGAGATGGAGAAGATTGTGAAAAAAATATTAAGATGCGGGAAAATGAAATGGAAGCGAGAGAGGGAGATGCAAATGGGTATTGACCGAGGGACTTTCAAGGGACGGAGAAGAGAATCCATTAAAAGCATTCAGGGGAGGGGTATAGGAGGGAGATATAGATAGAGAACGATATAGTCGAGGCAATAACAAGTGAATGAATAAATGTGCAAACCTACAGGTGTGATGGTGCAAAAAAGCATAACAAAATTTGAGCGATAAGATAAAACTTGCTGAAAATACTTCCGGACTATGGCTTAGGATGAGTACATTGGCAATAGCGGTATGGGAAACACAGGATTTCCTGAAGATGCTTTATAGTGTAGCGAAACTATTGTGCGTTCCACGTTTTCATTTTACCTTAGCACTTATGGATGAAAGTATTACCGGCTTTACGTCTCGATCCCTCTCTCTCATTCGACGGCCCTGGCGCTACAGTCAGAACCCTAACCCGTTAGATATGGACTAATTATCTACGTAGAAATATGAACAATTATTCAAGCACTGTAGTATTCTCGTAAAGATGAATCTTACAGGGTTTAAAAGAATGTTGCCCATGGTGGTACGAAAATTACGCTCTATATTTGAAACAATATAAAATTATCTCGGTGGAATGGCATATTAATTTTAAATTCCATCAATGTCCCACTGGAATTTCACTAAGTCTCGGCTTCAACCAGCACTTACATAGATAAGCAGATTACATGAAAATAAGGCTGAATATAACTAATAAATCAAGAAAAAACGCTTGTGGGTGTCCGTTTTTAATATTGTTCTTGGTCTCGAACCCTTAGCTCTAAACGTATTTACGATCATTTTGGTATGTCCGAAAAGATGACCATGGGAATACAACAGATTACTCTGAAACAATAATATCAATCTTAAATCTGAAAGAATCATTTGGTTGGAGAGGGTAAAACTCTCGTCTTTTTAAGTAATTTGGAGCGATAAGTCAGTTCATTTAGGGAAGGAAGTTTATTTTTTTTAAACCGCTGTCTCCGCACGCATTCTAGAAAGATGAAGTCCTTAGTGTTCAGTAAAAGAAATCACATAATTGGGTTCAGATGGTGATGTCCGAAGCAATAATCTGGTCCCAAACCCGAGACTCTTCAACCAGAAATCAACGTTCAACCGCCAATACATGGGCAACCTGCGGCCCGCGGGCTTGATCTGGACCGGTTTATATTTCCTTTCATCTATTGTGTTCGTCATTCTTTCTCTGCTGGCGGGTGAAACAGCTCCCTAGCTCAATCTCTTGGCCTATTATCTGTATACTTCTTGGGGTATTTTGTGATGTAAATCCCTGGCGATTCCAGTGAGCTTGTCGCGTGGAAAGCTAATTAGTCCAAGAATCCGATTTGAAAGATCTGAGATTCGATTCTTGATCCAGTAGAGATTCTTTCGCTTAGAATCGGCCATCTATCCATCTTCACACCACAATTTTGCTTTTCAATATTGTGCGATACGTGTCCCTTCCTTCCTCCTTCTGTCTGAAAGGCATATGCGTATACTAGCAGAGTCAAAGAGAGAGGGACAGAGATTGCAAGAAGAATGAGAGTGCTTTTTTTATTTCGGGAGAGCACGAAGAGAAGAGAGGAGGAGAGAAATGAGTTTTTTTTAAGTCTTCGAATGGAAGACGCCCAGAGGGGGTGGGGAGGTCACGCGAGGCTGGGTGGCAACAGGGAGGGGAGGGCGAAGGCGCGGGAGAGAGAGGAGGAGACGGTGGGGGAGGAGGATGAGAGGGAGAGGTCGTTAAGAGGTCCGAATGGAGTGCGAGAAGAGAATGAGAGTGAGTGAGGAGGGAATGAGAGGTAGGACGGACGGATTGGCTGGGGTGGTGCCCGCGGGTTGGCGAGGGAAGGCGACGGTAGCGAAGTGGTGTCTCGGGTGCCGTGGCGAGCGGTCGGAGCCAGCTCGAAGTTTCCCCGCACACCTGACCTCTTGAAACTCTGCGCTAACTTCCATCGAGTGCCCGTCCATCAGAACTCAAGCCCTACCTATACCGGCAGACACGTACTGCACTTGATAGACTTGGCAAAGACTTTTCTAGTTTGTTCCATAGTCGGGGAAGAGGGAAGAAAAAAAGAAGAAACACTAAAGGCGTTACGTCGAACGGAAGGAAACATGTCATGAATAAGGTATAAAGGAAAGAAGTGTTTGAAGAAAAAAATTGTGACAGCTATGGAAATCTACCTTCAGTCAAGAAAAACCCCATAAAATATAACCTTTCCACATACTTAAGGTAAATGCCCACGGACTCACTCACCGATCACAATATCTATGGAACCACAGTGTATTACAATTAAATAAATAAACAAAAGCCGGCCTCGGTGGCGGTGGGGTAAGGTCCTTGCCTGCCAACCACAGGATCCCGGGTTGGAATCCCGACTGAGCAGGATTTTCGCCTCCCAAGGCAAGGCTGTATGTAACTGTCCATTACTGTTAGTTACAATGCCTGATGTAAAAGACCCTTGAGGCTGTTTTCAGGATGACATTAATTAAAATAAATTAATTAAATTTATCTCACAGCTTTTCTCTCCCTAGGTTTTTGCTGAGAGATTATGTAAAAACTAACAGGACTTATTCGGTAACTGAACTGGTATTGTGGGTATTTACAAAATAAAATTACAGGAGCAAACTATAGGCTCAAATGCATCACAGTGGGGCGACTGCTTGTCACGATGGAAACACCAGTTCCTGATCAGTCACCGAAGATAAGCATTGGGCTCGGCTTGAATTTGGAGGGTTGATCCTCCTATTCGTCTGAGTGCTGTTCCCTAGTCTACAAGTGGCAGAAAATGTGTCCGAAATGACGTTAGCCGTCGGAGCACGTTAAGGTAAATCACTACTACCACGTAATTACATATCGTTTAATTTGTACAGAAGTTTAAGTGTGTCACAACACTAAAAACGCCTGTCAACTGGGAAAAAACCAATGTCGAAATTTTTCTTCTAAAAAATTGAAAACAAAATTTACCCAGCTTTGCGGCAACCTGGTTGGCTCATATGACCAATCTTTTATATACTGCTCAATTGAGTCTTGGTGGTTTTATATTCATTATCTGTTGCGTTAAATTAAATGAACTCTAAAATACGTGATATGGTGAAGATATTCACGCCTGCCGCAAATACGGCGATGAAATAAGGGACAAATTGCCGCAGGATAAAATCGGGATAGACCGGAAATCGAACCACGGACCTGAGATTGAAACATGTGATCTGAGTTTTTTCCAATTAATGTAATACGTACACTGTGGGGATTAAACCGACAAACAAATTGTTTACTAACGTAATTGGAGTAGTATAGTATAGTAAGGAGAGCGAAGCCGAGGTGGACAGCTAGTTAGGCAACAATCTATTGGTTGTAAAAGACACGCTATGTAACCAGGAATTTAAATTTTACCCCGAAAACATGGCAGTCAAAGAAAGTAGGGAAAAAGTCTGATAAAAAGCAACAACTTTCTCTCAATTCGCAAAGACATTTAACCCAGCATTTTCTCGAGCGCCATTTATTTTCTAAACTGTTTTCGTAGCAAATGTCGGTAACCAACTTACCCACTCACGCGAAAAATGTCCCCACGTCTTCATTCCTCTGTTTGATAAATATCATATTGCATGCTCTACTTCCCAGGCTATGATATCCTGTCGCACAGAGAGATGGTACGAGGACAATGCTTCACACTTGAGAGAATTCACTTCTCACACACTATGGAATAAGCTTTTCCTCCGTCGTTTGGACTGCCCCCATCTCCCATAGAACTTGCGCGCGCGCTCAACAGTGAAGGCAAGGTAAGTTTATGCACAGCTTCTGCCTCTCCTTTAAATGAGTTTTAATACTAAAGCTTTTCTAAGGTTTTTGTGAATTTCTAAACGAAGGAGGAGTTTTTAATGTTCTCTGCAGCTAAGGGCTAGAGAATATTCCCCTCTCGTTGAGAATAATTTCTCTCCCTCTGCAGATATCAGCATTGTTGTCCGTTTACACGTTCTTTGGCGACAACGCACGAGGTACGGCTATGTAAGTCTGTTGTCCCCTGTTACCAACGCACCCCGCTCTATCAGCCACCTTTGTTAAAAATTTTCCTTCTGCAGATCAGTGCACGCTACAACACTGTTTTTCTGCTGAAGGGGAGAGGATGGATATATACTTTGGTAAAAGTGCTTGGCTTTCCAATAAAATTATTTTATTGCATATATTGTGACAAAAAGTAATAATAAATATACTTATATGGGGGACTAAGGGTAGTGATAAATTTAATATTTATTATTATACATTTTTTTCACATTGAAGAGAGGAAATTAATGTAAGCCAATGTCCGTTATATACAGTTTTTGCAACTTAGAAAGCTCAAATCCATAAAAATTCATGTCCTGCGGCCGGGGATTGAGAAAATTCCCTTTTTTGGGAGGTTTCCGCTACTAGATGGGTAGTTAAAGGAGACTTCAATCTATTCTCATTTAACGACAAACTCTACCACTTCCAAGGAAATCTATTTCTATATCTAATGACACGAGTTTTTTTGAAAAGATTCATAATCTATTTGTTTCAGACTTTTTTACTGCACCATGCGAGTATACTTAATGGCAACTGAACTATAACGCCCCCACATCATGGGTGGTCCATATTGAAATGGAGGAAAAATATGGTGTTCGCGCACAGACCGTACCGATTTGCAACCATGTCATGATGCAAGATTGAACAATTTTCAGTCCCACACACGAGAGAGCATTCTGGGAAGTGGTCGTGCACCCATGAGTGCATTAATTCACGGCAGGGTGGACGCGAGCTCGACGCTCCGGACGGCTTTCCGGATATTAATCTTTCGCAAATACCAACGCAGGGGTCTTCTGAGATTTCGCCAAATGAAGTATCGGTGCATAAATTTCTCCCCAAAAGTATTCTCGTTGGTCGTGATTTCATTCAGAAAATAGTAAAATTTCAACTGATCAACATGAAATAGATACAAAAATAGCATCCGTCGACCTATCGAGAAAGGATTTTAAACTACTTCATACAGTGGTTTTTCATCCAGCCAATCGGGCGAGACATATTTTGAATAAACTAGCTATTGCACTTAAGAGATGCGTGGAAAACTGTTTCTCAGAGGATGCAACTGTACTTTACCCCATTGGAATTGGTACCATTACAGTGTGAATCCCAGGAAAATGATTCGGTTTCGCCAGCCACGGCCGAGCTTCTTGCAAATTCAGTCCAAAATCTATCGCTTGCTTTGCATCTATATCGGTAATAATTGACTTCCACCAGATTTAACAGTTTTTTATTGCTTACCTTCATTATTTTATGTCTACCCACAAGGATTGGATTTCCGAATAGATGACATGACATGGATATCTTTTTTTGGAAAAACGTCAGTGAAGGAACCTTAAGGTCTAGAGCTCTCACACTGAATTACAAACAAGTCAAAAAGCTACTCTTGAAACCGTTCCAACATTCATGAAAATAAATATTTTTCAATGTAGTAATTAAAGCCTAGTTGGTGAATGGAACAAAATTTAACAGTGGAGCACGAATTGACAGAGTATGAGTTGATAAAAGAGTTTGAAAGGAGGAAAACCTAAGGCTGGCGGAGGGAAGAATACAAGGAAATAGTTGTTTACAGGAAGAAGTAAGTGAGAACCTGATAGTGGTGTACTTGGTGAAGAAATAAATTTGAAACTTCCTGAGCAACAACCTGAATCCACCATTAATGTCGCTCATGAAATTATTGTAAATAGTTGTTCTCTGTAGTATTCTTACAAAAAATCATGAGATGCAGGGAAATTTGGAAAGCATACTTAAACTGAATTCGGATACGAGTGACATTCACAGGTGGAGGTTTTCTTCTCGAGAAATCATTCGGAAAGAGATGCCCCTTGAGAGCACAAAGATCTTTGATGTGCGGATACAAAGGTAATTCTGCGGAAGACATAGTGACATAAATCCGTGGAGAGGTAGAATCTTCAAAGCCAAAATTGAAAAAAAGACATTCAATATTCGCAAAAAAATAGAAATTTAAGGCAAAGCATTAGTAACCCCAACTATCTGTTTTCATAACGTTTCCCATTTGTTTTTGAGTTTTCCGTTTCACCGAATTACGTTCCCTTTTGTAGGCTGGGAAAATAACAAGATCAAGTTTAATTCATAAGCCAAAATTCGTGGTGTTTGGGAAACATTTGTAAATGTTTTGCTCAGGAGGACTTCTTATTGCCTTATTGTAAATCGTAGTCCAAACACGATTCTAAGAGCATAATTTCCATCAAAATGTTAAAGAACGTGACAAGGAAATACCACCGTACAAATTCAGGAAAACTTTCTAAGTGTAATTGAATACTGGGCCTCCAGCTTAGACAAGATATTCCCCACAGTAAACCTCACGATAGACGGTTAGCTTATGCCTTGAGTATGGGAATTGATTGCTTCATTTACTGAAGTGTATTGGCCGCAGTTACACACAATGGTAACCGAAATATGGATTTACAAACGCTTATTTGATTCTTCTGCTCAGACCTTCAAACCCATCACTGATTTTCATTTACTTTTACTAAATTTCACCAAGTACCTCACATCACTCATTCTGCCACTGAGTAATAGGGCTGTGAACCAGTAATTACATGCCTATCGAAATCAGGCTGTAAGTCGAAATTTAACGTCTAATTACTAAATTGGACCTCATTTAAAATTTGTGACACATTTGGTAAGCCAGACAAAAATGGTGCCACTTTCTGGAAATAACACGCCAAAACGGGTTACAATGTTTGGTGACGTGACTATGCAACACTATATTTGTGTGTGATTGTTTACTTACAATTAGCAATGCAGCTGCTGGGACTTGTAATTTGAAAAAAGGTAAATAGTTTCATTAGAGTCTTAGGTAATGGCTTCAAGAAAAGTTAACTGTGGTTGGGAAGAGCCCTGCAGTAACAACAGTCCAAAATTCAATACAAGGAAACGAAGTTCCTGAAACAAGGGGTATTATTGGACGCTTTCGAGGTCATAGAAGTGAAGGCAAACTCGTTAGTAACTAGCAGTTTATATTTTCTATGCGTATTTGTAGTACTGAGAAGTTAAATGTCTATTTTAAGAGATGTAAGTACGGTGTTTACTGCCTAGTGACGTCAAGATAAAAACTAACATGGCAGTGGACCTTATTCAACGCAGCGTCAAAATATACCCTATTAAGTGTTTTACAGCTAACTTTGCGTTTTTAATACTACCGATAAATATCATAAGTATGTGTTTTTTTCGGCATGAACTTTCAATAATAAAAATGCAATAAAATTACTAGAAATCCCTGTCTGCACAATGTATCCGAAGTTCTGCTAATAAAGCCTCGATGAGGTTCGTGCAACGCCAAACATTTGTTCATCATGGAATGCAAATGTTTGGTCAGTCAAATCAGTAAAACTATGAAGAACGCCTAGGTGAGGTTGGTCCGGAGCTTCATAATTGCGAAAAAATGACATTTTTTCTATCGTTTCAAAAGAGTATTTTTCAAACAAACCTCATCATCAGACTTTGTTTCACATGCTTCTATGATGAAACTTAATCCGAGAAGATCAAATTTCAACTTCACAACGGTATGCGCTTGTTTAAGGCGTCGGTCCACCCCAACGGGTAAAGTGCTCGTCCACAGATCGGAAATTCCAGGGTTCAAATCCGTTTCAAGCTTACTTGAAAACCTTAGCCAGGAGAGGAAAAATAGTTTTGGACTGACAAAAACTGCACCAAGTAATTTCTTTCCTCACCATTCAAAAAATCTAAGAATTGCTCGCTGGGGTAGCGGAATTGACAATACATTATGGAAATTAGAGATTATGATCTCGTTGCTATATTTGCGAGAGTCTGGAGCAGGGAGAGCAAACCTAACTCCTCGTCGGACCGAGAGAGCCACGTGACGGTAAATTTCCACGGTAACTATTTGTGTTCGTTAGCCAGTGTTTAGCTTCGCCACTTTCTCTCTTCGGAAGCCAATTTTGCCGTCCTCAGCATAGGAGCCGGCGCCCATGACGGATCGACAGCCGTAATGGAGTTAGCTGGAGTTGTTGGGCAGAAGTTATCAATACACAGCCCTTTCACTCTCTTACCCTCTCCATCGCGTCCACTCCCCCATTCGCTGACGATCGGCAAGTGAGCTCGCCCGGATAAAAAGCTCGTCTCACGAGCTTAATAGTCCTTATCGGGTGCTCACCACGAGAGAAACCTATAACCTCCCACGGGAATCAATATGGTGAAATTAATGTTTCCACATTTCTGTTCAACTTCACAATGGACGAAGTAGTGAAGCAAATGTGAAAATCTTAAAGGTTACGAGTTTGGAGACCGCAACATCACAATCCTACGTTATACCGACGACGCTGCACTTGTGACAGAAGACGAAGAAGACCTCCGGATGTTGCAGCATGGATTCCACAATATAGGCAAATCCTTGAACATGGCGATACCTGCTTCGAAGACAAAATGTTTGAGAACAGATGCAAAACTCCTGTTTGTTTCCTGTTAAATGCAAACTCGCGGTAGACAGCAAAATCATACGGGAAGAAATGAAGTTTAAATTCCCTAGCATAGAGCTGTCAGGATACGCTGATGTAGAGTCAGAAGACATACAGCAAACAACAAAAAGCACAAAAGATAAGTCAATGCTTGAATGAAATTATATGGAAGAGCAGACACATAGGTATAGAAGCAAAATCTAGAGTATATAAAGCTACTATAACACCAATAATGACATACATAGTGGAGAATCGGCCAGAAACAGCAGGAAGAAGAAGACTACTGGAGGGTGGTGAAATGAAAGTTCTACGGAAATCACGGGTAAAATATTAATGGACTGAGAACGAAGCGAGAGTGCAAGAAAACTAGCAAAGTAGAAAACATTAACGAGTGGACCTTAAAAAGAAAGCACGAATGGAATGAACACATAAAACGCAAGGGCGAAGAGTTAATAGTAAAAATAGCGCGTGATAAATTACCGTTGGGAAAAAAGTGAAGAAAGACAAATAAAAGATTGTGTGATATCATTTCGGTGAACAAGTATGTAAGGTGGAGGGGCAAAGAAAGAATTGAATATCTTCCTCCACTATATAGAAGGAAGAAGAAGACATTAGCGATAGCGTAAGACGTCAGTATAGAGTGGGTAACTATCACAGGAATTTTATTTTATTTTGGAATTCTTCTCAGAAAATCCTATCCAGAAGTGCCGTATGATATTAACAAATAATTTAACAAGCAAAAGAGTGGCAAAACATGATAAGTATGAGGCTCTGCACAGTTGATAGCACTAAGGAGAGATCTTCGTAGTTTCCACTGAGAAATATTTAATGCGACCGATTGCGATGTTTTACATCATTATCAAGCCTTGACATAAGTCCTTCCTCGATATCAGTCCTCAGACTACATTATTCATACAGTAGATAAGTTTACAAACTCCGGTCGACATCGTTTTCATTCAACGGCGACACATGGATACCTAAACTAAGCAAGACTAAACATGCTTCTAGCCAAATTAACAAGCTTCCCCCTTATTTGTAAAAAAACCTCTCCCATACATGCATTAACTACATTTCCCATTAGCGAGGTATTCGCAAAATTGCCCCTTGAGAAGAGGTTGAACTAAAACAAGTGTATCAAAAATATGGATCTCCAAGGCAAGGATCAAAGGGATGTTTATGAGTTTTTGGTTTCATAACGTTTTCGATGGAATAAATGAGATGGTTGAGAGATGGGGATAAATGCGTAGGCAAGGAGATAGAAAACAAATTCAGAAGTGCAAGCCTTTCTTCAAACTTCGTACCTTTAAAAAGAAAGAAGTATTCAAAATAAGCACTTAAATTAGATTATATTGTATAAGTGAAAACGCTTGAGTCTTTTCTCACACAATTATAGCCTACTACGGCTGCTTCTTTTAATTAAAGATAAAGGTTTACGGAAAACGTCCTTAAAATGAAGTGCAATTCTTCAAAGGAAATTCCTTGAAAGAAAACAACGATTGGTAGCGGAAAAAATTTTAAAAATTATCTCAGGCAAAAAAGACTAGCTAATATGGATGATTAAAATAAATCTATATTAAAATTTAAATTTAATTGGCAATTCATAATGAATAAAGACACTTGGTAATCTTCCACAGATTTATTTATTTGACACGACGCGTTTCACCACATTGTGTCATAATCATGTGCCCGCACATGTGTAGGCACATGATTATGCCACAGTGTGGTGAAACGCGTCGTGTCAAATAAATAAATCTGTGGAAGATTACCAAGTGTCTTTATTCATTATGAATAACGAGAACTTCCACCATATCCAGCCTGAATCAGTTGTATTTAATTGGCAAGTTGCGGATTTGCTGATTGCGAAGAGAAATTCTTATCTTCCGATGTTTTTTCGTGTTTTATAGCTAAAAAATATCAGGCTCAGCATAAATGCTCGCTGTAATCCACGCGTTAGCAGTTATATTTAATATTCAGAGTAAGATGTAACCTCCCGTACCGTAAACGTACTGTCACATGCATATAAATTTGTAGAGCGTAGTCCCAGATGCATTAATTACCACTCATCGTTTTTGTTTCGGACGCCACTCGGCGCAAACAAGATATTCATTATAACGTTTCTCATTAAACCAAATTTAAACTAAAATGGTCGTTATAACGACGATGGGCTTTCCCTACGAGGCCGTCCGCGTGGTGGGTGATACAGAGAAGGCAATTACCGAATAATAATAGTACTGATGAATGTCAGAGTTTAGATGAAGTATAGAGATGTGAGAGTTTAGACTTTGAAGAGTAAACTTGTTGTAAACGTGCATTGAATTATCGATTACCCCCCGAAGCAATCTATCATGGGGCCCTTGGGACTCTGGGCCCGTCTTATACAGATTTCCTTTCTACGTTTTATGATGGGCCTGCAGGAAAACATGATATTTAAATGCTAGAGGCATGAATATCATTTGAAATCAAATCTCTGGTTGTCAATGAAATTAGCTATTGCTGATTTTAGAGAAAAATATGAGATTTTTCAGCTAAAAAATAAATTTCAGACAAATATGAAGCCTAAAAAAATTAATAAAAAGAAACTTTATTTATTCAGCCATGCAATAAAAAATCCCGGCTCTCTATCTTGAGTGAAAGTAATTAAAAAGCAAAAAATGAAACCACTGCACCGAACCCAAAGCTTAGCATGGATCACCATGGATCCCTTGGGGGGCCCCGAGGGCTTTTCAATTTAGCCTTTGTTACAGCCAGATACCTATATTTTCTATCTACATGACAAATTTCAGCAAAATCGGTCCAGTAGTTTTTGAGTGGTGGAGCAATAGACAGACAGACGGACATACAGATACCATAACATTTGTATATATGGATAACTGAATTACCCCTGCGAAGCTCGGGATAACACTTCCTTTATAAATTATCATATAAGAGGAAAATCGATTGAAGAAAATGAAAAATGTCATTCTTTCGGGTATCCGATAATATAATTTTGAGCTCTCTACCTTGAGTGAAAGTATTTTTTAAACGCAAAAAACTTAAGCCATTGCACAAAACCCAATGCTTTGAATTCCTAATCAGGTTAACTGAGCAAAATGAATTTCCAATGCGTCAAAGACCACAGTTGTTTGTCAAGGAAATATTCTGTTGTTGATGTCTGAGAAAAAAATAAACCACTGCATGAAACCCAATGCTTAGCATTCCTAATCAGCTTATCTACGCTAAATAAATATTAAATTCTTTAAAAACCAAAATCTGGTTGTCAAGGAAATATGCTATTGTTGATTTATGAGAAAAATGAGCGTTTTCCAGCTTAAAACGCGGTTTTCAGACAAATACGGATAGCAAAAGATAATTGATTGAAAGAATTATGAACTTCATTCTTTTAGCCATTTGATAAAAGAAAATTTCCCAACCCCCTATCTTGAGCAGAAGTAGTTTTAAAAAGGTAAAAATGAAACCACTGGACAAACCCCAATTCGTAGCTTAAACCACCAAAAGGCCCCTTTTTGGGACCTTTTGAGGCCCTGAGGTATTTTAAGATAGAAAACCCTCTCCTTGAAAAAATACATACATGTGCCAACTTTCATGGTGATCGGTGAAACGGTATCGAATTCTATTAATCCCGGACAAACAAACAAATATAAAAATATCCATTATATATATATAAATTAAAACTTACAGGAGGTAGGAGAAATAGATAAAGATTAAGAATTCGTTCTTACGGGAACGTTTCGGACCGGTTGGTCCTTCGTCAGCTTTAGAAGTCTTTCATTTGCTGCATCTACGCAAAATAAATATTAAATTATTTAAAAACCAAAATCTGGTTGTCAAGGAAATATGCTATTGTTGATTTATGAGAAAAATGAGCGTTTTTGATCGGTATCCTTGGGATCGGTTGGTCCTTCGTCAGCTTCTAAAGCTGACGAAGGACCAACCGGTCCGAAACGTTCCCGTAAGAACGAATTCTTAATCTTTATCTATTTCTCCTACCTCCTGTAAGTTTTAATTTATATATTTGTGGCCAATTGGCGAAAACTTCAAAATAATATATATATATATATATATATATATATATATATATATTGTGACATACCGTACGTATGTCTATTTTTTCATTTACGTTCTCCCCGATTTTTCGCGCGACTAGCGGTCGAGAGACGACTCATATATTGATTTGAATTACCGTGGTGTATTTATGTGGTTCATTTTTTTGTGTGGTTTGTCCTCGGAAAAGAGGGCGCTGAAAATTGTAAAAATTAGTGTAAGCCTTAAAAAGATGGCGTTGGGATCGCCTAAAAAAACCATAGATAGCGTGGACGGGGAGGCAGAAGCTCTCTACGCTCTTAGCTTTTCGCTCTTATCTCTTGGCTCTTGGCGCATGGCTTATTATCTGAATTTTGGACAACGTGGAAGCAGAGACGGGAAGAGAGGGAGGTCTATCTTAGACCTGTGGAACGGAGGTGAATCATCTGCACGCGGCGTCGAGACGGCTCGGCACCAACGAGCAAAAAGGAGGACCCTTGCCTGGTGTCGACTTGCTGTTTGACTCGTCGTGGAACCGACGACCTGCCGCCACGTGCTCTTCTAGAAAGCATAAGTACCTCGGGAACGTTCCCACTCCCTTTATCAACCCCGCCACGTTTGGCTTTGTCTGTTGTGGCTTTTTCCACACGAATGAACCCGCCCCAATTTTGTCTCCATCAGAAGATGTAGTGATTTTGTGCCATAAATGTTCACGAAAGATACGCACCTGGTGTCGAGAAGGGCGATGTAATTCTCATTGTCAATCCAAAACTCTCCAGCCTGATTTGCCTGCCTAGGGGAGTCAAAAGGTCTCCCATGCCACATGTTAATTACGTTCTTTTTTGCGAAGTCAAAGACTTCCTTTGTATCACTATTTCTCCCGTCAATTCTGCAACGGACAGTGACTTAAAACGACGAGGGGCCTGTAAATATTTCTGTAAAAAAGTATTTTGTCTAGGGTTAATTTAGGTTTAATTCTCCATTTATCGAAGGGTAATTTTTCAGTGTCTTGCTTTCACTATTTCATTCATGTAGCATTTATTACCAATCCATTCATCCTTCATTTAGTCTGTAAGAGGGTAATTTTTTTATGTTCCGACGTATTCTGTTTGTTCAAAGGTTCTAAGAATAAATTGTTCATGTTATCAGATTTAATCACGAGTCATCTCTTAACCCGTAAACTCAATATTTTTAATTTAATTCCTATAAGATCAAATATAATCACCTATGAATGCAAAAGTTCGTTAAGATTTCCCCCCAAAGATACCCTCTCATTTGTCTATCTACTGGTAGCTTGGCCGAGTTCCTGTGCGGAGCCCCCTTCGACGCTCAGCAATTTTCGAGCGTGTTACTTTACTCTCACTCGTCTCCCGTTCGTTCGGTATTCTTTCCGGGCTAATCGTAGGGAGAGGGGCAGGAGCGGGGGGTTGAATCCCGGTCGTAAAGTTTGTTTGGGGCCAAATAAAACGAGCTGCGTATGGCCAGCGGATCAACAGCAGGGAACAGTTGGTAGACCTAATTCAAGATGCAGCAAATGAAATTAGGAACAATGAAAATGTACTGACTAGAGTGTACCAATCTCTTCGTAGGCGTTACGAAAGCTATATTGCTACGGGATAACTACATTTCGAACACATTTTATTATGCTGTTCTGTATTTTATTAATTTAATGAACGATTTATGAATCAAATCATGTACATTTTATTTTATTGATTCAGTAAATGTAAAAGTATTAGCTTGTTTATGTGTTGAAATAAATTATGGTCCATTGTTGTACATGTGCATTAAACTCTCTTTCCCGTTTGGTTTGAAAATCGGTTGACCATTGTTCTAGAGGGTATGTAAAATTTTATTGAAGCCATATTGTTGTCTGTGTGCATTAAACTCTATGACATTGGTTTCAAAATCTATTGACCATTTAATTGTTTTAGTAGGTATGAAAATTCTATTGATACCATTTAATTTGTAAATAAAAGATGCAACGTTTTCATACTTGTACTTTTTTAATACAATTTCTGTGTACCGTTTTTAATACGATTTCTGTATATATTAAGGATTGAAAAGTTTGGTTGTCCACCATTTTGAAATGGTGTATTAGAAAATAATTAAATATCGTACGCTAGTTTAAACCATTGCTATTAACAGCTATACAAAATATCAAGTCTTTATCTTAAATAGTTTTTTATTTAGCAGGGTTTCCGTGAAAAATGCATGCCGACAGACAGCTGAATAACGGTGCGTTTCCAGACACATGTCCAATTGAATTTTTTCTTATTTTGACCTACTTAATCATATCCTAAAATATTACAGAGTCATTACAAAACACCCTGTATATACACATGGAAGGGGAAGAATCTTAAGAGAAATGAATATGGGCTTGGAAGGGACACAGTATGATTTCTTAGCTATTAGTCTCACTGCACACTTTTGAATTTTGAATATTTTGAATGAATGTGGGAATGAGCCCCAGGAAATAATATTTTGGGACATATGGGAAGAAAAAAGGCCATAGTAAATAGTTAATAAAACATCTAAACTGACTGAATACCTAAAATAACGAATAAGAAGAGTTCAGTTTCCTCATGACTAGATCTACATGTGCATTCCATGATAAATTAGCACTCAGCATGATACCAAGAAATTTTATGTAGTCGACCGGTTCAATTGTTTTGTGATCCGTTTTTACTAATAGACTTACATCCATTTTTTATGTGAGAATAAAACCATTTGGGATTTTTGTGAGTTTAGGGTAAGAAAATTATCATGGAATAATAATTAGCGTGAGAGCAAACCTGTCCCACTTCACCCATTTAGTACAAAGGCGGTGAAATAAGACGAGTTCCAATCAGAGCACAGGTATGCAACGGCGGAGGACTGACAATTAGAGACAGTCTCTCGCAGCCGGCGGGCTTTTCGGAAAAGTGACTTTAATAATAAAACCTTTTGAGAAGCTTCGCCGTAGGCGAGAGATAAGAGGGGCGGATGGCCTGCTTCCCCAAGAGGGGGGGAGGGAGGGAGGGGGATTCGCGTTGACGCTCTGTTTACGTAATGCTTACGAGGTTCTCTACAGCAAGAGGATCCGAATCCTCTGCAGCGCGCAATTACTGGAGAAGGCGGGTAATTACTGAAAATTGGTGTCGCTACAAGTTCTTTTGATGTTAGATAAATATAAAGATATCTCTCTTAAGGCCAAGTTCCATTAAGTTAGACAGAACGCAATTTTAACATTTCTAAAAAAATAAATATCTACTTAATAGTTTTCTCCAACGTTAAAAAAATGATTCAATTACCATTTAATTTTCTTACTCTTCGCTAGGTCAAGCATTCGTCACGTGTTTCAAAATGTCTGTCATGAACGTGTCCAGTCATGAATAAATGGGCATTGGATAACATATAATAGTCAAACTTGGACAATTAATAATTAATGAAACAATAAATATGAATACATTTTTCATTTTCAATCAACAACTTTATTTAATTTAATTATTTATTTGTTTAATTAATTCAAAAATCATAATAATTTTAATGATTTAAGTTAATTAATTAATAATTGACAAAGGCTATATAATTCAAATAGTCAGGTCAAATTAGTACCACTAGTCAAAGGTACTGGATAGCCATACTTCCACCACTTGTTAGTTACGCAATGAGTTTTCAGCCGTTATTATACTTGTTGGCACATAATTAGTAACTTTTATTTTAAATAGTATGATAAATATTTATAGCTAGTTTTTCGTGACAGGATATAATAAAAGACATATCAAGGAAGAGTCCCTTTCTTAGGAAGCGCATGGGCATCTGCATAATATCATGACTTTCAATCATGCTTCGTAAACGCATATCCGCCGAGACTCGAATCCGATGGGTCACGTCGACGTGGCTTCGGTGTCACCCGAAATTCCCCGGGGCCGTCGATAAACCCAACACATCCGTGCGTTTCCGTTGCCAGGCAACGAACGCCGCTTTTTTCCACACCGAATTTGGGGGGGCGGGCGGGCGGGAGGATGCGTAGTCATCGGAACGGTCTCTCCTTCCCTCTCGAACCGCGCTATCTCTTCTCCCGTCATCACCATCCCCTTTTCCGCACCCCCTTCCCTTCCTTCCCACACACCCCTTCGCTCCGAGAGCCAATATCACTTCGAAAGCCACTCGAGTTCCCAAGTGCCGCGACAAACACGCGCGAAAACGAAAAAAAGAATTAGACGGGCACCTCCCTGGTCCTCAACTTGATAAGGGCGGGTGGCAGCATCACTGACGAGAACCCGCACCAAATTACGCCCTCCTCTACACGCTACGCATCTCCCTCTTTCCTCTCTTTTGATCGCCTCTCACCCGAATCCTTTTGATCAGGGCTGCTGAGAGTCCGAATCCACGGAAAAGACCCAAAATTCCTTTTCGCTGGCATTTTTTTATACTTCTTACTAGGAGGAGAGGAAGTGAAGATTGAACGGAGGTACTTGAGATGAGGATTCGAGCGACTTAGGCTAAAATAAGGAGGATCGCAATGGTTGAAAACATTTTTCGAAAGAACTGCGTAAAACTTTCCTCGATTCATTTTCAGAAAGGTGTGCATGTATGGTAATTTGAATTGCCTCTTTTTCTATATATTTTGAAAACCATTGGCATGAAATAAGTTGTACTAAGAAAGCATGATTTTCTATGCTAACAATTCATTTCAATCGATTGATGTAAATAATGAAAAATAGGTTGGAGTAATCTAATAAAGTTTATTTTATTTATCATCAATAACCAACAGGAGACATTTTAGGCTCAATCGTGCGAGACACAACAACGCCCTGTGTTTCAACTTCCTACATCATTACATTTCTACTTCCGCTGTGGCAAAACTTTACATGCTATTTATCTTCTTTTTTATGCATTTTCATTTCCTAAATAGTGTTAACAGGCCAAATGACCCATGGCTCTATATAAAGTTGCATATTCACATAATGCTGAACTTACCTTTCTCTCTCCTGAAGAATCCCCCTGCTTCTGTTCCAGCTTTCTTATTCATAGGTCAATCACTAACTTCAAACAAATACATGGAGTGTACAAAAATAACGGAGAAAGTTAGCGACTGCCTACACTCGACAGGTATTTGCTGCATGCTTGCGTGACATTATCTCCTTGACCAACGAATGATTTCCAGGGTGAGGCGAGAACTCAATTTTTTTGTAACGTACGACTAATTTCTGCAGCATCGAAACGAGGTAAAATGAAGTGCCTGCCTCCAATGGCGTTCTCGCGCAGCTGGAAAGCCTTAAACGCGACTCAAAAATCAGGAGAGGTGAATGTTTACGACACGCCCAGAACGCTATTCGGAAGTACTGTTTCATTTTAATTTCCTCCCACGATAACTTTCCATTCCATCCACTTCCCCCCCCCCCTCCGCCCAGGACCCCTTACTCTCCTTCTCCGACCCGGAAGGACCGCGTGACTTCGCTCCCTTTTCCACTCAAAACCTCGGGCAATATTATTCCTCCACTTCGCTCTTGCTGCAACTTGTTTGCCGTGTCGCTTGTGTGCTGCGAGGGCTGTCATCCTTCCCTTACACCACTCCGAAGACAGCATCTTGGTCCTCGCGAATTAGCATTCCACATTTGCACGAGTCTTTCTCTCTTTCCCTCTCCCCTCCTCCTGAGTACATAACCGTCGCAACGGGACCCAAAAACATATTCAGGTCATAATCCGCGCCGAGTAATTACAGAAGAGTGGAAGAGTTGGAGCGAAAAGAAAAATAATGCGAATGAGCCTACATGTCTCTGTCAGCTAACGAAAGTTGGATTGGAGAAGCCGGAATTAGACTATTGTTGACAAAAGGAGGAGCGAAAAGATGAGACAGACGAACGAAATACACGTTCGCTAATGGTGCAGGGGTAATACAAACTCGGGGCCTCGCGTGAAAACTTTGGTGCATAGGGGAAAAATGGGAAAAAGACCACAGTGGAGTCTTGTAAAAATATTTTGGAAATTTCTTTATGGATTTCAGCTCATTGGGAAGATACACGACACGAAATACGGCGGATTATAACTGGGGATAAAATTCTGGCAAGTGATTTAGGTCAAACTATCACTGATATTAAATGATGACATTGGTATGGAGTTCCATCGACATGGTGTTCATGGAGTTCTACTGAAAACTGGTCATCAAAGATCTAATATACAGTATGATGAATAGTATAGCGTGGCTAACATAAGTTATAACTTTAGTTATTTCATCCTACAGCCGTATTCCTTATATGAATCAAACATGCTTTATCAATCCAGACGTATAAATATTTTTCCTATGAATTATATATAAAGGCTGGAATATTAATTTAGTATTTTTATTTTAAGTATAGGAGATGAAAGCGCCATAACAGAGATGAATTGTGCAACGAAGCAAATGAGTACATTCTGTTATTTATATGGAGCCAACCATAAAAAAATACAATATCGGTGGAGCGCATTTTAATGAAACAAATCAGTCAGGATTCATCCCCATATCATTCAGCTGGAGGTGTAAATACTGAATAGCCGCCTTACTTTTCTAACTTAATGACTTATGATCGGTTGATGAAACAATAAATTCGGACCAATTAAGAGCTCTGACATCAATAAGTCAAGACATTTGTTCAATATGCCTTGCAGTAAAATTCCATGAATATTTGGTTCCATAAACGGTCTAATGGCTAGTTGGACATGGAGAATGGTACTAATGTATGAGCCGCAGGAGTAGAAAAGATAGTAGACTTGCAATGAATCACTTGAAGGAGAAATTATAAAGGATTTTATTAATAGAGTAGTTATTGTGCGACTATAAACGATTTTATTTCTTCATGCTAACCACTTATAACGTGAACAAGTAAAATAGTTGATGGATTTCAGATGATTGGCATAAATGTTATCCATCGGTAAGAGAAAGCCGGAAATTATCGGGGTAATTGTTATTGCTATAGAAGTAATAGCTATAATTTACGAAAATAAAAGGTTCGCATCACAAAAAAATTGAAATGAGTTCGATTACGATATGGATCTCATTACCATTTATTCGAGATAACTACGTGTTAGAGATACAATAGATACATGATAGAGCAACCTGCCATTAGCCATGTCGTCAAGTTGATTAAAATCTATTTCTTCACTGAGAACATTAGAATTTAGTATCAACACATATCCAAAATTTTGCTTTCATTTCCGAAATATATAGAAGCGCAAAAAAATATCATTTAACTCGGAAAAAAATTTTTCAATCTTATTGAGGATCGAAAGTCGTGAAACGAAATGATCCTACAGCAAAATTTTCCTGCATTGGAACGTTTCCGATAGTCATGACATCAACTGTTACGATACGGGAAGATGTATTACGATGGTAGGATACAAATTTGTGGGGAGAAGAGAAAATGGGGCAAAATAAAGGGCAGAAAGAAAGAGAGAGGACGAAACATGAGAAATCGAGGAAAATAGAGGGCGAAAGAATAGTTTTTCGCTGAAAAAAGAAGAGCAAAATTCCTGACCCAAAAAAACGACACTAGGGAGTCGTCGACGCGCCCTCGTTTCCAACCTAAGCCTCGGGATTCCTTCACACACGTAAAATACCCAACCATCCACAACTCTCCGTCGCCTTAACCAATGCTCTAGTAGTGCTGAGCGAGCTACATTGATTTTTTGTGATATGCTATCGTAGGATGGCCCTCATTTTTCTAAATCCGCGTTTCTTTTGGTATGTACCCAAAATTTGTACGATCAGTTTAGAAAATAATTTATGTTGAATATTATTATTACCTATCAGATAAAGGAAAGGCTCATATTTTGAGATGGAACATAAAATGTATAATAATTTCATTCATTAAAGTAATCTAATGGTTAAAGATAGGTTTAACGTAAGTCAGAAAATATAATCCAGATTTTTATATGAGATGGCCCCTATCTACCTCTAATATTTCACCCTATCCTTCTTCATCCCGTCCATAAAACCTATTCTCTTTCCTCCCCTTCACCCCTGCCCAACTACCTCCTAATCTCATCCAGAAGTGCCCGCTCTTCACCAACCATGTCAAGCACTTCATCATTTGTATTCCTTTCCATCTATCGTACTTTCTCCATCCTCCTTCTCATCCAAATCTCAAACGTCTGCAGCCTACTCTCGTCCTCCTTTCTCAGAGTACATGTTTGTTTGCCCCAAAAAACGCTACATTCCATATCCAGCTCTTCACCACCCTCTTTTTTACATCCTTACATCCTTACCCAAGGTCCACGTCACGAGATGCCTTCTATTACTGAACGCTTCCTTCGCTAACACTATTCTCCTCGTTATGTCTTTGCTACTATGCCCATTTTCTGCAAGTGCACTACCCAAGCAATTGAATTGATCCATTTACTCCATTTTGTGCCCTCCTAATTTAGAGGTCATTCTTCAATCTTTTTCCGAAAGAATTTTATTACTTTTGTTTTCTCATGACTTATCTTCATTCTGCACTGAAATTCTAATAAACATTGTGACGATATGCAATTAAACGCGATGCGATTCATGAAATACGATATGCGATTGAATGCGATTATACTCTATCAAGATTCAAATACAAATACAAAAAATCTGATCAATATGTGTTTATTATGTAATTTTTTAATTGTGCTAATTTTACCTTTTGTATTCTTAATCGCAATACACCTATTCAAACCCACCGTATCTATTAAAAATACGACAAAAGATTTGGGGAATGCAGAAAAAAAGGATGGAGGACGTGTTGACAGGTGTGGGTATGCTAGAGAGGGTAACAGAGGGAAGAACGCTGGGGAAGCATGGAAGAGGAAGGAAGAGGATTGGAATTCAGGAAGACTTATGGAAACGGCAGCGGAAGAGGAATTCAAGAGAGGCCTGATGGCGATCAATTATATACGAGAGGAAGTGAAAAGGTGCCCAAATAAATTTAAATGTTTGGATCAGGACTGTCCAAAACCCTAACAATCGGCTGGCATAACACACCATGATGACGACAATAGGGGCTGTTGCAATAAAGGATACTCACAGATCACAGAACCATAGAACACTATGCTGTACGCATAACACCGAGAGCGTAAAGAGGATATGGCAATGCAATGACATGAACGATATAGTGTGGTAAAATCGATGGAATGTGATTACATTAGTGCAACAGTTGGAATAATGTAATGCATTGCGATGCATTCTAAAGCAACACGCTATGATGCTATGAAATGCAGTAGGAACGTCTACAATAGAATTAGTACGATGGAAAAAGTAACACGACATCTTATTCCGGATCGTATTGTTCATTCCGATGCGACAATCAAATTTGAAAATCGTTCGCGATCATCATCTACGCCACCTACACAATCTTTCCTCCCAGCCACGGTGGTCCACCCACCTGGAATTCTAAACCCGCCCCGCTCCGTTCACACCAATACTCTCCCACTCCCTGAAACTACCCCATCCGCCTCTTCCACCCCCTCCTGCTCCCACCAGGCACTCCCTCCTCGTAACCCGCTCACGTCAAAAGCGCCAACCACCGGCGACCTAATTCCCTTCCTCCGTCGCACAACTCGCCCACGCTCGTATCGGGGAGAAGTACACACAGCATACCTTTTTTCCTTCCGTCCAAACACTCTCAGGTTTGGTAATAACTCTATTTTTCGAGAGAGTGGGAGAGAGAGAACTATGCATGGAAACCGGGAGAGAAAAATTAATCATTCTTGAGTTACGGGGAGGGCAGATATTATCCTAGATTAATTAGAGAATCTATTGAGATAGCCCGGACTGGCAATTTTAACCGAGACGAGGGATACCACCTGGATTACACTTGGAGGAGAGTTCTGAAACGAACCAATGGGAGGGCAGCAGCAAGAATTGGCGGGAAAGAAACGCTATATAATAAGGACCAAAATTGTGAACCGGCATCTTCGACCTGAAGACGCTGGCAGTAGTGCCAGCGAAACTGTTGTCATCACCACAGCAACCTACGCGGTAGAACCCGAAAATATGAAGAAGTTCATCATAAACCACCGCGAAAACTTTCGTTCTTACATCAGTCGCAGTATTGTCTGAAAGTCAGAATATACGATAACCATTGTATACAGCGTGATATGATTATACTTTTAAATAAGAGAATACACAATTGTGGTAGTGTTTTTTTTTGCTTCAAAGGCTTAGAACATATTGAGCCGCGGAACCAAAAACCGTAATCCTGAGACCGCAGCAACATCCATGCTGGATGCAGGAATCGAATACGCAAACATTCGGTTGCCAGGTTGGTGTGTCACCCAATTGGATACTGCGGTTGGCTTTTAAAACTCAGTTCTCTTACCTTACCATTTAGCTACAACTGCTGTAAATTAAATGACAAAAGGGATCTGATTTCTATTTTTTCGTCACACCTGACGTAAAATTCTAGCAAGGGCCGCAAAAGTACCAAAAAATATATGGTAGTAGGGAAACTTAGAGGCAGTTGCCCACGCGAAGCGCGAAGTCAAGGAAGGGAAGGGCAGCGTGGAAAGGGTCGGCAAAGAAACGGAGGAGAGAGGACAGCACATGGCAGACAGTGCTGCCAACATAGCTCAATTTAACTAAAGAGGGCAGGAAACTGTCGGCATCGCGTTACTTCACGGGAAAGCCACGGTCCGCTGGCTAAACGGGCTACAGCGCTCGGCGGAATATCGAGGGATCCGGGTTAGAGTCCCGGTCAAGGCGAATGACATTTGTGAAGCTAGTTTTCTCGTGATTTTAACCCATTTTGCTGCGCCTCGCTCGGCGGCAGAGTCGATCCCCCTGTGCTGAATTACTCCCGGGATTTTTTTCCCTCCCGTGCTGAATTCTTTCGCGGAGCGCGCTTGAGATTTTCGCTCCCTTCGCGTTCTGATCGCAAACGTCCTTTGGACAACAGGAGACTCTCGTCAAAGAAAAGGTTCTGGAAAGTGGATAAATTCGTCTCCTAAAGGGATTCCAAAAAGTGTCGACTTTGCTCCTAGTTTTTGCCAAACGATCATTTTCATTCATCAAATTCATCATCATCGTCGAAAAAAATGCAACACGCAAAGCAGATGGCGGTGTCTTTCCGTTGACACTTCACCAAAAAATGGTCTCCTGATGAGTGAGCCCATCGACCAATACTCATTGTAGGATAATTTATTCATACTTGGCATCAGTAATGTAACTGTAATGAATAGTAAAGTAACTGCAATAAATGTAAAACATCTCATCATCGCCAGTACCTTTCTAACATTTGATCCATAAATGCACACTCTAAAATCATTCTCGCTGGCATATTTGTAATAATTATTGGTTTCCCCTCAATAAACTTCATGAGATCCACTGAAAAAAACAGATGGAAAAAATCTAGCATTGCAGAACCTTCGCTAACACTCGCCTTACATGCAGAATCTTGGGTATCATATCCATAAATTTCCGGATTCAGATCCGTAGAGTGCAACACAAATTCCGGGAATTTCTTCTTCAAATATGGCAGCACAACGTCTTCATGTGAGATATCTTCAGATTCCGAAGGTAAACTCAGGAATTATTTTACTCTTGCAGAAGCTTTGATGCATGACGTAGATGGTTGGGCAGATTCAGCTCTAGAAGTCCCCTCCTCTTCCTCGGAAAAATTGTCTAAAAATTCATCGTCGCTCTCATTTTCCTCCAGAATTTCTAAAACATCGTCCGTTGTAATGCTTTTCTTGAAGGAAATGTATCCTCTACACATATTTTAGTACATAATCAATGAATATCTCAAAAGTGATGGAGAATAAACCAACTATTATCCAATCTCCAAATAAAGCCTAAGTTACAAGGATGCCGCAAAAACAGGTCAAAATAAAACACTGATCAATGTCAAAACTATAAAAGAGCCCCAAAATGCCGCGAGAAATGTAAAAAATGACGCCGTGGACAATTAACGAATAAAACACTGTTCAGGCAATCCAAAGAACGCCCTTCCATCAATCAAAAGCAGAGGTCGGTAAAAAGGCCAGAGATGAATGCCCAAATTAAAGCAGGGGTCTATGCCAGAGGAAAGTGCAGGAGAGCCCAGACATACTATCAATAAAATGCACAGTAGAATTATATCCGAACATAAAGCCCAAACAGTATGCGATGGGTCATAATACGAGCAAGAGGATACGAGAGATAAAATCAAACTCACAATGACAATAACAGTAGAAGACTGAAGCAACGAGTAAAACGACGCTTCGGAAAAAAATACTGTAAAGAAAGCCGTAGAGGCAATATATCTAGCAGCTGTGAGAAAAGCGATCCTCCATAAGTACAATCGCAAAGCTAAGGGATAATCATGGACCCTCATTTACTTAGGACGAGAAGGGGAAACTCCAAGGCTTGCGAGAGGGAAATCCCCATGCTCAGCAGGAAATAGAAATCCGACAAAACAAAGGCCAAAATTACGAGCGAGGGCCCTGTGACGGTCAAGAATCTTCTTTAAGAAGAGACTTCTAAGAATCATGTAGAAACCATAAGAGCTCGTCAAAGCAATCGGCAACAATACACGCATCTCAAAACACAACATAGCGAAGAGAAAACTCGCAGGGCGCGTAAACTCGTCTTTCGCACGGAGGGTTAACACGCCCACAGGAGCGAAAGGGAAGCTGACATCCGAAATTCGTACTGCGGTGAGGAAGACTCGCAAATAAGCAAAATGGAGAAGAAGCGAAGTTCAGCAAACCCACGATTCGGCCACCCTGACACCTTGTACTGTACTTTTCTAGGGCACCATGTGAAATAAGTCTATCTCGATTAAACCTCATCTACATCACACATATAATATACCGTGATCTACGCTGGTGGCAACATCATACAGCCACCATCTCTTCCTCGCACTCATTGAAGTCTTCCACGAAAAATTGTCCTGCAAAACATCCATCGATACCACTCACATCACAAGTTACGTCATTACCAGACACGAGAAAAGTTCTCTATTTGTTTTAACTAGTTATTTCATTAGCAACATCTTTGAGGAGCGGAAGAGGCCAACAAAGATGTCAGAAACAGCCTATATATTATTCAGTTAATAGATGGATTACGTTTCACTCTTACTAACTCGACTGCATTGGACGCATGGATTGAATCTCAGGGCAGTTTCAGGTTATCTTATAAAATATTCTGAGGCCATGATTTTACATAATCAAAGCCTTGGAAATAGGGAACGATCAGTTTTTTTGCAACGTAGGAAGCCTTTACTTTTGCAGTTTTTCTCCAGGTGTAGTCTATAAATATGCAGGAAGAATAGTTATTCAAAAATCTTATCCGACTGCACTTCATAAGGGCAAACAATGGAATCGTCTCTCCATTTGTATCGTTTTAAACTCACAAAGTCACACTTTATTCGTTAAGTAATAAAATGACGTAGATAAAACGAAATGATATTTAAACTTAGCAACAATAAAACAAATAATGAAAACGATCGTGTAAGATGAGAGCTTTTTGGTAAAAAACATTTCTGTAGGGATGCTTACAATGAGATGCGTTAGAAATACTAAGAATTAGAAAGATTGGTAAAAAAAACAATTTCTTCTAATTTATTAACTATTATTGAGGTGACTTACCGGTTACGGTTGGCTAAAATAGAAATGAGTAAAAATAATATAGATTTTTACATACACCGTATCACGTAAACGCGTAATCACTACCAGTACTATTTCTTCCTTAATCTCAATATATTTATTTAATTCATTTCTCTCAGTTTCCAAATTCTGAGACGTTTTAAAATTTATATTGAATATCATAAGCATGCAATTTTGTATTAATAAATGGTCTTTTTCACTTAATGTGAGACACACTCAAAATTGTGAGCAAGTTTAAGGAAATATATTAGCAGATAATAATAGAATTTATTTTCAGGTGGAATCTTTGAAAAACCACAGGAAAAATGAAACTACACAACCAGAGTTTCATTTTCCCTGGGATTTGTAACCGTTTCCACCTGAGAATTAATTATAGTGATGGAATACCACGACGTCTCTGAAAAACGTGTTTTCTATAATATCAGTTTTATGGAGCTAATTCATTATTAAATGCCTGATTTCTGACTAGGGCGAAAGACACTCATAAGGTAGAACATGGAATTGCACCCTAATAATTTTAAATACGAACACTATACGGCATAACGAAATTCAAATTCCTCCTCATTCTGAAATATGTGGACTTAAAGAAGGTTTTCCCCTTCAAGTAATTTGTGAACAATGAACATGCATAAAATTTATTCATCATATTTGAGTAGTGTAATGGTCAGCGGGTGCTTTAACGATTTCAAATATATAACCCATATGTATGTGTGGCAACCGCAGGCTTTAATAATTACTATTAAAAAGTGGTTAAAATTTGAAAAAGTCATGTGATCCAAAACGACATCCAAATATTTTGACGCCAACCACCAAAGTACCACTTATTTCTCAAAATGTATGGCCATCGCGGATCGTTTATTTTCTTTTTTTAAAGAAAATAATAACGGTCATTTTCGTCAAATTAGTATAAACCAGCTCAATTATATAATAAAATGAGTCGTCTCAATGAAAATAAGACATTACGTTCCGTGAAGTCATCCGCCGGATTCTCGATGACGTTGAGTTTTGAAGCCTCAAGGAGCGCGTGACGTTTAACAAGGAATATCTTCACACAACGTCGTTTCTAGCCCAAACTTTTCCCGGTTCATTTAAGAATATGAAGCTTCCATGCAAATATTTTGAAAAAAAAAATCGTTTCCACTTTGCTCAGCAAAATGCTCTGCTGCTTTGAAAATTATTTTTTTTTTCGCTCGGCCCAAACACCGTGTGTGTGTGTGTGTATCTCAAATGCACACAAGATGGTAGAGGACAGTCAAAACGTCACTATTTTTTAAACTGGCTCTGTCCACAAAACAGTCGTTCCGTTATACACACACTACTTTTGAGTTCTGACTCCGCGCTCCCTCAGGCTGGAGGCGATTTTCGAGAGAGACCAGGGGACTGACTCGCGCTCGCGTTTTCACGGAGAAGAAAAATTAAAAAAAAAACAAAAAAAAAGAATGAAGAAAGAGTCAGAGGCCGTAAAAAGTAATAAAGGCTCAGAGTAAAAAGTGTGGAGGAGGGAACGCGAACAAAAAAAAATTACGAAAAAGAAAAAAAAAAGCTCGACTGCCACACACCCCTTCCCTCTGGGTACATTGCGAAAAAAATATATTTTTTTAACAAAAGAGGATCGTAGCAGCACTGCATTTGGGCGTGCACGACCCGTCAAGGCTGACTCCCTCCCCGACGACGCCGGGCGACGTGAATGCAAGCGAGGGAGCGAGCAAGCTCTCGCGCTCACGGTTTGTGCATGCACCAATGCGCCGTTTAATGCGACCCGCGATACACAACGGGCTTATAGAGTTGCGTCAAACAAGGCGCAATTGGAGATAAGGAGAAAGCGGGAGAGTAGATCCCATTCTCTTTGATTATTGGGCAGCGTTGCCCAGCTGCCTACTTAGTTATTAGATATTGCGACTTTTACAAGTCTCTGACGGAAGAATATAAATTTTAGCATATAGCGACAAATATAAGTACTTATCAGGTAAATAGCTTATTTGATAACCAAAATTGTGACTAATTTTTAATGTGGTAGGAGCGATTTTGGTTTATGCATTTTTTTGCGTGCAATGTTTTGGATACATATGTATTTGGATATAAGATGAAAATATAGCTGAAAATGAAATATATTGATGAAAATGAAAAACAAATCACTTCAAGGGTTACATTTTTTTGGATATTCTATGCTTCTTTGACGCGTAGCCATATGGTACATGACAAATATTTCGTAATAGCTCTATTAGATCTGTAAATATTTTCTTCCAAACGCAAATTCAATATTCAATATTATTTTAATGTTTACAAGCATACATCAAGGTATCATTACGAGTCCAGTATTAGAAAATAAACATACTGAAATATAATTTTTGCCTAAATTTCGAATACCACGCCGATAACCCAGGTCACAACAAGCTTTAACAGGTATAATATAATTATCACATCATTTCCATTACTTCATGTATGGATCGTTACACCACAGATGTACTTGCATGAAACGTGGTCCGAAAGTATTTTCGACTTGTAAAATAGTTGAATTCTGCACTCAATGACGCGAGATCACCGTTCTAGCCACCTTATGCAAAAGCTACACGCTATTAATGACTTTCTTCGTTCATAAACTGGCTGTACAGCAATATCGTTACTTATAACATAATACCGATTACTAGTTCACCGATTGAGGCCTTGCTACCTTCACACAATGGATGGATCCCCCATATCAGTCTGCCCTGGTGACACATGCATGGGAAGTGGAAGGGTGTGAGATAAAAAGCCGATGGCAATGCTTTCCCACAGAATGCAACGAGGACCTTGTGCAGTGTTGCCAAGCTATTAAAGTTTTGCAAGCCTTTGGCGACGAAATGTAAATTTTAGCGTTTCGCGACAAATCTAGGTACTTTTCATGAAAAATGTCCAAATCATAACAAATATAGTGACATGAAGCCTTTTTTTCGTTAAAAAACTGATTGCACAATAAATTTCATTTTTTAAACAATACAGATTTTTATTCGCCTATTGAGGCCGTGCTACCATGGTACAACGAATGTATTTTCCATTTATCTCTACACTCGTGATCATGGGAGAGGAAACGGGAGTGGGAATCTCCCTTTCTCAACATTTTGAGCCGATTTTGTAAGTTAGAAATTTTCTAGAATCCTCAAATTTTGAAAGAAATAATATCTATTAAAGTATTCTTTTATATATTAATGGTAAACAAAACATGAAAATACTTTTTAAAATTTCAAACAGTAGTTAAAAAACCAATGAAAATCCAATATCAACGGTGTAACTTTCAATATATCGCGAAAAAACTAGAGGACGAAGGATTTTTCTAAAATTCACTGTTAGAGATTTCAAGATAAAAGTAAAAATTAATTAGGAAAATATATATTTTGTACGTTTTCACCAAAGAGATAAAAGTAGTCACTTAAACTGTTTTTCATCTAACAACAAAATAGCGGCTATTTCCTCGAAGTTGGCGACTGAATCCGATGGTGAGTTCGCAACACTGGCAGTGACTAGAGTCGCGTTGATGGTGGTGACTCTTGGTAAGAAATGCGTTTACGAAAATTCTATTTTCCCATAATATCGGCAAAAGATGAATGTATGATTTCTGTGCGTTAGTTTAGAAGTTTTTGGGCCCAACTCTTGACTTAATGCTTAAAAAGCTGAGCTGATTCGTATGAACACAACAATGTAACGTTTATGGTACTCCAAAAGCAAATGTAGTGTCTAAAAATACATAACTTAATAGTCATGTATCAAGAAAGGAAATATTTCTCATCGTGTGTGCAAATAAATTAGGAAAACATGTCAAGTTTCGTTAGTATCACTACTTTCAAATAACCTCGAAAACCTTTTTTGAAATCACATTGCTGAACCACCTCATTAGCATTTTCGGGACGGGAAGAGCTCCGATAAGTACGTACTTGCTAAACGACATGTTTTTGGCAATGAAAGCGTAGTCAAGCAAACTTCCTCGTTCTGCAAGTTAAGTGACCTTCGATACGTCGAAGTTAAAGGCGACAGATTCCATTAGCACTCTAAACCTTAACTGTGGCATTTCGACAGGAAAAGGACGAAAATAGAAAATCGATCTTTGTCGATGAAGGGGAAGTTTGACAAGGACCTTGAAATGGAGTAAAATGGCGGGTGGTTGGTGAAGGGCATAAAAATGCTATCTACGACCATCGCCTGTTAAGGAGATTGAATGTGTGCCCCAACCAAACGAATCCTTGAGGGTTGTATTCCGTAAAATGGAATGCTGTAAAAGTGAGTCAGCGAATGAAAGAGAAATGGGGAAAACGAAACACTTTACGTTTTTTTATGCGTGCAATTTTGCGCTTTTTTGCATGACATGATGAAGCGACGGCTTTTGTCAATGAAGCACTGTAAAGGCCTCGTGGATGACTCACCACTTTGTGTTTTTCCCACAATTTGTTTTGACCGATTTTGAATAAGAAATTGGACGGCTACTTCCCACCAAATATCTTGCGATTTTTATTTTTTTTAAACAAATAAATTAAATAATAATAAAAATATGTTGTAGTTTTTATGTTTAACGCATTTTCTAAAACCACAAATAATCATAAAAAACGACTCTGAAGCTAAATTTTAAGGTTTGGAGCGCAATTTAGTTACCTTACAAATGATGAAAACTATGAGTTGCGGATATGACAGCAATTTAAATACAATAGCTGAAAACGAGACCACATTTTGAGGTTCAACGAATATTTGATTCATCAGAACACTGTTTGCCTTCCCAACTTATATTTCTTCATTGATACTACCGGCAGTTATGGAGTAAAACACTCCCTGAAAGTGTTTAATATTCCTGAGAGAAAATGATCAAAAGGTTTCGTAATTTTAAAAAGGAATATTCAAATTTGTTGTTAATGCTCTAGAAATATAAAAAGCTTCCTCAGTGATACTTAACAACCAACAGATGGTGTAAATATATATAGAATAACTGGAGCAAAGATTGACTATGAGAAATCATTCGACTCAAACCCATACTACTTCAAGTACACCGTTTTGGAATAAACTTTAAAGTGATACATTTCAAGCATCACCGTGATGAGGCGCATGGTTTGTTCCTAGTAAATGCGATACTAGGCGAATGATATCGTATTGCTTCCCAAGGAGCCGGCGAGGTTTTTCCGTGAGCGGGTGCAACGAGAACAGAAGAACATCAGGATGCGTAGAGATGGAGGAATTGAGAGATGGGGGAAATGAGGGGAGGGGTATGCACGAGAGAGAGAGGAGAGGTAGGGGAGGGAGGGTATATGGAGGAGGAAGGTAGGGAGGCGTAGTGAAGGGAGACGCAGGAGCAGCACGGGCTGAAAGACGACCTCGACTCAGTGACCTTTCCACAACCCCGGGATCCATCTCCCGTTGCCACAGCAACAGAGTTTTCCCGCCCGTTTTTACAAGGGAGTCCCTCACCCGCAGGCCCTTCAACGTTACACCCCCACTCCGCCCACCACCCTTCCCCCAACTCCTTGTAAGGAGGGGTAGATAGAAAGGGAGGGGGTGCATCCTTAGCGACGGCCCTTCGTCGCAGCGGTCCTTGGACCAGGGCCGTCTCGTAATCTCTACGCCAAGAGGAGTTTATTTTACGTTCTCGAGGGAGACCAAGAGAAACGGAGAGAAATCCAACACCATCCTTTCTCGCCGTTGACGATACAAGTGGGATTTTTCAAATCCAGCACATTTGTGGCGGACAAAATGAAAGTTATTATTTCGCCATAACGTAGAAAAAATGTAATTCACGCATTTTCTACACTCTCAACGACGATACTCGCATTAAACCTACCGTTATTTGTGAAATTATCCACTCTTCTGCGCCATTCTGACGCTTAAACTCATTGTCAATGCCCATTAGACCGATAAAATGCTTTTCGTTTGACTGATTGTGATTACGAACCTGATTTACCATGAAAAAAAGTAGTTCACAAGTCTTCTTCTACCTAAACGATGATACTGTCATTAATTTTACCATTATTTATAAAAAACATTCTCTTTTCTACGCCATTTGACGTTTACACTCATTGCCAGTGCCCTTTAGGCCAAGAAAATACTTTTCGAAGGTTTGATTGTAAATATAATCCTGATTTACCAAGAGAACAATTTAGTTCACGCATACTCGACTGTCTCGAATATGACGCTTTCGAATCGCCTACTGCCTCCTGTAACATCATTAATTCTAGCGTGCCATTCTAACCTTTGAAATCGACTTTTTTCAAATTTTCAGATCCAGCACATTTCTGGCAGGCTAAAATAATGCTGTGATCTTGATTTACTACAAAATTTTAGTGCTCATACCCTTTACAATGACAACGAAGACACTAGCACATATTCTACCGCTTTCTGTAAAACCATCAACAATTGAGTGTCATTGTGACTTTTAGACTTGTTGTCAGTGCCCTTTAGACCGGGAAAATACATTGCGGAAGAGCAAGAAATTTCACTTTTTCGTCGGGGATTGGCGTTGCGGTTCAGTTTAATGAAATTAATTTGATCTACACTGAGAATGAGCAGGTCAGCCTTAGTCTTAAAGGAAAGCATCTCTCTCTTTAACATTACATTAATTCACGCTCACGACCACAGCTAAAGTAGTTTTGCTTCCGCGTTCATATAAGTCCCTTGTTCCCACGAAAGAATCTGAGAAACTGAATAGAAATATCCCAACGAGCAGAATACTATTAAATGAGTCAACAGATATGATAATTATGCTTAGAGTTAATACATGTAGATATTGCATCCCTTGTCATCGCATTTCACAACTAGAAATGCAGCAAATCAGTAAACATGTTCATTAACATCTGAGGAAGCGAATCACGTGACCAAAAATCCAATATGTTGGGCTTTGTTTACATCATATTATCGTGAAAAATATTTTTACTCATTTAGTTTATAGTTACTTTCACTATCTTCTAAGCCAATTCTCAAATGCTCAACTGCACTATTATCTTGAATGGACACTATGTGTAACGATTTGATGGCGAGGTTATATTTGAGGTTAGAGAGCTGGGTAATTTGGAGGAAAATGATGGTCATATTAGACGAGATGAGGAGAGATGAGAAGTACGAGTTGCAAAAGACATATTATGTATGTAGAGTGACAAACAATGGTGGAAAAGCAAAAGGCTCCAATCAGCCGCCATTCTAACCAGCAATTTCTATTAATCATTTTTAAGAGCAAGACCATGGACCAAAGTTGCAAACACCTGGAACATCATAGTATGCAGATAAAATGGGAAATTTCCTTTCGTTTGAACAAAAGGTTAATTTAAGTCAAACGGTATCGACCAGTCTCCTTTCGCACCACCAAGAACGCATTTATATAGGTAGCATTTCACAGAAATGAGCCACTTGTCATTTATCTTTTTCACACAGCCTAGTCCTGCCAGTTCACTTCCGATGCTACTTTCAGAGTATTTCTTACAACACAATTTCTTATTCCAAGCATCAAATTTTTCTCGAATCAAATAACTCAAATTATACGCCATCCATGATTTTCTCACTTCACTCTTCATCATTCAGTCATATTTTATATCGAATTTTAATATCCTAACCTGCCTAACCCAATGAATTCACGGCAAGCGCACTTTTCCATCACTAGATTATGAAATTTAGATATTTCATGACCCTATCAATGATATATCTACAAACACTTCTCATGTGCATATATTTTATACTTCCTTAAATGCATTATAACAATATCAAGACCATCCCGCACGATTTGCACCACTGGAGGAAAGCAGCGGCCTTCAAAGTTTGGAAGTTGAAACCACCTCAAGGCTATCGATACTAATTACTGAGATCATAGTGGGAGACTTGAGTTTTCATATTTTCCAACCTCTAAAATGTTAATGCACCGTCTAAACCAAATACCTTAATACTAGGACAAGCACAGCATTCATGTCTACAGTGGGAATTAAGCCTGTGACCTTTAACACGCCACGCCAGTGATTTACCAGCCTGGGTACTTGATTTTTCTCAGTTATTGGGATAACAGTGCTTATGAACTATATTTGCTACTTGGACATACTTTCTCTCACTTTTCATTGCAATAAAACGAAGTAGATAGACATTGAACATCGAATTCGGCATAAATATTATAATTTTCTCTCCTCAGAATAAATGAAACACAAGCATTGATGTGTCGATCACTACATTTTTTCAATGAAAAACACCACCTCCCTGGATGTAGCAGCGGCATGGACCTATGCCGGGTCGTCTTCTCCGAAACATTCACTCCCTTGGTCGGTAGAGACCTGACCGCGACGGTATGCGGGCAGAGGCACGGGCCCGACTGTTTCAGTCACGGAGCGGCGTGTCACCCCTTCGGGGAGGCAGTTCGAAGTTGTGACTATATTCTTGGAGGAGGAGAGTAGTGTGAGGAGGAGGAAGAGAGAGTGACTGGGACTTGTGGGAGGGGTACACCGTGACAGCAGAGTGGGGCTATCGGGTACAGATGGCTCTGCCTGCATCTCCCATGGCCACGTGGTTGTTTTGGAGGGAAAATGCGAAGGAGGAGGTTAGGTTGGAAGGTATAGTCCGACCACGTGTTTTCCGACCGGGAGAACTTAACTGATAAATCTTACTCGTGGCAATCTCAATAAGAAAAGAAGGAATGCAACTACAGCGAAGCCGAACTGGTTTAACGCGGCGAAATGCCTGAACATGTTGGCGTTAAAAAGTTTCAAACAAATGAGTTAATAGTGCACTGCGAAATATTAATTGTATTGAGTTGAATGTATCAGAGCACGAGCAAAAACTAGGTAATTTAAGCCATACTATGTGCCCAGTAAAACTAGATAGATAAGAAATAAATTGACCGGCCAAATTAAACCGAGAAAATAGGAAAGAATTTTGAATCTTCAAACCCAGTAAGTTACTCAGAGGAGAAAAAATTATGTTGATACACTTAAAGAAAATTCAGATGATAAAGAGATCCTTTAATGTTCACGCAAGAGGCTATAGAACCGAAAAATTTAGTAATACAAAATTCAAATGGATGAATAGCGTCTTGTGAAGGGTCTTGAGGTACATAATTTGCTTCTTAAAGCTAATTTGAGCTTTCTGAGGGGTGATTGAGAGAAAAATAAAAAAAAAGAAAAGTGTAAACTACGTGAATACCTCAACTCACGCACTTAGCTGTGAATATCATTGACAGTTTGGTTGAAGATGCACAAATAATGCCAAATCGCTTGGTAAAAGGATTTTCTGTTCAGGAAGCTGTGAACATTTCCACCCCTAACAGGAACTGGGTCATAGGTTGGACATGAATTTTTAATCAACGTTATGCTACTCACCGAATCAGTCACACGTCATCGAGTCAGCATTCTAAAATCGTCACTCTCTTCCACGGCAAACACACGAGTGGTATTTTTCTCTCGGTGCACGTTTGACCTGGCGAGGACCAGTCCCCCTGCTCCCCGCACTCCCTGAGGTCAAGGAACAATACACGGTCCCGGGAATTCCTTAAAGCGACGGGACCCACCAATAAAACTCAAAATCCACAAGCAGGTTCCAAGCACTGGGCGGGAAAGTCAGAGCGTTCACCACAACGAGGGGGACCACTTGATTGTCGCTACACGATCGCCGGAACCACGGCGACAGGATGACAACACTGCCGGTATCCGGTATAAATAGGGGTCCACGACTGAGGGGTACGCAATGCGAACAAGGGGCAGCACCAAGTCAGCGCCGCCGACCGACTGTGGAGCTACTGAAAACACATCGAGGCACCTCCACGGCCGCCAGAATCCGCCGGTGGCGGCGCTGCGAGCATTGCGCGGGAGAGACAGTAGCGCGGAGGGGCTGTAGAGGGGGTTGGTGAAGCTGGATGAGGAGGGGAGGCAACGAAAACACATCAGGGGAGGGTTGAGTAAGGGAGGGAGGAAGAAGGGGGGTTTCTTGAAACAGGGACCGGAGGGGTTAAAGGGGAAGGCTTGGAGCGAAAGAGAGAGAGAGAGAGAGCCGAAAAATAAAACAAATAATCATGCATTCTTGTGTGAGTGTACGGGATGCGACGCTATGACTACACAGCGCATGCGCCGAAACGGCTCGGCGGCATTGTGATAAAGAGAAAATAAAGGGACGCCATCCTTGATACTTAGGGTTACGAGACCGTAGCAAAAGACGGTGAGGACGAAAGGGTTTCCCTGTGATAGTTCCCTTAAAAGGGATACCGTGATAATGCGAACCTCCGTATCATTTTTTATCATCCGACCCCGACCGTGGTTCCATCTGTGAGTGTGCCCGCCAACCGTGGCCTAGGGGATCCCGCGGCCTCACTTTCGCTACTGTTTTTTCCCTCCCTCCTACCATTCATCTCCCCGTGGGAGTCGCTTAAAGCAGATGTGCGCTTTTTTTGCCAAACGGGAGGTGATGTTCCGCGTAGTTCCTTATTCCCTAGAGCCACTAGTTCATCACCCAATGACCACCTTGAGTCCTAAAATGCACTCGTCCAAAAAATAACAGGGGATCGAGTTACTGTGGAGGCTCAAGTGCACCTACGTCTACATACTACTCTTCGAGTCGCCGCAGAGTCACGTGGCAGGGTGTGTTAGGATATCAGCGTGTATATGGAAGGGAGTTGATAAAATGAAGGGGTAAAGGACAAAAGTGAACAGTACGTTAACGAAGTGTCTTAGTGCCATGAGATGTTTTTTATACCAAAATAATAGTTTATCGAGGGGAGGTCTAAAATCAAAATGGTTAGTCCTTTCCGGCGTTTTGGAATTTAACTACTTCCCTCTTCAGGGCCACAACCACAATACAGAAGGCCAACATCAAAAATATCAACCACCAATACCCTTGCAATTAAAATATATGATTTTACTGCCAATATTACCTTGAAATTATTGAAAAAACTACACCTTAATTGGCATATGTATTCATCTCCCCTGCTACTAGATCTATTTCATTAACAGCTGCCATATGATTTTAGACTTATTGACAGTTACAATCACGTTGATGTTATAGAGACCTCTGTAAGTGCATAGAAAATACACTACATTATCACATTCACTTCATCAACTTCCGAGATGCATAACTCTTAGTTTTTGTTATAGTTACAAACGATGCGTGGAAAGTAGGAATTTTTTTTACCTATCACTTCGGCAGTGTATCTTAGTTTGTCGCTCCTAACAGTTCCAATGATATAGCGTGGGGTTAAAATAATATCCTCCCGCTTATTAAAAATACTCAAACTGAAACTCGCCTGATCAGAATTATTTACGCAATGCAAGCCTTGGGTGTAGTATCCGAGTATCTAGCGGCTCCTAACCTAATCCTTCCATCAGCTGTGGAACACTCTCTATTCACTCTTAGAAGCTCGTGGCTTTTCTTTGTGTTTTATTAATTTCATAATTAAATCTTTCAGTGAAAGGTCCCAAATGTAGAGTACTGGCTCTCTATTATGAGATTCTCTTTTTTCGTGCTGTGGCGGATATTTTCCTATAAAATCCCGATCTTGCGCATGGTCCGTGTATAGATCCTTTCTAGAGTAGAACTCTAACCGTTGGAAGCGATGTGTAACTGAGGTTTCTTTCGCGTCTTTTATCGGAATCTGGCTAGCACCGAAGCCGGGTTTCTCTGAACCATTCCTACTCTCCCACAAAAGAGCCTACGTTCACCAACCTACCCTCCTATCCTAAATGGTGCAAAGGACCAACTTTAAAGGTCGTCTTTCTCAAAGCACCTAAAACAAGTCCACGAAATCTAGTTTCCATCAAAGTATCTCTTCAATGCTCACCACTGCCAAATACGACGAAATGTATAGACATTAGTAACGCGCGGAATTTTTTCCATTTATTTTTCCATCCCCATTATCTAAGTAATCCTAACTCACCCCACTTGCTCTATCTATCCCCAACGGCGTCAACGACCTTAGTTGTTGGTTGCATTCCGAAATTACCCTATTTGCTAACGTACATATAACATGCGTATACCCTTTCCGTTCTATCACCCTGGGAGGACAAAAACCTCCCTTGAAGCATCCTAACAACGCCTCCTCGCCATGGGAGAAACAAAACATTGGCATGAGACGTGCGCTCCCATTCAAACTAAGGAAAAAAAAATAAAAAAGAAACAATTTCCACCGAGAACTTGAATGGTGAACATTCTCCTCCGTCGTCTCAACCTATATTCCCCCCTCCCCCGAGTTGCTCCGTGCATTCATTACTTACGGTAGCACTTATGCATTATTATTATTACCCTCGCGTGAGTGGGTAACTTTATTCTCGACTCGTTTATAGGAAAAAGCACCGACGTCTACACAGTTGAGTCTCGATTTTCCAAGTTAGTATGCACTGAAGCCTTCTCGGATAATCGAAAACTCGGATAATACTGTATCTGATGTAATTATAAATGTAATTAAGAAATAAACATGATATTTTCATTTCTTGCCGTTGCACGACCTATATTTACATTTTAAATATCACTTGTGAAGGAATAACTTCTTTAAACACAATATTTTACTATCCTCAGTAGAATATGTGTCAATTGTCCAGATGTAGTTCACACCTCTTTTATCCAATTATCTGTAGGCATCTCAGAAAAATATCTGCAGGGATGGTATCTTCCTACAAACTGTTGAATGAAATGCAATGAGCATTAGGAAGTCTGAAACTGACCAACAAAAGCAACCACAAATTAAAATGCCGCGCATAAGTAATTGGCTTAGTAATGCAGTTATCTAGTTAAATATGTACAATGGATAATACGAAACTTCGGTAAAATCGGGACTTAGATGATGGAGACTGAAGCTGTAACTTTTTCCGTAGTTAGGATACAGCAAGAGTTTCTAGTACCGGGTTCTACTTTTTCATGTCCATGTTGTTTTCGCAAAATCCTTAGTTAAAGCCCTAGTGCTCCGCTACAATTCTAATATCCCGGAAACAGGTACATCATCCCTAGAGCGGTATATTCTCTTTAGGGCCTCCGGTGATCATTGCGGTGTACTGAATTGGCCTGGCCCTTACAAACCTAGCTCTCCTTGGAGACTAAAACTCTATCTCGTTCACTGAATCCCATAAAGCTTCCTTGATTTCCTGCCCTTCACCCTACATGTCTGAATATTACGGCCAATAACATCCTAAAACACAAAACCGATTCATACAGGTTTGTCTTATTTCTTCTCCTTTCTATTTCGATCGACCTTAAACCATCATAATACTCGCGTCTGCATACGAATGCTGGCGGCGTATGTGCACACTTTTGCCATGCAATACCTATGATCTATGTTGCTCATAAAAACGCGTCCCCCTTCTTTGTCTTAAGAAATATTTTCCATTGAAAACATATTCTAACTTTAACCGAGGAATGGAATTGAAAAGTTCAATCACAAGCAAGGCCTTATTCAAGTTTGTAATCACTCAAATCAGAGCATGCCACTGCCTAGAAATAAGTAAAATGCAGTAAAATGTAAACGTCAGTCATTAAAATTTCAGCCCAATTAATAAACATATCATTAATAAAAAATACTTGATTCAAAAAGTGCTACAGTATGAGGTCTTTGATTTCACAGACAATGAGCAACCAGTAACAATGATAATGAAAGGGAGTATCGAAATCTGGCTCAGTGGCATTAATATTTAGTGGGATAACCTAACTACCCGACTACACTCACAATGGTTGAGACAAATACTCACTGAGTGACGCCTGAACCTGCTCCCTGAAAATAAGTAATTGATGAGCATTAATGCACCCCATCAGCAGAGGACATTTTTCCATTACATTTCCAATGAATGGACCATTTTTTTGGCTATAGAAAGTAAATTGTCACTTAACCGTTACGCCATCATTTTATTTATAAATACTTCGGGTGTCACAAAAATTTTATCTCCTTGCCTCATTATAGAGAGAGTCAGCATTTTCTATTGGTGAGCCGAAGTTATGGCGTGGAAACCCTACAAGCTGCACGACAATCGAGCGTCAGCTTCACTGTTGCTGACGGTGAAGATTCACATCCCGGCCGATAGTGAGCATCACACATGCCCAGCGAAGAGAATGCACAGATAACGGCGGGACGAGCCTAAACAGAGGACCCTTTTCCTAGCTTTGCTCTCCGTGCCATCGATGCCAGGGCTCCACTGCACGTCGTGCCTCTACTCTTCTATTATCAGTCTTCACTATAGCACGTGCTCTTTGATGAGGAACGTTAACGCGTTCGTTCTTCGCATGGCTATTCGAGGAAACATTATCACACCAAACTTGTGAAGAATGAACTTAATTTTGCATCGCAGAAATTCTTTCTATATCCGTTTTCATGTAAGATTTCTATCATTGCTACTTCTCAAATTATTTCCCTGACAGCTGATTTTTGTTACGTTCCTGACATAACCTCATTGAAAAAGAATTACATTTTTGTATGAAAATTTCGGAAAAACTTGGATTGAATCATTGAAAAATGCAGGAGGCAAGTATTCATAGGCCAATGCAAAGGAGACTAAAAATCATAATAACGTTAGCCACCGTCGCTATAGCCGACGGCCCATAAACATAAGAATACTAACTAAAAATATCCATAAAATAACGTTCGATGATTTTGAGCGGAATTGGTTATTTCGCAGAATTAAACAAGATAAATTGAGCTCAATAATCTATAAGGTGAACTATCCAAAACCCCACAGCCCAACCGCCAAAATTACCGCCATCATCCTACCTCCTTATACTCTTCTAATTCCCTCCTTTACATTCCTTTTCCTACCTTGTCTAGCATTTTCATTAGGCGTCTACCCTTCTTGTAATCGCATAAACTCCAAGCCAAAGTCGCAATGGACTTTTCTAGCATATCTCTAACCGCAGGGTTAAAAAAACATATCATTGTGTCCACTAATGCGTTCTATAACACTTTAAAAACGGCCTTTTTCGCCAGTTTTCTCTCATTATTATGATATTTGCATAGATGCTGCTTTCCCCATCATGCCTTTCGTGGAAAGCCTTTTTTGTAGCACGCATAATTAAACTGTCCCACCACACCATACCATGTCCCACCATAATTAAACTGGCAGTAGCATACGACCACCAACTGTTATCAATAGGGTAGCCTTTTATTTCTCATAACTCTCATTAGCTATTTTTAAAGATATTACAGCGATATAAAATTGTGTGATAAATTAAATTTACCCTCACTTTCATCAAGAGTCCTCTCCACGTTTACCACCGTCCAACCCCATGTGACCTTGATCTCACTCCTCGCTCTCTCCAGTCTCGATAATCACCGTAGAATATTCCGAGTCCTTCCCCTTAAAAATCACCTACACTTCTCACATCTTCGCAAACGATCGCCCACAGCGGAGCAAAGAGCAACTGTTTATTCTCTCATTCCCTTCACCGAATTTTTATACTTCACGTCCTATCATCTTTAAGTAGTAATAATTGTAGTATTCGTGTGGAAATGGGTTGTTTTGTTTCTTCTTGGATATGCTAATAGAGGTAACTATGTATCGGCAGTCATATTTCCGAATGTGGATTACTGCATAGATTAAATATGAGAATAGATGGAACCATGTGGTACGCTAGAACCGAAGAATATTGAAGCCATGCATTACGGGTCTCACTGAACGGATCAGTTTTATAGTTAGGGTGGAGTGGTACAGGAGGGTTTAGAGTGATTTTTGTTTATGTACATCACATCGATTTGGTTTTTAGGAAATTAAATAATTTTTAACACGTAGCCTTAAGGCACATGCAATATAATAATTCGTAATGATTCGATTACATATGTACAGGTTTTCTCTAATATAATATTTTTCTTGTAATTTTCTCTTATATAACGCGAGATAACGCATTCCATAGTACTACTTTAATTGTTGCTAACAAACATGAAGGTGTCACCCCGAGTACAATAATCCAAAAATAACATTTTTTTGGACAAAGAAAACATAATTTTGTCTGAATTTCGAATACCACGCCGAAAACTCAAGTGATGAACATGTTTGATCAAGGCTTAACAACTTAAGTATAATTCTTGTATCATCTCCATTACTGCCTGTATGGCGAGTGCCAACGCATAAACAGATCCATTTTAAATAAAACAAAGTTGGTAAATTTCCACACAGTATATTATCAACCACAAAATACAACACCGACCAAGGTTTCGGCACGTAATGCCATTCTCAAGGAAATTTACCAACTTTGTTTTATTTAAAATGGACATAAAGTATTTCCACAATGTTAAGCCTGATACGCTTTTATATGTGCATAAACAGATGATTTTAAATCAAATATGGACCAGGAATTGATTTCGACTTACTTAAAAACTTAAGAAAATGTTCACTCACTGACATACGTTTGCCGTTCCATCCACCACAATACGTCGAAAACATAGGTATTAGCAACGGAATAGCCGCGGTACCGAAATGATATGTCAATAAAAAAGCAAAATAGTAATAAGTTCCAAAAAAGAAGAGCGTTATTTATAAGCATTTCCAAATATATTAGTAGCCATAGTAGGTGGATCATTTTGTAAAATCCAGGCTTCACTTTTGTGCGTCAATACGATATGTACTCTGGTCTGTCATGTTTGTTTGGTTCCAGCTCACTACTGCATTTTACATTAATTACGTACAATTTACATATACTTAATTCATTCTTAAGTATGTCTCGTATTTACAGGAACCCCAGTAATTGAATTAGTTTCTTCTCTCATCACAGTTTGCCAATTAATATATTCGCTATCCTCTCGCAGACTCCCATTTAACTTGTCATTATAATTGGTTGGTTATGGGTGACAGACGAACGGCAACGGATGCCATTTGCGCCCTCAAGGAGAGGTGAGTTAACTAGGGAAGGATTCAAAGGGTTCAGGCTTGACTATGAGGATATTCATTTTATAAGTGGAAAGATACAACGTTTTTCTCTCTCACTTCGAAGAGAAGGATATTTTGGGGATTGGAAGATGAGGGTGGAGAAAAACCTGGCGCCAGAATTCATCCCCTCTAAATACAGAGGGAGTACAAACGGACAGTGTACCACATTAGAAGCTCTCTGCAGGACCTAAGAGCGCGGATGACCTTTGAGAAGTCAACCAAGTCGAACCCGGAACCCTCGGGATGGGATTCCCGTACTCTAGCCACCAACACCTACCCAATTCCTCATCCTTCCGTCATCTTCATGCCCGTCCACATCTTCCAATCCTCGGTAACTTTCTCCCGTCCAGCATCTCCCCACACCACTTTCCGCACCTTCACGACCGCATTCCCACACCCCTTCACCCCCACACCCCCCTCCCGGCACCTCTCCCTCCCTCTCAACCTCTCCCCCCCCACCTTCTGCCGCCCCACTCCTCTTCCCCTCCTCCCCATGCGGAAGCCTCGGCCCCCGTATTGATCAGCGTTGGGACGATGGCGCGTGGGGTGAGGGGGATGGTGGGGGCGGGATGGGGAGTAAAGGGAAGGGGAATTGGAGGGGAAGGAGCGGTGCAGGGAGAGGAGGAGAAGGGAGACAGAGAGGGAGACGAGGGAATGAGAGAAGTGCCGGTGAAAAGGGAGATATGGAGGATGAGATGGAAAGCGGTGGGTGGAGAAACGAAGAATCCCGTGGCGGGGAGTTTAGAGGAGCGACCGACATACGAATGTCTTTATTAGAATAAAAATTTAGACCACAAAAAGGGTACTCTTTTTACTGGTGGCCGTGTCACGCAGGGGATAACGGGGCGGGACGCGGCTGGTCAGTTCGCCAATAAAAGGGGTAATACGCCGGCACACGTGCCCGCCGTCAGGAACGGTTTGTGCATTACTTCGGGCACGATAACTCAGCATGTCATACCACTTGATGAATTAGTACTTAGTAAATCCCACAACTTTGTTTATTGTTTTGAGCATTATTATAATTTCCTAGGTAGCCTTGAACTTTCCAGATGCTGTTTATATGCTTCAAAGATAATAAAATCAAGTTTATTTCGCTAGGAAGATATGTACTATATCCCTCGCACTCTGTCAAATTCAATTAAACATGCTAATGAGCTATCAAATAATTTACAACCACGGTTTTTTAACATAATTATCATTATCAAGGTAACTATGCTCGAAAATTAGAAACGGAGGAATATACAAATTACGAATTCATTAAGTGACGGTTTTCCACAAAGTTACGCGGGAAACCTTTGCCATTTTTTCTCTTAATTCATAAGAAGCTCCACTAATTGATCGCTGTTTCTCTGGACAGGTCTTAGATCAAAATTCGGCAAACCGTCGATCACGAGCTACGGTTGCTTGCGGGGATATTTTCGACAGATCGTGATCGACGGTGAATGAATCCAATGAGTGAATCAAACAACTTACATTCTATCTTTGGTAGCTCGCCACATATTTGGAAAAATAATTTCATTTCCGTTAAATGAATTTTTTTGTCATATGAATTTTCCAAAATTGTTCTTACAAACTAATTAGCTTGTATTTAGTATAGTTTAACCTTCTAAAACTTTCTGTCTCCATGTATATTGTCTAAAACGTTAGCCCTCCTTTTTACTCTTCCGCGCTAACAACACACATCCCCCTTTCTCACCCTGCCTCTCAATACTTCCTTTATCTACTCCTGCCGCATACCTTCTCCGAATATCTACCGCCAATTTTCTATCATCTCACTCAATCTCCAACACTTCCTTACTACCCGGTCTGTCTTCCTTGCTACTCAGCGAATTTCTCCTGCACATTGGCATCTCAAAAGCCAATGGAATTCTTCCTTTAGATAAAACTAAGACCGAGACATACATATGATTTGACAGAATTTTAGACAAACCCTTTCCCAATTTATTTGCCTATAATACATCTCATTAATGTCCATATTGTCGTAAAAATGCCTCAAGAACACCATGGATTCACTATATTTTGGAATACATGATAATCAATAGCAATAGTTGCATTAAATACTAGTGATACGGTGACAACCTTAATTAATTGGACTTCATTTTAGCATTCGGAGGAAAAAGTTAATTTTCTACGGAATATTAATTTCATACAACGCTTTTTTATAGAAATTAGATCACCATCAGGTGGTCTTACTTACAGGTACTTAATGGTGATAAGTTGGCATCAACACGCTTGCAAAAAATGAACTGTCCGATTTAAGCTATGAATTTCTTCTTTTTAGTAATTAAGTTAAATTAAATAGACATAATAATATTTTAAATAGAAAAAAGTGATGTATGTTTGAGTTGCGTTTTTCATTTTAAAGTATTTGCCGACCATAAAAACCATTCACGAAAGATTTTCCCATTGTTCCGCACTTTACCAATAAACTGTACGAATCCACTCTGTCTCTCTTAGGGGAAGGGATATGAATTAAATAGAATTCCTAGCCAAGGGATTTAGGGTACTAGACTGAACGGTTGGGTTATGAACTCCACAGCCACACAGAAAGGACAGGTTGATTGCATCGGTATTTCCAGGTAAAACTGAGTAATGCAATGTTGAAGGAGAAATTTACATTCAACAAAGATCTACCTAAAAACGCTCGAGATTCCGTGTTAAAAAATTATTCATTTTATCGGATTGATAAGCTGTTATTTAAGTCAACATGAAAGAGATGTATCCGTTTTTTAACTTTCTGATTAATTTTACGACTGGATTTCTCGTGAGGCATTATAAGCGATTTTATCTTCTTACGACTGATTAGTGGAAGGTGTTTGTAAACTACAAACCTTTTTTGTGCAAATTTTGGTTTTTATATGTACAACATGAAACTCATTTTCAAAAAATATTTTTTTTTAGGATCACCTGAATTCAGCTGATTTTCAATTTATACTGGTTTTCCACAATCCTTTAAAAAATCTTGGAATTTCAGTTCATTTTCCGAAATAGATTTGCAAAAATATTATGAAAAGACAAAGAATAAGTTAATGATATGAACAGCAATAACACCAGGAATAAGCAGCTGTTTCTGAGTTCGGAAAAAGAGGTATTGAAGAATTAATATTGAAACAAATAAATAAATAGAACACCCAAATAATTTAGCGAAGGTCACCACCCCAAATACATAGACCCCAAATACATTGACTCCTTTGAAAGGTAAGATACCTTTCAAAGGAGTCAAGTAAGGTAGGGCATGCCCAAAAACCAATTAGAGCATCGGATAAACATGAATTAACGATGAGGATTAGATAATCCTGTTAGGGAAATTCTTGGCAGAGGGGAGCAAGAATTACGATATAACTTTCACGTCGTAATATTCAGGCACTTCAGGGATTCTTTATCTTCGAAGCAAAAACAATGCAGGGGTTCGACTAAGAGACAGAAAAGAAAACCAACGTTTCTTTCTTCTGAACTCAATTCTCCAATAATAATACTCTTCGTGGAGAAGGATTAAGAAAAATACAGGTGGCTATTTTTTTGAAATTAGCGCGAAATACAAATGAGATTGTTTTTAGAATAAATATAAAATCTGAGCATCCAAAAACTTCTCCATCTGCAAAGGAAAAAATACCTTTATATCACTAAAACTCATACCAATTAAAATAAAATTGCCTTCTGAATACAATGTGATTTATATTCAATTATCGGAAAAGTAAACGATATGCAAATGAAGACTTCCACCTTTCTAAAAGCAGCCGGTTCTATTACGTCCGCAAACCTCGACGAGTTCTGCCATATATTACTTTTTCAGGTAAGACTCGAAATAATGTAGCAGTGGTTGAAAAACAGCAGCCCTAACGCAAAAGGTATCAGGCGGAATCTCCACTAGATTTAACAAGTTGGTTCAAAACAGTGAGAGTATGTTGTCAATGAAGAGCTGTTACAGGGTAAATTTATTTAAAAAAAACTCGTAGTATCCCATTTGTTGAGCTGGTTGTATCAAAGTTTTGTATTACCAGTTGTGTAAAGGCGTTTTTCTCTATTTCCAACAATTTATTAATGAATTCAATGGAAAGTAGATGCGATGCTAACGGCGAAATATAACATCTGCCTGAGAAACGAGAATCTTGAGACTTTATTGATCACATGGAGAATAATTAACTTTGGAAGAAGTTTGAATTGGAATTCTGCTTCTTACCACACCTGTCCCTCTGACAGAACACGAGGACCAAGGGCGAAGTTGAGAAATTAGTTTCGCGAGTAAACCCACTCCCGAGGGAAGAGAGGTAGGGAAGAGAGCTTCAATGCTTCCGCGCTAATGAATACAGGACAGCGATACATCTGAGGGCGCTGTCTAAGGAATAGAAGTAGTAAACTGAATGCGTAAATAAAATTGCTTATTATTCTTCCGTTTATTATTGCAAAATAGCTCGTAAACGAAAGTAATTACTGCATTTTTGTCATCAGAACATATTTAACATCGCCACTCATAGAGACAGCTGTTTAATCAACTGCGATCTACAATCAATCTATTTAGTTCCCCAGATCCTGCAATACAATTCGATATTTTTGCTTGCATACATGCCTATCACGTCGTTCCCTTTCGATTTCCCACAATCAAAGGAGCATAGTTCTTGGTGCTGAACCAGTAAAGATGGCTCTGCTTCAATTCCATTGTGCCCTAAGAGTTTCTTCCACCACATTCATATTATATGCCATTTGCGCTCCACATCTTTGTCTCACACATTTCACTCTTTCATAAATCTTCTTCGTTATTCAACTCTCATCCATTCTCTCAACATGGCCAAACCAACGAAGCACGCTCCTTTCATGCATGTCCTTTATCAGAGCATCCATTCCACATTCTTCCTTACCCTAACACTCCTGTTCTTGCCGAAAACACTTCTCGGATACTCCACACCCAATGCATTTATCCAACTCATTCCAACTCTTAGGATTTTCCTGGCATACCCAGTTTTCTCTGCCATACAATTAAGTGAGAATGAGTACACTTCTGAATAGTACAATTTTCGTGTCCTTGGAGAAAATATCCCTTACTTTCAAGCGAGAACTATCCACGGGCCGAGAGAATTTAATGAGAATGGAATTCTTTGTTTTAAAACGGTACACATAAAAACTTCACCTATAGCCTAATTAAAAAATCTTATGCCATGCAAACAATCGAGTTTCATTGCGAAAATTAGCAAGCACATTTTTTTCCCTTGAATTCTCTAAGTCCAATTTTTTTCCAATTTTCCATCGCCAGAGATGAAAGATCCCTTGCATTCTGAAGAAAGGAATTTAACACAGTTGAAACTCTACTCTTGCAATATAAAGTAATTTAATAAGAAAAACTTCGGAAACTGGTGCCATTTATTCCTTCCTTCTCCGGGAACAACCAAAAACTTCTTAAAAAAAAGGCTTGAGAGAAAGCCACCGCTTGACTGCTAACACCCATTTTCCTCGCATATCTGTCCTCCCCCCACGGGGCTATCCCTTTCTCCACACATTTAAGCCGATTATGGTCCCCGAAACTGGTTCCGTTGCTCCCCAATCCCCTCCCTCTTCGTCCACCAACTTCGTCCCTCTCTCCTCCTGTTTCGGTAGATTCCCTCCATCTTCTCCCGAAAGTCCCTCTCCCCGGCATTCTCGGCATTTTGGATCCCAGACTGATCACCCATTCTCCGCCCACCCATACAATCCCACCGACACCCCACAAACGCACGTCCTTGCCTCTTCGTTGCCACGGGCACAACGATCGCACAGCACGTATCCATCGTGGGGGCCAAAAACAATTCAGAGCTGTCAAACGATAATTCCGCAAAATCAGAAAAAGAAATATATATATATTAACTTATAAAGTACTTCTTATCGTCTCCCGGCCAACTTTCTTTCTCTCAGTTAATAAATGCATCCACATGAGCATAGAGTTCTTCTTCATTGTTTCATGGGTTTGGCTTCATAGCATGTTCCTGGAACTACATTAGCCTTGGTCGATCAACATTGCGTTGACTACTGGGATTATATTCCAAGAAAATTCTGGGAAGACGATTCTGCTGCATTCTTCCCATATGGTTTCACTATTTGGCTTCACAGTCAGTGATTTTTTCTCTATATTAAATTTTTTAAATATTTCTCTAACGATTTGGTTTCGATATCCTATCTTACAGTATAAAACCATCTACTTTTGTTAGAGATTTCATTTAAGCTGAGGCAATGTTCTTCCTGTCCTTATTTGAAAGAACGTCTAATTCAGTGTGTGAGCAATATATATATAAACTACGAAGTCTTTATTATTGTCTTCCAGGCAACACTCTCTCTCCACAAATACAAAATTGATTTGGTGGCTAAATTCTGCTCCTAATGCCGTAGCTACTATGCCTATTTTCCTCCAACGTATCACCCAACTTCGAACAATGGAAAAAAACCAACAAAACCACCGGCGATGCAGTATGGGAAAATACTCTGCGACCCGTTAAAGGTTATTTTTACTCCAAAGGTGACGATGTGGCACAATTTCCTTTGTTCGCTTGTAGGGCACGAGGGAAGATTGCAACGACCATCGTCAAACACGACGGTAGGGCAAGGTGAGGCAGCGTTCTCTATTTTTTTCCCATCGATTTTTGATTACCGACCGGCGTTCTCGAGGGCATTGTTCTATTAGCCACTGCCACCCCAGTTCCTTCCTCCTACGATGCCCTTCCCCCCGTAATCAACGCCACCGATCGACCTCAAAGGATTCCCAGACCCCTTTCACATAGCCTCCGGGCTCATTCACCCACCAATCTCCTCCCTCGTTTCTGCCAGACAATGACGTTCACTCATAACCCCACTTCTTTCACCCTCTTCCAAACCTTACCACACCCTCTCTTGCATCTCTTCTGGCTCTTCAACCCTTCTCGGAGGCACTATGGTGAAAGGCTCTGTGCATGCTCCAACCCGCCTTGGATCGCTGCCAAAATCAAGGGACTTGCCGAAGTATATGAACGGGATCGGGAAGTGGGGGGGGGAAGATTTTTTTCTCCTCTGTTCCCGGGGAAGCAAGAAAAACGCTTGCTTCAGGTCAGCACGTGAAAGGGTAGCGAAGAAAAAACTTAGCGGGCAGAAAGCTAAACAGTTTACCCGGTTATCTAATCGGTCGGAAAGTTGGATGTCAAAATGTGGAACAGGCAAGAAGGACGATACATTTTTTATTGACGTAAAGCACACAAAAAAGCCCGTAGGGAGTAGATATTTTGAAGACTCATTCATTTCTGAAAGAATTTCCCGAGAATAAAATTAATTAGAGCACTAGAGTGCTTGAAAAATGATACAATATCGAACGATAGCCAAAGAAACTTTAGAGTCACTTTGATAAGTGAAAGTTCTTGCTGGTCGTAAAGACCTTCCACGCATCATAGTGTATTTTAAAATTTATTTATAGATTTTTGCTTTACTTGCACCTTAATACTCGTCTTTTTAGCGCAAGAGATTAGCTCCTCTGAGTTGAATGATATCATTTAGTTGGATCTGCGCTATTTAACAATATTGATGCCTAAAGACAACGTTGGCTTCAGTGTGGAAAACTTAAATTTTTAGAGTCAATCAAAGTTCCACTACAGCATTATTACAGAAACACTTTGTAAATTTCCACAATAAGTTTATTTATCGATCTAGGTTTCAGAAAAACATTGCCATTATTAAGGGGACAACCTTGATAATGGCAATGTTTTGCTGAAACCTATGTCGGTAAAATAAATTTGTTGTGAAAATTTACAGTGTTTCTGTGGTAACGCTGTCTGTCACATATTTCCACAAATTATCGCCATATACTCTAAAGTCAGAAAGTTCCACTAATACTGAAATGTTACCACCATATATTTACTACCGGAGGTCTATTAAATCACCGCCGTTGATTATCAAAAATGTTGAATAGATTAATTTCTACGGAAAATCCCAGGATAAATAATATCTCGTCTCATAAAACAAAAACTAACCAAGTCCGTTCCTAATTTCATCGTAAGAGTATAAGCTTTTTCCTTTATACACAATGCTATCCCTAAACGTTACAGGTCAAATGTCTAAAAGACCCGAAACAGCAATAGAAAAAGCCACATATGAGCGATAGGGAATAATTTTCTATTATTTTTTGCCGTGAAAAATTAGACATTTTAGATAACCATTTTAAATGTTTTCACACAGTTTGGAAATATAGAATAATATCACCACACATGAAATCACCCTTTTTTAAAAAATCACGCTGCACTTATGGTAGTTTGAGCGAAATATAACTTCACCAAGAATTTGATGAATTTGACCTCATTTTAAATAAAAGCTCGTATCTTACCTTGAACTCAAAATATTAATCCCTTGCAGAATTACTTTTCGAGCAATTTTCCTAAAAGTGTGAGCTTTTTTGCATTGCTTAGATTAAAGCTGTGCACTATAGAAGGACAATGTTCAAATAAATAGGTATTTATAACGACTAAATTTCGTAAAAATATTATAAGCGTGTAGTTTACAATATTTCTCAACAATTTATAAAAAAATAAGAAATTTTTCACCGCAGTAATTTTTACAGACTCGCAAAAAAACTTATGTCGTGAAGGCCTATTCACCGTACGGCGTGAAATAATTAGTAAAGTTAGACTAATGTGGAAACATTTATTTAATTATTGAGGATTTTTTAGCATGTAAGTATAACTGTATTTTTACGCCATTAATGTGACAAAATTTATTTCATACTTCTTAAAGACGCTGAAATTAAAAAATTAAATTCAAATATGAACTCCATTATGAACATGGAAATATCTCACTCAAACTACCATAATTCTAGAGTAATTCATCATCACTAAAACGCAAAATCAAACGGTGAACGACCGTGGACCTTCGAAAAACTATTATGAATTTACTTTAGAGAGGCGGCCGTGAGAACCGTATTCGCTAGCCACATAGGCATGCGAGGTATGCGTGCTGATGGTGCCCTAGTGTCGAGCATCGAGCGACACCACCGGGAGTAAAAATAGCAGGGGATGGTAGTTATTCACACTTTCATCTCGCAGTTGGCGTTAACTGGGCTCGGTCTCGTTCCTCTCTCAGCAGGAATTTCAAGCGCGAAATATTTTACAAAATCTTCACACCCTGAGCCATCATTCTTCATACTAAAGTGGTTGAAAACCATGATGGCAGTCGCACAGAGTAAAAGATAGTAAATAGATATTGGGTAAATACTGTGTATTATTATTTTTTTAGTGAAAGAGTGCCTTCCCTAGGAAGGAAGCCTCCGCATTTTTACTACCAGGATGTAGAAGGTCGCACATCTTCATTGTCAACTTTATAATTATAGATCTGTTAATTCAGATAAATTTTCTAGGTCCACGTTGCTATTAGTCAAAGTGCTCAGATGGGCTCGTCCAATGGATTGCGACAAACAGCGTATTTTGATCATGAATACTGCCGTGAAACGCATTGCTGACACTTTCCCACTCTCTAAAATTAAGTGCGATTATATTTGCAAAGTACCATCTGCTGTTCTGTCCCCCCCGATCTATATCCGACTCCTTACACATGAGTTCTCTTTTTTAACGTCACACATAGTGCAGGCGACTGAATACATGTTTCACTGCCACTGTAAACCATACGACCCGGGGCTTGAACGTGCAGTACTGGAGGTTAAACCACCAGCCATGAAGAAGGAAGAAAGTAAGAAAAGAGATAATATGAGGGAAAGAACGAGAAAGGCGATGCATTTGACGGACTAGTGCCTCGATCTATTCCGCTGTACCCATTAATCGCACGTGGGAATTCTTATCACTATCTTCTTCTTCTCTTCTTCTCGTATGCCTCCTCGAATTGCTGTGGAATCCAAATGACACACAAGTATCAAATACACAATGTACTCTGTGCCATATAGCGCTTGATGTAATCCAAACTACGCCACAGCGTTCGACCTAAACGATGTATAGAATCACTTACGATGCGCAGTGACCTACCTTGTATTAGTAGCACCATGGTCGCTTGTGACTCCCATGTTTTCAGAGCCCCGAATCTAATCACTTGTGATACTCTCCGTTCTCTCAAAGTAGTCTTAAACGAAGCGCATACATTCATTCTTCATTTATATGCGTAACAAACTTAGAGAGTGTCCAGTTCACCTGGTTCAACTTTGTTGTATGACACTCTAAAAGGACATTTTAATGACCTCTCTCCTGCTGTTGCACCATTATCATCAGCAGCCATCAATCTGAAATTTATTTGCTGCAGCTCTTCAATCCTCCGTTCTTTCAAATAACGTTGCACGCCATTATAAGTCTTCAATTTTTCGTCCCTCATAATTTGCCTGATGCATTAAATCGTTGATCTTCCTCCATAATTCTCCTCATTCATTTCTCCTTCCACTATTCTTCTTGAGATGCTGTCATGTCTCAAAATGTGTCCATTGAGCTTCTCTATCCTCAGAGTTTTCAAAATGAAATCTTGTCTCCACCATCTCTTGGTAGGATTTCTTAACTGGTGATACTCTCAGTTTTTTTTATATTCATTATTCATCTAAAACGCAGAAAATATATATTAGTACCAATCTTATTCAGCTGCTACTCTCATCGTCCAAGTTTACTGTCACATAGGAGAGTGCACGACACATACGCATTTATTTAGTGCTTCATGGATTCAGTGCTTGTATTGGGAGCATTCCATTCATTCTAGTGTGCTGATCACTTCAGAACACAACAGGGCACTTGCTTTCATTCGTTTCAGACCCTGCAAACCATTGGGAGCGCACTACAAAATAAATCGGGAGTAGAGTAAATATGCGTTAGACAGCAAAAGAATGTCGATAATTGTGTCCACTATTGTCCTTTTTGTGTTGATATTCAGAGAAGGCGTCAAGCAAGAATAGCAAAAAAAGTTCTTAATTACTCTGTGGTAAATAGCTCACACATTTAAATAAGCTTTATGAACAAATTCAATAGCTATACACAAAACATTCGGCCAAGACTGTTTTGTACCTGCAGAATGCTACCAACTGGAAGGTTACTAAACGTTTCACCAGCGTTCCATTCATAGTCGTACGTAGGCGTTGCAATTTACTGTGTTCCGTTCTGCGTTAACTTCAACACCTTATATAAAAAGCTCCCATTACTAGACGTTTTAAGACTCATTTTCTGACAAAATGCCTTCTTTACTTAGGCTATTCTTCTCACTTTATCCTGCTCACTTCCTCCATCACTGGTAGTCCTACTTCCCAGGCAGCAGAATAGCTTTTGCGTTCTTAACTTTTCATTTCACCACAACACCTCCCTTCTACTATCTCACCCAAAGATCTTTCTACTATTCTCTACTTACAGCTCAGCTGGTTCCACCACCGCTCTTAAACTCCTCCTTGCATAACGTAGCTCTCGTCTCATTACGCTAATTGTCGCCTCCAACTCTCACCCCCACTTCATATGCCAACGACAAACGCGGCGACACGGCAACAATCCCCGGCCCATCTTTCGTATCTACTTCCACATTCCCAAGATGGCGCCGCGCCTCCCCCTCAGCGGTACTGCCTCTTAAAAAAAATCATTCCTGTTTTACGCTACGCGGCGTGAATTATTTATATTTCGGGCGCGTGTAGACTCGGCTGGATGCGTGCTGGAGGATAATGATGAGGAACGTGAGTGAGCGCCTCGCCTGCATGTGACGGGGGACTCGAAAAGGGATCCGACGCGTCGTCAAAGTATACGGTCCCTGTGCACGCGATGCATGAGGAAAGCAGGAAGGTTTAGATTAGGGTAATAGTGGGATAAGAAGTGGATTGGTGCAGTAGAGAGAGAGAAGAAATAACTTTTTTTCAAGTTTTTGATAAGGGACCTCAAAACTAATTAATAGGCATGTTATTAGGGACGGCGACCGAAGGCTGAAGTCATACGTTAAATTACGGATGAGTGGGAAGAATATTATTGTCAGGGTAATCTACGGGTTAAGAGCATTGCTCGGCCAGCTAACAGTATAAGACGCACTTTTTTACTCGAAAATGAATTGTAAAATTCGCCGGCGTCCTAATGAGCAGAGGGTGAAGAAACATTTTCACGCATCCGATTTTCTGTTGCCGTAAAGAGGTACCAATTTCTCTGCATTCCTCACATACTGCGTTGATTTCACTCTCCAACGTTCATTTGTTTCTGGAATTCTGCGATGGATAACTTAAATAAATTTTCTATATTTTACAGTTAACAAATACATTTTCTTATTATTAATTGTGAACACTAATGGGTGTTGGTTAACATTGTTTTCTTCTAAAATGTTACCTGAAAAATCACGGGGCATATTGTGGACCGGTGCGTCGTATGGAACGGAAAATTCGGAGGTGAGTAAAAAATCCTTTACATTTTCACAGTTGCAGGTCCCAATCTCCTTACAAAATGTCTTCCTTTTGCTCAGGATATGTCCTAATTCTCTTCATTCCATTCATAAAATCTATTCTCATTCGAGCTCCTCCCCGCTTACCCAGCATCCTCCCCTATATCACGGCCTTCACCATCCCATCACCCTTATCACATCTTCCTACCACCTACTTTGCCTCCCTCTAATCTCCTCCACACGAATCCTCTTCTCTCCTACCATACAATACACTTCCTCGTCCTGTTCTTTTCTTCGGTCCACTGCACTTTTTCCATTCTTCTCCAAGCCCACATCTCAAACCCCGGCAGGCTAGTCTCGTCCTAAGTCCCGCATACGTTTTCAAATAAGTATGGCCATTTCATGAGTTCGCAGAAATTCACAGAAAGTATTCACAGAGTTAGATAAAATTCTTGATTCAACTCGTCAACGTCATTCAAATTATGTGGCCCCCGGGAAAAAATAATTACAGACACTTAAGTGAATTATTTCATCAAGTCCTCAAGCTCCCTGGATTCGCTAAATTTAAATTGCTCATTCAATCAATTGTCGTAGGGTTCCACCAGAACAAAACCTTTAGACATCCCTATACCGTTATTTCTCACGCTTTGCCCTTTTTGAATTTCCTCCGCTAAATTCTTTTCCTGTCACTTTTTTAGGGACCATAACCGCTTGTAAGAGGACGAATATATTAAATTCCACCGCTTGCTGTGACAGATACCCGTATGCGTCCCTTCTCATCTCATAACTGTAGAAATTTAATATTCATATCCACGAGAAATAGCACGGTAAAATGGCGACGCAAAATTTCGAAATAATTAAAAGCGACCGTAAAACTCCTGCGAACAATTCCGTCTTCTCAAGCTTTGATGAGAACCTATCTCAAGGATCTAGCGTAGATTGTCCACCTGAGATTGTGAGCCTCCCACTGCGCATTCTTCATGAGGCGTGAATCTCGCGCAATCATGAATTCTCGAGAAAACTTAACCGTTAAAAGATTCCCTTGAATCTTCATCTTCCTCATCCTCCAATTTCCTAATTTTTACAAGGGGCCGCTGTTTTTGACAAGCCTGCTACTCTCCTTTCTATCCATGTAACAGATAACCTTGTGTTCAATGTTACTATATTATCGGTCCAAAACTTCATAATATTGGTTTTGAAATCAGTAACTCAGTATGATTCCACACTTAATTGCTCTAAACGTTTCAGGTTTCGGCATAGTATGCCGTTTTCAAGGTAACACGCACAAGCATACACGTTCTGCATTATAAGTCTTCACCTTGACGTCATTCATAATTTTCCTTCGTATCCGATTATTATTTGAAGTATTCAATTCTTGGCCTCCCTCAGTATTTGTTTCCATTCGTTGTTCTTTCAATTACTGTGTCCAAGAGGCTGTTGTTCCCAAACTAAACCCTATAATTCTGTCTCTTCTTTTTCCTCTTGGAGATTTTATCACGTACCATTTCTCTCTAACTCTTCACAAACAAGGGAAAATGTTTTTAAAACGTAAGTTTCCATTTATAGAAATACCAGAGTGGCGAAGGCTTTGAAACATACGAAAGTGAACAGAGCAAAAGAGCAGGAAGGGAGGATAGTGCGGCACATCGAAGTTTTTAACGTCCGGGGGTAAACGCCATAAGAGAGAAATGGAAGGAAATTGGTTTTGGGTGGATGGTTGGTGGTGAGAATCGTGGTAAATGAACCGGAGCAGCCTAAACAGCTTCGCTAACGAGCTGGGGTCTTGATTGGTCGTGAAAGTGCTGATCGGCGCCTAGTTTCTCATTGGAGCATTTTACACCGATAAAACACCGTTCGTTATTGAGCGCTGCTCGTTTGGTTAGGCTCGCCAATAATAATTGTTTTTCTCAAAGAATGGATCGTATATACTTGAAACAAGTATATCAATGTTGTCGGAGAGTGCGTAAGATAGGTGACACTTTCTGCTAAAAGTAACAACAAGTTGTTTGTCCGGACGTGACTATAAAACATTTGTGACTCTCCGAAACGGTTTGCACATCGTGTTGATGTATTTTTCCGACGGCATTTTCACTTTTTTCCAAAGCGCCAAGTCAGATTTTTACGTGACCACGTCGAAAGGTAATATTGGAAATGAAAAAAAGCAGTGGTAAATAGTGCTGCAATGTTATATAAAATGTAGGCTTTCCACAAAACAGAGAACGAAACAAAATCATTGAAAGGAAAATGAAAGTTCACGCAACTTTGACCCTGACATAAGATCTATAAAATGCACCAAGTAGAGGAAGAAGTGGACCTTGCGGGTACAATTTCATGATGAATATGTGAATCGCCAAGACAACTTGATATACGTCAAAAGTCAAATTGTCCTCAGATAGACGTGTGACAATCGCGATGAGTCTTGCAAGTGTCTTGAAGAGATGATATTGACAGAGGTAATTGATTCGAGAGCATCAAATAATCAATCACGAAGGTAGAAAACTGCTGGATAAATCTAAAGGACAGAAAAATGCTTCGCCTTCGACCAACAAATCCTTTTAAATGCTTCATTAAGATTTATTAGGCACACTTCATCTGTAAAAGTCAAACGTGACCATTATTATGACAAGGATACTATTTAAAACATCTCCTACAATATTTCCAGCTAATTGTCTTTCCGTATAGATCGATTCATTCACTGAAAATTTTACCCTATCACGGGAATATTAGCTGCTACATTTTAATTGCAAATTGGCTGATAATTATCCATTTTCCAACAACAGGAACAATAATTTCATGACCGTCAGCTAACACAGCATGAGAGCAGGGAAATAATTTTTCAACTGGAAAAATTCTCTCAGGTAATTTCCAGCTATTAGCCGCATTGTTGGTATGATTCCACATGCTCTCCTTTTTGGACCATCACTACAAGCCTATAAAAATGTCGGCGTAAATGTACATTAACATGACCAACCTGCAAAATCAAATGTTTATCAAATCTCCTCATCATGATTATGAATGCATCAGTCACTCATGATATTCAATCAGCAAAGAGAATGCTACAAATGTAAGCACTCATTCACACGCATCCCTCAATCAGATAATGATGTTATTACATTACATTCAATAATTCGCGCGGTATGCACACAGGCATACATTGTTGGGGTAGAGTAAAGTAAAGCTTTGCATGGACCAAGAGAATTATTTAACAGCTCCATGAATGTTCTGAAATGTTATTATTAGTAAAGTGATCTACCAATAAGGTAGGTTTAAATGGAAGTGAGTAAAATCCTCTTCATTTTCTAAAGTTCCTAAAATGGAGTCCTATATACATATGATATTTCTTTCTTCACCTCAGCGTAGGTCCTGCTATTCTTCATTCTGTCCATAAAATCTATTCTCTTTCTTCTCCTTCCCCGCTTACCCAATATCCTCCGCTCTATCACGGTCTTAGGCAATTCTTGGTTCCTTTTTACCTCTTCCCACCAACTACTCTGTCTCCTCCAAATCTCATCCAGAAGTTTCCTTTCCTCACCAACCATACTTCCACGTCTGCCTTCCTTTCCGTCCACCGCAACTTCACCAATCTAGTTACTTCTAGGGTTCGAAAGGGAGGAATTACTTCCAGAACCCCGGAAAAGAAAAAATGGCCTATTCCACGCCCGCTTCCCACAACGCACCTTGACACGGACATATGTCTTTTGCCCAGTGCCCCCAACGCATCCTGCATCTTCACTCTTCTTCGCTACGCTTTTCTCGTCTTTATAGCAGGTCACAAGTTTCTATGTTTTTCTAATGAATGGGCGTAAAGATGGAATGTATCTGATGTGAAAAGTCTTGAGCTTTGAAATAAATATATTTCAATTATACATTTCCCAGAATTAAATAATGATATACATAATAATCTGGCTCCATGGATAGAGAAAAACTAAATGCATGGGCAGGGAACGTGGACTCACTTTCTTTGCGTTCATTTTATATTTTCTGCGAGATGCAAACTACATACACATAATTCCATTCTCTTGCAGCGTAGACGGTTTAAAAGAGCTTATTTATTTCTTTAAGGGCTAGGAAACTGGCATATATTTTTTAAAATTTCCTATGTAATGCCATAATACTTGCATACCCCTTTCGCACATGTTACATTCATGCATTGCTTTGTTAGTAGCTGCATAAGCCAGCACAAAAACTGCATCCCACGTTATAATTTGTTGGCATTTTGACTTCAATTATTGCGCAAATTTGCTTATTACTAAAATATTATGATGGAATGGAGTGTAATTTGCATTTTTATTCAGTTTCCTGGGAGAATATGGATACAAAATACAGTTTTTATGGCAAAAACTGCATTTTAAATGGAGAAAAAAATACTAATTTCCCCAGGTTTGACCCATTCTAGCATTTAACATCTTGTAATTTCTATTTCAAATTCGTAAAAAATAGAGTATAATGGAACTATTTTACTGTTATCATCACGTTTAAGTTTCGGAGAAGGCAGAAAAAGTGGATGAAGGGCGTTTTAAGAGGCAAGGGCATGTTGAAGAGGGTTGATAGAGGGGAGAACCTCGTGGGAAGCGTGGAAAAGGAAGGAAAAGGATAGTAACTTTAAACGACTTAAGAACTGGCAGAGGGCATGAGGAGTTGATCACAGGCCCGATGAGGAGTCAATTGTATGAAAGAAAGTGGAAAAATTTATCAGTATTTCTGATGTTAGGATAAAGACCGCCCAAAAACCTACCAATAAGCTGATAGAGCATCCCAATAATTTAGGAAATAGCGGAAGCGATTTTCTACAAGTTGCCTTACATGACTTAAATGACATTTAAAAGGTAGTTCGAGCCAGATATTATTTATAGTTAAATTCAATGAATTTGACCTCATAATAAAGAAACACATTTCACCTTTACGACGATAGCACAATATCAACCACTGATTGTGGTACTTGTCAAGATATTTCGCTAAATATACCAGCCATTTTCCATTTCGTACGAGTAAGCACTCTAAGAGGGATTACATTAAAAAATTGAGGAATTTCATAATCACGGATCTCGTCAGAAATTTTAAAGTGTGTACTTTGTATTAAATATTTACTCTTTTCAAAAATAAATGAATTACTCACCGCATTAATTTTTATAGAATTGGAAAAAAATCTTCGAATGTGAAGGCGTATGGCGTGAAAAAAATGAGTCAAGTTAAAAATGTGACTGGTGTACGCATATTTAATAGATTATGGAGAAATTCAGTCATATAAAACAATATTTCCTCAACATTAATGTGACACTATTTACTTCATACCTCTTACAGCTACTGAAATTTAAAAATCGGGTAATATGGTTTCTATTATGACAAGGGAAAAATATTTCTCAAAACACCTGAATATGTTTTTAAAGTGGAATCCCTTAAGGCCGGTTTTTTAATGTCTGGTTAACGTTATTCATGAGATGACGAACCCTTTAGGCTAGCTTTATGTTAACTGACGGTCATGTATTTGACGAGAGCGTTCTCACAGACGTGTACTCTCGGCGCCGTACACAGAGACCGGTGGTCGAAGACCACCTCAATCGGTTCACTGACATGTAGCAAGCAATAGCGGGGGATTTAAGAGTGGGTGTGGAGGTGTAGTGATTGTGTGAAAGAGAAACTTAATTTTATGCCAAAAAATTGTTCACAATTCACAGTTTTTATTTTATTTACATATTTTTCCATTTCTTTCTTTTAATTACATTTTTTAAATTTTATTCTTGTGTTTCTTTTTTTTTAATTTTCTATTTTTTCTTCTTTTTTTTCAAAATTTAAAGTTCTTTTTTTCCTTTTTGTTAATCTTATTTTTCTTAGATTTATATAGTTTATCATTACCAGAGACATAAAAAAGTCATAAACGTCATAGTCATAGGTTTTTATCATGAAATAGCTGGTTTTTGCCAAAAAATCATGAAATGGGACTTTGCTGATTGAACGTCATAAAATGGTAGTAATCACTTCAGGCTTAAGTATGTGGAACCTCTCCAGGTACATTTATCGAGGGGTTCGGTGAGGAAGAAAATTTTCTGACAGAAACGCATGGAATTGAGGGAAAAGAGAGAATAGGCATAAGATAGTGAAAGGAATGAGCATTTAGGAAATGTAAGAGAAAAAGGCGTGGGATACTTAGTTTTGGAATAACGAAAGATTGAAAATGGAGATATTTTCGTGACATTTTGACGCTATATCGCGATGTTTTTAGAAATTCCGGTGGAGGGACACGGACTAATTGCACACCTGTATGGACATACAGGTGTGCAATAAGGTTGCGGGCGTATGGAGTGAAACAGGGGTGCTAGGGTGGGACGGTGCGCGGCTTGGAAATGGCAATTTTCAAATACGAAAATGGCATTTCTAGGTGTTGATGAAAGGTAAAATGCAGTTTTGAGCAAATTCAAAGACGGAAATTGACATTTTTCAGTGGCGAAAAACGAGGAAAAGTGAGGAAATGGGTATTAGGAGGTAAATGGGATTGGCCATATATTTAAAAAAAATTCCCCGAGTGGGTTGGTGATTGGAGGGTGATTTAGTTGTAGTGTGGTCAAAGTTGTAGCGTATATTTTTCAAGAAAAAAATCCCTCGAGTGGGTTGGTGATTGGAGGGTGGTGTAGTTGTAGTGTGGTCAAAGTTGCAGCGTATTTTTTTAAAGAAAAAAATTCCCCGTGTGATTTGGTGATTGGAGGGGGGTGTAGTTGTAGTGTCCTCAATGTTGTAGCGAATTATTTTAAAGAAAAATATCCCTCGAGTGGGTTAGTGACTGGAGGGTTGTAGTGTGGTCAAATGGTTGTTTGTTTTTTGTGGTTTTAGTGTGGTAAAGGTTATAGCGTATTTTTTAAAAGAAAAAAATCCCACGGGTGATTGGAGGGGGGTGTAGTTTTTGTATGGTGAAAGTTGTAGCTTATTTTCTTAACGAAAAAAAATCCCCCGAGTGGGTTGGTGAATGGAAGGGGGTGTGGTTGTAGTATGGTCAAAGTTGTAGTTTCTGGTTGCAGTTGTAGTTGCAGTTTCTGGTCATTACTATTACATTAAATATGGCGTTTGTGTTAATTTTAGGGTTTATAAATATTTGTTTAGAAACAAGGTACTTTTAATACCAAACGGGTAACTTTAAAACTTAGATACTAAAAGCTGACAGTAAGGGAGAACGTGATTATAAAACCGGGCCTAAGAGTGCCACTTTCGTTCGTGGAATACAATCACTTTTTTTAAGGTGGTCACTGGGTGAAATTACCCCTAAGCACACCCATACCTCTTCCCCTGACCCTCCCCCATCCTCGCGAATAGATCTGATTGCAATAAAAGTCTCTGCCACCCGGAGGAGTCGCTAGGACGGAGGGATTCTCATTACTTTTCGTGCGCGGACAAATTGCACTCGGCGGATAATCACTGAAGGGGTGTGAGCGGCCGTGCAACAAGTTAGTGCGCTCTTCTCAGCCAACCGGCTCCCCCCCCCCACCGCACCACACCCCCCCCCCCCCCTCCACGACGACGTCACTTCCACCCTCCACCACCCGTGAAACATCCACTCACCCATCCTCCCATAAACAGGGGGGAAGGGTTCCGATCCCTGCCTTCCGTCACGGAAGAGGAGGCGAAATTAGGATGATTCCCTCACCCCCCAACCTTTTTATAATCTCACCCACCCCCTCCATTAAGGCCTCCTTCCCCTCCCATCTCAAACATTACGTAACAGATGTCCGTTTTGTGCGAGAAGTAAAGGAGGGAGTGTACGTATGGATTGTGCTTTGGTGTTTGAAGAGTTGTGGGCGAGAACGTACACACAAATGCATAAAAGGCTTGAAAGGGGGAGGAGTTGGTTCGCGTGAATGTGGCCAAGTGGGTCTCGGTTCGGGATTGTATTGGAGGGTGGAAGAGCAGCTGCCACGGGGATAGGGTGGAAGCAAGGCTTCCCTCCGTGTTTATGTTTTTTTCTTAATTTGCGGAATTTTGATCATAAGTTAAAACTCATTTTTTCGGCCCCTATTGTTTTTTCTGTAATTACAGTCATTCCCGTCGACATTGAGACTTTAAACTAGGTTTGTCGATAGGTAGAGTAGCAAATATCTTTATCTTTTCCTTAATACTTGTATACATATGCGCTACGTAATACCAACAGCTAGCTTTGCATGTTTACTGCATAACAATTGTATCCCTGTGAATTTATGTAGCTGCAAAACACATTAATACAAATAGTCTCACCAACATTGGTAGCATATCTACAGTGTAGCGTATGCTTGAGAAATTTTGTGAAATTTTTGAGCCTCCATACAAGTAATCGAAATATTGTCAATATTATCATTACGCTCAATATTGATTGCCCACTGGGACCTAGAAATGAATGATGATAGGCATGTTGATATTGAGTATTATAATTGGTATCAATTTTGTGATTTAAAATGTGTATCACATAGCCCAACTCTGAATAATAGGAATCACAGCCACTTTTACTTTTCCCACATGTTTCACGGACGTGTATTGTGGACATGGGAGTGGAAAAATGTGTGCACATGTGGGTAAAAAAGGGAAAAACTGTGAACTTCATTTTCGGGCCTTAAAAATTGATCCATTTTTCAAAATTGAATATCCTTTAAAAAAGAATATCCTTATCCTCAGTAATAGCACAGTTTTTTTGTTCCTCGAACATTTTCCACAGCTCTTGCAACCAGGGGAGGCCAGTTAGCTACGCTCGGCTCGTAGACGGATTTTACCAGAAACATAAGCAGCGGCGTTAGCACAAGACATACACCAGAGTACTCGAATAATTGAACTGCTCATCTGACACATTCGTAGGCCACCGAGCCACAAACACCAAGAATTAACATATTTCCTAGAATAATAAAGTATAGCACATTAACGAAAAATCGTAAATTTAGTATATGGTAAATGAAGAGGGCTATTGTAAAATTTGCTTGATACACTTGACGAAAAAAATGTAGCACAAAATATTACGTGTCCTCGATCGCTTATCAATTCTTATTTGGAACTGAATTTAGCTGATCAGTATCTACATCTTAAAATGCCATCGTAAGCACCAGAGCTTGAAAGTAAGTTCAATTCATTAGTTTTTCTCAGGAGATGCCAAACTTTCACGACTGCACTGGACGATGTTTCAGAAAATGAACGAATTTCAAAGATTTGTAAGACGTGTTACGTCTACAGGCATCCATACAATGAATAAAGTGAACTAGGAAATTAAAAAAAACTGGCATTAAGTCTGGTTAAATACGGAAAAAACATATTTTTATTCAGTAACGTAACAAGCTTCAACTTACAAATTTGCACTTCGTCTTAATGCATTAAAAAGGAGAACGGGAGAAACGAGCACTGGTTTAACCCCCCGCTGAAAATTAGTTCAGCTCGTATTAGAGACGGGTTGAAAATAGCATCGCTGAAGATATTTCGTCTGGAGTCACGACCGAGCATAGCGTATGGATCGTAGCACGTCCTCCCGGAATTCATATTGTGGTCCCAGGGATGCGACGATCATTCCAACGTGAATTCGCCGCATTATTGCTTGCCGGAAGGTGATGTCTACTCAAATGACGGTGACGAGGAGTACCATCCAAGTTATTTTTGTCGGCGAAAAATATTAGTCTTATTATAATATGTAACAATAATATGATCGTAAAGGTTAATTACACCTACTTAGTACGCAGAATGGAAAGAAAAAAAAGCGACTGAAAAGAGAACTTACGGTAACATCGAAGGGCTAGTGTGAGGTTGACATCATTTGACAAATTTACCCTTTTATTGAGACAACAAAAAAAACAGAAATTTGATTAGATACGCAATGACAAAATATGTCTTGCATACCCATTCCGGGAAACAGCCAAATTTCCAAACTCCTTAAAAGAGAAGTCAGGCTTCCTATCTGCAGACGGTGGTTAGAATATTACCCGTTTGGATTTGGTGGGAATTAAACTGATGACCCCACATGAATGTAAATTTACCTAAATAGCGTCATGTTGGGTTTGGGCAAGGGTACCAATTACCTTCGTTGGCTGGAAGGATGTACTTCACCTAAGCAGTGAAACTAATGAGAATCTCCACGTTCGGTGGTTATGAGCGACTCGAACGATATTTATTTTTGCGAGTTCTACATTTTTATATCACTTAACGGGTTCATTTGGTAATATATAAAAGTTAGAGATGGAGAGCAGTGGAAAGGCAAAGTTCACATTCATTTGAATTATTGACGCCCAGGAGGAGAATGCAGAGGACAAAAGTGCATCGTAAACAATGAAACATTTAGTTAATTTTAGTCTTAGATGCAGCATGATTTTTTGTATCGGACAGAGATTTAATAAGGAACTTAAAGAAAGTTGATGATATTTAGCAATATTTTGGCTAAAAATACCATAATGGTAAAGCGAACCTAAGTTTAAGGCATAGAATGCCTGTCAAACTTGCTCAGTGTAATGTAAAAACGCATTGATTGCCTAAATTGGGCGATTTCTGTAATTATCATATTCATAATTTTTCCCGTAAATACCATGGGAATAAACCAAAAGTAGTTTGTAAAGCAGAGTAACACCCAGCAGGTAGCGACGCAAGTGTACAAGGAAATGAGGTATCAAGTGAGCAACCAGACCTGACCCCTAATTGGGAATATTCCATCATGAAGTTCACAGGCTGACGATACGCAATACTCGCAGCCTAGGAAAAGGCGTTCACATTTCCTGATCACAATCACACAATAGATGGGCAGGTGTGAAGTTCCTGCTATGCACGGGTACTCATCCCACTGCGGAATGCCCGAGCTGCTCCGGGAAGGATGGGAGACGCGTGGCCGTGGAGGCGCCTTTACATGCTCGAAATTGAGTTTCATATGGAAGAAAATCACGGAAACCCTTAACTTCCCACCTGCTAGTACCATCTTTACAGTGGAACTCTAGTCAAAACTTTCAACAACACTCGACAAAGGCTCTCATGCTTTCTTATAAATTTCACTATTGTGTCATGTATTCCGAACAAACGCTGTTCTTTAAAGAGAAGGTTTGTCACGTGGATTACGCAGGTAAACAAGAGAAAAAACTTAATGTAAGGATAAAACAAGAAATGAAATATTACGACAACCATAATGCATTAGATTTTTTCAACTCTCTCTAGGGACAATAAAATGTGGTTTGTGGCGGTACAAACGCAGATCTAGTCCTATCCGTCATGTGAAAACTTCATTTTCAACTTTTTTTTCTTAACTTGTTACAGATATTCAGCATTTATCTTAAGAAATAAGTAAAGTAAAAAAACATCAGCACTCACTTCGTTACTCAACCATTTCTCCATTTATTTACCTTATTTATTTATTCAAATATCCATATATGTATACATCTCTTCCAATTAACTACAAGTTAAATGGTAGGAGAGAGAAATGCTATAGCTCTCGTCTAAGCAGGACTTCCTATTTACAATCTCGCAGGACTGCGCCATCCAGAACGAGATCGTCGGACGTCCAGGACTTCGGATATGAAAACGAAAAAAACGTAATGATGCACGTCTAGATATCGTCACACTCGCTACTTCACGCTACGCCTTCACGGCAGCACTGCATCAGTGCTGCCGTGATCACCAATCTCCTTCCCTTACAGGTAAAAGAATAAATTAGAGGAAAATTATTTTTTCCTTACTACTCAATACAAATCAGTAACAAGTCTTAAAATTAAGTAACCTTTGACAGCAAAACTATTTCCAGGTAAAATAAATAATTATAAATGTATCTTTAAGTCCTCATCAGGCGAATTAATCCTTAGTTCACATTTTAATACCTAATTACATCCATGTGACCAGGATTTAACCGAATGCAAAGCGATGCGATAATTCGCGAAAGCTGAAAATTATGGATAAATTATTATTTAACCAGAGGATCGAAATGCTACTAGCTGGCCAATTAGAAGGCAGTCTTTTTTTTTTTTTTTCGTAGAAGTGGTCGATAGTATCTACACCAATGACTACCCCTATTGACCCCTAATGCTATAGAAGTCCGTGCTCAAACATCGAAGTGAGACTTTCAAGCTTCTTCTATGAGGCTACTGCTTCAAGAAGTAACTGCCATGAATAAAGCCGCCTCAACACGTCCTCACAGAAGTACTGTATCAGTGGAAACCGCCCATCTCCTTCCCTCAACGCGGCCATATTGGCAGTGGGATTCGCAAGGGCACTGCGGTACTCGCAGCCACACCTCACCGGTGAGGCCAGTTTTCTTCATCCGATTCCTCGGTCCCCAAGGAGGGGTTGGGCTTCCCATTCCGTGAAACTGCCATTTCCGCTCCGACCAACTCAATATGCGCGAGCGCGTATTCAGTCGCTGATAGGCAATATGCCGCCCTCCCAATTCTCAATATGCATGCGGATGCTGGGGCTATAGGAGGCTGATCTCGCAGACCTCTCTATCTCTCTCACTCATTTGGCTTCCCCGAACGAGAAGAGACTTCCAAGGCCGCACGCCTTGCCTCATCGCAGCTTCCCCTACTTATCGCATCCGGCTCAGATCCTTCTGACTCACTTTCGCATTTTCAAAAGTAAAAAAATAAAGCAGCAGGGCATGCTTTGAGAGTAAGTGTGACAATGGAGCTACCTTAGAGATGGGCGCCGCGCCGACGGCAAATTTAGTCACGCCGCCGCACAGTGGTCTGGGGAGCCCGTTTTTCCGGTCAAAAGTCGATTTTCCGAACGACTCAAAAATCATCACTCAAAGGAAGATGAAAGATCATTCCATTACACATAGAATTTTTTTCTCGATAAAAGTTATTTTCCAAAATGCAGACCTAAATTCGAGGGAAATTTGTCGTGACGTAATTTCTGAAATTTTTGTGACTTTTTTCTTCATCTGTAAAAAGAGTTAACGCCTCATTTAATGCATTTTATGTTTTTCAATGGCTCCTTTATTTCATCCTCACATAGATTTCCCTTTTAGTTAGCCTACAAGGTCTTTAAAGCCCTTGGGACAGCGTTTCAAAGAGACACGGGCGGAAAATCTGTTAGTGTGTGAAAATTTGGCTGTACAAAAAAACCATTCTCTTCCACCGTAATGAGCTATGCCAGAGTAGAAAGAAAAGTAACTCTATTAAGTTATTATGTAAAAACCATCTGTCTTTAGATACCGTTTTGCTAATAGCTCGCCGAAATCTGTTACCTGGCTTCTGGCTTCCGGAGCGCCATCAAATTCTCTTGCAACGCCAACTGTGAGGGAATAATTTCACATTTTACGTGAGAAATGGGCTGCTAAGAATAGCTCGCGTTGTCAGCATTTATATGAGTACATGATAAGGTGAGATAATGGGATATTGTATTAAGTGATTCTATCTATGCAATTATGACTCTTTGGAATGCCTCTCTAATTTAGCTGTTTTACTGGAAGTTCACAAGGTGAGACGGAAATGGAAGAGGAAAGCAAATTTCAAATTCAAAATCAAATTTATTCCTTCATCACTCGAGTATTCCAGAGATGGGAAAAGAGCCGGAGAACAATGCAGTAACCTGTATCCATCTTATGAGGAAATTATCTTGGCAAAAAACGTTGCTATCCCCATGAGGACTGCAAAGAAATCTCAGACAATTGTGCTGAGATCACTCTTCAAGCCCTGCTCGATCATACAGTGCATCGTACGCTGCATTCCCAGGAGCCTGTTCTAAAAACCCTCGACCCTGGCCAGCGTAACAGCATGGTCCTTATCACAAATTGGGGTTGCGATGGCAGTAGTGGACACTCCATGAATTTGTAAATGATGCATTGATTAAAAAAAAACACACTCATTTCTCTAAAAGATATGCAACCACACACCTCTGAATTTTATAACGTCTTTTTGAAGGGAAATACTTTTAATAGATGGCGGAATAATCTCGCGAAAGCCTAGCGTGACGCGAACTCCTACTCCCGGACGGATAGAGAAGACGGAGAGAGTGGTTGAGGAGACGAGAGAGCCCAATTGTTTGTACTTGTGCGCCCTATGCCTCAGTGCGCATACGTATGGTTACTACCTATCCCTAAAGTCAAGTGAGGAGAGGCGCTACTGAACAATGCACTCACTTATCCGACAGTTGAGTAGTTATGTGGTTACGTATATAGAAGCGCCTCGAATCAATTCACAGTGCTATCACTAGAGGGATATATAATAATTTCATATGAACACTTTAAGTCGGTGTGCTTCATGTAATTATAAATTATGTATAAATATAATTTTAATACTCATATTTCCAACAAAATTAATTAAATTATTTATCTTTACTTTACGTAATACTGTGTACTTTCCACTGCCAGTCAAATACTCAAGTGTTCCACTTCTGTCGGCCATCCCAAAACGGCCACAACTTTTTCTTAATTTTTATTTCACTATTTCCATCACTGCCACTGACGCGTACGTGAGATACAAAAACATGTTTGGATACACTGTCATAACCTTTCTCCAAAATTGTCCAAGTAAAACAGTAAAAATATTGACGAGATTTGGCATCTACTGTCCCTACGATACATGCATTTTCTCACAGGATATTTGTGAACGCCAGACCTTTGAATCCGATTTGCCATCGCGAACGAACTCATAGTATTTTCCTCCACTTTCATCCGTGACTTTCTCGATCTACCCCTACCTCTCACACCATTTACTCGTGTGTTACAAACGTGTTTCTAAAGTCAAAACTGTAAGGAGGAGGATAGGCGAATGGAGGCATCACTCTTCAGAATATAATTGGGGCGATGCGAATCCAATGGATGGGAAGGTACGGGATATTGCAGCGGAGAGGTGAAAAATCTGTCATCAACGACCCGGCAGTAGTGGAGATTTATTGGTTAAAAACTCTATCGCTACTTTGGCGCTTTATTACTTGGAGTGTACTTCAAATGCTGAATTTTGGTAATGTGGTACATGGCGGAAAATAATATGCAGATTACTGAATCTTGGAAAAGTAGAGCATGGTGCTAATTTCAATGTTACTATTCGAGATTTTGCGCAAATCTTGGGCTTGGTTTCATAATGTTTTGTGGATAATTTTATCATTCTAACAAGCGATGAGATAAATATTTTCCTAAAATACTTCTGACATAAAATAGAAGACAGTTTGATGTAAATTATAGACATGAAAATCCCAATAAGGAAATGTTACGTAATCTGAAATTTAAAGCTGATCGGATCAAACATCCCAGCGCTGAGCTTTACACTGTTCGCAAAACGCAGTTTTATTTTCGAAGACAGCCCATACAAATACACGCAAAACCGGAAACACAGGCGTCACCCTCATTACCACCTTCAAATAGCCGATTTGAAGACATTATTTGTTGTTTCGGTAAAAATAATTTTTTTCTAAAGAAATTGAAATTGCGGATTTCACGATTTGATTCTTGGTTCTAATCTTTCAGAATTGAATCAAAAATATTTCCCACAAAAACACTTTCACTCACCTAATAGATTATAAATAATTTTAATTTCACGCTCACAAATCTTCTATAATCCCTTCTTCTCTGCGCTCCTAAAAATTACTCTAAAACTTGAAAACAAGTTAATAATGATTCCGAGAAAGCATTAGTATCACCAAAATCCCTTCGCAATCATACGGAAGGGAATGAAGTGGAGGATGTTTCATACTGAAGGAATGAAAATCCTTGCAAATTATTAGCACTGGCGTTATTTCAGGCTTACACATAGGGTCGTCATTGCTACAATCAGCGTGCAAATGCAGGCGTAGCCAAAATCGCGAAAGTTGAGGATGCAAAGATATTACTAGCCAGTAATCATTTGAAAAGTAAATGAATACGTATATAAGATAGATCAAATAATTAATAGATAAAATACGAGAATATCGGACCAAGAAAGCGTCATGGAAACATCACGGTCAATAAACCAAATGAATGTTAGCCCTTAGCTGTAATTTCTTTGATCGATAGGAAGCATCCCAAAAATTTCCTTCCTTTCTACTTAGTAGTCTCCTTCTCTCCTACCTTAAAAAGCACTTTAGCATTTATTAACTCTTCCAAGCTTCCCCTTCCCGTCCTTCAATACATCTGCATTTCAAATCCCTCCACCCTGCGTTAAGTTTCCTTCAGCAGGCTTCAATTTTTTAAAACCATTGATTCAATTTTGACTCAAGCTACACGCTCTCTAATAAGATGTAGTTAATTCGTAATAGTTCACACCATTTAATATTACCTCAACTGCATTAAAAATTTTACTCGTCAAATTCAAGAGAATGCAAAACCAACCCGGTGACTTTGGGTATGCTGCTATATAGTTTTAAAGATTGTTTAATTGGTAAAAACAAAAGTGGCTAGATGTTAAATACAAAACACCAGATTTCATTTTTTTGTTGGAAAACCCGTAGAAAATGTAATGTGAGAATTATGGAACATATGAAATCACTGCTTCATGCTGACAACAACTCAATGTTTCCCAAGTACTTAATTGATAACAAGCATTCCTATGAAATCCGTGTGAAGGCTTCCGCGTCTATATGAATTTGAACATGCATGAATTGCAAGATGATATTTATAAAACGGTAAAACTGCATTTCCACTTCACTGACTTGAAGAAGCCGACTGTACCGCCGGCGAAACTGTAGTCCCAGCACAATGGACCTACGCGGAAAGAAACCCGGAAGACATAAATCTTCAAGCATTCCTATAATTTTAAACTGAATGTACTACATATTGCGAGAAAGGTGCTTGCTAGATTTTATTTTAAAATATATGAAATTTTGAGGTTAAAAATTTGTAAATGATGTTGTTCCAGTGAATCACCCACTATTTCAACCTCAATCAGTTTCTCTCCCTCCTCAGTCAATTTTCCATCCCCATGACCTTGGCCCCTCTCATAGTATGTAATCACTCGTATTATGTTTCCTTTACGCCAACAGCAACTCCCCCATTCCTCCTCCCGTTCACACTACTGCTTTTCATTACTATGGATAATTTCCACAAAATTAGCTCGTCGACAATTAAGTCCATACGATCAACGTTACGGCTTCAACTAATATTCCCCAAATGTCACCACTCACTTTCTTCTTATTAACTCCGTTTTCGTAAATATAGTTTAGTCTCGATTATCTGAGTACCGATTTACCTATTTTCCGCATTATCTTAGGAACAGATTCGTACGTTGTGGCAGCACCCAGTTAGTTTATCTCATGCAGAGAAACTTCAGGATTCAGGCAATATGTTCAATCACCAAATAAAAAGGCGACTTACAGAAATGTTTCATCCCAACCATATGAATTAAAAAGTTCGATCAAACATAGAAATAACTGAGTTTTGCCTCAGCATACTCTCGCAAATAAGTCCTATTCCAGTTCATGACTATCCAAAGTATATTCAGTCCACATTATCCTCTATAATCGAGACTTAACCGTACCCTCTTTACCAACGCTTTCTCTCCTCGCGAATAAAGCCATCCTCATACGGGTTATACCTCAGGTATACGAAATGTTCCCAAGAATTACCTACCTATTTCGGAATTCAACGGTGATAGTGGGTCAATCGACCCGAGTGAAATAGTCTGCCGATGGCAGAAGAACAAAAGTAACACAAGAAGCCACAGCGAGCTAACGCTATAAACGCTATGGAGTAGTACATGCATTCTTAATGAGAAGAGGCAGTGACCTGAGCTACGATTCGGACGAAAATCTGGGACACATCCTTTGTAAGACTTCACTGCAGTGAAACCAACACGTATTTAAGAATGTGATTCCCTCCTTGGACGAATAGCTTTCATTATTATTCAACTGTACTTACAATAAGTAATTAACGAATTGCGATTTATGAATGCCTTCTATCATTGAATATGTAAGACTGCGATGAGATAGCAATTTGAAATCTAAAGAAGTGTAGAGAAAGCTTTGTCATAACACTCAGAAAAGAAACAACTTGAAAAATCAATTTCGTTTGCAGATAAACAATAACGTTTTTGACTCTTATGGCAAACCAATAACCATTAACAATGCCAAAAAAATAATATGCTATGCAAAAAAAGTTATTCGCAAGGCTACAAATTTCATTTACAGCCGTTAAAAATGCGCCAACGCCATATTAAAAAAGAACACAGAAAATGACGATTAAAAGCGGGAAGGGGATTAAAAAGTGTCAAAATAAATGAAAATATTTGTGTCAATAAACTGGGAATATTTAATAAAAAGCATTTACAATCTAAATTGATATATTTGACTATAAGAAGTTATTTAGGACTACAGCTTTTTCATCTCACCGGGGCATAAAGGTTTGACAATTAATTTGGATATTAAAATTAATAACGGAATATGGAACAGACAAGTTAGGTTTGCTTAATGAGATCGGGTGGAGTGAGCTAGTTTACGTGGAGTAGTAATTTACAGTGATGGGAATGGGAATTAGTTTATTTGAATACTTTGGGGTACAAAACACCTAAAAGCGAAATAGTAATCCACCATGGTGTAAATGAGGATTTTACAAGATAAAGGATGACATTTGTTACAAGACACTACATAAACAAAACAGAAAACAGGTACAAATTGCCATTTTCAAGTTAGCATTTACTCATAGCTGGAACAGGAAACTACAATATTTACTCTAAAAAGATCGCAAGCCACCACATTTTCTCAATTCACAAGTCATTGCACTCCAGAAAACGGTAAACCCGACGACGAAGTATTGTGAAAAATTGTGGTTCTGAATGCAGGTAAATAAAGGGCTACTTCCAATTAGAATGGCGTTTGATCCAGGTAAATAACATAAGAGGTCAAGGGGATACTTAGTTTTTTTTAAATTTCCGAGTAAAAATAACTGATATTTCCGTATCGCAAAAATATCCAGCCAATTGATGTTATCCCTTTAAGAGAAAATGCGCTCCTTCGGGCGGATTCTGAAGATGAGTCGTATGCATGAGATTTGTAACCATTTGATTTTATTATTAAATCGACACTCGACAGGCCTCCTAAGGCTAGAGTGCAATAATCAATTTTGAGGAAATATTATTGCCGTGAGTAATACTTTCCTAGTGGTTAATAGTTACTTAGTGGGGAAGAATAAGATTCGCTGACATGTATTCTCTTAAAAGAAAACAGCGGTTAATTCATATAAGAGGAATAGTCATTCATTCCAAAAAGTATTACAGTTTATATTATAAAAAAGTTTGCACTTTATATTCTGAGTTACCTCCGGATTTACGTAATTTAAATGGCAGGAAACAAAAGATAAATGTCAAAACTTGGCTAATTACTAGAGACAATGTATGTTGAGTCTGTGATCGGTTTCTTCGCTTCTGAAAACATAAACGCGGATCACCCAGACAAGCCCATGGATTTGAGGGACAATATATTGTGTATTACAAGAATAATACCTTGGAAATATAAATTGCATTGCATTGTAATACAGAACCTTGAGAAATTGAAAAAATAAATATACTAATAATCTATCATAAAGGTGATCAATATTGATGAACGATCAATGCACCGATAGGCGATATCGTAAATTCCTCTCTGATTTTCCCTCGGGTTTATGTCTGCATGATGGCCGACGTTTCGATAGAAGATTTTTCCATCACCCTGAAGGCTGTTGTTGACAAACCATCCCAACATTCCAAATTAATTAGGGAAAATGAACGAAAGATCGAATTTTTCTGGCTGTTATTAGGCATTATTATTGGTTAGGTATTAATTTAATTTAAGACTATATTGAAAGTCAATGGCTGACTTCGTCTGGTCATATTTAATCCCCACCTAAAATATAAGATCAGAAGCAAAACGACTGTGGAATCACGACACACTTTGTGTTTCGTTAATTCATTAATATTCGTAAATGATAACACCTGAGGTTTTGACATATAAAAGGAAACTTCTGTAACTTTCATTCATAAATAAATCTGAGGTGAAATAATTAATGGATGTTACAGGAGAGAATCGACGAGTCATCGGGTGTAAATAAGATTCGGTTGAAGAATAAGAAGGGAATAGGAGCAAGCATTTTGTTCATTCAGATATGATTATTCAACTCCCTGCCACACATCCTTGAGGTGGCTTGCATGGTATTTTATAGAGGTAGAAGTAGACTAAGAAAGAAATGGGATAATTTTTTTAATTTGGGATTATTTTTAGGGATTTAATTTGGAATTATTAGGGGATTTTGGGACGCTTTCGCAAGCGTCACAAAATGGAAAGAAAGGTATGGTGCACTGAGAATCCAAAACGAAGAAGTTATTGTCAGGAAAAGTCTTTTGACTGCAAGCAATTCACGCTTGCTGGTAAGGAAGTACTGGAACACCACTACACAAAATATATGCATATGCATGAAAATTAATATATGGTGGAGAAGCTTGGATGATAAACTCAGTAGAAAAGGTGTGCAAAAATATTGGGTGTGCTCCCTCAGCTTAAGACACGTATGGAACGGTTGGTAATGAAAGAATTGATCTTTAGCAATTCTGTCTTAACATTACGTACTGATTCTCTACTTCATTATTTCTATGAACTGTCTTCTATCTGAATAGCCATTTGGCTGATGAGGAAGATATCAGAAGACACAAAGTTAATGGGGTGCACAAGTAAAGCGTCTGAGTTATCTGTCCCTTTTCCTATGGCACTTTTGATTTCCAGAAAGATCTGGCAAACATAACACACAGCTTTAGCTGGATATGCTCAAAGTCCTCTCCCGGCTATGAAAATGATCAACGACCAGTAATGGGCTCCCAATCCGTTAAAATAATGTTATTTCTGTTCGAGATAGTCGACCAATTAATATTGGATGAATATAAAAACACTGCTGTCCTGCATTAGAAGCAGTCAATACAAACGGCTGGTAACACAAGATAGGGAATAAGGAATCACTTCATCAAAATATCAACATATCTTTTAAAGCACTGAAACTTAGACTATATGAAAACTTGGAACTACCTACCTAAATCAATTAAAGAGTCCTCATCGCTGCCTCAATTTTTTTTTTGCTCTCCGACGATTCTGGTGGTTTGTATGCCCCTGAAATCCCGGTAAGCCATTGGCTTGTCTTCATGTTTTTCAGGGGCCGAACCACCAGAACTTGACAAACACCCATGCCCTGGGAAAGTGAAAAACCTACCCAGGTCGGACTCGAACCCACCGAACCCTAATTCAAAAATAAATTATATTCTTACCTAACTTGCCCCACATAAGCTGTATTTTGGTTTATTTTTCCAGTGTTATTTTTTTCAAATAATTGTACCAAAACATTTAATCCTGTTTATATTTAATTCATTGTGTGAACTTGCTTCGTATCCCATATTCTATATTGTGTTTTGTTCATGATGTTTATTCCATTCATTTGGCATGTTGTTATCTTCTTCTTGTTCACTAAATTGTAATACTTTCTTCTTAAATTGATGCTTTGCACACTAAATTTAAATGTATTTTGAGCTCTAATGTGATTCATGAAAATTGTTTATATCGGATGTAAATCTGTGAACAATAAATTATATTATCCTATATTATATTATAATTGCTATAGAGCATTGGAGATTGAGAGCAAAGGATATGAAACGATATCGACCTGTACTGAAGGCCAAATGGGCGAAGAGAATCGCCAATGAAGAAGTCATATAAAGAGTTCGGTAGAGAATATGCAAATTGAAAGTGAAGAGATCAACTTCTTGAACACATTCTGAGGCGTTACTGTCTCCTAATTTCATGAATAAATAGAACAACGTATAACAAGAACCACTGAGAAAGATCGAGATTTTCCCGATGTACCGGGGGAAATTATGAACCTAACGTTAGAGATCAACGAAATTAAATGTCCACAAGGTGAATTAAGAGGACTTTGATTTGATGAAAAATTTGACCACTGATGATGCTAATATATAATAATTAAAAAATAAAATTTATGACTCATATAGTAATGACGCTGGTGAATATAATTAAAATCCCTTTGACGCATATGGAATGTCAATTATTTCGCTAGAAACAGAAGTGAAATGCTTGAAATAGTTGTACGGCTTCTCGATCGCATTTCTTCTCTAAAGAGACGAGAGACCCGAAATTCTTGGAACTTAACAGGAAATGCGATCTCTACTACCTATAATGGAAAATACAATTTAAAAAAAGAAATTCTCTGAAATGGAAACGTTTAAATGGGAAAAATTCTTTAAATTCAAAGAAACCTAAAAAATGACCAAAAAGTGAAAACCTTTACAGATGTTTTCCACAACCAGCATAAAATTTACAATATAAGCTATTCATTACAACTTTACTTGAGCTCAAAGTTTAAAATTAAATTAAGATGAATGATTTGCTTTTCCCTTTTTTTCCTCCGGTATCAGTAAAGGAATTAAATAATCTTTTTGAGACAGCCGTACAGATTTTTCCAAGTTAATTTCTTTTTGTTAAACCGAGAAAAGAAATTATTTAAAGCATCCGTTTAAAAAGATTGGAATACCGTTTGTAGCAACAATTGACTGTGTAGATACACTTTTCACGCTAGCATTACGTAATACAATAACGAGTCCAGCTATCATAATTCTCAAATAGTGTAATTAGTTTTGAAGATTGAAGCCTATCTGACTGACACCAATAAACATTAAAGCGAGTAAAGCATACATTTGTTCTTCAATGATGCTGTATATTTCTATTAACATAGAGGACAATATGGTCTGACATGACTGTTAGATTACATTAAACCGGACAGCATCCCTTACAGAAGGCGTTAGAGTTTGCCGCGCCAGAAACGGTGCTGACCTCTGCAACGAACATATTGATTTTATTCTGCGAAGCCACCTCCGGAAAAACATCCAAGAGTCTCCATCTGTAGGTTCATAATAGAAGCTTCCTCACAATCCTCACTCACAGGCCCTGGTGGCCAACTTCAGAACTGCCATCGCCAAGGAATCGATCGATGCATAAAATTCTCCTGACGAAGGGTGCCAAGAAATATCGCGGCCAAGACTGAAAACACAAGGATATTCGAAGCATTCAAATAGTTTCTAAAGTATAAAGTCTTAAAAAGTTCAGCATAAATCATAAAAATCTTAAAATACACAATAGCGAAAGAAACATCTAATTTTTTTCAAAGAAGTTTACAATTTCTTGCTCTCAAAAGTAACTGCAATGACCAGACGAGAGTGTATTCAGGCAGTATCATTTCTTCAGTTGGTATGTAACATCTTGTCAGTCATTCCACCGCGTGAATACCAATTTGTGTATCAGGAAAGCATTACAAATTGTCTTTATTTATCTCAAGAGAAGACTTTTAATTATTATCCAAATCCGAAGCTTTGTCTTAGGATCCAAGAGCTCTTTTAATCTGCTAATATATTTAGGTTGTACCTAGATCTTCGGAGAGACTCGTTATGGGTCCGAGTTTGAGCCTAAAAATGATTTTCGGGCCATAAAATGAAATAAATAGTAACCAATGGAGACAAACTTTGCAAAATTTTTAATTTTCGCCACTCCGTACATAAGAAGCTACTTTTTGCCCGTTAAAAAGTCAGGCTTGCAGGTTTTGTCTCTTCAGCCTAAATAGATATCTAGCTTCATATAATTCGTTTCCCTTGTAAGGAAAAGAATTGACTTTTTAGTTTTTTTAATTAACTCAGCTTACTAATTATAAGACCAAAGAATTTTACTTTCCATTCTCCGTCACATTTATTAGTTGCCTATCTTTATTCACTAAATCTAAAACTGGTTTCATTTTTTATCTCTATCTAATTAATTAGTATAATTTCCGTTATCACCAGACGCGTTCTCTCCCTCTGGAGAACACTTACTGAGGCTTGACTACAAATTGAGCATTTCAACGAATGAATTATCTTTGATTTCTAGATTTCCTAGCGCCGTGATGTAAATTTCTTGATTTCAACTATGCAGTCTGCTTGTAGTAGATACCAAGTAGGGTTTGAGTAAACGTGCTTTTCAAATGAGCAATTTAATTTTAAAATTAATTAAAATGTAATAAAAATGACGACTTGGCTTTAGTGAAATTAGGACTGCATAGTTCCTTCTTACATTTATCTCATACACATACAGGGATAAGATGGCATAATAAATGCTTATTAAACTAATATCATATCTTGACTGGTACATTATCAGCGCTTCGACATGTCAACCTGAGGTTAGCGGGTACGAGATCCACTCGCTAAATCTTCGGAGTAATTTTTCTTCTTCTTCTTCTTCGAATAAACCATTTGAGGATGCGATAAATCACTTCTGGATATGCCTTTTTTGATTTAATTTTCTTTCTGTCCATATTTCCTTTATCCTTTGAGAGTGCCTTTCCTTTTGTTTTTGCGTACATTTTCTTCCATCCCTCGATTTTTTTCTTTCTGGAAATTTTGCTGAGTGAATTACTTCTCTAAAAAGAGTTCGGTCATCTATTGTGTCAATCTTTATTCCCAAGTTTTCCATATCTTTTTGAGTTTCAATGAACCAAGTAGGTTTGGATTTGTAGCTGTTTAGTAGGTTGAAGATCTTCTTGGTTAGTCTGGAGTTACTCATTCGAAATATGTGACCATAAAACTGAATTCGTTTTTTTCTCATTACATCGACTAATTTTTCAACTTTTAGATATAGCTCTCTGTTTGGTCTTAGTTTGTATTCTGCATTGCTGTTACTTTTAGGTCCCAATATTTTCCTCAAAATTCTTCTTTCAACCTTTTCTAATTTTTCGAGATCCCCCATTCTTGTTAGTTTAAGTGTTTCTGCTGCATAAAGCGTTTCAGGTCTAACCACTGTTTGGTAGTGTCTTAGTTTAGTGTTCCAAGATAAGGTTTTTTTATTATATATGTTTTTTGTCATACAAAATGCCCTTTCCATTTTGTGTATTCGAGTTTCTATTGCTATATTTTCTTTTGTGTTGTTTGTTATCAATTCCCCTAGGTATTTAAAACAGTTTGTTTTGGATATTGTGTTTGTATGGATTTTAAGATTTTGAGGGGCATCACTAATGTTTGTCATGAACTGCGTTTTTTCAAAAGATATTTGTAGACCTACTTTGGCTGCTTGTACCTGTAGTTCTTTGATTTGTTGTTGGGCATTTTCCAGCGAGTCAGTTACCAATGCCATGTCGTCTGCAAAAGCCAGACAATCTATAGTAATTTTATTTGGGTTCCTTCCTAAAGATATTCCTTTAGTGTCAATGGCGTTCCTCCATTCCCTGACTACGTTTTCTAACGCACAGTTGAAAAGTAGAGGTGATAAACCATCTCCTTGTCTTACTCCAGACTTAATTTCAAAAGAGGCTGAAAGTTCCCCCATAAATTTTATTTTAGATGTTGTGTTTGTTAAGGTTGCTTCAATTATTTTTGTAGTTTTATTAACGAGTCCCAGTTCTCTTAAAATGATAATTAGTGTGTTTCTGTCCAGTGAATCATAGGCCTTTCTAAAATCTACAAAAGTGACAACATATTTCAAGTTCCTGATTTTTCTCAATTCTATTATGTTCTTCAAATTTAGTATTTGCTCTGAGCACGATCTTCCTTTTCTAAACCCTGCCTGATATTCTCCAAGCTGTGGATCAAGAATTCCCTCAGCTCTATTTAGAAGTGCTTTGGACAAGATCTTGTAAGTCACTGGCAGGAGGGAAATTCCTCTGTAGTTGTTGGGATCTTTTTTGTTTTCTTTTTTATGGAGCGGGTGAATCATGGCAGATGTCCATTCGAATCAATTCATTTATAGGAATAAATATCTGATCCCAAGAATACTCTGTTTATAGCCAAATACGCTAGCCACCAAGGGATGATGGGCAGAGTGCAGGATATTCTAGACTTCTGACGGGAACCATTTGCCCGCATGTCGAAATATTTTTATTCTCTAAAAAGTTGATTATACTCAGAGAAGCCAAAATCAACCTCTGCTGACGTATGTTACATCTAAAGAATCGATTAAACGCCTAATGAACTGCGTCACGTTGCGGCCGACTGATGTTGACGTTACGACTGACTGAAGAGATATCACCCCACTGTGACGACTGGAACTCATCTTTCGGCGTAAGACATTCATCGAATGAGTTTGAGAAATATAGGGTAGTACGTAGCGGGATAGGGATCATGGGCAACATAGAAACCATTCTAGGTGACGTCCCTGAGACGTATTTTGTATTTAACGGAATAGCAGTAAGATACTGTGAATGTATAATTGAATTAGAATCTTTAAAGAGTGTTTTCAGTGCTTTTACGTATAAGGTGACGTAGGGCAATTTACGTTTACCTTCGGCGCATCCTAACAGCTAAAATCCGACAGTACGCCTTAAATATTGACTATAAGCATACTTACGCCTTCGATTATTGCGTTTCAGCAAATTAATATACTAGTACTCTCTAAAATGAGCTCCCAAAACGAGGAAATGATATCAATCAATGTATGAGCCATGGAAATTTCCAAGTAATAGTCTCATGTTTTCTTCTTCTCCTCCCCTTTTAGTAGGCTTCAGTGACCTGCTTCTTCTTCTGTTAAATCCTTCCCTAGTTTAAGTTAAGCACTATCTTTCTCTAGGCCGACTGACGTTTCTCCAAACTGTGGGCAGTATTATCTCGTATACGTATCATCTGTTGCTTGTCATTCTGTTTATACCCTCGTTACATTCCTGTTTTCGTTTAATTACCTACTTAGTCGTTTATATTTTCTGTTTTGCATGATTTTCTAATATTTTCACTTCTCCCTCAGTCTAACAGTGTTCTTTCTGCATACATTTTGAAGTATTATTTTCATCTGCGTAGTCTCTAATAGTCTAATATAGTCTGTCATGTGTCATCCTGTTTGATGCTATTTCTTTTGTTGTTTATTTTTAAGTGCCCAGTCATTTACAATTTCACTTTTACATGATTTCCTTATATTTTTACTTCTTCCTGCCTGGAATAATTCAAAGTATTTCAATCCAAATTGTCTGTAACAGTCTTTTAGTCCTGGGTATTTTTATAATTAGCCAAATTTCCAGTGTAAATTGCATAGATTCTAAGGTAAATTTACATAATGGTTTTATATTTCAACGAGACCAATAAAAAATTACGAGCCTCAAAACGTAATTCTTCCTCAATTCACGCAGACCAATACAGAAATGGGACGAAAAGGAAAAAAAGGTATCCCTCACAACGTCCAAGCAAAGTTGGGTTCATTTTTTCCACACAAAATAATAATCAGAGTATTTGGTTCAAACTTCTAAGTGACAACAGGATAAGAAGTTCAGGAATCGTTTCGAAAATCTTGAAAACGTGATACTTTATACTCATCTCTTTTATACATCATCACAAGTGCTCCACCAAATGAATGGTTGATCCATAGTCAGTCCTGACTCTATATCTTCCCCGATCTCAAGGAGCTTTCAAACAAGCGTTTCCTTCAACAAACTGTTCTTCAACTTTGAATCCTTTTGAATCCCTTTGAATCTCGTGCAAACGTTCATATACGTCCTCGATTCCTGTTTTTCTCCTTTCACTTGCGAACTTTCCCAGCATTCTCCCTTCTGTCACGCTTCTTGGCATGCTGCTACCCCTGAATACGCCCTCCAGCCTCGTTTACCATCTCCGCGGTTCTCCCTTAAGTTTTCTATCTTCTCCCAACCACATCTAAAGCCCGCTTTTTACGAAACTTGATCCAACACAAGCTAGAGGAAACTCTTTTATATATCTTTCAAGTATCGTGTGATACTCGATCAGCAATAACTAGCATGAATAAATAAAATAACAAGCATAATCGCTATCATAATAGCTGAGCTGCAGCATACTAACTTATAATTGATGCGGTAATAGTGGATCTTATGGTGGATTTAAAGGAAATACAATGTTGCGAAGCAGTCCAAAGCGTGCGCTTAGCACCACAATCCGCGATTTTAAAGGCAGATAAACCAAAATATTCACAGCTGAGGCCTCGGCTAAGTGGCTAAAGAACTCGGCGCGAGATCGAGGGATCCGGGTTCGAGTCCTGGTAAAGACGATTGATTTTTCCTCTGTGGAATTTTTCACTTATGAGCCCTTGCGGGTAAATGAAGGCTCCGTAAAGGTAATACCGTGGCTAGCCCCGGTATCCCCAAAACTTGTCAAAAAGAGCGAACACCTCATTGCGTTCATAGTTGAACTTTAACCTCGCGGGCTGTGGCACTAAGCGCGCGCTTTGGATTGCCTCATAACATTTTATATCCGGAAGTCTTGAAAATCTCGTTCTCTGAAGCCCAAAATATCCACAGGGAAGAGGACGTCTCGGTAGTTTGGTGTGGTAATAGTTGATAATACTCACTCCAAGTAGTACTTCGTAGCTGTTGATCAATCACGTTAGACTTAACGTTCGCTGTGTGATCTTCACTTTTTGTAATCAGTGTCATAAATAACTTCTTGCGGCTTTTAGTAATTTTCTGACCGTGAAATCAACAATAGATGAAAATGTACCGACAGTAATTTGTATCACCTACTGCCATAGATTGGATTATTTAAAATTATTGATGGCATGAACTACGATATGAACGATAATACCGCGTCATCGCCAGTACAAGTTCAATAATCATGTAAAATCTTATAAGACGCCTCAAATCATGCCGGATTCTGTTCTCGCTATCGAGCACTGACTAGTTTACTAGGCCCTGTGCGTGAACAAGTATTGTTAGAAAAGAGCTTCAATTATTTTCGTTTGCTTTTCACTCTACCCAACTTACTCTTTTCGTCCTTCTCCTTATGGTGACTTTTTGGCAGTAAAAATATTTTGGCTGAAAAAAAGAGGGGTAGGAAAAAGATTAAATATGAAGTTTTTCTGCTGGTAAGATCCCGATAAAGCGTAAAAGCCTGAGCGCATATATTATTTCTGCACGGCAAAATTATTGTTCTCCGAAATACACATGTGCTTTTAAATACAAGTTAGTCACGTACACTCGTACGGCTGTGGTCAAGGGGATTAAATACACGTGCAATCACGCGATCCAGGGCTCGACCACAGGGTAACGTGCAACGAGTTCTTGGTGAGTAGTGCACCGATAAATGATTTGCTGGACGCACAAATAAGACGCAAAATGAAGAAAGTTCATGCATTCCGTCGTTATTTTAAGGTGGTTTCAGCGAGATTTTTCCCTAATCATAATAAAGACCTTATTCTAGTTTTTTTCTTTGATTTCAGCAGCTCTAAAAAGCATGCAGTAAATATTGTAATATTAATGATGCAAAAATGATGTTTTACACGACGGAAGTTCTCAGAAACTAACTGAACATGCATGCATCAGTATTTAACTGAACTCAATTGTTTCACGCCGTAAAGTGAAAACCGAAGATTTTTCTTACGATTCTGTAAACATTACTGCGGTGAGAATTATTTATTTTTGTAATAGTAGAAAATTAAATAGTTTATATTCAATTCAAACCTCACACTGTAAAATATCTACGAGTGTGCGAAATATAGTGAATATGACGAAATGTACGAGTATGCGTTAGAAATTCCTCACTTTTAAATAAAGTCTTTCGCATTTAAAATGGCTGGTATTTCTTGGCAAAACTTCGAAATGTACAGCGGCAAGTGGCTGATATTTTGTCATCGTTGGAAATACGAGATATTTTTCTCCTTGATGGAAGTTCATTGAATTTTATGTGAAATAATATCTTAGACTACCGTCATTCACACGCAATGAATCCATTTAAAAAATTAAGGCGTGAAGCAAAAATAAATAAACATCCTTGACTGAGATGTGGGTGTAGAGGAGGATGGAGAAGGTGCGCTGGACGGAAAGGAAGACAAATGAGGAAGTGCTTGATGGTGGGCGAGGAGAGGAAACTTATAGATGAGATTAGGGGAAGACAGGGTAGGTGGCTGGAAGGGGTAATGAGGGACGATGGTTTGCTGAAGGCCGTGATAGAGGGCAGGATGTTGGGTAAGCGGGGAAGGGGAAGGAAGAGAATCGGTTTTATGGACGGGATGAAGAAAGGTAGGACTTATGCTGAGATGAAGAAAGAAATGCTAGACGTAGAAAGGGTACGGCACGTGTAAGAGTTCGTTGGATATTCTCTGACTTTCATCACAACCTACCTCTAACCGGTAGATTACTGTAATGATGATGATGACTTCGGAACGCTTCTACATCTACATGGTGCCCAACGATCCGCCTCAATGACACAATGCAGGAGGAGTTTCCATACCAGGCATGGAGAAGGGAGGGATTCGGTTAAAGGAATTTAGAGGGAAAGGACTTAAAGTGATGTGTTGTAAGGGAGGATTCGCCAAACTACGGCCCGCGGGCCAAGTCCAACCCACCACCTTTTTGTAAGGCCCGTGAGTAAACAATAGATTTTGGAATTTCAATTTTTTTAAACTTTCAAAGTATGCGGTTAACGGCTGACAACCGAATTGCGGAGTTCCGAGAAAGACCGTGCGAGGCGCTTGGTCAGCCCCGCCAAGTTCATTACGCTTTCATTGTTTTTTGGTTACATTTTTTGAAGCCGTTCGATAGGTGGCAATAGTGAGGTTTCTGATGGAGCTTGTTTACGTTTTGTCGGTTTTGTCACTATCATTGTCACTTTGTTTACGCATGGCGGGATGGTGGCTTTTGAGGATTTTCATGTGTTGGTATTGGAAAAGATTTATCACTCGACTAAAAATGGGTAAGAGATCTTACATTGTTCCTGGAAGCTCCAGAGGGTATTCCGTAACCGTGAGAAAGAACAAAATTTTAGGTGAGAAGTACAGAGAGCTTGTTTAAGGATAATATAAGTACTCTGTTTTATTCTTCACGTTACCGTATAGCAAGGCATGGTCAATGCTGATGATTACCTATGTATCCATTACTCCTTCTCTTATTATTTTGACAGATTTTGGTTTTTCTTCTCTATGTGGTCCCACTATATTTCCAGGTCCGACAGAAACGATAAATTAAGAGAGACATTTTGCCGAACGGATAGGTATGGGAATTCGTTTTTCCCCCGAACAATAAGGGACTTTAATAAATGCTAGGCGTTATTTCATTAGAGCGTATCCTTTTTATATTTAAACGGCTGGTGTCCTAACACCCCCCGCCACACGCCTATTGAGGCGGCTTGCGGGGTAGTATGTATATGTGATGTAGATATCTTTGATGTGATCATTGAAAGTATGTATTACCGAATTCAAGATCTCGGGAATTACGCTCATTACCCAGACCGACGCTAGATTTTGTTTTGTAGTCGTGATTGTTGTGACATTTCGTTTTAAGGCTGATAGGCTATTGATACCTTGTTAGGCTATTGAAGGGGTTTTTTGTGATTATATTGATATCAGATTTAGTTACCATGGTTATATTTGACGGATAAAACTATTAGTTGCTTCCTAACTAGCCGTAATTTCCCTCAGTTCGAAATGGAAAAAAGCGAAACTATGTTTGTTTACATTGGGATCGTTTGATTCCATCACTGGCGCATAGTGACACCGCGGTTGGCATCTTCAAAAAAGGTATCATTCCGAAGTTGGGAGTCTACTATCCTTAAATTCTAGAATCCTTGCGCTTGGTATTTCAAAATCCACTTCACTGTAAAATCGAGGAGCTTCCACCTAATCTTCAATTGGAAGTGATCAATCTGCAGTGTGACGTCACTCTAAAAGGTAAATTTCATGAGAAAAATATGACAGAGTTGTATAAATGTCTTCCTATTGTTGAACATAATAAAGATCATATGCCGGAAATTCATTACCGTAGTTGACAGCACCTGCCTGTGTGAAAAGAAATTTTCCAAAATGAAATATATAAAACCTTAATACAGGTCAGCCTTAACAGATGAACATTTGCAATCAATCCTGATGATACGGATTACGAATTGTAAAACCCAGTTCGGGGAAATATGTTCCCAAAAAACCAATTCCACTAATCCCATTAGCTTTATTTCAAAGAATAGTAGTCTAATCTCATTTATCATTTGTAGTTTGTGTTATTATTTTGATTTTTATAATATATTTGTTCAGTAAAATTTAAAAACTTGTTTTTTTACTTGTTATTTTAGGCTTAACTACAAAAATATTGATTTTCGCCCCCAGGCTTGCGGAATTTAAAATATTTATTATTTTTCCCTTTACAAAAAAGTTTGCCGATCACTATTGTAAGTGATTAGCGTCTCCCTCTGATATTTTTAAGTCATTTACAGAATGTGGAAAGATGAATTTTTCTATCTTTCCATTCCACGCTCACGGTGTATCTATCTGACTTCGTCGCTTCAGTTAGGTAATCTGTGTGGATAGCATTATTGTTATCTTTGTCACCCTGAGTGTCACGCGAAGTGAATATTACAAGTTCAGCCTTAATCCAGCCAACTTAGCCTTGTACTAATCTGCATACGAATGCATGTGAGATAGTAAAACCTCTCATTTCATGCAGCTTATATTCGACCAAAATCGAATATTGCATTCCATACTTAACGGTTAGCACTAGAATTGGCAGGCAGCAGAGGTAACCAGTTTTATAAATTCCTTACGCATTGGCCGCATAACTTTTGGTAACGGTAATGCACACAGCATACCACAACGGCAGCTGCATTGTTGCTAAGGATAACGTTGAAGTATACTAATCAATTTCTAATATGCAAGATAAGGAAATTAACATTTAGTTCAGTTACATTTTCCTTTAATGTGACTGCTAAAATACACGAAAATACCTCAAAGTCAAATTTTAAAAGTGTTCCAAAAGTTCGTCAAATGAAATAATAATTATTTTAAGGTCATATTCATTTTTTGATAAAAAATAGGACTATATAGTATTTTCTTACCATGCCATTTTTCTTTAATTCATGAGTTAGGCAGCATAGCCTGTCACTGGAAACATTTTAGCCTCAGTCGACAAACTTTGCGATAGCCACTAGGCCTATATTCCAAGGAAATTCTGGAGAGATGGTTCTGGCACATTCTCTCTAATCGGTTGAAACATTTGGTTTTGTAGTCAGTGATTTTTTTCTCTTCATTGAAAATGTACCAATCTTCTCTCAATGATTCCGTTTCTTATCCTAATCTGCATTGTTGAACCTTCTACTGTCCTCAGGAACTCCATTTCAAATGATGTTATATTATTTCGGTCTCTCTTAGAAAGGACCCACGTCTTACTACCGTGCAGCATAACTCTTTTCTTGTTTTATTTTTTATTGATCTATGAAATTTCTCACTAATTTATTTGAAGGTATAAGTTTATTTTTGACACCATGGTCTGTTATAGGTTATATATTTATCATCCAAGGTAATGAAAACTGGACACTTGCTCGAATATTTTTGCAATATAGGCAATTTTTTCTAAGCTGGTATATTCCCACTATACTCCTGGGTGTTGAAAAACCCACCCAGGCAGTCCTCTAACTCGCGACCTCAGGATTAATGGGCTAGGACAAAAAACCCGTCGCCACTGGGGCCGACGATGTAATATGAATACTTGAATAAAATTAAACGCATAAATATACGAGAATTAATGTAACTGAACAATACTGCTTGAGTAGATAGCCTTTATTACAGTTGGCGCACCCCTTTTAGTATTCATGGGTCAAGCACTGTTCTAGGTTGGGCACTCACTGGTAAATTAAAGTTGTTATGGTCCGTTCTCCGAATGCGAGCGCTGGAACTTATGGCGTACTTGGTAGTTTAAAATGCAGGGTTATCTAGAGTGGTGGTCGATGTTAGTCGTACTGCCTTTAATTGCGAAACATGCAACTGCTGCAATACCCAGCCGTATCTCTGCCTCAAGAGGGTCAGCTACTAAATCTCATTATCAACAAAATCACGACCGTGTGTAACTAAGGCGCTCCACTTTCAAAATTACATTCTTGCAACGCGGGATAAGCAAATTAAGGCGAGTTATTTTGTTTATAGTGATGGAATCACATTCAATTAAAATTTAGCCACTAATAGCAAGACACAAACTTGTATATCTGTTGGCGTTTCCTTCAATTAAAATTAAACTTATTAAATAATTATTTTTCCAATATCGCATCAATATTAACTGATGGGAACATTGAAAGTCCCTTTTATTCACAAGTACATATTCATAGCTCCTAAATCAGAATTGATCTCTTTCCCTTTTTTGTAATAAATGAAAAATATCGCATGACTTAATTAGTAACAATTATATTGTTACTTTAACAATTTTAAATTAGGCTCATTATTCTATAACATAAATTATCAGAGTGATGACCCCTGATTCTGTGAAAAATACGATTTTTAGAATGCATATGCAAACATGCCTCAATGTATCACGAGTTTCTCAAGTGCAATATTTTATTAATTTTGAATCATAAAGTTCATTGGAAATATGATCCACATTTTACTCTTTGAGATAAATGCCGAAAGAAAAAGGAAACGAACGCAAAATACTGCTTCCTCCACAGCTTTTATGTTTATATCAAACCCCGTTTGTGAGGTATCCGGTACATTATTCTTCGCTAGTGACATACGTGGCAGACATGGAAACAAGAGCAACTAATCATTATTCCAGGAGATATCGCCGGTTTAAATTGTCTGGAGACTTGCGATATCATTCGCATTGTATAATTTATTAATCCTCCCGTGTCACTCACCGTTTTCAGATTATATTCTCAGCCCTGAGAGAACCCCTTTGTAACTCCATCCAATTTGTCTCTCCCTCAAGATCGGTCACAGCCCTGGTATCGATCATAAACCATCTGGCACTCTGTGAGGAAGTATCAGGGTGCTCGCGGAACACGATTCAAAATCCCATGCACCCCGCACCTGAAAGGCAAAGATGATAAGTCCTATCAGACAGCCAAACGCTTCAATTTAAACCTTATATGTGAAACTGAAATTCTATTTGTTGGAACGCAATAGAATTTCAAACCCTTTGACGGATTTGAGCAAAATTTTGCACTAATACGTCACAGAAAGACCAAAGAACCACAGGGGTCTCTGTGTGGGATCCTTTTTCTCAACCAACTTTGGCTTTTGTCAGAAAAGCATAGATTTCGGTGTGGAGGTTTCTAGTTTTGCTTTTTTTAAATTTAACTTCCACACGTGAAATAGGCTTCCAATTTTTTATATGGGATGACTCAAATAATAAATTTTTAATGATTGCATTTAATTTTCGTATACGACTTGCTTTTTTCCTAAAACTTGAGTTTTTGCTCACAAGCTGTAATTGTTGGCACTATTTCAACAATAGATACATATACAGGTACAGATATCTGAGGCCTGAGGTACAGATATCTCAGGTTGAATGATCAATATAACACAATTGCCACGAGATTTAAGTTAGGGTATTTTTCACCCCGACTTATCCTTGTCTGGCTAGACTGTTACACATATAGTACATGCATCCAGTGAGTTCTTTTAATCACATGACACAATTTTATTACTTATTCCCGCTTAAATTCAAGGGGAACAATCTTCTAGTATTAAATAGAATTAAGATTGTTTATGCCTTCATCGGACATTCAAAAGGGCAATCCTCTATCCTCAAAAAAATTCTAATTCATTTCCTAACTCTAAGACATGCTGTACTAATACGTAACTTAATCAGCATTTCTGTACTAGGTGACCTGAATTGCTTGAATATTTTAGAGAACGATAGAGAATAAGGAGGTATATGAGTAATTTTCTTATCTAGATTATTCCTTTTTTATGACCTCTTATTATTATAATTTATTTTCTTCTTCTTATTTCAGGAAATATAGGTAAAATAAGTTGGAACTTTTATTACTCTTTGCCAACGTTTCGTATTTTTGTCTATGCTTCATCAGCACTAAATTATAATTTGATTTTTGAAACAACCAAACATTAATAAGAACAATTGAACTAAACAATAAATAGCAACGAAAATATAATCAAGCAATTAATTTGGAAGGAACTCTCACTGAGATAAATGGAAAAATGAAATGTTTATAAACTTCTTAACTATGTACTTAAATATGTACAAAAAACTTTAAACTATATTCCATTTATGAAAAACACCCCACATTTTCATTGTAGCCCTGATGAAGCATGTACAAAAATGCGACACGTTTGCAAAGAGTAATAAAAATTCCAACTCATTTGACCTTTATCTCCTGAAAGAAGAATAAGAAAATAAATTATAGTAATTTCCTTGATATCAAGTTTAAAAAGAACTTTCCTAATTTTCACTGTCATTTGATATGTAACGTAATTTAAAAGCACTTATATTTAAATAGCTATTGGCACTTTACGATAACTAAAAAATGTTTACAATTCTTCCGCCACCATTATTTTCAAACTATTAATTTTGGCATAATTGACCACGAATGGTTAAAATAGTGGGAGAATAAAACTGTGGGCACAATAGACTCATAAGTAGACCTCAGACCCTATTCAATTCCTAATCGTACCCTTCCTCTATGGTTTTAGCAGAGTTGTGATATTTTCAGTGTAAATTTTGTTAGAGATTAAGACTTAATACCATATTGACTTCAAATATTGGCTTTTGAGAAGTCATAAATGATTATTATGCAATCGAACGGAAAATCCAGTAGTGACTATGAAACAAACATAGAAATACTCATAAACGTTTTCCTCCAACATACCCACAGTTAAGCTCTTCTCTAAACACTTATTTTCCCAATAAAATTCCTCAATAAATGTATTTCAAATCTATATTTATCAAATTTAGTTATTATGAGAATGTTTGACAATCAGAATAAGGCCACAAAAATATTGAAGGATCCCGGACTGTGATTCAAGAAAAGCGCTTTAAAAAATCACACAGACCGAGTGATTTCATGTTTCGCTTAACGAAACACCAATTTTTTACATGGAAAATATGAAATATTTCATTTCAGGATTCAATTTCACAATTTGATGTGAAAAAATCACCAAATCACACAGCCGAGAGGTAGAAAGAAAACAGAATGACATCTGAATTGATTTGACCAGTAAAATCTAAAATGCAATCATTGAAATGGACTTGGTGTTGTGGAAGAATTGACATGGTGGAATATTTTATCACGTCTCCGTTGATCGGAAGCAAAGCAGACGTCAGCGGAAGAGAAGGAAAATGGTTTGACAAAAATCACAAGAATGGCGAAAGGACATAGCATGAATTCGTTTTACCATCATCACCTCTGTGTATTCACTTTCAGTGTACTAGTACAATTTAGAAAACTATTGAAATAATACTTATAACTAGGCAATTAACTCAGTGGAAACACTAGATGAATAAACGTGAAATGTAAAAAAGTTATAACAGATCATTTAAAATATAATATACACATTTTTCTGAACATTTTTAAATTGCCAGGAAAGATCTCAAATATGTCTCAGGTAACGCATTCAATCTTTTGATTCCTAGACTCAAGATAGAGTGTTTTAGCAAGTGAGTGTTTTAGAGTGTTTCCGTTTCTTGTTTTCTACAATTAATTTTATAGCTATGGTCTTACAAGGGTTTATCCAACCTCGTAGTAATTTCCTCTCAAAGTTCTTTCATTTTTAGTGAATTATTAATCCAACATAGCAGTTTATCATCCACCTTACTCTCAGAGTTTTCCACACCAGTGATCCTATCACTGCTAGGTGTCTGTCCGTCCTTTTGTGCCAGCCTAAAATATACCTGGATGCTTCTTTTTCCACTTTCTCTTGAATTTATTTACGTGACGGGTAGCTAATTAGCATAAGTTTTTACGAGTTTTAGTTTAGCCGATTCAGTATATTTACCAGAGAAGACGAGGAATATCTGTGATGTAAGTGGACAATTGAAAGGCCTTCAAACCCGCCGTTTCCCCGTAGAGCCTGCGAAAACGGGGCGCAGAGTTGGTCACTTTAATGCACCCAGAGTCCATTCATTTGCTATTTGCTCATCATCATCTGTCACTCATTTATAAAATTTCTAGAATTCTACACTTTTTCCTAATTTTATTATTACTTTTTTCTCTGGGCACTAAATCTCACACCTATCATCATTAATCATGCAGTGCTAGGAGAGTTGCCGTCCTTCACTCTTATTTGCCCCCTGTTAGTTCATTATTATTACAGTCTGTGGGCAAACGCCCGCTGACCACCTATGCCGGCCCTACGTTTGCTCGCTCCGCTACCACTTTTGGTAAGGAATTAAAATATAACCCTTTAAAAATCTATTGAGTACTTTATTTCAAGAACTGAGATTTTGTTAGACAATTTATAATTTATTTTTGCAAAAGAAATAAATTCTACAAGCGAGGAAACTGATCTCCATTGATTCCTATTGGGCGTGTCCACCCATGCACTTTTCAACAGTGGCAAAGGTGACAAAAAGGGTGCTATTCAAATAGCGCTGAATTTGAGGAATTTTCGGAATATTTTGTTAAATTTCTCCAAATTTTAAATTAAAAATAAGATATTAAGGTAAAAATAAAAGTGTTCATTCAATTCCCTTCTTAATGAAGTTTACCTTGAGTTTATCAGATTATTGTTTCAAAGTAACCTAGCCAAAGTTCAAAGCTTGCAAACGATAAAAATGAAACGTACATTAATCTCTCTTAGAGGTTTATTTGAATAATCTGGATTTGGACCTGGAACTCTATGTAAGTAAATAGCAGCCTATTATTCGCGAAGTGTTATTGATTGTGTGTCATTTTATAATCTGTAAAGTTTATAAGTTGTTCAAGTTACATATAAAGCCGTCGACCAATCAAATAAGCTTTTCAGTCACTGTGCAATCGTCACTTTTCATTCGTTTTCCAACTCTTCTAATGAAGTAATTATATTTTCAATTCTAAATTATATTCAGATCCATGTGCTTTTTTCTGCGTTTTCACCAGATTGTTTAGATGAACTATGAACTCATTATTAGATACATTTAAAATTTTTCTTCACCAATAAAAACAGATTTATATTTTTGAATCATAAAAGACTTATATAAATAAAAATATGCATTAATTAGTTTTTTATAAATACATAAATTGAAAATTATTTAACTTCAAGGTCACATCGAAGTGATCCAAATTTTTATGAATTCAATGTTCTTCTACCAAAAACAGGATATTCTGATTTGTTTTTTAGAAATATTTCTATGTAATTATTTTTGAGAAGAATTTTGTGTAAGAAATATTCAAATTAAAAAAGGAAGAAAAACTATAATTTCTGATGGGGTGTAATAATTGTGACTTAGAAGCAAATTTGGAGGTGTAAAATAAATATACTGGACAAACACTCTTGACTTCTTATCCACTCATGCTTTTCGGGGTTGTGCCCAATGGGTCATTAACGACCCACCCCATTATTAATAAAATATTGCTACGTGATGTTTTACAAAATTTTCCGGGAGGTTATTAGTGAAATAAAACTTGAGAAGACATATTAGAACAGAAAATAGATCTGGGCGTTGATAGGTTAAAACAGCGCCACCAATATCCCCATGCTGATATTTGCTTTATTTATGGCGGTGAAATCAACACCAGATTAAATGTCCCGGCACTTGTTTTGGTTGCATGCTCACATAGATTAGCTAATAAATAAGAATTGTAGAAAATCGCAATGATGTGAATATGATACTGTTTCCTCGCCAATATAAGTTTAATGCTTGAATGCTTGTTCTCATGGGAAATCTTTCACGATGGGTTAACTGACACTGAATTCCGTCCCTAAGTATCAAGTACCGGATAGGATCCTACGTCTTGTGCTGAATCAAGTATCGTATGAAACGAGCTATAGCGCAATGCGACCTGAAAAGTAAGTAAAAAATGTAAATAAAATACAAAGGAAAGCCGAATGCTTTGTTTAAAACTGCTACGAGCGTCCAGAAAGTGTCACACAGCTGATGGTAGTATTAGATTGAGAATCGTTAGGGCCTCGGAGGCTACATGCTAAGCTCAGATTACTTTTAAAGTTATAATCAGGCGAGTTTCAGTACGACAAGGAGAATATAATTATTAACCCCACGCTATGCCTCTAAGACTGATATGAATCACAAAATAAGAGAGATATACTTCCGAACTGACAGGTACAAAAATTCCTATTTTCCTCCCACCATTAGTGACAGCGTGACACTATCTTAAGAGACATCGTTAACACACAATTCTACCCTGTCCTCTCGCGTCTCCTTTTCCCTATTCACACCCCTTTCCATGGCTGGGGTCCTAGCACCCGCTGCCGCACGCCACTGCGGTGGCTCACAGGGCAGTAGGTAGTAGATGTATGAAGATGTAGAAATATTACCACATCGTGGGGTAAATCACCATTTCGCGTATAAAACGAGATAAGGTCGTGATTAGGAATATGCGGGAGCAATTTGTCACTTAGCTCCTGAAGAACGTCGCCACAAAGCGAGAGAAGCGGAAAACCGCAACATACCCCCTTACACAGCCGCTATCATGGAGACACGCACGAGCAAATGTACTGCTGCTCCTCATTTTGTGATCACTTAGTGCTCTTCCGGCTGTAAAAGGTTCGGATGAGGCATATTTACTCTCCTAAATGCATCACTCGATTCATTTCTCCCCTCGTTCGGGAATGAATCAAGGCCGTCTTGCTATTATCGAGATAAGGAGACGAAATGCTCATCCCACTCCCATTTCTCCGTATGCACAGGCTACCTATCTCGTGTACCCCACCTATAAAAATTGGCTTCGGCGCCCTATCGCCCCAAATCACTTTCTTCATTCGTATTTTTCCGTAGGCTAAAAAAATTACATTGTTTCTTAATAAGCAGGGCGGCGAAAAAAATTGGTTCTGCTGCTTTGCAACCAATAGCAATTATAAAGATAAACTGAGAATACGGATAAGGTATCAACTTATCGCTTCGGTAAAATGTACTTTTTATGGATCCATCCTCACCATATCCCATAGAGGCTGGTTTTAACACCGTCTTATGAATTCCAATCTCAAAATGTAGGAGTTAAGTTGATGCGGTGTGGGCATTGAAGTAGATGGAGAGGGCACTTGCTGCGTTGATCAATTCTTGAAGCCGAAACGCGGGCGTCGCCGGCCCGCCATCTTTGTTCCCCCGTTTTACCTTTCAACTGAGATTTACTTATTTCAGATAATATTTGGAACTCAAATTACAGGCAATAAAACAATATTTTCCTCCAACCTGCTGCACGCTTCAAGAATGATAGAACAGGGAAAACCGCTCGTGCCACACACGCAACGCATTGTGGACACTTTCCTTTGCCGTTTTATTCGGCGTAGTGAACGATTCCCGGACGGCCAATCAATCCTCAATGTCAAGAGCAAAAAGAGAGAATGTTAAAAAAGAATAAAAAAAAATAAAGGCGATTGCTTGCGGACGCGGGGGACCAAGAGTAAATGGGAGACGACACGTAGATAAGGTTGAAATAATTCCGAGGGGTCAGAAGAACGACGCAGTAGAGAGGCGGATTTTGATGACCGAATCCAATTAGCTAAAAAGGGAGACAAGGGAGAGTTATTCTTATCCGCACCACGGAAAATGTTTTGTGGGAATTCGGACGGAAAACACACTACTAGGGTCGTCAAGATGAGGAAGTATATATACGACGCGTCGGGAGGGTTCACGGGTCATTAAATATTCACATAGGGAAAACTACCCCTCCTCCCTCCCGGGGTGGCAAGCAGCCCACTTCTAATGAGGAACATGACTTGCGACGCATGGGGATACATCACCCATCCGAAATGGTCCCAGGGTCATTTGCATGTACTTATAAACTGAAGGACTACCTGTCGCATGAAAAACTTTTTAATGGCCAAATTCCAGGACATATTCCAAATTTAAAACTCCTCATTCATTCTTTAGCTAATCGTGGTTCTCATCTCCCGTTGCCCCATCCATGAATATTACAATTATTTCACTGTACATAAATTTCGATTGAAAACGTATTTTTTTAAATTTTGATGGAGAAATTTCACCGAGGACACTGCACTAAAAGAAGCGTTCTCTAAGTGGTGTACATATGTCATTTTTCCCGGCGAAAAAACTGTATATTTAAAACATCAGTATCCCAGAGAAGGCTATTGATGTGCTGGCTTTCCTTCCAATTTTCCTTCACTTCCCAACTAATGCCACCAATTTCAACCTGAAAACAAACCCTATGTGAGACAAACGATTTCAGTAACGAATCGTCTCCTCGAATAACTTCTATTAACAAGTTGCGGGAAGACGAATAGGTATCTTTCATGGGCACATGGGCACCTGCAGATTACCCGTGATGATGTTAAAAAAATCAAATGCGACGAAAGGTAACTTTGAGCATGGTGTCATTTTGCAGAGGAGTAATTTTCCATGCCGATATCGTACGTGGGAAAGAAATAAAAGTACGGTGAGGATAAATTTCGTGAAAAACGTGGCTAAGCTCTGACGTTAATGCTGTGTATGTTGTGCTCATTGATATTCGAAGCTTTGCACTCTCATTGCACCGATGTTTTCATGTGCAAAGTGGCTTGAAAAATTATCAAGAGTTACTCATCGATAAAAACTTGGAAGCGCTTAAATTTCCTCTGCAACGCTGCAATTGTAAACCGCCGAATTTATCGAAATAAAAATAAAACCAATGATTAAAATATTAAAAGTTTAATGAAAATATATTAATATCAGTGATGGAGTCCCAAATCAAACAATAAACGGATTACGCCAGACGATTAAAAAATAAATTTAAATTGGGATGCAAACCTCCTCCCCGATGAATATCACACATTTTATTTCTAAACGGACGTACGGGTATTGTTCATGAAGATTGCGATGCGTGCACACCCATTTAAAGTTTTCAATTGCAATGATTTATGTATTCAAATGTTTTAATCATCAAGGAAAAAACAACTGAATGATGAAAAGGGATGAATCATTTGTGTATTAATTTTAAAACTGATATTAGTATACGGAAAGCATAATTAACCGGTATCCTCGCGCTGTCCTGAAATTAATATTAACTTAAAACTTGAAAACGTTAAAACATGGCTTTTCAAACTTAAAATGTTTGAAAAGCCATGATCATATCATCCAGCTCAATGTCTTTTGTTTGGTTTCCGTGAAACCATGTGACGAGCCAGTCGCGCGCCACACATGTCAGATCACCGATTCGAGCACTGTGATGAACAGATAGCTCAACTGTCGAACCATTGAGTAGAAAATTACGTCTTTGCGGTTGAATGATCGTCGATTTCACCAAATTCGAAGCGTGCATCCGAAAAATCCAATCTTGCGTTTCTGAATTATTCATTGGATTGGTTTGTCTCCATAAGCACACATGATTGAATAAACAGCGATAGCATTTCTTGCAATGTGTACCTTTTTCGAAGTGATCACTTCAATAAGTTTGTCAGCGGGCGAGAAATAACTTTGGGAAAGGTCTACTGGAATTGACAGTAAGCAATCGAGGTATACATATTCATCAAATCCTAGATTTTCCACCGCTATGCGTCTGGGTCTTCGCCATGGGAGGATACAGATTTCAACCATGAGAGTCGGAGTAACGGAGGGATTTAATAAGGGATTTGTTGACTTCTACCCGTAAATGCAATTCAACTGGGAAAAATGAGACATCTCACCAAGAGACAGGTTCTACGGCAGTTCCAGCCCTAACCTTGATCACGAAAATATTGGGCATGAATTCCGTTTCCCTCAAGATGTTTCATCTATACGTATCCTACAATCTGTCATACTGTCTTATAAAATTTATGTATCCCACCATTTTTGCTCTCACACCATCGGTAAAAATTGTTTGAGTGTCTTCCTCGCCACCAGGCTTCTTTTCAACATTTTTTACCAAATCCACATCTCAAAAACCTCTAATCTACGCACAACCTATTCACGCAAGGACCATGTTTCCGAACCTCTACTCTCCAACTTTATGTTTGAACTGATGCTTTCAAAATAAAAAAAAATATCTGTTTCGAGCCCACATCATCTAACCCCTTCTCGGCGTCTCTTCTCCCTCAGCCAATGCACTTATACAATTTATATCCTAGCTACTTAACCAATTTGAAGATATAAAGAAGAAAAAAAATAAATAAGAAAATAATAACTAGATAGCTTGTTCACGGCTTTTTCATCTCCATTTTATGAGCACTTACCTTAAAATTTAATCCAGTCTTTTAAATTATGACAAACCACGTTTATTTCATGTTTTTATAATTGGTCTTCACCTACATATATCGTGCTGCCTATTTTTTTAAGTTAAGAATTAGAGACAAATTATATATTATCTTTATTTCTTATTATTCTTATTTTATGATTTTGTATAGATTATAATCCTAACTAACAATTAGTGCGTAAACTTTATGAAGAGTATAATTATTGGTAGTACAAAATCTTGTATTTCCTGATCGTAAATATCTCCACTGACAAAGTTGCTGCTGAACTCTTTTTTCTGCAATCTTCATTGCATTATTTTGTTTTGCTTTACAACTTTGTCTATGTTTTATGGTTTGAATGATTGTTTGTATCATTATCTCCCACGTGACAAGGGGTTAGGGGGAAGAGGGGCCACATTAGTCCGGTTTTTATAATGCCTGGTTAACGCTAACCGTAATATAACTTAGCCATTCCGTTAACCCGATGTTAACTGAAATTTCGGTAAATCAAAAATAAGTCAGACAATCAATAAGTTAGTTGACGTGAGCGTAATGAATGTGGAAACGTATTAACTTCCGTTTTATATTTAACCTGAGATCCTTGTAAAACCATGGTCTCATAGTCTCCATCTCATCCCACTTAAAAAATGATTTGTCGAACTTTGGTACTCATTATTTACTGCAGTCATTCGTCTAACTGGTAAACTTACCAATGCTCATCAACAGATCTGATCTTATCCTTTTACCACCGTCAACTATAATCTATTTAAAACCTTCTAGGGTCTTCTAAAAAGTGTATTCGTAGTGTAAAATGAAAAGAAAAGGCAAACTGTACCACCTGAGTCTCACTCCCCGCCATTTTGTCACCCATTCCAACTTGCAATCCGTTACTCCAACTTTAAGATTGTAAGAAAATAATATGAGAACTGATCGATTATAATAGAGCAAAAATCGATTTCAGGAAGGTGGTTATAATAAATAATAAACCTAATAATAAGGAATCAATACGTTTAGAGTGGAATTGTGTATTTAAAAATATGCAACTCATTTAAAATGAGAGCTAATGAGATCTTTGTATGTTTGAGTGTAGTGCATAATCACACAAACACACTAAGACGAAAATAAAATGGCTACTCCTTTAAGACTTTATGGATTCAGGAGTGGAAATATCAATATTTTTCTCCATTGAATTCACCAATGACTCCGGTACTACTACGACCGCATTTCCAAAATAACCTGATACTGAAGACTACTAATGATGTCAACCTGTAACCAAAACTAATTTCAATGGCCCTCTTCAATGTGTACCCCTGGATCTTTAAATCAAGCCGAATGATCCATGCGCTTATTTTCCATGATCCACCTCAATTTGTACGCCCGAAACTCCAGACCAACCCAAACACAAATGATTCGTGTAGATTCATCACAAGTTCTCGCAAGGTATGACTCCACCACGTCATCTCCACGTCATGGGATGATTTTCATGATCTCCCTGAGCGGGAACGTTTATCAAGGTGCTTGCTGTGGGTGAGGGGAGGTCCATCTCGCTTTACATGCGCGAAGGAGCAGACGGTCGAGGATATATGTTCGCATTAGAGGAAAAAATGACTTAAGAGGACCTCCCGCGCCAAGACGGTCCATTGAGCGGTCCGCAAAGACGCGACATCTGCACGACCCACCCTCGATCATCTCCCTCGACGGGGAACGGAGGCAGAGATGGCTCCATGTGCCCGCCATCACCTATCACTGTGGTCCGCCGGCCGCCTCATTCGGGTCACACGCAAGACGTCTCCGCTGCCCTTTTCGCGAGCTCGACCCCCAAGGAAGAAGAGAGGTTATTTCGGGTGGTGCTCGGGGCCACGGCTGAATGATATGAGGGCGAGAAGGGAATATAAGCTCCCGGCGCGCCTTTGTGGAGTCCCGGGGTTCAATGGAGCACCCACGCGATGCCAGGTGGGTTCATTCAAGACCGAGTGGGAAGAGGAAGAGTCTACTGGGAGAGTCCGAGAAAGGCAAAAGAAAAGAAAGGTACAGGAAGAGCATAATAAAATATCCCAGGTGTCACTTGGTATAAATGTTTATCGCTCAACATGTTGAATAGGAAAAGAATCAACTTAAGTACTTAAAATTTTTACTGTCCAATGAATAGTTTATTACACAACACGTTTCGACCCCAAAGCTTCATATTCTGGTATGAAGAGTTATTAATGTTTTTTGCTTAAGTTCATAATGCTGCTCCTCCATATCTCAGCAGACGTCGTCGAATACAAGAAAAGACTCAGTTATTTCCACATTTTTTATTTTTAACCGAAATGATTTTGACACTAACAATGAGTAGAGTACCACGAAAATGGTACATTGTGTCGAAACCATGGTCGGTTGTTGAAAACTAAGAAAAAGTGCATGGCAAGTCAGTAGAAAAGTTCACTTTTTTAATTTATAACAACCTATCATTGACTTGAGGTTTTACGGGTTCTTCTCGCATTTTTTCATCCTTGTGGACAACGGTTTCGCCAGAATTCCAGTGGGCATCTTCAGGTCCAAAGTTAGTTTTCAGAGTTTTTACCCACTATGTATTTACCTACAGGGCTCTTGGGCCACAACATATAGGGTTTGGGCTCTTCTGAGGCGCTATTATTGGCTCTAGGGTCCGTTGTTCTTTGATTATTAAAAATCCGTTTGGAAAAGGGGGTAGCCGTCTTCCCTGCTAAAGTTATCGGGAGTATTGGCGATATAGAGTGCCTCATCTTGGTTGCCCTTTGGTGATACTCTAACCTACATTATATGGATTTCGAAGTTTGGCTGCTATACATACGAGTTTCCGCGGCTGCACTTCACTTCGTACGCTCCTTCGTGATTGTCTTTTTGGCGTTATCCAGAAGGATGAACAAACGCGGGCAGAAACCGAAAACTTTCGAGTCATATAATCACCGTGGTAGCCTTTGTAGAAATTTCAACCACTGATTGTTTCGGCACTGTGTAGCGTACCTTGAAAACGGTTCGTAGTATAGAAACCATGGTCGGTTGGTAGATACTTAAAAAAGTGTGGAAAGTAAGTAAATTGGAAATTGGAAATGTTATATAGTGTCGCAACAATTGTGGGTAATTAGAAATAAAAAAAGTGAACATAACTATCTTACTTAACATGTAGCACGTGCAGAGAAAGAGAGAGAGGGAGGGAGGATTAAGAGAGTGAAAAGGACAGGAGAGGAAGAAAAGCTGGCAGGGGCAAAAAGAGACGAAAAATGGTCACAATTACTTATTTCTGTCGAAGTTTCTCTCCAAATAAGACAGCAAGAATTTCCGTTATTTGCCAAACATTCTCCGAAGGTATCAACCTTTCGCCGATTGCCCTGACCTCACCTTTCTCTTCAGACACTGCAACCATTATCACGACCCTAAAAACATTTCATGAGCGCAAGCATAGTTTGGGAAGGCTAGCCAAAAGCTTGAGAGTAGTTTTCTACCACCCTACCCAGAATTCAAGAATATTCATGAAAAAATGTTAATGAAAAATTAGTGATGCTAAAGGATAAGCGCGAGAGATACACTTTTGATTTTAAATCATCCCACTTCAATGCAAGCTTAAGAAAAAAGGGCAGAACTTTCCGGGCAGCTGACAGTGACGACAGGCATCGTCATGGAAATTAACGTCCCCTCTTTCCTAAGTAATTTTGTGAACTGTCCAATCAAAGTATTGAGTTAATGCAGAGCAGAACGTTGCACTTAAGTAAACACAAATGACGATGAATAAAACGACGAGAGAAGGTGAAATATTCGGTAACCGCTCGGTAAGTAGCGTTTTTGTAGCGTGTAGCTCATAATTGCCACGACCGAACGTTTTGTGCGTAGTGATCAAATTTGTTTAAGATATGTATTTTAAAACGTAATCTTTCCACCTTATAGTAATTAAAAACTTTATATTATCAATGCTTGACGCCATTACTGAAAATTAAGACTAAAGAAACAATTTCGGATGCAATTACCGGAATTCTTCTCTTGTCGATGACAACTGAACGCTGCATTTGTTCATTTTTGAAGTTCCACTGCCGAGTGTGCAGGGTCAGAAAAGAATGGAAAGGCAAGTGTGTTGCTTTGTTGCACAACATGCAGCACTCTACAGCAAACGGAAAGCTCCAATTGACACTAGAGCAAAAGAAGAAATAATTTTTGCTGGAAAAATGGTTCTCCACTGGTGAAATTACTTTCGCAGAGTAAAAAATCCTTTAACTCCCACATTTTTCGGTTGTAGCACTCACGTTCGCTCTTCACGTTGACACCCACAATCTGAATATCGTCCGTTCCTAAGTTATAATTAATCCTCTTGATTAGAGGAATTTAAGGAATCCAAAAGAAATTCAAGCATTTATTTTCATCGTGTTGGAATCGACCTGAAAGCCACTAGCCATCGAGGTCGAATAATGGGGCCTCAATCCCTTAAAAGAGTGTTTCTCGTAATGCAGGGAAAACACGAGAGTCGCGACATGTACAATGACAAATGTCGAGGGAAAGGGCTTGGCCTAATTTCTACCAAAGTAATCCTCGCCGTTGGGTAGCATGGGGAATAGAACAAGCATGCCCATCGCCGCAACAATCTTGCTGAAGGATTCGGGATAAAAGGATTGTCGCCTCAGGCCTCCGCACTCCTGTTTACAGAGGACGCGGCTATACAATTGGAAACTATACATTTCCGTAATCTGCACCGATGTTTTCTGTAGGTATTGAAAAAAACTGACGCGGCAGAATTTCCGTGTCCTACACACTTTCCCCATCAACGAGTAACTGTAAATTCCACTCGTTTGCTGAGACAACACGTACTTTTTTCTATTAAATTTGTTGAATAAAATTTCACTAACAGTTATCTCGGGTCTAGCTAACCGCTACCTACTGAGTCCACCGAGTTTCGGATGGTGTGTTGATCTTTACACTAAGAGTTTAGCTGCGAAATAAGTGAGTTCACTCGAAGAATAAGCAGTCGTGGACGAAAAACGGCGGTATCTCTATATAGCGGAGGGTGTTAGGGCGTTGGGTAAGAGGGCTCAAAAGCATAGAGAACCCGTGAAGAAGTGTGACTTGGTGAATGACTGCCCGCCTCCCTCACAAGAGTGAAGATGGATACGATGGGGCTCGGTACGGTGAAAATCATTACGTGTGAGGGCATGAGTTTGACGGTAAAAATATTCCTGGTAATAGGTCAAATTTTGAAAGATGATTCACACCTGAATGCGTTTTTAGTTTTTCTCCCAGATACTGTCACTCAATGCAGCCGTAAGTTCATCTAGACCATTTCGATCACCAGCAGTGTAACTAGAAAATATTCTGAACCCTTAGAATAGGTTATTGACCATGAGGCTAGAGTAAAATTTTCTTTTTCAATATATCCTTTTTTCTCTACCACTTAATAAGCAGATATTTACTTTTACTTAACACTCCAATGTTTCACGCAGAAAGGTCCTGCCGCTAGAAAGCTTATTTTGCACACTCTCTATTTTGATGACGAGTGAAATATTGAATCGATATTTTTATTTCCTTCAATCACTTAGCTGTCATTTTTTGCACCTTTCCATAGGACGGTATTGTAGTGCTGTTGTGTATGATGTGCATATTCTTGGGAACATTCACTTTAAATTGTAGCGCGAATTTATGAAATTTGATGCAGTCAAATCTGTCATTGTCAGGTAAACAGGGAAATAAAAACTAAAGAGGAAAGTAAATTGTGCGATATAATTTTTATTTTATTCTTCTAGCGTCCAATTACGACGTTTCATTCAAGAAATTTAGCTTATTAGGGCCAAACACATTATGCTGGTGTTTTTATCACCCTTATAACACCCTTGATAAACAGTCATTGTTGTTTTTTTACTTATGAAGAAGGATACCATGTCCGGAGAATTTAGTGAAAAGTATCCTTGGGAAAACTTGATTTTGAACAAAACTCCAATAATTAATTTTATCAGTACTTGCGTTTATCCCCACGAATTCACCTGGCGATAAATTACAATGCAATCGAAGATGGGCCACCGGAAATCAATTATAATGAAAGGTTTTTCCATTTCGCGATACAACGGCTGCTCTAACTGGGCCTTATTCTGTGGGGACATATAAATAGGAAAGAGCGTCCGAAAACTGGAGAGAAAATGCCCATGATGACCCTTCAAGCCGCCCACTCACGCACGCCTACGCTCCCTGACCCTGAGAGCGGGGAAGAGTGATTTTTTACCTTTTTAAGGTAGTTTGAGCGATACATTTCCCTAGTCATAATGAAGACCATACAACAATTTTATTTTTTTAATTTCAGCGTCTGTAAGAAGTATGAAGTAAAGACTGTAATATTAATGGCACAAAAATATAGTTATATATGCCATAAGTTCTCATGAATTAAATGAACATTCCCACACACGTCTAATTCGACACATTTTTTCACGCCATACGGTAAAACAACACCTTCACAAGCCACAACAAATTTTTTTTTGCGATTCTGTAATAGTTACTGCGGAGAGAAATTGATTCATTTTTATAAATAGTTGAAAAACATACAAACTACACATTTTTAGTACTTTGACGTAATCTAGGCGTTAGAAATTACAATTATTTCCAGTATTCTCCCTCTGGAGCGAGCAGCTTTAATCTATCCCATGTAAAACAGCCTATATTTTCAGGAAAATTGCTCGAAAAGTAGTTCGGCAAAGGGTTGATATTTTGGTATCATTAGAAATAGACGAGTTTATTCTTTAAAATGAGGTCAAATTCATCAAATTGTAAGTGAAGTGATATTTCACTCAAACTACCTAGAGAAGAAAAACTTCCTTTCATTCATTGTTAAATTCACTTCCTCACGTCTTTCGTCTCCGGCTTATGATTCCACAGTCCAACCCAAACCCCCAAGCATACCGGGGAGAGTCAGCGAGTGAGCGACTCCACGTATGTTAGCATCCCAACCAGGCAACCACGCCCTAAACGTTCCCAGCTTGTCATCATCGATCCTTCAATCAAAACTTCCTCTTTATTTGGTCTATGAATTTACCCCTTGACCTTCCTCTTGGGACTTTTCCCTCAATGTTTCCTTCAATTACATTCTTCACACACCCCATTGTGCCTCAGGGAGTGCCCCATTATTACGATTCTTCTTTTCTGTTTGGTTTTCCATTTGGCCCTTTCCTCATCTACTCTTCTGTATACTTCTTCATTTCCTATTTCATCCGTCCATTTGATCTTCAGCATCCTCCTCTCAGGGTGATTTTCGAATGATTCTTATCTTTTCTGGCCTGCTTTTCCAATGGTCCATGCTTCAGAACCATATAGTGCTTCGCTCCACATGAATGCTTTTGTACATTCTTTCCTCGTTCGTAGTCGCTTCTTCTTTAAACAAAGTAATTGTCTTTTCAGCATGAGCGCTTTCATAGCTTGGGCTAACCTACGCTTGATATCCGTTGTCCTTCTTCCGTCCAACGCGATAGTACCTCCGAGGTACGAGAAGGCGCGAAGTAGTATCTCGTAGCATTCATAAATTAATAGAATTAGTAATATTAAGCACTTGATGTGTCTATAAGATAGATCTGCATGTTTGCATGTTCATTTACGTAGCACTCACCCAGTTTTTAGTTTGAATGCGCACTGTTCTCCTGATTGCTTTTTGGTCCGCGCTGAGCGGCCGGGGGAACGTGCGAGGTTCTGATTTGTACTGGGACGAGTGTTGCATGCCTCGTGTGGAATCACCCCGTGCCACACACCCTAGTGGTGGCTTGCGCGGTACTTCATAGATGTAGATGGATACTATGACGTAATTAATTTAACATTTTAAAATTTGGTGCATGAACTTTTATTTTGAAAACTTCGAAGGCGTTTTTCTCAAGACTCATAGCTAGAAAATTTAACTTTACACCGTTGAAGTTTTGCGATGATAGGTCTTATTTTAAGGGAGAAAATTATTGTTATGAACCTTCATGTTCACTTTTTACGTCTACGTTTCCGGCATCCAAGGCTGTGGGGACGGAGGTTTTAAATCGGCGTGAGATTCAACACCATTCATGCATCATTTTGAATTCAAAGGGCTGATTTAGAGCTAATAATAAAGAAAAGGAAGGTACCAAATATTTTGCACCGTTTCTTTCTCTTTCCAACGATCATTGGTGCTCTGACATAAGTATTATTATCTCCGGATATATCTAAGACAAATCATTTAAATTTTCGAGAATTCCAATTTTTCATACTACCGTACCTAGGCAATGAACGCATATTTAGCAAAACAATTGGGCATGGCCAAAAATTTAGGAAAATGAAATACGTCCTGTAAATTTGGCGAAAATTGGAAAGGCCAAGTGCAACTCGTTGTTCAAATTGATGATTTATAATATCATTGCTACTTAATGCAGTTAAACATGTGAGTGAGGTACACAGCATTCACAACGCACCTTGGGAGCAGGTAGCAGATAACGGCTCTCCTCCATCTCCGTCATGTGTCTTTGAGTTGATCAATCACGAAGAGGGATGATCGCTGAAGTTGACCAATCAGAGCCTACCTTGGATGGTACCTATGCAACACCAGTGGTGAGAACGTTAACGCATTAGTAAAGAATTATTAATTTAAAGTAAATTTGCTTCTCCTTCAGATGGTTAGCGAGTGAATGCATTTGAGTAATAAAATTGAACTTAATTTTATAAATTGGGAGGAGGGAGGAAAATCCCCTTACATATCTAGAGTATAAATAAAACGTGTTCTCAACGGTTGTTAGAATAATCAGATGATCGCAGCTTGAGTTTAACTTACTCAATGCTCATAATGTATATTTTCATGAAAGATTTAGTGTTTTTCCAAGCTCATGACGTGAGTGATGCCTTCACGGGATTTTCACCAGGTCAGGTTGATGTCCATTGTACTTCTTCCGTTTCATGTGATGGTACTTCCAAGTTTAGGTGAATAATTTCTTTTCTCTTACTTAGGGTGACTTTTCTCTATGTCTCTCTTCCACGTACTAGAATTTTGGTCCTCTACTTACTACTAATTTTCATGTTAAGAATTGCTAATATATATCATTAATTTTTTTCCTTTTTTCGCCACAAGTGATCATGCACAAAAACCATTTCTCAGCTCACAGATGGCTGAGAACTCAATCCAGATAATGAGCACGTGGCCAAAAATAGACAGATGAAGAATAAATCAAGGGTTGTATAGGGTGGAAGGCACTTATCCTTGCGATGATTTAACCACATATGCGCAACAAAATGGATTAACATAATCAACTTTTGCAATTGAAACCATTCTTGTACTCTGAAAAAATTGCATTGCTCAACAAAAGAAGAGAGAGAGAGAACTATACGCACTAATACGTTCAAATAAAAGGTCGAATGAAGTATGAGCTAAGTTATTTTCTTAAGTTACGTTCTCATTTTCAACGTAAACCAGCCATTAGTCTCTTCTCACGAGGTTAAAAGGGATCTCGGTGACCATATTGCTGGAAGGAGGATTACCTAGTGCAGGAGAGCAGATGGTTTCGTTTCGCCGGGTCTGCCTCTTTTTCCCGCCCACGGTAGGTACAAGTATTAGCTCTTTGCGAGATGAAATGTATTAGGAATGGTACGAGGACCTAAAAATAGCCACGGAGGAAGTATAAAGCCCCGAGGGTTAGGGATGAGATAGAGGGAGAGGGGTGTGAATTGAAACGACGGAGAATGATTAACTGTCAGCATTTTCCCAGCTAGAAAGAGACTGAGGCACCTCCTGTTCGGTGGCGTGTGAGATGGAAAGAGCTAATAAGCAGCGAGATGGTTTTGCAGGAAGAGATTTTCACAGACATGCACAAATATCATTAATTCCTACTCCAATGTGTATTTCTGAACCGTAACAGTTCTCTTACAGGAGACGTGAACGCCTCTTTCGAGAAAATGGTAACTTGTAATGCAAAAAAGACTAATTATGGGCCGTGGACGGGAATAATCGGTTGAAGTTTTGAAAATGTTGCTTTTTTAAATTGAGGCTTTAAGTAAATTAAATGGAAAATTAAACTGTTATAGATTTTTGTGCAAATTTAAAGTGCTATTTCAGAGAAAATGAACACTTAATTAAAAATTAAGAACTATTTGAAAGTGAATTTACAATGAAGCTAAACTCACATCACTCATTCATAGAACAGAATACACTTGTGGAACAGCTTTTGCACATCTAACTAAAATAAAGCAAGAAATTGACTTACACCAATTTTATTCTCAAAGGCACATCATCTTGAAGAAAAGGTCTTCTAGGTCTTCAAGGTATTCTAAAGACAGGGTCTTCTTTGATTTATGAGTATATTTTTCTCGGCTCATCTAATAGCTCAAGCAGAACATGTGTAAAAGTAGAATTCCAAATGTCGGTAAATTTTTTAACGACTATAATTCATAAAAGAGATATAGTTTCAAAAATAAAATCTTTGCCCACATTTAACTGGAACACCTACGAAATAGCTAGCTTAAGGAAATGTTTAGGTCGTCAGGCATGGCAAAAGTAATAAAAAGGAGTTAAATAATGCATAGTATCCCCGAAAACAGATAGAGAGTAAGTCAGAAGGGAATATAGAAATCCAGATGCTAGAGTTCCATTTGATTTATGAGGTAATCATGATCCCACCCTAAATCAGTCGTGCCGGTAATTGAAATAAATTAAATGTTATATACACAGGTATAGGTACACTGATATATTAAAATATAATATCCCAGAACACAACTTAAGCAAGGGAAAATTCCCCATAGCATAACATCGAAATACCTTGATCAGCTCTTTCAAGGAAACCAGTAGGGATTACCTTTTATTTTATCATCACCAGCTACAAGTTAAATAATCAGCCTTTACTATAGTTATGAAATGGGACAGATAATGTCGCTCATGTAAGTGAAAATAAAAGCTTTTTCTTACCTAATTAGATAGTCATATATCTGAGTATGAACCACATCATTGACCATATCAAATATTTGCAGATTCACCTTTAACTTCCGATCTTTTCGGCAATCTTAAAACTAGAGGCAGAATAAGGGGCTAACACAGGCATCGATGAACAATGAAAAGGCTCTCATTCTTGACTTCCTCACGAGACAAAGAATTTAGAGGAAAATAAAAGGAAATAACATCACTGGTCTAGAATATCCTCGTAATTTTAAGCTCCGGGATAAAAATTCCTTGACCGTAACTTTCAATGGATTAAACTGCTTTTCGCGATAGAGAGATAGAAGCATGGTTCAAAACGACCGACGGAGTGAACCCAAACCCATAGTGGATTAATGTTCTGCGACAGAATGATATTAAAACTCGAAAGACGAGCAAGAAATTAATCTTAAGCACTAGCGTCCACAGAAGATAAAACTTTTTTACTGCTTGGGTAGGACACCGTTTCTGATACCATTCCCGTACGAAAAGTTTGTCTTTCTAACTTACCGAGTGGAAACCCAAAGATAGGAACAATCACTGCGATTATGTGTGATAAATTATCAACTCTTAAATACCATCGTCAACAATTTTACATCTTTACGTGAATCTCTCCCACCTTTCATGAGGTAAGAACAAGAGCATAACTCTTTTTGGTTATTTAAAAAAAAACAATAGCTTTAAATTTAAGCTTTAAAATAGAAATATGGAGAATATAAACATAGGAATCAAGAAAATGCATTAGGAGTACTGAAATAACAAAAAACCTTTATATTTCCACATGACCGTAGACCGCGGTTTCAACAAAAGAACGTCATTATCAAGAATAGGTACGTTGAATAATTTCAACATGCAACAATTCCTAAACGTAGAGCCGGAAAACTTTGAATTTATGCATAAGGAACGTCAAGTGCTAAGTCTATAAGATAGCATAAACAATTAGACTTATAAAACAATGGACTTGAAATAGACGAGAAATGTTATTATCAAAGTAATTTATCAGTTTAGGTAGGTTTGAATTGAAGTTAGTATATCTCTGGATTTTTAAATGTACATCTACCTATAATATTTCTTCATTCATCAAATTATCAGTGTACGACCATCAATTCATCCATAAAAACTATTCTTTTTATATCCCTTCACCGCTTGCCCAACATCCTTTCATATATTATGCCTGCTGCCTATTCTCGTCTTCTTTCGAGAAATATAATCCAGACAATGAAAGAGAGAACAACGCAGAAGAACCTAAGTACAGAGTTTGGCAAGAAAAGATTCTGGGGTATTAACATACAATTGATACGTAAAACCATTGGGGTACTCATTAGGACCAAGAAAGATAAAACGAATTGAAGATAATTCATAGATATGGAAAGTTGGACGCACTGTACTCTAAGAAAGTGACGAGACTGACAGAGGGCACAACGGGAATGGCGGTTTGACGGTTAGTGACAAAATATGATAGGTAATAGTTAAGCCACAAGTCATTCGGAAATAGTGAAATTAGTATATTAAAGAGCTGTACGACAAAGAGGAAATGCTGATTACCCCAGACGCAGAAGGCTAAGTGATATTGACAGGGACCAGCATGGGATCAGAAGTATTGGACAGGGAATCAACGCAACAGAACATAAACAGGAACAAGGCTGTTGGCATAGACAATATGCGCAGAGACCTTAAAAAAACTTAATGAAGAATTAAAATTAATGAAGAACGATAACTTCAAGAGCTGTATATCAGAAAACAGTAGAAATAAGGATGGCTGTGAGACATAGAAAATTGGGTTTTATTGACTGTATGGAAGAAGAGTAAAGCCAGGTCATGCCAAAATAAGAGGACCATAAATTACGCAAAGAAAACGCACGCGGAAAAAGTATTTCATTGAGCTGTAAAAGGAAGATTGGAGGATATGGCCGGGCAATAACTAGTAGGTATTTAAGAGTGTGAGGGGGATACTTAGAAAGGAACTCTTACAAGGGAAAATATTAATTTTTCTAGCTCAGTATCCTTCAGAAAGGCATTTCAAAGAGTGGAGTGGAGTGGGTTTCAAAATAAATAAAATTAGGGAGAAAATAAGAATAGATTAAATGGATACTGTGAAACTAGGCCAACTTGGTCCTTAGGTCCTACTTTGGCCAGAAATGATAAAACGTTCTCTGATTATTTTCTACGGGTAGTTTTGGAAGTGGATATAGATAGTATTCGCTAGTTAAGAGAACTATTGAAGATAGTCAGTGAATATAGTAGTTGATTAGTCACCTACTTCCCAGCAGCACCAGCTGTTTTCTTTGCTGAGTAAAACATTCTCTTTTTCATATCTTGAACTTTAGACAGTGCAAGATTTAAACATCCATTGGCAGCTTATCATATGCCTATCTACATAGAAAATTTGTGTTCAAACTGTAATATGATTTAAACAAGGTTAAAAGTTTTAAATTTTTTTCAAAAATGCTAACCTGAAAAATAAACTGTTAACCTCAGATTTACAGGTTACTTTGGTCCATCTTTATGAGTGGGCAAATGTAGTCCATTATTAACTTAAATTAGCCAATACTTAATAGGCGATATCCTATGCTTACATATAATTTTAAATGTGATTAAGCTTTGTGAATAAATAAAGAAGAATATATAAGGTAATTTTGTTCCTGTTCATGAGTAGCATTGTTTGTAGTTGCTTAAGAGAATAGTTGTCGACTGAATTAAACGTAAAGAAAATTTTTGGAAGTGGTCCAAGGAGAAAGACATTATTTTTTACGATTGATGAGACATCAAAAAAGGAACTTAACCTCCAAAAACTCTAAAAATAAAGTTCTGTTTTCGGTTAACAATATATAATCCACATTTATGTTAACAAAAAGTAAAATTCACCAAAAATATAACACTAAATACCATTGTTTGAAAAAATGAACAATTTGAGTTACAATATCTTACTTAGCAAACGTTGCAGTCTTAGTATGAACACAACCATTTCCTTGGTCAAGCTCTTTATTCTATACTTTTATGTAGGAATGTTTATATAGGGCCTAAATTACCCAAATATTAAAGTATCATCGATCAACTAAAAAAAATTAAAAACATTTAACACCTAAAAAATCGGTTAAGAAAATTCTAAATTCATCTGCCTGCAAAATTTGAGACAAACGTTTGGAAAAAATGACAAAGATAAAAATGGTTACTAGAAAAAAAAGCAAAACAGATTTATTTATATACAAAATAGCTTTAGAAACAGCAAGAGTTTTATTCTTTTACTCAAAATATTGCAAAAGTGCCCAGTATACATCATACTGTACGCGGATATCTAGGATATGTTCAGTCAACATTTCATTTGATTGGCTTTGTAGCAATAAAAAAATGTGAGCAAAAAATATAGTAAATTAAGGGAAAATTGAAGGATATCAGGCTATCCCGGCGAAGATGTATGTCAGCGATCTTTCGAGGTTTACACCGGGTATTTAGGTCCATGGCGGCCAACGTTTCGACGCTCAAGTCGAGCATCGTCCTCAGGGTAGAGGTGAGTGCCTTGACTAGAGGTGGAAGTCAATATATACCCACGGGAAGGTCAGGTCCGAAAGACCGTGGAGACGAGGATTAAGGAACACCAACGTCACCTTCGACTGGGCCGACCTGAAAAATCGGCTGTTGCAGAGCACAGCATCACGATGGACTATACCATCCATTTTGAGAGGACCAAAGTAATACCCTGCTCTTCTGGCTACTGGGACCGTCTCATCAAGGGTGCCATCGAGATCTGGAAAGAAAAACGAAACTTCAACCTGAGTCACACTTGTAAACCCATCCTCAAGAAAATGGGAGAGTCAAGACCACCGGATGACGCCTAACATTCCCGCCAAATGGACCTGACCTGCCCGTGGGTATTTAATAACTTCCACCTCTAGTCAAGGCACTCAACTCTGCCCTGAAGACGATGCTCGCCGCCATGGACCTAAATACCCGGTGTAAGCCCCGAAAGACCGCTGACACAAGGGAAAATTTGACAATCACATTTTGATGCGCGTGAGTACATTATTTTGGGTTGTCAAAATGAGCAGAGAACGGCTTTCGCATTATGAATGACATTTTGCTCTGGTGAAGGGAAAAGAATTAACTTTCGAATTTTCAATACAGAAAGCATTGCGGCATCGCTTTGGAGCGTTACGAACAATTTATTGTCCCAAGTAACATCGAGTTGGGCGTTACTGTGTTATTTTGAAAGTAGTTAAATTTATTCTGCGAACCCTCGGAGGACTGGAATATTGCCTGTGGAATTTGAAAGTACCGGCGAAAGCACGGACGATGATTTTTTTAAACCAACAGTATCCAATATGAAGTTCTATGAATTTAAGCTCAGAGGTGGATGTGTGCAAAGTTAAGCCAATGCAATCCCATCGGGTCACTTTCACTCTTTTCTCGACTCTTCCAATGCTAGTGTTCTAAGGATATCATTCTAGGTCTCACCACGCTTACAGATTTGTTAATAGGTGCACATTGAGACAGTGCGGATAAACAGGATGGTGCTAGAATAACAATTTCTTTCTAAAGAATGAAATGAAAAGACCGCAACGCAAAAAATAAACTTAAATAGACCAGACAAGTAGAATAGACCAATAAACAAAGAAGAAACTAAAAACAAGGGAAAGTGACATTTAAAAGTATAAGAAAACAACTCGTTTTCTCGTTATTTCCGTTCCTGACTAATTTATCCGGTTCCTCTTACGGCATCGTTTACATGCATGCATATATACATACCCATCATGTAATTCCCTTTCGGCCTTTAGCCCTAGAAAACTGGCTCCCTTTTAATAATTTCCTCCATAATACACTATCCTTAAAAACCACTTTCGCATTCCTAACACTCATGCTAGGACTATTAGGAACCATTATAGAGGGCTCAGTACAGGGTAAAAATATGAGAAGTAGACCCAGAAAGGAATACGTCAAACAGATTGCAGAGGATAAGGGCTGCCATTCTTCCTTGGAGTTGAAGAGGTTGGCTCAAGATCCGGCGGAATAGAGACGGAAAACGACTGCTGTAAACTAATTTACGGATTGCTCACCAAAGAATAAGATACTCATGCATTGCTTCATAAACGCATTTCTATTCTTAAAGACAAACAATATTCCTTTACTTTTGAGTCTCTTCTACAACATTCACCCATGACATTCGCAGTCTACCTCTTCCTCTCACAGCTTTGCCTCCTAAATGAATCATAGTTCGTTGGGCAATCATCAGGTATGAAAATTTTAAAAAATCGATGATCTGTAACATATTATAGACAAGGGATAGAAAAATAATCAACATCCATGGGAGGAAAATGCAACGCCGGGCCGTGATAATAGGTTTCACGGTTGAAGTACAACCATTTATCTACAGCCTTCACGGCAGAACTGCGGAGGTAATCATTTCAGTTTTGTAGAAACATTACTCTGTAACATGGCTCTCTTCCTCTTTGGGAAAGCATAGTAATTTCAATAATCTATTGAAATCATTGTTGAATTATTATTATAATTGTTCTCCGTGCTAAATAATAAAATCTTGTATAATTTCACAAAATGTTTTTTGCGATATTATCAGGTCCTTGAAGTAAAACATAAAGAAGTAGAATATAATCGTTCTCTACTACTTTCTAATCATCCATTTATGGTGAACGAGTTACAGTAAGTACGCTATATCATACCAATAAGAATGAGAGGAAGTTATATAGTTTAACTTTTATTCCAATATTGCATTATAAATGGAAGAAAAAGGTCATGAGCAGTCAAATTGACTGATTCAGGGATTGGAAGTACTGAGGAAATGCAGGGACTCTGGTGTTAATAGCATTAATGGCCTAATGTGAAGAAAACACAGTTCAATTGAGCCACGCGTGAAAACGTGGACGAGAAAGGAACCCGTTCTCCATCCGTTATATTCGTGGGAGCCAGATGCACGTGTCACAACGAAATAAATAGCTAAGGGAAAACATTTACTCACCCACCACAAAATGGGAGATCTTACTCGCTAAAAGTTCCATTTTCAATTCTATAGACTGGCCACTCCACGCTTACAAATCAACCCTCGATGGGCAGAGTTTTAGGCAAACAAGCGAGAAATGTAAATGGGTGCATGCCTAATTCATCTCATTAGGGGAACAGCGTAACATCCTCTGTAGCGTAACTTAACGTAGGCAAATCTTTAATAAAACAAACATGACTAACACCAACACGTTTCTTTTTTTTCCGAACCTTTTGTAGCTTAAAACTTAGGTTTTTCATTCAAGTATTCTACCAGCTGATTGGTAGGTTCTTGTACAGTTCCCATTCTGCATCCCAACCTCATAGACATAGTCTCGGTTTCCCTCCTAAGGATGGCCCGTTATTAGATCCCTCTTCAAGTATTCATATCTTCTACCTCCTATTATGTCGTCCAGAATTTCTATCCTCTTCCTTCCTCTTCCACGCTTCGCCAGTGTTCTCCCCTCTATCACTCTCTTCAACATGCCCTCTCCTCTCAAAACCTCCTCCATCCATAAGATACATAAGGAGGGAGTGCCGCTCAGACCTATAGTCAGCCAAATCGACGCGCCGACCTACCAACTTGCCAAATACCTTGCTCAGTCCCTGCAGCCACATGTTGGGAAAACTCAATCATATGTGAAGAACTCGGCTCACTTCATCGACATTCTAAAAAATGTCTCCATTGACAAAAGCTATATTTTAGTGAGATTCGATGTGGTGTTGCTTTTCACCAACGTTCCGTTTCAAGATGCAGTAGAAGTTATTAGATCGCTCACTTCCAATGGAATTCCTAAGGACTTCCCGGAACTAGTCGAGCACTGCCTAAGAAACTCATTTTTTCTATGGAACTGGTGCCATTACGAACAGATGGAGGGTACTACTATCTTGGGATAGAGGGATGGAGGGAGGGAGGGGCTACGCCACTATCTCCAGTGGTGGCGAATCTCTACATGGAGAAATTCGAGAAAAGGGCGCTCGAATCCTACAAGAAGAAGCCGAAGCTGTGGCGAATATGTGGACGACACATTCGTCGTCTGGCCCAATGATGCACAGGAATTACAGAAGTTCCTTCGACACCTGAACACGCAGCATCACGACATCCAATTCACTATGGAAATGGAGAAGGAGCAATCTTTGCGTTTTCTGGACGTCCTCGTGACCAAGAAAGACAACGGGAGACTCGGCCACGCTGTATACAGAAAGCGGACACACACCGACCGCTACCTCAACGCAGCATCTCACCACCATCCCAGTCAGAAGGCCTCATTATTGTTAATAAAAGTTGTAGTTTCAGGCTTAATTTTATGGAATAACATCATAGATGAAAATGACTGGCAATTTTCCACAAGAACATATTTAAAAAACGACCGGTTTCAGTGTACAACACCATCATCAGGTGAAGTCATATCTTTTACATCCGTATATATACCAAATTGCCACCCGCCACCCGAATTGCCACCCGAATTTTTCCACCCGCATCAGTGAACATAAAAAGTGCTATGTTTCCGGAAACAAAACTTCGATTTTCGCGAAGCATCTTATGGATGCGAAACACTCTAGTGATTTTAATTTCAACGTGCTCCACACTTTGGATAAAGGAAAGAAATTGGACGCCATGGAGCAGGTTGAAATTATCCAAAGAAGGAACTGGAAGCAGAATCTTCTTAACGATGTTCAATTCCTTTCGTACCCCTCCCCTCTCCTCACCATCACCTTCCCACGAAGTGCACACTCGTTAGGACTGCCGCAACCATAGTCACTGAAACCCCCCCCTCCTCCACGACCGATTCCCTTGTGTTTCTCATTCCTAAAATCACATAATTGCTCTCTGCATGAACTTCCCTTCCTCTTGTCCACCCCCTCATCAACCATTGTGTAAGACCCATCCTATTAGCCTACTACAGCGTTTGCTACGTGACAGACTTTACCGCTCGACCCTTTCCTGTCTCAACGAGTACCTGGGGTCGTCATCTTTGGACCGAACACTCTCCCTTTCCCTTCCCCTCCCCCCTATCACCTCCAAGCCCATGCCCTCAGGATACCTTTGGCAAATACAACTGGAACCCCAAGGAGCTAATCCTCCTTAACCCGAAGTCTCCGTCACTCCGATGGATGCCAACGCCCGGTCCTCCCACCCCCTCCACTCTGGACTTCACGTGGACTTCTGAGGATTCATAATGACCGGGGCCTCACTCAGACCGCCAGCTTGCGAGGTTCCACCCTTCCATTTTTAGGAGCACAGCGGACATCAACAGGACTCTTGGGTGGATGTCCTGTGCCGCTTAACGACCTGTGACTTCCCCAGATCACTACCATGCGGGTTTTACCCTTTAACAACCTCCCCCCCCCCCACCTCTCACCCTCCTCTCAACTCCCTATCCTTATTCTTCCCAACCCCACCCCCTCTCATCCCTTTCCTCCCCTCATGCAATTTGGTATATATACGGATGTAAAAGATATGATTTCACCTGATGATGGTGTTGTACACTGAAACCGGTCGTTTTTTAAATATATTCTTGTGGAAAATTGCCAGTCATTTTCATTTCAGCCTCATTATTGACTACACTAATCAACAGAGCATACAATATATCCGATGAAGAATCCCTCTCAACGGAGGTAAAGCATCTCACGGTGGCGTTGCAGAGAAATGGCTATCGAAGAGAATTAGTCCTGAAAAGGACCGCGAGGGAAGAGAAAAAGCGACGCCGAACCCCCACCGAAAACCATGGAGATGAAGACGGAGAGGCAGAATCATCACGCAAAGTGTATGTCACCATCCCTTTCATCCCTGGAACTTCAGAAAAGATCGCCAGAATACTCAAAAAACATGACGTGGTCACTAGATACAATTGTGTGACCAAGATAAGGAACTGTTTACCCGGGCCCAAGGACACCAGTCCACAAGAGCTATACGAGGGGGTATACGAGTTGCCTTGCTCCTGCGGAAAATCCTACATTGGAGAAACCTGCCGCTCGATGAATGTGCGGATAAAGGAGCACCAGAGGGCGACGAAAAACAAGCAATTCCGACTTTCCGCCATCGCCGAACACGCGTGGTCAGAACCCGGCCACGACATTAAATTTGAGGAGACGAAACTTTTAACGAAGGAGTCCCGATACTTCCCTCGGCAAATCAAGGAGGCCATAGAAATTTATAAAACACCGTTGAATTTCAACAGAGAGGGCGGATATCACCTTCTCAGCGCCTGGAAAAGACTCATCCAAGAAACAACCCATCAGAGAGCAGCACCCAGCCAGCCTACGGTATATAAGCAAGGCAGAAACGACACACCGACACCTTCGACCTGAAGACGCTGGCAGGATAGCCAGCGAAACTGTTGTCAACAAGCCAACTGACGCGAAAGATAACCCGGAAAATACAGAGATCAAACCACCATCACCACGGAAACCTTCGCTATAACATTAGAAATTTGTATGCTAAAAATACGGCTCTTGACGAACTGGAATGCAGTTTTTAGTATTATTTAAGCAATTTTTTCAATACTTAGCTGAAACATATCTAACGCCAAAAATATGTTTGAATGGTTGTTGATTTGTTTGTTTATATTCGTAAATAAAAATTTATAAGGTTTTCTCCAAAAAATAAATTTGGCCAAAAAATACTCTGGACGCTTTTTAATAATGGCCGCAAAAAATCTGAGGAGCTGTAATTTTTTCATACATCGTGTTGAGCTCCCAAAATAATGGAAGAAAAGCGGCAAAAAAAACAGGAGCCAAAATCCGGTCAGTCTGAGCCAAAGTCAGTGGATAAAAAATCAAAAATGTTGAGCAAAATGGCCCAGATGATTTCGCATGGATTAACCATAAGGGAACAAACTTAACTGGAAAAAATTGCCAGTGGCTGACACTGAATACGTCCTAAATGCATTGAGTATGCAACAACATTAAAGGTGACGCAATTAGCCACCACTGTCAGATTGCTCTGTTGACACATCGCATCGCATCGTGTTTTTCATCTTTCCTAAGGTGGCAAGTGGGTTTCTGGGTTTACTCTGGCAAGATCTTTCCACAAGTTTCTTCTGCAAGAGCTTGCAGAGTATTTTACTCTTGCGTGAAATTTTTCACAAGCTAGTGCATACTGATTGCTGTTTACACTAGCAACAATACGCTTCAGCATGCGAATTTCCGAAACTTTCAAAAATTCTGCAAGCGGATTTGTATAGCCGTTTACACTTCATTTATGTCGAAAATCGCTTTGCTGCAAGTAGTATGCGCAATAAAATTGCCAGTGTAAACTCACCTTGAAAGCAGACACATTCCTCTGATATCAGATTCTTTGTCATTCCATGTAAGTACCTCATTTTATTTACACTCATACATAATTGCATATTTCACACATACGGTACATCGCCTTCAGAATGCGTTTCTGCTTTTTCTAAGACCAATCATTTATTAAATCATAAATCTTCTTCTTCCCGTCCATTTTCATTATCTTCTTCGTCTTAGTTTTTAAATCTTATTGATTATCAATTTGTTAAAGCTCTTTGGTTCTGATTCTGTTCGGTCCCAGAAACCCAGGAGTATTTGAGTACTTAATTCTATCAGACGTTAACCATAAAACGTTCTTAAACTATGTTCAAGATGGCAGCAACACTTCTTAAGAAAATATCAATTTAGATGGCCAAGGTAACACCCATTAGAAACTAAAACACAGGAAATATAAGCTATTTATTATGCTTTAATTGTAACATTAGAGTTCCAGAAGTTCCAGATCAGGCTTGGTCAATTACCGTTTATTTTCCCGAATTCACTTTCTCGAAGGAAATTCTACCGAATTACCTTTATCTCACAAGACGTTTTTCACAAATCCTTTTTTTTTTAATCCGTTTTCTAAAAAAACATTTTCTCAAAAGAGATTTTTAAAAACTGATATTAAATTTTATTCACAATTTTACAATATTCATTTATTCAATTGAAACTAACTTTCATCTCATATTTTGCTAATATTCTAAAAATTGATCTTCTTCTTTGTATGAATTATACGCTTCATATTATTCGGCAAGCTTTTGAAGTCTCTTTGAGTTTGAGTCCATTTCGCTGCTTTTACTTTCCAGCCGAGGCTCAACTCTGCGATCATCGCTTCAGTACTGCTTGCTCTTTCTTGAGTTCTTTGATGGAAGAATAAAGGCCAGGATGGTGTTTTCCCACAATCATTCGAAATTTATTATGCCAAACTTCACTGCTATTATTGGTCATATATTTCCGCTTTATTACAGCAGAAGATTGATACCATGTAAACCGTGGTGGAACAGGTGACGACTGTTGTAATTATAATGACGACTAAAAAACAAAGTAAGTGTGGAATACTATATTTCGATGTCCTTTGACGCCAAGATATTAGGGATACTCTGGGAGGGCGGAACCCTAAAAATGAAAAGGCGCTAAATAATATAAAATTGCATCGTAGTCTGATAAAGACCCTTCGTTTTTAGATGATAGCGGCAGTGATCAGGTGGTCAGAGGCATTTTTAGTGAATATACCTGAGTTGCACAGTCATAGGAGAGAATTTGAGTACCTATCTTGAAGAACTATGCAATTGTTGACTTCCAAAGTTACTCTTCAGTAGCACTTATATGTATATCTCATCTCTGGTCAACCCTAGTTTTGTACTGAGTTAAATTGTGGAAATGGTTTTCTTTTACCTTCCACCTTAGGGTATTCTGCGTTATAACGAGAGTATTATTTTAATTGATTTATGTTTATGCAAACGTGTATCTCCTTCTATCCTTTGCCCATTTTCGTGAGATAGGCTGTGTTTTTCTCCGGAATTTCAGTTCATTTAACCAGAAAGTAAATTTTGGAGCAAAAAGTAAAAACTATGAATATTCAAAGCCACACACCTGAATCAAGCCAATTTCACTAAGATAATTTTAGATTTTCTGCAAATACTACAGGTATAACAACAGGGAAATTTTAATCAGGTAAAAGAGAGGATACTTTAAATGAGAGAAAGATTAAGGAACGGCATTACAACGGTTGTACCGGGAGAGTGTTACCAATCTGGTTATCACAGTTCCCAGAGATTAATCTCAAATGCTAAAAGCACGGCGTGTGAGGCAGAAAATTAAGAAAAAGGAATGAAGCTGGTTCACAGGAAACCACAAGCGACAAACGAGTGATTCATCGTGAATGGAGTTATTCACGGCCATGAAATTAAAAAAAATCAGAATTTTGTCTTTTTCTAGCCAGGTGATATCAAATTTAAACTCTCTTTACTACACTAGCACATGTTGCATGGTGAATGATTCCCACTGCCAGATTAAGACAAACTAATGTGAGAATTACGTAATTATGGCCATGAGGAAAATGGAAATAAGAAGAAGCCCCAAGGCCATAATTTTGATAGGGTACGGGAAGTGAGGAATGCAGGCTAAAATATCAGGTGCAACAATAAGAAGTTCAATAGTATCTAAAGGTCTAAGAAATAGACTAGAGGGCTATTGTTGGGAATTGAGTAATTACATTGAAAGCGGAGTAACTCTAAATACATATAAGGAGAAAAAACTCTCGCAATCACACTTTTACAGAGAAATCACACTAATACAAGGTAAAAAAAGGGTGAACACTAAAATAAACACTCCCAATCATTCGGGTTTGTCGTGAAACATTGACCTTCGTGAAGCTCACTCATGCGCAAGCTCAGGGTTAAGAAGGATTTCTCCTGTGCCAATGACCCACCGCTCACGCAAACACCAGCAGAGAATGATTATTCCATGAGGAAATAAAATAATAAAAGAACTAGGATAATTGAAAATAAATTCTAAAAGAAAGAACTTCAGCAGTTGACGCTAATTTTTAATTTCTGGACTTTTCCTTCTCAGTCTCAGGTATTTTTTTATAGACAAAAGGCTAAGATATTATATATTTTGAAGTATACTTATGCTCTTGGATAGCAGTAGAATATACCGTTTTATGCGCATCCATATTTGTCATCAGTGATGCCATTATTCTATCTCTGTAGAGTGTAAATGTTAACATAGATCAGCAGCCGTTGAAATTCAAATTCATTAATAAAATAAAATTAATTCAAATATATTAATGAAAATATTACACTCGGATTATCATACACCGATTACTGCATTTATTCCTTTGCCAAAATATAGGCGCGTATCCAATGTCAACAGCAATTTACAACGTTTTATGGCAAAGCACAGGCATTCATATGAAATAATTCTATATTCATACCTTCTACGTTAACGCCGGGGAGACTGAATATCGAGAAAATGCTCAAAGGGTGCGTATAAAAATTTACATATCAAGCAAGCAAGTAGGCGTATTCCTAGGAAATCGAGCGAGAAAAACGACGAAAGAGCAGTGTGCACGGCACCAAATTGTTTATGACATATAAATCAGAACCTAAAACAAGCACGGAGGGAGAGAGAGCCGTCGAGGTAAAAACACTTCCCCTCCTGGGTGTTCCACCCAAAATGTATTCCGCGCCTTTAACATCGTTTTCGTGATTTACGCTCTCGCTCTACCTCCATTATATAACTTCCCACGCCGAAGTGAAGGGCGAGAGCTTCTGAGAATAGTGGGCCCCGTGTAGAAATATGGTGACGTGAATATAAGTGGAATCTTTAAATGACGGTATGTACATCATTCATTTCTCACCCATCGTATTCGTAGAACAAAGTTTATGGAACATCTATTTCATCACTCGCTCACTTGTCAACCAGAGTGTCGCTAAACTGGTGGGAGTAAACCTCATCCCGTACTAACCCCAATGGCATTAGACACTTAAACATTCATGGTCGGTGAACGACCTCCTTTTGTTCACCAACTAGTAGTTTTGCAACAAGGTTTTGGAACCAACAATGAAGATATGATTAGAAGTTATTTTGGTTGGGGTTAGGGGTAATCATCACATACAGAGACCAAAAATCATATGTCCACCGACCACCGAGGTCAGGTGCACCACATGGGTAGACTAGTGAGGTAAGTATTACTTTGGTAAAATACTTATGTTGGAGAGGAACCCAGCGAAGTCGTAAAGTTTCTTTAGAGTAGGCATGGGAAAGCTTCTTTGGTGAGCATTTGGTGAGGATTGGACAACCCTACTTTAAAAGAACGTACATCATGATGATAATATCTATGATAACTTGAAACCAGCCCTAGGGCCATTAAATCAAGTGGTCCGCAGTTTGTCTATTCATGGTCTAGACGAAATTCGCTCAACCTGTACGGAAACCAAGTCATCATCAGCAGTCATCAGTCCGAAGACTGGTATGCTGCGTCTCTCCAATCCTTTTTCCTAACTGTTTCATTCCTGCATGTGGTATCACTTTGAGGCCTTTCATGATTTCCTTTGTGTATTCCATCCTTGGTCTTCTTAGAAATTCTTCCCATTCATTTATCCTTCCATTATAGAAAAAGGTTTTACCATATGCAGTTCTTTGTGGCCGTGATAATATAACTTCTCTCAATTCCACTATCCTCTCCGCCAACCAATTCGATCCTACATTATTATTCATTCTGACGTCCTTCTCAAAATGCCTTATGCATTCTATTCTTGATCTTCCTCTGCAACTATTTCAATTCAATTCCATTTCCATAATTGTTTACAATTGGCTGCTGTGCCGTAAAATACTTCCAATAAGTTTCAATTAATCACCTGAAGATGATGCGTAAACATTGAGTCCCGTGTCGTTGGTAAATTTGATTTTGTGGAAAATTGCACGGTTTAGTCTTTCATCATGTATACGTTCCACTGAAATTCGCAATAATATACGGGTTTCATAGCGTGAGAAATACTCTATTTGGACAGGTCCTTTCTAAAACTCTTCAGCAAGCGAGATAGGTCATAAAATATTAATGTAGTTCCTCCGTAAAATGGCTTATATGTATTTTTCAATTTATATTCTGGTTACTTACAGAAAATACTTGACCTCTTTTTTATGTTACCAACAAAAATCCTCTTTTTTCACGATATATTTTTCCATGATAATTTGATAATACACGGTGACGAAATCAAGAATGATGCATGTGGATAAAATTGCACTTCTCGAACTAACGTAAATGTTAAATTTGCAAAAAATGCTCTTTGTTAGACGCAAAGGCATGTCTGGAGAAAACTCTAATATGGAGCGTGGGGCTGAATGGGTCAGAAACTTGGTAGTTGCGAAGAGAGGATGAAGGTAGACTTGAGGCGTGTGAGATATGGGTTTGGATAAGAATGGAGAGGGTTAGCAGGGAGGAGAGAAGGACGAACGAGGAGGTATTGTATATTAGAGAAGAGGAGAGGAAGCTGATGGCAGAGTTTCGGAGCAGGCAGAAAAGGTGGTGGAAGTAGTGCGCTTTGAAAGGAAAGGGTAAGTTGGAGAGAGTAATAGAGGGGAAACGCTGGGGAAGCGTGGAAGAGGAAGGAAAATGATACACATTCTGGACGAAATAAGAAGAGGTAGACGATATGAGGGATCTGATGGCTACATATCTGCAGGAGGGAAATAAATATGGACCAGAATTTGGGATGTTCGGTAAAGGGCCTTGCAAAAACCTACAAATCAACTGCTGATAACCCTCAAATGATGATTGAAAAGAAAATTTTCCCAGGGAGTTGATTGGTGATATATTAAGACACCAATCCATTATATGGAGTTTGATTTAATTGTAAATAACTGCAGGAACTGAAGTCAAAATGCGTTAGTTCAACAGAGATGGCGGTGGAGTCGGCTCCAAACAATATTAATTAAAAACGTATTCGCCGAATACTGAGCTTATTTTTTACATCAAATTTCTTTTTTAAAAGCTAAGCACTGTCATCAGTGAAAGGAGTATTTTTTAAACAAATCAAACAAGAAGTTCGAATCAAGAATGTACTTCTTTTGGCTTCCAAAGTCGGTGTACAACCTATTTAACGGAGATCCATCCATGTCATCCATAACACCATTCTCTTTCATAGTAAACAAAGTTAAAGAAACCTACGAAAAGAAAAGTATCATGCGCGATGTGGTGGAATTTCAATATAATTAAGAGATAAATTGCAATTTTCAACAGGCAAAACAGATTTATTTACGACCTAGGTTTCGACGTACCAAATTGCACCTGATGATGATGCAGTTAATCAAAAGGTAAGTCGGAATAAGTCTATTTGACCAGTGAAACACCACTATTTCCGTCGTCATAAGAAAGTCAAAGAACTTAGCTTTCCGATTGGGCCAAAAAACTGACTCTTTTAATTATTTCCTCCAATATATCCAATCCTTGCACACCTCTTCCACCTTTCTTACATTCATGCATTGCTTCATAAAGGGTCTCCTTTTGTCGAGGCTCTTAATATTCCTCATTTTCAAAGTCTCTTAACCGGGATATCGGAAACAAATAGGGGAAGACGGGACAATCCCTGAAGAAGAAATGTCTCTGTTTATCTAGAAGAAGGCTTAAGAGAACGGGGTTCGGGCGAAGAGAGAGTTGCGGAATAAAGGAAGTGGTCTGCGACACCGATGGAAGGGTCAAACAAGGAAAAATATAAGAGCGAACTTATTTCCCCCAAAATCCATTGTTGTCGTGACAACGCCACAGGAGCGACGAGTTATCTCCCTCAGGAAAAACAGAATGATAATGATATACACACAGGGAGGAGGGACCTTTGCAGTGAGCTGCTGCATGCCAGTGTTGATGCAAGGTCTTCCTCTTCTTTTTCCTTTACGGAGAATAGAGCGTAGCCGGAGGGTGGAAAGGAATGCCTACGCTATCGTCGCCGTCCAAATGTTTTCGCATGGGGAATATTGAGGCGTGAAGGAAAGGATGAGGTGTGGGTGGGTGGGGAGGAGGAAATAAGATGGAAGGAGGCATGGAATGATAGGAAAGGATGAGGGATAAAGATGGGGAATGAAGCAATGAGGCTCCGGTGAATAGGAAAGACGCGCTGGGAGGGGGCACTGAATTGGAGGAGAGGCTGCTTTCATTTCAATGGGAGGAGCCTTAGTGCCGCGGAATTTGACTGACATTCTCAAATGCCCCTGGCCGTGCCTTCGTAATATATATACATACCTCCTCATTGAAGTGAAAGACTTAGGAGCCAATGCCTGAGCAAATACGGAGTGATGAAAGACGTACAGGCAAATCGAATATAAACCCTCCCCCCCAAACACACAACAACCGCATACAATTGAAATATTATGCACATAACTCTTTTTTTTATGAACAATACCGACTCTTAATTCTGCAGGATTTGATGGAAGGTAGAATGTTTCTCCTTTGATCGAATTATCAAATGCCCCAGTGCTCCATGGTAGCATATTTATCCTCGAAACGTAAGGTTTTGGAATCGTTGTCTAAGTAAACATGAAAGAGTTGTAAGCTTTAGTTACGTAAGTAGAAGTTATTTTTTCACGTCCATTGACAATTGCATGGAATTACATGCACAATGGTCCATTATTCTGCGGTTGCACTATTATTTGTGCCACGGAACTCGATTGAATCCCCAAATACCCGGCCGTACCCTGGTGATGTGTTCTTAATGAAGTCAATGGATTAGTATTTTACGCAAACTAAAATACAGATTGATGAAAATTACGCTCAAATGAAAATTATACGAAAACCCTTTATAATCAATAATGTACTTTCCTCATGAACAATGAAATTTTCGAAGCTAATATGCATTATAGAATTCCGAAATCTCGACGGAATCTATTTTCAACTCGAGGTAAAAACTGGACGTAAGTTGAGGAATTTTATCACGAAATATTATTTCGAATTATTTACCCACCTTCATTACGATCCTAAACGTCATTAATTAATTCTGAAGGTTGAAAAGAATGTTAATATGAAGTATTTGAGCAAAACGCTCCCGATAAATCAGAAATAAACTATTCCACGATGATGTCAAACTTGATAAATATTACCAGATAAAAAATCAGCGTCGGAATCATTAAAGGTAAATTAACTACTGCACTGTAAGTTCCATCAGAAACAAATTGTAATTGAAGAATGGACAACAAAACGTAAAACGGGCCTCATTGAATCTCTCATCAATGAACTTCAAATTATGAGAATAACAAGTCATTTTCACGGTTCGATGCGCTTGTCGTTCTTATGGCCCAGGGGGCGTCTCTTTTTGAGGATGTTCGAAGATAAAAAAATAACCTCATAAAAACTAAGTTTTTATTATACTCCCTTTATTTTCATATGCATTACGTCACATTTTAATGTCTCATATTCTCAGTGCATTTTATTATATTTTTTCATTGTTTTATGGCATCTTTGCCATTAAACACTGTATTATCACATTGCTAATAAATTTAACTTGTGAAAGGCAATCATTCTATCTTCACTGATATGTCAAATTATTCAGACATTCGACAACCATTAAGAACATTAGTAATTCGATATGATATTTATATTCATTGTTGAACATTCAATAGCGATAATCACAGTTGCCGGCTCACCACGGTCCATCTCCCTCAACGTCCTAGGGCTAAGTGCTTGCTTTGATTGCCGTCATTAATGAATAACTAGCGAGTAAAATATTGCAAAAGAAAGTTTATAGGGTAATGCGATGATGAAAAAAAAATTCTAAAGATGTAAGAGAAAACGGCTATGAAAAAAAGAAGAAAAATAATTTTACCAGCAAGGAATCGAACACCACACCTTCACTCCACAGTCCACTACCATACCACTTACTTAAGCATATAACCCCATACATAAGCAGATAACGGGCGTTAAATGCTCTTTCATTTTCATACAAATAAATTTTAATTAATTAAGTCAGTGTGTATTTATGTGTGTGTGTTTGTTAAATTTAATCGTTGGTCACAAGGAGTCTATGGACCAAATTTCAGATCGATTGGATGAGGGGAAATGGGTTTGTTCGTACACAGACAAGCAGACAGACAGCGTGAGCTAATATTAAAGTAGTATAAAGATCACTGAAAGACATCTACTACTGTTCAACATAGAGATCACCCTAACGAATTGAAAATGTTTTACCAAACATAGGGAAACCCATAATCTATATAAAGATAATCACCAGCGCAATTTCCTAAAGTGAAGGATTTCACAGGTTAATAATTCAGAACATATTCTTTGAAACCCATGAGGTGTAATCTTTTACATCGGTTATGGATGGAATGAAAAATATTCAATGGGTACAATACCAAGGTGACGATGATCAATACTGGGATACAGTTATGCAAAGTATACTTCAAGGAAAACTTCCTGTGGTCGGGGAACATATAGGCAGAACTGTCAATGAGTTTAACATTTATTATTTAGACAAAGAAAAGTATGTGAGATTTTTAATATGGAACATTGCTCTCATGGTGCAGAAACCTAGAATCTCATAAATGAAGACGAGAATTGGCTGCAGGCGTTTGAGATGTGTGCGTGAAAAGAATGGAGAAGGTGCAGGGGCCGGAAAGGAAGACGAACGAAGAAGTGCTTGGCATGGTGGAAGAGGAAGGAAATTATAAGAGGAAATTTGGAGAAGGCGGAGTAGGTGGTTGGAATAGGTAATGAGGGGAGAAAGGATGCTGGATGCCGTGATAGAGGGGAGGATGTTGCGTTAAGTGGGGAAAGGGAGGAAATAGAATAAGCTTTATGGAAGCGATGAAGAGAGATAAGACGTACGCCAAGATGAAGAAAGAAATCGTATTAGGAAATAGGGGCCTGTGGCTGTAAAAAAATAGAGGATTTAGGGATTTACCGAGCATTTAATATCTAAGCTCCTCTGCCTAATAAGAGTTAACAAACATATGTTTTAAGGAATTCTACCTTATTTCCAAGCTTGTGTCAATGGTGGTTAGAGGACTCTATTTATGGTAAGCGTAAATATATAGATGTCTGCGATTACCGAATAAATAATGAAAGTAATTAAGTATTTTTTCATTATAAATCGACTGACTACTTCCAATAAAAATTATATTAATAAGGAATGCGTGGTCACCCATTTCTGAAGAACGGCATATTTTTCATGCTGGTAGTATTTCTGTTTTGAGTGTGTTGATGCCATTGTTAAAAAAGGGCATCCGGGAGAGGACTGAAGCCTCGAGTTAATAAATCATCATCATCATAATCATCAACCATCCCAAATTCCGACGATATTATTAATTCAACCACAGGGACCTGTAATAAGTCGGAACACACTACATTTTAAATATGAAAGATATCTCCCTCTTGGCATATCCAGCTAAGGCTGCATGATTTTTTATTGGTACCAGATCTTTCTTAGAAAGAAAGTGTGCCGTACGAAAAAATTTACATGAGAGCCCTTACGCTTTACTTTTACACGCCATGGGCTTAGTACCAACTGAAGCTTCACCGATCAAATCAATCTGGTAGAAGGCAGTAAAATAAAGAGCAGTACCTGTGAGGATAACTCGCTCCTTGAAGTCTCCATAAAAGATGGAAGTTTTTCACAGTGGAAGAGGATGGCTGGGTAGATTAACTGTTATTAAAACTTAATATATCTGTAAATGATTGAAGTACAAGGCCAAAATTAATAGTGATGAAATCTATTTTGTTTATCTGTACAAGAATTAATTAGCTTTTCAAATTGATAGTCCCATAATGAACATAACATGATCGGAAAATAAGATAAATTTTACGCGGGTTCTGCAGCGCAGCGGGTACAACATATAGGAAAGAAGAAAGTTTGCAATTTTTTGAGAAATATTTGATGGGACGGATTGAAATGTTCAACACTGTTATCAAGAGCAGTAGGTAGTAGTCGGCTTTACAATGACGTTAATTATCGAAATCGGTCGCGTTAAATATTTCTCAGAGGAAATCTGAAAAGGGTTCTTTATTTCACCATTCACAATTTTTGCAGTGAATTAATTTACAATCAACTCCCACGGAGATATCTACCCACTCACCAGCAGGAGTGTTTTGGTAATAATTTTAGGGGGCCTCGGGCAAGGAAGAGGCCGCGGTAAGAGGCTAATAAATTATGGGAGCAATAATCGTATTCGCTTAACGTTTGGCGGTTACTTTCCCTCGTCGTCGAAAACAACTTAATGGAGCACTTGCGATGGCTTGATTGTGTTCACGTCTCAGACATCATTTTTCTGCGTTAGACTTGGAAGGCTCTGCTGGAATTTCGATGCTCTCTGCCAACCTTTACGCGAATTTAAAAATCGTCCAAATTTAAATGCTGACAATTTACTTAAATACGATATTATAATTCAAAATGGCTTTCATTTATTTGAACCATTAACCATTCCCATCTGTATGAGAGAGGGTAAACACTAGCAAGCTACTTCCACAAGTTTCTTCTGCAAGAGCTTGCGGTGGATTTCACTCTGACGAAATATTTTTTCACAAGTTAGTGCAGAGCCAGATTGGTTGCTGATTACACTGTCAACTATGTGCTTCTGCAAGCGAGCAGCCGAAACTTTTAAAATTTCTGCTAGCGGACCTGCAGAGATGTTTGAACCTGCGATGTACGTCGAAAGTCACTTGCTGCGAGTAAATTGTGTAATAAACTTCCCAGTGTAAAACCACCTTAAGGAAAGCTTGCCATTTAATCAAAGTAAAGGAATCTACATTATCTATAACACATTATATCTATAAAACTGAAATTCTCTTTGTTTAAACGCTAAACCCATTGACGGATTCGTACATAAAATTGGCAACACGTTCCTAAACATTAACACACACGTTCCCTAGAAGGATTAATATGCTATATAAGAAAATCCTAAGGGCTCCCGAGGTCTCGATACGGACCTCGGGAGTCCTTACCACTTTTTGTGAATTAACTTTTACTTCCCTTATTAGAAAAGCATTGGATTCGGTGAAGGGGCTCTATTTGCTATTTGCTTTTTCTAAAATACATGCACCCATTATGTATGATAAGTACTTTTTAATGCCATAGAAGCTAACTGCGGCACCATTTCTATGGAATTATTGCAGTTTACCTTCATTAATTGCAGTGATTATCTGATAACTCAAAACAGAAGGTGGTAAGATCGCATTTTTTTATTTCTAGTCAATATATCGGGAGTTTTCATTGGAATTTGACGTTGAAACCACCTTGAATGGAGACTTATGCTTGGGCAACTTTAGGCTCACGTTAAACTACTGATATGACAGAATTGCAGTGAGAGTTTTGCTGGAGTACTTTTGACCCCAACCTCTCCAGTTAATGACTGACGCATAGCAAATTCATTATGCCCGTCACATTCGGTATATTCTTTTAACCCTAAGCTACAGTTTAATGTATTTCTTCTTCCCGCTGAAATACAACGAGAACCATCTTCCATTCCTGCGATAAAGCTTTCACTACCACGAATGGAACAATAAATGTACTCGTAGCACAGTAAAACTTAAGTTTTAAGAAAACTTTGGAGAATAAAATATTAACTTTACTTTGCTTCCTCTTGTATAAACTGTAAGAGTATGCTAAACTCTCTCGAATTTATATTCCCAATAACATGCATGGATGTATTTTTACAGCTGAAATTTCAGAATGGTATTTAAACTTCTATATTTAATTTCAACGTTATAGGTTAGGCAAAATAAATACAAAATATGTTGGAAAAAAACATGAAATCAACGTAAAATAATGGCAGTTGTCATAATATCTTTGGTGATACATCGTTCTTGTATCTTTTCTTCAAACAGTTCAAATAAAAAGAGGAAAAGCCATAGCCCTTCTTCTCAGCTAAATAATTACATAGAAAACATTTCGAAGGTGCACGCAAAATAATATCCAACCGTTGGCTCTTTACGCCTCATTAATCGGAGAAATGAAAGGTCCATAGGTACTAGCTGCCACAGTGTATATGCGTGAGCCAGAAGAGCGAGGATTATAGCAGTCGTCAAGTCTTTTTCATGCTAGCAAAATCACAAGAATTTTATTATTTTGAAAATAACAAATGCCCACATATGTTCAAAAACTTTAGCATAATTTACTTTTTCCCAATTCGTAACGTCTCACAGGGACTGAAATATCACTGCCCACTATTTATTTGCCATATTACCCTGTTGATTTGATGCTATTTTAGTTATCTTTCTCAAAAATCTCGTCCACTTCCTTTTTACCACATCTATCTCCGCTGAACAACTGTGCCTGCCATTGGTTTTGACTTGCCTGCCTGTTCCTCCCATTTCCGGTGAATGTTGCGGAATTCCTCCTTTTCCATCATGCGAGCAACTTCTTCACCAGTCGCCCGATATTCCAATTCTTTCCACCTCCATATCCAACATTTTTCTCTTATTCATTCAAACCTTCTTTTAACTGGCGATATCACTCAATCTGAAAGAAAAGGGAAGCCTAAGGTTAATATTGTAGAGCAATACCTTTCTCTGCTGAAATAATTTGGGCATTAATCAGGAAGTTAAAGAATAAGTAATTTCATGTACACAAACATTTTAAAATTACAGCATTTTTTACGCATTTGGAGTATGAAGGGAATTTTCAGACACTATCCTTCGATGAAACTACTGCCATTGCATGTTTTCGTCATCTAATATACATTATATCTTGCAAATCAGTGACATCAATGTACTAATCCACTCGTAATGTTAAACCATATCATTTAAATATTAGTGACGACTTGATACCTCATATCATTTAAGCCTTTTCTAGTACAGCATTTTGGTTTTCTAAGGTGTCTTCATTTATTTTAAGAAAGAAATGAAACATGAACTGTACAGATAATACAAATCTTGGCAGATAGAAAAATAATGTGTTCTAGAGTGGTCTGCACCCCAAAAACTGAATAAAGCCCATTAACTTAATCAAAACTAGAAATGCCAATGGGGTCAACTTAAAATACAAGCAGAGTATACGTTAACTGTAATATGCCATCGAGTAATTTTGACCTTAAAGAAGTTTGATAATCTATAAAAATACTAAAATGGCCAATATAGGTTTAACAAAATTGAGAACTGGGCATTGGTTGTAATTGTAAGCAGAGGTTTTCATTGCATTCACCCCTTAATTTTCCAAGAGCATTTCCATAAATCCATCACAAAATTAAGGCTGAATAGACTGCTATATTCAAGTCTATAAAAAACTTAAGAATTTATAAATATGACGTCATATCATGTGGTGCGTATTTATGGGGGAGGTGAAAAAGGAATTGCATTGCGTAAACGTACACTCATTAACGTGAGCCAAAGTTATTATTTCCTGCAATTCGATTGACTTAGCTAAAACTATGGTGAAGAGCAGGTTGTGTAAAGAAAATTTTGTTGCTTTTGGGCAATGTAAAAACAAAATAAACATGCTATTTCCTTGTCAATGCAATAGTGAATCAGGTCTCAAATTGATTGTTAAGACATTATGACCAGACCACGAACTCTGAGCTCGAAAATGGCTCTTTATTGCACCGGATAAATCTGGAAATTATTAAGAACAGGCATGGATTCCAATGCGGAACAAAAAAAAATAATTAGAATAAAATGTCATGTATAGTATTTATCAAATAATATGAAATATTGGGTATTTGTTTTATTATATTAATAAAACATAAAACTAAAACTACAATACTTTTACTTTTTATAACAATGGTGTCTACAACAATTTGTTTCACTGATACTGCATGCAATAGTTTTCATTTCACATTCAATCATTACCGACTATAAATTAAATGACTATACCCTTGTCAGGAGCACGCGACCGTAGTCTTAAGAAACTAGTTTGATAACCATTTGGCTAAAGCTTCTCGCCGTAAATTGTGGGGAAAAGTTGAGGAATGAAGAGTGCAAAACTTATCGCACAAATTACTAGTGCAGGAATAAGAAAAATCACACAAGAGGATGTATTTCTTTATACAGGTAGTCAAACACGGCATTAAGAAAGCACTATTTATTGAGCTCATCTGGAACTGGAACTAGTTCGTTGCCGAATTACCAGCATTAATTAAAAGGGAGAGGAAAGAGTTAATAGCTATGAGTTAACAGCCCACCAGTTTTCCTCTCTGGAGCAAACCCATTATTCCTAGGAGAGCACGTGTAGGAGAGGCGCGACCAGGCATTCCCAGTACTCCATCTTAAACACGGTATACGGACCGATGGACTTTTCCTTACGGAGATTAATGGCTCTCGGGCTGGAATAAAAGTGATCCGAGTCCGCATACACGACCTCTATTTAGAGGGAGCGGGGTCACTCAATAACCTGCGGCGATCAATTTCAGTCCCTCGGAAACCTCGCAAAATTCACAAAACTTGCCGTCTTCTTCGCACCTCGAGGCACACACATAGCTTATCCACACGTCAAGATGCCATCAACGGAACACGATATCTTCCTCCCGCCCCACTAATAATGAGAGCAAAGACGAGAAAGACTCAGATAAATTGACCGATTAACGGAACGACTGCGGAATTTTCACGGAACGGAATTAAAACCACCCCGTTTCTCGACCTCCCTGGAGTGAGTTACAGGCAAATGAGGCGGCTTCTCGGAAAAATTACCCCTTTCGGTTGGTTCCAACGCAATTTCATCGACCCCTAATCGTCTCTCACTCAACATTAGTTCATTTCTCTCTTTCAGGGTGGTAATGCGATCGACGTTTCCTGCCGTGACGGAGAGGGACGGTGGCGTACGCGAACTTTGGTGATTGTGACGTAGCTGTACCCATTACGAAGGCCGGACGGTAATGTCGCCATCGACGGTCAATGAGCGAACCGAGTCAAAGTCTAACTTTTACATCACGCTAAGTTACCGTCACCCAATCACAGGGGAGCTTTTTTTCAATACCTACAAAATTTCATTTCTAGGTTGTCCATATTACTTTTTACTTTAAAATAAAGCAAATATATAGTTGTGTTAATTGTAAAGTAAAAAACCTTGTACTTTTCCAAAATATTATTATTTTTGCGTTGCGTTTCACCGATTGACGGCATCGTCACGTTAAAATAATTTGGTGATTTATTTTATTTTTGTATCTGACGATGCCATAAATTGGTGAAACGCGTCTTGCAAATAAAAATATTTCAGGAAAGTAAAAAGTATTATACTTTATCATGAATACAATCATAAAAAACCTCTACGCAGTGAAGTCTGTCACAGTAAAGTTTATAACTTACCTCCGTAAAGCATTTTTGTTAGTATTGTTAGATGATTCTTTAAATGTTTAGGAAAATATGAAAATAAACTTCACTTCGCAACCGTCGCAGTCAATTGCCGTCACGTTAGAAAAGGTCGATCGCAATTCCGCCCTAACTCACTAGCCGTTTCGTCTTCTGTCACACTTTCCTTGGCCTCCAACTTCTCTTTCCTTGATTATACACCCTATAAGTTTTTTTTTAACTCGTCTCCTCTTAAAATCTCTCTTCTCTTACACATTTAGTCTTATCTATCCTCAATGGAAGAGCAATATTTATTTTAAAATAAAAATAATAAGTTATCATTCGCTTACCTTGCCGAAACATTCTCATCTTTTAAAGGCGATATATATTGAAAAAATAAAATTAACTAGAGCAGTATCTAATATGTATTTCCATATGCATTTCCAGTTAAACTCATGAATATTTGTCTCTTATTACTTTTTACAGCACCAAGGTATTGGCTGGTGTAAACTACAGGATCATAGGAAACATAAAGTTTGAGATTAGATATATATTATAAAAGGATTTCAACGAATAAATTACGGATTTTTTCTACTATTCACTCCAAGGAATAGGCACTGGGTGATAAAACACTGAAAATTTATTAGTCCCTTTGTGCAAATTCGACTCATTGGAGAGAAGATTCACTCATGTATTGTATCATCATTTAGACTTTCAAGGTTATTTGAACAATATGCATTTATAATATCCTGAAGAGGGGTAGGAGGAATGCCAAACATGTGAAAGGAATAGCTTCTGACATTGATTTGGAAAGCAAGTTCATACCACGATGGAAGCATATTTTCTTAGTCAGTCACCAAAGTTAAGGGCCCTTGAGCCTGGCTCGAATTGAGAAAGGCCGTTCCTCCCATTTTTCACTTTGAACACCACTCCAAACGAATTACAAGTGGCAGACAGTAAGTGCGTAGTGATCTTAGCCGTGGAATCACTTCAAACATTAATACTAATAGTCCAGTCATTGAAGCGAAAAATAGGGTCTTACCTACGAAACATTTTACTATGAACCTATTTACATGAAATTTTGGAATTAGGCTTATCTTACCCTTAACTTCAAAAGTGATATTGACCCGACCTCCGTTCTTTATTTTTAAGGGGTGAAAACCACCCATTAATGGAAAAATTGATATTGAGCCATTTTATCGCTAGAGAACGTATTTAATAATAAGGAGTAAAATCGGAAAGTGTTTTCTAACACAATTATCTCATGCTTAACCCACCCATTTTCAACCCCTTAAAAACTTTAAAACCCCTGCAAACCACCCCTTAATTGAAAAAAATTACAAAAAATAACTTTTGTAAAACTAAAAAAGATTTAAATATAGAGTAAATATTGTTTTACGTTCTCTACCTTAATTATAATATTTTAACCCCCTTTCAACCCTTAAAAACAACCCCTCTATTAAAAATTTCATAAAAAAAGTTCTTTTGATGAACTAAAAAGGATTTAAATGTTGTTCCTTGTTCTCGATAATGACTATCATTTGTTTAAGCTTTTCAACCCTCAAAACTACCCCTAAAATAAAAAATTGAAAATATATGTTTATACAATTAAAAATAATCTAATTATAGAGTAAGAAATCACACTTTTTATTGAATAAAATATGAACTTACAATTTATCTGGAAATTTACAAAATTAAATTAGTTTTAAATTAAAAAATTCTGCAACAAAAGCATTACAATACATAAAAAAACTATTATTCATGACTCAATATCGGAGTTGCTGTCGTAATCAAGATCTTCTTCTGGGTCAATTGGAAGGCTATTCTGGCAGTTATCTCCACTACATGTTCCGCAAGTTACATTGCAAAACAGCCCGACTCTTCGGCATCCGCAAGTGGACGTTTAGTTTTTGGACCATAACTCCTTCAATTTTAAAGCTATCACAATTTACAAAAACCATTTTAAAGGTATATATAAGAGCTACAACTTTTTTCATTATGACATTTAGTATAAAACCCTTAATTTTGAAACGGTGAAGGGTCAAAGGGCTCGAGAGAGACTGTGATTGCGCTACCACCCGCTCTTTAAACAGTCATATCTCCGTCAATTTTGGTCTGACAGAAAAAAAAACCAAACTTTTTTTCAAAAAAAGACCTACATTTTTTATCATTTCAGTTTTGTACGTATCTTTCATTGTTTTTTAAATATTATGAAAAAAAGGTGTTTTATTTTAATGTAAAAATTTTGTTTTTCTTAAAATCGTGATTTTTTTGAAAATTATGCAATTCCAAAGTAGCCAAACCACTGGAATCCAATAGACTCTTCATATTAAAGTTATTTCTAGACGGAATACGATTAATTTTAATCTTGGTGGAAATGGCACTTATGAAACACGTCGATTTAAAAAAAAATATTAGATGTTCCTTTTTTTTTCATTACAACTCACTCACTTTACGTGCAAAAGACTTTTAACACTCTTCATTTTAAATATTATTTTAAGCACTATATAAAAGTTTCCCATTGTCATATCGATAAAACATATTCGTTGTCCGCTAGATGGCATTGAAGACATCGATTACATTTCAGACAAAAAAAAACTGTTTTTATCTTCAATATCTCGCAAAATATTGCATTTAAAACACTTTATAAAAAATCAATTCGTTCATTTTCTTACCTGCTACAATTTTGTTTATTATGAAATTATCGTTAAAACGCATATTTATTTAGATATTTGCAAAAAACCGTTGAAGAACGTGGGAAAATTCTGAGTTTTCATTCGCCAATAACTCGAAAAGTATTGAGTTTTTGAAAAAACTTTATAGAACACTTTTTGCTTAGAATTAAATCTTCTATCGATCTCCGAGGTTATTTTGACCAAAAAAATTTCCACTAACGAGAAGGGGTGGAAACCACCCCCAGGGTATGAACGGAGGTCGGGTCAATATCACTTTTGAAGTTAAGGGTAAGATAAGCCTAACTCCAAAATTTCATGTAAATCGGTTCATAGTGAAATATTTCTGAGGTGAAAAGCTTCAATGACTGGACTATAAGTAATACTGGTTTGAAATACGGCTTTCATAAATAGATTTGAAGGCCATCTAAATACGTATATGATTCTAATTGTAAGTAGAGAGCTATATACAGCTTTCAGGAGAAAAATTTGGATTTTTATTTTCAATTAGGATTTATAAATTCAACACAAAAAAACCCTCCCTGTTAGAAAAATAGATCAACACTTGAATGTAGAGAATATAGTTCTACATCAGCAGGGGATCCTTTAGCGGAAGAGAGTCTCATTCTGCTTGTGTTTCAGTGGAATAAAGAGTATTTCTCTCAGCCCATTGTTCCATTTAAGAGGACCTACCTTTGCGTTCACTCAGGGACATAGAATCAACATATCAACTTATTTTTTTTCAATTTCCTCTTTCCCATCCCTACTCCTCTAACACTCCTCGATTAATCGTTCGTTATGCGTCATTCCCCGAATGGTAACCCCTTCCGCAACCCTTTTCGTCGAAAACTATACGCCCACCCTTACGCGGATTCAATCCTACAAGTGTAGAAAGCAGCACACACACAGGCGAAATCCGGCCGTTTTCATTTCCTGCTCGTGATACAATGAAAACTGGTTAAACTCCCGGGATGAATGGAACACACGGGGGTGGGTGGGGAGAGGGAGGAGAGGGGGATAATAAGAGGGGGAGGGTCTCGCGGCGACCTGTGATTCCCCCCTCTCTCGTGAAAATCGCGGCCCCGGTTCCTTCATAACAGTCGCTCAATAAGGCCCGAGTGAAAAGTCCAATGAGTAAACGATCGCGGTTAATTAAAGGGCGAAATTCAAGCCAGGTAATTTGGGTAGGTCCAAGCCCAATGATAAGTCTCTTCTGTCAAGAGAAACTCGAGCCAGTAATTGGCACAACATCCAAAGACTTACAACCGTGAGGACTATTGAACACTGCCAACTAATCTCAGAGGTGTTTAAGGAGGTTGGAGTGATTTTTGACAATGCACAGATTTTGTGTACCTTTGCATGTGATCTCTTATTAGTGGTATCTAAAGATATAATTTAAAATAATTTCATTTTACCAAATTTTTTTATTTTGGCAATTAAATGCTATTTTAACACGTAACTTTGAGACATGAGCTGTATTTGGTAGTATTTAATTTGAAATACGTACAGAGTTTCTTCTAAACGCGAAAAAAACATTTAATATTATTAAAATACTCGCCAATAAATATTAAGGTGTCACATCTAGTCAAAAATCCAGAAAAAAAACATTTTAATGTAATTTTCGCTTATTTTTGAATAAAGTGCCGAATACTGAAGTAGTAAGGTGTTTTAACATTGGAAAAAATGTAAAATATAATTCGAGTATCATTTCCATACTGTATGCATGGTGAGTTCCGCCGCATGAACATGTGTACTTAAATAAAATGTGGTCCCATGTATTTTTTCGACTTATTTTCGAAAAATTATTAAATTGTGCACACAATAGCCCATCCATCCTGAGTTTCTTTCTAAGCTTCAACCAAAGAGAGAATATTCTCAAGTGTCCCATCGTTCCAGTGCGCAACGGGAGCTGCATTAGGGTGATCACAATATTGACAATTATCAAAATGTTGAGCGACTTAATCGGTTCTTGGTTCCAATCCAGTAAAAAAGAATTTCCTGGTATAAAATACATATTTGCCTAACTTCCAGGGGAATGGCTGTCACGTGGGTGGATGTTTTACTGTCTTTCCTTCCTTCCAGTTCTCTCAAGTGTTAGCTCAGAAGAAAAAAAGTGGCAATCACTGGAAGGTAGCTCATGAAAAATTTGCAGCACATTCGTGGTACTTTTATACAGTTCTTGTGGGGCTCGCATTTTTTATCCAAATGTTACATTACATGAAAAACAAGAAATTGTGGAAAAAAATAACGAGAGAAAAGGACAAAAAAGTGGCCAAGCAAAGAAGTATTTCTTCTCTAGTGCAAAAGTGGCTTTGTGAATTCAAATACCAGCACATTCTTCGATTCCCTTGGTATTCACAAATCATTTTAAATGCAGAATCCAGATTTGTGGCTGAAGCATGAAAATTATCGGGCAGGACTGCAAATAGTTCAGAACATTAGAGTTGTAAATAACACGGCTGAAAGAGGGATTGCTTTGATAACGAAGTTCCTTACGGGTAATAACCTAACCAATGATTAACAGCAAAGGAAATATTTGTTAGCAGTTGCTGCTGAGCATAGGAAAAGATGTGATAAAAATTCTGTAGAAAATTCAGAGTGACATTTGATTTGTATGATCATCGTTAACAAAAATAAAAATATAATGTTTTTCAATATGTTATAATGTTTTATCTTATATTTAATAGGGAGCTTGAACGGGTTGATCATATAAAGGACCTTGGTGTGATTTTTTAGAGTAAGTTTGTTTTCAATATACACATTAGCACTGCGACTTCTAAAGCACTTAAAGTACTGGGATTCTTAAAAAGATCCACCAAAGAATTTACTAATATTGAGTCTATTATAAGTCTGTATAAATCGTTGGATTTACCAAATTTACTATATGGTGCTATTATTTGGTCACCTCATTATGATGTTTACATCAAGAAGCTGGAATCGGTCCAGCATAAATTTATAAGGTACTTAGCGTTTAAACAGGGTTCTCCTATGGGCTTCACCTACAACTACACTGAGTTGGCTCGATCATTTAGTTTGGGTTCTATTAAATCTCTGCACATAAGGGATTATCTTTGTTTTGTTAAAAGAGTTAAGTTAGGTTTAATTTCTTGTTCGGATGTAGTAGATCTCTTTAGATCAAGAGAACTACCATATCCTTTTCGAGCATCTCGTGAGCTTGTGGAGGTGAGCTCCACTAGAAATTATGTGCATTATGCTGCCGTTAATAGATTAAGACGTAAGTGGAATATGTTACCAACTGAACTCAGGCAATCTGATACGCTCTTCAGCTTTAAGAGAAATATTGCTAATCTCATTATGAGATATCACTAAGTTTTCTCACACAATGACTAATATGTTAAATTATTGTAATTTATCGGTTTATATTTAACTCTTTATACTATTCTGTAAAAAATTATTGTAACAAAAGGGCTTTGCCCGTTGATATTTTCAATAAATAAATAAATAAATAAATAAATGTGATGATTTTTACTGCCGTTCTCATGCTCCCAATGTACAGCATCCGTACCCATGCCAAAGAACACCAAAAAGTCGCTATACCCCACATAGGACGAAGATGTAATTGGTGTCATACCACTGCTGGAACACTGTGGAACCATCTCCCGTATGAAAAACTCACCCACGGGACGGCTATTCTCCTGGAAGTTAGGCAAATATGTTATTTTTACCAGGAAAATCACTATTTTCCATAATTTGAAGCCATTGCGCGACCCCTATACTTTGTCTGAGGGAGCCCAATTTTTTTCCTCTTTCTTTTTTATCAGATTGGAACCAAGAACCGACTAAGCCAGTCAAAATTTCGAAAATTGCCAATTTTGTAATTGTCCTAGAGCTGCATGGCTTCTGATTTAATTCACCAATAGAATCTCATGTGATGCGTAGGAGACGGCTAGGTGTGGAGGTCAATAAATACTTAACTAAAAAAACTGAAATTTCTCGAGAGTTACTGTGCTTGTCCTATGGAGATTGGAGTGGAATGGAGTTCCATGGTTTGACATCGAGCGGAGGGATACCGATCCGATCTTCATTTATTGTGTTCGTCGAAATTGTGAAGGACTATTTATGCCAGTTCTTGTATATATGACTTTACCATATCACCAGAGCAGACATGATTCAATATTTTCTGAAAATACGTAAGTTTTCTTGAAATGGCTGAGTTCAATATTCATTAAACTCAATGCAACGAGACCAAGATTCCTCTAATACGCCGGGCAGATTAAAGTGAGTGGTACCAAATAGTATTTATTTCTAGTATATATTACGAAACAGCTTTTCACCTTGAAACAGCTTACAAAACAGTGAAAAATTTCTTTAGAAATAGAAAGATAACATGCAGTACCCTACTAAAAGAAAATAACACAATGGCCTATGAACAGGAAGAAATCTTTGAAGTAAGGAAATTATATTTGGAAAAACTTTATGGAGAAGAGAAAGAAGCAGTAGAAAATGACATTATTGAAGACGAAGCCACTGTAAATCACCATGAAATAGGCGACAGAAATATGCGTGAGGAATTCGATCAAGCAATTAAAGTCATTAAACACAAGAAGGCCTCTGACATTGACACACTTCCTGCAGAACTTATTCAAGCATCTGGGGATGAGGTGAAAAACATTTTATACCAGCTGGTGGGTACCATGTATGATACAGGGAAACTACCTGAAGATTTTAAAAAGTGTGTCATTGTACCAATACCCAAAATAACTTCAGCAAAATGTTGTCAACAGTATCGCACACTTAGTCCTATCTCCGACGCCTCTAAAATATTAACAAAAATAATACAGAAAAGAATAGAAGGAATGATTGAGGACATACTCACTGAAGACCAATTCGGCTTCAGGAAGGGAAGAAGCTCTATAGAGACGATCTTAGCATTAAGATTAATCATGAAAAGAGACCTCGAAAGAACCAGGACACCTTTATTGCTTTCCTAGATTTTGAGAAAGCTTTTGATCGTGTGAGGTGGCAGCAGCTATTTCAGGTTTTGAGGGAGATAGGAATAAAGTACCGAGACCGTAGAATAATATGGCAGATATACAAAGAGGAGGTAGCTGTTATAAGATGCGGTGCACACCAGAGAGAAGTTAAGATAAGAAAGGGGGTGAGGCAAGGCTGCTCCCTGTCTCCGCTGCTGTTTAATGCATACATACAGAGCGCTATGGATGAAGCACGAGAAAGGTGGGGAGAAAGTGGTGGAATAAGTGTTCAAGGCAGACAGATTGATATGCTACGATTTTCTGATGACGTAGCTGTATTAGCAGATAGTAAAGAAATCTTATCAAACATGCTGAGGGAGTAGGAGGCAGTCAGTAAAAGATTAAATGTGAAAATCAACGGAGAAAAAACAAAGATCCTTGTCATGAGCATGACGGGAGCGGACGCAGAAGTCATGCTTAATGGTCAAAGACTCAATGCAGCACAGGAGTTCCAATACCTTGGAAGCAAAATCACATCAGACGGAGGTAGTGCCACAGATCTCATCAGCAGGATTAATCAGGTCAATTAAGCTTTTAATAAGAAGAAAGGGCTCTTAACTTCCAACAACATTAATTTGCGTTTAAGAAAACTCCTACTCAAGACATTTGTGTGGAGTGTTTTGCTTTATGGAAGTGAAACATGGACACTTGGTACGAATGGAAGTAAGAGAATAGAGGCCTTCGAGATGTGGTGCTACAACAACGCTACCGGAGAATCCTTAAAATATCTTGGATGGAGAGGGTGTCTTATGAAACGGTACTACGGAGAGCTGATGAGGTGCCATATCAGTGCAACACAATGAGAAAGAGACGAGACACCTGGATAGGCCACATTATAAGACATGATAGACTATTAGGAACCATTGTTGAGGGCTCAGTTCAGGGTAAAAATGCGAGAGGTAGGCCCACAAAGGTACATGTCAAACAGATTGTAGAGGATATGGGCTGCCATTCTTACTTGGAGTTGAAGAGTTTGGCTCAAGATGTGGCGGAATGGAGACGGAAAACGACTGCTACAAACCAATCTACGGATTACTGACCAGAGAAGAAGAAAGAAGATATTACGATTCTAACACTTCCCGACTCTCTATGAAAGTTTTACGTTATTTAAAATGGTGAAATCATGTCGTAGAGAAAGGAAATATGTTTTTAGGTAAGAAGGTAAGACCACAGTAAGACCAAGGAAATGTTAACTGCTCCATACACCTGAGCAAATTCGATGTGGCTAGAATCATCTTCCTAAATTCAACCTAGGGTGTTTGGTATTTACATACAATTTATGCGATAAGAGTACGTTTAGTCACATCACTGGTTAGCCGTGAGAATACATCGTTTAGTTAATGATAGTTATATACGAATCGGGCGACTCTGTTTGATGAACAATTAAGCATGTTGTCCTCGCCCACAAAGTAGGATTATTACTCATTAGTGAAGCTATAGGAAAATGAAAATGCGGTAATAAATCAGGGAAAAGACAAATGGTGTGTGGTACAGCATTACTGTGCAGTTTTCACACATTTAATAGTCTCTTAAATGTTTTAAATGCACTTTAAAGAGAAAGCAAACTGTAATATTTATGTTTACGAACCCAAGCATTTTTTGGTGTTATTATTGTAGAAGTAGAATAAATAACGTAAAACTGTTTCCCCTCCTATATTTCCGCTTTTCTTTACCTTAAAAAACTAACAACATTTGTGTTACTTGCTGTTAGGAGACTTATCTTCTGGCATAATCCCTTCTTCCATTTTGTCTATTCTACTCAATTTGTCTTCAGATGCGAGGTAGTTAATATTGGTTATTTTAGGAAGAAAAAACTCGAAATCACAATCAAGTATTTATTATTAGGATGGAGTTTAGCCTAAAGGTCATAATTCCTTCGCATTCTTAGTTTAGCCATGCCGTAAACCTTGAAGAATATTCTAAAAACAATTTAGAATAAATATGATATATTCTTTTCTAATACACACTTTAAATAGATAGACTCATTATAATTACAAACACTTTCAGCCTTTTGTACGCTCAACGCTTCACCTTTAAAATTAAACAAATTCCTCGCAGAGTACTTCTCATATTTAAGACCTCGTAAGGTATGAAATCCGATTTTTAATTTAACTCTGTAATTACGAAAGAGTAATTCTTAGAAAATTGACTGATGTTAATCATCTTTTCTTACCTACTGTATCTCACCCCTCTTCTTAAGTTAAATTACATTCTTATCAAAGGTCGGAGTAATTAATTACCTGCGGAAGTTGGAAAAGGCTCATCTTTTGCGGTATACTTTGACGAGCTAAACAAAGGGGTTTAAACATTTTTCCGAACGAATAAATTCGAAATTGGGTTAAATTTTAAGTTTTACGCCAAGCTTCTTTTTTTGATTCCCCATATCTTTGCTATACACGCCAGTGGCCTCAAAGTAGGCATTAAAAAAATTTAAACCTCTTTATACTACGGCTTCTGCTAGTTTGAAGAATTAATATTGAAAACGCATATAAAAAAGGTTAATGGTTTGCATAAAAATGAAACTTAAGCTGGTAATCACATGTTTGTGTTTATTAAGCTTTCATATTCCTAGTGGTATAGAGGCAGTAGATCGCTAGATCGTAGATCAATAACTCTTAACTCTATTAACTTTCCTCTTTTGAATGGCACATGACCCGTTTGGATGTATCTTTCTGTCAAAATTTCATGGTTAATAAGAATCAGTTGGTAAATACAGTTTTGCTGCATCAGTGATAGCCATAGGTACGCAATTTAGACATAATGACCGCGGATTACGTCCGTCAAACCTTATTAGGACTAAAATTTGTCTGAGTTGTATGGGTGACTAGCTCCTATTTTTTTCTGTTGAGGAAGATAAAATATTACATATAGTATATTTACTACTATACAGGATTCATTTGATTCTTTCCGAATGGCGAAAGTGTGGACTTCAAAAAACGGCCTATTTTACGGTTACGAACTCATTTTCAGGCATTAAATACGTTTTTTTCCTAATTTTATGAACAATTCCAGAAAAACACTTTACTTGGCCGATTTCAACGATACAGGCACCAGGCCCCTATACCACCATCCGTACATAATTATTAGACGTTTTGCATTAAAACTACTTCCTTCTCCATTTCGTTAAATTTTAATCTAGGATACGATCTGAGTTGGCTCATTTCAGCGGAGAAATAGAAATAGGTAATTTGATGCGAGGCTTAAGGAGGCTTAAATACCAGCTTGAGGAGATAGGTTAATCTAAATAGCCAAGTGAGTTGAAGACGCTCCCTAAACTGGCTGCGCAGGGATTCCATGAAAATCTTTAATCCCTTAGCCAAGGCCATACCGCATTAACCGCCGGAGAGTAACAACCAGAGAATAAGCACCACGATGACATCCACTTTTTCGCCTCGTTATGAAGAAAAATATATCACATTTCCAATGATAACAAAATATCAGCCAATTTACCTTATTATTTTTGAGACAACCGCAAAAAAAACATAAAAAAATAAATAATTTCACTAACAGTATGCAGTTTCTTTGTTTTCTCAACTACTTAAAAATAAATTAAATACTCACCTCATTAATTTTTACAAAGTCGAAAATATAATATTCGGTTGAGAACGTATATTCAGTGTAAGGCACGAAGAAAATGAGTCAAGTTAAAAACATTTATATGCATATTTTGTTTATAACTGAGAATCTCAGTAATTTGAAACAATTTTTTTAGCATAATTCAACGTACGATATATATTAATGCTTCTTACAGTTGATTTAATTTAAAAATATTATGATTATGGTCTGATTATGGTCTCTATTATGACTAGGAAAACATCTAGCTCAAACTACCTCAATCGACTCACACGTTTTAATCGTCCATTCTTTCTCCATGTTAGCTAAACTTGATCTCTGGAGAGATGGGAGGAGGATTGATTGGAGACATTCAAGATATTGGCGTGGAGAAGTTGAAGAAAGAACAGAGGACAGATAGGAAGACGAACGAAGAAATTCTTGTCATGGCCGAGAAGAAAGGATGTTCCTCGAGGAAGCAAGAGAGAGGCAAAGCATTTGGACAAATAAAACAATGAAGAGAAATAGGATGGGACCTGAATGCATAGTATGAAATTGAATGAAAGCTGTGGAGTGAAAATGATGGACATTTTGCAATAAATGAGGAGAGGTAGGAATTGGGCCGAGCTGAACAGACAGACCTCAGGAGTAGGTAAAGCAAACCTAGCAAGGGAACTAGGAGAGTGACAAAAATTCCGCCTTAGCCCACCCAGAAAGGTACCATTGCAGCAAATAGATAATTCCACTGTCAGGGCTCAAAGAAATGCCTATTGATAGTTATGAACGGGAAAACCCCAGCTTTTTATCATGGGTTTTGTGAGTGAATATTCATTAAATTTCGTCATGAATCTCATTTTCCATGGAAGGCTTGCGTCATCTGTCTAGGCCTAAGAAAATGTAGTTTTAATTCGAATTACTTTCAATTCCACCATTTAAATTAAAGTCTGAACGTATCCATTTTGGGCTACGGGCATAGATTTCAACACCTAATTAAGATATATCTAATGCACTACTTAAAGAACGTTTTATCGAGTGGTGAGCTCGCAAATAATTTTTAATTAATTTTGTTTAAATCAAAATTCTCTATATTATTCAAACTTTTGTATTTAAACAATTATCCTCTCTCTAACATATTCCGAAATCGTTTAAAAACCACATGTTTAATTTTTGTGAGAAAATTGACCACTTCTTTCGCAGATTTGATTCTCTGGCTTTCCATTATGTATTGGAAGTCCTGTTGAATTTTTTTTCCGATTTGAAATACTCAGAAAAACGGAAAATCCCCTTCGCTCTTTCGCCTATGTTTTTCGCACGAAGTTCACGGCATTCTCACATGATAAAAGTCAAAAGCGATATCATTACATTGTGTTGAATTCTTCTATTCGATAAGGTTTTTGTGAAATTTTTCCGACTCCAAAATGGAAAAGTGCTGAACTAGAGTAGTATAGGTATGGCATCGGTGGGATAGAATTCGCCGGAAGGCATGAATGCAAAAGAGGTTTTCTGGGATGGCTCGGAGTGCGCAAGCTAGATTTTACAAAATTAGAAGCATTCGGGGAATCCTTCTCTCTCCCTCGCATTCCGCATTCTAGACCAGTCGTCATGCCACGCCCGCGGGCTCATGTTTCAACACGTGTGGGGTGCCATCCATTGTAGCGTGGTGGACATGAATGAATTCAGGGTGGAGAAGACTATAAGGAGAAAAAAGAGTGGGACAGACATTTGACGTCAATGCGGTCCACGCATTAGAAGTTCCTTTATTTCCCACTTCAAAAGTGAGCGCTCACTCGTGTTGTTCACATTTCATCCCTACGCGTCCTCGCCATGATGTTTTCGGCCGCCACGAGCAGGCATTTTTTATCTCGTTCCTCGTTTTTTTTTCTATTCTTATAAGTGGTGTTGCGTGAAACGCAGGCATTTGACGTACTCGTCCCAATGAGACTTTTTTGCGTGTTTGTGAGACGCCTGGGAAACTCGCAATAGTTTCAATGCAGCGGGTGGAATATTTTTTCTTCGATTCCACGGCTGCACCTCTCGTTTGCTGTGTTTGATTTTTTAGTGTCATCATTTGACTCCAACGATGACTTTTCTATGATTATCTCACGAAAATGCGTGGTTGTGTGCAATAAATGGACGTATCTCGAGCGCTTTGAATCGGCGTTCATAATGATGAAACGTGCTGGTATGCGTGGGAATAGCAATAAAGATGAGTATTTTTTTGGTTTCCTGAGAGCTGTGAGCGACTATGTAGTACCTGACACTAACACTAATAGCACCTGTGAGGTTCTTTTTTTGGTTGAGTAAATATTAAAATGATGCTGCAATTGATTCAGTGAACGCAAAGTGAAATATTCCTATTGATTGCTGTAATTATTGGGGGGTCATATTGACATGCACGTAATTTTTCTTCTCAGAAATTTTGTAGTTTTGTTTAGGACAGGACGCTAAAATTTAAAAACCTTGGATACCAATTTATTACTTCTGCTGATTGGTGTGTGATACCAGAATATGTTTTCTCATATTCTGATAGCAAGAGCGTGAATTTACTACATTTCCTTCAAATGAAGTATTGGCGACCGTAAGGTTGTTCAGAGCTTCAAAGATCCTCCTCTCTCCTCCTCTCTCTTCTCTAGCATCCTCTCTCTTAGCATCCTCTCCCTTAGCATCCTCTCTCTTAGCATCCTCTCTCTTAGCATCCTCTCTCCAATAGGGGCTAACTAAAAACTACGCATAATTGAGTTCCTCTCCTGAGTTATACGGTAAGCAAGGAAATGCATCAAATTGAATTTCCCACGCCAATATTTATCGTGGAGAATATTTTTATCCTCACCCTAGTAACGATGTTCATAACTCACCACTTCACACCTAATCCTATCCTACTTAATATTATAAATGTGAAAGTTTGTATGTTTGTTATTCAATCACGCAAAAACTACTGTACCGATTGAGCTGAAATTTGGCATGTAGATAGAAAATATATCTGTGGATAATATAGACTATATTAAAAGCCCTAAGGGTCCCCTAAGGCCCCCCAAAGGCCCCTCTGGTGATTCATGCTAATCATTGGGTTCGGTGCAGTGGGTTTATTTTTTTGCTTTTTAAAAGTACTTTCACTCATGTTAGAGGGCTGGAATTATTTTGATAGGATGGCAGAATAAATGAAGTTTCTAATTCTTTCAACCGATTTTCTATTATCGTATTCGTGTGCAAGTCATGTCTTTCACTGAAAAATCTCACATTTTCACTGAAATCAATAATATCATATTTCCTTGGCAACCAAATATTTGATCTTCAAAAGATATTTACGCCACTAGCATGTAAATAACATGTTTTCCTGCAGCCCCATGATATCACGTAGAAAGTATATCTGTATCAAAAGGGCCCAGAGTCCCAAGGGCCTCATGATGGCTTGCTTAGGTGGTCAATCGATAAATTCAATGCATATCATATTTATATGCTTATCTCATGGATGCTTACAATGCAAATATACGTATGTACACAAGGGAAGCGATTGAGGTTATTTACTCAGAAGACGACTCAAAGAAGACCTTCAGTCAGTATTCTTCAGGTTTTGTGGCTTTTGTGTATAATAAATTCAGTGTTTTTCACACCCGTTGAGTGTCAACGGGTACCTTTAGCTAGTTATCAATATATTCCATCATAGATTTCCGCGACGTTCAGATGAATGCTACTCCATTTCCGGGTTTCCACCACGTAGGTTGTTTTTTTCAGACTGAAAAAGCAACCTACGCGGTGGAAACCCGAAAAATGGAGAAGCATTAATCATCAATATGTTCATTTACACCAAAAATAACACGCAATGTTGCTTTCCTTGTCGCTAAAAAGGAGGAGCACAATGACAGAGGAACATTCCAAAAACCATAGGGGAGATAAAGCTACAAAAAGAGATAAAAGTAAGCTAAAAGTCATTCATATGAAACGCATGGCTCAAAAATGTTTAATAATGAACGTAGATATTACTGGGAATAAACTATAAGGACCGCAATCGGTAGTTTTCACAGGGGCGTTGTTGCGAAGATAGTGCAGCTTAATAAATTGTTCAATTAAAGCTAAACGATTTTAGGTAATGGGGTGTAATTTTATAAGAATTTTCTTCAGAGACTTTAGCTACACAGTTTATGCAGGAAAATGTGCCCAATATTATAATTTCGTTAAAATGAATCATTTAATACACTGCATTCTTTGAGGTGCTCAAAAATTGGGCAGTTTATCGTTCTTAACATAATGTTGTATAACAAAATCAGTGCTTGGTAAAAGTGTATATTTTCAATCATGCAGAAAATAATATAATTTAATTTGATCTACAAGTGGGTGAAATGTATTTTCCATTTTTTGAGATATTATGCTTAAAACTCGGGCAAAACAATTTAAAAATGATAAAATGGCAGCATATTTTTGGGGGTACCATTAAAGCCATGATGACCTTAGCCAAATTTTCAATCCTACTTTTCCTAAACATTATTGAGCGTAATGTTGCTATGACGCATTCGCTAGTATCCAAACCCGTTCAGCAAGTCGACTCGCTACCTTGAGTTTTCGCTAGTCTAGGTGCTTGGGGATCAATATTTGGATAGGCTTCCGCTGTCTTAGGAAAAGAGAAAGTTTGCTTAAGCCACCCACGCTACAAGCAAGATTTATCCCCAGGAAGTGCATAATTCGCCCTCGGCTAATATCTGAGAAAACTGTTTGATGGCAATTAGTATTCTCCAAATACTTAGATAACACCTCCTCGTACACCATTTTCCTTTAAGGTTGGTCCTAACATTTCGCTCAGATATACGATGTGCATAATTCATCATTATTTCAACTGGTTGTAAAGATGGCGAACTCCAAATACATTTCCTTCTCAAGCCAGCCCCGGTGGCGGTGGGGTGAAGTCCTCGCCTGATAATCCGAGGGTGGTGGGTTCGAGTCCCGCCAGGGTCGGTTTTACGCATGCCGCATGTCGCATGCATGGATGTCTCTGTCAAATTCTGGTTCTTCGGCTCCTGAGAAACCTGTTGAAAAGCCAACGGCTTATCGGGATCGCAGGGGCATACGGAACACCAGAATCGCCTGAGAGCAAAAAACAATTCTCTAGCAGAGGTATAGTCGAAGCTCATACGCGCAGAATAACCACTCATTGGTCGCGTTACGTCAATAATTTACTGAGTTACCTAATTTACAGAATATTGGCACGCGCAATCGTAGTCCAATTATTTGAGTTCTCATGAATTATTCTTGAAAGAATTTACGAAAACATTTGCCGTGAGACACCGGATTTTCGTTGTTATTGAAGAATATCAACTCCCTCATGCCTTTATATTATACTATACTTTAGTTTTCAAATTTTATCTACTATTACATTCAAAATTACAGCATTTTTGCCACACAATTTTCTCTTTCTAAATTTTCTGATTTTCTCCATCATCTCCTGTCTTCCCCAGCCATATCACGCCATCTTTGTTTGTCTCCCTCTACGGCCAACTTAGTTTCCCAAAAACCTTCTCCGAAGCCACTGCTCAAAAGCCTCCACTCTCATCCTCTTTCCTCAAAAAGCCCCAGTTAATGAACCATTCAGCACGAAGATCCAGTTCAAAGTGTTCCTTAATCTTTTCTTTGCGTCCTCACAAAGAGAGCTCCGGTCACTCACTCCATTCCCATTATATTTGGTTTCTTTGTGGACGCAACTCTTATCCAGATGCCTTGACTGCATTCCCCACTTCTTTCAGAATTCGGAAAAATGACCCGCCAAGCCCTCTTCCCATTATTTTGTGAAGGTATCATTATTTGGTTCTCCATCCGTAGAAGGTGGTTTCACCGTAAAATGACTTCAGTATCATTTAACTAATTTTCTATATACTTGTAAAAGAAGATAGGACTGTTAAAAGAAGATACAACTACCAACAAGGATACTACAAGAAAGCATTCATGTATAGCGTGGATCGGAAACTTGGGGCATTGGAAAAGCAGACAAAAAAATTAGAAGCATTTGAAACTTGGTGTTGGAGGAGATTGCTGAAGATCAAGTGGACGGATGAAGAAGTTTTCAGATGAGTAGAAGACCATATGGAACACTATACAAAAAAGAAGAATAAGATGCATTGGGCACACCCTGAGGTACAATGGGTTTTTGGAAATATAACTGGAGAAAAAGTAGAGGTATATATCCTAAGAATAAGGCCCAGGGATCAGTACATAGACCAAGTGAAGGAAAAAATACATACGAAGAACTGCCAGGGAGAAAGGGTACCAGCATTGGATAGGGAAGAATGGATGGATGCAGTAAACCATTATCAGTATTGGACGACCAATGAAGACTGGTAAAAGGAAAATGATTCTTTTATTTTATATGAGCAACAAAATCATATCTTTCCATGCCATTTTATTCTAAAAAAATTGAAATCACATGGAGTTGATTGTGAGAAAGAGTGAAACGCGTAGGAAATAAGGATTTTTCTCTCTATTACGGATGCCATTTTCTTGGAAAACTGCGTTAAAATTTGAATAATCAAAGGAAATTCAATAAAAATAAAATATAGACTCCTTACTTTATTATTTTTTTAGTTATAAGCAAATGACTGAAATAATTTGTCTGAAAGTGGTAATTCAATAGAAGTGGCGCTATAGTCGGCTCCTGTGGCTGGAATAAGTGTGTTCATCGAAAATGTATGCGTCACAAACCTACATAATTAGTACAATAACTTTTTCCTTCAATTACTAAAGCATTTCACAAATTAAAACAATATTTTTAAATAAGAAATACAAAAAGGTCGATTAGAAGAATTTTTGATTGAAATATGACTAAAAACTTTTGGATGGTTACCTATTTAAATCCCTTTCAACACAAGGAATCCAAAAGGAGTAATCATTTACACGTAATTGGAATATTTCAAAGGAAACCTTTCAATTTCTCATCATTATTCTAAAGGAAATGAGCTGATTTAGCATTTTGATAAATTTAAATATAAAAAAATTTCAAACAACTCACATTTCATACTTCATGGTAGAAATCCATGAGGGACATTAACAAACATTCCATTGTAATCCATTGCCATTCTATTTCCTGGGAGAATTCGCATCATATCAGCAGTTTCTATATGACAGTGGAACCACCTTAAGAGGGTAAAACGTGACGCTATAACATGAACATATATGTAGAGAGCGTTCACTCCTTGCCCCACGAAGATAAGCGAATTTAGAAGTGACTTTCGTTCATCGCTTAAATCGTTTCCGTAACGATAGAAAGTAAATATAATAGAACTATTCCACAAAGAAAAAACTTCATAACACCACGCGTGTTATCCATCACACAAAATAAGTTACGATCCAATCGATCAAGGGTCACAAAACGTTCTTAATGTGGACTTATATTATGTATATGGAACAGAGTACACAACCGAGGTAGGTAGGGAAGAACCAAGCGGGGAAAGCAGGGCGAGAGGAGGTAGGGAAGGTGTGTGGAAGGGGCGCTGAAAATTTAAGTAAACTATTATTTCCACACTGGTTCATTAGTAACAGCCCCCAGCTGGTTTCCACACTTTCGTGTCACTATTAAGACAAGGTAGTGACACGGGGTTTTTTTGAAAACAGAATGTAGAGATTGAGCGAATGGCTGTGTAACAGCTGGCCAGAAGGCAATCGTGTTTATTTGCCGGATTTGTTAATCAATTTATGTAATAATTAATTTAGAAATGATTTCACTTTGTAATATTCCACAAATAGTTTAATTTCTTCCGCCCCAGGGTTTCGACTATTACACAGCCATTATCAATGACTGAATGCAATAGTTGAAACCCTTTTTCGGAAGAAATTAAACATTTTGTGGAATATTACAAAGTGAAATCATTTCTTAATTATTGCAATGTTGTTCCACCAAGTTAATCCTGAAAATCGGATATATATATATGTAATAATTAATAAAGAAACAGCGAAATTGGCTTTAAAAACGGATATTAAAAAGCTTGAAAGGCACAAGAGGTAACAATAAACGGAGAAATAGCGACCGTGGCAAAATCAAGTTAAACGTACAAGTTACATAAACAAGATAAATTTAACTTTACTGGTTATCACTGAGCATGATAGTCTCCCTCTGAGTGAGTTTTGAGATTGAATAAAAGTCTTGTGATTGCTCCACGTGAATCCTTAGTTCATTCATTAATTGGTCGTTCAATCCTAAGATTGATTTACTACAGCCCATCAGCTTTCTAATGCTATTTGCCTTACTCCCTGGCCGTTCTTCTCTTCTACATTTATCCTTATTTGGTAAACGTATTTTCTCTCTTGGCCTTCCTGTAGGGACTCTTCCCTCTATTTTTCTCCAATTATATTCTTGAAAAACTTTTTGTGCCTCAGGGTGTGCCCTATCCATTTTTTCCTTCTTTTCTGTGCAGTGTTTCATGTGTTCTTTTCCTCTTCTACTCTTCGGTTGACTTTTGTTGATTACTCATTTCTTATTTTATCCGTTTATTTGATCTTCCGCATCTCCCTCCAACACTAGGTTTCGATTGCTTCTAATCTTTTCTGGTCTGCTTTTCCAATGGCCCATGCTTCTGATCCATAGAGTTCCACGCTCTAAAGGAATGTTTTTACGTACTGTTTCCTTTTTTCTAGTCCTACCATCTTCGAGCATAGTGGCTGCCTTTTCATCACGAACGTTTTCTCAGGTTAGAGTGCTCTACGCTTGATATCCGTTGTACTTTTTCCGGCCCACATGATGGTTCTTCCGAGGTAGGTGAAGGAATCCGCTAATTTCTCTCCTCTCAGTCTTACTTCTGCTTTCAGCTTCTCTATTCCACAAACTAGGATTTTGGTCTTTTTATTTATTTTCGTGTTATATTAATTAAGAAATTTGTCCATTATGTTCAGTGATATTTGAGGATCATCAAAATTTTCTGCTATGACTGCGACATTGTCTGCAAAGCGGAGCATGTTTATTTCTTCTTCATTAATCTTAATGCCGTTCAGTCCCATTTCTTAAGCTTCTCGTATTGCCTCCTCCACGTACATGTTGAATAGTGCTGGTGTGAGGTTGCATTATTGTCTAACTCCATCGTTAATTTTAGCTTTTATTTCCTCCCGTCTCTCATCTGTATTGTGACGACTTGCTTCGTGTATATTTGGTGGATTATTTTTCTGTCGTTGGAATCCATTCAGAATTTTTCCAACACCCCGGACATCTTGTTCCACTCAACGTTGGCGAAAGCTTTCTCCAAGACCACGAATGCCACATACAGTAACATGTTTACATGTATCGTTTTCTCTGCCATTAACCTCAGGCAGAGTAAGGCCTCCCTGGTTCCTCTGTCTTTCTAAATCTAAATTGGTTTTCCGAAAGCTTGTCTTCAATTTTCCTTTCCATCCTTCGGCTGATTATTTGCGAAAGTACTTTTGACGCATGTGATACCAGACTCATGGTTCTTTGCACCTCACATTGTTCAGTTCTTGTCTTTCTCGGCATCGAAATCATTACACTCCTTTGAAAGTCATCTGTTAGTCTTCCGCTTTCGTAGCCATCTTTGACTATTTCGCACAGGTTGTACTTTGCTTTACTCCAAAGCACCTTGATGATTACTCCGTTGGTGTTGTTTGTACTAGGGACTTTCTAATTCTTTAGATCGTTTACTGCTCTGCTACATTTGCTTCTCCGCATGTCTGCGCCAGTCATCCTCGTAAACCTTGCTCTCATCTTTCATTAGGTTTTCTACCAGCATCGAAGAACTATTGGTAGAATTCTTCGAAGCATTTTTTCTATCTTTTCCCAATCTATTCACCCTCTATATCTGTATATATATTCCCGTTCACATCCTAATGTTCTTGCTTTTCCTTTTTCTCTCCTCGAAGTGTCCCTTCTCTAAATTGTACGCTGTTTTGGTCTTCAATTTATCCATTTTTTCGTTGATTTCCTTGCAGCAGCTTTCTATCCAATCCTCCTTTGCCCTCAGGCATTCTCGAATGACTTGGTTCCTAAGCTTCTTATAGAGGATTTCCTCACCTTCGTTTCTGAGGTTCTTTCATTGTCTTCTTTCATTTTCAATCGTCATAATCCATGGGTTTTGGTCTCGCCTCATCTATTCACCAGTTGATTCCCAGCTTCTTCTGCAATTGTTCTCTTCAACTCATCCCATCTTCTTTCGGTACTAGTTTGCCCTACACTCTCTAGTTTCCTGTCAATGCCTGTGGAGAAAGCTTCTCTGTTACCTTTTTCTGCCAGCAATTTCGTTTTTCATCTTGGTTCACGTTTTATCTTCCTTCATTTCTTGAATCGAAGGCAGCTGTCTGTAACTACTAGGTTGTAATCACTATTTATTTCTGCCTCGGCATAGCTCTTACGCTGCTTCACTGTATTCTTGTTTCTATCTCACTCAGACAAGTATGTAGTCTATTTGGTACTTGGCCCTATCCCCTGGCATCTTCCATGTGTACCCTATTCACCGACGATGCTCCAAGAGGGTGAATGCTGCAACTATATTCTTCTTATTTCAGAACTCTACAGGTCATTCTCTTTTGGCGTTTTGTTTTCGAGTCCGAAATTTCCTACACGACTACTATCTTTTCCCTCGCCCACCACTGCCTTCTAGTCACCGGTTCACTGCTCCGAGGATCTCTTCGATTTGTTCCTGCACTTATTCTAATTCTTCTACCTCTCCTATATCCACTAATTATCAATTAATCCTCGCATTGGATCAGATATTTTCACTGTGGATTGCCTCTTAATCATTCCTTTGTTTCCAGGTTGAAAATACTATGTGTTCAAATTGTGACGGCATGTGCAGCAGCTCAACTTTAAGTAACCCTTTCTCTGCTGCGAAAACGGAGTGCATGGATAAATCCCCGAAATATTGCTATGGCTTTAGTATTCTGCTGCTTTCAACATCCTCTCCTAGGCATGCAATTTGGATTAATAGTTGTATCTGTAATAAAAACGGAGCTCTTGAATTAGGTTTTATTCATTTAATGGTCATAATGTCTGTTTTTTCAGAATAGCTTCCAATTATGTTTGGAATACGCAAGGTGTATTCAAAGGCGAATCAAAGCTCGGAATGTGCCGCTCTCCAGAATATTCCACATTTTGTTACGTTTGGAAATTTTATAGTATTATACTTTGGGCCATTATAAAGCTAGTAAATGCATTTTTTACATTTCTAATTGGCACTTCTTTTATTTAAAAATGCTTATTTTCTTATGGGTTCCATAGATATTTATGAAAACATAGTAGGAATTGGGTTTTTACGATTTTCTGGCAAAGAATGCTACATCGCTGCTCTAATTTCTTTGGAGAGTGAGAAAAATTTTCTCCTTTCAGGCAATTGTGCTTGTGAAATTCTTCTATATAATGGCGTTACTTATCGTGACCTTTGTATCGCCGCAAAATTTATTTCAAAATAACAATAATGATAAATGTGGATTTCTTGGGCATTCAGTTATCTTGAATTTTTAGATACAATAGTGGACCTTTATATCGCAGGCTATAAAACACCTCGGTAGAATTATATTTACAATATATTTTGCGCTAACGAGCGCACACACAATTTACTCGGAATTATAAAAAATGTATCCGATTTTAGACGATTTATTTGTGAGCAGGGAACGCAAATAATTTTATTTTTATTTTGAATTAAATGACGTGTATAGATACTTTCATTGTTTGTATTTGTGATCCTATAGGAGTAAAAAAATATCTGTGATCGAACCAAGCTCCACGATTACCCCATTGATTTCTGGCAATAGTCTAGAATCAATTCCCACATATTTATCGTATTTTCGTAAAAGAATTTCAAAGCCCTTATCTCGACAAATAAAATAAACTCCCCGAGTCTTCCTCGGAACGAGAAGACGAATGTGTTCTTCATGAGCTGTCGTCTTCTGTGTCTCCGCGCGGACATTTCTGTGTGTCGAATTCAGATATGAGATATACGGTGTAAGTTACATCTCGGGGCTATATATAGCCCGTCCAATCTCTTCCCTCTCTTGTCAGTGTCGCCTTTTTACCGTCGGCCGCCGTCTTGGGTGATTGGTGGGCAGGCAGTGCGAGGGAGGGGGGAGAGATGTTGGTAAGGATGTTGCTGCCCCCTTCGTGGGTCGTAATCTCGAAGCGGTGCAAAAGTCGAAAAGGAGAGGCCCATGCGTCATCCCGTATTTCACTCGTAAATGTCGATAGTGATGATAGTCTGAGGATTGAAGGAGGTCGCCTCTCCATGGAAATCGAGCGATTTTATGGCATTTGTTAAAAGCAAGTTCATTTTAACGATTTCCAGAAACTCTTCGCTTCGTAATTTATGGCATAGATACTTAATGTAAACCTTTGAGGTTATATAAGGCGAGTGAATCATGTGATATGACTATGCAAAAGAAGATACCGTTTTCATAATTAATGCATAACATTTATTTATCATATACGAGCATTGTGCATGACAGTAAATTTTCTTAAGGACTAAAATATTATCCCCATGCGTAAATGTGCCAATCGATGACACGAATAATTAATTGCCGTTAAAAGGTGGTACAGTTTTTAAAGATGCCAGCTGATCAGAAGTAACAAAGAAGCTTATGTCACCACGCGGTATGGCTTCTCTGATCTACATAAATTACGATGTAGGAGGACATACAGGAGGAATAAAATAATACTTGTTCATTTTCTTCCATAAAGTGAGTTTTTAACAATTGTATGGAGCATATTAGAATAGAATTGCTGAAATTGATGTTGAAACGTGTCGTGATAATGGCAGCATTGCCGATCTGTGAAGCCACCCGCAATATTATCAATCAAGTTATGCATTGACGCCTGTAAGTATGAGTAATTTTTAACCAAATATGTTTTCATAAAGCAACATTGATCTTCGCAAAATTGTTGTTCGGTATATTTAGGAACAGTTAATCTCGAAATACTAATTAAAGGTAAATACATATTTCCCATTTCCTAAAATGAGGTATCCTATCTTCTTTGAAAACACTTGTTTCCTTTAGCCACTGTAGCCTACTCTTTGCAAAAGCCATCAAGGGGTTCACAGTTTAATGTATCCGACAGATGTGTGGACATTTGATATCCGAAGGACGTATAATTGCGCTCTAAGGGCTCTCTACAGAGCGCCCAAGTACGGATTGGAATTCCGCTGAAATGTCTCTGTATCTCCATGGATTTTCTCTTTGTTGTGAGAATGATTTGAATTTTTCAGCGTGTCTTCGTCAAGGAAAAAAAAATTATACTGGCATAATTTTCTTTATCCCGGAAACTAAATTCTGTTTAACGTGGCTTGAGCGCTAATCGAGGGTTATTGAGTTCACATATTAACAATTTTTAGTAAGTCGAAAAAATAATAGGACCAAATTTCATTTACGTGTATCTGTTTATCCGGTGGAACTCACCAAAAAGGCTGTAATGGAAACAATCAAAGAAGTAAATATTAAATGTGCGCTTTCATTAATGCAAGGTATATGAACTGAGCTACTGATAGTTTTCGAAACTGTATTCGAAATATAGCCTAAAAATTGTTTTCAAATATGTTTTTCCGAATCTTTGACTAAGCGATATTCGTTATTACTCATTAATATAATATGAAATGCATTGTTTCGCCTTCAGAGGAAAATCTGTGCATATGTAATCGAATTATTGGGAAATATATCTCATGTGCCTTTAGCCTACGAGTTAAAATGGCATTGAATTGCCAAAAAAAGCGATAAAATGCAATTTTTTCAGTTTGATCTGTAGATATCACTAATAAAAACTAAAGTGTAAATTCTCTCGTAACTCAATGCATAAACAAATACCACCTCACTCAACCACGTATGTCATTGAATTCTGGGTGCCCTGCCCAAATATCCGGAATCACTCCTTAAACAGATCGACCCCAGTCTATGAAGCCCTTAATTGGGCTAGCACTCGTCCATTGAATTTACATCCTGACTTCAGCAATGGCGTAACATTGTTTTGGAGGATTACCAGCTGGTCACGATTATTATTTGGCCTTTTAAGCCCTCCCGGTAGCATGATTCCCACGGCTCATTCGCATAATAAAGCAAAGGGAGGTTAAAGCATTGGAATGAAAACGTGATGACAACCATGGGCCAGTGTTGGAAAAAACTGTTTGAATAAACCTACCGTGACACGTCGCAGTTCAGATAGACCATTGGCCAAACGTAATAAATTTAACACCTGTCCGTTAAATGCTGAGGTTTTAAAAACTAGTATGGTATTTTCGGTGATTATTGTGTCATACTGATATTAAGAATAATTTTCACTGCGATTCGTTACAGAATTTGAAAGATATGGCAATTCCAATTGAAAATATGTAGAAGCTGTTGTTAAAAATTTATCACATTTTTCATTTACATTTAAACTAATATAAGTAAAATTACAGATTTATAAGTTGTGGATCAGAGTTAGATAATTCATTATTTTGATTTGTAAACGTATCTGCACTCTTAGACAGAAACTATTTTCTCTTCTTATTTTGGAAATTTTGTATTTTAACTTTCCAGATCATTTTTTAGTACTTCCTTTCTTACTTAACTCCCACGTTCCCTTCACTAATACCATCTTCATGTCAAATAAGAGTTAACAAGCTCTTTAAGATGCTAAAGATATTGCATTTGAGTGAATTTAGGCACTTAAGGGCTGTAACATAGGACGATATCCCAGAGAGTGCGGTGTGTCGTTCCTCAAATAGAGAACATCGAACGTTCCTGCGAATAAATCTCTAGTGTGACCTCAAAATATATACTGATTGAGTCGGACTTTCTAGTGGCTCTTTTTTAACCCCAAAGAATAATTTAATAAGCTGAGATCGAATTTCAATTGAAAAATAAAAACAAGCAACACGATATAGAGGATTTTGGGCAAGGGATTGGAGAAAATAACCCTTATGGATGAGATAAAGAGAGGTAGGATGTTCTCCAAGCTGTGGAATAAAATCGTTTCAGTGAGTAAAGGCCTGCGGCTGTAAAAGATCAGTATCGGGTAGATATCCTTTTGCCATGGAAAACTACCTTACCCGACAAATCATTTCGAAATTAATGTTGACTAGACACCAAGGAAATAAATCCTCAAGAAAGCAAATATAATTCCTGATATGTATAAGTTTTGAAATTCATTGAGAAGAAGGAATAATTTGGAAAATAAACTGTTTTTAGAAGCCGAGTTCTTAGTAGCTAATTTTCAACCCCATAGTATCATTTTAGAGGTTTAAATTGAATATCTGACTGTTATAAGTAAGTTGGAATAGATAATGCAAGGTTACCAAGCTTTGCAGGGCCCGCTCCACGTTCAGCTTTTCATGATAATGGTTACAGCACTCTACCGGTCAGTTTTGGCACACTCCGCAGTTGACCACAAGAGAAATCAAAGCTTAGAAATACTCTAGGATCGCTTTTTCTATTCTACTCGATCTAGGATCCCTTCTGAAAGGACTAACTTGAGAGGCAGCATACCATCGCCCTCGACCCACCCCTACATCTACATCTTGCGAGCCGCCGCATGGGCGTACGGCAGGAGGTGTTTCGACACCAGTCTTGTAAAGGTGAAAAAAAGAAAATAGGGAGGCCATATCCTGGCCCCTCATAATCCGCTCAAAAACACATATTTACCTCTCCCAAACCTTCTATAGAACTTTTATCTCTTCACCCATCATATTGAGCACTTCCTCGTTTGTCTATCTTTCCGTCAACCGAATGGGGTGTTGAGAAAAACCCTGCGTCGGCATTGTCCTACTCTTAGCGGACGGCACCAAAAAGTCTTTCACCTTTATGCCCCAAACAAGGGACGGAGTACCGCAGTTTAAGTACACACATTCCGCACGACACTAAAATTTGGACTATACTGAAATATATTTGCCTCGCCGTTCATTTTAATATTGACTCTGTGCGTATAAAGTCCGTAATCCAACATTAACACCAGCTAGACATGACGGAATTTGTTGCTTTCACGTGAAACATAAAATATGCAGAGAAGGTGGACTTGAGACGAGAACGCATAGTTCGCATAAACCACCGCTGAAACTCACCTTGATTCAAGACGGCAAGATGGTGAATGTGGTCAGCAGTACGTCTGACCAGAATCCGGTTTCGAATATCAGTCAAGTCAATTGATTACTTCACGGCAAATTTCACTCTCATTGGTTAAAACATCTATCCGTTGCCATTGCAAACTGAAATAGATGCGTAGTACTTGCGTTTAGTTTCATTTCACGGGTGGATCCCGCCTCACCCGATATAAATTTCAGGCTGGAATTTATTTATTACATTACGTGTTCAAGCGCCGACATTTTAGATAAACTTACGACTGCAGCACTCAATTAATTGAATTCATGAGAAGACTGTCTCATCAGCTTGTTCACTAAAATGATATCGTAAAATAATCAGCATTTTTGTGTTTTAATACTGTTATCTATTACGTAAGGCAATCAATTAATGTAATAAAATCTAAGCAATTCATAGGAATACGTTTTCAGTATTTCTTGTGACTCGCACAGCCGCGGTAGAAGGAAACTCAGGTTTTGATGATCATATGTTGAATTTGTAAAGGCCTTTGGAAAAATTTATCCATTCTTCTAAAGAACATACAAGCGTTCCGCGACACTTTAAGAAGTCCAACCGCCGAGTGAACATGGCACGGAGTTCACCTTTAATGCAGGCTCGATATCTAACGCTCGCTTCAATTTAATATACAAACCCACATACTTTGTCGCAGATCAAATCACGCTGAGAACATTTATTTTTCTCGACAATGTGGTCCACCCTAGGGAAGTGAAAAATGGCCTCAGAGTTGGATGGAACGCCAAGATGGAGGGCTAGATAAATCTATCTCCCGTCCCTAATCTCGATTCCGACCATTTCTTGCGACCACCGGAGCCTAAAACAAGACGTCCGTAAACCTTTTCCGATCTCGGGACATCCGTCTTTGGGTCTTTCCCCGCCTTGTGAGGTCCGGCCGCAGGCAGAGGGTGGACTTTCGGATGGGATGGTGGGTGCCCCAGTGCCACGGAACATCAATCCATGCTGGAGAAAATCCGCGCTGCCGTCCATTTATCCGCAAGACATATATATGTAGGTGAAGAGCTCAGGTTTCTTCGCTTGCGCAAGAGGAGGGTTTCCAAGATCGAATAAAAAACGGTACTTGATTCCAAGGAGTCAAATATCCCACTATTTCTCGATAGTCGCGATCGTATTTCGGGTCGAGAATTAAGCCACCATTCGTAAGTCGTTTCACTCATTCTAGAGTTTCCAGAAACTTTATTTTAGCCCGGGCTACGTTTTGTTCATTCCCCCAGATTTATTTCAGTCCGGAAGTTGAAACTTTGCAAAGCCATTTTCCAATGATTGGTGCAGATGATGTTGCATTCCATTTGTCATCATTCTTAAGCGTTAACAATATACATGGGCTCAAAGTTGGACAAATTTCGCAAAAATCGCCCGCCTTAATTTTTTTCCGAAAATTTCCATCTTCAAGCTAATGCTGAACCTTTTGTAGTAAAACTGTGGAATAAAAACCCAAATTCTTTGGTATAACTATCTATTCTTTTTCATTAAATGTTACTTATTTTTTGGGAAAATTTGTAATATTTGTCATCGATACATGACAAAATGGTGGACCCTGTTTTTCGTCAATTTTGCGCCTTTATGTAGCAAAATAAAAAATGGACTTTGACGGACACTGAAATACTTACATCATGATAATAACAAATCTTTTCGAGAGTGAATCCGAAAAAATCATTTGCGACCGTTTGACGCCGAAAATAAAATCGATTTTTCGATCGTGCGGCCCAGTCCGGATCTTCCCGCCGGCAACGGGGAATGCTGTGACGCGGCGTGTGTTGGGAAGCACTATTGTTCCATAACCTTCGTTATGGCTATTTTCAAGCCATATCAATTGAAAAGGTCTTCCATGCACGTTACAATGATGTTAATAACAAAAAGGGAGGAATCAGGCGAGATTTTGTGGAATCTGAACATAATAAGTACTATGACGATGCAATTATCCACATAAAAATGTTTTAAATCGACCCGGGTTTCGATGCATTGCATCATCATAGCCTGATAGATGATGCAATGCATCGAAACCCGGGTCGATTAAAAACATTTTTATGTGGATAATTGCATCGTCATAGTTCTTATTATAATGATATTAATGCGGGGAAATCGAACTCCTTATATGATTTCTACTGTTAATCAAGTTAGAATTTAGCTCGCTTCCCTCGGATAAAATACAGGCTCTAAAACTGGCATTTCACGCGTATATTTTAGCATTTGAAAGGATATAGCAGCTTTTTTAGGCCAATTCTAACCATCTAAGAAAAGAAAACTTAACTGTGACTGTGCAAAGTTTCAACTTCCGGACTGAAAAAAACCTGTTTTTGGGTTTTGGCCAGTTTTTTTCCATTTCAGCCCACTGTGCGCCACGTCCGATTAAGGTGGTTGGATCGTTTTTGTTTATGTACTGATTTGCGTGAAACGCTGCATACATGATCTTTTTATTAATAGCTATGGATAAAAGTGAAAAAAAATGCACGTAACCGATTTGGTTTCTTGACAATTAGATTCTATTACGTAGCCTTATAGCACAGGAGATATATTTATTAATAATTCCATTACATAGATGATTCTTTTTCGTTACCTCTTTTCAGTAATGCAATAATTTCTTCTTTCAGGAGATATAGGTCTATACATTTGAAAAATATTGATTCTCTTTGCCAACGTTTCGCAGGTGTATGCATGCTTCTTCAGGGCTAAAATAAAAATTGTTGTGTGTATGGTACATTAATTGAATTTGGTTCGCAATTTTGGTACTACATATGTACATTATATGTTTTACACTTACATTTCGTATTCCGCGCCTGAAATTCAAGTCATAACAAGGTATTTCTTAAAGGGAACATTTTTTAATATAATTCTTGTGATTTAAATTAGTGCATGTATGATGATTTTCACCGTCTGAACAGAAGTACTTAAGGGAATTGTTGTTCAAACAATTTTTCCGACTTACTTGAAAATTCATTAAAGTGCGCACTAAATGACTCACGATTACCACTCCAGCCACCTCAAATCTATGCGCATTTATGCGCTCTGCACGGCGTTGACGTTAACGAAATCTGTCAACGTGCGGATGATGAAAATTTGAATGATTCACGTCAATGACCACTGCATCGCTGGTATGAGCATCATCACTAAATCACTTTTGATGCTTCCGTGACGCGGCTTTGCGGTTAAATCGGCAAAATTGTAAAACAGACTGGAAAGGCTGGGGGAGACAAATCAGGTGATATTGCAGCCGCATCTGCTCGGCAGCTCGTATCAGGGGATATATGCATTAACAAGATTTTGCTCAATCCCTATCTATGCTAATTCCAGACGTTTATTCCATCCCTATTTTACTATTTAAGTTATTGATATGTATTAGATGAGGGCAATGGCCTGCCACGATGAAAACACCGCTTCCCGATCAGTCACCGAAGTTAAGCATCGTTGGGCTCGGCTCGAGTTTGGAGGGGTGATCTTCTGCTTTGTCCGAGTGCTGTTGACCCTGTCTGCACGTGGTAGAAGGTAAGTGTGAAATGACCTTAGCCGTCGAAGCACGTTAAACCAAAATACATGTATTAGATGAATTTTATCTCTCGGTCTTATACATCTTATTGTTAGTGCCGGTGCATTGATTTATGTGGTCGGCTTTTACGATATCTAAGTGCATGTCCGTAATACGGTTTGGGAGATTTCGAAATGAGTTTGTAGATGTGATTCAGTTTTTTATTTAAACGTTGGATTGCTGGTGTACGTTACCTGGAAGGAAAGTCATGAGTAGAATGTGGAGCACAGTAGAGTTGGGAAGGGAAGCCTTAATCGTCGCATACAAAAATGTTCTCCTCCCGACTTTTTTACATGGCAGTGAAACATAAGTCAGGATTAGCATAAGACTATGGTCAATGCAGTGGGAATGGAGTACCTGAGAATTGTCTGCAGGAAAAGTCGAAACAAAGGATTAGGAACGAGTGGGACATGAAAGAATGTGGAATATATGCTCTAGTGATGGACATATATTTGAAAGGAGAGCTCTTCGTAGACGTAGCCATTGTTGAAAATAAATGACAATCGAAAAGTGAAACTTATGATAGTCTAATCAATCATGGGGGAGGAAGGGTTCAACAAAGAAAGCAATGGGTTAATGTGGTGGAAGGGACTCTAAGACGAGGAATATAAGGTGGTTCAAAAACAGGAGAGCGTGTATGAAGCGATGCGTGAATAATATAAACCATGGAGAGAAATGTGAGGATAGGACATTATAGAAGAAAATGTTAAAAGGGATCAAGTTTCCCAGACCTAAAAACATTAATTAAGCTCATTGACTGCACCTAAATAAAAAGGGAATGCCGTTCTGGGTAAGAATTCATGCATGTATGTTTTCCATTATTTTGTACATATTCCCCCTGTTCTGGTATCAAAGTAGGCAAGCGAACATTCAAATATACCGTCCTCAAAACAGAAACCGTTTATTTATGCGCTGTTAACTATCTCTAGAGGAAAAAATAGGAGTATTAGCGGTCGAGAATTAAATTGATCCCTGGGATCTTAACGGAGGAAGTATGGTGGGAGCGCCAGGAAGTCCGAACAACAGGGATTTCCATGCGTGGCTTTTTAATGCTCAGTTCGGACGCCTGCCCGGGGAAGGGGGATAGCCACGGATGGAAATTATCCGGGATACCAACGGGATGGCAGGAGAATCGGAGGGGGGAAGATATTCGTCGAAGCGAATCGCACGCCAACTGTCGTTTCCCTCGTGGCGGGGGGCGCTCCCTTGAACGCCCGGATATGGGATTAAAATTTTGCGGACTCGGCGGAAAGGACTCAAATGCCAAAAAAAATGCCTCGCCAAGGCAGGCACGGATATGTCAATGGCCTCGTTTCGCTGATATTGCCCCGTTGTCGATGCAGGAGCTGTGAGCACCAACTTGCGGGAGTTGGCCGCCCCAAAAACCCATAGAAATGTTAGTAGCCAAAGTTTGCCATCAGAGAAGTGATTGTTTCCTACGTCTAAATTTCAGAAGTGTATTCAAGCTTGCAATTGCATCCTTTGCATTTTACAGATTACCTAGACTTCTGCGCGGGTGACTAATTAACTTTGTATTTAGCAGGACTAATTAACACCATTGTAGTTAAGCAAAAGTTTTGCATTACGGAATGTCTAAGGCGCCACTTGGTGGACATACTTAGCGTTAAAAAGTGAGTAAGAAAAGCCTCGGTTAGTTCCACACTTTTTCATTGATTTCTAACAACCGACCATAGTTTTGGCACAATATACCATTTCCAAGGTACCTATAATATGGTACATACATATATCCGAACCCTTGATTGGTTCTTAGGAATAAAAAAAGTGGAACTGAGTCTCTATTTACTCAATATTTTGAATCATTATGCATGCTATAATGACTGAACTCAAACTAAAGGTCTTCGCGACTAATAAGTACAGCGTCTCTCTCTCATTTGTAAAATAATAGTTAGAAGCTGTATTGCATTTGAAATAACCTCACTATATTACTGGTAGTTTCAGGCGTTACTAAGTGGAACTTATTCATTGTATAAATGAAAAACTTTAACATTGTAGTTCCACAGTGACAATTTTATTTGCACGACCCGGGTTTCGACGTACAATAACGTCATCTTCAGGTGAAGACTCTACAAAATACTCGTGGTTATATACTGCCCTCAGGAAGGGGGGGAGGGTTGGAGGGAAGGAAGGTGGGGGGGAAGGAGTTTGGGAATGGGTCAGGGAGGTATCGCGTGCATGAGGAAAGTGGGGGGGAAGAATCCCCGTAGGGAGCACTCTTCTGAGGTGAAGAAATGTGGACGGAGGGGTACTTAGTCATACAAAACAAACCATATAAAATAAACCATAACAAAACAAGCCATAATACCCTATACATGTTTGGCTGTCAAGGTGGAGTGAAGGGGAGGGATTTTTTCTATCTGCGTTGTTAGGATGAATAGGAGGTTTGGTAGGGGGGAATGGGAGATTTAGGAGGGGTGAGTGGGAGTTGTACAAAAAGACGTTAACAATATTCTGCTCGGAGCGTACACAATTTAAAATACCTAACTGCTCCAATGCGTTTAATTTTTATCCTTTCTTTTCTACATGCAACACTTTAATTTCAAAGTCACTAGAGTGGCTTGTTCTATAAGAAATGTTTTGCAAATTGTGACGTTGATTTATTGTTTCTTACACATGCTTCGTGTTCTTTCACTCTTTCCTCAAATTTACGGCATGTTTGCCCAACGTACACAGCATCACATTCACATCTTAGTTTATATACTCCACTTTTCTGTTTATTTTCTATTTTGTCCTTGGTGTGGGCAAGTAGGTTCCTCAGGTTCAACTTGTTGTATTAGGCCACTTTAAACTTTATTCCGCGGCAAAAATGAACAGGAAAATGGCATAAGATCCTATATCTTAATGACATTACACGGAATATTTGCAAAAAGCTGCCTAAAGACAAGTTGAAAGTGGCCCAATACAACAAGTTGAACCTTTTCAGTTTTGGAGATGGAGAATATTCATCAGCATAATAAGTACATGTTATTGGAACCTGTACAAATGAACGTGAGCCATGATTGTACTGTCCTACAAATGAAGAATTACAGATTATTCTGAACATCATTGAGTGCTTCATGCTTAACAAATTCTTATACAAATTTCAAAAAAGAAATAGCCAGTGAGAGCGATGAGTCCGATGATGAAAGTGATGCTCCAGTAACCCAAAATGAACTTGAGGAGGACGATGAATTTTTGTAGTATAGAAAAGTATTAAATATGTTAATACAACCGTTTATTTATTCTCTAAAGTCCGAACCCCTTCCATCGATGCTGTAGTTATAATCATTCAGCCTGGGGAACTGTTTCCTCAATAATCTACATCTACATCTACGATGTACCGTGCAAGCCACCACTAGGGTGTGTGGCACGGGGTCTACACCAGGCATGCAGCACTCGCCCCATAACAAATCCGAACCTCGCACGCTCCCCCTGGCTCTAGGCGCAGGCCAAAGGTAGTCAGGAGAACAGTGCGCAGTCCAACCGGAAACTGGGAGAGTGATACGTAAAAGAACATACAAACATGCAGAAAAATGCTATAGACACATCTAGTGGTTAATATTACTGATACTGTTAATTTATTAATACTACGAGATGCTACCTCATGCAAAGAACAAAATAAAATAATGCCGGACTAATCGACCGGTGTGAAGAGTTAGTAAATATGTGGTGTTATTAAGCACAAGTGAAAATTCTACTCTACCTATTGAGGGTGGGAGTTTCAAGTGATTGATCTATCGCAAATATTATGATCCCTTATTGTGCGTGGGAAAAATGACATTTAAATCTATCGGTTCTGCAGTCAATTTCCTTTATTTTATTCCTGTGCTCGCTTCTACCGTAGTACGTTGGCCCTAGCAGTATGTGTTTAACGTCCGGCAAAAAACTGTCTGCTCCGAGTTTGCGCAAAAGATTTAACCTGTATTTCTCCCTTCGATCAGTAAGAGATTCCCACCCTAATTCCTTCAAAAATTCGGTAACACTGCTAAGTTTATCGTAACAACCTTTCACAAATCTTGCTGCTCTCCGTTGTATTCTATCTATTTCAGAGATTAGTCCTACTTCGTAAGGGTCCCATATGCTAGCGGCGTATAATATTGCTTAAGAAACAAGAGTTCACTGGATTTTCATGGATGACTTTTATTAAACAATGTTCTTAATATGTTTTACATACTTTCTAATTATTCAATGCCCATTTATTGGTCTCCTTCCGTATTTTTTACATGGGACAAATTTTCTAGATTTTTTTAAACCGGGCAAATCTTGGAAAAAACTCTAAATATACATTTTTATGCAGAATTGCGTGCTATTTCACCATGTTACAACCGTTTTTGAATAGCGCGCATACTTTTTGAGAAAAATCAATTTTTGGGTTAAAACGCAAAATATTTTTAGTTCTGATAACCAAATTCCGCGAAACAATTTTTTTCCCAATTTTGTACGCCCTAAACTACGTACATGCCAAATTTCAGAGAGTTAGGAATTTTGTCCGGATATTGGCGAAAATATGACTCTGCGTACTGTACTAATCTGCGATTCCAAATATGAAGAGACCTAACTTAAACGTGGAGGACCTACAATGGGATTAATGTGTTGGGATCGGTATTACCTATGTTACAGAAGATGAACAGAAATGTTAACGTTGAGAGTGGAGGCAAAAGGCACGAAGAATCCAAACGGTATGTAGCTTGGAAAAAAGCAGTGAGTCAACTAAGTGAATAGGTAGGTACTTATAGAAGTGAGTGCACAGCCTCATGAAGGGGTGTAAGAGAAGATCCATAGTGCTCCCTCTCATAATAGGTAGTAGTCCATGGACGTACCTTTAAATTGATAACACACAAACAATTATACTATGCTTGCAACTCCATTGTGGCAACCTGGTTAGGTTCAGCGTTCATTCAGCATGAAAAATCAGGCAATGACCTTTCTATTCTTGCGCCAAGAAGGCATTCTCTAGCGTCGAAATGTACAAATATAATAATAGCCCACCACAATGCACACTATCCCTGCAGAAGCCCCCACCAGAGAAAGCAAAATGTTGAATGATAGTTTTTTTTAAATCACAGAGAAACCGAGACATTTCTTCAGGATATGATCGAAATGTTCTTGGAAAACCTTACAATTAAATACTGCCCACTATGTCATAACCTATTTCACTAAATTTATGTTTTTTAAATTAAGTATAGTAAGAATAAGGATCCTAAAATGCAATACGGCTGCATGTTACACTCACGGATCACTTTACGCTCTTCGGCCGCGATAAAGAACTACATTAGTACGCATAATTTATTTATTCCATTTCTCTAAAGCCTCCTTCTAAATTTTTATCGATTCTGAAAATACCTTCCTGCAGAGAGATGGACTGAAAACCATAGAGAAGAACCTTAAGAACGAGGCCATGTAATACCTCCTGCACGCGTTTGTGTGGGTGCGTGATGGGGATGTAAAGGTTTTTATGAAACAATAACATCTCCACCCGAAGTCGCCAACGGCTTAGCACTCTAAAAAGCAGAGAGGTGGAAGAGTCAACGGCTAAAAAGCCATGACCATCACCTCATGAACCCACGTGGAGCATTTCCGCTTTGCAGAATGACTCCCAAGCGTCTACGGGTACGAGGCATGATACGACTTCCCAAGGACGAAGGAAATGTATTTTCCCCCTTTCGTCGACCGTGAAACTGTTCGCAGGCCCACCACACACAGGGCTAAGGCTATATAAGCATAAGTGTCTCCGGAGATGAGGCAGTATTCGGATGCAAAGAGCACCATTCGCTGCGATGGAAGGTAATTGAAAAGAAATAAACTTTGTTACTTCCATGTAAATATATTTTATTGCCGACCTAGGTTTCGTTGCTGAGCGACATCATCAGGAGGTTAGGGTTAGGCGATGGAAGGGTTAAACCTATCGACTGAAGGTGTGTTATCGCGGAGAGTAGACATGACGTCCACTTGCACAAGACTTAAAAACACGCTTCGCGCGACACTGGGAGTCATTGGCCATTTTTTTGCCCAAGACAATTTAAGGAAGATGGGCTGTGAATTCTACAGTCCATCATACTATTCGCGCAAGGAAATAATAAATTTTCTATCACTAGATCCGCAGAAAAATGTAATACCCTAGAACTACGGTTGGGTCACTACGGCGTAATCATTTTCTTTGGCCATAATTGATCCATAAATGCAGTGAAAAATACGATTTTTATTTTCGTAATGTAATATTAGACGTTATTATGATAATTAATATCAATTTAATGCTAAATATATCTCCAAGTTTTATCTATTCAGAGTGTTACCGTAAAAATACGCCTGAGACTGTCGACTCAAATTATTGTTTTTCATGGTGAATTGCCTAACTTGGTTTCTTTATCTTTCAGCCTAGCAAGGGACTGCATATCATATCTTTCATGCCACTACCGCAATGTATATGATGCAATAGACGCATTAAGTTATTATAAACCACTGCTTGAAATAAGAAATCGGGTCAGATGTCAGTTTTTGGTCGGTCGGTTACTTGGAGAGGGTACCAACAACTGAGGAAATTTGAGCTGTTGAGGACCGGTTATGCAAGGGTTACATGGGAAATTGTGGAAGGCTAGAGATATACCTAGCTATCAGCATGCCACTCATAGAGGGATCACAATTTCCTCTGAAAAATTCTCCACCACGGCCAGGGTTTAAAACCAAGATTTCTGGATGGGGGGCCGGTACACTAGCTGCCATAGGAGCTCCATTCTTCTTAATCTTTGACAAAGATATAAAGGTCCTGAAGGTCCATTTTTTAGAAGCAAATTAAGTGTAGTTTGAGAAGGTTTATTCTCTAGTCATTTGTAATAGAGATCATTCTCCAACTTGATGTTTAAATTGAAGCAGCTTTAACCCTCTGGTTGGCGCGCCGGCGGAGAAAAGCAGCACATTTTAGTTTCTTAGCTGCACGTTTGATACGAGCAGTATTTAATAGCTGTTACTCACGGTATGCATTTTTCATGATAGGAGGTAGTATTTCTGATTTGCAGATATATCATTCAGGTAACTCTTAAATAGCTGTTACACTTCGAAAAGAGTATGACGTGTCTGTGGCTACTTTTCCGCCAGTGCGCCCTGCCCTGGAGTGATATGTTTTTCATATATGTAATATGCATATTTTTTCAATGGTCATGGAATCAAACGATGTATCATCTTCTTAGTACTTGATATAAAAAATGATCTGCAACATGCATTTTCGTCAAGAGACAACATGTGTAAGTTTTTCTTTTTTCTCAGCTTTTTATTTACGACTACAACTGATTACACTAAAAATTATACGGAATTCTATTAATTGAGGAAACCTTGTTATATTTAAACTACTGAGAGAAACAAATAGTACAATAATAATAATTCATACTCACAATTCTCATCTACATCATGTTCAGTCTTGTATCTGATGATGACTTAGTGAGTTACACGGGTTGTGCATTGTGCATTAAGTTTTTTGGTCAAGTGTGCTTCTGGTAAATTTCATAATGACGAACTTCCATTATATCTAGCCTGAATCTGATGAACTTACTTGGGCAAGGCATCATGAATTTTTGTTGTATATTAGTGACTTTTAAAATCCATTATATTCCCTCGGTATTTGAGGTCCTGGAGCTTGGCTTCTGCAGTGGGCAGATCCTCACTCTGGACTTTTGGGTGTGGGGCCTCAAAATGCTCGTTTCAGACTGAATTCATGGAAATTAGATTTTAAATTATCTTTGAAAAATATTTTTCTTGGTTGTATTCTTCGATACTGTAACATAAATACACTTCTCATTGGAATGTTTTGCAAATATTTCTTACGAAAACGACTTAAAGTCGTCAAATGTTTCAGGATTCCTAGTTTTCAAAACAAATGGTAAAGTTTTGTTTCGGGAAGTACGAATAATTTGTGCCCATATTTTAAGACTGAAACATGTTTCGATTACCTCTTTTTCTTTGATTGGAATATATAGAATCAGTTTCCATTTCGATTTGTCCAATTTAAAACAAATTTATGATCTATGGTTTGCAAAGATGGGTGTTGTTTCAGAAGAAGAAAAATGTCCATACCAGCTAAACATTTCGAGTTATTTTGTTATCCCAGTTATGTTATGGTGAGATATCACAAAGTTAAAAACTAAGGAAGAAACTTCTATTTCCCCTCTTTTACCTTGAGTCTCATCCCAGACGTAACACTTAGCATTCTGATTCCTCAAATTGTATGTCGTCAAATTATAAACAGCTAGTTTATGAAGTTCAAAAAGGTTGGACCTGGCCGAATCCTTTGTGTATTTAGGACTGCTAGTTGATCATCATTGAGCGACAATATTTCATGATCTTTAAAAGCAAATGCTTTGTCTTTATCCCTAACCTCTTTTGCAGAGTCCTTTTTTTCCATGTATTAACGTCATCATGCATCCTCCTTTATTCCTCTGGCATATTGTTATAGGCTTCACATTTTTTGCATTAATCCTTACTTGGCTTGATGAAAATAACACTGTACTCATTGAAAGTCTGTCTATATTTTTTCAAGCCGACTACATTCTGATTTTTCCGCATACATTCTTCTCTATGCATTCTGCGCATAATACTTGTTTACAGACGGATTCAATTATTTTTTCCCAATGGACTGTTTGGAATAACGTTACGATGAAGCTGGAAATGAGGTGATGTGCTTCCGCGTATTTTTTTCTTCAGACAAATTCAACTTATTATGAGGGTATTACTTTCTTGACTGGAATTTTTCCATTACTTATGTTTTGGTATATTTTCTTACGGAACTTTTCTTACGGTACATCTGTGATGTTTGAAGGGGTTTCGTAAATACATGAAGTCCGTTTAATTTTATGGTTCTCTCTTGATGTTGGTGCAACTGTAGTTATAGTATGCTGTAAATCGTTTAAAATGTTTTTATGATAAATAAAGTGCAATTATTTGATGAAAAAGTTAACGAACCAATATGGTGGAATTAGACCGAGCGAAAATCTACTGGATAGAGCCTCCAGTGTATTCCAACCTCCTTGGGAGGAATATCTTTTGAAGCATGAACAAGGCACATTTTTTAGAAGAAGGTTGTTTATCCAGTTACTGAAAGAAATAGTAGTGAAATGACACGTTAAAATGCCACCATAGTTGCCATCCATGGTCTCGCTCATATCCAGAGTCATGACATTTTTCCATCCCCACCTTCATCTTGGGGTCTTAGTGATTTTCAGATGCTTGAAAGTCGAGCCATTCAAGAAGTTTTTCTCACGGTGGGATTAAGTAGGGTCTGAGTGGATAAGATCCTTCCACTCTAATTGGGTAGGGACGTTTTTGTTTGCATGTATTACCCATGATATTACTCTAGATTTTGTTGCTGAGATTAGTAGGCGCTATTCGTTGGTTGGTGGAATATTACATTAGGCACATTGAATACATAGCATAGCATAGGTGCTATCGGGATAATGCAATATATTTGCTTAGAAATAAATACTCCCTGCTTTAATGTGGATTAATGCTTACTGTTTGCCGTTTACCTCTTATCGGTATATGTGTTAACTAAATAAAATATTAAGATCGTATGGGATGTTCTACATGAAAATATCATTTATTAAATACTCAAATTTGATGAATATATTTTTTTTTAATTTTGAACCACTGACTTAAGCGAACAGTTATTTTGAGACTTCAAATTCATAAATTGACAGAATTTATATATTTCTGTTAGTCATGATTGAACGCAATTATTGAATGCTGTTTTATCTAAATAATAATATTTTAATAAAATTTAGACTGTTGTATTCTACCACAAAAGAATTATTAAAGCACCTTGAATGAAACTGCTTACTGCTGTATTCTTATCCTGAAATGGTGACGGCCATGGATCACCTTATTTAAATTCTAGGATACCATAGTAATTGAAGTGAATTAGCTATAAAGGAAATAAAATTATTTTGCAGGAGTTGATATCATTTTTCTTAGCCAACCAGCCCTGTCAATGATTTGGCCCATCGGTATAATCAGAGGCAACAAGTTGTGAAATTTGTTTCTACAATATCCTTAATATCGCTCCAAATAACCTTAAGTTTGATTTGCTTTCTCCATTGAACATGAGGGTAAAGCATTAAGTCATTGATTAATCAGCGATTAAGTCATTTTTATTCCTATAAGGAGAAAAACCGTAGATACCGAAGCAGTAGAAGAAGTACGTTTACCGGCTGGTACCAAAATAAATAGCTCATCAAACAAGCAATTTCAACGGCTATAAAATGCGGTACCATAAGAAAAAACTTAATTTCAAGTAAGTACATCATATTTCGAACGTGCATTATTACATTTGTCCCCGAGGAGCTGCACAAATCCCATTTTATTCCGGGGAAGAACAAGCGCCGCGCAAAAAAAAAGATGAGGTGATATTTAAGTGGTCCAATTCCAATCTTCTCCTCTTCTCCACTGTGGAGAGTAAAACAATTCTCTCTCTCTCATCCGCCACTTCCTTGTGACTCTAAATCACTCCTCTCCGAAATAAGTCGTCCTCGAGAGAGCCATTTGATGCCCCTCTCTTCACCTCTCTCTCTCCCTCTCTCCAATAGATCGCTTCCGACCTCCATTCCATCGGCAAAAAGCTTTGCCAATGCGGTTCTCAGGGCTAACGTACACTCGACCCCAAAGGTCATCATGTCCTGCTAATGTTTCCACCGTCTCACTCACCAACCGAGCGAACGAAATTGGACCCGAAGAAAGAGTGAAGCTCAGAATGTTTACCTGGCGACAAATTCAATTCCTCGGCCACTCCTGCCGCACCTTGTGGAACATAAAGATATATTTTTTTCTTTTGAAGCGCTATTTTCGTCTCCGAAAGAAAAAGCATTTACTTGACGATGATGAAAGCCGTCCCTTAGTATTTAGGAGATATACACATCTCACTTCTTTGAAGCAATTTTAAGACCTCAGAACTAGGACAGCGAGACCGTTTACTGAGACATAAAATCGGTGTTCTTGATGTCATTAGCATCGAAATTCGTCAATCTTAAGATCGGTTTGCTGCTACTGATGTTTCTCTCCATGCTCTTTTTAGCTAAACGCTTAGTAATTTCATAACTCTTCATTTACACATCCTTCATGATTTGCTGCATGCATTCCATCATAATTCTCCTCGGTAATTCTTCCAATATGTTCAGTTTCAGAATGAAACAAAAGATAATATTTTTCATCACTAATAAGCATATATACCTTGATTTTTAAGGAAATTTGTTGACCGAGGGCACGTCAAAATTAAAAAAACAGTATTCTTTGCCGACGTTTTGGGATGTAATTATTCCATCTTCAGTACTACAAAGGGGATATAAATAAATAAATAATAAATAAAAAGTTTATTGTCGTAGACACTTATCGGTCTTTCAGATACTATGGTACATTATCATTTAAACAAGACATAACTTAAAAAAATATAATAATACTTACAAGATAGTGTTAACACAAAAATATACATATAATAATAAATTTACACAAAAAATGCAAGAAAGTGTTTTTACAAAAGAAATTAAAATTGATTACAGTGTTACATTAATTATTTCTATTTTCACTTTCTCCCTTAACATTTTTTCGTGAATATGGAATTAAATAATTTTCTTTTAAAACAAGGTACAGATTTACATGTTTTTACATCTATTTGGAGAAAATTCAAATTTCTTGATACAGTGGCGATGTATGATTTGTGGTAAATTTCAGTTTTGTGCCGCGGGATCTGTAGGTCTAAATGATGGGATATGGTTAGCCGGTTTTTAATGTCTTTTTTTCAAATAAAGGAGTTGAAGAGGTACGGAGGACAGACTGACTTGAAAATTTTGAAGGCGGAGAAAATATATAAATAAAGCCGTCTTTCTCTAACTTTAAGCCATTTTAGTCTCTTGTATGAATCAGTAACATGAGCCCACCGTTTTAGATCACACAAATCTCACAGTAGCATTCATAGTCATCTGAAGCTTATTATTTGTTTCTTCGTTTATATTACTTAGTACACCGCAATAGTAATCATAATGTGGGAAATAATCGCATTTACGATTGATTTTTGTAAGTTTGTAGGCAACTGTTTTTGGATTTGTATAATTGGTGAAGAGTTTTATATCTTTTACTCCTAATATTTAGGCAGTGGGCATTCCAATTTAAGTTCCTGTCCATTATTACCCCTAGGTTTTTACGTGTTCTTCATAGGGGACAGCTTTATCTTTGACCGTGATTGATGGGATGTGGTGAAAATTTATCTTAGAGCTAAGGTTCCTACTGCCGATAATAATAGCCTTAGTTTAATTTTTATGTTATGCCCAAATAAATGATGTTACGCCCATGGGAAAGATAATAAATCGGTTGTCCTGGGAAAGAAAATAAATCGGTTATCCTGGGAAAGAAAATAAGCCGTATAATGTGAGGAACGCAAATAAAAATATCTTTATTCTTGCAAGAGGTAAATTTTGCTGAATCGTTGGAAGGTTAAAGAGGAGCGTCAGCGCGTTCTTGAATGAATATAAGTTTCGGTTTGTCGAGGGAATACGAACGCGTAATGCCGTAGCAGTTCATTGATCTTTCATTGTTCAAAGAGACCAAGAATATGGTGAGGACGTATTTAATTGCTTCGTAAGATTTAGATGACGAGCTGCTTGAGAACAGTGGCGGGGAAGTTAATTAATATTTCTGGATACATTGGAGTACGCTGCACTGGAGGAATAGAAACCCTTATCTAAAACTGCAAATGGCAACTTGTGAAAATTAGGAAAGCTGCTGGAGACTAAGGGAGTTTACGCTTACCCTGAATCGCAATTTTGTTCATTAATTTCTTTTATGTACCCTAATTATTAACAAATCTGCAGGATACCGGGACTAGCCATGTTAATGTCCTGACGAAGTCACCCGGAAGTGCACACAAGGGCAAAGTGTCACAGAGGAAATTAGAAGGTACCAGGTTCAAGTGCTGGTCAAGGCAAATGATTTTTCCTTTATGGAATTTCCCATATTAACGAATTTGATAAAAGGTATTTTCTCATGTATTTACTCGCAAGAAAAAATGCCGCGAGTGCCTCTGTCGGGGACATGGGTCTAGGTTTCAACTTGAAACTTCCGAGATTATTATTTCTATCTATCTATCTATCGGTTAACGTAGGTTTAACTGGAAGAGAGTACGAATTCTTTAGATTTGTACAGGCACAGGCCTCGCTCTCCTTACACAATTTCTTTCTTCATCTCAGCATACAACTAATCTCTCTTCGTCCCGTCCATGAAGTCAATTCGCTTTCTTCCTCTTTACCGCTTACCCAACATCCTCCCCTCTACCAAGGCCTTCAGCATCCCTTCGCCTCATCATCATCTCTTCCAACCTTCTCCTAGACCTCAATCACGAACTACATACTTCGAAATAGCTCTCACATAACGGTAATGACATATTTTTCCAATGTGCACAAGAATATTTTGAGCTTTATCACATTTTTCAGCAGAATGTCTGGTTGTAGCCAAAAGCTTTTGTCATCTAGAAGAACGGAGTCGACTTCATTTTCCTAAAAGCTTACATGTGTCTGAACGTTTTTTGTATGTATCGAAGGCAGGAATACAAACAGCTGGGCGTGCGTGGGGGTGGTGGAAGGATGTTCGGAGAAATTAAGAGTAGTTGGACGTTGTAGATGGAACAGGTTATCACGGGCAACGGAATGCTGAAGGCTGCGGTAGGGGGGAGAGTGTCGGGCTAGTAGAGAAGACCGTGCGAAGGATAAGCAATTTATTTGGATGAATGGAGGTAGAAAATATGACGAACTAGAGAAAACAAAACTTTGGGAGGAACGGTTTTATGGTGGAAAATCACACGGCGTTCGGAATATAAAACTTATAAATTTGAGTGTCCATACAAACCTGGAACTATGGAACAACTATGCAACACACGGCAAAATACGTTTTATGGAAAGACAAAGCTTAACTCATTGTTAACCATAATTTCATAGAAACCACGAATAAGTATCTTATATTTACGTAAGGAAGGACTTAGTGACAATGACCATTTTTCTTCGACTGTTCAGCAAGTGATTTAGACTATCAAATAATTATAGTGGTAAAAGTTAACTTCTTAGTGTTTTAAAAACACTTACCCAATATTCCACAGGATTATAACCGATTCCTTTTTTTCCCGATCATTTGTCTTTTTGTTCATATTTTTCTCATGCCTGTGATTTATTTTGTCCTGAGATATTTACTCGTGAGTGAAATTTCGTTTCTCAATCTACTCTCCAGAGTAATAAATTACGAAGAGTCGTTAACTCTATCGTATTTATGATTGTAGACGCTATAAGGAGACCCTAGCCTGCTATTTCTATTTCTTTGGTTACCATAAAAATACCCATTTGGTGAAACTCATCTCCTAAAAAAACGAAACGTGCTCAAAAAAAAGTTAAGTTAATCATTCTGAAAGAAGCGTGTTTATGTTTGTTTGGTCACAGATTTACTTTCAAGATGCGCACTTGCAGAGGTCTGCTATGTCTTCTGTGAATGGTCTATTTTGTTGGCTTATACGGAGGAACCAGGGATAGATGAGTCTTTTAATTATAATCACTCTGCTGGAAGACATCTTGAGGTCTAAAATTAATAGTTGAAATACTGGAGCGCGCATTACAATTGAGTTTCTCATGGTATTCGAATTGGTACCAGAATGCTAATTACGGTACTCTGAGCGGAATATAACCTCAATTAAATTGATAGATCAATGAATTTCGCATCATTATAAGAAAAAAAATATCGTCGGCTCATTGCTAAAAACAGGAGTTGACAAAATTTGCCATAAACACCTAAGTGCACTTTCAAAACGTGTTGGTTTTTTGGTTTTTTATAATAGAATCCGAGATATTTACAATTCTTAAAACACATACGTGCTTCGATATTAAAACGTACAATTCCTAAGCAGTGAATGCATACACATAGGTGATTTTGGCATTGGGCACCATTGTAAACTACTAAGACAGGCATAAACGAAAGTGCTACATTCGCGATTTTATCACTGGACTTGTAATAATGGTCTTTCATTTATTTATTTTTATCCCGTAGGTACATACTGTCATGAAAATTGTTGCCGGTGTTTTCAACAAATTACCAGCATTTATACATTTTAATGCAAGTTGTTCAAGTTGTTTTCCAAGTTAGACAGCATGGACTCCAGTAGAAGTGCAAAATGTGTGACTTTATCACTAAATGCTTAATATAATAAGGATTGTGAAGATTCAAGAAGTTCTAATGATCCATCAAGTGGCAGCCGTAAAGGCGATAGTGAACACGATAATTATGGTAAGTCATTTCAGCTTTAATTATCATCTCAAATTTCTGTGTTCGTTACATAAAAATAAAGATACCACAAATTATAAAATTAAATATATAAAGTATTAATGAATAAATTGTCAATCTGATCATCGTAACCTGCAGTCATCAATCTGAAGATGGGTTTGCTGTAGATCTCCACTCCACTCTCCAATCAGACAACCTCTTCATTCCTACGTAGTTCATTACTTTGACGTCCTTCATGATTTGTTTAATGTATTGCATTCTTGATCCTCCACTGTAAGTCTTGTACGGATTCCCGAAGAACATTCAACCGGTAACCGGTACATTCCCGAAGAACATTCAACCGGTTAAGTAATCTACCGGTTAGAGGTAGGTTATAATGAAAGTCGGAGAATATTCAACAGACTCTTACACATGCCGTACCCTATCCTTATCTAGTATTTCCTTTTTCATCTCACCATAAGTCCTACCTTTCTTCATCCCGTCCAAAATGCCTATTCTCTTTCTTCCCCTTCCCCACTTGCCCAACATCCTTCCCTCTATCACGGCCTTCAGCAAACCATCGCCCCTCATTACCACTTCCAGCCACCTACCCAGCCTTCCCCTAATCTCATCCACAAGTTTTCTCTCCTCATTAACCATGTCAAGCACTTCCTCATTTGTCTTCCTTTCCGTCCAATTCACCTTCTCCATCCTCCTCCACACCCACATCTCGAACGTCTCCAGCCTATTTTCGTCTTATTTTCTGAAGGTCCACGTTTCTGCCCCATACAACTCCACACTCCATATCAAGCTCTTCACCAGCCTCTTTTATGCATCCTTACTTAAAGTTCCCGTAATCAGCTCCCTTCTACTATTGAAAGCTTCCTTTTCTAGCGCTATTCTCCTCCTAATGTCTTTGCTACTATGTCCTGTTGCTTCTAGCGTACTACCCAAGTAATTGAAATGTTCTACCTGCTCGAGTTGGTGACTTCCAACTCTTATGACCAGCCTCGCTTTCTTTGTCCTAGAGAATCTCATTACTTTTGTTTTCTTATGATTAATCTTCACCCCGTATTTCTCGCGCTGCTTTTCCAATGCATCTCCCAAAGTCTGCAATCCTTTCGATGACCGACTGACCAACGCCTGGTCGTCCACGAATCTTACCGACTTTATCCGCTGGCCTCCTACTTTGATTCCCACATACAGCTCATCCCATGCCTCTCTTACTACCATTTCCTCAGCTAAGATGTTAAAAAACAGAGGCGACAACGGGCCCCCTTGCCGCACCCCGCGACCTATAATTGCCCACCCTGATTCACCCTCTGCTACCCACACCTGAGCCCTCTGCCCCATATATAAGTTTCGGATGAGCCTCCTATCACGTCAATGTATTCCTATTTTCCCCAGTATCTGCATTAGTTTCTCCCACTTTACTCTGTCAAACGCCTTTTCGAAATCTACAAAGCAAGCGAAAACATCCTGATTATGCTCTGTGTTTCTGTCTATAAGTATCTTCATTACCGCAATCGCGTCTTTAGTTAGCTAGCCCTCCCCTTCCTGAACCCATATTGGCCATCGCCTTAACAGCAGTTTTCTCTACTCTCCAACCTTCTATTTAGTATTTTAAGCAAAACGTTTGCCGTATGCGAAATTAAACTGATTGTTCTATACTCCTCGCATTCTGCCGCTTTCTTCTTCTTCGGGATAGGTAATCATACTGTTTTCACGAAATCCTTTGGCCATACTCCTTCCTCGTAAATCCTGCGAATAAAAATGATTATTTCCCCTTTCTATTTAGATTCTTCAGTAACTCTGAAGGAGGGTTATCGGTTTCCACGCCTTTTCTACCCTTCATATCCCTTAATTTCCCTCTAATAATCCCTCTATTTCGCTGTCAAATAACTCCGGTCCGAGACTATTCTTATCTATTGTTCCTTCATCCTCTATATCTAGGCTCAAGGGTCTATTCTCGCTGTCATATAGCTCCTCTAAGTATTCTCTCCACTTTTCCTGGATATCATCCTGTTCGATTAATATCTTCCCTGTTTTGTCCTTAACCTTTGGTATCGTTTGCCCTCTCTTACGACCCGACTCAGGGGTTAGATGGAAGATGGGACTTTCTAGTCCCAATCTCGCCCAATAAAGACGTTTTATTATTATTATTATTATAACATTTTCCCCTTGGAGTACAAAGTGCCCACTTCCCCCTCCTCCTGCGGCTTTTCCATTTCCTCGCATTGTCCCTTCCACCAGTTTTCTTTTGCCCGATTGGTCACTCGCCGGAGTTTATTATTCAATTCCTTGTACTTCCTTTTGTCTACGTCGGTGTTGACGTTTTTCCAAATCCTTCTCTCCTCCATTTTCTTAATCATTTCTTCCGTAACCCACTGCTTCTTAACCCTCTTCTTTTCCACCGTTCCTATTGTTTTCTCTGCCGCTCCTACGATGACTGTTTTTATAATCTCCCATCTTCTCTCTATTGTTCCCATCCGCTTTACTTCACCTAATTTCTTTTCTACCAGCTCTTGATATTCCATCCTTTTCAACCCTTTCAATCCTTCAATACCTTTCAATACTTCTTTATCTTCCTACCTTTACAAAGCCTTTTATATCTAACTTCACACTTCATCATCACTAAGTTATGATCCGAGTCCGCATCCGCCCCTGGATAGCTACGAGAGTTTTTTACACTGTTCCTAAATCTCTGCCTTACCATTATGTAATCAATTTGGTATTTCCCAGTATCACCCGGCATTTTACATGCATACCTACACCTGGGGTGATGTTTATACCAAGTGATTGTCACTACTAATTTATTTCTTCTACAAAACTCAACTGCCTTTTCACCGCGATTATTTCATCTTCCTATCCCAAACCCTCCCACTTCTAATCCGTCCCTCCCTTCCCCCACCACTGCATTCCAGTCACCCATCACAATCAGGTTTTTTCCCCGGTACATATCTAATTATTTCTTCTACTTGCTCGTACACCTCTTCCTCCCTATGTTTGTTTGTAGGCATTTATACCTGGACCAGTACGAAATTCGTCGGGCGTGCTTCTATTTCTACAACTAGTGTCCTGTCGCTCACCTTTTCAATGTTTAATACCCTCAGCCCCAATTTTGTATACAGTACCATACCCACCCCACGTTGACTCTCGTCTCCCCCACAATATATTACCTAGTAACTATCACTCCAATAGTCCCCGCTATTCTTCCATCTCACCTCGCACAATCCTAAAGCATCTATGTTCCCTTTTTCCATTTCCTGTTTAATATTTTCAAGCTTCCCGGCCCTCATCATGGTCCTTACGTTACAAGTTCCCATTTTTACCGCTGCTTTCCTCCTCCTGTTTTTCTTTTTCTTCTTCTTCTCCCTCCTATCCCTTGTATCTGCGGATGATGATGTGCAAGGATTTCGTGTGATGTCGACCGCGGAGGCTTAGCCTCCCACGATGCCGGGTACGACACCCACCCTAGTGGGCGGCGTCCCGTAGTTGCCAGGAATGAATTCACTTTGAATGACTTTCATATTCTGGGAAATGATAGTTGAGAGGTATTCGACGCCACGTGATGGTGTTATTAACGTTAAACCATCACGGAACTACCTTTCGTCTGGCACCTACCCTTCGACCTATCTGGCATGGGTGGCCCTACCAGGAACAATAGTACTTACTCCTGCCAGACCAGCTCTAGGGGTCATTGGAACGCACAAGCCCTTCCACCACACCAGTGTTGTAGTTCAAGGAGGGTCCCGAAGAACATTCTCTTATAATTATTTGTTCAGAGTTGAAGGTGAAAAAACACTATTTTGTCGTGTTTTTCATGTCTACATTAAATACAACAGGAAAGTGAGTGCCTTTATTTATTGTTTTAAGACAGAAAAAAACAAGTGGTGGAATTTATTGAACTATCAAGCCATAGAAGAAATATCAATTATCTTAAAAAGCCAATATCATTAATACCTCAAATTTCACGTGAAATTGAGTTTTCGAAGTACCCTGGAACCTAATAGGGCATTCTAGTATTACGTAAGACGAATGTCCACGGTTTTTGACTCACTACCTCCTTCCTATGTACGACAGCGTAATATTTCACGACCTTTCCCTAACCTCCTTACCTTACGTAACGTTAACATTGGTTTTTTGGATGGATGCGCATTGAATAACCTTTGGATAAACGATGTTTAGCGCAAATTATCGAAATTATAGACAGTCGACACATTAAGAATTAGCCAGATAATTTACGGGATCTTGTTACAGCTCGCCACGTAAAACATAAGGCTTGTTTTATTTTTAGCCTTCTACAGGAAGGATTTAACACTCAAATCCCCAATTGATAGGCCAGTATTTATGCTACTGTTGAACCTTGGCAGTGTAACGACCACTGATTGTTTTACATTTCGTTACTTTAACAGGATAAGATTTGAGCCTTAAGAATAAAATCTTTTAGAAACTTTAGTTTAAGGGAAACTACGGAATGTTTGCAGTAATAAGATTCAATGTTTTCCATGAAAATTAAAAAAAAGTAATACAAATTCGATCTCATAAGGGAATAAATCATACGGAAGATGACCTCGGACAAGATGACCCCCCCCCCCCTACGTAAGACAACGTAAGAATAGTCGAACATCCAACATCCTAAAATGTCTTATGTAATACTTAAATGGCCTCCCTCTGCGATTTCAATGTTATGGTTCTAGTAGACTTAGGCCTTCCCTTACCATGCACCCATATTGCTCCCTCCCTCCCATGTATGAGACCAGCAGCACAGTCTCCATCTTATTCCAGCCTCAAAGCCCCCTCTTCATCCAATTCCTCCAGTGCTTGCCCTGACTAATGCCGCGTCTACACTGATTATTTATGCATATATTTAAATGCACCTTTCACTTACATACACCAAGTAGAGAATTAAATTTCACTTAAATACACCAAGTAGAAAATCTCAACACTAAAAAATCGGGTGAACAAAAGTGGAACCGGGGATCCCTATTCAAGTGGACTTGGATAATAATGCTTGTGTTCCGTCAAGGTGGTTGAGGCCTCGTCATCGATAGGTCGAAGAGTTTCGATAATCATACACATCATAGTGCATGTGTTTACCTCTTCCCTTGAACCACAACTTTGACGTTGTGGACGGATTTGCGTGTTCCAATGACCTCTAGAGCTGGAATGGCACGAGAAGTTACTTTTGCTCCTGGTAGGGCCACCCACGCCAGATAGTTCGAAGGGTAAATGCCAGACGATTGGTAAAGCCGTGATGGTATCACGTTGAAAACACCGCTTGGAAATGGGGGTTCGAGTCCCTCCCAAACAATCAATTAACCAGTATATGAAAGTAATTCATAGAGATTTGAATCCTGGCAACTACGGAACGCCACCCACTGGGGCGAGTATCGAGCCAGGCAGCGGGTGAGACAAGGCCTTTGCGGTCGTCATAACACGAAGTTCTTGCACAACATCGTCATCAGTGGGGACAAGAAATAGGAGGGCGATGAAAGAGAAAAAAAGTGAGAGGAGGTGGAAAGCAGCGGTAAAAATAAGAACTTGGAACTTAAGGACATTGGTGGGGGCTAGGAAGCTGGGGAATATTAAACAGGAAATGGAAAAGGGGAAATAGATTATATGGGGCTGTACGAGGTTAGGTAGATGGACAACGGGGACAACTGGGACATTAGTTATACAGTAATCTGCAGTGGGGGAGATGAGAGTCAACGTGGGGTAGCCATGGTACTCAATATTAAATTGAGGATGAGGATAGTAATCACTGAACAGGTAAGCGACACGATACTGGTGGTTGAAATAAAAGTAAAGCCGACGAATTGCGTATTGGGTCAGGTGTAAATGCCTACAAGTAACCATAAGGGGAAGAGGTTGATGGGTTATACGAACGACTAGAAGATATTATAAGAGAAGTCCCGGGCAAGAAAAACCTGATATTGACGGGCGACAGGAATGTAGTAGTGGGAGAAGGGAAGGATGGATTTGAAGTGGGAGGGTATGGGTTAAGGACAAGATATGACCGCAGTGAGAAGGCAGTAGAAATATTGTAGGAGAAATAAATTATCAGTATAAACACTTGGTTTAAAAACCACCTCAGGTGTAGGTGTACATGGAAAATGCAGGGTGGTTCAGGAAGATATCAAATTGATTACATCATATTAAGGCAGGGATTCAGAAATAGTGTAAAAATCTCGCGAAGCTATCCAAGAGCAGATGTGGACTCAGATCATAACTTGGTCACGATGAACTGTAAATGCCGTGTAACACGGATTGATTTCCTTGCGATCCCGTTGAGCACGATGCCGATCTCGACAACATCGACATTGGGTTGTTATATGAACCTAGATGTAGAGGATGAGAGAAAAATATATATGTATAACCTTGGACCGGAGATACTTGACAGCGAAATAGAGAGAGCATTATAAGAGATTAAGGCAAGAAAAGCCGTGTGAGTAGATAACATACTCTCGGAGTTACTGAAGTATTTAAGTGTTAAGGGTAGATTCATTTTTTCTAACTTATTCGTACGATCTACGCGGAAGAGAGAGCATACAAATAGCACGCAATGCCGCCAACATAACTGAGGAGAAAGAAAAAGAACTTACTAGGGCTGGAAAGTGTCAGCGGCGCGTTTCACGGTATTGTTTAAGATATAAACGACGCTGCATCAAAATATATTGATATTGTTCGAAACACATCTAAAAATTAGGAGTAAGATCACTAGAGAACTAGGAAATTGATGTAAACATTTCTATAAATTATTATAAAATAAAAAATCATATTTTTTTAAATTCTAATTTCTTATACTAGAACAACCTATTGTTTTTATACACCATTATGTGAAATTTTGATTAGACGACAGCCTTCCTTGTAAAAATTAATTATTATCTAATAGTTTAGATTCTTCCAAACCTCATTTATTGCATGCATCTCACCAATATTGTTACGTCCCTCAGAACCTAAAATTGCGTTTTCTGTATCTCGTTTGTTTTAACTAACTTCCACAAGTAACCATTGATATCGATTTTTAATACACATTTTTATTTTAAGACTACTATTTCCATAATGGAATTGTATATTCTTCATGAAAAAGGACAGCAGCCCGTGATTATAGCGTATTGAGCGTTTTGCAGTTACCATTGAAGGTTTGCGACTCTAAGAGCGCTGATAATCATACGCGAAGACATAGTTTACTCATTCTTACTCATACGCGGAGACTAACTGACTCATGCCAGTTTGTACGGAGCGGCCTCTTCCACCTTTACGGACCTTCTGTGTAACTGCCACCATGTTTCGCTACCACTGTAGACTACTTCCGACGCCATGTTTCTCTCCACCCTTCCTTAGTTTTCGTATAAACCCTTACCACTGTTCTGAATGCAGCTAATGACCTCAGCCGTCGGTCGCTTCCGGAAATAACCGACATCGAAAACAAATCCGCCGCTTGGTGCTGCGGAAATTGCTTCAATTTAACACGTTGAGAGCGTGAGCCGGCCTGAAAATTTGTTTCCAGGTTCGAAATATATGAGCTACCTTAGCAGATAAGTTACGCTTGACAAACATGGTGACCCATCCGCCTCTGAAAAGCACACTCAACGTGTTAATAGGTGCGGATAAAGTAACTCTCTCTCTCACTCTCTCTCTCTCTCTTAAGGGGAAATTCATCTTTAGAAGTCTCATCTCAAATGAAACACACACATGAGTCTGTGGCGATCGTGTGGAGCCAATCGGAGAAGCGACGAGACGCTTGCTCCAACGCTTTGGTTCCTCGTCTGGTTCCCATAGCAACGCGTCACCCGAGAGTTATGGAGGGGGAGGGAGGGAGCGGAGTGGGGATGGGCTGGAAAGGAAGCTGAGTGGGCGTCCGATGGGGTGTATGGTGGGGGTTGAAAAAGAATTAATAGGAGACGTAACGCCACCCCCGAGTTCTTTCCAATCTGTCTTCCTCCGGACCGAAAGGCAATCAGGATATCAAGTCGGGGGGAGGGGTAGAGGGGGAGGGAGGGGGAAGGTGTTGCTGTAAGATTAGGAGGAAGGCGAGAGGGTGTGGTTTTGCGAATCGAGTGGGGGTTGGAGGGTTGGAATGGAGCCGTGGGTTAGATGTGTGGCAGGGACGGCTGATAGGAAGGAAGGAAAGACGAAACTGGACATCGGCGAATCACTCAGATTCGCCAGCCAGTGGGAACGAGACCACAGGGTCCGTGCGAAAATCGAATAGGAATGCCTAAAACCAATTTGAAGAGGAAATGAAAGCATTCCGGCGTTTAACCATTAACGCTACACATTTAGATGAACTATTTATTAGTTTTAAACACCGAGTCAACAGCTCAAGCCTAATACCATTCCTATTTCTAATCGCGGAATACGTCAAATCTCTTTTCCATATTAATAATAAACGCTTTACTCTTAACGACGCTTAAATAAACGACTCTTTTTACGACTTACTCAGTATTTTCCCTGATATCTCGTGTCAAGCAATCCATTACTTTTAAGGAACTCCATCACCTTTAAGGAACTTGCCTTACACAACAAAATGCTTAAAAACTATTCGTTCTTTATCTTTCTTTTATACAATTCAAAGATTAATAGTTCCTATAATCAATAGTGTAGGAATATTTTGCTAGGCAATGTAGTGGATTGCTTCACACGTCATGCAATGAAGATATACATCAATTCCATGCTGTGATTTCGGGATGTGTATCTAGGTTGTAAATGTTCTTAAGCTTAATAATATTAGCTGACAAACAAATGATTTTAACAACACCAAACAATGCGGATTATAGCCGTTATGCAATAATTTGCCAATCACGTTAGCTTATCTCATTATCACATATCCATTTTCATAATCGCACCTACATCCAGTTTGTTACATTTTAACGGTAACATGACTGGCAAGAAAACTGTGGTAGTCAGACATTTTATTATCTTTGCCTTCCGTTGTATTGAATACAATACATTTTTTATTCCTACTTTTTATGTTTACCCATCAGGTGTTTATTTTTTATTGTACATAGAGTAAAAACTAATGTAAAAATTGAGGAAAAACATTTCGCTCAAATGAACTTATTCTTATAGGGCGTGCCCTAGAGCAATGAATTTTACGACTATCAAGCTATCTATGCAAAGTTTCACGAAAACCTGTATGCAGACAAAAATCACTCCAAACACCTTGAAATGTCTATGGGAATACATATTTCAAAATTGGATCTCTGCAACAGTGATATAAGATCGTTTCGAAATTTTGACCTTTACCGAACGAGTTCGCCAGGGAAACTCTGGTCTTAAAAAATAATATGATAGAGTTAATGCTAAATGTGCGGGATCATTAGTGTTTTATTCTCGAGAGGACAGCAAAATGAATAAGGGTAAGTGATTAAAATACTCAACCGTGGATCGTGTTCATCTGAAATGAAAAGGTCAAGCCGCCCACAGCGCGAGACGATTAAGGTCACACCAGTGGTGAGAGATGCAGGGTGGGTCTTAATATATTGGCATTCGTTTTGCTTTCTTATCTCTTACGCTCAAGAAGTTACATTCTTTGAAACCACTTCGGAAATACCAACGTGAAAAAGTCATTTGTTATGGTTTGGGACCACGAAAAACGACAAAATATTCTTTTTAAATAAAATACGTCACAGTATTATAAATTTAGATTAGGACCGATTTTGATGAAATTTGGAACACATGTTTGTTGCTGGTAGACAACAAACACTGTAGGGTTCAATTAACCGAAACCCTATTTTTTTCAGGGTTAAGGGTGTGATCCTTACTAATATGTATAAAAATGTAATGGTCTCTGTCTGTCTGTTGCTCCATCACACAAAAACTACTGGACCAATTGAGCTGAAATTTGGCATGTAGATAGTATAAATATCTGGCTGTATCATATTCTATATTAAAAAGCCCTAAGGGCCCCCAAAGGCCCCCGAAGGTCCCCCCTGTTGGTCCATACTAAGCATTGTGTTCGGTGCAGTGGTTTCATTTTTTGCTTTTTAAAAGTACATTCACTCAAGATATAGGGTTGGAATTTTTTTTATCGGATGGCTGAATAAATATTATTTCTAATTTTATCAATCGATTTTCTTCTACGCTCCGTATTTGTCTGAAATTAATGTTTTCATTTGAAAAATCTCACATTTTTCCCTGAAATCAACAATAACATTTCCTTGACAACCATAGATTTGATTTTCAAAGGATATACACGCCTCTAGCATTTAAATATCACACTTTCCTGCAGGCCCATGATAGTACGTAGAAGCAAAATCCGTATAAAAAGAGCCCAGAGTCCCAAGGGCCCCCTGATAAATTGCTTCGGGGGATAATCGATAAAGTCAATGTATATTTAACAAGTATACTCTTCAACGTCTATTCTCAAAGTAGCTCTCAAAGGGGCACTGCATGTATATGAGAGAACACTTACGTAGTAAACGTTACACATAAAGGAATTAATAGAATACACAATTAAATATGCAAGAATATTTACGTTCAGTGAATATCAATGGTAATAATGCCTCTGTTGCTACAACAAACACGGCGTTGTTTATTATCGTTTAATACTCACATGTATTACACGCAGTGAAACCGTATGCCTCTCATTATGATTGCGAACTGTTTTTTAGACCAATTCCCACATCATTAACGTCACGAGTTATTTATGTGTTTAAAAGTGTTAAAGTGCAGTTAACTTAGATACATTCACTCAATCATAGAGATAAACAAGATAGGTTACGCACTCCTTGAATGACCACGCATACAGGTTTTCTTCAGCCTTTGCGGTTTTCTTATAAAATAAGTTTCACGGTTTTCACACCCGTTGAATTTCAACGGGTACCTTCCGCTCGTATATTATATAATGGGCAGTTTCACGAGAGAAGCATTATTAAAAACTCCCTCAAGATGGGGTATTTTTCGGACATGAACCTATTATTTAATTATTGGAATAATTATAATCTTGATTAAAAAGAAAAAATGAAATATTTTAAATTTTACTAGATATTTTTGTAGTATTTTGTTTAATCGAGAATAAGTGCAATAATGTGCAAATTTCTTTGACGGACATACTTCTATACCTCCATTGCTGCGATCAAGCATTATATTTTTCTATGCAAATGTTTGCTGGACATGTGAGAAAAATACCTTATGCTATGTAACACCGTTAATGTTAAAATTAACGAATCACCTCAGGGGAAAATTTTAATACGACCTTCCACAATTTAGTGGGCGAAGTTAATGGGGTGCTCTCCTTAATTTAAAAGAGCCTTTTTTCGGAAGTAATGATAAATAAATTTCAGACATTGACATACGCAAAACAGCACTTCATAATTCTCAATATTCTGGTAGTATTATATACATCATTACATTTATACATATATATATATATATTCTTTAGAAGTTTTCGCCAATTGGCCACAAATATATAAATTAAAACTTACAGGAGGTAGGAGAAAGAGATAAAGATAGATAATTCGTTCTTACGGGAACGAATTCTCTATTTTTATCTCTTTCTCCTACCTCCTGTAAGTTTTAATTTATATATTTAAATATAAAAATTGTTATTTAATGAAATTTTAAATCTCTTCGTTGCATTGAAGGCTTTTGAGATGTGGGTGTGGAGGAGGATGGAGAAGGTGCGTTGGACGGAAAGGAAGACAAATGAGGAAGTGCTTGACATGGTGGGCGAGGAGAGGAAACTTATAGATGAGATTAGGGGAAGGCAGGGTAGGTGGCTGGAAGGGGTAATGAGGGACGATGGTTTGCTGAAGGTCGTGATAGAGGGAAGGATGTTGGGTAAGGGGGGAAGGGGAAGGAAGAGAATCGGTTTTATGGACGGGATGAAGAAAGGTAGGACTTATGCTGAGATGAAGAAAGAAATACAAGAGGTAGAAAGGGCACAGCACGTGTAAGAGTTCGTTGGATATTCTCTGACTTTCATCACAACCTACCTCTAACCGGTAGATTACTGTAATGAATGAAATGAGCATAAATTATAAATTTTACCACTGTTTTTAGTGCAGCTCCCAGTACCGGCGACCTGGCGGTGGTTTTTACGGGTTTTCCTCCGCCCTCGGGTGAATACCAGGCCATATGCCTTCCCGTTTCGTTCGATCTGTCATTTGGTGTTCTTGGTGGTGATGCTGTCCAACCGGGGGATCTCATGGCTTCGGTTCGGGCACGATGGTGGTGGTCACCGTCTTCCTCTGGCCTCTGGGTGTAGGGATCGGCGCCCAACCGCTTCTCCGCATGGGGGGGGGGGGGGGTGGGGGGGTGCCTGGCTCCTCCTCTTCGGGCTGGATGGCGGGTGGGCGGCTTGACGTTTTCCGGGGTTGTCTGGGGTCCTTGGGGAGGGCTTGGCTCTGCACTTTCCCGGTCCATCACTTGCTGCGTCCGGCCCTTGTCGGTTGACGTGACTGGGTGTGTAGGATTCTTGTGAGGTGCAAGCCTCCCCTGAAGAAGCGCAAGCCTACACTGGGGGCCATGTCCGACATGGGGCTAAACACATTCATGATGACCCTAGAAGACAGACGGAGGAGGGAGTTGGACGAGTCGCAACGAGGACATCCTCGACGCCTCCAGCTCCCCTCCTTGTACGGGACGCCGCAGCGTGAGATACCCTCGGCGTCCCGCAACTCACCGGTCGCAGCGCGCACAGCCTCCACTCGGCACCCTTCACCGGAGCTAGCCCAGCAGCCGCCGGCGACGCATATGTCCCGAAAGCCGAGAGGCGCCAACGCCGCGCAGCGCTACGTTGGAGCCAACCCAGCAGCCGTCAGCCACGCTTATGTCCCGGAAGCCGAGAAGCGCTATCACCGCGCCGAGCTTCACCGGAGCCAGCCCAGCAGTCGCCAGAGACGCTGAGTCTGCTGATCACCGCCTCTCCCGGACTTGATCGCCGCGGTCAATCCAAGCGCCTGGCATCCCCCGAGCTTGCCCTACGAGGACCTGACAGTCCTCCCGAGGAACAGAAGAGATCCACGGGTCGCTTGGATCCTGCTTGGGAAAGGCCCTCAGTCCGACCCTTAATTCTTTGTATTGGAGGATTGTACCTGAGCTGCAGACAGTAAATCCTTACTTGTCATTGTACCTATGTCATCCGTCTTCTCTTTGCCCTGTCGAGGGTAGCTTGCCACCCCTACTCCTGCACCACTAGATAGTCGGCGCTCTCCGATGAGGACTCGGGGACAGGGGGGAGCTCCGAACCTCCTCTCCCGACCTCACCGCGGAAGAGTGAGATACAACAGGATGATGACTCGCTTGTAACAAAGTCAACTTTTTTTAATATTTTTATCAGTAATTTCATTCCTGTTGAAAACATGATACCTAATATGCTTGACTGAGTTGTTACATTTGTTGATTATCATGGGATATGTTTGAGCGAATTACTTTCTCTATCTCATTGTTCTTTATTCATTCTCAGTATGCAATTTTGAGTGCAACAAGACCGAGCACTCCAAGTGTGGACGAAATGAAGTTGGATGAGGTAATACAATTCATATAATCTTATGGTTACAGTTTCTCCATTTTAAATCACCGTGATAATAAAAAATGTATTATCCCTCTCCTTCCGCATCCATTGCATATTAAAATCACCATGCGAGTTCCCCAAGTTAACTCGTTCGACGAGTAATTCAGTTTACCACAAATTTTATGATCACCCTCGTGAGTTAGCTATAAATCTATAAACGCGTTTACCAAGAATGATTACTTCGGCGCACAATATGCATGACTAATCGCATAGCCATGACGCATCTTATGCCTTTCCTTGATATTTTAATTTCAACTGAGCACGGAAAATGTATATATGACTTATGCTTTATTTCTCCAAATCTTCTCTCTCTCTCTTTGTTATGTACTAATTATTATTGGAACTAGAATTCCCTTATATCCGGACAGCTGTTCGCAGGAGGAAGTTGTACCAATATTTCCCGACAGATGACAGCCTTCCGGTTATTTCGCTCTGGTTATTTTTCGGTTAACCCAAAAAAAACCGAGTACTCGGTCGACTCAGTTTAACCTGCGCAGAAAAACCTGAACAGCTGCCTGCAGCAAGGCCATGGATAGAACCATGGCCTTGGCCTGCAGATGCTAGTAGCATCACTTAGTACCGCCACTTGATATGTCCAGCATTATTTTGCTCTCTGAATGAAGTAGTATCTAGTAGCATTCATAAATTAATAGAATAAGTAATATTAACCACTAGATGTCTCTTAAGCAGTTTACTGCACGTTTGTGAGTTCCTTTACGTAGCACTATCCCAGTTTCTAGTTTGACTGCGCACTGTTCTCCTGACTGCTTTTTGGTCTGCGCCTAGCGGCCGGGGCAACGTGCGAGGTTCCGATTTGTACTGGGACGAGTGCTACATGCCTGGTGTGGAATCAGTCCGTGCCACACACCCTAGTGGTGGCATTCACGGAACTTCGTAGATGTAGATGTACCAATGCTCCCCGAGAGAGTGCAGGCTTCCGGTTATTTCTCTCAGGTTATTTTTCGGTAATAAAATAACCGAATACTCAGGTTAACATGCGCTGAAAATAACCGGTTAACCTAAGCGAAAAAACAATTATGGATGTAACCGGTTATTCATGCCCATCCCTAGTGTTTCACAGCTTGTAAAGTCTTGATAATAACAGTTAAGTTCACACATAAGCATTGGTGAACGAGTGTGTGCGACCGAGCGTAATAATAACGTAATGGCTGATTCTGGCTTCGTAATGGCGAAATCAGGGAATATTCCAATCTCATATGGCGTAGATATGGTTGAACATTTTCACAAAGGCACAATGCACCACTTGTATGGCATGACTGAATAAATTTCTCTTCCGTAGACTAGATATACAGTGACTCACAACCGCTAACTGACGGAACTAGGGATTGGAAATAGCACCACGGAACCGTATTTTCTGGACTCTGACGTCACGCTCATCAAACATGGCGATAAGTCGTTTTGAACGCAAGGTTACAACACAATTTTCAAAGTTGAATTTTACGAATACTACGCAAGTTACAGAAAAACTGCTTGCATTGTAATTTTCAGTGTAGAGGGGACGTTTAAATCGCGTAATCATCCAGTTTTAGTAGATTTCTCCATTATATCTTAATGCAAAACCTAAACCGGGATTATTGGTGGAAAAAAGTTACATAAGAAAAATTTGGAATCCACGGGGAAAATTGACTTCAAGCATAAGATGACAGCGGCCTGGGTTGGGATGAAGTCCTTTGCCATTCCATCAATCTGTATCAACATTTTCTCAAAAATTTCTGTTTTTTTTTTCTAAAAAATAACTTACCATCGTGTTGAGAATTGAATGAGTACTATGAGAAAAAAACTTTTTTGAGCTGTAAAATACATGGTAATTTCGGAGCATTTAAGATAAAGTAGCTAAAATACCAAAGATACAAGCGGAACGAGAGACGTGGTAACGTCATTTACTCGTATCCAAGGCGGCAGGCTCCGCAGATATGTAACGCTAATTCAGATTTTACAGCGAGGCATATCCGGGGACACCAGTAAATGACGTCACAAACCGTTTGAGGGCGGCCATGTTGAAAGCTTTCTTTTAGCAGTTATGGATAACGCAAATGACGCCCAGATGAAATTGTAACGCCTTTTCGTGTTCTGGACATCATGTATTTTCAGCTATTGATCACACAAACACTCCATTTAAAGTTACCTTTTGAGTCGAAACGATACAGATATTCTTCGTTGGTTGGTATAATTTCACACAAAATGTTACTAAATTTATACACATTTTGAGCATAGTTTTACTTTAAAAATCTATACATTTACAAAGCCTAATCATGTAAATAGTGTTACTGCACTAAAACTTCTTGCTAATTGAGGAAAAAGCTCCGTAGTAATTTTCATTACTCATCCAGATAATTTCTCAACCAGCTTCGCGCATAGATACAGTAAGTTTCTTTTGTCAATTGTAGCTGGGTGGTCTCTTAGACATGACGTTTAATACAATTAAATATGTAAAATATTTCGCTTGAATATTTTCCCATCCATATAATATGAGAAAGTGGATAAACACAGATTATTAAAAAATAGGGTAACTATATCGTTTTTTGAACAAATAACCTAGCTTTCACCGATTGGTTCTCTGTTAGAGCTATGAACTATGAAAAAATTAAAGCATTTCTTACGATCCCCCATACAGAGTGAGAGGGGCAGGTATAAAGTATAGAGAAGGATAACGAAGTATTTCATTATGATATAAGGAAGAGTTTTAAGGTGCATTAAGCCGTGGAAAACACATATTAACTAATAATTTTAAAAAGTACATGAAAATTACAAAATAATTGATAATGAGCTAAAGAAATCGAATAAAAGCGTTCAAAAAATGAAAGGTAACCGAGAAATCGGAGATTATTGACGGGTTTAAAATATTATTTATAAAGAACTCTAGTTTGTTCGTGAGTTTATTTTAAGTCGTTTTATGCAGTTAATTTTTGAACTACAAGCTGTTCCATTCTCCGTACATTCACCCTTTAGCTAAATTAAAAAAAATTTATTCCGTGAGATCCTAATTGGGGCAACTCTATACACAACTATCGCTCGTGAACTCCTTCCGGATCTGGACTCCAATATTGGCATCTAGGACTTAATTTGAAACCCTGGAACATAAATACTTAAATCGAAAGTGGTTTATCTCAATTTCAAGCTTTACTCGTTTTGGGTCGAGTTGTGAATGCCATATTAGGTCACAGTTGGTCGAAGGTATTCTCATGGCATTCCATGTTACTACGCATAAATTTAAAGGCCAAAAAAAAATAAAGAGCAGATTTATTTATCAATTTTAAAGTTTAATTCGTATAATCTTTGCAAAAAATACGGCATTTGCTTAAAAAAGTCAACGTCAACGTAATATATGTACATCGAAAATTACGGAGGAAATAAAAATTTTCCTAAAATGTTGCAAATGTTAGTGGTTGCATATGAATACGTATTAGCGCTTGTGATTTTGAAGAGTCTCTTTAAAGCAATAACGGGACAGTGATAAAACACATGAATGATGCAGAGGCGGAATTTGAAAATAGCCTCTTTCAGTGAAAATGAAAATGAAATAGCCTCTTTCACGTTTTAATTAAATTTTGAAGTCGTATCAATAGCACAAAAGGAACAGATTAGAACGTTATTGAATCACAGGAACTTCCCAGAATAACAAAAGTAGAAATCATAAAGTTGATCTGAGATTTATTACTATCGATCATTTAGATTAACCCGTATCAGACTCCTTAAGCTCCATTAAACTTAGCGTTAACAATTTTTTTAACCTCCAATGGCCGTAATAAATTCAAGAGACCATAGAGCTCAAGTTCCCTAGCTTTTAACCTTATTGTTATCAACCCTACATCTTTAAGTCTCAATAAGTCACCGCTTACGTTCGCACAAGACGCAGAAAAAATGTAGAGTGACGCGAGGTGAAACCAATTCTCTATACCAATAACAAAGTAAAAAAATTAGACAGTTGATAATGAATGCGAAGTATTTCTTTCAAGTTAGAAGGTCTTGTACGTAAGAACCAGCGGCGCATCTGTGGGCGTAATTATTAACTTGTATATAGATAATCTTGACCACTTTAATTATGATTGATTGTTTTTTTTCTGGAGCTTTGGTCAACAATTCAATTAAAAAACCACCACATCTTAAACCTTTAAACCTTTTTTGATTGAATTGCAGACCAAAGCTTCAGGAAAAAAAACAATCAATCGTAATTATTAACAGTATTCAAACAAGCTGATATGGACTTCGTTATTGAACTGATCGTCAATTATCTAGCCTTATTGGCAATGTTATCTCAGTGTTAATAGGACAATGAAGCTTGATGGTCTAGGTATTAGCGTGGCGGTCTTATAAGTCTAATATTAGGTAAATTGTTCTAGTTCTAGGCTTGAAGATTGAATGGCGACAACAAACATTCGTACCTATATGTATCAGGAAGCACTAGAAATAGCAATACTTCCTTTAGTTTATGGTGGGTGAGTTCATCACACTTGTTTCCACAATTTTTATCCTTAAAAGGAATGGGGGATAATGGTAAATTTTATTCAAGCATAGAGAATATTTTAGCAGGAGAACGTGATTCCCTGTGAATGTTTCTTTACCTGGAGTAACTTCGACTGAAATCTGCCATATTTTCAAAACCAGAGAGCAGAAAGCCAACGATCATCATACCTTTGAACGGACGATAAGCTGTCATTACTATTTGCTCTCGGGGAACTTGAAAATCGCTTCATCCGGCGGAAACAGACGTCATCTCCCAGTTCTCCTTGCTTCGTCCGTCTTCACTACTTTACTCCGGCATGCTCCTTTGTTCTTAGTTTGGAAACGGAAGCAAGCATTTTCCGACCAAAGCAAACATCCCATTTCCTCTGATTGATCTTCTCAAAATTAAGCCAGCGTTTACTTGAATTGATTTTTTGTTTTCCCATATCTCGAGTTCAAATGTTACCAAAACCTTCGGGCAAAAATCATCCGTTTCACCATGGATATATCAAACGCGGCTAAACCCATTCAAGATAGGTGAACCGCTTTATGCAAATACTGACGTTAGGATAACTTCTCACGCTACAATAAATTACACTCGTAAGAATAGATATTTCTTGAATCCAGAGCCTGTTACTGGTATTTTCAGCTTGTGAACTTTTTACGGATACAATTTTTCTGGCCAAATGATGAAAACCCCATCCTTGGGGGACCGATTAAGACCAAGAAGAAGAAGAAGGAATGATACTGAAGAGGCAATGGCTTCAAGAGGTTTAGAAGAAAACATGTGCACTAACATAGAAGAATGAATCTTCGTGTAATCTTTCCATTTGGAGACTAGAGGAAAAAACAACGCTATTCCAAATAAAATATTTTATTTCGCGACCCAGGTTTTGCTGCTGTGCAGCATCTTCAGTTGACATTACAAATACTAATTGGAATTTATACATGTACAAGCAAGGGGAGGGGGTGAGGGAAAAGGGAAAGGGAACACCGTTGAGGGTGGGTGGTAGAGAGATAGGGATGGTGGGATGGAAGAGTGGGTGGGACGGAGGAAGGGAGGGGGATATGGAGGAGTCAGGAGTACGTCAAGGGCAATCCCTAGGTGGTTAAGTGCAGGCAGGGGAAGAAGGAGAGGGATTAGGTGTTTGGGTATTTGGGAACTGTGGGGGGGGGGGGGGGGGAGGGGGCCAACTCCTCGGGGGAGGGTTAAGTGAAGGTAGAGGAGGGACTAATAAAGTGAAGAAGGGGAGAACGGGTGGGATACAACATTTCATTTAAGAGAATAAAAATCTCGGTACGTTCGAGGCGGTGAGAGTAGAATGAAGACTGAGGACGGAGAAGCGGCTCAGCCCGTAGAAAGACCGTTATAAAAAGAATACAGCGCATGACACTCCATTACAGGATGAACATTGCGGGATTCAGGTATCGACTGCTGAGGGCAGCGATATAGAATTAATAATGTCTTCGAAACGATATGCATTGAGGCATAATAGAGAGCAATACGATATATCTTTTGAAGGGAATTACCAATTAAATAAACCGGTCATATTTTTCAAATATAACTCTAGTAGAATAAATAATATTTTTGCATTACTAACTGCTAAAGGGGGAGAAGTGAAAGATTATGGGATAGTCCACTTTAAAGTAGTTTAAGCGATGTATCATTTCAATTTCCATTCTATTGAATTTGGCCTTGTTATAAAATAAACCATCCCACCCTTCCAATGAGACCACAGGATTAATCACTTACCGCACTACTTTTCGAGATATTTGCCAACAAACAGAAGGAGTTTTCCATGGAATATGGCATGTCTAAGCACTCCAGAGAGACTTTATTTAAATAATGAGAAGGATTTGACGCAGAGATTGCGTCATAAATTTAACAGGATGCATCTCATGGGTTTTATTAACCACTAGCGGAAGATACCCGTTAAAATTCAATTGGTGTGAAAAATATTGAACTTATTTTATGAAAAAACCACAGAGCCCGAAGAATACTGTCAGCGTAGTCATTTGAGGAGTTCGTAACCTATCTTGAATTTTGTGTTCGTTATAGTTGACACGCTGACCGTTTTCCATGTGCACGGAGAGATGAGTGACTGTTGGTCCTGTTACATGCACGGGAAACTCCAAAATGGGCCACGCAGACTCATTACTACTTAAATAGCACCCTGGTTGATTGATGATCACCTCGTCCCTTCGGTTCTCTAGAGCCGTCTTTTGAGTGATTACCAGCCTGATCGATTAACTTGTGTACATAAATATATTTGCATTCAATGACTTAATTTAGTTTCGCAATTCAACGTTGATATGTGCGTTGAGTGTCTTAATCAGGATTGGAGAGTAGGGTACAAGCAAGCGGTCGACAATGTCAAAAGGAATATTAGCAGCAGCAATCATGTTTATTTGACCTATGAATCCTCCATCACCCGGCATAAACGGTAGCCATAACTATTGGTTTTGGTTGCTAAATAAAAATCCATGGTGATTCTTAGTACACTTGTCGATCTTCATGCACGAATGTCGTTCATTGCACAGAATTTCCGTTCTTCTTCTGGGTAAGAAGCATGTAGTGACGTCATTATAATTTCCGTCATCTTAAAACAGGTTGAAGTTTCGAAACAAATGGGTCTATATTTGAACCAGAGTTATAGCTGGTTACCCGCCCGTAGGTTGGGATAGGAAGAAATTAGTGCGGTTCTTAGCGTAACCCGAGAAACACCACGTGGAGATTCTCATGAGATCACTGGTGTCATGTCTTTGAGCATCCAAGTCTAACCTTTGTCGTTTTTCTTACAAGGGCTCATTTTCTCGCAAAGAAGACATTCCTCTTGCTTTAGAAGATTGATTTGAAAGGTAGGTTCCATTCCTCTTGCTTTTTTGCTATTAGGCATGTTGATGGATATATTTTTAAGTCCAAGGAGAGGAAACACAGCGGCGAGTGGAAGTCTTGAATAAGAAACTCGATGATTGAGTGATTGTAAGTTTACCGCACTTTAACACTCTAAACCATATATAAATTACTCGTATCGTTTATGATATGGGAATTGGTCTCAAAGCAGTTCGCAACCGTAATGTGAGGCAGACGGTTGCGCTACGTGTAATACATCTGAGAATTAAACGATGATAAACAACGCCGTGTTTTTTGCAGCAACAGAGGCATAATTACCATTACTATTCGCTGCACGTAAATTTTCTTACACGTTGAATTCATTTATGTGTATCGTTTACTACGTAAGTGTTCTCTCATATACATGCAGTGCCACTATGAGAGCTACTTCGATAATAGACATTGAAGAGTATACTTGTTGTAAATATGTATTGAATTTATCGATTACCCATCGAAGCATTCCATTTTGGGGCTCTTGGGACTTCGGGCCCTTCATACAGATTTTCTTTCTACGTGCTATTATGGGTCAGCAGAAAACTTAAATGCTTGAGGCGTGAATATCCTTTGAAAATCAAGTCTCTGGTTTTCAAGGAAATATAGCATTGTTGGTTAAAGAGAAAAATGTGAGATTTTTTATCTATTTTCATGATATTTAAACAATTATGGAGCGTAAAAGAAAATCGATTGGAAGAATTAGAAACTTCATTTATTCAGCCATCCGAAAAAAAATCCCAGCCCTCTATTATGAGTGACAGTACTTTAAAAAAGCAAAAAAATACGAAACCACTGCGCCAAACCCAATGCTTAGCATGGACCACCAGGGACTACCAGGGGGGCCATTGGGGGCCCTGAGGGCTTTTTAATATAGCCTATGTTCATCCCACATACATTTTATCTCTACATATCAAATTTCAGCTCAATCGGTTCATTAGTTTTTGCGAGATTGAGCAACAGACAGACACCATTCAATTTTTATATATTAGTATAATGATGATGATTAGAAAATAGATTTCATACTCTAACGGCCGTATTCATAGATTTCGAGTGAAACCTGGGGTTATGCGGTTTATCTTAGTCCGGTCTAAGTGCGGTTTAGAACGGTACTAAAAGTTGGTATTCATAGCTTGGGTTGAGGGAGATAGCCTCAGGGACTAACGGAGACCGGGACTTGCCTACCGCGCGAGGATGGAACGCTTGGCAACACCGCTATTCGTCAAGTAGCAGGGTATTTCCTGGAATTTCTGAACTGGTTTTTGGGGTCTCCTGAGGAGTTGTGTGTTGCCTGCGAACCCTTTACCCATGCCTTTACCACTAATTACTTGCTTCTGGGACTTTCTTGCTCACTGAAATCGGCCCGAAATCCTGCTCCCTGCATTTTGGATATCTTCGATTTAATTTTTGTAATTATTTATAACTTAGACGTGTTGCAATTCTTTTTTCTATTTTTCTTTAAGTTTATTATCCTTATTAAAAATATAACATCATCACCCGGTTTTGTTTTGTGCAATGCACGTAATTTAATTTAGCTACACAAATGATAAATTAACTAAAACAAGTTATTCATCAAAACGCACGGCTAATTGAAATGAACGTCCAAAACTAACTATGTCAAATGTAAACAAAAGGATGTTACAAAGTATGTAAGGTATGAAATATTGTTGATATTATCGTTACTGAACAAAACTCACCATACGAAATGTAAACAAATGAACACAACTATATAAGCGATGAGAAAAACAAATTTAATTATTGCGAGTGATAATACCTAATAACAAATGTACTTACTAAATTATAAATTTGATTAACTAACCGATTACCGATAAAATTAAACAAATTAAAAAAATAGTTAACTATGTATCCTGATAATGAAACTACTTCATTACTGCCTATACAAGTATTTACGTCAGTATAAACCTAAATCACTATGCCAACAATATTCCTAACGATAGACTAACAAAAAATATTACCACTTAAATTAGCTCTAACTTGGAGAACTCGCGATTAGTGACTTAAAACCTTCGAAAATCATAACACCTCAAAAACTGAAGAAAAAGTGGCGACGCGCGGAGCTTAAACTCGACGCTAAACCATTATTCCATAGATTTAACTTCCTCCGGACTAAAGCTGCCGGGGCTAAGGTCGATCAGCGCTATTACGAAGCTATGAATATGAGTTCAACGACATCGCCGGTCTAACTACCTTAAACCTGCTGTAGGCGTAGTCTAACGTAACTATGAATACGGCCGTAAATTTTTTGCTTTCTGCAAATTATTTACTCAAAAATACTGAGCCTTTTAGTCAAATAAGAAACGTTATTGCGCATTAGAATTACAATATTAACTACTTGCTTCTCACAGCTGCATACCATTAAAAATATAATTACTATTTGGTCTTAAATAATATTTTAGAAAACTCTCGCTAGAGATAACTGAAATTATAAAAAAAAATATTCTCATGGCTCTACATCAACTGCAGACCGCCTTTATTGGACTGCTTCGCCATATTTATCTTCGCTCTACGCTCATTTCAACTTTCTCAGTTCCGGCGGTCAACGGATTCCTCATATTTCCTCTCTTGAACGTGGTAGCAACCGCAGTTTGAGATAAATGCATGCCACATAATGCGGAGAGCGCACATTGGGTGAAAAATAATCTGCAAAAAAACTCCATTTGGAACCAAGCCCTCTTCCCACCATTCCCTTTTTGTCTTCCTCTGGAATGGGACTACTCCTAAATCACCCGAATCACTTTCTGGACCCTCTAAGTACTCCTTCCCTCCACATCATAACACAGAGAGTATAATGAGTAGCCGCCACTGCAGCTAATTCAATAATTTATTTACTCTTTCATCTCGGTCCATGATTAATGCCACTGACAAAATACACGAACTCTGAATTTAAAATTTTTGTAAATGACTTAATTCCCATGTGGTGCATTTTGCAGTTTTTTCATCTTCCTTAGGCGTGTCTCCGTAGAGCAGGGGTTCTAAAACTTTTTTCGTTCGTGACAAACTATTTCACCGTGAGGCACATCCCTATGGCACACCTAAACACTAGAGCAATATTATTGACAAAACGTTCTTAATTTTTCAGTTCGTGTTGCATGCACTTTTAGATATCTTGGATTAATAAACAACACTACCTAAATATTTAATACGCAAGCCTTTTATATGTATTCTTACTTTCCCAATACTTTTTTGCACAGTTGTGCAATTTCGCGTCACACTGGCGTGCCTAGGCGCACCCTTTAAAAACCCCTGCCGTAGAGTGTATTCTTTAAGTTAGTGTAAAAGGGCACGTATTCAGGCCAAACTGTGAAACCAAGACATTTTTAATACAATGATAGTTTAGTTTTTATAAACAATATAATTTATTACCGATCATGGTTTCAGCAAATTATTTTTAACCCTGTTTACCTAGAAAATGGCAATTATTTGCTTAAATCAAGGTCGGTAATTAATTAAAGCGTGAAAATGGCAATGATTTGTTGAAAAAATGGTCGGTAAAACATTAAAATGTGGATAAATAGTAAAATTTCGTTTTAGATAAAAAATAAGGGTTAAAGTGAAATCCTCATTTTTTCCACGGTAGTGTATGCCATCCATGTTATTTATTATTCTAAGCTCTTCTGAAGCTGATTTATGTTGAGTAATCGTGAGAATATTTTGTGTCAGTTTATATTATAGCTTTTTACTATTGCTAATTTCGTCCTTACATTTCTTAAATATTCCTTACGAAGGAGATCTATTTGCTATACATGTTTCACTTTGTACGCTCCTAACACCTAAAATACCTTATACCTTTCATCAAGTATAAAAAATAAATTTATCAATGTAATTAAAAGGTTTTACCCACATATTCCCACCAAACCAGATTAATCTAGGTCCAAAAACATGAGAGAAACGGTTATTTAGTTAAATATGAATTTATTGTGTATACCTAATTTAAAAAGTAATAAAAATAACAAGAAATAATTAAGTACCTATGTTCAGATTTTAAGGATTCATATTTAATACTCAGATAAGTCTAGCGTTGCATGGCGCAAAACCATGACTCTGAAAAAAGAGTAAACATAAACTTAATGATATTCTCGTTTTCAACATAGACTTAGTTTTCTCAGACGTTACTTTGTGGTACTTCAAACTAGGTAAAATTAAAACTTATGTTCACGGTTATGCTACGTTCCGTTACCTCGTTTTCAAACTTTTTAATGTATGTAGGTACTTGTGATTCCACCACGTATAGACAAGAGGTTACGTTAAAGAGGGGAATTGAAATTCTTGATACATTTTCCCAATAAAACGAAGGAATCTATCTATGTATAATATTCTCTTCAGTTTCTGAGATATTCACTTGATCAACAGGCCTAACACTCAAGAGAGAATGGGGCTCGAGACGTATTCGAGATGGCAAAGAGGAGAGTTTTGGAAGGGCGGGAGAGAGAAAGAGAGAACGATGGAGGGGACGAATATCGAAGCTCGCCGGGAGCGGAAGATTGAGAGAGTCAAGAATTCCCCGAAACGGGTAAACAAATTGCGGAGGGGATGGGAATGCCTCTCTCTCTCTCTCTCTCCCCACTCGGAAGTGGTCCACTTTGCTCTCTCTCTTCATTTATTTTCCTTTTATTTCTTTTTCTTCCTCAGCACTCCACCCATTTCCCAGTTGTCCCTTTTAACCCCTCCATCCCCCTCTTCATACTCCTTAAAGGCAGAAGACGCCGAGTCCCCTACCATCACGTGGTTCCCTCTCCTGTCTTGTTCATACTGCACAACACTGCAGTAAACGGGACGACGATTTTACCTAAAATCATAAAAATGTTGTCTTTCTCTCCCTAGGAACCGGGATACTTAATTCTCTAATGCACGGGTTCTTAAACAGTAGGGCATTTCCAATCCCTCCCCTGGAGGGGTGATTATAGGGAGATTCATGGGGTAAATTGGGAAAAGTATTCCGCGAAATTTAATGTTCTGTAGATTGAGTAAAATCTGTAAATTTGCATGAACCCTCAACGAGACTGCAAATGAATTCCTATCTCGAAAGTGCCATGACGTAGGACGGTAGAAATACAGCAGACATCAAGCGTAGAAGAGCCAAAGCTAAGGAAGCGTTCATGATGGAAACTCAAATAATGTGTTCCAAGAAAATAGGATTACGAACGAGGAAACAGTATATGAAAGCATGGGAAAAGGAGCGTGTCAGTCTATGAAAGCTTAAGAAACCTGATGCTGGAGGAGGATGTTGAAGATAAAATGGACGGATTAAATAAGTTTACAGAAGTGTAGAAGAGGAAAAGACCACACGAAACACTACATACAAAAGGAGAACCAGATGGATTGGCCACGCGCTAAGGTACAATGGGTCTGTAGAGAATATAATTGACGGAAAAATAGAGAGAAATGTCCCAAGAGAAAAGTCAGGGGATATATACAAAGACCAATCAACGAAGAAAGTAGTACATTCCTCCAGTAGTACATAGAAGAACTACTAGTGAGTAAGGAAACTAGCATTAGATAGGGAAAGATGGAGGGCTGCAGTTAACCAATCTTAGGATTGAGCGACCGATGACGTATATGCTATATACCAAATCTGACGTCTAAGCTAACTTGAGGTTCACTCAAAGGCTACGTCATCTTGAATTTAACGTGAACTAAACATTATAAAACCAGTCCCAAGCCCATTTAATCGCACATAGCAGTGTATATTTAGTCAAATCCTTGGGATAAGAAGACCTCATAGCGAAAATATATCCGTCAATAAATTTGCGTATTTTTCAAAGGAATGGTGATAAAATGAATGAGTCAGCACAAAAGTCGCTGAGAGGTTAAACACCCACTGTGGGCGTTTAAGATTTCACATTACAATCCACATCAAGTGTTTAGTTTAAGGATAATGTGAGTCGTACGCCTTTCGGAAGATGAAAGAATATATATTTTACCCTTAACGCTTTTAGTTTTAGCATTTTAGGAAGAAACCTCATTTATATATAAAATACAAGGGTAAGACGAACAAAATACTTGGAAATACCCGCTATCATATGGTTTAAAGTCGTCGTGACGTGTATATACGGCATAATCATCACCAAAGCAACTGCCCAAGCCGTATATATGCAGCATACTCAGATGAGAGGTTAAGAAAATGAGAGAGAACTTTCTTTTGCTCTTTCTAGTCTCGCTCATCCCTACACTCCACCCTCCCCTAAGTATCCTCCCCCACTAAGTCCGAAGACAGCCCCTTCCAACCTTTCCAACCCCTTCTCCCGTCACATCCCTTGTTTCATCTCCGTTCTACTCCAACACTGCAGCAAACACGACGACGATTTTTATCGTCCGATGCGGCATTCCCCCCTCTCCTTCTTGACCCCCGGGCCTTCCTCTCCGGGAGAGGAAAACAACCGGATTCATGGGAAGGTCGTGTTCCCGGTCTTGTCGTCTTGGTTTGGATGAAAAAAAAACGTTTTACGCGTAACACAAACTGGAGCAAATTTATTCTGACCCCAAAGGAATCATTCGGCGTCGGCCCTTGGAGGCTTCAAGTTTTTAAGTAAAAAAATTATATAAATTTTAGGATGAAGTTAATTCCCTAGTGTAAAAAGGTATCAACTCCTTACTTACGCTGATTTCATTCTAACTTGCGAAGTTTGTTTCCAGTAGTTCCGATACCTGATCTCGAGAAATGCTTCCATCTAAGAGTTGAATAAATTAGAAGTGGAAAAATTTCATAAAAAAATTTCATGGAATAAAAACAAGCTCTATTTGAGCAAAGGTTTTATAAAACATTGCTACGGCACTGGAAACGGTTTGGTTATGAGTAAGAAACGTTTTTTAAATTTATTTTAACAACTGGTTTTGTAATGAGCTTTACAAATAATTGTACCTTGAGCCACAGGTATCAGTTTTAAAAATAACTATTTATTTAGAAACAAATTGAAATTAATTATCATGCAATTGTAAGGGTTTTACATGTAAAGATATTGTAATTTCTATGCCTGGACTTAACTAGGCCAAGTTACTAAGCTGACGATAAAACTATTAACAAAATAACATGTTACCAGCAACTTAAAACAATAAAAGTCACTATACGAAGGTTGAATAAAATTAGAAATGTTATTAATATTTAACTTAAAGTTTTTACACTTTTAGAAAGGCGATTGAGGAAGGAATATTATTCAACATTTACTCTCTGTTTTAGTTTCATCGTGCACAAATTTCACTCTTTACCGCAAAATTTGAACACAATTCTCTTACACTCGACGATTGACTTGTGTACTGACAGTACATTCCAACGAGCCTCCAAATCTCCTCAGCAATGTTTTTATAGCAATATCCAGAATATGTTACTACATGGTATAAGGGGTGATAAAGGAAGTAGCCGCAGGGAAGAACAATTTTCAATGGCTAAAATTAATGATGTTTAAGTCCATCAAATGACATAAGTATTTTTGCAAAATGTATGATGGGCACAAGTCAACCGAAGCCCATCTGGGTTATTGGGAACAGGACTTAAAATAAAAGGTTACTGATCAGATTACCAATTTAAAATCAATAATCTTGATCAGACCCTTTTGATGGGATCGTATTTCCAATTACATGACGGAGACAAAGGTCGACTGGAGACCAATGAGCTTCACTTGACTCCGACGAATGTCATTAGCTAATAGTAGTAGCAGTAGGATTTAGGTAATAGGATATCACTGAAAAATAAGGTCAAATTTCACTACGCATGCACCTATTACAAACTGAAACTTTGTTTCTAATCAAAGTTTCACGGTGTAAACTCCATTTCAGTCTGATTAATTCTTTAAAATTATAATTACACATTAATGAGAAATTAAAACACTATTCAAATCTTCATGGAAAAAGTATTCTAATTTCGACGTGGAACACTTCTGGATGGAGAATAATTTCGCGAAATCCTAGCATCACGCGACATCCGAATTCTGGACGAAATTTCCGCGTTGAATAGTTTTATTTCATTGATTTAAATACATTGAAAGTAAAAGATTGGTATTGGGTTCAAAATGAGGCCAAAGCATCATCAAGTTTACATTTTCCAAACAAATTCTCTCTATCGACCGATAAACTGAATATTTTGAACTAAAGCGAATTATTTGTGCCAATTTAGAACTTTTTCACTTTTGTTTTACCTAGTTATCGAGGCTTGACATATGCTATGCAGGATACCAAAGGTACATTAAAATGAGCTGAAATGTCATAATTTCTGGTCTGTAGGAATCCAGGTAAGGTTGCGTTTAAGTAAAGATGGCGTGTATACCTTTACCTTAAACTGAACGCAGCTCAAAGTGATAAGCCCAAAGCGCGTGACCAGTTGATATTTAAAATAAGTATTACAGAAACAGCTTTTTGACTCAGATGCGTGTAATTTAGCGTAGTGTAATTTAAGTGTAATTAATATCACATTCCGCGCCAATTGTGAGTTACTATTATCATTTTATCATTTAAATTTATATTTAATATTCTTTCTCATTTGCGCATTATTTTCTGTTAAACTACCCATGCTTAGTGTATCAACTCCGCCGTCCCTCGACGGCCACGCCTTAAATTTCAACTCGGCTAAATGAGTTACAGCATAGTACTTTTTCTGAGTGTTCTGGATGTTCAGTCTATAAGGTACAACCGTTTCAACCGTATGCTCAACACAATCCCTCAGGATTTCTCTCATCTTCGGAGGAGAATTGCAATTATCCAATAGCGGATGTCCACTTTCATTTTCTGTGAAAGCATACGAGTGGGTCAGAGCACGATGCTCCATTTTCAACCGAGAGGTGGTGACCTGCTCCATTATTTACCTATTTAAAGGAAGTCTTAACTGCTTCCACTGCCTGTTTTCTCTTATAGTGAAATATTGTTAATACTTCTTATACTAGTTGACCCGTATCATTTAGTACACAGACATAATCCATAATTTCGTAAAAAGATAATTTAACACCAAAAGAAAATTCATGTTAATTACCAGGGGAAATTAATAATATGTTTAACACCAAGATTAATATTCTCGATTTGTTAAGGAATTATAAGGTACAGATTTACGATGAAAATCTCAACATACTGACGTAGAAATAGAATACCCATGTCGAAACGATTAGCCCTTGTCCGCTATGATTCGACGATTTAAAAGTGCTTCCCTTGCAGAGAAATGGACCATCATGCCAACGACAGCAGAGGAAACTAAGTGGCACTCGTCCAGGTAAACGTGTTAATCGAGAAATTCAAAAAGTAATGCGTACGGTTTTCTGATTATAAATTTTAAGGATACTCGAACGTTCTAGGTAAACCTTCGTGATTTCCAATTTTTACATCATTTATCAACAGCAGTCATCGATATGAAGATTGGTTTGCTACAGTTCTCCACTCCACACTCTCTCACCAGCGTGAGATATATTCCTACATAAGTTTTCATTTTTGCGTCCCTCATTAATTTCTCCACGCAATTATACTCATGGTCTTCCTCGATAACTCATTCCATTTATTTCTCCTTCTAGTGCATTTTTAAGTGACTATTGTGTCTTAAAATACATCTACTATGCTTGTCTCTTCCACTTCGAGGTGTTTCCGTTTAAAATTTTTCCTCAGGTTTCGTAGGTTTTTCATACCTACTTTCTTGTGCGGGTTTTTCCCTCCAGGTGGATTTTAGCTACAGCCAAATCCTTCATTTTTGCACTAAGTTTTTTACGCATCTTATATTTGTTAATATTGCATATACTACCAATCTTAATTTTTAGCGTGTACACTTAAAGACGTGGTAATACTACTTCAGGTATTTCTGGTGGGAAATATTTACACTGACCAAGTTTAAACTCCTGATCTCAAACCCTTAATATATAAACTTGGTAACAAAATGTATTTATGACTCAACATATCATGTCCGTATTTTATGGCCTATATGTTTTGCTTGTGTCATCTTTTCCCCTGTGTCAAGTGATATGGTGGATAACGGGACATTTAAGAGTAAATCTCGCTCCAAATGATGCAGTAATTTGTGCAATAATCGACCTATCCTTTATCTCCAAGCCTTCGTAGGATTTCTTCATTAGCGATTCTTCCCGTCCATTTGATATCCATCCTCCTAGATGACGCCAACTTTCCACCATTTCTAATCTTTTTTCTGCCTGTCGTTATCGGACAAGCTTCATCGCCTAATAAGAGTATTCTACAATTATATATGCTTCACGGAAGTGTTTCTACTTTTTGAGTATGGAATAAATATCATCAAAACTTAGGCATGCAAACGTTATTTTTCAATACAGTCCGAAAAGCTATTTGAATGACAGGGACACTTTTCCCCGATCAATACGAAATATCATAATTAGATAAATGATTGATATCTCATGTACGACGTTCTAAACCCTTTCATTGCGTCAAATGTTTTCAAGGTTCTTTCAACATGTGTATTAAATGTCTATAAAATTGAATGAAAAGTGCACACTCACTTTTTACGCATTCAATGAGAATAAACCTGTATTGTTTTATGCAGAATTATTCTCTGAAACTAAATGCTATAGTAGTATCTCCTTAATAAATAGTATATACTACATATTACTATGTAACTTTACTAAATATTACTATAAAGGAGATACTACTTATTACTATGTTAACTTATTCTATAGTTATACTCTATTTCTGTTTTAAAGGTGAGATTTATGTTAGTGGGGTAAAGTAGAACTCCGCAGCTAAAAAATGAAAATATCCATTCAGATCTATCCAAACGTCGCACCTAAATAGTTAATAGTTCTCAAGTCAGTGAGGCTGGTTCCCGTTGCTGGTGTCTCATGAGAAAATCATTTCCTCAGAGAACAATCTGAATTGTGAACGTATGATGCACAGATCCAATTTTTAAAGTTTCATTCCTCAGTTTTAACTCCTCTGTGAAGAGAAATATCCCTGTTGATGTATCACACAAGCGAGCGAGAAGGGTGACAAAAGTGGCGATGGAGAGGGAAGAGACGGATAGAGTGGAGATGGGAATTAATGGGGGCAGACGGGCATGAGGGCAGGGGGACGAGGAACGAAGAATGCGAAGCGGAGCGAAGGGTACAGGGAAGTGCATATAGAATGTGACGGGAGGGGGGCGGGAGTTGAAAGAGAAATAATTTCAATAAAAGTAGTCCATCAAAAAAAATAATGGATCCAGGCGTCGCTTGATTATTTTGAGTTGTTTTTCCGAGAAAAAATCTTGAGACCACGTGGATTTCATTGCATTCCGCGAGAAAAGAAAGTTCGCCAAGACAGGGACGTAGTCGAATTAAGGACGCGTCATAAAGACTGGGATACAAACAACGACTACTTATTCATGTCATGTTATTTTGACACTTAAAATGACAAGCGACGGACGGAAACCGGAGGACACACAAGAACTAGACGTAATACAGGAGTCAAAAAATATATAACCACCAGACAGAGCATAGCTTTAGATTTTGAGATTTAACAGTCACTTTGATGTTTATGAACAGCTAGGCCATTAATACAGCTACTGCCAATTGCTACAAATATTTTAGGAGTAGGAATAATTTCAGTTTGGGAATTGTTAGAGACTCGGAGGCTATACGCTAGGCTTAGCTTGCTTGAAAATCTCCGATCGTGCGAGTTTCAGCAGCACGACAAGGAGGATGTAATTTTGACCCCACGACTGATTCTATACAGTCTGATACTCTAGAACTGATAGGAGAGACACAATAAGATAGATACACTGTTGAACTGACATGTACATATATTCCTTATTTCCTCGCACCATAGGAGATTGTAACAAAAAAAATAGTGACACTATTTTAAGGCACATCACTAACACACAATTCACCTCTGTCCTCTCCTTCCTTCACTTCCCTATTCTCTCCTCTTTTCCATGGCTGGTGTCCAAACACCCCCTGCCACATGCCTCTGCATCGGTTCGCATGTTAGTATGTTGATCCAGACAACAAATAATCGCTGAGCCAATAAAGGATACGATCACCCTTTCCGCAGCTCGCAGACAATTTTTGAAGGCAAAAAAATGCCGCTAATACGATACAACTGCACACATTCAGTAGGGGACAAGGGAACGCACTTATTTCCTGGGATATCCGACGGTAATCTTAGAAAACACGACCACCCAGTCTATTAAAATGAGGCAAAAATATTTTTTTCGACACCTCAACCATTCACCGCTCTAATTTCTCTTTGAAATTTCAAGCGTGTTTTTTGCGCAGGCAAACCCGCACGATATGTCACATTTTATCCATTTGACGGTTTTCCAGGTGTTCTGCAGGTGACTCCTGTGACTGAAATAAGTAAGTACATAAAGATGTCAAAGAATTGTTATCTCATATTTAACAAGGCCCCAGACTAATTATATCTCGATATACTTGTCAGATCAGGCGTTCTGTATTCAATACCCTGCGAGCCGCCGAAAGGTCGTGCGACCTCGAACAATAATTATAGAACGGGAGGAAATGTGAAAAAAGAATTGATATGGCAATGTGAAGATAAGTGATAAGTGTGGTGGTAAGGTTTGTGTTGATATTAGGATTAATACGGCATGCAGGAAATCCCCAAGTCCATCTCTCTCCATAGTCTCTCGGATGGGTCAGGTGGTACATGACATCAATGGCCCACGATAAAAGTCTTAATCCACCTTCTAAGCATTTCACATAATTTAATACAGTGAAGTCTTAGCTATCTGAGGTAATGTGGGCTGAGGTTACCTCGGTCGATCAAAAACTCGGAAAATGCGGAAGGCTCACGTGCGAGAATAAATTGCGACAAAAATAGGACATTTCTAAGCGTTACCGTACTTCACTTATTGCCATTTCTGCGAATCGATTTATGTCCGGATATCAATCCAAATATTGGCGTTAGTTTGCATGAGCCAAACTAGTTTCATAGAGATACAACATCTGTACCTGGGATTAGAAGGAACCTCGGCGAATCGGAACTCGGATAATCGAGACTGTGCTGTGCAGTTGTCGGTAAAAATAACGTCAATCGTCTTCCACCAGTTTCACTTATCAGTATATTAATAAAAAACGCGACCTAAAGAAAAGGCGATGACTTCCTTAACGTAAAAGACAAAATAAATAAATTGAAATACAAATTGTTCACTTGCCTGAGGAAAAAATAGAGAAGTATGTAAAAATACTAACGTAAAAAGTTAGCGTTGTGCTTCACCAGTATCGGATTGGTAGTACCGCAACAATGACTAGTAAAATATTGATGTGGGATGGAATCGTAAAATCCAATATCGGGTCAACCCTAATTAGCACGTATAAGGATATAAAAAACATGGATAATTGAAGTTGATTTGAATTCAGAAGAAAAACTATGCAAGCAAAAATTGAGCTGTGATCCGTCAACATGGCAATAAAGCTTTGCCATTATGCTCATGAATAGCAAATGACACATTTCCGAATGAAAGCTAAGCTCGATTTTAATACCCATGATGAGGACGTGAGTTAAAAGCAGTCAGCAGTGATTATAAGTAAATCTCTCATAATTATGGATGCATATTCTGATGTTATTTGGATTCAATTTTGTTAATAGGAGCCCCTTAATTGAATTGACAGTCAATCTTCCTACCATGGTTAATCAAAGCGGTAATTTGGCGATAATGGATGGGAATTATTTTGCGAGTAACTAGCATAGCCATCAACGACCTGACGACAGTGACCTAGTTCAGTGTACCATGAGCAGGCGTAAGGTAAATCGATAACGTTGAATAGTGGTGAACCTGCAAGAAGCATTTCGATTCTGCGATGTAATCACATCACATACGGTGAAACATTGCGCAACCCAATAGAACATTGAGAATTAAAAATAAATAAATAACCTAGCTGGCCCCGTTGGTGTTGTTCACAAATACGGAAATTCAAAAGGATTGAACATGAAACACAAAAAATTAAACTAACAGTGTGACACACTATAGCATATAAAAAATGATGAAATATTATACACACATGTAAGAGATTTTTTGTTCACAGAATGATGTCACGTTATCACGCACAGTGGTCAGATAATACGGTAAGAATTATGAATGCTTCTACTTAGCTATTTACAATATTTAGACATTCTGACATTGGGAAGTATGGATGTTTTCGCTGGTAGTTCTTTCTTTGGTATACGAAAGTGCTTATCATATTATTTGTTTTCAAATTTATGGGTAGATATTTATAAATTTGGAGTAAAAAAAAAGAATGTGCGTACTAGGTCGTGTTCTAATATCCATTTATACAATTGTTTAAAGGAAAATGACTTTTATTACGACTGAGTTGTATTTGATTATGTATTAAACTATTGCTAAGCTCCGCGGTATTGTGTAAAATGCACAAATGTTCTATTTTATAATTGTATACCTATTAATATTGCATTAATGTACATTTGCAGTTTTCGCAGGGTCTGTTTAAATATGATTTCATTTCAAAGCAGAACATCGAAATCGTTCTGTAGAACGCATCTTCTGCGATTTTATAAACAACGCGACGTTTCGGCGTCAGGACGCCATCGTCAGCGGTAGGATCATTCCTCTACCGCTGACGATGGCATCCTGACGCCGAAACGTACAAGTTTTCTTTTGTGAGTGTCCTTTTTGCGTGTTTCTGTGTTTGTTTAGTGTATCACTGTTTTATTTATGCATGTGCATCGTCGCCGAGAGCGATTTTCTACCAAGACATTATATATAAATATATAAATCCGTATTATTTGGCAGCCGAGACGACGTAGTAAATGTTTAGCCTGCTCACTCAATGGTCGTGGATTCGAGTCTCGCAAAAGAGCATTTTGCACCCAGGTAATGGATTTTTGTACACGCATTTCGTAGTCCATAATAGAAATCCTGACGTAAAAGGCCTCTTGTGCTGTTTTCAATGGTAGTTGAAAATAAATAAATACCTCTAAAATTGATAGAAGCGACAAAATATGATATATACCCTGGCAAACTGATAGGTATACAAATTAATTCTCCCTTTACGCCATAAATGCATATAAAAAGATTTTGGCACTTACACAATTTCCTCCTTTCCACACATCATTAGTGACTATAACAAAAACAGATCAAGACTCATCAAGTTACTCCGTCAACAAGCAATTTACATTTGACTATTTCTTCCTAATACCCCTCGTTTTTTTTATCTTGTGTCATGACACCCCCGGTCACTCTCGAAGGACACTACGTAGATGTATAAATCGATAATATTGTACACTACTTCCTCACACACTTGAAATCATACATGGGCAGTTACATTTCAATCAGGCAAATAAAAAAATATACATTCCACTGCGGTGATATTTCACCGTGCTTGGTATAAAACAAGAGAGATAGGACTACGTTCTCGAGAAGTTCCATTTCACGCTCCGCGAGTGAACAGGGGCTGTCACTCTCCATTCTCTCTACTTAAAGAAAAACTCATCAAGTATTCAGCGAAGGTCGCTTCCAAGACACACAGTGTCCTCCACCCAGCATTCTAACGTCTACACTCTCATTTAAGATGTCTGCCTCGACCTGGCTTCTCAGACGTTTATCCCTGGTTTGTAATGTGAAAGGTATCATTTCCAGAGGGCTTTAATCTCAGCCAGTGGTATTCTTTCATATGTTACTCACATTGGGCGCATTCAGGGGACGGAGCGCTCCGGGAGTGCACAGCCAAAATTCCAGGAATTCCCCCTGAATGCGACCGCTATGTATCTACTCCGTCGGAGTAGTTACATAGCGGTCGGTCTTTTGTGCCGCTACCTGCACTGAGCGCTCGGTGACCGGGCGCGATTTTTCGAATGCTTGTACTACTACTCGGCGTGGTGTCTTCGTGTGAATCATCCCTACATGCTTGTCTGGTCTGGTGCATGAAAATATGTATTCAATAAACTATCTTCCTGAATGTGATTAACTGGGCGCATTCAAGGGAATCTTTGAATATCTTCTATCTTCGAATACTATTAATATAATTCACTTTCGATGCAAACATGGTTGCCAGTTGCTCTGCGTCTCTCATTCATCGCAGAAGTTGGCTAGAATTAGTGTAGAACTCTTCTTAATTCTCATGGTATTATTCAGATGTTTGTCACAATAAAATAAACCAGACGTATCTCCCGTGCCATTGTTTTGTGTGCTATTTATACTTATTATATGACTGGGAAAATAAAACACAAGGATCAGCGAACGTCTCGACAGTGATGTATTGTATGCCCATACATTAGTGTCTATCGATGACGGTGTACGATTATGAAAGAAAAATATTAATGTGAATTGTTTTCGAGAAAATTATAAGGACATTTAACAGTTCGTTCTCTAACTTATCATGATTATTTAGAGAACATGCATGCATGCATATCTTGTGGGCTGAGTTTGTTGGGCTATGGGCTAAGGTAACGATCGACATAATTTAACAAGTTTCGAGATAGCATACTCTTATGAAACAAGCATAGCATTATTAATATACTTAATATAAAATAATACTCCGCTCAAGAGCACAAATAACTGACGGATAGCTTTCTAGAAAAGAAAATCTCGAACACGTTCACATTTTCCATTACGGGGTTTGGAACCACAGAGGGATCTTGTCTTTTAACGCCGCATGCAATTACGTAAAATGTATAATATCACCGTAACACAACATAAAAAATGTGGCCTGTAAAACACCATCACATGTTTGCACATCCCCAAGGAAATTATCGAAGTACATAACCTTTGACCCAAGTATTTTATATATTAATAGCAGTTAACTTGCAATCGATGCTCGAAGTTCACACAGCAGCAAGAGCAGCACAGCAAAAAATTAACCCTCTTCCCTCGGTAAAGTATCTACGAGAATGCAATAAGCTCACCAAAGGTAGTTGCCCATCCAAGCTTGATTGATTGTTCATTTCTTCAACTCCTTCCATCGCTTCTTTTCGTGGAATGGATTAACTAAAGAGCATGCTCTATGAGGAAAATTTTCCACCCTTTTTGGAATTAAGAATTATTCTAGACTATGATAGCGCGGATTAACACATCTGCCTTTGTGCTTACTAATCATAGGAAGGTAATTTCGAGCTTTATTAAACCACTATGAGTCCGTTCCATCAATTATCTCCGATAATAAATCTGCGGACGGAGAGAGACTACGATTCAAAAGTTCCACCGTAGCGCTGTCTTTTTTTCCATTCAGGGGAGCTGAGCACATGCTAGGTAGCAGTCCGCTCCACCGCTCCCGGAGCGCTACGTCCCCTGAATGCGCCCATTTTTTCCATCCGATTCAAAACGCGAAAGGAGACCAAAGAAACAAAGGCAGGTATATCTCTCAAAAAAGTTCCTGGCACTGCCCAGTGGATGATCTTGCGACATAGTCTACGGAACCTTTAAAATACTGCGAAAGGGGGGTGGGGAGTTTGTTTATTACGGAGGGCCAGCCACAAAACCTTCTAATTTATATCAATACAAGCGCTTCGAGAAGTGGGTTGGCTCACCATAACCTGCTGTCCCATTTCGACTTGTCACACAATGAGACCTCAAGTTAGGATCCTTAAAAAAAGTCATTGAAATGGGTGATGGCCACCACTTGCCCCACTTGACATCCACTATAGCAACGAAACATAGTAATAACATCAAACTATAAAAAAATGTATAACCTCTCGTTCACCCTAGTCGTTTTACGCTGCATTCCGAACCGGATAATTCAATTCACATTTACGTAAATACACATTTATTTCAAAATAAAAATTTCCACACATTTTGAAATTAGTGATCATAGCATTAAACTTTCACAATCATACTCATCTTCATCAACTTGCACATACATTACGAGCGATAGTTACTCATACATTTGATAATAAGAGCCGGAAGTCCTTATTTACAATTTTGAAATATTATGTCACGATTAGGTCATTAAAGTTACATAGCATAGTATTTCTCAATAAAATATAGGTTTAATTTTACGATTTATCTCAATTTTTCATCGGTTAATTTCAGTGGGAGAAAAATAACCAATTTATAATCAATGCAAAAAAAACTAATTTAAATTTACAAAACTTCAAGATAATATCCCGCTTTCCAATTTAACGCAACAAAATATGTACAGTCATAGCATGTTTAAAATGTACAACGTTTTTCCTAAGTTAACGAAAAGTAATGACAAATTTTAGGACCAGAGAACCATGTTATGATTTTTAAATATTTTCACACAAAATCGGGCCTAACTATTGCATGCTTACCTCTAGGTGTGTATGTACATTCAAGTCCATACCAATTTACAATAAATATTATGATTTAGGCCGGATATTTGCAATAACATAAACTAAAAAATAAATACAACCAAATCTCCAATAAGAGAAAATGGTTCACATCTAGTTTCATATCTCAACCGAAGACGCACTTTTTTCACATCACCTGAGTTTCACTCACCTCATGTAAGGATTTCCTCTAATATCATGCCACACAGGAAAAACCAAATCTCTATCAACTTCCTTCGAGACTATATGAATGGAAAAAGGTTTATCAATTCTCTTCGAAGCATTTAGGAAAATTGCACAGCTTCATGGACACTATAAATGCAGATAAATTCAGAACAAGATGATTACAGAATGTTTAAAAGTGAAGACATTGAAAATAAACAAGTTCACTTGTTTGTGTGCCAAGAATATCGATAAGACACAATACTTACATCATGTATGTAACCCGAAGTCGTTGGAAAATAAGTTTTTTCCCTCTCTCACTCGAAACACAATGAGATACGCTCAACCCACACATTATGCACATATACACCCCAAAGTCATCGAGGGCTTAAAACATTTCTTTTATTTACAAGAGCGGTTAAAAAATAAATATTACAAGTAGAACCTCACGTAGCCGAGTCTGTATCCCACAGGATCACGCCGACTCAATCCACTTCCTCGTAATAATCCTTGAGTGAGCTGTGCCGGGTGAGGAAGTAAAACATGAAGAAGACATGTAAGCATCGAGAATGTGCTCAGGGGATGTCACTGGAGAAAGAGAGTAGATTTCGTGAAGGTGCGGAATTTATGGCTTCCGCAAAAGTTCCTGGCGCTGCGCTGAGGACGGTTTTGGGGCATGAGCTATGAAACTTTCAAATTCCTGCGAAACAGGGGACGAAGGTTGTTTAATGTGGAAGGTCAGCCAGAAACTCGTTCTAATCTCGGCCAAAACAAAAGCTTCAAGAAATGGGATGACTCACCAAAGCCTGCCGTTCCGTTCAACTACTCTCACAATATGACCTCAAGATAAGATGCCTGTGTAGAGTCATGGCAATGGGTGACTTTAACCACTTGCTGCATTTTCCTATTAGCATTAGAAGTAGTTTGATTCCTCTTCCATCGAGATGAGTCATGGGATAATTCACCACTACCTGCTGTCCCGTTTCGAATCGTTGGACCTCGAGTGAGGGTCCCCGTTACAGTCATAGCAACGGGTGATTTCAACCACTTGATTCGCGTGCTTGTACTTCGAGTCTTTTCCGCGAAGTAGTTTGGTTCCCTTGTCTCACTCTGACTCGGTGCCACCCTATCTCCCCCTCCGTCCTTTCACTTCGCCCCCTCCGCTTCTACCTCCCCTCCTTGCCACGCAGGCCTTCGCTCGGAACTTCTGCGGGAGCTATAATCATCAGCATTCCTCCCTTCCGTTCACGCCACCTCCCAATGAACTCCCCAATCACTTCCGCGACCACTCCTGATTCCTAGTGCGCGCCGCAGTTTAGGCGTTGTTGTCCCGCGGTGCGAGGTACTGCGTCGGCGGTGAGATGATGGCCGGCATCGGCGTGTTGATGCTCACCGTGCTGCACACGCTGTTCATGTTCTCTGGGTGATTGTTCATGGACAAATCGTGAGAGTCCCGGTTCTTGCTCCTTGCCCCGAAGCCGGCCCTGGCGATGAAGCCGGGAGCGATGTTTGGATGGCTGAAGAGCCTGCAAGAAAGGTTGATTTAGTTATTTTCCATTCGTGTCAAAATGTATCTCTGACCACGGCTGTTAACCCGAATTCTGATTTGATTGGTGATGGCAAAGCTCACTTATTTTCATCTACCATGCAAGTCTAACGACTAGTGCAACTCAAAAGTTCAAATATAACAATAATATGAATCCACATTCTCTATTCTCGGCCTATTTTTATTAATGTATTTTTTTCAGGAGAAGACAGGTCTTTGTGAAGAATTGATAGATATTAATACCTCATTTGTCAACATTTCGCAAATGTACTCTTGCTTCATCAGATATCGCTTGTTTGAAATCATTATAGCTCTGAAGTAGCAAAATATCTTTGCACGACGTTGTCAATGAGGTGAAAACATCTATTATTTTTAATATATTATAAACCTGTCCTAGGTCTTTTTGAAGAAGGAATAGATGTTCTTATCTCATATCAACATACTTTTACCTCATCAGGGCTGATAATTCATTATAGCCACGATGAAGGAAAAATATATATGCAAAACGCTGCCAATGAGGTACTAGCACCTTTAATTTTTAACCTTTCTTCTCTTAAAAAAAGAAAAAAAATAATAATAATGGATAAAGTGCGTTTGTATATGTTTTTCTTAAAAATATATTTCAAATATTTTGTTAGGTTTGAACGGGTGAATAACACTCGCCATAAAACTCGCATGACGGATGGAACTAGTTGAACTCCACTATCGTCTAAGTCCACTGAAAGTTCATTGAGACCGCTAATAGTAAAGTATTAAGAGAAGCGTTTTTGTGAATGGCAACATTAGTTCCCACAATTTTAGCCAGAAGATGCTTAAACTCATGGAATGCAGGTTGAAGGTATTTGGAGCGGTAATCGTGGGTCACTAAATGCGCATTTGAATAATTTTACAAGTTGGTAAAACATTCCGATCATAATTCATTAAAGTACATTATGCGGTGGAACTCACCACACTGCGGTAATGGAAATGATGCATGAATCATGTTTCATATTTTTGCTGCCATAAATAAAGCACGTTATGACTTAGGCTTGATATTTTTTGGTGATAATTGATAGTTTTTGGTGAAGTTTACTAAATTTAGACGAAAACTATATTTAAATGTGTTTTTTTCGGGCCTTTGACTGGGCGTGACACCTTTATATTCGTTAACAATCATTATGGTAATATGAAATGTATTATTTAGGGTTTAGAAGATAACCAGTACATATGTTATCGAATAATTACGAGATGAATATTATGTGCCAAGAGGCTACGAGTTAAAATAGAACTGAATTGCAAAAAAAAACAAATCTGTATTATGCATTTTTTATCTGTAGATATCACTAATAAGAAAACTTACGTAAAGTTTCACGCAAATTTGTACGTAAACAAAATTCGCTCCAACCACCTTAACGGTGCGCACCTATACACTAACTGAGAAGACGAATACACTGGCTTTCACTCGCAGCCCTCTCGATTCCCCACTTTAACCAAATATAAGAAAGACCTACGGAAACTGAGCTCAGAATGTCTGTTTGCTGGGACAGTAGAAAATGTTTACCTCCTCTGAAATTCCTGTGGAGGGGTCTACCCCCATTTCGGTCGACCCACCCAGACCTTAGCTCCTACACCGTGGAAATTTCAACCGTATTTTTAATTTAAATCAATTCAGTACTTGTAGATCCCTATCCTCGACCCGTTTATAGTTTCTCAAAGTATCCGAGATCTAGCACAGTACTTTTCTTTACGCTTTAAAGCTCGTGGGTTACGTTAAAATGCGAAAATGTCAAATGCTAATTATTATAAAGTTCTTCTATTAGGCAGTGGTAACATCCCAAACATTACGCTCATTCTTAATTGAAAGAAAGCAATGTGTAGTGCATATAAATGCAATATCAAGTGACTACCTTGCATTATCAGGTATACCACAGGGTTCAAATGTAGGCTCACTACTTTTTTTATATTTATTAATGATCAACCACAATGCCTTTATAGCACCAAGTGCTTAATGTTTTCTGACTATATTAAGATATACAGAAAAGTGGATAACATAGCTGAATATTTACAAGTACAGAATGATTTTCATAATTTATGTGGTCTCAAAAAAACCATTTGTACTTTAATATAAATAAATGTTCCATTATGACCTAATCAAGGAGAAATAATGTACTAATGTTCAATTATTGAATGGACGAGGAGATCATTGAGAGGAAAAGTGAAATAAAATATTTGGAAATTATTTTTACTGCAAAGTGAACTTTGTAAATCATATATTGTATATTATCATGTCTGCTTGTAAGCTGCAGGGTTTTCTATACCGTGTGTCAAACTATTTCAGGAATGAATGTGTGCCAAAATTATTGCATATTTCTCTTGTTAGGAGCAAAGTAGAATAATGCTCCGTGATTTTAAATCCTTTTGCAAAATAGTACAGTGAAATTATTAAGAGAATTCAAAAAAACTTTTTAAGAATAAGTATTATATTCGGTATCATGTTCATCCCATCATGGATAATCATATAAAATATGAGGAATTATTGAAACTTTTTAATTTCCATAAATTATTTGACCGGAGAATATTGAATGATCTTCTATTTTTACATAATGTAATAAACAAAGGAGAATGTGGCAGGCTGTTGAATCGATTAAATTTTCATGTTCAATCGAAAAAAGGTAGAAATATGATAACATTTGTGTAGTGAATGTTAAAAGTGAATACTGTAAAAATTCTCCTAATATAAGAATGTGTATTACATATTACAAATGTTGTAACGGCCTAAATATGTATCAAGATTGAATCAAATTTTAATAGGTATAACTTCAAAAATAGTAAAGGTATGTTGTCAATATGTAGACTAAATAATTTATATATGGATTTAACCATTTAATTGCATTTGACCAGCTATGGACCATGTTAATAACATTTTTATTTTTTTGTTCGATTATTCATTGTTTACCCTTTATTTACATGTATACCTATGTGAGGTAAACATTAAAATCAATAAATAAATAAAATAAATAAATTAGATTTGGATCAACGTAGATTGCCTGGGTTGCCCATACACAAGAAAAACAACTCGCGTAAATTTAAAGTTTCAAACTTTAAGCACCTCGAACTCGTGCATTTTTAGTGCAATCAGTCAGCCCAACCTACACTCGGGCACAGACTTTAAGTTCTTGATTCTTAGGCCGTGATATCTGTTCCACAGACCGATATGCCCATTTGGTCGACATTTTTCCAACCTTTTCGCGTTTCGAGCAGAATTGCTTCCTAATTATTTGAAATGGGTGTTTCTCCTCAGTGGAAACATTTTGTTGTTCCTGTCAATGTTTTTTCGATATTTTTTCTGGATTCCCGATCTGGATTCACTGTTTGGGTAAATTCATGCTTATTCATAGAAACTCAGAAAAACAACGCGGGAATGAGTAACTCGAGAAAGTGAAATATCTGTGGCAATCGACCGGCTTCCCGAGCCAACCATGGCTTTGATAATTCGATATTAATATCCAGACAGCTCGCCATTATCACTCAGAATGTTCTACAATGTTCCTTTACCTGCGATCTCAAACCTTCGTCAGCCCCATAAAAGCGGGATGCATTCCTAGTTGACAGCTCAGTTGCCCCCCAGCTGTCGCAGCGCGACATAGCCTTTTGAATAAAGTTACTAAAAGAAGCATTAGCCTTATAATTACAACACGCACGCTTCATATATAATGAAATTATATTCATTTACCCTCACGCCGTTTTTACTCAGTTTAAACTCCATGGTTACTATCTTTTCACGTCAAACATTACAGAATAAATGATTAAGGGTATAATTACTGAGATATTGAGGCTTAAAATAAAATGAGAGTAGGATGAAGCTACATTTATTCTAATGGACATAGATACAAAAATAAATCATTTAAATTTTTGTGAATTAAAAGTAATAATGATTCAAATAAAAAACTGTGAGGGCTATATCACCATCTACGTAGCTTTTTTTAATATCTTGGTTTGAGGGTTAGCATAAATTTTGTAATTTATACTCCGGCAAGGAGAGTATTTAACTCCTCAAGGACAAAATTCCCTTCTTTGAGCGATGTTTACGGAGGCTCCTTGCCAGAAACAATAAAATATACTCCTCCTCCCAAAAGGGCAATATTATGAAGTAAATAAAAAAGTCTAAACGCCATACTGATAAATACGCAAAAGGGAGGGATTACATATCGGTTTCATTACAAGCACTAACTTAGCAAAGGACAAATTCACCATTAAAACTTTGTTCAGGTTCAGGAAACTTCTTCAGGTTCACCTGAAGATGACACCAAGTGTTGAGAACCGGGTTGTGTTCATAAATCATCAGTGAATAACCTAAGTTATTGTAATTTTTCCGTAATGGATCAATTCCACAAGGTTCCTACAACTGTTTCCTTTATTAAATATAAGTTCTTCATTTTTCCCTATTTCATTGCGTTCACATTTCACAGCGATTTTTTACTTGTTACAACTAAAATTTATGGCACTTCCGTTGGAGTTTATCTCATTCAAGTATTCTACCAGCTGATTGGTAGGTTTTTGGACAGCCCCATTCTGCATTCCAACCTCATAGACATTATCTCGCTTTCCCTCCTAAGGATGGCCCGTTATTAGATCCCTCTTCAATTCTTCATATCTTCGACCTCCTCTTATTTCGTCCAGATTTCCTATCCTCTTCCTTCCTCTTCAACGCTTCCCCAGTGTTCTCCCCTCTACCACTCTCTTCAACATGCCCTCTCCTCTCAAAATCTCCTCCATCCATCTCTTCTACCTTCTCCGAACCTCTGCCACAAGCTTCCTCTCCTCTCCGACCATATCCAATACCTCCTCGTTCGTCTTTCTCACCATCCAGCTAATCTTCTCCATCCTTCTCCAAACCCACATCTCAAACGCCTCAAATCCACGCACATCCTCCCTTCGCAATGACCAAGACCAAAAAAAGCATAAGGTACCACATCATTACAAATACTACTTGATTAATTTTCTTCAAGGTTTCATTTTGCAAGTACACTGATTCGAATTTAACTCATTTAATTACACTTACTCACAACGCAAAAATACCAAAATTACCGATTTACTCATACACCCATTCTTGAAATCTTATATTAACACCCATCTTTCCGATAACCCATCAACAAAGGCTTTATCCTTGATAACATTTCATTCTAAAATCGAAAACTGCGCACGAAGGTGTATCAATGTAAACTCAACCTGTCATTTTGTTCTTGAGAAAATAATTTGCTACAAAGGCTCTTGAAAATTCATATTACCGGAAATATACACATACCAAATATGCGGATATTACCAAAAAAGTGCTATTGTCTTCCTTCAACGTCGACATGCATTCTCTTTTACGGTGCCACGAACGACGGAGCTTACGCGCTAAAGTGATGAATGAGGGGGCGGGAACATAATATTTCCGCATATCCATTTACCCGACAGCGGGCTCGAAGAATGCGGAAAATAATGCAAGACGGATGACAGAGGACTCCGGGACGAATGGAGATGCGGGTAGATTGATGTCTCTAAAAGAGAGTGGTGGAGAGTGTAACATTTAAATTCGGAAATACCCGGAAAACGACGAATATTTCTCCCCAGAAGGATTTCATCTGCGTACGAACGCAGAAAAAAAACTGGACAAGCGTATGTCACAGTTGGTATACAGAGATGAAACAATAATTTATAGACCAATAAAATTGAATCAGCAAGGAGTTATACTAAAGTTGACAAAAAAATACCATGTGATTTTTTATATAGTTCGATTCAACAAACACCCACAAAGGAAAGAAATTTGTGGAATTGAATAGCAAATAAAATAATGTTGATCATAAAAGTAGAAGGTCCAAAACTGGAGCTAGTGAAAAATTTCGATGGCATAAGTGGTACGAAAGAGAAAAAAGGGCAAGGTGGCAAAGTCCATGAGTGGAGGATTGCAATTATAAAGAAGGCAATACAGAGTGGAGGATTGCAATATGAGGGAGATTATGGTGGGTACCTTACGCTCTAAGGTAAAGGAAAGGTTGGCGAATAGTTTAATATGGAGTGTAGAAAAGAGGAAATGCTTGGTACAGTGGGTGAGGAAAAGATATGGAGGAGATGAAGGCAGGATAGTTGTTTGGAACAGGTAATGAGATGAAAATGTTTGCTGAAAGCAGAGATAGAGGGGAAGATGCTGGGTAAATAGGATAGTGGGAATAAACATGAGTGATCTCATTGGACGGGAGGCGTCCATCAACTCCCTTCTTTCAACTATGGAGCAACGTGAAGATCTTCGGTGATTACGATTTCCCACGTGCTGAGTCTTTGGCTCATTCGCAATGAGAGAAGCTTGCGAAACCAAATGAGTTCACCCTAGCATAATACGAACTTGATTAAGCTTGCCTTGTTTGAAAACCTGAAGTCCGTCATACTTCATGGCTAGCGAAATAAAATTGTTCCCATTGGCAAGATATAAAGGTTGGGAAAACTCAAAGCTAATTTCTCTCGATTGCCGGAAATAAAACAAAATACGGGGACATTACATATACTATAAAAGAATACTTATTTATGAACGTCATTGATTTTTGTCCCTGATTCAGACGTTGTTCTCTGATCTGGCTGACTATGAGGATACAAAAATAAATAAATGAGCGAGTACACGCGTACTCCATATTGCACACCGTATGGGCTCAAAACATTTCCGTCAGAATCAGCGAGAAAGGAAACATATGCCTAAAGAAGACCAGATGCTATTCTTCATTGAGAGGACTCTTTTCACTGAATGACTCTATTCATTAGACTCGTCGCGCGGGAGACAAATCATCCTTTCAAGTCTGTATCTCCCCACTTGAGAGGATAGCGTCGCACGACATCATTCTTAGAAGAAGAATTTTCGCTCTTGAATTATTATTTCCGAATGGTTGGACTTCAATGGTAGCGTCAAATCGTCAAATGGAAGCAAAACTCGCCTCATTATTTTTTTCTTCCCTCAATAGCAAACGGTTTTCTCTTCTTCTAAAAACGTATTCCTGAATAAATACAGGTGTCTAATTTTTTGTGCAGTTATTAGGAAAATATGGAGATTTCTTTTTAAAGTCGTTTGAGCAATGGGACCAAAAGAAAACCTCATTCAGATCAATATCACTTACGATTGGAAGATAAATTGAAAATGTAGCGTTTTTATGACCAGGTAAGATATGTTGACATCGTATAGTTACCTCGGATAAGGGAATGGCCCACGACTAAAAGTATTTGCTAGCCACAAAAATCGAATGAACATAACAATATATATCTGTAAACAAATATTATATGGTTTAATATCATCACAAGCGCTCTTCCAATCTAATTAAGGAAACATTTTGAGTCAGCGAAATTCGAAAATATTCCCCATTGAATCGGTATCAATAAAATGAATGCCACAATTCGCTTCCATGATTTTCCTCATTCATTTCCTCTTTACTACGAACTCAGTTCCAATAATAACCCTCGAAACATTTTCCTGCTAAACTTTGATCATTCCCTTCTCATCAAGCTACATCGAATTGAAGTTCGAATACATTTATCCGTATGTTAAGATTACATCTTGCGATCTCAGTCGGCTGATATCACACCGAGGGGTGGTCGATTTATTCCATGATCAAAGCCTAAATGGTGATATTAAACTATTGTTTAGCTGGATAGAACGGATCTTGTAATGAATTAACCTCACTGGCATTGGTATTGGACAATGTGTTTGGTATTGGACAATGGGAGAGGACATATTTCCCTTGGAAAAGCTTGCAACAACTTACTCGTAATGTCAGGTGAATGTCACCGATCATTCCGCGGCGATAGCTCGATCGTTATATTATCACCGAAGTCCTTCCCTTGATTCTTACGCATGATTTTCACCCTTTCCATCGCAAAGAATGAGCCCGAAGTATTTACGAAGTTTGATCAAACAAATACGCGAATTTTCTTTTTTCGAAAAAAAGGTCTAAATATAATCTTCAATACTAATTTTGTGCCCATCATAGTAGTCCCTATCAGATATAATAAATATGTGCCCGTGCTTTTTCTTATCTTCAAAACACATCTGCAACGCACTTTTTGGTATGGCCTTCAGCTACTTCAGCTAGTCTGTCATTATCTCCTCCATGTTAGCTGTTAGCCTCAATACTTCATGTTTTTTTTATCTTAGGGAATAGAAAGAAGTCGCAGGGGGCCATGTCCGGCGAATACAGAGGGTGAGGCATCATAACGGTACTGTTTTTCACCAAAAACTCGCGACCAAGCAGTTAAGTGTGAGAAGGTTATCCTGGTACGATTTCCACGAGTTGTTTCGCCACAAATCCGGGCGTTGTCTTGGGATAGTTTCGCGCAAACGGCGCAAAAATTCCATTCAATTCTCCTTCTTCACAGTACCATGGTGGCATGAACTTAAAGGTGCACAAAAAAGCGAACAAAAAAATTCCGCGTATTTTTTTATCAAACCTTGTACGTCACAACGGAGGGGCGGCATTATGTGAGCACCTAACAGAGGAGATTAATACGGCCTGCCCTCCGAACCTACGCACTTCGCGGTACCTTCGTGCGATGAAATATGCGTGGCGTAAGATATGAGAGAGCTCTGCGCTTTGAAATCTCCCTCCTCCTCTCCTATTCTCTCTCCGGACGCCAAACAAGTCTCGCGCCTGTTCATTTTGAGAGCCCACCGCACTCTCTCCAACTTTAGGAGCGGATTTAACAAGCAGTCACCGGTTTAAGTCCCGAGTAACCTTCCATCTCCACACACCCTCAAGGGATTCAAGATAGAGAACATTACATTAGCACACACGCGCCCAATCTCTTCACGAGGCCTTCCTCTTTTTGCTCTTGGACTCCTAAGGCGAGCACGCGATACGGTGAGAGGAGAGGTGAAACGTAACAAGAGACTGGTTTATGTGAACAATTAGCGCCAAATTCACTGAATTCACCTAAGCACTGAACCTTAAATTACGATGACTTATGAGTTGGGTCGTGTTTTTACAGAGGCTAGAGTACTGACCTGCCACATTTCTTCTTAAGCATAACCATTTCTCATCCATGATATCAATTTATACCAAATGTATTCTACACTTAAATGCTACCCCACGCACTGATGCAGGAGCATTTGACATGGGGAGTCAAGACACCAGCCATGTAAAAGGGAAGGCATAGAAAACCTTTAATGCAAGAGCGACAAAAAATTGCGTATTAATGGAATTTCTTTGAATCTGGTTAATGAATAGATTGTTTTTCTTGTAACTACTAGTGGTGCATAGGAAGACAGAATGTTTTTAACATCACTTCCGTAGTGTTATCATTATTGGTCGCTCAATACTAATATTGGTTGACTGCAGTCCTCCATCCTTCTCTACCAAATGCCAGTTTCCTTACTCCCAGGTAGTTATTCCTATGTGTATCTTATTCCATCGTGTATTCATCTTATTTTGTCACTCCTATCAGCTATAAAAATATAGTAATGGATGCTTATTACATCCTACTCGTCACTCGCTTGATCTTAAATCTTCCGTCACAAGATATGACAAGTAATTAAACTGAGAGGAAGCGTAGTCTTGATTATTGCTACGCATATCATTAACGTGCTCCACCGTAACAGAAAATAAATGCCATGTAATTCATTTTCTGTTTGCTAATAGAAAAACATGTCCTCTTTCTGATGTGAACAAAAAAATATAACCCTTCCAGTCTTTTTCTCGCAAACTAAACTTGAAGTTACATGCTGCTTAATGCGACAGTGGGAGAAACATGGGGGAAAATAGTATTTTTATATCTAACATAAATGCCATTTTCACGGAAAACTGTTCTCCCAGGCAAACACTCACAGGAAATTTACTAAAAATGAAATAGATGCTTCTAACTGCCTCATTTTTTGAGTTATTAGCTAGCTAATTGAAGTCGAAATGTACATCTTACCTTACCATCACCTTAAGGTACATACCTTAGGGTACCTATGCCTTAAGCCAAGTGAGGAGAGGAGCTACAGAACAACGTACTCACTTATCCGACTGTTGAGTCGTTGCGTGGTTATGTATATACATGTGCTTCATGTGCTACATGTGTTTATTCATCCATCTTCTGAGCTATAAACAATGATATATGATGATAAATGATTTACAGTTCTGTTTTGTTTACATAATTGTAAATTTACAGTCATTAAATATAAAACAGGTAACATTCTAGATAGATATCTAAATTTTCATTCCCACCACCCTCTAAAACATAAAATAAATACGGCCATCGCACTCAAATCTAGAGCATTAAGTTTAAGTGATAAGGTTTTCCACGATAAAAATTTGATAATAATTGGGGATATTTTAGAAAAAAACCACTTTCCAAAAAAATTAATCAATACCATAGTTTACTCAAATAAAAAATCATCTTCACATACTCACAATTCAATAAATACAACAAATGTATCAAAAATTAATACAGACCAATATCGGGGAATGATTTATATAAATGGATTATCAGAGCAAATTACCAAGGTATTCAAAAACACAATTTATAAAATAGCACATAAAAACCATAAAACGCAGCATAAACTCGTATATTCAAAACTTAAGTCAGATACCCCTATACAGCTAAGAAGCAATATAATTTATTCCATTCCATGTAAAGACTGTGAAAGTAGCTATATAGGCCAAACATCTCAATATTTAAAAATAGGATCTCGCAACATAAAGCATCAATTAAGACTAAAGTTCAACTTTGTGCATTAACAAATCATGCAATTTCAAATAGTCCCTCATTTAATTTCGAAGAAGCCAAAATTTTAGACTCAGAACCAAAATTATCAAAAATATTATTCAAAGAAATGTACCATATATCCAGAAATAAAAAAAGTTGCAATCAAAGAACAGACATTACTTATCCAAGCAAAATTTATCATAATTTAATAAATTACACATAACTTTTCAACAAATAAATATATCCAAGCAACCAAATTAAAATTGTAAATAAATAAAAACAGCTCCAAACTTTAAAGGTAAAAATCTTGAATGTCTATGTCCTTGTATTTTTTAAATTTTAATATCTGTAAATTTACAATTATGTAACCAAAACAGAACTTTCAATCATTTATCATCATACATCATTGTTTATAGCCCAGAAGATGGATAAATAAACATCCGAAACGTCGGCAAAAGTTTAAAAATAAAAAATTATTTGACCTATACTCATGAAATTTGCAGCATTAAATGACTAACGTTTGTTACGCAATTGCCGTATTCGTCCGATCAATAGGAAGAATTTGTAAAATTCTCTTTATGTTTTTCTCACTTGATCCACGCCAAGATTAAACAAATGACACCAGATAAGAGCAAGAAAAAACGACTACGAGGCGGCGCCCTGAAGTTAATTTCAAGGTAAATCAAATGCGACCAAAAAATACTTTGATTTGCTGCGTATCTTAACATTGACTTCACGCAAGGTTCTTCTACGAACGCTAAGTCAACGCTAAAACTAATTTGGCACTATTTTTTCTCTAAAAGCCGGCCCTCGTGCGGCCGCGCATTTCCGGAGATAACAAGGGCGCTCAAAACGTCCGCAAGATATCATACCTCTCGAGAAACTTGGAAATTTGCCGTCCAGCGCCCGTTAAATAATTGACCATTAGCTTCGCCTTCCGCAGCAAAAAGTCTTCCCCACGAGATTAAACGCAAATGGAGCAATAAATCTGACCGAATTAGACCTTGACGTAGGTTCTAGTACGCTAATGAGGAGGAAACTTAACATGTGTTCCCCTTTAAACACATCTGGACTTAATGCATGCTCACTGCTGCACTCCAATCGAGCCCGTTATCACGTCGCACGCACTATTTTCTCAACAAACATGCATCGGCACGCATGATGAATAGAAATCACTCTATATAATTCCTCTAATGTTTTTTTTTATTTCACCGTTCAATTTCAACGTCCATTGATTCATTTTCAAGGCAACGTTGATTGTTCACTATCACTTTGAAAATGACGCAATAGATGTTGAAATCGAACGGTAAAATAAATAGCCTAATGGGAGTTGTAAAACTTGATTTCTGACAAGGAGTTATAAAACTTTTCGGTTGTACTATGCCGCGTACTGTTCGGTGTCCGCCCGACCTTTCGTGGATTTTGACTCGTGAACGGTGACTTCTTCAAGGGAAATCAATGCCCACTGCCGATGTTGTCATTTATAAACATCATTATATGTAATTGATTAAAATGAAAGAGGTGGAAGAAATGGTGGTAGAACAGAAATAGGGAAGGGGAAGGTTGGGAATTTAAGGAGTACGACAACGATGCCCGTTGTCACCAATGATCTTCAATATATACATTGAAAAAGCCATAAATGAAATAAAGGAAAAATAAAAAACAGGGATGCAAGTGAATGGAGAAAAATCAGCTACGCTTTGATGATGACATAGAAATTCTTGCTGAGAAGAAAGAAGATAAAAATTTGTCGGATCAATTCATTCGACAAGGTCAGATTACACTGGGATCATGCCTCCAATCACTTGACTCATTACGCAAAATAATACGACTTCAGGGAATCCATTTTCTCAACTGTTTTTATATTCTTGAAGTATTGTTTTCCATAGAATATTCTTCAATAACCATGGAAAATGATTTAATTTCACCAAAAATGCATTATTGTAAACCATCAAGTTTTAATCTTTCTTAGCGCTAGTTGATTCATGGTCAAAGATGATTCTCTGTCAAGGTCGTTCGATCATTTTTTCAGTTAGCTGAATAAAACCCAAATAATACGGCCATTGAAATTGTTAAATGAGCCTGTATATTAATATTTTTAAATTTCTTTTCAATATTATATCCCAATGCCTTTTGCATATTAGTTTCACCGTATAAACCTTTCCCATTATCATTTATCCAGTATAATACTGGAGGAGAACCAAGTCGAAATGCGAATTCAACGAGCCTCGAGAAGATGGAGAATTGAAAAACTGCTTTAAAAAGGACTGGCGCGTACAAAATTCTGCAAAAGGCTTCCATAATGTGGCCTATGTATCAGTTTGATCTGTGAGGAGTCCTAAGAAAGACGCAGCCGCCTCTCTCTCATGGAATTCCAATGGGAATGGAAACAAACATCTTGGAGAGCTATTTCAAGGCACGGGACGGCAAACGAACGCCTAGCGTGTTCCTAAGACGCACGTGCCTTGAAGGAGGCAACCCACGCATGGGACTCGTGAATATTCCACAGCGTGTTTCTTGCCACCCATGATGGCAGATATGGGCGCAGCTACGTTTGCACACTCGCGGTATTAGTTACGAACCTAATATGTACTTGGGTTTTAGGTGCAACGATTGCTCTGTCAACAATGCACCGTGAATCCTAAAGGCGGATTTACTCCTGAAAATTTATCGCGCAAGAAACTTGCAGCAAGCGAGTTTCCTTATTACTTGCAGGTTTAGACGGCTCTGCAAGTTCCCATTGAAAAACTTTCGATAGTTTAGGAAAGTCACTTGAATAAGCGTATTGCTGTCACTGTAAACGGCAACCAAGCTGGCACTGGACTAACTCATGAAAAAATACTCCGTCAGAGCTAAATTCCCCGCACGCTTTTGCAGAGGAAACTTGCGGAAGTAACTTGCCAGTAAAAACACACCTCAATACAAGGTCTCACCCTAAAATGACTTTAATTCCAATAAATTCATATTCTGGCTACTTATAGAAAAAATGTCCTCCACTTCATATGCATTAAAAACCCTAATTGTCCACGCTACATACATTTCGCAGACTGAACTGGAAATTACATGGAGTTAAAGGCGAGAATGGGCGAAACAAGGAGAATATAGTATTTCCCTATATCTAATATTAATGCCATGTTTGCAAAAAAAACTTTAATATGAAGAAAATACTCCCAGGGAACTGAATAAAAATGAAATATAGGCGCAAATACGCCATAGATTTTGATTTATGAGCAAATAAATACAGGATCTGAAGTCAAAATGCGTTAGTTCAATGGAAATGGCGCAGTTCTCGGCTCATACAGCCGGGATGATGTGTTCATTAAAAATATAATCGTCGAATAATCTGTATATTTTGTATCTTAATGTTTTTTCCTGACAGCTAAGAACTGTCATCGGCAAAAACTATAATTTTTAAACAGTACAATGGAAAGGAGGAATTCAGTATCTGTTTTGACTCACACATCCTCGGTGTGAACTCCTTACGGTGGCTGGACGGTAATCGTGGGCCATTGAGAGCACATTTTAATAATTTTTCAAGTAAGCCAAAAAACGCTTCTTGGACCACATTTAATATAAGAACATCAATTTATGCGTCATAACACACCATAGAGGCAGCAATGGAAATGATACAAGAATAATATTTTATAAGCTTGTTATGACTAGACCTTTGGTTGCGGTATTCAAAATGTAGACAAAATTATATTGAAATATATTTTTTCAAATATTGGACTAGGTGTGTCACCTTTATGTATGTTTTTAACAATTATTACGATAAGAAATGTATTATTTCGCGTTTAGAAGAAAAATATGTACGCATGTAATCGAATTATTATGAAATATGTGTCACGCGTCAAGTCTACGTGTTACAATTGCACTGAATTTCCAAAAACCTAATCAATATGACTCAATTTATTCACATTAATCAATGGATAATAATAATGAGAAAACGTACGCAAAATTACCCGCAAATTTGTACATGAATAAAAATTTATCCAGCCAACTTAATCTTTAGACGAAAAACATCAACGTTCACGGCGGGATCTGCACCCAGGACCTTTGGGTTGTCAGATCGGCGCATAAGCAAGCTGACAACAGGGATGCTCCCATATTCGGAAATTCATCTAGAACGCATACATATACTAAGACTACATCCCCTTGTATGTAAAATTGTGAGTCTTGATCAATAACCGTCGCTGTTTTCGTATAAAATGTCGCGATGCATTATTAATGACGCTTTAGGTTTTGAGTTCTCGGTGTTTTGATAGTAACACCAACAATATTGTCTTGTTTGCTATATAATTCTTTATGGAAATGTATTTTTACTAAGTACTTTTGCCTTACAAAAATAGTACAAAGAAAAAAATATATGGTTCAGGGAGTCATAGTACTATTGCTAGTGTCAGTATTGGTGCAGTAGCAAAGATACGTAATGTCGGAAGTGCTGTAGTGCAGCTGCTAGACGCTATGGCAGTGACGGCTATAGTGCATTGCTACGAGCAATATGGCTGTAAAGGCTAGAATTGGTGTCCCTTCGCCCACGCCGTGTCACTCTGGTCTACCCAGCCATACTCTGCTGCTCGGCTGACAATTCCATTTAGCTGCTGCACGTATCGCTGCATTAATATTGTGTGAATGTTCATTTTTCCTACGTCTTTATGCATCTAGTTTTTTCTGAATTATTTTGTTTGTTATACCCTCGCACTAATAAGAGTTTTAAAGCCTTTCTCCATCGCATAAACTATAGTTTCGGCAATTCTCATACTCTATGGATACGATTTTCGACCGCTGTCTGCACTGAGTTTTCCGTTTATTACGAAGCACCACCCATTAAAAGTCTCCCGAAGCGGAGAAGGATGGTTTATGTCGCACGCTGTTTGATGTCTCGCCGCCGACGGCACTTGGCAAGCGAATACCTCATCTCTTTGTACGATAAACAAACTTGAAAATACTGCCACCTCATTGCTGGCCAGACCAGTTGCGTGCACTTCAAAATCTGAATTACAAAAATTGTAAAGACGAAAACTGTAAAAAAAAGATAATAAGTCGATAAGAATTAGTAAATATTTTTCATATCGTAACAGGTAGCACCCAGGACGTTTAAAGGACCCAGGAGTGGAATCACGGTTTCTTTTTTCGCATTTTCTTTATCGTTATTCAAAACTCAGACCACTACACAGACAGAGAGGCAATGCTCACAATTACTGTCCTAAGAATTCATTTAATCAATTAACATGAGTGATTTAAAGCATCTCACAAAATTTGAAGTGTGACGATCATGTTTTCGCTCTCATGTGCGCAAGTGAAAACTAATACAAACGCGAGTGCACGCGTTAAGGAGAACCGTGATTGTGCCCCAAGAGCTAGAATACGAAATGTTTTTTTTACGATAGAGAAGGTCGCCAACCACATGTTTAAAGCAAATGTTGATAAAATTGGTGAGAATAGATCTTATCGTACTCTAGGTTCGAAAGTGTTTGATTCTCAATCGAATCAGGGTTGCGTCTCTCCCATTGCCTGGTCAGCTGCCACCTATTAGGCATTCCTCAATAAGGTATAGTGCAATTGATTACGAGTGAAAAATAAATGTAAATGTAGTCGTCCCTACGCAAGTAGCCGTACGATCTACCACCACTCCATCTGAATCGAGCTAGATTATTGACATGTATCAAAATTCGGGGATGGTATGAGGACTGTTTGCTAAGACACTGCTCGACAAAACGTAATCATGAAACATTATCTACTGATTCTATCACATTAAATTGTCAAATTTACTTATACTTGAGAAACCTGTTTAAATGGATGTTGTACTAGAATTTGAAGATAAAATGAGATGATGTACAATTTTATTTTTCATCTACAGACCTGAGGACGATGGAAAAGTGTTCCATCGAAACGTCAGCGGAGATGGAGAAACTGACCCGGTCGATATTCCCAGAGAATTTCGCTCCAATAAAATGAGATCACTATGTTTCAAATTTATGGAAACATAACATTTTGTTAGAGGGACTGAATCGTTCTAAATTGCTCATCGCTAAAAAAAACGTCTACGTTCATTATGCTAAACAGTGAGTTGGGATTTCTAAATCACCCAAAAGGATCTTAACTCACACCCAAATCAAATTGTCCGACATTATATCACTCCTAATGTTATACCACTTTGGGTTTGATGTCAATGAGCCTTTCCTTGGAATTTAACCCTAGGATTCATAGGTCCCACACAACACACCACCGTTTTGAAAAGGGATTAAATTTGTGGGGAGAGTGAGCCTCAGATGACGCGTGATTGACAGGTTTAAAACAAAATTCTATAGATGAACATCGAAGGGAAATCTGGCAAAATTAACATTGACGTTAACTAAGAACTTAAGGAGCGGAAGGCTGCCGTGATCAAAGTGATACGGAAAGAGGAGAGTTGTTTGACACTAAGCGAAGGTTATTGTGCGTGGGATGGATGGGTAAACAACGTCTTATTTACGCTCCCGGACACCTAAGCCAGAGCAAACCTTGTTAGCCGTCACCTTTTCCGTGGCCTGGGTAAACTCAATTAACTAGCCCTGTACGGAGTCAAAAGAGGACTGTTTCTCTTCCTATCTCAACTCGTTCTCCCATATAATTATTGGAACTCGAACACATTCCTTCGTAAGACACAGGAAAATGTTTCAACAGTATTAGTAAATAACCATCCATTTTTATTAATGATTCAGTCTTTCTTCGGATGAAGGACGGCCCAAGAAATAATAGATCGCTATTAGCTCATCTCCGGCGTTTCGTAAAGGTGTTACAGCTTTTTCAGTGAAAAGAGTATTTATCTCCTTAGGTAATGAGGGTGGTTTTTTCTTGAAGCTCTCTTAATAATTCGAAGGGAGTATTTGCGTTGCTGTTTTGATTACCAAACCAAAACATCTTCAGCCAAATTTGTTTTAGTTAAGTTAGATAATTGAGACTCTTGAGAATTGAGATCTTCAAACACGATGAACTATTGCGGGCATATTATTTCTGTATAAATTGCTATAAAATAGTATAAATTCCTACTACCTCTTACAACAAATATCTTTCCGCATCTCTGGAAAAAATTCTAGAAAGAACCTGCTCTTTAACATATCTTATTCTTCTAAAAATTACATTTATTATTTATCGATTAACAGGGTAATGAGAGACTTTAATGCTGTGTCCTCCAAAATTGATATTTTTAATATATCCTTCTCAATCCTAAAAAAAACTAACAAGGATGTAATTTTTAAAAAAGCATGACAAAACTTAAGTAATCCCTAAAATTTAGGTCACTGTAAAAAATATTTTTCAGTACCAATTTTTAAATTTTTACTTAAATTAAATCGTGAAGTAATCTTAATCCAAAGGTACTATTTTTACTATCATAAGTGATTTTTGATACATTGTTTATTTAAATGAGCACCTTTTTTACATGAATGTAATTTCAAAGTAATACTGTAATGAGTGAATTTATTGTAAAGATTTGTAAGAGGGATTATATCCCGTTTAATTAATCTATTATTATTATTATTTGTATGTAACCAAAATATTAACAACATCACTTTATCCGTGTCTTACGAAAGAAAGTATTTGAGTTCCAATAATTATATGGGAGCACGAGTTGAGATAGGAAGAGAAACAGTTCTCTTTTGACTTCATACCTAAGTTAAAAGAATAATAATATCCTAAATATTACTACACTCACTTTCCGAAGAGCTCAAAGCCCTGAAGAAGCAATTATACCATTGGTTAAATTTAACGTGAGATAATTATAATTTACTATTTCCCGATACTTACCTTCGAAAAAAACTGATTGGTTGATTAAGAAGAGTTCAAGAAAGTATAACATATGAAGATAAATCTTGATTCTTTGGAACATATAAAAGCAAATATTTTACTTTTATGCGTTGACATATCTGATCAGCGTGTACACAAAAGCGAAGTGGTGATATGCTGTGGCGTAACCTTACAGTTTAGAAGCGATAAGAAGACCTCGTCAATTATATTCCATTTGCGCCCGCACGCAAAGTTCTTGCCTGCAGATCTCTCAATCTTTTTTTATCCTCATTTAAGGTAATCGTCTCCAAAATTACAAAGGTTTCTCTTTTTTTCTTGTGCAACCATGACTTATCTGCCTCTGGTAGTTTATAACTAATTTACCCTTTGAATTGCGTCTCATTTCTACTCTGCGTTTCATCTCTAGCAAATATCCCAAATTATAACTTTCCATGCAGCGTGCCCACCTTTTTCTAATGGTTCAAATTACCTCAGTTTTAGGTCGTTTACTGAAATAATCAACCAATCATTAGCTTCAAACAAGCACTAATTTTCACCTCTTTGATAAATTAAAAGCGATAATTCAAAAGAGTGTTCTTTTATGCGATAACGCTAACGCATCTACCAAAGATGATCTTTATCAAAATAAAAAAATATCAGTTCAATAATTGCAGGAAGTTTTCATCTCCTTCCCGAAGAGATAAGAGAGCTAAAAGAAAATTTGTGCCATTTTTCATTTTAAGGAAAGCTTGTACAGCAAGATATTATCAAACTATTTACCTCGAGAATATTTTATGATAATTTCCATATTTTAGAAAAATTAACATTTGAATAAAATGCAGGTAAAGGAAATAGACATCACGATAAGAGAAGGAAATCTGTTTTTCAATAGCCATAGTAGGTGGTCATTTCGGCGCACAAATGGTTAGAGATGCTAATTTTTCTGAAAAATAAAATGGCATTTAAGAAGCCACCCACCCGCATTCTAACTATTTTCCGACTTTATAGCAATTTTTCAGCAAAACGTCGACGAATGTCGAGGATAAAATGTCGTTGGCATAGGCTCGGCCTCGCCAGCGAATAGCATGAGTTCAGGTAGAAGAAGCAAGAGTGGGAGAGCTGACAACGGAGCCAAGTGGTCTCCCGCGGGGTCCTCAAGGGTGTCCCTTACTCAATTTCCCTCCACCACCCTTATATATATTCGACTCCCACAAATCAATCTCTAACATCCGTATGCCACCAAGTTCTGAGACACGGTCGGTCACTTCTGGAACATTTCTTCTTCATCATTATCAACAACATCAGAACAACTGGCAGAGATGAATGAGGTTGCAATGGGGAGGAAGCAAAAGTAAAGGAAGGAGTACACCAAGGGTGTGCTCTGTAACCAATGCTTTTTCAACCATTTACACTGAAAAGGCGATAAATAACATAAATTAAAATTTTAAAACGTATACACATTCAAGGAGATACAATAAGCACTAGTTTCTGATGACTTAACAGTTATGACGGATAATTAAGGTGATGCTCCCTGTCTTTGATCACAAGGTCAAGCCTAAAATCGGAACCTCACCATGTCTGATATCTCACTTCTGAAATACTTATTACAAATAAAACTTACTTGTTTCTGGCATAACACTGAAGGCCTGTTTCATGTCAATAAACTTCATTTAGTGCTCACACAAAAAAAATATTTTATTCACAATGACGTTTTCATTGATGAACAAAATCATCTGGTCCCAACCATGTTTCATTTGTACTGCTGTGTACACTAATGTATGACTTAGCTTTCCGGTCGAAATATTTGGATGAAAATCTTTCGGATTTTTTAATAGGTAAGGCTCTCCATTCATTCTAACGTCTCAGCAGGCGATCGTCCATCATCTCCATGGACCCTGCATTCCACAAATGTTTTATTCATTTGTATGTTTACTAAAACTTCGTCAAAATTAGGCAATTAGCGAGGTAGCAACATAAGATTGAAACAAACAGAAAAAAGAGAAAAAAAGGATTAAAATACTTATTGAAAAATAATGCACACTCATTTATTAATACTTAAACATTAAAAATCTTAAGGTAATTCATTTCATTCTTAAATTCGACAATTCACGCAGGAATGTTTAAAAACATTTATTTTTTGTTGCCAACATTTTAATTTTTTTATAGAAGGCTTTCCTTCTTAAGTAGCACGGTGTATTTTAGTTATTTACACTCAAGCCCTTATTATTTTGGGATCTATTGGTAGAAACGTGGACTCAGAGAAAATAAGACGAGAATAAGCTACAGGCGTACGTGATGCAAGTGTGAAGGAGGAAAAGTAAGGAAAGGTAGACAAAGGAGAAAGAGCTTGGTATGGCGGTTGAGGAGAGAAAACTTCTGGATGAGATTAGGAGGAGGCAAAGTAGGTGTTTGGAGGAGAAAACGAGGGGCGAATGGTTTTTAGGCTGTGGTAGAAGGGAGGATGCTGGGTAAGCCGGGAAGAAGAAGAAAAAAGAGAATAGGTTTAATGGAAGAATTGAAGAAGGGTAGGACGTATGATGAGATGATGACAGAAATATTTTTCGCGGATATGGCCCTGCACTTGTAACAATGTAGAGGATTTCTTTCAGCCACTGGGAACACTGATTATTTCATTTTTTTACTTCTTGAAAAATCAAATGATAGTTGATTGCCATTTTGGGGGCACTTTGAGGACTTGAAGAGATGAAGCACGTGATAGGGAATCATTCCGTACCTGACGCTCTCCGTCCGCGTCTTGGGTGACCAGTCCTTGGACGCGGAGTACGTCCTCCTTGACCCCACGCTCCTCGCCGTCTTCCACCGCTCGATGTGATGGCGGACGTGGTTCTGCACCTCCGAGTTGAGGAAGCAGTAAAAGAGAGCCACGGTGAAGCCCTGGATGTGGAAAGAAATAAAAAACATTGAAAAGTCTGATACATAAATATTTAATCCTAAATTAAGAGTTATTTTCCTCTACACGTCCTGGGATCATTTTAATTACAGTTTTTCAACAATGGGGAGAGTGGTAGTCATCATTTTTCTTCTCACACGATAATTTTTGCTCAAACTGAAAGCGTCATTTCCGTCATGTAGCGTCACATTCTCTAATTTCTGCCATGCACTGTAGTTCAATTCACGAACGCGTGTTAAGGAATGAAAAACAGGACGGTCGCAAATGATGGAAAAAGGGATAGGTATCCTTATAGTTGCCGAATCACTGAAAATGATGGCTTCACAAAACCAGCATATAGCCTTACCGCTATCACTGAACTTGTACGTGAAAATGATCGTGAGATTCAGGATTTTGACTAGCTGAAGACATTTATAGATTCACCAACATTATTTTACTTGGTAGAGTAATACTGGAATTCCATCTTAAAGAACAGAAGCTTGGTAGTATAATAGGACACAGCCCCGACAAAGCCACGGGCAAATTTTAATCGTGTGGTCCTCTAAAAGCATAACTCTAAGGCAAACTCGGCACGACCATGACGTCAAGCGCGAGATACCGTATGTGGCTGCAACTGCAGCCGTATAATATGTTCTACAGGCATTGGAATACACAAATAAATGGGATAAGTGCACTAATTTTGTCAAAAAAAATCAAACCGAGCCTCAAGTTTTCCGGCGTAACTTTGTGGAACTTCATACTGGAGTAAATCCAATCAAATGAGAATTTAAAAAATGGTTACACCCTTGATAATGACTTTATAAGTTGAAACTAGGGTCAGGAATAAAACTAAGTGTGGACTATACTAAGTCATTGATTTACTCCAAAATTTAACAAGTTTCAAGTGGACTTGGAATTGAGTATTTTTGTAATAAACACTCGTGAGCCACTTGCTGACTCCCCTTCCAACATGATAGGAAATTAAGTACCAAATGGGGCTAGAAGAGCAGAATCACGGTAGTATCTCACGAGGGGGAACGCTTTCCATCAAGAAAATATTTTTCCCGCAATATTCTTCCCCGTCGAAGATAATCCCTTGAGCCTTCGCAAATTAAATACTTCAACATTTTCACTTTCTTTCGGCTTAGCTTCTCTGTCCCAAAGACAAAAGAATCGTGAAACACGAGAACGCCAAACTTTCCCGCCGGGGACGTTTAATTTTCATTTACCTTCCAGGCCAACCAGGCAAGGGTAAGGAAGTTGGATCGTCAAACCGTTTACGATGTGAAAGTTTGACAGTTGTTTCACATTTACGAGACGTATGAGATAAAAAAAGTTTTCTTAATTTACGCCGGCACAGATACATATCTGTACCTCTTCATTGCACGATCGGGACACGACATAAAGTGCATTCGTTGATGATACCAGGCGTCACCGAAGAAAAATCAACTGCAAGCCATAAAAATAGGTGCCAATATGTTTAGTAGGCAACCATACGCCAATATTATTTTTTGTTTATTAAAGTTTACCACAAAACAGCCACTAGGTAATTACACTGGGCATAAAAATAAATATAAATGTATTAAAAAAAAAAAAATATATAAAATTACACTATAGATATCAATCTAGTGATAGTATTGTGAACTAATTTTAAGAGTAAGTATATACGTGACCACGCAAGGTCTCAACAGTCTATCCGTACGGGAGTTGGGTTCGCGTGAGGCAGGTTTTGGAATGTAACCACCCGTCCATAAGCATTGTTTCACTTCAAAAAAATGAAATTAACTTTCTTCGTTTCTTCAGAGGAATACGTTTTCGATTTGATAACGCGAGAAGTTACGTAATATTCCCAAATTTCCTAAAATTCGGCGCCTTTTTGGAAAAGCGTCTCTTTAGCGATTCGTGCTCTTGTTGAAGAATGTATGGGAGAATTTGCACAAAGGAAATCAAATTGATATTTCATATTTATCACTTTCATAATTTATTTCTTCTACAAAAATAGATGAGAAATAATGGACGCGGGAAATTGCAAAGAAAGTCATACGAATGAAAATTTAACGCAGGTACCAATTTACTAGAAGAGGTTTCTTCTTTATTTTTAACTTCTTCTTCATTTATTTTAATTGTGATCAAACCACTTGAATAATACTGTAGAGTTAAAGTGTAGCATAAATTTATAATCAAAGATGAAATCAAGCATAAAGTTCTCTCCATAAGAAAATTCAAATGTTAAAAAATATTAATTACGGTATAATTAAAATGTTTTTGGAAAGAGGCTATTTTAACAAAGAAATTTTTAGTACTATAAAGCTATAATTATTTCTTCCATACCATAGAGTGTCGACTGAATGAGGAAAGTGATGGCTGTCAGGTGGCAGAGCCCCCCGTAGTTTTTAAAATTTACCGGAGAAACACTGTTATCAACGTGAGCCCTTCATATTCAATAAGTGATCCTTATACCTTTTTTAGGTTCATGATGAGAACACTCTTACATTTATCCACAAATCACAGATTCGGCAGCGAAGAAGACTTCCGCAGAATGGACGTCCCCTTCCCAAAAAAAGATTACACGCTAAACATGCGCTCTGATCGGGACCAACCTTGAGTCCCTGAAACCAGGTCAAGTTTACGGAAATACACGACACCATGCGATCAGGTTCAGAAATGCGGGCACGGTGACAAAGGGGGCATGGCGAAGAAGAGGCAACCGTCAGGCCAGGAGGCCCTTATCGAGGCCTCGCGAAGTGTAAACCTTTTGTATTGGGGTGGCCACGGGCGCCGCCGACGAGAGCCACACAAAAGGCCGCGCAGCTGTGCGGGAGAGAGCCACGCACGGAAAATCTATGGATGTAAGAGAACTCGGGAATGAGAGGTTTGAGAACCAAAGTAGTTGAAGCAGTGTGAGGGAGAGGTACCCGAAGAAATTCAGGGGATAGCAGCTGTCGAGTTCACCGAGATCACAAACACACAAAGATTCATCAATTCCACCTCACCAAACGCTTAGGGTCCTCAATATCTCTCTCTCTCTCGTTGTCTAACTCAGAAAGAGAAAGGAGACATCAACGTGGAGTCCACACATCCCTCTGCCTCACTGTTTCCAATCTCGGGTATTTTTCGCAAGAAATAGCTTTTTTCAGGAACAGTATGGCCACTGACGTAGCCAGGATTTCGCTTCGGGGGTAGCGGTAGGTCCATGTTAAGTATAAGCAAAATTGGGGGGGAGATATTTGAAAATATAAAGCTAAATTGTGTTTTTAGGAAATTATGAGTACAATTGCGACTACGGTGTAACAGGTGATATTTAACGATTTTAGCTGCACTAACTTCTGGAAGAATACAAAACCCACAGTTTTTTCATGCTTGAAAATAACTAGTTGTATTTATACAAAAAGTTGTTCAAAGTGAATAATAAATGAATTCAGCATTAACTGTTAAAAATATATACAACTTTCTTCTTCAATACACTTCTTTAAAAATAATTTCAAAATATCGGGTGGGTTCTGCACACCATGGCTCCCTCCAAGGACATCACTAAGTCTGGGTAATGAAGATTTTAACCTGGGGATAGCGGATATTCCGGCATATTTTATGACTAATCTGAGTTATTTCTAGTTTTTTTTATTTATTATGCATCATATATGGCAGGTACCGGCACAGTTATACACGGCCATAATTTCATTTTTTCGGATATTTCCCTGATGCAATATTTGCATAGAGCTTTCTTTCGGGTGAATAAACAATAAACGTGAATCATTTCAGAAGGAAATTAGACATTAATCCTCCGTGACCCCTGCCCATCCATACGCTTTCACATCAAAGTAATATAATTATGATTCACCAGAATCTGTAACAGCGATAATAGGAAAAAAGGATGCGTATCCTAAGTGTGATGATTTTTCTTCTTTTATTAGTTGATTTTCAATGACCATAATACAGACTAATAGCATTATAATTGTTTCTAGTGGCATTTTGACTTATTTTGATGAAATTTCCATCGGAATCTAGCGTATTGTTCCTTCAAAATCTAGCGTAGATAGCGTAGGAAGCGTATGGTAGGTGTAGGCAATACTGCTGTCTACATCCTCTCTTTCAGTTTCATGATTTTCTTACCATTCATCTCATATCTCTTTCTCATCGCCCATCAGAGGGTACAATGCTGGCCAATTGTATCAAGTTCAACTTTGAAGGCTGAAGTGCGATGCTAGCATACATTTGGATGACCGTGCAGATCAACAATGACCTTATAATAACGACCGCGATTCACAATTGCGCGGATAATAGACTGACTATATTTTGCCAGCAAGAAACATTTCAATTCTACAATAATATCACATCGTATCTAGTGAATTACTAAGGACATGACTACGAGTGGAGATTAAAAATGTAAACACTGAATAAATTTGCCTAGGGAGGACTTGTATTTTTACATGTAGCTAGCATACAACATTAAAACAAATAGTTTCTTTAACATTGGTGGCATAGCCATAGAGTAGTGCATGTTGGTGAAATCTCAACTCCTGAAAACTATTTGCAGGTATTTGCCAATGCACCAATAGTTCTATAGCTTCAATAGCACCAATAGCTTCATTAACTGTATTAATAGGATGCACTGTAATGCACGTCGGTGGTAACTAACCCCCTACCACATAATCCTGAGGCGACTTGCAGGGTATTACGTATATGTAGATAGATTAATAAATATTTATATTTACCTGGAAATGTTTATAATGTTAGAGATGATACAAAAGTTAGGCATATGACTATTTTACTATTTAACAATAAATATTTAACATTTCTGTTACTTCATGCAATTTATAGATGCATTTAAAAATGTATAAAATCCACGAAAGCCAATGGAACTCATACAGTATGATATCCAAACGCATTGATTTCCAAAATTATGTTATTTAAGAAATAGCCTTATTCATTTTTCACTTCAGTCATTCATTTCTTTCAAGCCTGGAAGTAAGGAACCACTTTATCAAAACATATATTTGGATCACACTCTTCTTTCATAGCAGTGAAGCGTGGAAAATAACAGATGCAGAGCAAAGGAGATTGGAAGCAATGAAGAGGTGATGTTACCGAAGAATCATGAAGATCAAATGTACGGAGATAATCACCTAAGTCCTGCAAAATGTTGGAGAGAAAAGTAATTGTATTATGAAAACTCTAAAAAGAAGGAGAGATATACCTATTCGAACACAATTTCCGGAAAAGAAGGAGAGACAAACTTATTGCACAAACTTTGCGACACATCAGCCTTATGAGAACGATTTGGAAGGAGATATAAATGGAAAAACTTTAGAGGAAGACCAAGAATGGAGATAATCACGCAGATCATGAAGTATTTATAGTTAATAATTATATAGGAATGAAACTGTTGGTAGACATGATAGTGAAATGGAGAGCCGCTTCAAACCAATATTTGGATTGATGACTGTTGATAATAAAGTTAAAGGTTACATTTTTACACATATAAAGTAAAGGCCCCCGGCTAGACGCTCTCGAGCACGTTGGGATTTTGAAATGTGTACATGCCTTTTAAAAAATTGTCAACGATTTACTGTGTGCTTCCCGCTCTCCCCTCCTAAATCTCTCTCTCTTCCATTAACCTCCTACCTTCATACCCTCTCTGTTCTCCACTATCTGCCAACCCTTCAATCGATGCATCATCTCCCATCCGCAGCCACCGCAGGTAGTTAGCACTGAATCCTCTATTAACATACCACACCCCCCCCCCCCGCCTCGGTCCCCCACATTCCAGAGCCATGTCTCAAAACCCCCAACCCAACACACCAAACTCTTCCCCTCCTTCCCATCCTTCCTCAGCTATGAATATAACTGTGAACAAATTTGTATTTTGTACCTGATGATGACGTTAACCGTCGAAGTCATGGTCGTGAAAATTAAAATTAAATTTGGAAAAAACAAAGTATAACCTTTTTGTTAAAAAAAACTATTGATGATGCTACATTTAATTGGAAAATTAAACCGGAATTAATGTATAATCACAAAGATGCCCCGAAAGTTCCGATATCAAGGTAGACATCGTTACACTCGCTACTTCCATAGAAGAAAACCTCCACGAGCAAACCCGCTTATATTGCGAGAAGCACCGAGAGCCAGCAGATGTGATGCACCGCAGGGGTACATCTGCACCGTCTACTCGCAAACTTGCCGTCTTTTTTATTTTTCTCCCTCTTTCTCTTCCTCTGCCATAGATGCATTCGGAAGCGAGTGACGGATGGCTCTGTGAAAGAGTGACTGCACCGCGGGGACGTAGACGCAGCCCGGGTGAGAGGGCTGATTGACATCAGTTCCTCCTGCGCCGTTGTTTGCATGCGCGAGGCCCGCGTCTCAGGTTTTGATGGCCGCCGTGGGGATTCCCCCAGACCGAGAGAGATCGCTCTCTCAACTTTTTTTACATTTTTTGTTCGTCGAGTGTTTTCGATTCTTGTTTGCCTTCTTTTTTATAAATTTTCTTTCGCCTGCCTCTCGAATTTCTTTTAGTTTCGATGCTCGCGAGAAAGGGTGTTCGGGCGACCTGGTTTACCTACCCCCTTCCTCTGCTCTCCCCTCCTCTTGAGTATTCCGAGTCACACCGAAGCGGGAATTAAAGCTTTTTTTGGTATTTTTTTCAAGATTTCGTATGCTGATGTATTACTCTCACAAGGCCTTCTTTTTAAATGTAAGCGCCTAACTAAGCAATGGGATTGCGAAGAAAATTAAGAAAAAAACAAAAGTCTTCACTAGCTCAGTAAAAAAATAGCTTGTTTTGAGTTAAGGGCTAGTGACTAATTAGAGGGAAAAATAACTTTACACTCAAACTAAATAAATTCACAGCTCATTTAAATTATCATACATAACTACAGACATGCATACCCATCAGGTCCTATAGTGGCAACAATGACATTATGGCGGGTAGTCCGAGTCTAGTCGAGGATGCATATTAAGGATGCATGTTAAGGAGCATCAAGTAGCTAAAGCAATACATAATTACCTGTTGAGAAAGCATGGACTACTTCATGAATGAAGACAAGCTCCTTTTACTTATACCAGCCCGACTCTAGTATTAGAAACCAACAACCAAGTTCTGTACTGGGACAGACCTGTTTTAACTGATAAAACCGCGATTGAATCAGACCAGATATCATTATGACAGCTTACGAAAATACCACCGCCTCAATCATAGATTTAGCTATTCCTTTGACTTAAAGTATACATGAGGTTTTGAGCGAAAAGATAAAAAATACGAGGAACTAGATTACAGATGAAAGATCTTAAACTTAAAAATCTGAAAACTTAACAAAGTAAACAACAATTGCATCGTGTACTCAGCAGGAGTTTCCACTTATTTCTAGAAAAATATTAAAAATCTTAATTTGCGAAATATCATATTCAGGATTACACCAAAGGTATTACTTTTACAGACCTGTCATATTGTACAAACATATCTGATCTCGAAAATTATTCAAAATTTTAAAAGAAAAAAAAATTGTGTAGAAAAGTGTTAAATTCGCTCTCTGCTACTACAGAACCTAGTTCAATACTAAAAAAGGCAGGTGAAATTTACAACATCAAGAATAATAAATCACAAAATAATTATAGCAAGTGCTATTGGGTCAAGATTCAATACTAAAATGTTACCTCTCCATCTAACCCCCAGACACAGTCAAAAACATATAATTCTCGGTGATTGGCCTGTAAAGCCGACTCTGTTATGATAATTTCAACCTGCAAAACTCTTTTCATTTGCAAATGCAATATGCAATGCAAACAATAACTGACCCAATAGTTATTCCACTAATTATATTGTAGGTTCTATAAACAGTCCTACGAATAAATATCCCAACCGCAGTGAAATTGCTCCACTGCTTCCCTCACAAAGCTAGGAATTCCATCCAAATCAATTTCAAGCAATAAGTTCCATTAAAAACTACTCTTCTCTTTGGCCATACGTCCTGGGTTATTATTATCCTCCTCCCTTTCTCAAGCTTGCAAAACTATTTCTCCTCTATCACCGTCTTTAACATGTCATCGCCCATTTATACATTCTCTTGCCACTTATACTGCCTACTTCTTCTGCCACATCAATCACAGTCTCATTTATTTGCCTCTCCACCTATATTAATCTTTTCATCCTTCTCCACACCCACATATCAAAAGCTTCCAGCAGACACTTTATTCCTCTGCAGCGACAGTAAGTTTCTGATCCTTTATGTATTAGAAAAATGATACCAAATTCAAACTCTTGAGATTAGCCATGGAGTATTATGAACGGTTAATTATTATAATCAATGAAAAAGGGAATTTTTATAAAAGTACAACACGTATACTTTTCGGTAGCATTTAGTTTCACAGCAAAAACTTCAGAAAAACTGATCGTCACCTTTAAGTGAAAAAAATCAAGTTAAATTCAGCATTGATACACAAAATATGTGGTTGGGCGTCTCATCTGACCACGAAGAAACCTCAGTCGTTAAAAAAAAGAGCAAGTGAAAAAAGGATCGATAGGGTTTTCTCACGTCAATTCTTGTTTATTTATCCATTTTCTCTTATCCTTCTTTCTCGTCAAATAATGGCTCATGTCGAGAATGTCACCAATGTACATTGCACGTACTAGCATGACCAATATTAGAAAACTCACCGTGAAATAATTCTATCAATAGTGAATGACCAAGGCTTGATGGCGTAAATAGCTGAAACACCTGACCTGAATTTGGGAACTCAGGACTGAGGTCGAGGTTGAGTATTTAAAAACACTGGGGCTATGTTCTCTGTACATACCTTGCACAACGGAGACGTGCCACAATGCATGACCATTTAGGCCACAATATCAATTAAAATATGACTATCTTGCTTCAGTTTCTCTCTGCCTTGAAAACTCCACCGCTTTACATTTGAACGTCAATTTAAAAGAATAACACAGGCGTGTGAAATCCTCCCAACTGGACGAAGGGATGAGGTGCCCTTTTCCAAATGATCTTCCTGAAGGTTCTGAGTGCTATCAAGGGTCTTCAGAAGACAACCCTCACATTATCCATCTATTTATGACACAAGCTATAGACCAAGGTGAGCAACGTTCTTTAAATTTCCAATCAAATACTAAAGGCATTAATTTAATTGCAACCTCTCAAGCTATATTAATAGGCTCATTGATCCGTGGCTTTATTCACGTCAGGCATATTGCATATATCTCTCCTTCTGTGTCCAATCGCCATTCACCAGCTCCCATAAGCCCCTACTCATCACCATTTCTTGGGTGAAACGAACAGAGACGGGGACGGCAGCATTACGCTTCCATGTAGGGGGTAAAATTTCTCCTCGAATTTCTAACCAAATCCATCTTCAACCAGATTCCAACTCCCGCTTCCAACTCTAACGAGAAATTCCCAAACGTGCACTTCACTTACGTCCTTCCACCTTGGCCGCTACAGTCTCAGAAAGCCTTAAGGTATCACAAAAGAGGGGTGAAGGCTATCGGACACTCTGGGCCATCTATCACGCACACCCAGAGCCCCCGGAGTGACACAGCAGGTGTGCACTTAAATTACCGGATAGCCCTTTCCGTTTCACGTAAGGCTTAACTACAGAGGTTCCTTGGCAGGAAGTGCAGTAATTCTTCAGAGGGATAAAAAGGTTCCCAGAGTCTAAATTGGAGTTACAACCAAAGATTAATTAACCCTAATAACAGTGATGAGAAAAAAAATACGCTCACGGTGATGTCGGTTTCACAGACCACAGTTTTGATATGCTTATATTATTTTTCACTAATATTTTAATGAGTCATATATTTTTTTAATGATCACCATTATAATCAGTAAACATTCGGCCTCCTTTGGATTCATTTTCAGTCGCAATATCTCAGTAAGTATACCCCTAATTACTTCCCCAGTAAAATGTGAATCGTCAAGCGAGATAAGAGTGACTATTAGGTTCAACTTAATTAATAACGGCGCCAGCGGAAATGTGTAGATACATTATTTATTTAATTTTATTGAGGTGGCTATTCACGCGTTGTATTTCTGAGTTTCCTATGACTGAACAAGTAGTTATCCTAACAAGGGTCTCTATTATTATGTAATCCGGAAAAAAATAATTGGGTAAAGTAATGAATACCAAGTTTGAAGGATTAAGAGCTATTTTGAGATGCGACTGGTAGAGTCACCGGAAAAACGACTGCTGACAACTAAAGTATCATATTAAAACAAGATTATCTATAAAGGCTTAGTCTAAGCTTCATCTCAGTTGCTTTTATTCCTTTGTACCAGATTCATACTCAAACGCAATCCTTGGGCAACGTAAGCTGTTTCCACGCAATATTGGACTGCCTATAAGATAGGTATACGAAATATAAATTAAATATCAACTTGCTACGTTTCAATTACGACAAAGATTAGTCCTGCTTCCCGAGCGTATTAATGCATACGATTCAATGGTTAAGGATGGTATCTGTATTTTTATATTAGATATGAAAATAGCTAAACCGATGCAACACGCCTAAATTGAAAAAACAGGTAATATATGGGAACACTTTTATCACGAGAAGAGTTATGTCTTTCAAAATTCCTGTCGATTATTAAATAAAATTTTCAAGTAAAAACATTCCTTAGTTTTGTATCAATTATATAATATTTTAAAATCGACCATTTAACGCAAAAATAACAGAAGCAGCGTTAAAACTCTAAAGTCCCTCTCTTGGTACAGAAATGAAATTGGGAGTGTACCTACTTAACGTGAATTGATATAGAAACAGCTGGTTAAAAAATACCATACGGTGATACCACTGAAGCTAAATAAAATATATCCTTTAAAAATACATTAGACACAGAAGACACGTTAAGATAAATGAGTCGATGCGTTGAAAGCAAATTCAACTTTTACCTAAATATTTTAACATGGATTCGATGAACAAAACAGAAGGAGAAAGTTTATACAACGTTGTAGAAAGAGTGAGAGGAGGCTGAATTGACAGAAGGCGATACTTGGTAGTATATTGCCAAGTAAGCATTACGAATATAAAAACGTTTTCGCCATTCCACTTTGGTGGATGGTGATGGAAGAAAACTAGCGTCTATTTCGTCACTTTTAAGTGACGAAATAGACGCTAAAATTGATCGGTCATATAATGAACCTTTAGTAAAATATATTAAGTGATAATCACCATGTTTAACTGCCGGTTAATATTCATTGAATGTAACAGGTTTAAGGAACAGATCGAGGCGGTCGACTTCTTTATCATCGCCAGGGAAGTTGGTCAAACATTCATGACAGTATCAACCGAAGCAGAATACACGTAACAGCCGAACCAAGGTTCAATCACTTTGCATTCGCATTTCACTACGAGAGAACTCCTCCATGGTCATCTTTACTTTATGTTCCGATTCACCCCTTTCGTCTGAATCAAGATTCCTTAAAGGCATCCTTTATAACTTCCCACCTCCTCTCGTCCTCGGAGCCTCCATAAATTTGCCGAGTCTTAATCTGAAATTCCCTTTGAGCGAGACGAAGTGGATATTTCCAAAGACCCAGACCACCCATTTGATCACTCACCTGATACCTCGAGCCCGCTCTTCAAGTTACGGCTCTCACTTCAGTATTCTAGCGACTCTACCGTCTCTCAACCTCTTCCACTATGAACTCCACGAGTTCTCAATATGCTTTTGGGTTTTTGTTCTCCGTCTCATTCAAAAGAGGGAACAGTGTTTTTGAGTGCCCCGTAACAATATTACATGCATTACGCAAAATGTTCTTATAATTTTGATTTCAATCACTGAAGCATCAAGTATATTGAACTGATATGTATTTTATATTTCTTTCACACGCGTAGTTAATTACTCATGGCCATACTTCCACCCAGAAATAAGTTATCTATGTAAGTAAAGTAAAACTCACACGCCAAACTGGGAGTAAACATTTTTTCTATCCACTTCCTTATCGTATTTTTAATTATCGTCTGTAAAATCATCAGTGATAAATTATTTATATACTCCCCTCACCATCTGTACCAGTTTTACCGTAAAATAACTGTAATTATGATAAAGAAAAAATTGTCATATAAACATTATAAAAAGCCTCGTGCAATTATTATTGCACACTCGTGCAATGCCAGTTACTTCGGCAAAACACTGGACGCAAATTTGTTGTCAGAAAAAAAGAACATAAAAAGAGATAGATAACTGGTGATGATTCATCCATGAAGTTTCATTAGTGAAGTGTGACCATACAAGTCACTTTGAACCGGAAAATGTACATGTACAGGGTAGAGGTAAAAAATTAGATGTTTAGAGCAACATGAGATTGAAAATATTCGAAAGAAAAATGTTTATCTTGTTAACGATCTTACACTTGATTTGAATTCACCATTGACGGCAATAGCCTTATAGTACTTTTTTTCTTCCTAAATGTTTAAACTTAGGACGTGCTTTGTTAACATTACGTTCTGACAGGAAAAAACAGTGTAATTCAGTCAAATCTCAACCGATCCTAAAAATTCTGATAATGTTAGAATCACAATTAAATTTATAACTATTTTTGTTCTAGAAAATGTTTCGAAAGGTTTACAGGTTTTTAACAATTTGCCACTAAAAATTTGTAACGCCCGCCATTTTGAAACGTAAAAGCATAAACATTTCAGTCTAACCTCAACCGATTTTTAAAATTCAGGTACCTACCGCTAGAATCAAAATTGAATGTACAACTTTTTTGTTCTTGGCAAAGTTTTCGTAAAGTTAACAGGTGTTTTACAATTTACCATTGAAAATTTGGACCTACCACCATTTTGTAAAGGGAAACCATAACAGTTTTAAATTTTTTTCCCAATGAGATGTTCATAAGGTTAAAACATCCACCAAATTTTAAAGCGAAATATTAGCCGCACTTAAGCTATGATATTTTTGTAAAAAAACACATACAGACGGACAGACGCTAAACGAAGAGGACATTTAAAAAAACTTATTTAACATTTTTTTGCTTCATTTCAGGTGTAGAATCCGAAAATGTTTAGCCAGTGAACCTTTTTTGTGACACCCTGTATATGGACACTTAAATACGAGATATGTACCTTAATAATTACACAATATGTCCAAACCATGATCGGTCAAAATTAGAAAAATGTGGAATGTACCTACTAAGCGGAACAGAGCTTATTTTATAAACAATTATATAGTTTGTTGGAACAAAGATTGATTTATAAATAATACGCATAAATATAAAAGAAAAATTTCCGCAATAATAACCAGTAAGGTATCTTAATTCCTTCTCGTGCGCTAAAAGAAGAAAACTGATGGCATAAACTTTATACGGATGCAAAGTGAAGGTAGGGATATGCAGTAGGATACTTTTGCTGAGCCATATAAAAAATCCCCCGAGCTAAAAATGTTAGCTTGTTTGCAGTTACACAGTGCGAGAGAAAATGTTTCCTCAGAAAGGTAGAGGAGCAAAGGAATAGGCATCTTCGGCTGAATGTATGGTGGTTGAAGATATAAGGAGCAAAAGTCCTCCGAAGTTTCCAGCCGGCACAAATAAAAGCAAAAAGGAGTATTCCAGCGATTAAATATGTAATGATGGAGAGAAAAAAGCCGAAAGATTCAGAGAGACGACCTCGGTAAAGAGTTTGGTGCGTAGGCTGGAGAAAACAGATTTCTAGCGATGAGAAAGGATGTCGGATACAAGCGGTAGAGCAAGAATGCAGAAATTCCAAACAAAGCCAATAAAATAGGAATTTGGAAGGAAAATCCGGGGTACGAAGAAAAGGTCAGTGAAAGGGATATTTCCAAAATTGCGATAAGTATGTACATTTCAGCCAATGGAAGGATGGAAAAAGCCTCTAGATCGAGCAAAAAGGTGCTTGTATGATTTGCTGAAGAAAACCGCGAAGTAGGATGCGACTTCATGGTTCATAGACCGTGATAAGAATAGTTTACATTAGACTATATTTTCGCCATTTCAAAGGAAACCAAAAGTTCGCCGAGAGGAAAAGTAATTAAATTTTAAGAGTTAAAAATCAGTAATAAAATATTCATAATAATTAAATAATTAAATATTTAATTAATTAAAGAATTAAAAAAACATAGAGACTAAAATCTGCAATCTGTTAACTACACAAATTTATTTTTCGCTACATAGGCTACCTGAAAAAGGGCCACAGGCTTTAATTCTAAAGTCACTATGGATTTATATGCGTTTTTCGAAATATGCGTTTATATTAAATCTGACTATTCCGATTTACGTACTCTAACTGGTTTGGCCTTCGTCGATGATAAAAGAAATTCGGAGCAAAGGATAAATATTTCATCGTTCAATTGGTTAAACATAATTTTCAAAATGAGTAAAATCGATTAATAAATTAAAAACGGTAACCCTTCACCAAATTAAGCAAATGAATTTCTCTTGACTAAATAGATTCCTTTTTCTCATAATCATTTCAAATGCTGATGGGATATGCAAACTTCTATAAGAGTTTCTGAACTCATGGAAGAGTTATTCTCTAGTATGAGATTGTTTGACCTTCTTATAGAAGACGTTCTTTTTTACCCGTTAAGGTTCCGTGAAACCAAAAGAGCAAATATTAAAACACCAAGAGATACGAATTAACATCAACCAAGGAATCAAGAAATTTTATAATTACGAAACTGTTGGCCAAGAGAATTTCACATTTTAGCTTTACGAGATAAAAATGTAATTAGCAAAGACAACCCTCTTAAAGAAACATTTTATGATTCCTGGAACCTCAACAAGAGGCTGTGAATTAAGCTTCGGAGAGCAAATATTAGCAATAAGTTGGACAAGACATTTACTCAGCAATGTACACTTCTACTGTTTATGATTTTTAAAAGTCCACCCCGGAATATTAGTTTTTGACTTACTTCCTCTAACAGAAGATGAATAATGTTTGCGATCATTTTAAAAGAGCTAATTTAATGACGACCTCTCACAAAACAGACACCTGCTATCGAACAGATAAGTAATGTCTCATCCCGTCGTGATAATTGGCAAACTGAAGTTTACAACTAGTGACAAATATTTGCCAAGTAAATTTTCCCCCGAGAATGGCTAAGTGGAGAGACTCTTCCTGGCTATTTAGCGACTTTCTTCAGTCGATCGCAATTCACAATACAAGTAGTATTGATAATAAATAAAGAATGGGCGATTATACCTAGTAGCAGTCGGTCTAAAACCAATCATTACTTTCTAAACTGAAAAAGAGTAAAAAATATGGCCATTCAATCCACTCCAATATGCTCATGTTATCAGTCAATATTTACTATCGCATGAGAGCATGGTCCAAGTAGTGACGTAGCCTGGATATCGTTTGGAGGTGGGGGTTCCATGTTTAGTATAAGCAGGAGGAGGGGTGAATTTTTTTCTTTTAAATCAGGAGCAAAATTGTGTGATCATGAATTAAAAGCGTAATTTAAACAGCAGTGTAACAGCCAAATTTTAAAGATTTGTGGTCTGAAAACTTCTGAAATAATACAATACCATCATTTTTATGCTTGAAAATTTCAAAAGCATTATGTTAAAATGTTGTTTTAAATAAGTAATAAATGAAATAAATATTTTTGGTAAAAATAACTTTTTCTTTTTGTGACCTTAATTTGAATAAATTTAAAAAAAGAGGATATGGACCTCTTGGTCTACCGTGGGCTACATCACTGGGTCCAAGTATACATTTTCATTCAACACTTCCTTACTTTAAAGCTTGTGTTGACAGCTGTTAGTTGAGGTAAGTAGATGCTAAGGAGGATGTAAAAAAAGCTTTTCCGGCTCTTTTAAACGTCCGCCAGTATAAAACAATTTATCTCAGGAAAATTCCGCATCCGAATGTTTTCTGCGAGTTATGTTTAAGTGCAGTTGAACCCCCTTGCCGTGTTTCACAGTGCCACACATCTTCGACCAGTCGTCCGCACTGGCTACCTCCCCAGTACCACCAGAACCTTCACTCCCATTCTACCCTCCACCAATCAGAGACAGCTGTCCCACTCCTTCCTTACTACTACGTCAAGGGAAACCTAAACGCTGGTCAGCAAGGAGATTGAGCGAACACCTACGCCAAAAACCTAGGCATCAGAGATGGAAAACGACATCCTATGCCAAGAAGATCGAAAATATGCATTAGAGTTATTAGTGTTATGTATTAGATCAACTCCGATTTTATGAAACCATCGATATTTTTCTCCACTTCGTCCAATAATAGTTTCGCTGAGTAGAGCATATATATTACAGGATCTGCATTTTTGCGTTTGCAAATTATAGCGCATTACAACGCTGGGAAATTAGTTGGACCGGATCAATGTAACGGAAAATCAATATTTATTATAAAATGAAAAGCAGTTCTGCTAAAAATCACGCATTGATTAGTTTAGTAAAGATGTTTAATTTCTTCAACCAAATCACGGTAGATTAAAGTAAAGTTATCGGTTCGAGGAAAAATTTTCTGCGACGTCACAGCACTTGATTTACAATGTAGGTAACACGCGCAACGATTATATTTAGTAAGTTATGCTAGTTTGCGGAAAAATGATTCCGAAAAAAGGCTCGGAATATGACTAAAATGTGCATCCAATGACTTAAAGGAGCATTTACTTTTTTCTATCACTGACATTTCAACGGCATCTCACATTGGGTGAAAGGAATTCTTTTGACTTTCCCCAAAAACCTGGAAAATATATGGCCTTTTTAAAGGTTGCCATATACTACTTCCACACATATATCCTACGCTTCACGCCAACTTTCGTTTACAAAGAACGCTTTATAAATATCTATTTTTCCTCATATATCTCGTATATCGAGCTGAAAAAGTACAACCGATATCGCCATAAAACCCAGTGATGTCATTTCACTCACCAATAGAAATTCGGTGACATTTGCTACGCACAACTCTTCATGTCTGTTCCAGTCCAAGAAGCGATCGATATCTCTGTCAGTTGACAGGGTAGAGCGGATTGTGAAAAACTTAACTCAATGCCTTTAAATAAGATTGACCTTGTTTATTTGATGTAATATACCGCCATTATGCAACCATTTAGTAGTAATGTCACTGCTAATCTGTATTTCACATCTATGTCTCACTACAAAGACGCTGACACAACCAAAATCCAAACAAAAAAAAAAGTCAAAAGAAAAGTGAAATTGGTTAATCGAAGAAGTTGACCTCGTCTTAAGGAAGAGAGCAACTTGCTTTAATGCTTTTAAATACAAAGTAAGTTAATATCTTTGTTGCTTATATGCAATTAATATAAAAATTAAATACAAGAATGTGGTTCGGCGTCATAAAACTCATCAATTTCCATAAAACTCGCAAACAACGTTTTTTTGCAGAATAATATTGAGAGAAACAAGTTGAAAGACAGGTTGAGTTATAATTGTAATGAAATTAGTTTTGACTATCATAAGAGTTATCACATATCAAGCTACATACCTGATCTTCGTTAAAATATTTATAGCTTAGTAAGGCATAGCAAAAATTTCAATTTGGCATCAATAACTGAACTGAGAAATAAAGTAATACGCAAATCATATAATAGTTGTAAAGATACATAGTGTGGACCTAAAATTTAACTTAGAACATTTCTAAAATAGCCAAATTATGCAGTAGAGAAAAAGCCACAGCAGCAGCTGCATCTCCTGTCAAGCCTCCAAATCCATATACATCTAATGCTAACCTGATAAAGTTTCAAAATGAAAATTGACAATTTAATAGCTATCACGATAGCTATTACAGAAAACCATCTCAATGGAGTTCACATTTACATTAAATAACTAGTGTCATTGATAAATATATTGGTTCATCATTTATAATCATGTAAGTGCATCGAAAAGTTTCTCCGCATTTAGGTGGTTTTGATAAGTACTATCCTCTATTTTAGAAAATTACGATAAAGTGAAAAGTTTTATTAATCATGCCCATAAATCCACAGTTTATTATCGCTAACAAAAAGCTATTATATTCACCTATCAGATTTTTCTTTCAATACACACCACTGAGTACTTCCAATTAAAAACCGAAAATACAGACATTTAAAAAATACATGCCCAGAAAGCTAGTACGTGGTGAATACTAAATAGCATCAATCAAAATGACACATAATGCATATCCAAACAATAGGTAAACAACGACAGTATTATTACTCCTATAACTAAGTTTATTTACTACGGTATTAAGATATAGCAAGGTTGATGGCAATGCTACTAAATCATACGATATGTGATAAGAGCAATGCCCACAACAGTTTGGGATAACGTAAGATATTCCTGCTGAAATAGTAACGTAGGATATCGAACTATAGCAAACGGCAACCATTATGTAAAATCAGTTATCATACGATAAACCACCTAGTAACCAACTGTTATCGCACGATAACGCGAGAGGGAAAATTTCCAAAGATAGACACCCTGAAATGTTAAAAAAGCATGAAAATAATGCAGGTAGGGCGAGCCATCATCACCATTGAGCGTTTTACATTAGCGCTATTTCATGAACTCCCGCAGGAGTGCAAATATACGAGTTTACATCCACGCGTATGGCAGAGGCAATAATTTTCCCCGCATGAGGTGAAGCGAGAGGCCCGTCTTCGGCAAATGGCCAGTCTCGCCCGTCATATCTCGTTTCGCTCGTAAAATGATCCCTTTCTCCACTGCCACTCACTTTCCAGCCTTCCCCCTATAATTCGCCATTTCGCATTGACAGAGAGGAATGGGAAGACAAAATTCCACCTGGAAAGAGTTTACATTGACTTAAACGTTTAAGAAAGTTGCGAGTCATTAAGGTCGTTCCACGGTGAAATAACTAAATAATACTTTCATATTAAGGCCCATCATAGAAAAACACGTCACCCAACTGATATAAACTACAAAACTCTACATTTCCACGCTACTCTTTACCGTTAGCGTTAAATTCGAGAATGGGTGTGACGTGGGTAATATAATATTTCCCTATCTAATATATATGCCATTTTCGTCAAACATTGTTTGTATGAAGCAATTACAGTTAATTGCATGAAGATAAAATCAAGGCATAAATCCATCTTACTTAGTTTAATAGTTATTGGCAAATAACTTCAGGAACTGAATTAAAAATGCGTTACTTTAATAGAAATGGCGTTGCATTTGGCTCATATTGCCGGAAACTGTGTTCATTAAATAAATTAGAAGAATTATCTTAATATTTAGCATTTTTATCTTATTTTAAAATAGATAACAACTCTCGTCAGTGAAAGCAATATATTTTACACCGTACAAGCGACAAAGGCGGCATTCATTATGTGTTTGTTTTGGCTCATATAGTCGCAGCGGAACCCCCTTAATGGAGGACTCAAGAAGTCGTTGATTTATGTGATCTGATGATCCATGTCAAACAGTGTCAACTACAACTTTCCAAATATGAACTTCATCAATACTAAGTGCCAGTTATAGGGAAGATAAGACTGCCGAGAACTACTACTTCTAATCATCGGGCGAGGTTGAATTCAATGCAAGTAAGATTTTTTTCAGCCATTCAGCTAAACCCGCAGAAGATAACTCTCGTCGTAAGTTTTGGTCGCCAGGGTTGGTCTACTCCCCAACAAACTGGATACTAGCTCCAGATGACAGCATCTACGCACTTTTTTACTTTTTATATTTCACACTTGTTTTTCTGGAACATAAACTAAGTCCATTAAGCTTTCCGATTATATGGCATTACTTGAGGAAATAGTGATATACAGCCAAATTTCTTTTGACTATGTATGCTTAAAATTAAACAGAAAGATACATTATAATGTTCTTCTCAACAAATAGACCTAGGCGATAGATCACGCAGAAAATCTAAATATGGCTGCTCCTCAAGATCATAAAATAGTGGCGCAATAACTAATTCCCACTTCGTTTCATGCGATCATGAAAATAACGCTCATGGTCATTTATGCAATAAAATAACGGACCGAGGTTAAATATAGCACAAGAAAACCAAAATATACGTCCAAATGGCGTGAATGCCACGCTTTGTTCCCTGAAAGATACCAGAGAAATATTAAAAATAAAATTTCTGGAAAGAGGAGTCACGGAAAAATAAGTGACTGCACAAAATTAACTATCCCTAAACCAGTTGTGCCATCGAAAGATTTATTGAACCGATAAATTTACGAAAGGATTCACTACTTTCTGTTTGGTCGCCGAGGATGTCCTGAATATATTCGAAGGTTCGGTTGTTTTGCCAGCGTGATAAGCTTTGCTCAAATTTTCACCTTTAGCCACAGGGTTCGCGCGAGAAATGAATGGACTAGCTTCGCGCGAGCCGGACCAGATGGGCCACACAATAGATGCGGGATACTGCCTCAGGAGATACCACCCAACACTATGGATCCAGCACGCGGAAAGCTACCGACCAATATGTCCACGCCCACTTCACCCGGCAAGTTCCATTCTTCCGTAAACACACTTTTTTATGTTGATACGGAACATCCGGGTCAGGAGCAAATATTCCAATTATTCGAAGAGCCAAGTCCGAGATGTTTAAGAGAGACCCTTTGACGTGGTCGCCGTCCAAATAAAGCGGCGCATTTCCATTCACGCGAGGCAGATATGAATAAGCCGGAGTGCATTGGTAAACCGCGAAAAATGGGATGAACAAAGAGAAAACCAAATTTCGGGACACGTAGCTGATTTATAACCAAAGGGAGATCATATTCGTATCCTTTTTCAGGTAAAATGTGAAAATAACCATCATTAATATAGTGAAATTTTGGGATCCGAAAATAATGATTTTTCAAGTCACGCCAGAACATTTAGCATTATCTTAGGTCGCCAATAACTTAGTGGAATCCCTTATCTATCGCTTAAGACTATATACCACAAGCCCATACATATAGCTTACTTCTAAAGGTGACTGATCTTGAACACGTAGCACCGATCTATAGATCTATGGACGTAGATCAGCAACTCATATCTACAGTCGAAGGATCTCGAAAAAGCATGTAATATCTTTCGCTGAACGGTCTTTACTGCTGAGCCCATATCTAAAGCCAATGTATCTTAAACATGTAGCTAATATCAATTTTCGGAGGGTCTTCACCACATAACCCATATTTATTTTGGCAACGGCCTGTTACGATTTTGTTCCCAGGAGACACCGTTTCCCACTATTACCGAAGTTACGTATTTCTGGGCTCGTCTCGAGTTCAGAGGGGTCTTCCTTATTTTAGTCCGAAGGGGGTTGGCCTTGTCTTAAAGTGGCAGCCAGTAAGTGCAAAATGACCTCATCCGTCGAGGTACGTTAAACTGAAGTACTTAAGTACCATATCTAATGTTTACACAGCTGTTAAGCAGAGTTTTTACTACGCAATTCATATTTACTGCCCAAGGATTCATCACAAACATGAAACTCTGTTCTATTGCCAATAGATCTTGACCACTTCACTCACAGCTACTGCAGAAAGATCTCGATTACGCAACTAATATCACTATTCCGGTGGATTCTCGAATGTGTAATTTACATCTATATCCGTTGGTTGTCGACCACATGCGTCATGCCTCTATAGCCGGAGGATCTTGACAATAATGACCATCATCTGCAGCACATGGATTTCAGCCACCAAAGAGCCCTCATCTATAGTCTATAGCATAAAGCAGGACGTTTTGTGGGGAAAGAAGACAAAACAACGCATCCGGTGAATTGGTCTGGCTTTAAAGGACTTGGAATCGGACCGCCTAGTCGTTCGCCAGAAGCTCCTCCGAACGAAATCCGAGATCTCTTCTCCTTCCACTCTCCCAAACCATACGTGATTCACGGCGACGCTTTATCGACCCTCAACTTCTTTCGGAAATCCACTGAAGGCGATGCCACGCTGCCGCGCAACGCGGAAAAAATTCTGTCACTTCGCAATATCGTTTCCACCACTTTAAAAAAACGGAAGAGTTTCAAGTTCTGAGGGAAAAACTTACATTTCATTATTAAGTATTGTTGTCATTATTAAAACGTACCGAACAAATTAAACTTAAATATAATTTCGTCTAAATTCTGAATACCACACCGAAAACTCTAGTCATAACATGCTTTAATTAAGAAAAAATTAAAACTTAATTCTTATATCGCTCCCATTTCTGCCAGTATGGTGAATTCCGACGCATAAACAGATGCACTGAAAACTAGGTTCAAGAATATTTTTTCGACTTTTCTAAAAAAGTATTATAATATGCACTCAACGACCCACAATTACCATTCCAACCATCTAAAGACAGTGCATACAAAATTTTAATGCACTGAAAATTTCACTACAAAAATGTGTCGTGTATAGTAATTCGGCCAAAATAGGCATTACCTCCGTTAAATATTACAACTAATGAATTATTTGGTAGTTTCGCGGCAAATGATGATGATTAGGTCTTCTCAGCCTTTGTCCTGATGACGAAGACGGAGTTAGCCGTCGAAACGTCGGCAGTAGCTGTTCAGTGACTCACTCTGATCTCTGAATCGTTGGGAAACCCAATAAGTCTTCATAAAAATACATCGCAACTACCTGCATTTACATGTATCAAATTTACGAAAAAAATAAGCGCAACGGGAATAAAGCCTCGAAGCCCGTATGAAGCCCGTAGTGTTGGACATAGCGCCCATTACACATTGCATCCGTACCTACAAGTCACCCAGTAGCCGCTGCTAAAGGGTTCAGCAGAGAATTCCATTTCACCAGCAAAGTGGTAAGGGGAAAATATTACGAAACGAGAAGAGATCGTCAGGAAAATATCGTTCTTATATCAGTGTTTTTTTCGGTTGTACATGAGCATATGTTGCGAAAAGTATTCTCCATCCCATCTGTCAGACAGAATTTCTCTAATTGTTATCACCAAACCTACAACATTTATGTACAACAAGATGTACAACAATTATGGTGCTATAACTACACCCTCCACTCAGCATTATCCATCAAGGCTTAATTTTTCTAGTGACGTCAGTTGACCGCGTAACTTTCCAAGTCTTGAGCAATTACTATATACTGCTAAAATGTAGATGCCAAATACATATATATAATAACGGTCCCTCTCCATTGTGAGCATATCTGTACTGCAGTGCATGCTTGTGAGGCTTCGCCTCGTGACACGCAATGGCGATTTATGCTAATGTATAATTAGCCGTAGTTATACTAACTTTAGTGTGTAGTGTAATGCATGTTGGTGACTACTCACCCCCTACTAAACACACTTGAGGTGGCTTGCAGGGTATTTTGTAGATGTATCTCGGCCTCTACAATATTCGTGAGACTTCTGTTCAAAAGCAGGAGTTGTTAACAATACCAGAAGTGGAGAAGCTGGGCAACGACAGCGCATTATTGTTTACGCCCCTGTCAAAGTAACAATGACGAAAACGTTACGTGAAAATATTCCATCCTTGCTTCCCTCTCTGAACATAATTTTTACAGATCCCTATCCGCAAATACTCAAACCATGGTACTACTAATACAAGGTACCCTTGCCCAAAAACCGTCCGTTTTGCGTATGACGTCATCCGGATGAAACGAGCAGCAGACGACACGAGAATTAGCATCGGAATAATGGATGAAAGGAGTTAACTTAGTTTTTAGTGACGACAGAATGGAACCAAGTAGATTTTCGCATCATTAAGTACAGACACACAATATACTTGATCGTTTATAATTATAAAATGTGTAGTTTGAGAATACAATCTTGTTTGCAGCAGTAATAACCCTAGTGACAACTTATGTACAAAAGAAAGTTGAAACTTTAACCATTTTCAACATTCAAATTGTATTGTTTCCGGCAAAACTGGATCCACTTCGTTCGTGTAGATTTATCAGTAGGATTACAATGAAACATTTTCTTCCCTCATTTGTTTCCTCGCATTGCTGTAGCATCCAAATACCACTCAAGTGTCAAATACACAATGCACTCCGTACTAGCGCTTGCTAGCGCATGATGTAATCCCAACTACGTCACAGCGTTCGACCCAAACGATACATCGAATCGCTTAGGATAGGCAACGACCTACCATGGATTAGCACCACCATGATTCAAACCAACGCTGAAATCAGCTTTCCATCATCGTCTCCCATAACATCATACTTACACAGGCTTGACGACTAATGAAAAAAAACTGTTGTCTTCAAAATCTATCCTTAACATTTTAATTCCTTGATTCTAGTTTAGACAAAAAGATTTGGCAGCGTTGCTTTCTTGGAATAGTTTTAACACGACGCCGGGTTCCTGATGCAGGAATGTTATTATTTTTTAGGTAGACTTAAGAACATATGATGTTTACAGTTTTAAAATAGTAGCCTTTTCTAAAAATTAGTAATGAAGCAAAAGAAAAGCACACTTGTTGATAATATGTCAGAACTTGGTTTCAAGAAGATTGAACAAAATAATCTTGTTTCGGAAGACGGGAAGTAAAGACGCCCAGCAGCACGAGAAGTATGGTGGTGGCTAGGCCTTTGATGAGGGAAAGTTGAAGGAGCTACAAGGAGCCAGTGGAATGCTTAAGACGTCCAAGGTAGGAAGAATGAAAAGCATGCGGAAGGGAGATGAGAGGGTTTTCATGCGGAATTTAGTAGTTTGGTTGAGAATATGAAGAAGGGGAGGTGGGAAGGTTGGTGGAGGAAAAGTTTTTATTTTGCATTTTTAGAAACTATTTATCAAGTTCCGAAATATGTGAAATAGGTTTCACATACCGTACAAAATCAGCCGCTACACATTGCACAAATAAAGTTAATCCACCATATATATTCATACCAAGGTCAAATGTTAGTTAGTGGGTCAAAACATATTTATATAATTTATCTAAGAGAAAATGAGGATAGAAAGGGTGGGTTCAAGGGGCAAGAGCCATGAAAAGATACTATGGTAACTTATTCTCCTTCTTCTGTGGCTCTACAACTCATTACTGAGTGTTGGTCTCCACCGGAATCTCCCATCATTTCTTTCTACCCTTAGTAACCCCCCACCAATGGAGGACACCCGAAAGCCTGGTGTCGCTATTTACTCCATCAATGCATAGAATTCCTTCATTTATCCTTTCCTCTGGCTATACCGTAAATACTCTTTTGGGGATTTCGGCATCAATCATTCTAATTTTGTGTCCAGCCCAGCGTAATCTGGCTAACTTGATGTGTGTTACGATATCAATTTCCTTAAATAATGACAAGGCCAACTCTGTTTAAATCCACAGAGTATTTTATTGGTACAACTAGTTTCAACAATACGGCGTCATCATCAGCTACCTGATCATCATCAGGTATATCAAGTACCTGATGATGACACCGTAGCGTTGAAACTAGTTGTACCAATTTAATACTCTGTGGATTTAAACATGGTTGGCCTTGTCAATATTTGAAAATGGACTTCCACAAAGTTACACCTGAACGGATTGGATAAATTTTCTTTATTTAACAGAGCCAGTCCATGACTGTATCTTTTCACCGTACTACATTATCTTCCTAAACAAGGCAATATATCTTCCTTCACATATTTCTTTCAATTCTATGGATTAGTTCTTCTGCTGCCTTTGTTATATGAGTATTTAATGATAACTTTTACAACACCACATAAAATACTTAAAATCCACCAACCAGGTCTCGATGCGTAAGCATCAACGCCAGGTGGGTCCGTGGGTCGTGGTTTACAAAGTGTTTTATGTGGTGTTGAAACAGTTTCCATTAAGCATGCATGCAATGAAATGCCACGAAGTTACCAAAGAATATGATAAATTTGCCTTTGCTATCTTTCATGCTTCTGCAATATGCATTATTTCTGGACAAACCAATGTTTTATGTAGTAATGATTTGGTTTGTCTAGATAGTGTATGACTTCCTATGTTTCTTTTGGCCTAGGTAGCATTTGAAATCGGATATAGCACCTTTCATGCGGCATGCTCGCTGGTCTCACGATAAAAAATATGCATAGTAATGGGTTGGTTCCAGGTTGAGGTGACCGAAACCAATTAATGTGTCATAAGGAGAGGGGATGAGACGGTGATGGAAAGATTATTTGGAGGCTGGAGAAAGAGTTAAGAGAAACCTGGCGTCGGCATTCGCCTCCGATCAACAAAAGGAGGCAAGAGGCAATTAACTTAAATTGCCAGAATATGGATGGATGGATTGATATCTATTGCTCATGTACACGTAGAAAATATACAAACATGGGTTAAAACATGAGTTTTAGGTAGTTTCAAAGGAATTCCTATGGAGAGCTACCATCATCTCATGACTACTATAAAGAGTACAAAATAAGTACAAAGTAAATAAATATGAAACACATAAATTCATGAAAAGTTTTTAAAAAAATGCCAATTTCAAAATTTTGATAGTAAGTTGGTAGGTAATTATGAAACTATTGGAAGACAAAAATTGTTTTTCCTAAAAAAATCCAAACTTTCAAAAGAAAGCTTTAACTAAGAGTAGTTTAACTTTTTCGAGAATGTGACCGCATTTTGATAATCTTTCAGAGCGGGTGGTAATTATTAATACAATTTAGGGCCAAGGTGTACAAAACATATTTTAAATTCAGATATGGGAAACTTTTGCGGAATAAATAGCTTTCCTCTACCGCCAAATACAATGTGTGGCTTATTAAACAAGGTAGGTTTGTAGCCACTTTTTAAAAAGAACGTACGAAGGGCCTAGTAAATGGAATGAGTACTGAACTTTAAGTACTCTTCAGATAGCACCTAGAACCAGAATTCTACTGAATAGTCCGCGTCGTTGGGATTCACATTCGGCTCCTTGGAATGAGAAAACTTATAGTATAGCAAAAACCAAACCCTCATTGTGCAGAAGGGAGTACTGATACTCCTAGAGCACAACAGAAGACCGCTTTTATAAATAGGTCATAGGGGTTTAGTTGAAGGCATAACCCTAGGAGGTATTTAATTCCTGAGTCGTACAACAACTACTCGGTCTAATAATCCTTTCCATGAAAAAATATATTCACGCTGCATCGCAAGAAAATATTTCATCCATTATTTTATCAATGCCAAAGACTCACGAATGTTAACATTAGGGCTTTCGCGAAATGCGAAAATGTTAACTTGAAGGCTTTGAAAGAAGTACGTGTTTGAGATTTAGAGCGTTTTTGATTCTCAATATACATTTTATTAACAAAATAGGCATTACGGAAAAAGGAAACGCGAGCAATTTTTTGTCAGGTGTAAATAAAACACATATGTCCCACGTATGGTCCTTCTAAAAATTATACGCAATGCTAGATGAATGCGCCAATATATTCGCCGGTCTAACTAACATTCCAGTAGCATTAAAATCTGAGACGCGTGCCTATTTCCACACAACAAGCTAGCCTAATTTTTTCTCTATAGTGCTTTAGATTTTTGTAATACACACTACGAGATACAACTCTTCGCGCTGCAGGGGAAATAAAGTGACGACAACGAAGTCAGCAGTCTAATGAGTGGAATTCCGCGGGCGAGTACACCGTTGCTCGACACTCAAGTTTTAATTACGTCAAAAAAAATTAAATCACAATTCCACACATCGTTCCTCATCTCTTTTTGGTTTCATGCATAGGGTTACCGAATGAAAAAGTCTACTGGACGCTGGTAATAAAGGCTTATTAATATTGAATGAGCACAGAGAAATAGACTCGGATTGCTCAAATTTACTTTTATTCCGATGGTTTATCCGAATAACGCAGCCCTTAGAAATAAACCGTCTCTGCTGACCCTGTTTCTTCCCCAATTTGTGCCAGGGCCCCCATAACTAGAAGCGAAACGAGAAGAGATTTTTTTTAATTAGCTCCCGAAGCAGTGGAGACATTTGCTTGTGAATCAGTGAAATAAATAATGTAACGTGGGACGCTTCTGCTTTTATACGGGAAATCTCCGCTGTCCGTGGTTGTTACAGTAACATAATTAACCGAAGATTCAATGAAAGCGTTGATATTGATATTCACGTAAATTCGTTTACTTTGACGGATAAACAGCATTCGTATAAAGTGTAATCCCAGATCATATGAAATGAAGGAAACTCCATACTCCATACAAATTTTAAGCTTACGAAATGGCAAAAAACAAGGGAAAAATCTTACCAAAATACCTATTAAAGTTGCATATTATATAAAAATTCCGAGTTCATGAATTGGATGACGAAGAAAAAGAATTAATAAATATCAATTTTAAGCTATAAAATAGTGCAGCAGGCAAATACTTTCGATGGTGTACATCGTCTTACTATATTATGATAAATTACATAAAAAATAAGAAAATTACTAAAACATTTAGATTAATATTATTGCAGTCATCTCCCATAATAGATATTTTGAACATTTATTGTTTGGTCGCGAAAGGAAACACGGGCATCATCGCCGGAAAAAAAAATTGGATAAAACATTATTCATTTAAAAATTTAAATATTACACACTACACATTAACCTGAAATAAAACGTTGGGTCACACACGTGACACATTTTTCTATGAAGGTCAACTCCTGGGTCAACTTTAATAAAAAACAAACTCCCTATAAGATACACAACGGTTATGAACTTCAGTTATATTTTAGTTGAATGCGATACGAAACTTGCAGGCCACACGGCTGACAATGAGACCAGAAATTAATTCCGTTCGTGATGGGATATGTACTCTCCAAAGAGTTTTAACCCGAGTAATTTACAAAGCAATATTTCAGTTAAAAATGCGAAAAATTAAACATGAACGGATGACTCACTGGAGTTGGCACAGAGGGCGAAAACTTCAAATTTACGAGAACGATAATACACGAAAACCATATTTTATTTACTAAATCACTACAGAATTGTAGACGAAATAATTTCTAAGGCACGGAACACCAGAGTACAGAGAGCTTTCTCCAGTCCCCGCCGTGGAGGAGAAGCGTGCTCGTTTCTTTGCGCCATGTTTTCATCAATGTCGAGCGGGATGCATAGCTTCCACATCCCACAGGTCTTGGCCATCCTCCTTTCTCCCGGAGAAATAGCTGCGAAAATATGCATCTATTGATTTTTATTTTATCTTTAACCAAGGAACGGAAAGAGGATATAGAAAAGACACTTCATGGAATGCACCGCACTTGAAGGTTAATGATTCCAGATCAAAACCAAAAGTACTGTAAAATTACAAGCACAAGTTTTCTCCGTCATAAAATGTTTTTGACATGATGAAACCTCTCGGTCTATTTTGCCCCCGTTCCAGGCGCAATAGATCATTTTGTTGCAGTGAGCAATCGCCCCCCGGCTGATATAAGGTCTACGCAACAGCTAGACTGCCTTTCCCCTGGCATTCCCTGCACTTGTTAACGATGAAATCTGCACATCATTGATGCCAATATACTACGAAATGGGAACGGGCAAACATTCATGTTGAGGATTATAGAAGAGAGATGAGCAACTAATGGCGTCAAATAAATTGACGAAGGTAGGAACAAATGATGGCTGCAGTCGACTTGTAATCTAAATGAAGTACATCGATAGTAAAAAATTAATGAAGGGGTAGTTCTTAGAGTTAAGCATTTGCCGTGGCTAAAATTTATACTAATCTGTTATTGTGAATGTAATATTACCTCATTGATAATTCTAGGAAAATTGAAATTGACAAAACATTTATGGGCGCTGAAAGATGATTATGAATTCAATTTAGAGTCATATAGCAAATGAAGAAATATATTTAACTCTCATTCTGTAATTCATGTAGTGTGCCATTTTACATGTAAAACCGTTCTAACATGTTCGAGAAAGGAGAACTCAATGCTTAATTATTACGAAAGAAACTAAATATTTTATTCTACGAGATAAATCACATTTACGGTTACAAAGGGTTTTCAAAATAAGGGGCTTGGTTATAGGGGTGATGATGCTAATGATAGGTCAATTCAAGCATTGGATGAAAAGCAAGTAGTTGTCTGATTTGTAAACTTTCCCTTTGAGGAAAGAAAATGAGAGGAAATTTGAGGGAGTATTTCGTGTTCAATGATGAATGGCATAACAAAAATGCTAGATGGAAAGACAAATGACGACGTGGATTAGGCATGCAAAGAAACTATGGATGGAATATATTTGTTTGATACACACAAAATATATTACAATTAGGGGAGAGTTGAGGAATAATGCTTAATGCAGACGCCTAGGTATGAAGAAAGGAATAATCGTTTAGGCTTCGGTAATGAAGTTTGGAAACTATTCGGGTGTAAGAGGACATCTCCTACTTGGGATATGCAAGATGAGTATTAAAATATATAAAATAATAATTATTAAGGTTAATTAGGCATAACGGGCACAGCGATTAACAACATCAGCAGCTTCTACATTGTAAAATATAATTAACCTGGGCGGCATTATGCTTTTTTCTGGTTTTGCAAACTATCGCAAAACTAATTTAAATTCTAATAATTGTGGCTATACAATAATTTTAAAGGGCCACTATTAGTGAAAAGCACACAAGGACTTCAACTTTCCTATGTTTGCATTACGAAGTTACGGATTTCGAGGTTCTATTTTTGCAACGTTCGAAGCAAGAGCATGGCCTTCCGTTACACCTCGCCTGCATGGGTGGCTTTAAGATGGACTCTGAGGGGTCTGCAAATTCTGAATTTCGCTCAAAACCAGTACTGTTAGTGAGAGTGATAACAAAACAAAGAGAGCCACTACATGATTCCGCACTACTTTATTTATATTATTAACTAGGTTTAGGTTTTTCCATCTACCGTGTAGAAGAGAGAGTGAGAATGTTGCCTGAGATTGAGGAGTGAAACCTAAAATAACCGTATCAATGCCGATTAACTACATAGCAGAGTAAAATTACTTCATACTTTAATCTTTCTTCAGCCTCGCTTGGATCTTAATGAATATCATATCCCCAATAATGTCTACGTCCCTCTTGTCTGATTTAGATAATAGCTAAGCTGCAAAATGCCGAAAAATGTTTTCAGCCATTAAATGTCCCTTCGACGGATGTACGCTGAGACCACCATATAGAGTGAGAGTCTAATGCCATAGTAAAATGACATTAATATCTATCCATACTTGAAGGGATTACTAGTTACTTTTCATATTCCATTTTTCACTGAATCGCCTTTAAATTGTGGTTGATTATCCAAAAACGCATATGTTATTCTTATTCTTTAAACACTATGAAAATGGACATCCTAAAATTGATAATCCACCCATAGAACTCTTAACAGAACTTTCGCGATAACGTCTCTTTACATTAACGCACACATCACTGTAGACATGGCTGGAGAGCTTTGTCATTTTTCCAACTTTTTCAGTCATATAATACAACTTCGACGGATGCCCCCTGAGTCTACACAATCAAGAGAGTGCCCATTTTTGTGACATTAACATTCATCCTTGAAGGCTACGCTAGTGACTTTTTGTCTCTCCTCTTCTCCCTGAATCGTATTAAAATTGTCGTTACAAATGCAAAAACTCATATTCTATACCCCCTCTGGACTATCTTTCTTTAAAAACGATGAATACTGGCAAATTTTAAATCGATTATTAATTCATGGAACCATAAGAAGAACGTCCGTGATTATGTCCATTTATAATAACTGCTTTCGAATTATGACGCGTATCGTAGGTATTCTCAAACATTTCTATGTCCCTCTTGTTCCGGTCAAAATTTGAGTAAATCTGCAAAATGCCGAATATTTTTTCAACCATGAAATATAACTTCGAAGGATGTACCGCACGTTCGTCCAATCAAATGAGAGTCCATTTTCATAGTTATGTGACATTAACATCTATCCTTGGAAGTCTACACTTATTATTTTCAGCCTCTCCATTTTTTCCCTGAATTATCTTAAAATTGTCATCAAAATTCCATTAAGTCAAATGTTTCACCTCGCATTTACTCTTATTCTTTAAACACTATGAAAACGGACGACCTCATATCGTTTATGGAACTCTTAGCATAACGTCCGCGATAATGTCCCTTTATAAGGCACATGAGCCATGCATAAGTGTAAGAGTAAGCGAATGAGGTTTGTGATGATAGATCATTACGGAGGAAATTATTAGAAGAAAACAATTTTTCAAGGGCTAATAGCAATTATTAAGTTTCTTGACTTTGCCTACCCCTAAAGGGAACGGCATGATGGTCATGAATGAATGTATGTATAACACACAAACCTCTGCGCACATGGCTGGAGAACTTCATCTCGGAATGCGGCTAAGTGATTCCCGACGGAAACATTGAAGGCAGCCGAAGAAATTCAACGCCACGAAATAGGATTACTATATTTCCAAAGTAGTTCGGATCCGAGGGAATGTGTAAGGGAAAGATGATGGCCTTGAAATGCTTCTCATGGATATTAATCCCCATCCTCCGCCAGATATTTAACCTACATCGCCGTCTTTTCATGCAATGCTTCCCATATTCATACAGCTTCCCTCCAACCACCCCCTAAAGATGGCATCTCCACTCCCTTTAATCTCTCCCTGCAACGACCATCAACCCTCTTCCTCCGCTGAATCGCTAACGAAATCCTCGGAACGAAAGGAGCCTTCCCCAGCGCCATCTCTTCGCGCAAGACTTGGTAAATTCCTACCCGAGTGGCCTGATTCTCCACTTAAAACGCGACCCTCTTCGCCTCAGCGAGACCAACCCTTAAAATAAAAACGAGGGCGCATACTTTGGCCTCCCGAGTCTATGATCTAACGACGGCTGTTAAAGGTGAAAGGAGCATGGAAATGCTCTCCCTACACCCTGAGCTATCTCAAGCACTCCCTCCTCGCCCCTTATTGTCTTTTAACTTCCCTGAGGCCCTTATCCCGAGACGACAGCGAGGGAAGGGACTGTACGGCATCCAGGATTTCTCCCCCCTCCCCTCGCTGGAGGACTAAAAGAGGGCGTTCCATGGTCTCTTGGGGAGGTTAAAGGATGATGCTTTGTTGCGTCAAATGGCGCCCGGGTCGAGGGGGTTAAATCTTTGGAGGACGTAGACGGTCAGGCATTTAGGTAACGAGCGGTCGTCAAGTTCGCGTTGGCGCGAGTGAATTATCATTGTTCTACCGCTGCCATGACGATAAATTGAAAAAGATATGCTGCTTACCTCCATAGTCACCAGTGCTGTTTCAAGTGCCGTCTTTCACACTTTCACAGATGCATTTTACATGCAATAACCTGGCTTGGAAGATATTCCTGAGTCCTGATCTAAATGAGACAGCGAGGGTGTAAGCAGGGGTCAGAAAACTCTTTGTCCCAAAGACCTACTCACCAAATAAGAAAATATCTGGCGAGCTACCAAAGACACAATTAAAGTTGTTTAATGAACGTATTCATTGGGTCCAATACCCATCGATCGTGAAAATATCCCCGCGAGCTACCATTAGCTCGCAATTGACGGTGAGTGAATTCAATGAATGTACCAATCCGACCTAAGGTGTACAGCGTGTTGCTTTTGACCAAATGTAGCCGGTTTAGACCAGTGAGAGGCCTTTGGGCAACTTGCTACCGCTACCGCTACAAGCGTAGGAGAAACTAAAGCGATAAGTAATAGAGATGCAATGAGGTACAAATAAGAAAAAATTCCTTCCCACGAATCATTCACGGCTATAATGGAAACAGATCAGGAATAATTTCATATTTTTGCGATATAGCGATAAAATCATGTTTATTTGTCCATTTTGGTAATTTTAAATTTTCCACCACAACCGAATATTTCAATTTTTTTGTTCCATTTTATACTTTCTGGATAACTCCATTCCAACCAATAGGCTTATTACTTTTATTTCACTTCTCCACATAGCCATAATTCTTCCCTCCATCAAGGGTCTACAATATTCCCATGTCCTGTTTATCTGTTTCATATTTATTTTATGCCATCTAATTACTTCCTGCAACTATTTTTCATTCCCTACCTTGCAAGGTGCATCTTCATTTGTCTTACTTATTATCAATGTATTTTACATATAATTTTCCACGTCCATTCTTTCGCAAACAGAGGGCATGATTTCACATGCATACACCGTGGGCTTAAAAACTTAGGAAATACATTTCGAGAGGCGGCGTAACTTGACAATTTTAAGCATTTCCTTCATTTATATATATGACTAAAATCCCTTTGCCAAGGAGCTACGACAACGCCAAGGTGCACTTGAGCACCCTTTGCAGAGTACTTGAAAATATATAAATTTATAAAAAATCATAAACAGAATGATGATTTTGGAAGCCTCAATTAAACATGCTTATTAATCAAAACGTTGCTTTGGTACAAGGACTATTCAAGATTAGTTAAAACCCTATATCTTTTCCTTGAATCAATATACGTATTTTTTCGCGAGTTTTCAGCACAATGAATGAATAATATCTTAAAAAGCCTCAGTAGCCATTGGTAGCCTTGGTCAGTGATCGTTTACCTCTGCACCGCGTGCCACCAGATGGCACGTGAAAGGTTCGTTGGTGGCACGACAACAAAATGGCGATTAAATTATATTTTACCCGATATTTTATGCCCTTACTGTGTAAGAAAATACGCCGGGTTTGCAGTTAAATGTTATGTTAAATTGGCACGCGTACACATATTGGTTGCCTACCCTTGGCCCAGGTTACCTTCTACTCAAAAATGACAATGGTAGGCATGTGGAGTCAATAGTTTGATTGGTTGGTATTCGGGAGTGGTGGCCGAAAACTTACATAATGTGATCCGTTATATATAGGTAAATAGGAGGGTAGGCGAAGTAATTATTGGAAAATGGAGAAAAGGGTCAAGAGACATATGGCGTCAAAATTGGCCTGCTCTTAAAAGAAGGCGCCAAGGGGACCACAATTTAACGCCCCATTGGAAGGAATAATTCGGTTGAAATATTCCCCCAATAGCACACCAATAGGGATCGGTATTCCACAAACATTTCTCTGCCAACAAAGGGATTAAAATCCTGGCTCTCAGGATGGGAGCCCAGCACTTCACCACCGCACTCAATAGTACTGCCCATGAAGTCAGCAGATACCGGTTTTGGGGATAATTTGCTTTTTACAGCCGCTGCCAATAAATAATCCCAATTGAATAAATATTGCCACTACGCCTGGTCGGTACGCCTTAACTCCCAACTATTTATGGGCAAAAAGTTTATTTTCCTGATGCTTATTACTGATAATAGATTGATTAGGGTTATCTACCGCTCAAGGTAGGTTCAATTAGAAGATAGTAAAATCATCTAGGTTTTCACAGGCGTTTCTTCATATCAACATACATTCTACCAATCTTTATCCCACCCACAAAAGCCTATTACTTTCCTAACCCTTTCCCGCTTCCCCAACATCATCCACTCTATCACTGCCTTCAGCAGTATCCCTTTGCCTCTCTTTATCTCATTTAACCACCTACTCTGCCTCCTCCCAATCTCCTCCAGAAGTTTCCTCTCCGCACTCATCGCATCAAGTACTTCCTCGTTCATCTTCCTTTACGTTCACCTAATACTGATAGCTAGTATATATTTCTGGTTCGAAAGATTATAGCAGTAAAGTTGTCAGCGAAATATTTGAATTAAGTAGAATAAAAATTCAATTTCAGATTATACGCGTAATTATATGGGCTCGCTTGAAACGCAACTATTCTTCCTCCCATACAGGAATACGTAGGAGTGTAACGTCCTTTCATACGTTCTATAAATTTGGTATTCTAAAACTTTAAGTGCTATCACATCATATTAATCTACATAATAATCGACAAATATATGTATGGCGAGAAGTTATTATAATAAGGGACGAATTATTATTTTTTTCTAAGAGATATGCAACATTTTTAGTTTTTAGAAAAATTTCAGTATTTCGCTACACTAAAATTATATGTATGTTCAGGTGAAGAAAGCAGGAACGTGGAAGACGCATTAATTTGGACGATAAGATTAAAAAATAATTTCGCGAAAATAGCTGACATATTAACTTTTGATTGATGACTTTGATGATGATTTTGACTGATGATTATTACTGATGACAGTTTTTTTATTTTTACCAGACTGGACGGCAGTAATGATGGAATACCTTGGCACAATATAAGCGATGTCAGATGTAAATGATGCCATAAATTATGACTGGAATGTTCGGAATGATCTAATTAACAAACTTGATTAACTCGTTCAGCCGGGACTAAATGGCATGAACAAATCAGCCGCAAAGCCATTAATGATTTATCATAGTTTTATTTCAGTTAATTCCCGTTTACTTTTAATGAAACTCCATGAAATAGCTTCTGACTATATTAATACAGTCCTCGTATTCTCAGGGTGAATTAGCTTCACTAAATAAATTCTGTTCACCCCAGCATATTGGATTAATAATTTCGGAGTCGAGCGATATAATCGGTGAATTTAAATATAACAACAAAACTTCCAGTTTTACTCACACATACATAACTACCTATCACGCCATTCCCATTCGGTATAGGAAAAATGGCCTAATTCATGGCGCTAGACCTACAAATCTGGTTTGTATTTTAATAATGTCTACCATACTGCTCTATCCTTAAAAACCAGATATGATTCTATCACATTCATACATTCATACACGCGCTCTTACTTTTAAGACTTCTAATACTCCTCCTCCTACGAGTCCCTTGCACTACATTTACTAATGATTTTCTCGATCTACCCCTTCCTCTCACACCATTCACTCCACTATCATATAACTGTTTAGAAATCCATTCTCTCATCTATCAACGTGGCCAGACAAAATAACCAAGCTCTTTTCATATAGGTACATCTTTTACCAGAGCATCCATACCACATTCTGCCGACACCCATTCATTACTGACCCTATCCCTCGTACGTTTACCGCAAACTCTTCTCAGATAACTCATACCCACTCATTTAGCCAACACATATGTTTATTCTGGCACACCCAAGTTGCACTGCCACGAACTTAATTGCGGAGGAGCAAACTTTCGCATACTGGGGTTTTCGCTTCCTTAGACTAACACTCAGTCCTTGATGTACCCCACATACTGTTGAAAACTTTCCTTCAAGCATTTGAACGCCTTTTAATCACCAAAACAGTTTTCATTTGTGAGTTTTATTTATGCTAAAGCAAATAAAGACTAGCGAAATGGTGCTTGAAGGAGGTAGGGTATAACATTTATTTTCTTGATACTGGCAAAGTCCCACGTCTCCATCGATGCCCGCCGGCGAAAACCGCCTTTCTCGAAGTTCCAAGAAAATTACGTCCCTATTCGGGTCTACACTCCTTTCGCTGACTTAATATTCGGGTGGTTACAGCGTCGTTGGGACCGGATCATCTTCATCAAAGCTAAGATCGAGTTGAAGCGACAGAGATACTTGTCAATGGCAAATAAGTCTCACTTTCCCCGGTTAACTTTGAATTGCGGAATCTTTCTCGATTGATCGCTTTCACAAAACTTTCGACGGAGGCCTGTCAAGATTCTCCTCTGCTTCCTTCACTCGTGATGCCTCGGGGGTTGAGGCCAACAAGTTCGTGGAAAGCAACATGCGGGAAACAAGAAAACAAGAAGAAGTTTTAAAAATATCCATGTGCCCGGCGAATAATTTGCCATCATAGGATGCAAAGATTGCACCCACCAATTCCCGACGCCCAGGAAAAATTCGGTGCGCAATTGGAGCCACCCATCACTTTATTAATAAATAATTCTAAAACCTAGTTAATGAAGCATAAGATTGATTTCCTTAATGTATATACAAGTTATATTACCTATTTTTTGGTAAAACAGTGGGTGGAGAGTAAAGCAGTAGTTTAAAGTATCTCGCGAACTAATGTCGACCAGTTTGAAAACAATATACTCGTAGGTAATAAACCAGAAGGGCTTCTCTAATGGGTTATCAAAAGATTATCATGCGCAACAGTAGATATAATGTTTTTAGCCTCGCCAGTATATAACAATATTTGTGTAAGAATTATTATCAGAGCCCAGGTTAAAGTATGGTCTCATTGCACTGTATCTCGAAACTTCTTCTTTTATACCCCTAATCCTTAAATCTCTTTGATCACGGAGATTTGATCAAAAAATAAACCAATGCTGAAATTGAAATATGTAAATCCTATACTCATATACGAGTAATAATTGCACGTACGTGAAATTTAACTTGATGACGGATTTGACGAATTTGATGAACCACCAAATCTTCAGGGTTTAAGATACCAATATTCATTGAGGTAATCATAAGATGAAGATTGAACTACGTGGAACATATTTATACATAACTGAATGAACAAATATTTGTGATTTCCACAATTTTATTTTCCTTGAGACGACTAGTTTCGGCCATTACGCCATCATCAGGTCTGTTCTCACGTGAATTGCACTTCATGACGGTGTAACAGCCGAAAAAGTTCGTCTCAAGGAAAATGAAACTGTGGAAAACTCTTTAAGATATGTTCATTCAATTCATTGGGCTAGGTCTAATCATCTAGGAAAATTCGTCAAGACACCGAGTTTGCACCCAGAAAAGGTTTCCGGGCCACTTAAGAGAAGCATGGGAATCAATGGGAACTTGGGAACAACGTACTGGAGTTTTTTATTTTGAGAAATAAAAATATGCAAAAACACGCACATGAGACGGACTAAATTTTGCGAAAATTTCATTTCTCTATTGCCGAAGTTTTTGTACTTGTATTCAATTTGTCTAAAAAGAAACTAAAATCTGTTCCAAGTTCAGCATCAAGATATTTTTGATTGACATCATCAGCTCTAATTACAAAATAACAGCCTATTAACAAGACAACAGAGGTAACAACAACTTATAACCGTCCACCAAAGTATTAATCAAGAAAATCTTTAGATAGCATCAAAAATGTTAGCTACTCTGGAAATTCCTCTTCAATTTTCAGACACCAGAAAACGGATTTTTTAATGTTTGCATTTTTTTAACCTCAATGCTTTTCTTTGTTTACAAACAACCGTCAAAATGAAAACTTTCAACAGTTTTAGCTTATTAATTCATACGATTGGAAAAATGATGGGTCACACAGTTATCCCCAGCGTAGTTTTGTAATAATGTTTTCCAAATAAATTCATATTTCTGGTGAATGGAGGCTATTCCAATAAACTCGGGACATTTTTTGCATTGAGTGTTACCATGAAATGAGTCCCTATATTGCAGATCAATAAATATTTACACATTTTACGAACATATTGAGAAAACGGCCATAACATATTTATTACATAGGTACTAATTCTATTTTCATCTAACCATGAAGTGCATATATATGTAAACTTAAAATTATAATGCAAATATTAAATGTTCTCCAAAGTCTATTTTTAACCCAAAATACCATATTCAAGGTTTAGTCGCAAATGATAAACAACATTAAATTTAAATTATGCTATTCAACAAAATTTACGTTCGCTAAATTTGATGCGAATATCAGATGAGAACAATTTCACTTTCAACGATAAACCCCTGCTGGAAGAGTGAAAACAGTAAGCAAATTTTAGGCTCTATGCCAAATCCAAAATTAGCTGAATTTGCATAGTCTAAATCTATAATGTTGAAATCTTGTTTGTCTGAACACTATAGACTTCCAAGCCCCTCGACGGATACGAAAAAAATTGGCACACTTGTTCCTTAGGACCTTAGAAGGATGAATGGGCTGTTTAAGAAAGGCCCAGGGCTTCCTGGGGCCACTAAATGGGCATTTACTCAACTTTTACTTCCTTTGGGTTAGCATTGTATTTGGTGCAGACGTTTCTTTTTTTTCCTTTTTAAAACCATTTTCTCTCATGACATAGGCTTGAGATTTTTTGTAATGGATGACGCGAAGAATAAAAGTTTTAATTCTTGTATTTAATTTCGTATTATATTTTTTTAAGTATAAAGTTTGATCCCGAAATCGTCAATGTTCGCACAATTAAAAAACATTATTTTCAATTCTTTTGGAAATAGCAGTAGAGACTCAAAATGGGAAATTATGCCAGAGGCACATTTGGTTTAGGTCATTGTTCAGAATTAAAGAGCAAAATTACAGCAAGATCTATAGGGGATGTTTTTCACCACAATGCCTCTACGTGTGGTGGTTCATGACTCCTGCATAGTATATGCATGCTTCATATCACTTTGGGAGGAATCATTAAAAATATGCAAACATTTTATTTTTTTTCATCTTCCCGGTGAAATTCAGCGGGTACCATCATATAAGATACTACGTAATTTTATTTACTAAAAAATAGCTCATATAATTCAGAGCATTGAATCGGAAAATATAATTAATGAAGCTAAGCTTGTTGTAGTTTGTAGAGTTATGGAGAAAAAGTTTTTATTTTCCATGATTAGCTATTCTCCGGGTTTGTTTTCAGAAATTTCACGATAATTATCGCACGCTAAAATAGCAAACTGCCGTATGAATTCTTAGGAGTATCGCATTCTACACAACCAGTTGATACTTTACAATTAATATATATCGCATGCGGACAAGAAGCGACGACTCGAGAATGCCGAATCAACGAAATCATGAGTTAAAAGTGATTTTTTCGACAGGTAATAATAATCAAGTCGTTTGTAGAATAGATCCCTGTGATATATTTTCCATTTTTTTGCGGCAAAAATGGCATGTTTTTGCTACAAAGGGGTACTCAGAGAAAAAGAAACCGAACTTACTACCTAGTGCGGTAACAGAAGCTAATCATGATGCACATTTTTCTATTCTACATCATTCTATAAACACTCGAACTTATATTATCGTGTTCACCAACTTGACCAAAACAATTTGTAGCTGAGAGAGTAACAAGAGAGTAATAAGCCCGTCTCCGACATCAGCCTGCTCTTAACGATACACAACAAGGGGACCACAGTGTAACGCTTCAAAGTGCTGTACTCGAGTTGCTTTTCACAAAACTCTCAAGTAAGAGCTGATCTATGAATAAAAAAAGATTTTCACCACCCCAGGATTCAAAACCCTGCATGAGAAGCATGTTCTCCAGTCTTAGCTCCAGGCTGAATATCGATAGAATTTTTTTCTGATATTTCTTTCACGCTATCTATATCTCTCCCAAATTCTGTAATAAATTTGTGCATCTGGAAATCAAATAAGGCACAATTTGATAGCCGTTTCAAATATTTAAATTACGCGTAAACCTAGTTATTCAGAGAGATTTATGTGTGTAACAAAGAGGAGTTCCTTGAAATTTTATGGTATAAAGTTTGAATAAATATATTTATATCGCCATTTTTTAACGATAAGTTCAAGATAAATATTCGTGTTTTGTTGTGGCATTTAACATCGTGAGGTACATATATGTATAATGACAATACCAGCTGAAAAGGCCTTATTTATAAATACCTAAGTCTTCTTCATTCGCAGTGGGTGTTTCAACGTTTGAGGGGAAGAAGGGTGCCAAATAGGAGAAGGGAAAGTGAGAGTCATAAAATGGGCACTACCCCGGGAAAACAAACTTTCATTGGGCTATAAATTCATCGCTGTTCCGGAGAGCTATAGAGCTCATGTCTTCGAAGAAAGCAAAAATCTCCATGGCCATCACTAAACGATACATAGCTTCTCAGTGAAATGTTTAGAAAATTCCTTCCACTATGATAAACCTTGTCAGATTGACATTTTTAACACAGTGTCTGTGTTAGGAAGTAACTTTTATCATAATTTTATACTTTTATTCATGACAAAAAAATATCTGGATGGCAAAAATGTCTTCAAATTCTTCTCCACTAGGTTGTCGTGAATGAAAGAGTATCTTATATGATCAACTTTAACAATTTTATCGCCAAAGTTAAGCCATTTTCAAATGAACGACGGTCAGATTAATAACCAACTTGTCGAATTTATTTTCAAAAGATGCCTTTTCTTTGACTTGTATGTTCACACCAAACAGTGTCTACTGTTAGTAATCCTACCGATACTAAGCCACTCATCAATCCTTATTGGCTCAAATAGTCTCCGTTGTCAGTCGCCTCTCCTATTATCAACGAGCAAGCACGGGCTGTCACTACTAATCTCTCACCTTTACTCATCCAGGATTTTGGGCACGTTCGACGGAATGGACGGACGTACAATGGAATAAGCCCAGTTCCAAATGCCTACATGAATGGATAGACATGTTAAGTCTCCAATATCCCATAAAATAGGCGCAGCACTACCCTGATTTTAGCCAACTGGCCCGAATGCGGAAACGGGAAAACATCCATCCAGTAAACAAGCCTTATCGACTTAGCGACACATGGTCCAGTACAGTATCCACATCCCCAAGCCGGTCACCCTCATTGAAGGTTACGTGTTTCCGGCCGGGTGACTAGCATCCGAGGTGTCACAAAGAAGTGTGATATTATCACTCATTGTTTATTTAAACAATATCAACTCAAGAATAAATCAGGAAAATTAGATCGCAGATCTAAGAAGTGATCATTTACCGAGACATTATCACAAAAGCGGAATTACAGACTCAGTCACTGTATCATTGTAAATTTAGTTTTCGGCGTCTTATTTGGAAACTAGAAATTAACCTTTCAGAGCAATACAAAAAAGAAAAGAATTACTTGGAATCACCATATTTGTAAAATATATCAAATCAGCGCCGCATATAACATGCTGTGGAAGTCTGATAATCGAAGCGGACGAAAACATTTCACAGTAAAACTACTTCATACTCGTTAGGTCTCATTTAAAATGCAACACAAGCATTTTTGATCCAGGATGGAAATGTTTTATTCACGAACTCAAGAGAATCCCAAGTAAAGCCGCCCGTTTCGTTAAAAACTGCAAAGAGTGTACAGAAATTGCGGCATAGCAGTCATTGGAAGGATTGAATTGGGAGCCGCAGTTTACCCAGAGTTTATATCCTTGGTAAAAATTACAAGGAAATATTTTATGTTACAATCGTTTGACGTGTCATATTATCCTCAAACAAACCCGTTATGCAGGCATTGGTGACATATTTAGGCCCGGTTTGTTAGCATGTAAACTGTAGTTAACATGCTCTTTGATTGCTATCGCTAACTAAATCTAACTGGAGTGATGCAAAGTACAGCACGAAATCAACATCAAGTTTGCGCGAAGGCTATGTTATAATCCGGTTAACGTTAACCAGATATAATGAAACCGGACCTTAAAGATGCATTCTGTCAGATAGGTATAATAATTCCTTCTTCCCAAGCAGTAATGAAGACTCAAACAAAACAGAATGAGGGAAGTATCCACCGAAACTTAAAACTCAATTTCCGCCAATAATCTACGGTAATTTCATGCCATCGTAAATAAACTTCTTCGTAATTTATCAAATAATCCGTAGATTGTGAATAAAAAAAACCCTGGGCTTTATTTATATTGGAGTCTTTCATTAAATCCCGCTTGTGCAAGATCCAGACAAAATTATTTTTTTTGCAAGTGTAAAACGTTATTACTTCTTGTAAAATTCTACCTTTAGCTTGAGCACATGAGTATATCGACTTTTTCACCTGTTCACTTGTTTATTTTTACTTGTAGATGGATGCATATGAATAGCTGTGTGGTTGCAGAGCCTTGTACTCTTATTATACTTACACGTCATCTATGCTCTATACGGTACCATTATCCGAGGAAATTAATCCAAGAACAATACATATTATGATTATTGTCATTATTAATTCCAATTCCTCTTTTCTCTCCCACTTTCAGTTGTTTCTTTTTTTCTCCTTCTAAACACGCTCCCAAGCGTCATTTCAAAGAGTAGATAATAGATACAGCTGGGGATGAATTAATAACACATCTATTATGGTGAAATATCGGCCGTCTCTCTTGTGAACAACCACACAACAGTTGATAAAAACGCTTCCCTTTCAATTCGGTGTCTGATTCCAAATACTCTAATGAACGCTTAGGTGAATCAAAGGGCCGATTAAGTCTCCAATCCCATATCCGACAATCCGTGCACTGCGAAAATTTCATCCACGCGGTGAATACGCCGAACCGGAATAAGGTTCTTACCGTAAACGAGCCTTATCTGCCTCCACGAAGCCGTTCTCGGCGTTTTGACCACACTTCTAATCCGACCCCTTCATTTCGGCTCCCGCTAAGGACTTGGAATTAGGTTCTCGAGGACCATCCTGCGTCTGCCCACTCACAGTCTCGTGAACCGCGGTAAACAACTGTCGGGAAACTCCTGGGGCCATAAATGTCCGTTTTGGCGGCGAACAACCAAGGCACTTACGCACGATCCTCGGGGAGGCCGTCGCTGAAAATCAAGCGAAATCCCTCGCACGCCTGAATATTTTTCCCCTGCGTGGGAGATGAGCCGGGACGATATTTTTAATTTTGTGCGCGGATCCCGCGGTAAATGTAAACAGTTCGCCGACCTTGCATATCGAGGAGCCGTGGGTGCTTTTGTATGTATGCGCCAGGGCTGCCGCATGGGACCGCCGTATTTACATTGGCAGCCTGCCCGCCTCGGGCACCGCGCTCCGTCAGAAGCTTGACGGCTAGTGGCTTGGCTGAAGGGAAAAATAAAACTGGTCTTGCCCTCCACCCACATTTTGGTGCACTCACGAAAGAGGATCCGATAAAAGCCGTCGGAGTTAAGTGTTGAAGGACAACTGAGAGGAAGTTACCGAGTGGAATGCATAAGGCTTGGCCCCAATTCAACTTACAAAAGTGGGAGAAAGAGACAGCATTTAAAGGTAGTGTTTAAAATGGTTCAAAGAAAATAACACAGCTTAGTACCACCATCCACAAAAACGTTTTAAAAATTCTTCTAGGATGTTTGGCTATTTTGGTATAAGACCGACTGGAACTGAATTCTTGATCCAAAATGTAGAAGTGTATACCCCAAATACCTTCCTATCTGCTCTTCATTGTATTCGTATTACTTAACCATTGTTGTCAGTCCGGAAGGAGAGGCGTGGGGGTATAGTAATATCGCCACATGGTGGAATTCAGCTGTGCAAAAAATGACGCTAAGGAGTGAAAGGCTCATTGTGAAAGGGGCAGGATAAGGAGCGTAGGGTAGAGGGTATTACCTGCATGGTAGGTAACACTGCCAACATAACTGCATTTAAATGGAAAGAGCGGGATAGTGTTAACATGGCGTTTTAATTACTTGTTCACGATTCACACAAGGCTGCATTAAAATATACCGATAGTACTCGCAACCCATCGGGGAATCCCATTTAAGTAGCTGGGTTAGGAGTCAAAAAGAGCATTTTAGATTAATTGAATAACAGATTGAGCATTTTGAAGTTGGCAATGAAGGTTTGAGACCTTGAGAGCCCTAGTAAGTCATAAGCAGACACTATATTACTCCCCAGTTCGTAGGCAATGGACTCGTTAGAGTTCGAAGGCAAAACATGATATTCTCTGTTTCAACCTGAAATTTGAAAGATTTTAATTTTCTAAGTAAACTGAATGTAACTTTGTAGTTTCTGATGACCCACCCACCCATGCCCTCAATTAATGCTGTCACATACTTCCGTTGGATTAGTTATTCATCTCTTCATTATAAAAATAATTTCATTGTATAAAACGTGATTATTGAAATCCAACTTGAAGTTTTAAGTGCAGAGTTCTACCAATGTTTCCTTCTTAATAAAGTTCTCTTCTGAGGAGGTAGTACTGGTAGAATTTAATTAAAATGTATCGATGGATTAAAATTCAAAAAACAAGTGCGTGATATAGTTAAAGATAATGTAATAATTCTGCTCATTAAACCGGACAGTTCCAGAAATATTAATTTGAAATGCTAGGACATGAAGTTTTAAGAACGTGTTTCAATTGTAAGGTATCGAAAGAAAAAAGGAAGGAGGAACGTTAAGCACATAAACTATGGGAGAGATTCATAAGGCCATCAAATATTTCGTTAAGTATGAAGAATATAGAAAAAAAGGATATCTTTCTGGAACTTTATATAGCCCTATGCTAAATAAAGGTAAAATCATAAACGATCAAAAAAACCGAGTTTAAATCATGAAACTATCGAATTAAGTTAAAAAACAATTTTCTCAACACCGTCTTGCCTGCACCCGGCACACAACAAAAAAACAGTAGGTACATAAATCTGACTTTGTTCCTGAGGCATCAGAGGCATATAGGAAAGATATTAAATTGGACTTTCTAGAAATTTTTCATATTATTAAAGGAGCCAGGCGAACGACCTGACCTTTGATAACCACCCTATTTAAATGTCAATACCCTACAATGATATTTTGCTACAAGAATCTTCGCGTTGTTCCTCTGCCTTTCCCACCTCCAGTCACTCACCTTGAAAAAAAAATATGCACACCACTGAAATTTCTCTGAGAAGTAATGTTAAGACAGCAAGCTATACGAATTTTACCTTAATAATGATATTTACTTTCGAAACAATAGTCGGCAATATAAGAGTATTAAAAATACAAAGCAGAAAATGACTGAGCTAGAAAACGTTACTTCAATATCAGAACAGAATTAGGCAATCAAATATGCGCAATCATCACCAAAATAACACATTGTTTTTCGTTTCTTTCCGTAAGCATGTGTTCAATATCAAGTGCTACGCCATTACTAGCCGATGAAAACTAAAAACTGCCCTACCTGATGAAAACTAAAAACTCTTTAAGTTACAAGCACACACCAGCTAACTGAAAATGTGGTGCAGTAAAAGAAATTACGTTCACGATGTACCTCGGAAAAATTAAAACTACGTCAAAATTGGTTTCACAAGTAAAATAATTTACGACCGTTTCATTGATCAGCTGTGCCACCAATTATATCAATATTTTTCCAGATAAATAAACAATAAATTGGGCGACTTTGGGTAACAGAAAAAAAAGAAACAAGGCAGAATAAAGGCCTAGCAAAAAAGCACATAGTTGTTATTACATAGCGACACAAACCAGTTTGCTGTAACGTTAACACTTAGCAATTCTGTAGCCTTACACCAGAATGTGTATACGTTAGTTGTTAAACAAATGCATAAAAAAATATCCGACTCAAAGACGAATGTTTATTGAATGAGGTATGTACATTCAATAAAAAATCGAAAGCAAAAAAAAACCAAAACAAGTTAATTCTATAAATGAATTCCAGTACACAGAATAGTACCGCAAAATTAAAGTGAGTCAACAAAATCCTTCCGGAGTTTAAGATCGATGAAAGCGTAATTGCAGAATGAACCAGAGTCCAAGTGATGAAGGCGCTCGCTAGGAGTATTCGCAGGATTGCAGATCTATCAAATGGACATCAGTACAGACGAATCATTAAAGAGTGATAAAAAAAGAGGAAAAACGAATAAACTGTACTCAAATACGATGATCAATTCAAGGAAATAATGTTTGTTAAAAATATAGTAATAAAAGTCATCCATTGAAGTGAATGGACATTTGCGTGAAGATTATCGAAAATGGCAAACGAGGGCAACGCATGCAAATCATGAAAACCATGGTGGAACGACGATGAACACCGCGGATTCTGGGGATGGCACTCACCTGCGTCGAGAGGAGTAGGGCACATAGGCAGGCGTACACGCGGCCGGAGAGCCCATGGGTGGGGCCGGCTATGACTACCACGTACGTTATTCCCAGGAGTGGAATGAGTACCAGGAGCGCTTTCGTGGCCTTCCTATACTGCTGCGTCTCTGCGTTGGTTGCTGATCGAAGCTTAGTGATTAGTACCTGTGAATGAGAAAATTATACACGATTTACGTTCTCTCTCAGTAGAGGAAATTCTCATTCTATGCACTAAGTAATGAGTGCATGGTACAACAATAGTCATAATTTATCCCTTTACTCCATAATAGATTATTCTAGAGCTATTCTAGGTACTACATCTTAATGCTTTGAATTAGCTAAGAAAATAAAGATGCATCCAAATGCAATGGAATTCGAGTGTTTTCAATAGACAATGCTGGACAATGGAAACAAGAGATAATTTTAGTATTGCAAGCTTTAAACCACGGCATCTATCTAATGTGAACGCCATTAAACTTTGGGTCCGTAAATAAATTAACGAGGCATTCAAAATAAATGAATGTTCCCTCCCATTATTTGAAGAGGGTAATCACGGCTAATCATAAGATGAATCACGGCAAAACCCGTCATTAAAAATAAGTCGAGTAGGTAGAGAAATCACCACATAGTACAAACCTTCGAACGTATGAGAATTTAATTACTTTGAAGAAGTATTTAAAATTCGTTTTGTTGAATATTTTGCCAAAATATGAATTCCATTTACATTTTCGATCGCAAAAAATTAGGCGAACTCACGATCTCTTTGGAGTACAGTCGCAACCAAAACTAAACTTGGGCTTCCTTAGTCACCGAACTACTTGGACACATCGTCACATAAAGGTGATATTCTCCACACTCTTCACATGCGTGAGAGGACGGGAATATCGACGACTTTCATCGGACTTTACGTCGTAAGGGATGCTGCAAAGTTTGATGCCTTTACCCTTTCCCCTTAAGTGGAGGCCGTCAGCCCGGGGCTATTGCCTTCGGTTTTCTCAACACCGGAAAAAGAAATTGATGGTTTCAAGTTAGGCTGGCAAGTCACTATCAAAGTTTGACATGACTGCCGAGGCGCGCAACCTCATTAAAGGAGCTATTCCGTCAGAAGTTCGATATGCGACTTGCACAAATAGGCTCTCTCCTTTTGGCAGGAGGCGAAAAAGGTAACAGTTTTGAATTTATAAACGAATCCGAACAATGAGATATGACAGTTGTCGTGATAAAAAATGGCTCTTACCGATCATGTGCAAAATTTACGAACGTAGTACCCTTCCTCTCGTTATATTTTATGCGTAAATGTATTCCATTTGAAATAACATTTTCGGCTGAGAAGGCATTTTCAGCGTAAGGAATTTAAAAAAAATGAGTCAAAATATCTTCTACATGCATAGTAAATTTTGATAATTTCTATCGTGTTAAACAAATTTTTGCGTCATTTTTGTTACAATATTTACTTTTTGAATTTTACTCTAGCTTAAATTTATGAATAAACTTTGAATAGTTGTCTACCATAACTAGATAAAAATCTCGCTCAGGATACGTTAAATATTTTCATTTGTACATACAGCTGAGATAGTTTCAGCAAAGGTGTTGATGAAAGAGTGAGTTGGCCACACACGCCATGCAAAACAGTCAACCATTTCAGTCAAGACAAAGAGTGTCATCATTTATGATGACGAAAATCAACTCACCCACATGATCATCACAAGAAAGATGGAGTTGATGAATAGGAGTCCCACGGCAGGTGCCTTGTATATCCAGTCCACAGCATGAGCGCGCATCCACGGACATAGGCGTAAGGAGGGGTCGGCATTGGACAGCGGTGAAGTCAACTGAAGAATCATGGAAGGAGAATAACATTGAGTCATGATAATCAAAATATAAAATGAGCAAATAGATCCTTAAGCCTCAAGTACACGAGGCGAGTTTACAAGCTACAAGCCAGCTTTTTCACAAGCAGCTCGTAAACTAGTTCAGTGTACTCGATGCACTCGCTCCGTTAGCTGCTTGTAAAAACGCTCTGGAAAAAGTTGAACTGCCGGCGACTTTAAACTCCACTCGCCGGCTTTTGAGTGAGCTAGCTTGTAAACTAGCCACGTGTACTCACAGTAGCTTGTGCATAAGTTGATAGTAGCATTGGTCAGCAGACGACAACACGTGGTTTCCACACGCCAGCTAGTTGGCTACTGAGCAAGTGGGAACTTCTGTGTGTACTCGACTACTAGCGTACTCGCAGACTCGCCGGCTTTTTACAAGCCGGCTTGTTAGCTTGTAAACTCGCCCCGTGTACTTGAGGCTTTGATCAACAAAATCTATAATATTCCGTAAACATTCTTGTTAGGTTAGCATGGTAAGAACTTACTTAAAGGGAACATATTTCGGGAATTGTATATTCTTATTGCAACACAAGAATTATTCCACTAATACATCTCCAATACGATCATTATATGTGGTACATGGCGGGAATCGGGTGTCTTCCTCATTTCGAGATAACACAATTCCAAATAATTACCCTATTAACCTTCCAATGGGCACGTTTTAGTTTATGATGCTGTTCATTTGGTACCAATGGTACTTGTTCCTCATGGTATACATTTTTCATTTTAGGAGGCAGAATTATCGACTTACAGATACGTCATTCACGTAACGCTTAAGTTGCTGTTTTGCTCCGAAAAGAGTGTAACGTGCCCGCGGTTACGTTTCCGACGGCGTAACCTTTCATGGGGGTGATTTTTTATAATTTTGTGAGATTCATTGTTATATTTCGCGCATGATTTATCAATTACCATGAAATAAAATGCTGTATCGTCTTCTTAGTGCTTGAAAAATAATGGTCTGCATGAGTCATTATGGTCAAGAGACCACATACGTCAGATAATACCGTGACCAGGGCCAAGATATGGAAATCGAGGCTTAAGGATATTGTAATTGTGTTTAATAATCTGAGATAAAACTTTAAATACTGGCACCTGCTAAGTGAATATATAAATAGTAAAAATAGCCACCTGCGCGCCCTGTCATTGAAGTAATACTTTCTTTATTTTGTGAGGTTCGTTGTTATTTTTCACGAAAATGTTTTCTACTATCATAGAATCAAAACGTATATCGGTCTGCAAGAGGCGTTTTCGTCAAATGCCAACATGTATCAGATGGTTCGGTGACCAGTGCCATGATATGGAAGTTGAGTCCAAAACGTACTTTTTTAAATAATAAAATATATAACTTAAAACCCCACAATCTGTCTCTTTCCTTTGAAATTTACCATGAACTTGAGTAAATAAATGCATTTAACAGCGCGCCCACCGAAGGTTTAAACGCCCATTTGATTTAAAACTAATGTCCAGATGGTAAAGGTAAACGATAGGTTCCATCTGTCATCAAACCAATGGTCCGCGAGTCAACTCCATCAGTCATGATTCAAGACATTCTAACTTTATGTTGACCTTGCCTCCGGTATCAGTGAGAATCCCAGATACACAAATATTAACAATGGCATAAGTGCATTTTTGAGCTTAAATGTGCTAAATAATTTCAGTGCTTAAAAAAGACGTTGATATGCGTAACCAGTTAGGTATGATTTTTTCAACTTTCTCTTTATATTACTCTTTCCCAAGTCTTTTTCAAATTATCAACAAAATTTCAAGTTATTTTTAATGCACAAAAACCTTAAAAATATACGTTAAGAATGTTATAATATATGCATTGTGGAAAAACCAATACTTTTAAGAATGTCGCAAAATAGAAAATTTCTTAAATGAAAACTTGTGACTAAAATATCATATATGGATATCATCATATAATCAAGAACAACATCTAATGATTGAGTTAGACTGATAGATTATCATTACGTTAGGAAAAAATGTAAATGAATAAGTTATTATTTTACAAAATATGGACAACAAATGGTACTTATTAGGACACACTAATAAAATGTAATAGATCAAAATACTCACAAAATGTAATGAATCATCGAAACATTCGGGAAGTATTGCACCTGATTGTTGCATGTCATAAATAATATTAATATCCGAATGACATCACGCATCGAATTTCGGAAAAATGTAACCCATTAAGTCGAATCCGAGGGAAAAAAATGATTAAATGTTATAAAGTGCGAAGTTATAACCCTTTTTAATGGTCTTTATGTGAATGAGTATAAAAAATAAAGTGCTTTCAGATGTAAGGGAAATAAACTTGTAGCCGACCTTATCAAAAAGAATAGGGAGAGAGATATAGCCTAATGCGTCATTCAAATTCCATTCTATTTTCACAAGGACCATGCAATTTTTAAGGCTGTGGAGATAGTATAAATATCAATGAACGAGATAGCAGGCTGTTTTCAAGCAACTGAGGTCTTGTAATTGAATTGTTATTCTTTAAATCTAGTGTGTGTTGTGTTTAAATGATGTTTAAATGATATTTAAATGATATAAAGGCTATAAGTAATGGCCAATGATTTTATCTTTCCTCAACTGTGTTCTAAGTTTCTTGCCTTCCACACTCTTTCCATTTTATGAACTCAAGGCATTTTAAAACCTCTACAAATCAATTATATAAGCTTATCGTTTTAAATATTTTTTCACCAAATATTCCTATTTCCTTCATGAAAGGAAAGCGCACTTTTCCTTGATTATGTGACATTTGGCGGTATTACATCATTCAAGAAGAGCAGAGACTAAGTAGAGCATATTTGTGGTCAAAAGAATAATGCTCTTGAATTAGACAGTAATTGAATTAAAAATGGAACTCCCCGGACGTACCTATTCGAACGTATTCGTGTTTTTATTCCAGGAATCTGTAATTATATGAAACATTATTTACAAAATGGTAAATTAGGCGGGTTTAATAACAGTAATTTTCAGCTAAGACGAATACCGTTGAATTTATTTGGCTTTGAATGGGAAAGGATGAGGATATGAGGATTACAAATAACAAGATTAGAGACAATTGAGATTGAAACACCCGTGAAGATGATTCTACTAATTTCATGAGAAAAAATAAAAATTAATAACAATTTAAATCTTTTAACTAAGGTTGCAAACAGTTTGAATTTCAGAAAGTAGTATTCGCGCTTATTATTGCTAAAGGTTTATGGCAGTTTCTCATCACATTCTTCTTGGTATAGAATTCAATGGGTATAGAACAGGCAAGACCTCTTTGGAATATTAAAATTCGATTTCCTTCAAGCAGGGCAGCTGGAACGTCTCAAAATGCATTTTTCTTCCCTGATGCTTCCCTCTTAAAGCCACTCCGTTCCCATGACTTGTGCCAATTTGTTTGATGGGGTCGAATAGACTCATGTGGTCTCTCTGATTTTAGCATCTCTGTACATCAGGCGCCAAATAAGTAAATTCTCACGTTGTTGATCTTACTCAGCCGAAATTAGCTCCTCTGGAATTAATTTAAAAAAATGCGCTAAACGTCATGTATGAGAAAACCAATTTAAATTTGACAAACATCACATTAGTTTTCAACAAAGTACCTACTGATGCATGAAATACCGTGACATTATTATGCAATGAGAAAGGCATCGAATTCATGAATATTTAACCCAAGAAGTTAAACTAATACGTAAGAGGAAAGAAACTTTGTTGACTCACAATTCCATTCCTGCCAAAAGTATGAAACAGTTTTCTGACATTGTAATAGACGGCGGCTTAGAATATATCATTAGATATAAAATTTAGAATTAGAATATAAGAACAAGAGGAAAGATGAAAGACAAATCACCGGGGAAGATTGGCAAGACATAATTTGCAATATTCTCTATAAAAAATATAATTGTTATTAACCCTCAGTGTCATCTGGTGCCGAATTTGAGATTGAGCATTTAAAACAATCTGAAAACATACCACAGCGGGATGGGGCCAAATCTGTCGCAAAGCGTGCAAGTATTGATTTCAACAATTTCAATGAGAGATTCAAAATCGATTGGAGAAAATAATTAGCAAGGCATCCTATTTAGAAAATTAAAATGTATTTAATGCTTCAAACTACCCAGACTTATCATATATAATTAACACCCGTGCCTTGATTGAAATGAATTTCTATCATAAATGTCATTAATGAAATTAAATAAGTGACAGAAGCTGGTTTTTTATTATAACATCAGAGTATTGTGCTCTAATACCACGATTGAAGGATTTAAAACCTTGTTACTTAATTGCTATACTACAGGGAGAAATCTGGGAGCGATATTTACCATCCCATCGAAAACATTCTGCGAAGTCATTTGATCATTATTTCTTCTTACGAATTCTTGGTCGACTAAAAAGTTTGAAGAACATTGTTCCTTGTTGAGAATTTTTTGCGGAGGCACACGAAAGTTCAGCACGATGATTAATTGCTTACATCTGGACCATCGGTGTGAGCACGCTAATTATGAAGGTGAGCATTGTTTACGGCTAAAAAAAGATAATGTTATTAGAAGGTTATGGTAACTCTGAAGGTTTTATGCAATAAAGTTGGAATTATAAATGAACTACCGCTTGCCTCCTTCACCATCTATCATCTTTTTAGAAACTCAAAGAAAAAAACTAGATTAATGGATTCGCCGTAATATTCTTCCTTCTGCTAAATGTCTGTTTTCAGACCGACTGCTTACTATATCCTTCACCCAGTATTCTAAATGCATTTTGACAGTCCGTGCTTGGTAACTTTTGTTAAGTATATGTTATGCTGAAAATATCTCTAGGATTGCTCTAACAAAATAACCATTATAACCAAAATAACCATTCTAACAAAATAGGTACCGAGCAACTACCACTTTATAAATAGTTTTACCAAACGAATCATTGATGTCTCTTCCTCCATCATTTGCTGTCTTCAATATAACGCAGATAAATAACAAAGGTAAGCCAATAACACTGAATGTAATCGCTCGAATATAAGCAGCACAATAATATCTAAAATTAATTTGACAGACAAAAAAGATAATGTCACATAGGAACCGGTAAACCCGTGAGATAAGCTCTAGAAAAAAATAATTTTAGACGAGGAAAAGGTTTTGGACAGCAAAATTGTTCATAGAAATACTAAAGAGCTCCACGTTGTCTTCAGCTGAAAATCTGAAATATAAGAGAAAAGGAATTGGAAAATGGTGGATAGTGGGAGTAGGATTTGAAAATCAGTGCAAATCAGAGTAAAGGGGGATGATAAAGATAATCATCATACAGAAATAGTATCCGTATATTAATTTATACGGAGAAGTAGAGAAAGGCGTATCTTTAAAACCTCGAAGAACAAATAATTTACCAGAAATAATACAATATTCTTTTATTGTATAGGGAAGCTTATTAAGGCTTAAATTAACACAGGAAAGGAGACATGCGAAAAAGTTCATGGCTGGTATTTTGGATGAAAGCGAGGATATTATTAGAAATGCTTTGTAGAAAATTGCAAGAGAAAAGGTATTCCTTCCAAAAACATTACATGAGAAATAAAGTGCCACAAATAATAGCGGGAATATTGAATCCTAAGTGAGACAGTTGCATGAGCTCATTGAATCACGGCTCTCCTTCATACGTGGATCCGGCATCCTTATTCCGGTAAAGTCTAACTCATCGGTAGAGTAACACATATTTCCTTTAGATGTGTCGATTGATTGATCGAATATTGGATTACATTGCTAAATATATCAGAATCTTAATTTCCTTAAACTCTTCATCCTATTATACTCATTTACACGCATTCTGATTTTATTTTCAGTATTAAAAGAAAACTTTGCTGTTTCGCCTCCTCATTCATCGACTTGTGGTTCGATTTAAATTTAACTTTCAGATTTAACCACGCGCATCAGCCGCCTCCAATCAAATCTGTTTGGCTCACTCTTCCCTTCCTCGGAGAGCCTTTGCGAAAGAGAATCTGGTCCTTTATAGCGTGCCTCGCCGTAATCAGATTATTCCGGCGCAGGCAGATTCAGTTCGGCAGCAGAAACGTGATTAGATTTCGCGATTGAACAATTTTCTGGAAGCTTACACCACGACACGGAGTATAGCTCTTCTCCGAAACCAAAGGCAAAAAAGTTAAAACCAGCCCATGAAAGTCTTGATTCCAGCTCGATCGTCCTGGGTGCAAAGAATAAAAATATATTCGTGGCAAAGAGTCATCCCACAGCATTAAGGAATGCTATTTTCTTTCCCTTCCGTCACTCAAGGAGCGCAGAGCCATTTTGCAATTTACTGAAAAACCGTGAGCAAGATGGGAGTGTCAGCCAGGTCAAGGTTCATTCCCTCATTATATCCTTCAATGAGCGGTGGTGTACTTCCAGGCTATTAATTGTCAATTTGATTTTTCAAAACTTTACGTTGATTTGTGTGATTACTGGTGAAGACCTATCGGGAGAAGGGAATAGTTTTTCTCGCCGATAACACCCGTAAAAAGAAACTCTTTCCAAGCTCGGGTGAGACAATTGAGGAAATTGAACGAAACACAAGTATTATCAATCAATAACTGAACTATCAATATATTTCACACATAAAACCAACCAAGTTACTAGCAATTTACCCACAGGTCGAGTGCCGTAATGAGAGTTTTTCACTCAGAATATGATTTAAATATACAAGTAGGAGAGGTTGAGCTTCTCTCTAAGTACAAAAATGAGTGAAAGTCAGCAGGATCACACAACGGTGTTACTCGGTCGCCGTCTTGACTGCATAAGAGAGCGTTCTCTGGGATGAATCAGCTGAGGAGGGGGTTTGTCGGCCAGGACGAGGTGGAGGTAAGCTTAGGATATAGGAAATTGGTAGCCTAGAAGGTGAGGAAATAATGGGATGGGTGATATATGAGGTGGAAGTTTTCAATTGGAGCGCTAGGAACTGTATTCTGACTTCGGCCGCAGAATACAGGATCACAATCTTTGTGCCTTGGTCAGAATGACCGCATTTTTGGAATCCTTCCTCACTTTAGGGGCGGCTAAAGGCGCGGCTAAAGGCCTGGCTGAAGGCGTGGCAGAAGTAGTGGCAGATGTCGTGGCAGAAGTTGCTGGCAGATGTCACTGAATTTTGGAGTCTTAGGCATTTTGGCCGTCGTTAGCGCACATGTCATTAGCGCGAATGACAGAGCGCACCTCGGGCAAGTCCTTCGGCTAAGTCCAGAGGGTAAACAGTCCGTAGAGGGGAAACTATCCAAAGAGGGGAATCTGGCAAAAAAGAGGGTGGGGGTGTATGAAAAATGCTACATAGAAAGTGTTTTTAACTTAAGCTTTCCAAAACGAACCGCACTTGAATGGTCCAATTCATCATTCAGTGGCTTAAATTGGTGAAAGTATAGAAGTTGATGAAGAGCCAATTTATAATATGTGACCGTAATTAGTCATTTACCGAACTAAATTAGACAAAAATTTTATAAAATGAGAACCGCCAAACTGTTACTGGTACTTACCGGACGGAAACGGCATTGCATTAACAAAGAGTAATCATCATTCCAATTGCTCAACCGTAATTTGTTTACTGTGCGACATTTCTCCTATTTATCGATATATTTTTCCTATCTCTCCACCCCATAACTCCATCCATTAGTCGATCCTAGGCTACGATTCACGACACACACCCTCGATTAAGTTCACATTTAGGCCTACGTATTAGGCCTGTGTAGAGCAGTTTCAGTTCCGTTAATGATTTGGGCGTACGTAAATGAATGATAAGTGCTTAAAAAAGTTTAAGGAGTCTAATAAGTTTTCCTTAAACGACAACAATATTGTATTTCCCACGGATCGAATGTTAAACTCCAGCAACTCACAGAGCTGAGGATAGGAAGAAAATTGCTAAGCCATCGGGGAAGAGAAAAAAATGCCTTTGTAATAACTGATGTTAAAGAAGAAAAAAGACATCTGCGGCCAATTGCACAATGATTTTGTTCATTTGTAAAGTAAAACTTCTTCGAATATTTAGTGGAGGTAGTTAAGTGTCCACTTCATTAATTCCTGCTTTTTAATTTTCACTGTTCTCAATAACAATATTCCATCAATACGCTTCCGAGCCAATAAGCTTCTACTGCTTAGTTATTGATATGCTTTTTGTAACAAAACATTATCACGAAAAATTGTCAACTAGTTGCTATATTTTGCTTCTCTACTGCATACAGTTAAAACATTTGCGCTTGAAATCCTGCGTATTCAACAGAACTTATAATAATTGGCGAGTTATTAACCACACGGGCATAGGTCATGGGAATTGAACATTGATTGACAAGTTAATGTCACAGTTTATAATTCAGTTGCTAATAATTTATAAAAGTGCAGGCAAGATTCTGATAAAAGATATGGATATTTAATAATTTGGGCAAAACATAAAACGAACCAGAGGTGGAATAAAATAAAACGTCAATTAAAATGCCACCATATCAAAATAAAGTTCCGCTGGGTACTTATTGAATATTGCGTGACAGATACGACCACAGTGAAATTTAAAATTCTAAAATAAAGAATGCGAAAAATAACTATTAAAGTAAAAATGAATGATAATTCAGAAAAATATGAGGGCTCAGGCAAATACGCGAACGACAAAATACACATTGGCACCACAGCATACGTTCTTCGAGCGGCCAAAAAGCGATCATTTCACTCAAGAGTTAATTTAATAAGAAACAATTGTTTGCAAATATTAATTACCTCGATGCTACAAAAGTCCTAAAATTAGTGGTGTGACATTTGCAATTTCATTTTTCGTTGAAAATCATCTCTCAACAATAATTACACACCTTTAAAAGAAAAACGCTGAAAGGACTGATTTGAATTGGATGAAATCGATCCAAAAGTCAGGCAACTTCTCAATTACCGGTAACAAACGAAAAAATATATTATCCTCCCTCCATAAGGTTCGTCCGCGGATCCAACTCTGAAAGGGTTTGAAGCTGACATTTCTAGAGGCAATCAATCAGGATGGCAATCTGAAATCGACATGTGAGAAAGAGTTGAGGAATCGGGTTATAACTGCAGCATAACTCTACGGATTATAACCCCATCCATTCCCATTGCTGCAATCATTTGATCACGCGTCATCGGAGACTCGATTCTCAAGTTCGAATCCGGCGAGAAAAGTCTCTCCTCTATGGGAGAATTCCAAAAAAATAAATAATAAATTATTATTCTTTCTTCGAGAGGAGATACGTTTTGATTACGAAATAATAAATATTATTACTCAAATGTCATCTTTTCGTAAATATATTTTTACTTCATCAGAGCTGTTATGAAATAACCGTATGTACAAGAAATTAGTGATTCATATTTGATACAACGCTTCGTCAAAGTCACATGCTAAATATATTTACAATAGAGTATTTTTTAAAGGGAGCCCGCTTACTTGGTTACTCCCTCCTATACCTACTTAGTGTGGATTAATTTGGTTGTTATTTGGTAGTTTATATATTTATCAGTTGTTAATGTTTTCAGTAGCTACGCAAAATGTGATAAAACACATTTTTAATGGAAAAAAATTAAACCTTTTCTAACTCCTGAAAATATTAACAATTAATTAATACCTTAATTACTTAATATCAACCAAAGTAATACACATAACATATAGGAGGGAGTCACAACATAAAAAGACTGAATTTCTAAAAATAACCTCCAATAATCTTTTTGCTTTAATAGCATCTTACCATTGCATAAAACGTTGGTAATTTGTATCCGCATTCGGTCCTGTCTTCAATCAACGCTGTACAACTGGTATTTGCAACCTTTGACGTGCACCGTAATTGATTTCCCATCGCCTACCCGTCACTAGACGATGGGTAGATAGATAACCCTGGTAGATGTCACCCGGATTGTAAAAGTTACTATAGTCGGCGCCAACCAGGCGTTTGCATTACTAACTCATTTCCTTGAGATACAATACCACGGTAAGAAGCTAGTAAACGAATTTTGAGGATACCGGGACTTACCACGGTATTACCTTTACGGAGTCATTTCAAAAGCTTGAGCCCGGCGTCAAAACACCCAGAGTCAAAAATTCATACGGGAGAAGGACGCCTCGGTAGCTCATAGAGTGCGGACGTGTTTTTGAGTGCTGCATCGAGGCTTCGCTTGCCGATGACTATCTCCCGGACTCCTTAGGAAGACGGGATCCGAGTGTGTTTTGTTTCTGGGAGAGCATGACCACCAAAGACGAAGAAGCCCTGATTTATTTTCTCCCCCTTTTTTTGAGTGCCTGGATTGAAGAATTGACACGACTACACTAATGGTTTTTCAAGAATTTTGTTTGATGCCGCAAGTAGGGTCAGTGGGTTGAGAGTGTTTTCCTTGGGCTAATTGGTTTTATTGTATAGTTTTGAATTTTAATGAGTATAGATCCACATAAGGATTCAACTATTCGAAGGGCGAACTCCTTCGTCATCAAGTTTGACGTGTGAAACTACCACAGACGCCGGTTGAAGTCCATAGGTTCAAATTGAGCATGTTGAGCCTCGCGGTTTCGGATATACAATCAATCCAGGTGAGTATAGTGCAAAGACACTGAGTGTTAGTGAAACTGACCAATAAGGAGCGGTTGCTTCACATTTTGGAAAAGAGTACTGCTCCACTTATTTTTCCAGGAGTAAAAACACTCTCTTGGGCTGTTATTGAAATGGTCGCCGGATCTTCAGTGAACGGGAAAATTATGGAGATTCCACTTGAAGTTGAGTCAAACGACATAATTAGAGAACTTTCACCAAACGGGAAAGTGAATCGAGTGTGGGCAAAAACATGGGAAAAACTGAGAGTGAGATGGCGCCAGTGATGACGGGAACGAGGGTCCCCAGGATGACGATCGAGAAGAACATTCCCCTCTAACTTGACAATTAGAGGAAGATAATAAACTTTGGTGAGGCACTCAGACGTGACGCAATGGCGATTGATTATTCAATGATTGATTTAACCGTTGATGGGACCTACTGGTGAGGGGCAGAGGACTCCTTGAGCTAGAAAAGCTGCCCACGGGTACAAAACAGAGCAAAGAGTCCGCCGCGGGAGGAGGAGACGTGACGACTTCCTGGCAACCCCTTTCCTTTGGGGGCGTTCTTTATTACGGTGTCGAGCTCATATCTTTCTCCCTCCCCAAGAATTCCCTATGCCTTTCATCAAGGATAGGGAGCTTGCCGGCATCCGGAGCTTAGCTATTGCTCCACTGCCCGTATTTTGAGAAGCGGTCCGAGTAGTGCTCAAAAGCGGGGCTTAGCATATCCATTTTCTCCGTACTCCCCACTTCGCTACCCGCTAGAAGGATCTCACCTTACCATCGCTTTGCAGTTCTAATATTTCTTGCTATTCTTTCCAAACTAAAGTCATGCCCTTTTTGCCAGAATTCCTTCTGGCCGTGGGAACATATTTTTTTCTCTCTTACTCTAGTATGGCGCGCTTTAGAGTCCTGTTTCCTCGTAAAAGTTCTGCGGCATATTCGCATTAAGGAGAAGTTTCTTTTGAGCATCCCAGAAGAAGAATAGGGTGGCATTCTCCTCCTTCCTATGTAGAAGCACATCTCTCTTTAATTCCCTTTTTATTGATGGTTTAAAATTGCCTTCCAACCAATCAGAAAATCTTCTGTTTTGTGGCATAGTTCCTTGACTTAGACGCTACCCTATTACTACGAGTATAGCCTTGACATTGGACTCTAATGTCGGGAAGTTCTTTTAAACTTTAGCTCTCGACTTAGAAAAGGCCTTTGATTTAATTTAAAAGGAATGGGTTGTATTCCTTTTAAAGAACATGACCTTCCCTTACTATTTTATAGATGCTGTCATAACCTTATACCAGAACATAGTAGACAATTTTAAATATCGAACTTTAAAACATCAAATTTTGGCATAAGGAACTCGGCAATACAGGGATGATCTCTTTCGATGATACTTTTTGCCATCGCTTTAGACCCCTCCTTTTGCCAACTTGAGAGGCATGGACTGAGAGTGTGTCGCCGCGGTAGTCAATGTGTGGGAGTAGCCTACGCTAACGCTATCACCCTCTTCCTCACTTCCCCAGAGCACATATATCAAACAGAATCTATACCCTTGAGTTTTATAAACTGTGGTTTGTTCCTAAATAAGTCCAAATCCTGCCCACTAATGCCCTAGGGATAGTGGGGAGACGATAGTTCAGACTGGAAGCCAGGACCTGCCAGATTCTAGAGCTCAACTTGGAGAAGAGCCTAATGTCAAACATTGAAAAGAATTGGGAGAGGGCGATTACATCAGTAAAGTGGAAGGCGGAAAAGTTGGCGGATCAGCGTTGGCCTTTAACAATTAAAGTTAATTTGATAAGCCAATTTATTCTTCCCAATTTGTGGCTTGCAGCGCAGATTTGGTCGTGATCAAAAAGAAATAATTACTCAAAAGATCAAAAACATGAATATGATGCTTTGGAGCTATTTCAAAAAGGTTGTTCGTGGATACCTTTATAAAATTAGATAGGAGGGAGGACGAAAATCAAAGTTTTGCGTAAGAAAAATGCTCTAAAAATCCTAGTTGTAGACGAGAAATTTTCTGTTACATGATGCATGGACGGCAGCCTCAACAAATAATGGGTTTCGGAGAGGTTTACGGGAGACGGAATGGGAATGGGTAACAGGATATTAAAGGACAATAACCAATTGTTACCAAAAACTTGTAGGAACTAGAACGTGAGCTGTAAATAACACCAATGGGAGGATGAAAGGGTAACTCTTGTCAGTGGAGACACTAGACCTCGAAAACATCGCCCAATACGATGAAGGGTAAATTTTTTTATATTTTTTAGGAACTAGTTTTAACGGGGGACGGGAAGTGCCGTTCGCAACTAATACAATCGCCTCGTTGTACCAGATGTGGGGAGATTGATAACTTACGTCATAATATACTGGTGTTCAAGGATGTATAAAAATGTATAAAGATTAAAACAATTTCGGTGAGGGAAGTAGAACAGATATAGACCTCCTTTCTATCAACTTTCGGTTTTTTCCTAAAGCTATAAATGACGATCACAATAATAGAGAATTTCGTTTGCATGGCGAAAAGAGATAAGCAAGGATTATTGAATATTCTGAAGGGAAATAGGAAATGGTACTCGATAGGTGTTTTTGGATTCCTAGATGTTGAAAGAAGAAGGATTATGAATATGCGCTAGTGGGAATCCCCCTATGTATCTCTCTAAATACACATATGCTTAAATGTGATTAAACCTAATTTCGCATCCTGACTAGAAAATGCTATGATGTATAACAAATACGATGAAATAAGCTCTGTGTTGGGCCGTAGCTTAACTGGCTAAAGGACTCGTCGCAATATAGAGGGATCAAGGTTTTGGTCCCGGTCACGGAAATTGATTTTTGCTTTTTGAAATTTAGCTAGTAAAGAGAGCGAGGCGTAAGGTAATTGCATTCAGAACGTGATCTTGATGAAACATCCTACCAAGTATGAATCACTAGTTTTTCGTAAGTACAGTGAATCAATAACAGCCCTTATGAAGCAAAAATATATTCGTGAAACGCTGTAACTGAGAAAATGTAACTGAAAAAGTTTATTTACCAAGACCTAACGTCTGCCGAAAAGAAAGTTATTAATAAAAAAGAGGTTAAGAGAATATGACATCTAGAAATAAATTGGAATACAAGAGGCACGAGGATCGGTGACATGATGACATTCGAGTCCTGAGGGTACTGGAAATGAGGAGAATGGTCCGGAAGGGACAACGGCGTACGAAGGAGGGTGGATGATATCAAAGAAGGTGGTTCCGAAGGCAGGGTGCAGCTGCTGGGCTTTCGAATGAGTTTGAGCCCTTCAATGATGGATTCCATTTCTGCTTGAAAAAAAATTATCGGACGAGATGACAAGGAGCAGATTCGTTGCGTTTGTAAGTTAGAAGACGATTAAGGAGCATGGGAGCGAGAGGAAGACGCAAAGTGAAGAAATATTTCGGCAAATTTGAATAAAAAGTAGTAGGGCTGGGAGAGGGAAGAAAGAGAAGGATAGGGATTGGTTGATGAAATAGAGAAATGGGTAAAAAATTGAAGGGGAAGATAAAAAATTGACTGCAGGAGGATGAGCCGCATCCCATAATTTTCCTATTCTCTCTCCCACCCCAGCTTGTTACTATTTAAAAATAGAAGAAGCTGATAATTTTTTTAGCTTGTGATATAAATATTAAAGGATCCCACGCAAGAATACGTGCGCCGCGTGCTTAAGTCCACGTTCAAATTTCCTCGTCAGGGATCCATGGCTTATGACTTCCCTCCTGGAGGGTAAACAATAATGAATGCGAGGAAAAAAATACGCTGTTTCCTAAACCTCGGGCGCCTGGAGGCGGGATGGGAGGAAAATAGAAAACAATCAGCCTCTCTTAAATATATTTGATCGTGGGCGGGTGGAAGTCGCATTTAGCATCGACCTCCCACGCCAACAATATGGGGATGGGATTGGTGAGATAGGTACCTATTTGAACCGTTCGAGACGTTTTCGATCACGTAAATAAGGAGTTACGTGATACAATAACAAATGGATTATTGTGTTTGAACCACTCTGATGGATAACTTAAGCCTCCGATATGTTGTTTATTGCGTTTTTAATTGGGATTTTCAACTCGATCAACAATATCCCAGTGAGAAAAACTGGATCGGGAAGATATTTAATTTGTGAGACTTTTAAGAATGGTTCAAATGCACTAAAATCTTCAACCATTTGTGATTGTACCACACTACGTCCGTAGCTACGTGATTCAAATTTTCTCAAACGGTTTAAAAACAATGCCTTCTGCAAGACTGGTCTCACATTCCGAGGACTCGGGGTTTGAATTCCGGTGGTTGTGGAGATTTTTCAGTTTCCCTGCTTAGGTGCTGTGTGGAAAGCACTTCAAGTGGAGTACTCTGTCAGTCGGATGGAACGATTAAGTGATCCCCTTGGAAAGGTTTCTTTAAGAGAATGCTAACGCCGACACGGGTTTCTCTCCAGTCTTACTCCGTTCACAATCCTTCCGTTACTAACCTCCTCAACGATGCAAAATGACCTCAGCTGTCAGTCGCCATACCAAATAATCAGCTAACCAAAAAAATTTAAAGGAATTTTCTCCGGAGTTTTGGACGAGTAATTAAGACGTCATTGAGTTAGCTTTTGAGAGATGTCCGCGCTAAAGCATCGAAAGCAACACCCATTGTACCGCCGAAGATGCGGTCCTCATAAACAACCAGTTATTATTTAGAAATGACTGCAATGCATTAATTTCTTAAATACAGCATCCAACATTGGTATATGCTGTAAAGAAGGATGCTAAAACTGTAAAAACATCCTCTTTAATAATGAAAAAACCAGATTACATAACATTGCTCGGTTACTTGATTGTACCAAGAAAAAACGACAGATCCCCTCACTCAAGCCTGTTACTTATCCTGATCGGCAAAAAACCTGATTACAGATAGAAAAAACAACATATTTTTATTTTCCAGCTTAGTTGACATAATATCTGAACGCCCATAATGATGATTCATCCCAATAAATTCCTCAAGTATGTACTATCCTGACTAAAAATAATTCTCAGGCTCCCATTGGGCACACAGAGATACGTGGTCATTATAAAACAGACGAACTTTATCACCGCAGCACAATAATGGTGCACTTGAGAACTGGTGGTATATAAGCGCTTTGGCAGGATTTTAATGGTATATAACCAGCATCCCTGCCGTAATTCGAAGCAGTAGTCCCTGGATCAATACTGACCCACGGATGAAGAGATTTCCCATTGATTGAGAGCATTTAACCCTCTCCCGACGCCTCAAATGGCATCCGATGACGCCAGCATCACTGGCGTCCAACTTGAGGTCGAGGGTTGGCACCAGAGTATCGGTAGTAAATGATAAATACGGGCCTGCTCTCCACACAAATATATAGAATTTAATTAAAGTTATAATTTTACAACTACAAAGTACCCTCCAAGCCAACAAAGAGGCGTCTGGCAGAGGTTGTTAGGACACCAGCCATGGAAGGGGAGGGATTATGGAAAAGGAGTGGAAAAGGGCAGATGTGAGATGTGTGTTAACTATGTGTCTAATGTCATGGCCATACTTTTTTTTGCTATAATCACCAGTGGTTCGAGAAAAGAAGGAATAACTGAAAATCACCATAATTAGTGCTGTATTTCATTAACATGAGCAGTGTGGTCAAGGGAAAACGACCTTCAGAATTTTCCCTCTTAGCATGTGGTTTGAGTTCCCACTAAGTCTTTATATTTCTTAAAATCTTCATCCTGCCCTGCGAGCCACCGCAGAGGCGTGTGGCAGGGGGTGTTAGGATTTCGGCGTTGGATAGAGGGTGGATAGAGAAAAGGAGGGGGGAGAGGGCAGAGGTGAATTGGGTTTTAACGATGTGTTTTACATGAGTATCACAATGTTTTCGTTATAATATTTAATAGTGCGTGGAAAGAAAGAATTTTCGTACCTGTCAGTTCGGCAGTGTATCTCTCATATTTTGTCGCTTCTCGGGAGCCTCTAGTCTCTCTAACCTAGTCCTTGAATCAGTTGTGTGGCACTTTCCATTCGCTCGTTGTAATTTTTAATGAAGTGTGTGGCTCTCCTTAGTATTTTATCTACTTCCTCGAATCAATTATTTCCGTTAAGGGTCCAAATCTTCGCGGCGTTATTCAAGATGTGGCGTAACCAGAGCAAAGTAACTTCTCTTTGTTTCGGACACTCTTATGATTGATGCTGGTTACATGCGATTAAAACCAATAAGTGATATAACCGCAGGGCCCCACCTCACAACAAGATACTCTTTTTCAACTTTGAGGTTATCATCCTACCTATTTTCATCCATCTCTTGAGCCTATTATCTTTCTTCCTCTCCCCCGCTTGCCCAGCATCTTGCTTTTTTTCTCGGTTTAATATTCTATCCTAATCATCATAGACATTCTACCTAACGAATGGTATGTCCAAGAACAACGATTTTCTGTCTATATTTTCTGTCATAGCGGGGAGTTTAATCTTATGTTTCTTCAACAATGCCATCGGTTTGCTCATTTTAATTCAACGTGTAATATTCTATGTTAAAAATATCATCGATTTTCTTAGTTACATCATTCGTGAATGGATGGGTTTTAACTGGCAAGTTTCTTCCACATGTCTCCTCTGCAAGAGTATGTAGGGAATTTCACTCCAACTTAAGATTTTTAACTAGCTAATAAAGAGTTGGTAGCTGTTTACACTGGCAACAATACGCTTCTACAAGCAACTTGCAGAAACTTTTTCTGCAAGCGAACCTGCAGAGCCGTTTAAATGTGCAGTTTACGTCAATAGTAGCTCGCTGCGAGTAACTTGCACAATGAAGTTTCCAGTATAAACCTACCTTAATATCGGGAGTTTCATAAATATTATTTCAGTTGTCGAAGTCAGTGCAGAACAAAAAAAGTCAGCGCACTACCGCGCTTTATGGCTCAAAATAGTCCCAGTCGATTTTTTTAGAAACAGTTGTATGTATTCAAATCATACACTTAAAATGGCCTTTCACCTTAAAGTTGACAAACATTTTTCATTTTCCATGTTTGACGTCTTTATTTGAAGATTGCTAAACAGCTATCGTGGATACAGTTATCGAAGTTTTATTGTTCTCAATCGCACAAAAGCGCATATCAACTGCTCCCGATTTGTGTTGAACCGCGCTGTCCAATGCACAGGGTCCGAAACGAATGGAATGCAAATGCGCTCTTGTGCTGCAAGTTGAACAACACACTAGAGCGAATTAAACCATTGATGTCCATAAACTTATTTAAGTTTTTTTGTTTAAGGCCACATATGTTGTTGACGATGACACTTGAATCACAGCTGGGAAGTTCGTTTTTCGATGTATTTAGTCGATTTTAAGAAAATCAGAGAGGGAAAAAATTGCCATTTGGGCACGAGTCCTGGTAGAGACACACAAAATATAATTTTCACTAGACATTTACGGTTGTAAAATCTTAAATCTGTTAAGTACTCTTAGTTTATAAAGTTTAATTGTACTTTTTTGTTTCTAGCTTATGCTTCGGGTTTGCCATTCATCTATTAATTCTGTATTTCACCATATAGACTACAAAAAGAAAGAACAAAGAGGTACAAATGCGGTTGGTAACTTGTTTAAAATTAACAAAAAATGCTTACTCTTCTTGAGCAGCTCAAAATTCAAAACTTATGGTGAGGCTGATGAAGAGCTTGATATGAAGTGTAGCGCTATATCGGGCAGAAACGTGGACGAATAAAGGTGGACGAGAATAGGATGCAGACGTTGAAGATATTGGTGGGAAGGAGGATGGCATAGGTTCGGTAGTCAGCAAAGAAGGCAAATGAGGAAGTGCTTCATGTGATGGGGGAGGAAAGGAAACTTCTGGATGAGATTAGGAAGGAGCAAAGTAGGTGGTTAGAGGAGGCAAGGGTGGCATAAGGCTGTGATAGAGGGGAGGATGTTGAGTAAGCGAGGGAGGGGAAGGAAGAGAATTTGTTCCCTGGGCGGGATGAATAAGAGCAGGACGTACGCTGGGAAGAAGAAAGAAATACTAGGGGTAGATATGTCTCATCACATGAAAAACTCTGGATCATTTAAACCTACTTTAAATGGGAAAATTACATCTAAATTATATTTGGCACTAAGTAGGGTAATTGAAACGTAGGGGTGTACCATTTGGGAATTTTGGTAGACTCTCACTCATTTAAGGTGGATACTGAATTCTATTTAAAATTATGGGGATATTAGAGTTTATTCTATCGTTTATTTATTGCTTCAGAGAATAGATTAGAAGAGGAAATATTTTCAGATGGAGCAATTTCAATGGAGTGCCTTCGCAAAAGCTACTGCTAGATAGCTGCTAGCAAATGATGGGTCTAAGAAACATCGATTACCATCGTGAATATCTTCTACTGGGCTACTGAAAGCCAATTCACGGAAAATATTTTAAGAGAGTGAAAATCATATTTGACGAAAAAAATATATTATTAATTATTATTTCAAATACTCGATCACCAAAAGCCATTTCGCGAAAAGGATTTTAAGAGAGTGAAAGAGTAAATTTGACGGAAAAACATCGTTTAACAATTACCAATTTAAAAATTGGATCAATAATTCATTATGTGCGAGACAAAATATTTTTTTAACAATCAAACAATCAAATAGTCCATTTTTGTCCTTCTCAAACTTACAGTAAAAATAACTCCCAGTTTCGCTGCTCATTCGACCTGAGCACTTCTATTCAAAATAACAGGGGTTCATCAGCCGTCAATAGAATCCGATTAAAACGTTTTTCGCCCGATTTAACGGGCAAAAGTTTCTTTTTTGTGCAGGGAACATTTTGTTCTCAAATTCCGACGTCCTTTCATTTAACCAAGTTGGTTTCTAGGTCAAACAAAAAAAAATACACACCTATATATCCACATTTTGATCGCTCCATTAAACCGCGATTCTAGGCTCGGCACATTCAAAGGACGGAACCGAATACGACGAAGAGAAGTAGAACCCAGGACACGGTTTAGCTTGCGAGGAAAAAAAAGAAGAATGTGACTGAACTTGAAATAAGGGACTGAGACAAAGAGATAGAGAGCAACTGTTGCAGTAATACCTAGTAATGGAGGATAGAGACTCTGAGGGAATATGGTTCAGTAAGAAGGAGCGACGCGACGGTGCTACACAGAGTGAGCATGGGAGCATCGTAATCGATACAAGGCTCCACTTAGTCGTACTTTTTCGTCGACTCTACCGTATCCAAGTGTGCTGGCACAGATGAAAGTGTTTTTAAATCGAAACGATGATACTTCACTATTTGATATCGACTCAAAGTTTTTTTTTGCATCCGTCCGTTGGACAGACGCAAGAGTGTATAGATTGAAACGATGTTTCTTCACTGTTTGATATGGACTCAATATATATTTCAAACACGATATACCGCTTTTAAAATAATTATTCGTGAATCGCTCCTCACGGTTTAAAATGAGGTACATACATCACAGAAACCATGAATCACGCAGTAAATGAAGTTTATGAAAATTTTACTAAATTACCTTATGTTATGCAAGTATGAAATGATTTGTAAATTTCCACACACCATGGTTTCGACAGACACTGTCATTATCTGGGTTAATAATTATGTTACTATTGATCATAATCATTTACTAAGTAAGACCTTGATAATGGCATAATATATGAAGACATGATTGGTGAAAATATAAAAAGTTGGAATTTGCAAAGAATTTTTATTCTTTTCTTTTCTTGAATTTTGAAAGAAGAAATTTTATGTTAGAAGGAAATGTTTCAGTTTGAAAAAATACCCCACAATTTTACCTGGCAAAATATTTTATTTTCTAAAATGGCATAAAACATTATGTACTTGTATCTTGGTGAATGGATACAATGGATACAATCTTATGGGCTTGAAAAAGAAGCAAATAAAAGACCAGCCAGAAAGATCGCACTGACATTTAGTTAATATAGCATAGGTTTGATAAGAGAGCGATCTCTCACAATGCAAAGCTAAGACATTACAACACAGTTGTTAAGCCAGGAGAACTATAAACTTCAGAATGCCTGATACTGAACAAGAAAGAGGAAATGGAGAAATCGAAGAGGACAGAAAGTTAAATCTTAAATCCTCGGTCTTTAAATAAATACTCGGAGAAAAAGATAGCATGAAGATATTTACGAAAGAGTGGAGTTGATCACAGATACAATGCGCCAGAGAAGACTGAATGTGTATGGGCGCATAAAAAGAATGGGTGATTATAAACTGAAATACAAAATCTTAAGATATGTTGCCAAATTAAAGACTACAAAAAAATGGGTTGAGCAAATAAAATAATTATGGAGGAAGTAGGTATCCTTCTAGAATTCATCTTGAAAAAAGTAACATTACGAAGGAAGGTTGATAAATTTAAGGGGTTCCAGGAAATGCAATGTAAACATTCCAAAAACATCAGATCAGAAGAAAGGAAAAGATATTACGAGGATAGAATCAAGAAATATTGGGAAGAGAAGAGAGTGACTAACTAACAGACTGATGGTTTCCGATTGGCCAAACGCGAAAATAAGCAAGAAGAAAAAAAATGTGTGTTCCGTGTAAAGAATCATTACTTCAACAAAATAAGCTGAATGCTGGTCTGAATGCTAAAGACTGGTCGACAGTGGACCAAACTCGAAAATTTATAATTAAAGAAAAAATCACTTGCCAATTTTCTACACTGCTTTCAACTGACAGAACGGTTTCTAAGTTACAAGACATTACACACAATCACCTGATTCGAACTCTGATGATGACATTGTAATATCTAAACCGGTAAGTCATATATATTAAAATTACAGTTATATTTAAAAAGTATGGAAAATTACCAAGTGATGAATTTTTTAACTATGCCACGAGTTCACAAAGTTACTTCTCCTACCACCACGTTAATTGAAAATGAATGAATGAATGAGCTGATAATCAAATTCACGCAGAGTCAGGAAGTGCGGGCGATGGGTTAGGAAAGGACAAGTGGGGACCGGAATGGCGCAAACGAAGGCATCGACCCAAACTCGGAGACGGGGTTTGAGAAGGAGCGAATGAACGGGCAAAGCATCGCTTTTCGGAAGAACCTAATAGGGGCACCGCACAGGTTTTTTTGAATTGCCCCTCCCCCGTCCCCAGTGTGCAAATGGGCGCGGCGATCCCATAGGTCAGATCCAAACCACCCCCGAAAAACGGGGTCAAACAAAAGGCGACAGATATATTCGTATGCGTGCAATAGAGGGTCGACCGACCGGGCCTGGGGCCGGTGGGTTTGGTCGGTGGATTAAATAAACATGAGAATACGTTTTGAATGACCGATGAGCTTCCCCTTCCGCCATATTCTCGGAATAATGGCCGGCTTCCCGCCCACGTTCACCCTCCCTACGCCCACGTCCTTAAAACTCTATTCGATTATTCTCGAAGAGGATCCTCGTCTATCCAAAAAAGAAAACAATTAATAGGTAAAATATACATCGAGTTGACTGAGAGACTGAAACTAACCCAAAAACTTGACCTGGTTAAAAAATAATATATTTAGAAGTTAGGCCATCAGATGGTTTTCACGAAATGTATAGCGGCTTCTCACGGAACTCCACAAAGTTACAGACATTCACTAGGTTACAAGATATCAGGTTCAATTAAAAATTTAAACTTTAAAAAGCCCTTTTATAGATTTCCTCCTTGAATAGCCCGAATCCGCAAACTGATACTCAAATGTATTAAGAAAAAGAAATATGGCAATTTCTAAGTGACGAAAATAACGTAAAGAACTATTCCATTGTGGTATGTTAAGAACAGAAAATTAGAACGAAATCCATTAAAAATTATAAGTAAAAATGATTTTTTTTAAATATTTCATGATCTCTCTGAAATTTGAAGATAGAAAAGGAAAAAAAACTAATCGATCAACATCTACTGTTTTATTTATGAGATTCCTATCGATTTAACTTTCCTCCTTTTATCCTTTCAGATGTTACTCCGACAAAATTTCACTCTTATCAAGGTGCTTAATTCAAAGTTATGCAATAACTTAACTTATGTCCCATGAATATACATTTTATATATATGCATACGTTGGAGTAATACTAATGAGGCTCGTTTGGTGGACGAAACAAGAAAATAATCTCCGTTCAACATCTTGAGATTCCTATGCTTTACTCTGATAATTGTTTCTTGTAACGTGACTATGACGTAAAAATCTAAGAGAGGAACGATGAAACATAATGACATGTAACAACTGAGAAATTTGTCCTTCAGATAAATTCGGCCAAGTTTTCATGATCACCATATTATAAATGAAAAATTGGCCGAAATAACTCAATGAAGTTTTTGCCGCAAATAAGCACCATTTCATGCTAATGGGTTGAACGAATGCTACTATTGCTAATAACCCAATGTAAACCCATGTCAAATCTATGTTAGCATAAAAAAGGTGTTTGAAATCAGAGGAAGACATTACATGATAATACAAAGGAAATATTACATGGATATGACCAAATATTGAGGCTCTACACGCATGCAGCAATTTTTCTTGCATTACCGGCGACTTTTTATTCAGTATATGCTTAAAAATTAAAAAGATAAAGCTGCTTGTTTGCCGGTAGATTAAACGGAAAATAGGTTCACTTCCTTGATTATTTAACTACTCGAGAAGGGAACTACAACATCTGTACAATGTATTAAATGTATGTACTAACATATGAGGTAATCCACATGCGACTCGTAAACTAAAGCTAAAACATGAGCATAATTTCAGGTAATCTGTAAACTTGCTACCTAATTGGGTAATTATTAAATTTTAATTGTATTATGGGCCCATTTTTGTGAGCAAAAGTTTATTCTTGGCAAAACATATTCTTGTTCTGCTAACACATTTTAACCGGAGGTTAACGGCTAAAGTAGTAAGAAGATGTTGAATTCAGTTTACTTAAATTCAGCAAAGGCAATATCAACACACTCTAAAGTTGACGTTAGAAAGTGAAAATATTACATGCACCCAAAATAGTATAAAAAGAGCAGAAAATTATCTAAATTTCTAGTTCCATTGTCGTCAGCCCAAACGGAAATGTAATTTCGAACGAAAAGGGTGGTCAACATTTAGGGGTGGAGCTGGGATGAATCCGCGAGAGGAGGGGCGAAGAAGGAATAGAGAGGTTCTTTGACTCCTTATCTGTTTGTGAGTTCGAGCTCGGGGCAATTAAAACCCATTCAAGTGTCCAGGGACCAACGTCGTCCCTCGGAGTTTAATGCGAGATCGTGGGAGGAATATTAGTAGAAGTTCATCCCCCCGTGACATTTGACCACAGAAAAGACTGAAGGAGGACCCCTTCCCGCATTTACATTTATCCTGTGAATCGTTTTAAAATTCTGTATGAGACGCTCCAAGTTTTTAAGCATTTAGGGAGACATTTTTACGGTTCTTTCACTTCAGCAAAGTGGGACAAATTCCCCTCCTTCGTTTATTCACCGTTCACGGTCTGGGGAAGAACTAAAAGGAGATTAAAAAAAAAAGAAAAAAAGTGGTCCTGCGTCCAGAAAGGTTATCGCTGCTTTCGAAGAAGTCTGAGGGATAATTTAATGCCACAGGAAGATGCCTTGGCATGCTTCACGTCAAATTCCGTCAAAGGGAAAATATGCTATGAATGAGACCAATTTTAATGACACACACACACGAATTCAACTGAAAAGACTTAGAAAAAGCTGAAAAAAGAGCCGAAAACTTTCTAGTTTGAAATAAAAGTGCCGATTTTGGGCTTTAAGAAGTGTCACGTATTTTTCTACCGTTACGTTCTCTTCTGTCGCTAATTGATTACATATATTTTTTATTTCCTCCCTCACCATAAATACGAAAGTTGTGAAAGAGACTTAAGGAAAGGTTTGTATGATGATATCATGAATTTATCTGGATCTTATCCTGGTAGTTAAACAATCTGCTGAATAAAAAATAATGAAATCCATATCTAGTATAGTGCATTGTCATAACATAATCCACTGCTGAATTTTAACTGCAGTGATTTATTTACGAAAAATGTTTTTTAAACACGCAGTGGATAAAATATTCAAATTTTTTCATTCACCATCTTATAATTCACTCACCATCGCCCATTTCAAGTGATAAGCTATTTTACACTCCACCATCAATGAAACATAAATAATACTCTTTCCCTTGGTGTAACTTCTGAATGTCATAACTTGCGATGGAATGAATGCATATTCAGCAAAAAGAAAGGGTTATACTAACACAGAGATATCATTCAACTCCCTAAGGATTTATCTGTTACTCTCTGTTCGGACAGAAAATCATCAAATATAACTGGTATGAATACGACAAGAGTACGCATAACTCTGGCCATCAACTCAGAAAACCATTGTTAAAGATCAGCAGACATTTCTTTTACGCAGTTAGTGGGATTTCCGGGGACCCTTTCATGACGTTTTATCTTCACTGACGTTCTTTCTCGACCTCCAAAAAGATATTTCACTACAAAATAACGGCTCCGCATGTTTAAATGAAGGATCATTGGCGAGGCTAAATGCAAATCCTATGAGGCACCAGTGTAGGGGGAAAAATATTTTGCAGGCCTTCCTGGATTTACTGGCAAATGTCATCTAAAAGACCAGTAGTAATATATGTACCATAAGACGAAATGGATAGCTTTAGAGTCAGACGTGCTACCAATTATTTTGAATGTCTTTTATTCGTCTGCGTGAAGAACATTACAGCATCCCGATGCAATGACAGGCAACACAACATCATTAAACACAACGCAAGCAAGACGAAGCCATGAAAGCTCTCGGTAAAGTAATAACCTACACGCGAAGATATTACGAGATGTTCGTGAAAAACCAAACATACAATCGGCGGCGAACTGAATTAATGCATAACATGGGCCTAATAGCATAAGACTCATTGTAACTGATGGAAATGGTAATGACAGATTTTATTTTTTAAACCTATTCGAAAGGTTGTAAAATGCGCACTCCTCATTCGTGGGCTCAGATAGTATTCTAACGCGGGATGCCTAAATACAGAAAAATATCTCGATGTCCTGTTTCCCAAGCCATACGACCCCATGCTATCAACGAAATAAAGGGGATATGCCGTAATGGTTAACGGTGGGGAGAGCGCGACCCACTTTTGCTGAAACCTCAAGAGGTGATAATTTTCGTTTATTTTCCGAAAAAGCCGACCCTCCTCCCATAAGAACGAGCCATATTTTATCCCCAAAGTTTCCCCCGCGAAACTGGACCGGAAATGTCGTAAGGGAGATCATTTTCTAAATGCTCCTACATAAGTGAGATGAAGAATGATTGGGGCACTTTATCTGTAGTCGACGTTTGGGTTTTATCTTTCAGTTTTCCTTTATTTACCGCTATATATGTGGAACATGCTGCTGGAGCTCGTAGATATAAAAAGTAATTTGATACGAAAAACCGTCCACTTCCCAGTATTTCTCCCGTCAGCTATGAGGACTTATCTGCTAGGACTTAAAAAATTGAAGATCACATCCTCCAGCACCGATATGATGTACTAATTGAGATTTATAAACAAAAAATATTTTTCGACTTCGCATTATTTAAAAAGTCCAAAAGTCTTCGAGACTTAGCAGCAGAAGTAGTTCATCCGATATTTAAGAACGCCAAAGACTGCTGTCTTTCTGCGTCTAGTACAACATAGTGGTCATCATAGATCGTTCAATTCTTATAGTGGTAAACTGCAGGCCTTCATTCATTCCTATCTAATGCTAGTTCCTTGCTCCCCGTTAGGTCTTCTTATTTGGTTTCCACTTAATATGGTCTATGTATTGTGCATCAATGTTCTTCTTTTTTGTATAGAATTCCTTTGCTTCTTGTTAAATTTCCTTGTATATGTCCTCAAATGTATGTATTATTATCTGACCACTCTAAAATGGCACCTTGCTGTATGTGGTTACCTTTCTTTAAATTAAAAATAAAATAAAATAAGGTCCTTTCCTCTTCTACTCTTCTGTACACTTCATTTCTTATTTTATCCGTCCATTTGATCTTCAGCATTCTCCTCCAACACCACGTTTTGAATGATTCTCATCTTTTTCGGTCCACTGCTTTCTTTTCGGCTTTTCCAATGGTCCACGTTTCCGAGTCATAGAGTGCCACGCTCCACACGAATGCTTTCACTTACTGTTTCGTCGTTCGTAGTCCTATCTTCTTTGAACACAGTAGTTGATTTTTCATCACGGACGCTTTCTTTGCATGGGGTATTATACGCTTGATTGTAATTTGATTGTACTGTATTGCACGTGATGGTACTTCCGAGGTGGCAGAAAGAATCCACTTGCTCTAATCTCTCTCCTCTTAGTGTGACTTCTGCACTCAGCTTCTCTCTTCCGTATACTGGGATTTTGGTCTTTATCGATCTACTCTACTGGATTTGATTTATTATCACGTTATATTCTGGAAGAATTTGGTCCACTGTGTTCAGTGATCTTTGAAGATCATAACATAATGGGCTCACAACTAAATTAAGCTAAAACGTCTATCAATATCACCAAGTATATATATTACAGAAGATCGTAATTAATTTTTTAATTTCAGTTATCTATGGGTCATAAAAGATTTCCTTTTGCCACAATATGGCGCGGAAGTGTTTTCGGAGCTCTTGTTTAATTCTCTCAGGTTTAGCCACGCAGTTATAGTTTAACATTTTTAGATCATTTGGTAAAAAGTAGAAATAAGCGGTAGAGCTTGTCCTGCCTCATTTCATCGTGAGAAACGCATACATATTGTATGAGGGTAAGTGAAAAATGGCACGGCAGTAGTTACACGAGTGCGGAACCGAGAAACACGAACAAATTTACAAGGGAAATTCAGGATAGACATAGCAAGCGCGTCGCGGACAGCGATTTTAATGTCCGCGCAGATCTGAGTTAACTATTTTATACGGTGCATGTAAATACCGTCTGTGTAACCATTGTTTATATTTGTTGCCGAGTCATATAAAAATAATTATATTTTTTTGTTTTGTCAAGACCACTAGTAGAAATTTTGTTTTACTGTTTATTTATAAGATGGAATACCCGAAGGATAACGAGTAAGTTAGGAAGTAGCTGTAAAAGTTGACGAACACTGACACATGTCATGATATTTTGCTTGTACCAAAAGGAAACAAATAATGGTGAAAGAATCTAAATTTTCAAAGCTGAAAGTTGGCTCACCCTAGCCATCACATAGTACTTGATAACGATGATGAAATAAAAAAAATTAAAATCATGAATGATTGCATGTTTTACGGTGAATCTTATGAGGGAAAGGTTACTGGGGTGCTCCATCAGTTTAGATGCTCCATGTCTGCCAACATGATGCGTTCAGAATATATGGAAAGCGGGAATGTTAAACAGAGGCACAGCCAATCATGAGACTCATGATCCGAAGACGAAAGTATAAAAACGTGGTCAAATATAAGAAACGGAATTCAGAAGTTCTGATGATAAAGAGCAGGTCATTCTTCGAAACGTCGGCATACATGGAGCCTCTAAGCAGGTGGACTACCTGAGAAACCTTTCTTCACAGCCTAAATCCTTAAGAAAAATTTCATTAAGTCATGGCTTGCGAAGAAATAACGAGTGATGGTATTCATTACTAACAAAGAAAGACGAGGATGAAATTCATGAGCAAAAGCATGCACTGGGGAATGTGCAAAAAGTTATTCCTCCTATTTACGAAGTGCAAACCAGGGTTTCAAAAATTCAGGTATACATGATAGACATTATCCCTCAAATTCAAATATTTAACCAATATGTATGATCGTCAACAGCAGGTACAATAAAGCCTTAAAAAAGGGCACAAAAATGTTTAAGTCACGTGACCAAAACGGCATTTTAATGGTCTGACGTCACTTCACGGCATCGCATCTCTGCTCTACGTATAATTTGACGTCTTGAGACGAAGAGGTGTGACCAATCTATTTGATTCTTCTCTTCTGACTATTATTCCATATGGTCCTTTCCTCTTCTACTCTTCTGTACACTTCTTCTTTCCATATTTAAAACTTCCATTTGAACTTTAGCATCCTCGTCCTACACCAGGATTCGAATGCTTCTAATCTTTTTTGGTCTGCTTATCCAATGATCCATATTTCCGATCCGTAGAATGCCAAGCTCCGCACGAATCCTTACACTTACTGTTTCCTCGTTCGTGGTCCTATCTTCTTTGAATGCAGCAGTTGCCTTTTCATCATGAACGCTTTCTTAGCATGGTCTATTCTACGTCCGTAAATTTATGAGTCGAGCAGAAGAATTGAAAAGCGAGACGGAGACAGAATCCAAAGGGGATAGAATCGAATCACCAGAGGGACAGAACAAACTAAGCCAACCCTGATAAGGAGGAGACATCCCGTGAGATACGCCACCCAGTGGGAAGACCGGGTAGAGAGCGATTAGTGATTAGCAGGGCACAAACGAGACATCGAATGACGAATTGGTCCCATTCCAACTGCCCGACGGAGAGATCAACCAGTCCTGCAACGCAAGAGGGATTTCAAGTAAGGGGATGGGAAAATAACCAGGGTAAGATGGAGAACGAGCGCAACGTAGCGGGAGAAACGGAAGGAAAGATCCTTTCTCTTAATTGTGATGGACGACTTTCCCCAACGCGGGGGGCCCAGTCGACCACAATTATCCTGCCGCGTCCGTAGGATGTCGCCCTAAATGGTTGACGTGGTCTCTCGCTCGTGATACATTTATTTCATTTATTTTTCCTATAAAGGGGAACAAGGAGTTACGATCAAGGGATTCCTTATAGAGAATGAGCAAAAAAAAGGGTGGCCGTCATACACAGGAGTAATGACGCACAATAGATATCCCTTGACACGGGATAAGGGGGTACGTCATAAAACCAAGAGGATGTAACTTGAGGTGGCCATTGGTAGGCTACAAAAAAAACAGCTGCTTGATGTGATACGTTTAGTATGGTGAAAAAAAATCACTCGGCACTATTTCACTTAGTTTCTTTATTACCAATCGATTTCAACGTCTATTTGTCATTATTAATATCCAATACATCTTGAAAATGGCGCTAATCAATCGGGAATAGAGGAACTACGTAAACGTAGAAAATGCTAAACGTAGAAAAGTACCACTAAGTGTCTCCTGCCTCCATCAGTTTAGTAGATTACCCGTTTTTCTATAAATGTATAAGAATAAGCAAAGGTTTTTGCAGTCAGTATACTTTTCAGTTACATTTTATGCATATTATAAATAAAATTATATTTAATAAAAGTAAAATCAAGACTATACAATCCTCTCTTAAATTTAACACGTTCACATTACCTTAAAACCAATGCCATTAGTGGAAGAGAACTCCAGAACGCCGGCAAGAGAACCCACACAGGCAAGACTCGAACTTGCGACCTTCTAGTTAACATGGGAGGACTCCACCTCCCCGCCATCAAATCGTACGTAAATCCATTGATGAACGCTAGAGTTTTGATTATTTATTTAGGTCGGTTTACTACGATCGTATGAGAGGAGATATCTTTCTGATAACACTAGCCTGTACAGGTCACTGTTGAATCGTGGCTGAGGAGGCCTAGTAATTAATGAAAAAACCTGCGTTGAGCTTATTCATTGAGCACATTCTAAGCATGTGCCTTGTGAAATAACTAGTACCGTATGTCTATTTGGATCACATTTTCAGCACATGTAGCAAGAATATTCTCAGAACTGCCATTTCTCATTTACTCAGCATGTCCACCTAGAATATTCTCAGCATATTTCGATGTGCTTACAGAACATTCTCAGTAAAAATGTTTGCTGAATGGAGGGCGAAATACCAATGCTGACGTGAAGAAACAGGTGCTAGGTCGTTAGCCGCCTCGTTAACTCCCCTCCACCCAAACACTAGTGTTGGAACTGCCACTTTAGTTCGGTCTATTATTAGGTATAGTCGTGACGCTCATTGTTAATTTCCCTGTGATGACTATCAGCCACTGAAGTAGATGGAGAGGGCATGACTTCATCAAACTGTAACCTGGCAACCAAAATATCCACCAAAATGTTCTTTCCTTGCTTGCCTTTGGATAACACGGACGATTGGACCCAATAGCGGATATAAAGCAAGTTTCAAAACCTTCTATAGAAAATTTAAGGTATTTGAAAAATATATTAGTTACTTGGGGTTCTACTCTATGTTGATATGGTTTGCCGTTGGGAACACTTGTATAAATAAGTTACACAAATAGAAAAAAAATGTATGTAGAATGTATTTTCAAAAAGTAATTTCATGCTGATTTCAAGTGAGTTATCGATGGAATCATTCATAAAACAGCAAAATTAGTGTATCAGCCCATAAATTCTAAGATAAAATGATGGTATCTAAGATGGCGGACCGGCTTCGCCAACGTTACAGCTTCAAACATAGGCTACCATAGCAAGCGCCCTCTCCATTCACCTAAATACTTGCAGCTGACTTTGGTAGTATCTCAGACAGCCAGGAAGTGTAAAAAATGCTCCACCATGCCCTGCTAAGAAAATGTATAGGAGTGATTATTCAACACGTAAAAAACTTATTCATTCTAGATATCAATAACACATGCTCTGAGATAATTCATTGAGCACATTCTCAGCATATACTCAGAAAAGAAGTGTTATGGATGAGATTAGATATTAAAAAGAAAACGGCATCCCTTAAACACGACAGAATTACGGTATTCATATCTTGGGTCATTCTGTATATTGTGCCCAATTTTACCACCTCCAAACACTCGCATCTCCCACGAATTACGGTGAAATGTGGCGAAGCACTAAAGATAAGCAACTCCGTCTGCATGAATACGTAAATGATTTGTATCAAAAAGATACCTTCAGTATGAAATGACTATTATAAAATAACTTTTATGCCACCCCGAGTAAGAAGAGATTATGTTTTGAAGTAAAATTTTCCACGATCGCCATCGCACGGCATCGCTATCCGCGTCTCTAGCAAATTTGCTGCAGGTTTGTTGCCATTGTTGTCGCGAATAAGTAATACTAGACTGTGGCTGCTGCTGTCGCATTAGCTCTCTAGCCGCTCACTGATTGGTTCTTATTTCTAATACACAGAGCTCAATGGCAGAACAACTGTCGCATCCTGGCAAACATTTCTGGGGAATATTCGTCTCGGATTTTCACGCTCCTTCAACTGGTAAAATAAATTATACATGTTTCTATAGACTCATATAAAAGAGAAGTTTAGTAAATTTTTAGTAAAGTGATAGCTCATCGGAGTCACGAGAAGTGCTAACGTGGGAAATTTCGCCCACATCAAAAATTTTTGCGCGGGGTCCTTTTCCCCGCGACCGACACCAATCCAATACATGCTTTCATCGTATTAATGTACCCACGTTTATCTTAATCATCTAAATAGTCACCATATGGATGCTGAAGATCAAATGGACGGAATAAAATAAGCAATGAAGAAGGGCGCAGTACAAGAGTAAAAGAGGAAAAGGCCACATGGAAAACTGTACAAATAATAACGACCAGATGCATTGGGCAAAGTCTGAGGCACACTGGGTTTGTAGGGATTAAATTGTGGGAAAAATAGAAAGAAAAATGCCCAGACAAAGGCAAGGGATAATTCATAGAACAAAAAAAAAGAGAAGTATATATGAATAACTACCGCCGGGTAAGGAAACTAGCATTAGATAGGGAAGGATAGGGGGTAGCAGTCATCCAATCTTAAGGCCGTTTTACACGGCCAATGATCTTGCGAATGATCATTCGAATGATCATTCGCATGACGTTAATGCCTCGTGTAACACGTAAAATTCGGCGAATTATTGGTCATGCGCATGGTCAAGCGATCAAAATTAGAACATGTTCTATTTTTGATCGCATGATCCCGCGAATGATCGTATGATACGAGCGCACTACGTCCATCTTGGTTGTTTTGATATTGAATTCACCTCACTTCGCTAAAGCAAACTCTTTATAACATATAATGAAGGAAAGGAAAGCCGTATCAATGTATTTGGAAATAAATATCTCTGTAGTCAGGATGCAATACACACGCTTTGGGAGACGTGGAATGGTCATATGGTTGAAACTATCGTGGAGGTTTTGCAATATGAAAACCGAAATCTCATAGGATTAACCTAAATAGATCTGACCAGACCTTGAATTCTTTATTCAGGGCTGAAGTACAACTAGTACAACAAATCTGGCCCTATTTTGACTTCAGGGTGGACGGCAGAAAAATGTTCGTAATAATATAACGATATCTACACTACAGCTTTCATCAAAGTTTTAGGCTAAAGACTACGGGAGATACTCCCAAATACAGAAACTCAGAAAATATCTTCTTCTTTCAGGTCATCCTCTCCTCTTCTTTTCTCCTACCAGGTTATCTTAAGCACGGTACTTATCTCTCTCCCTTGCCCACGGTCCAACTCTCACTTACCTTAAGGGTTCAGCAGCCTAACTATCATTAATATTTCTTTCTTCATATCAGCATACGTCCTACGCGAATACAAATATTAGATAATGAATACTTCAGGTTTTGAGTACACATTCGCAAGTCACATGGATATAATATATAGCTGGCATGAGTGAATAATAGAATTTCGAGTGGAAGCAAAGTAACGTATAATGTTCGCCAAACATATTTCTTCTTTTTCTTTACACAAATCTTTTTTTCATAAAAAGTCTAAAACGTAGTTTTTGAGGCAAATATTCGTGAGCAGGATGCAGCTTTTAGAGACGAGAATACAAAACCGGAAGCAGAAAATAAGTTGACAGAGAAGAGAGAAGAAGAAGTTATATTTCCGGTGCGAAATAGGAAAAGTTGGCAGAAGGAACACGGTTAAAAAAAGGAAAATTCGACAAAGAGAATGAGTTTGAAGAATGGGAAGGACAAAAAATGTAAGGAAACTACGAGGCGGGAAAAAATAATGCATATTTTGAACAGTAGGAAAGGATACAGCATGAACAAGTTATGAAGGTGGCAACAGGCATGGGCGCCGGCAGAATAATTTACAGAGGGGTGCATTCAGCAGTGGCTCGTGGCCAACAAAAAGGGTGTTCCCTCCCAACAATTTTTTTTCCAATATTCTCCAATTTCCCAAGAGGCAGGTGATTGCAAGTTAATCCCCTTGCACCCCCCTGCCGGTACCCATGGCAACAGGTTAGGGAAACAAAGTATTTTTTTTTAATTTCCAGATCGTTTCCAAACGTCTGCGGGCATGGATAATGGCTTGTGGAGAAACTAGGAAACCTTCTTAAAACGGCAGACTTTCGAATAAAATGCGATTATTCCACAGGGAACAAAATCAACCGCATTGACCGTCAAACCCGAGTTCCTTTATATCGCGCCGAGTGCTTTAGCCAGTAACGCTACCAAGGAGAACCTACCTTTGGAATTTTTGAGGATTTAAAGAAATTACATATTCTCGACTTTCGGACATGTGACAATGTGACGAATCAGTCAATGTATGCGCATAGCGCTACTGTCCACGAGGTCAAAGCCAGCCAAAGTACACTAAACTGTTCATTTTTCAACAAGTTTGAGGATATCGCAAACTAGACGTGGAATTAGCTTTAAGGATATGGATTCGTGTCCCGATCAAAGCGAATGACCTTTTCTCGGTAAAATCATCGTACTGATGCGCACTTGCGGGTGATACCGTAGAGGTAATACGACCCGTTAGCGGTTTTCTCAAAATTATTCCAAATAGAGTCCTTCTGCATGACTTCGGTAGGCCGATGAGTCATGATCAGGGGTGTAGGTACGGGGGGGATTCAGGGGATCAATAACCCTCCCCCCTTCGCCCAGAATTATTTTTGCCTGCGTGTCATGGATGAACAGAAATTATTGTTTTTCGGCTACTATTATAATTTAACTCATTGGTTCTACATATAAATGCAATCGAAGTACTTGAATCCCAATTACATCAACATTGTTCGCAGTATTATTTTAGAGTGAACGCGGCTACACCCATGTCTCAAAACAGTTGGCCACCAACATTTTTAATGCCCCTCAAAAATAGGCAATATCAATTCCTAAAATTTCGATCATACCGCCACGTTTCCCTCCCTCCTATCCGTGAAAATACCTTATTTACGCATCTGGTCATGATCTCACGGCTTTCATCCACCAACCACACAATATTCTGTGCATTATTCTGGACAGGAAAGGAAGAAAATATGAAGAAAACATTAGGAGACAATTCCACGGATGAGAATGTGATTTGGCCAGACACATGGAAAGGGAAAGAAGCTGTTGCCCCAGAACCCAACCCGCAGCTTTCCTTTCATTAATGCGACATGATGTGCCTAGTTTGTTCACCCGGGTGGTGGGGTTAGAGTGTAGCAAGGGTTCTCACCACGGGGATTTGTCCTCCTTTTCGTGATGACTGCGGGGAAAGCCGTAAAACGAAGAGCACACATGCATAGCAAGACATACGACGGGACGATATAAATGGAAAAGGGACGTTTGAGCCAATTTACGACCCGTACGTGTTCCTATTCCGCGCCATACACGTGGACGAAGCATGGAAAAATATTCCCCCAGTTCTTACACTTCTTGTCGACGGATTAAAAAAAACCGGGTCCCCGAAACGAATAGTAGCAGCTGAGTGACACCTTGTGGAGATGGCTTCCTCGGGGTTTTCGTAGTTGATAACGTAGGGCTCTTGGAGCAGTGTACACAAGAAAGATGGCACGTCCTGCTGTCATTCGGAAAAGACACTCAACCGTTAAGTTTTCCCTCACCATCTTTGAGAGAAGGAAACTCTTTTCCCGCCACATTCTTCCACTTTGTTCATTTTCCGTCTTTTAAAAAAGTTTATGTCAGGGAATAATCACAATTTCCAATGACATGGCTACCTCTCATTAAGAATCAAGAAAACCACATAAGTTAATAACAAAAAAAAACAGCATTAGAAAATTTCCTTCTTAAAAGAACTCAAATACTCCGTTATTCTTATGAGCTATTGTGAAGATAGATATTGTAGGGTCTTCTTTGATTATGATGTATGGCTCTCGATACTTATCCGAGTTGCTTGTTCATTGATTACGACAGTCCCATACCCGTTTTCGGGAACATCTCCACATCGAGGTCAAGACCGGCCTGAAGACATTTCCTTTAACAAGTACGAAACTGTCATCATCTATGGACAACCAACGCGGGAAAACACCGAAGTCCCTGCATCATTGACTATGAGTGGCACCTTGTTTTCCTACAAGGGTTGGCCTGATACATGCCGGCCGATGCCAATACTGCCACTAATTCATGGCATCATTCAATTTTATACCTTAGTAAATATCGCAATACACGTTGGTATTTCGAAATTTCATGGAGATATTATGGATTTCAGGGTTTACCAGTCAACTACCAAACCATTACGCCATCCAGTGTCCCTGAATACTGAGGCAATGTTCTAAGGACATAAAATACAAAAATACAAGCGGCCGTAAGGAACTACGATCCATAATGGATAATGTGTGTCCATGTGTCAGAATAGTTTTCTTTTTCCTTATAGTTATTTTTGCAGCCAGGTAGCTTTTGTATAGTGCCCTAGAACTACATGATTTTTATAACTTATAAAACAAAATGGCATATGCCTGAGAATTAAGTAAGAAGAAAATGTTAATATGAATATATTTAGGTAACATTATCATAAAAAATAAAATATACGAAAGTGAGATGTTATGTTAACCACTGCTGTAAAATCTAAATGCTCGTATACAGGCACCTGCATACCTATAATTCTATGTTATATGTGCCCATCTTCAGAATTGGATCGGAAGTATCAGAAAACCGGCTAGTGAAATATGGGTAATGCATTGTGTCGGACTAGAAAGTATCGGACCAGACCAGCTTTTCAACGTGTCCAAACATAAATTCCAAATCATTTGTTCAGCATGGGTGGAATAAGCTCACGATTGGGAAAAGAAGAAGAAATCTGTCTCTCGTGACACACAATTTATGAAGAAAGTTTCCTGAAAAAGTTCAGCAGGGAGCAAGCTTCGTGTTGATCGCGATTTTGTAACGTCGGGAGCGGAGGGTGGCGTGAGAAATCCAACGGCCATATATTTCCGGGGACAGAAAAAGAGAAGAGAAAAAGCGAAGTTTTAACGTCGCCTTCACTTTAATACTAGCTTCATTTACTAAATTCATTGCCAATACGTGTGGAACAAGGCATCCGGATACATATCGTAACTGTTCACACCCATACTAAGGCTTAAATTTCACCCAGTTATTAGCTAACCCAATCATATTAACAAACTTCAAATTATACTTACCTATTACTGTGCTATTACTTCTTGATTACTTCTAAAATATGCCATGAGATGGCCTTGCATGGAACCGGATGTTTAGTTTACAGAATTCAATCCGATTTTGGCGGAAAAAAATAAATGTTCCCAAAACTAATAATTTTAAAAAATTATCGCAGTAATGGAAAAAATGTTACGCATATCTCAAAAACTACTAGTCACACGGGTATGATTCTTACATTTTTACAAATCCGCATTCTTCCTCTACTCCTAGGTATCACATTCAATTTCGTCAGTTTACTACGTTTTTCAAAAAAAATTTTGAAAGTGCGAGACGAAAGTTCACCTTTACCCATTTCTCTTGCTCAAGAATTGAGAGAGAAATAAACAAAATGGATACAGAATGACTAACTGACTGACACGCTACAAAATTAATATATATAGTATCTCGATTCTGTATCGCGACGCGGCGAGATATTATTCATCCTGCTTCTGTGGGGGAGCCATATTGAAGCCTTTCACGAGTGTTCCTGTGTGCGACTCTTTATCTCACTCAGATTTATTCTTGATTATTAATCATATATCACATACCGGGATCATATTTACTTAGCATTCATTCGAGGCAAATGTATTCACAAAATATTAATGAATTATATTCATTTTTCCATTCCTGCAGTTGTATCTAACGCCATAGCTGACATAATTATAGAAGGAAACGATGACCTTCATCACCTTGGTCAAGTCTTATCCATCTCATCACTTGGTTTCCATGATTACCATTGGAGATACATCGCATTTGCCTTGTTGCAAATATTGCATCAATGCATGGCATATTTTAATTCTGAATACTTTGCAAAGACCTGTGCACTGAATGTCTTTACCTTGGTAACATCTAATATATTCATAATCTGTTATAATACGGTGATGAAGTTGTTTTAGAGTTATTCCTTAGCCTATTTTAATGTTTTTTAGAAGCTATCTCGCATGGAAAACTATACCCTAAATGAGAATGATGAAAATAGCATTTGATAATAATCAGAGTATGTGCCTTCTGGATAAAAATATCTTTAAAAAATTGTACATATCTGATAAAAGCATGTTTAGAATATTCCAGTTATGCATTTACTCCACATATTCTTGGACTGTAATCCAAAATGGTTCGAGAAAAACATTGAAAAATGTTTCCTCTGAAGTATTCTCTAATAAACATATATTTTAATAAAAAATATAAATTACCTATTTATTGCTCGTTTTCTCAATATCGTTAACAGTTTACACGATTGTATTTCACTTTCTAGTATTCTGAAAACTAAATAAGTTTAGCCAAAGATAGGTAAGTAGGTACAAGTAGATTGCAAATACCAGCACAGATAGTAGCATAATTATATATTATGAGAATGGTACCGATATACCAGTATATTCTTTTACGATATACCTATCGGCTAATCGGTATATTTTTAAAATATCGGATTCCGATGTATCGGTATATTTCCATATACCGCTCATCCCTAGTAAGAACCATATCGGAGGGAGTGTGAATATAAACCCAGCGTCGGCATTCGCCTACAAATGAAAGGTGTCAAGAGACCCACGATTTAAAATATCATACACTTCTAGCACTCTCCACGAGGCACTCATATTGGAGATGGGGACTCCACTGACAGAAGTCCATAACAGCCGGGATTCAAACCTGGGTCTTCAGGATGTGGGATTTATACTCCAGTCAATTCACTAACCCGATATATTAATAGTCACTCTTGTTATACGCGCTCAATTTGTTCACAAATTTTATAAATATTGCAGATGAATTTTGAAAATTATTTACATTTTTCACTTTTATAGACAAATCATCACAACACCGCGACAATTTCGTATCTACTATCCCTACGTTTCCGGCTAATTAACTACACAACTGATCCATTTTATTATGCCGATTGCGCATTTTATGGCATTAGCATTCCCCTGTGCTAACGTATCGCATTATTCCATATATTCTCTACTTAACTCTATAGCGGAGAACGGCGATCAACACCATAACTTGGTAATTGTAAGTGATGTCACGTAGTCTGCTCAGGCCGTGTTATCTTAGGCAGGCATTAGTCCCAGGTGGCTCATGTGGAAATTTTTCACCGATGCTAACTGTAACTGGTTAAAGGCAAAAGAAGTAGTAGGAATGTGTGAGGTAGGATAATACGCCAAAAAAGGAAATCTAGATTGAATATTTGTCTAAAGCATATAAATGTGTGTTTGCCTAGGGAAACGAAAATCACAGGGTACAAAAGTGTCTACCTTCCGACGTTAATATCTGGCAGCGAAATATGGGTATTTCAGAATAGCCGTATAAAAATAGGCTGAATTAATAAGGAATGGATTAACTGAGAAGCTCTATGGGAAAATTTAGAGTGAATAGGGCTACAAATGAATTGGTCGTAAAAGAAGGTAGGTTGTACGCTCCAGTAAAGGACATATTTGAAAAGAGAGTGCATCTTTGGTTTGGCATCCAGCGAAATCCCCAGTCCTACTCGGGTGCCATGAGGAGATATCGTCCGCCGCGCCGTAAATTGGTGCCTTTCGTTTCGAAAAGATGGCTACAGGTTTTTCTTTACCATTCATTCATTTCCAGCACCATTCCTCCCTTATAATTCTCCTCATCCTCCAACGGCACTACTGCCTACAGTTGTTGATCATATACATATCATATTAACTAAAGGAAATAATATCTATGAAGGCAAATCAAGCGCACAATAACCCACATTATGAAGGATATTATAGTGGTGAATATTTTTCAGTGGATTCTCGATTCCTACTTGGATGCTTTTGTGAAGACTATTTCAAGAGTAGCAGGCCTTCCCACCAGATAGGACGTCTGTGGTCAACTCTTGTCATCTTTTGTCAAGAGAAGCAAACCAGGCTAATTCTGACACTGTTTCTCTCTAAAATTCCTCCATTCTCCAATTAACCCTCTTCCCTTAACAACCTACCCCTCTGTTCTCAAAAGAGCACCGTGAGCTGGTCCACGCGGGTTCCCTTCGCAGAGCCGTCGAGAGTACATCGCGGCACGTTTCCCTTGTTCATTACGAGGCGAAAAAATATGTTGTCGATGCTTGAGGAAAGGCATTCCGTTCGAATTGGTTATTCGTTTGCGAGGCCAAGGATTGATCCTATATCTATCGCTCCAGTTAGTGAGGACATCGTCCGAGAATGGTTACGTCAAATCGTGAATACAGAGTGACAAACAGGAAACAACGGAGAGATATGGAACAGCGAGAGATTTCTGAGTAGTCTCCTGTTGGGACGTTTCCCTAGCCCCTGTCAGGTCCGGCGGTTCGGCCGGTCCCTTTCTCTCGCGTTCACAAACAAAGAGGATTCACTCGTACCCTTAGAAGTGAGGACTTCTTGGCGGTACCGTTAACTGAATGTTCAGTAATCCTTACTCATCTGGGCCCTTTTGCCTTCTGCGTGGGTTACGTTAACACGTGGGTTTTTCATCAGTGGGCATCGAAAGCCGGGAGCGTGTGGACGTTTGTCGTTCGCTTCGTCGGAAGTCGTGGGAAATAAACGGCAATGAGTGAAAATGCCCTCGCTCTTTATTTAACATAACCCGGGGTACGCGGCCCCGCGCGCACATCACCTTCCAAGGGTCGAATTACGGCCGCTGTCGCACCACCGCGCCGAAGTCCTCCGAGTGGCCGAGATCGCGACGCTACGGCGTCGGTGATATAATTGCTTTTTGTGTTCTTCCAATCGGTCAACATTCAGAAGAAGCACAAGAGGTTAGAAACTAGAACAATAGAAAATTTAGAGAATTATTTACAAGGAAGACTAATAGAGTTGATACAAATACAGATTTAATTAATAGACTTCTGACTACGTCAGACCCATTAATTGCGAGCTTACGTACTCCTCCAAAAACAAAGCGTAGCAAAATGATTCCGGAAACATACTAGCTTCTGGTTATAGGATCTCCAGGAATTGAACATGAAGGCGTCCAATCTGAAGAGTCCGATAGCAAATCCGAATAATCTTATAGCGATTCTGAAGAAGTCAATAGCGATTCTTACTGATGGTGTCTCTAAATTTTCTAACGTGTTCAAATAGGTATGTTATTGACATTTTTATTTGTTTCGTATGAAGTATTTTTGTTTCCTTTCATATTTTGGCTTGTTAACATTCTTATTTTGTTCACTGAATCTCAATCGTGATATTTTGTGTGTAAATATTATGTACTGTGATTTGGAATATATGTCATAAACAATGACAACTACTACTATTACACAACTTATTTAACTCAATTGGAAGGCCTCCATAGTTTTGTCCAGCTAGATTATGAAAATACCACACTGTGCGCCGGACGGTTGTGGCTCGGTCGCCGCAGGTGGGTCCCTCGCAGAGACGTTGATTGTGACAACACCGCGTGGGGCCCAGGTTTCTGTTTCGCGGATTTTTAAACGCTAATATATTTCAGCTTATAGGCCACAAAATCACGTAGAATTTCCCAGAATTAATATTCATAATTTAATCTACGAACCTGCAAAGTTTGAATAAAATCGGGGCGTTATACTTCGTTTATATTCCTTGTGAGTAGTCGTTCGCGCCATAAAAATACCAAACAACCAACAGAGGTAAGTATATTAGTGATACATTATAGCTATTAAATCAAAAAATCAAGTTAACAAGTAAATTCAACACCAGTAAACTTACTCCATATCATTAGTAAAATGTTTCAAAACAAATCAATCCGTCAAGAGGGAATAATGAATCATTCTTACCTGAGTGTCACCAACATTTGCCGGGAGTGGAGCGATGCTCTTAGCTATGACCCAGACGGTTATCGCCACCACTGGTATTCCTAAAAAATGTTGAATATAAACTTAATGCACTGGATGTGATTACAGCGTAATCACCGTATGACACAGAAATCATTACGTACTGCCGAGTTTCCGAAATACAGGTACATAACGAGATCAATAATATTTCAATCATTAAAATATACCGATTAAAATATCCCGTTGGACATAAAATGTATAGTACCAAGTGAAATACATTGAGTTTCATATTTTTTAACACTTTATTTCATTGTGTTGATTTATTTACAAATATTCATTTAAAAAATAAGTATTTATGTGGCACTATTTAATTTTCTTTGGCGTTCCTCATGGCCTTCGCCATGGACATTTATTTTAAGTAAATTTTTGACCACGAAAAGATTCCGGCTGGTATCTAGGAACCACAAGCCCATATCTATGAGCATAATCAATAAAAATTAATTGTAACGCATTCGCTTGCTAATCGTATTCCACATTCATGAAACTGATATTAATAAAGCTCATGAGATACAATGCTGAGAAATTAGATATGATTATTGCATCAGTGTAATAAACGAGTAGAAAAACCTGTGAAGGAGGTATTTTTAACCAAGTTGTCCATGGAAATTTAATTACATTTTCTTTGTTGAAATTAATGATCAAGACTAATTTAAACTAGTTTAATTATTTACAAATAATACACTGGTACCGAATAGCACAGATATTCTTGAGTTCTATTACGACTCTGTGACTGTGTGTAATACAATAATTAAGCGGATTCGTCAAATGTAATCTTTTCTTAATTGATAGAACATTTTGCAATCAAAAGAAAATATTGTATTTCATTCTATCCACATTTCGTTGCTGACCTTTTCTCTCGAACCACAAGTGATTTAAAAAATATGCACATGTACAACTAAAGATCGTCACCCTAAAAAGTTGCTTTCAATTATCAGAATCGCCGTACAACCACCAGGCTCACTAATCATTGGCAAAATAACCGAGGAAAATAAAGACGAATTTTAGCTGAAATAATAATTATTAATACATATTCGTGCACTGCTAAAATAAATGCTTATTTCCATTACTTCTTACATACTCTAATTATTAGGCACTTAAGACTTCCCAAAAACACGTCGATGAAATGGAGAACGTTTCATGTATATATTTATAGTTGCAGAAGAGGGCAATGCCAGCGATTTTATATTCTCCGAAAAATAAATAAATGCCACTTATTAATGTTTTAATTAAGTTTCGGGCAAAAATGAATTGCGGTAAATGAGTAAAACAATAATCAGTGAACAAAACCGAAATAAAATACTCAAGTCGTTCGCTAACCTTTAAAGGAGCAGCGACAGAAATTCCACAAAGACATTCAGAGTCGATTGAAACAAAAATTACATCTCATGAAACAAAAACACCTCTACTTTCACCATCTCACAAGACGTTAGGGAAAGGCCAAGAGTCGAGAAAAGATTTAATTCAATTTCTTTCAATAATACCCGAGCCCAATGAAACTACAGTCTCCGAGAGGACCAAGTTGGCGGAACAAGAACAGTCGTAGGATGTGGGCGTTCTGTTTGACCTCGCATTCAATAAACTCCGACACTTTCCTGGTATTGTAGAGAAATCACCGAGTTAAGGTTACATATTGAATGTTAATATTTGCTTAATCTTCTGAGACGTTGTGAGTCCAACCTGATTTCTGCAGACCTCTGACAAATAAAAAACTCTCCCTTCCTGGAAACCTAATTGGAGCCGTTTTCATATCGTGTCGTAAGAACATAAATATACTTATATTTTCAGCAGAATATAAAGGAAATAAAATTATTTTTCGTCAAAAGATGAAAGTGGCCGCGAAACTTAGCCCTTGAGAACATAACATATCAATTGAATGAATAGACTCATAAGTACCATGGAAAAAAGAGGAACTGGACTCAGCATTATTATTATTCGGGTAAAATATCGTTTAAGGTAGGTGTAAATGCTGGAGAATAAGAATTCTCAAGATTTTTATAGGCTCAGGTCCTTGTCTTTTTTCACGATTCCTTTCTTCATCTCAGCATACGTCGCACCTCCTGTCTTCATCCTATCCATAAACCAATTCTCTTTCTTCCCTTTCTTTGCTTACTCAACATACTCGCCTTTGTCACGGCCTTCGGTATCCCTCCGCCCCTCACTACTTTTTCCAACCATTTACTTTGCCTCCCTCTAATCTTCTCGAGAAGTTTCTCCTTCTCTCCCACCATAGCAAACATTTCCTTTTTTGCCTCCCTTTCCGCTCATCACACTTTTTCTGTCGTACCCTACGCCCACATATCAAAACCTAGCAGTATATTCTCGTGCACTTTCCTTAGATTCCAGGTTTCTACGCTACCTTTTCTTTACATTGTCACTCAATGATCTCGTCATCTCCTACTGCTATGATGGCTGGAAATATTTTTGTATTGATATTATTACAATAATTAGCTTCAGTCATCATGTCCAAAAGACATGAAAATATCCTAAATTTGAAGGTGGAAAAGATAACTTTAGGGAAATTTCTCACGTAACATTAACTGAGAGCAAATTGAGTAAGCTACTATTACCTGCCTGATTTATTTAACAATTTTCCATTATTTTGATATAGTCACCACTATATACTGATTATTCATTCTAATATCCAAGCAGATTAAGTGCTTCTCGTTAAAAACCTTTCCGAGTTATACTCTCTCACTTTAGCACGTCTGAAACTTGCAGTTCTGAGAATACACATCATACTCCTAACGAATACACTAGTTTCAGTTTCACTCATTCTAAGTGAGCGAATTCCGCAAGACCTAATGACGTTTGCTCCACAGTTGGGAGGTAGAAGTGGGACTTTTGTCTCCGTCAACTTGTATACGGATCTTTACAACGGCAACGTGCAATAGCACCTTAGAAACAGAACGGTTTGCAAGGTGGTACCGTTACATGAGATGATTTTAAAACCAAGTAAACAAGGTTCAAAGAGCCTCAGAGGTTATTGAGCGATATGTACTTGTACAGTAGTACATTTGCATATGCAAGAAGTTTGTTTAAAACTACATTTTCTATATCTATGTATTAAATTAATTACAATTTTGCGAAAAATTGCATAAAATATTCTACTCTCTGATTAATTCCATTATCTTCATTTGACCAATATAATAGCTTAATTTTCACTGCATTTACATTTCTCGTTACTACAAGAGAATTGTACCCTCTAACACAATAGCTTCGGTCGTAATAATTAATATTTGTACACTCCCCATTTCTTCTCTCAACTCCGCCCGCTAGCATTAGCTATGTGCAATATTAATTGGATCAAGCTATTTTAACAAGACGACTCATGAAGTAGGTCCGAGAGATAAGTAGGCTAAATTCAGCAACTTCATAATATCTAACTCCCTGATAAGTTCTGACGGCTTGAAAGAAAGAAGATTTCAACTTTTTTCCTTTCCCTACGTGCGTCAGCGATATTTATAGGATAATTTATCCCATATAACATCAGTTTTAATATTCATATCATAGATTAGGCTTCAATCAGTTAATCACCACTTCAACCACTCACCCACTAGTATTCAGTATATTTTAATTATAATTTGAATGTGGATTAACATCGGTCGTTCAATCCCGAGATAAGTTGACTATAGCCCTTCATCCCTTCCTATATTAGATTAGTTTCATGTACTTTCCCCGTTCTTTGCAATATGTATATCCTTAGCAAATGTGGAAAAGTACTTCAACATGGTACAGCACACAAAATCGTATCTGAGTAAAGTCAAATTCAGCAGCATAATACACATCCAATTACTTGATTAATTCCCTGGCAGCTAGGGTAGGCAAATTGCAGCCCATTTCACTCAACCAATGACGGCTGCGTGTTACATCAGGGAAAACACATCCGCAAACACACCAGTGCTAATCCTAATACCAAAAAGCAGTCCGCGATATATTGTATAAGGTTTTATCCTAAGAACCGTGAAATAACTTGAACGACATAGAAGGTATTAATATTTTGGAAAGACAAGGTAATACCGTTCCATTGTTGGTATGAACAACCTAATCATTCCTTTCCACGCTTTCTCTCACATTGAATTTGAAAAGTTCCCTTTTAAATGCGAGATTGGGGGAAACATGGAGAAAAATGATATCTTCATATGTAAAACATATGCCATTTTTTTGGAAATTTTTCTTCTCTTTCTTTATTTTTACTTAGGTATTTAGTTAATAACCTGAAAACAGCCCTTTGGGCAATTATATGAGGAGTTCGAGACAACAATCACGTCCTAGGTGTTGAACAATCCACCTAGGTGGGATTCGAATCCGTGAACTTAGGGTTGGCAGGCGAGGACATAATCTCACCGCCACCGGGGACGACAAGAAGAGATATCTCACGCGGAATCGAATTAAAATTATATGTAAGAACCTTACCATCATATTTTATTTAGTTAAGCATTAGTAAATTACTGCAATAATTTAAGTCAAGACGCGTTAGTTTAACAGAAATGGCGCTCATATGACCGGAAAACAGTGATCATTATAAATATATATAATTGTCGACAAATCAGCGCATTTGGTACCTTAATTTTATTTTTTTAATAGCTAGGGTTTTTATCTGTGGAAGCCAAATTATTGAGGTAGTTCCCACCTAAAATGACTTCGATAAACTTCAATTCAAATTCTAGCTACTTGTAGAGAAGCGTTGACTCTGCTTGATAGAAACAACCAAACCCTAGATTTTTACTCTAACTTATTTCACAAATTAAACTCTAAGGTGCATTGTTTAATGGCAAGAATGGATGATATAAAAGTAAATAAAATTGTCTCTATCATACTAATATATAAAAATTTAATGGTGTCTGTCTGTCTGTTGCTCAATCACGCAAAAAGTACTGAACCGATTGAGCTGAAATTTAGCATGTGGAGAGAAAATGTATCTGGATGTAACATAGGCTATATTAAAAATCTCTCAGGGCCCCCAAAGGCCCCCCTGGTGGTCCATGCTAAGCATTGGGTTCGGTGCAGTGATTTTTTTAAATTACTTTCAATCAAGATAGAGGGCTGGAATTATTTTAACGGATCACTGAATAAATGAAGTTACTAATTCTTTCCATCTATTTTATTTAACGCTTCGTAATTGTCTGAATATAAGTAGCTAAAAATGTGATATTTTAAGCTGAAAAATATCACATTTTTATTTGAAATCAACAATAATATATTTCCTTGAAAACCAGAGATTAGATTTTTAAAGGATATACACGCCTCTAGCATTTAAGTTTTCCTGCAGGCCCATAAGGCAGGCACGTAGAAAGAAAATCTGTATGAGAAAGGCCCAGAGTCCCAAGAGCCCCATGAAAGATTGCTTCTGGGGGTAATCGATAAATTCAATGCATATTTAAAACAATTATACTCTTCAATGTCTATTCTCAAAGTAGCTCTCATAGGGGCACTGCATGCACATGAGAGAAAATTTACGTAGTAAACGATACACATAAAGGAATTAAACGTGCAAGAATAATTACGTGCAGCGAATAGTAATGGTACTAATGCCTCTCTTGCTACAACAAACACGGCGTTGTTTACTATCGCGTAATACTCAGGTATTACACGTAGTGGGACCGTCTGCCTCTCATTTCGATTGCTAACTGTTTTTTAGACCAATTCCCAAATCATATGAATGAACGAAGGAACGTCGAGTATCATACTAGGTTAAGAACTCAAATGACTACGCTGACAGTATTCTTCAGGCTTTGTGGTTTTCTTATAAAATAGGTTCAATGTTTTTCACACCCGTTGAATTTCAACGGTTACCACCCGCTAGTCTAATATAAATGACATTTTCGTGAAAAACTGTCAGCAACAAGTAAATATTCCCAGAGAATGGAAGGTTAACGACATACAGACATGAACCCATCTATGATTTTGATCTATTAGCTGATAACTATAAGTAAAAATGTGTCAGTTCAGTCGGAAGTCAAGGGCAGAAAAAGTTCTCCTTAAAAATAAAATCGTCGAATAATATGTATACTTTGCATCTAAATATTGTTTTCAAATAACTAAGGACCTCCATCAGTCAAAGTTAAATTATTTAAACAAATCAAATGAAAAATAGGGTCAAGTATTTCGTTTGACTCGTTTGAGTTGCGGTGGTAACTCCAAATACGTGCCTCCTCGTTTATACAACAAGCGCCATGAAAGATACCCCTATTCCAAGAATCGTGATGAGCGTTTTGGCTTTCTTCTTTTTTTCTATTTTGACGCCAGACAACATTTTACCGTCAGACTTCCTCGCAACGAAGACTCACAATTAGATCTCGCTGCGCTCAGACCCGTATTCCGAAACTCACTCGCGTTAAAAAAAATCAAATGAGAATGTTGATTGTCATTTTTGCCACGCGACGAGTAATGAGTTTCATATATCACGGCGATGATAAGTCCTCCATTGTACCTCACGAATGCGAAGTAAATCTTTTTTTCCTCCTTCCCATGGCTGGGGATGGATAGCACTGAGGAATCGCGTGAACCAATTCGGGAGATTAAATTATGCTGCGAGGACGGCAGGAAAACCCTGTGCTGCACGGCTCAATTGAATCCATTCGTCTGCAGGTTTAGTTTACACCGAAATCAGATTAGGACGGCCGCTTGCCTCACATGTCAATTGCTTTAAAACCTTTTGCTGACTGAAATGTCACTGATACGCAGTGACGTTTTCTATACACATGGAGCATTAATGTTGACATCTGTTGGGAATGCCTTATTGCTTATAGAGAAGTAGAATATTAATCCAATTGCTAAATCCTAGCACAAATATTGCGTATTTAAATTATATCTGATAAAACTAACGTTTTTTTACACTAGATCGGGGCTGTCTGATTATAAGTAAAGTGCGCCCAATACTTTGTGAAATTCCATTGTTCAAAGATGAATAATTATCACTAAGGATTTTACTGTTTTAGGTATATGTATTTAAAGTAGTTCTTTCTACACTGTAGCATGTAGTTTAATTTATTTACAACAATGTACTTTCAATTACTGCACTCAGGAAAATGGAATTCCTCTCGAGTCTTGGCCGCATCCATCAACAACACCAACGTTTTTTCATCAATATATTTGAGAAGTATGAACGGGATAAGTGAAATAATTAATTATAACATACTAAACAACATATTATATAAAATTCGGATTAGAGTAGAAAAAAGTGAATTGTGAAAATGCATACTCACCCCATCCAATCAAAACGTAGACCCGAAGTTTTATGTTCTCCGTTTTGAAGGTTTCCACGACAAGCATGTAGAGGTATAAACCTAAAATGAACAACATAACTTCATCAGAAGTGGCAAATCTGGCAAAGATTCCTTATTAATAATGTTCATCTACTCATTTACTTTATTTTTCTCCAAAATATAAATCCATCTCAAATCGTTATGTATTTCCAGTTCTACTTACCTTCAACGAACATCCAGAAGAAATTCGTGAGGTGGAAGTAGTTCAGCACGATTACTAAAATGACACATGACGTAGTGTTCGTTTTGGTACTTATCTGTAATTAACAGAATGATTTTAAGCTATTATTTGGTACATCGTTCAAGGTGTAACTTATATTGCATTAAGTCATGAACTTACCTCGAGAGTTAAGGTAAGTATCCACATAAAATCCGCAAGCATGTATGTGCACATTAAGTTTGTGTGGATAGTATTCCTCAAGCACCGCAAGTCCCTGTATATTTATATACACCGAAGATATTGATGGAATCATGAAACAAAAAATAAATATGTAATCAGTAAAACATATAGCGCTTACATGAAGGATGGCATTTAATACAATAGTATCTCTAAGTGTTTAGAATTAAAAAACATGGGAAGTTGTGGGCCATTGAAACTGATTTTCAATCACGCATGGCATTATTGATTTAAGTATTACCTGGAGTGCCTAGTTAATGGGAGATATTCCAAAATATTTTCCAAACCAGAACTCTTTGAGAAGTCATTATAATTAGGCACCCATGCGGATACGATTACTTTAATAAAGCTCATACAAATCCCTTAAGCCTTCAATCAGCATTGAGATAAAATAAACGTAGAAGCCAATTTTTTTTACAATAAATAGGTGTCAAATGTTTGCAGGAATGTAACATGTTGTAACATAACAGTTCAACGCCATATTGCCTAATGCTTCAGTGCATGTGCACTCGACAAGAGGACGAGGAAAAGAGGTAGCTTTGGCCTGGTAATTATTGCCAACCAATGAGAGCGCACCATTGATTAAGCAAGCCAGGTCGACACATTAACAAAATAGTGCCTGGCAACTCAACAAGCTAGATATATGCATCAAGTTGTTTTAACGAGGTAGGACAACAATTATGATGTGGAAGGAACAATCGAAGAGGCGTCGAGGCGTCACTATCTCTCTCTCTGCACATAGACTGAGAAGGTCGCAAGAGACTCATCCTCTTCACATAGACTGGGAGTATAAATAACACTATGCAACACTAAGTGAAAGGGGAGGCCATAGTGTCCAGAGAATCGGCTGTCATCCAAAGACGAATAGTTCCGGAGGAGGTCACGAAGACAACACAACTGCAACTGCAGTTCCAGACACGTAAAGTGTGTATTTGTGTGTGTGTATGTCATACCGTCCGAAAAGGACAATTGCTATTAGAACTAAGGGTATATTTTGGTTTTTAAAGGGTATTTATTGCAAATTGTTAAGCGTGAATTAGACGCTGAGTACTGTATTGGTGTGTTTGAGAGAGGGAGTCATTTTTTCCTATTAATAATTTGTCCATTCAATCATTTATTAATTTATTTTGTCATACTAAAGACAATAAGTTGGTATTTTGGGAATTCCCAGTGATTATTAATTAAAGTACAGAAATTTGTGTAAAGATAAATACATTGATTAACACGAAATAAATAATCATAAAAAGGATAGCTACACCTAACTAATATTTTTACCATTGAACTATCCTAGGGGCAAGGAAAAAGTGTAAATTATTGCGAGCAGCAGTAAAGCAAGGATAAATTGGGAAAGTTAAGTACGTCAGGTCCTCGGACAATTAAAAAAAAATATTACAATGTGTTCTTACTTCGTAAATATAATGAAGAGACATGATAGATAAAAAGGCTGCAGAAGTTTATATGCTTATATTTATGAACTTTGTGTCACTTCCTGTGTATTATAATTTCAATTCAAAATTGAAAAGCAGATGGCCAAGTCTTTGCACATTGATAAAGATGGTTCGCACACACAGGGGATTGATAAGTATCATACGCTGATAATGACAGTGAGAGGCATCATTTGGGGTTACAGGTTCACTTCACTTTATTGTATCAAACATCACATTACTGAGATAGAGGCAAAAACCATAAGGGAATCGCGAAACAGTAATAATCCTTTAAAAATTGAAATAATAGCTCTTCGTGCATGTGAGTAAAATTAAATATAATTATTACCGCAATCCGTGGATGCCACTGAAGAAATATTTTCTCTTGCATATGTGGAATTCGTCCTCATGAAGATAATACATCTTCATGAAGACGAATTCCACATATGCGAGAGAAAAGAGAAAGAAAGAAAAGTTCACGTCAAATGAGAGAAGTAAAAGAAACTGGAGTCATTTTTGTACCTCGAAAGCCGTACGATACAGTATAGAGGAAGTACCACTGATATCAAGCGAATAATTGTTAAATCAAAGAAGAATTTTATGATTTAGAGCTTCGAGCATGCATAAAATAGAAAGTACATGCGCTATCCATGTGATGTTTCGTTAGTGGGGCCGGATGCTATCCATGTGATGTCAGACATGGTAACCGATTTATGTGTTTATATGCTGTAACCAGAAGACCACGTCTTTCCAGGTAGTTTTCATCCCAATCTTGATCTCATGAATCTTCAAATCCAAAAAGATAATTGATCACGGATTCATTGGAGTTTTTTAATTGGGACAAAAAGGTTTGTTTTAGGGCACCATTATTCTTTTGCTGGTAATGCATGTCCATTTGCTTTCCAATTAAAAGCAATCATAATTTATCACTAATGGCGTCTTCTTCATCAGCAGGCATTAAAAATTTTCTAAAACCTAAATTTACGAATGACCAACAATAACGCTGCAGACGAGATTTTTTGTAATAGTAAAGATGCTTCTTTAGCACAGGATTTCGAGACATTTTCCGCAGCCTCACCATATGTGACATCACACGCCTATAGGTTACTCTGAGACAACTTTCCCTAGAGCGTCTCTATTTTTAAGATCAAGAGCACGCCAAGAATCTCAACAAAAAGATAAGGAGGCAAAAAGAGGTGAGAAAGTAGTATTTGAAAACCTTTTTGCGACTTGAGGATTTCTGTGGACCGAAAGCTTCGATTAGGAAATAAATGATACAGCCTTCGACAACAAGTGCTGGAGAAAACTTCAGAAGGCCAAAAGGACGAACTAAGTGAGAAATGAGGAAATATGATAGAATCGAAGAAAGGACTTCATGGTGAAAACTATGCTTAAAATCGCTAGAGACATACTGGAGGGTAAAAGACACTGGTAAGTCACCCGAGAAAGACCAGAAGACAAATATCTTGGAAAAACGGGGAGGAAATACAGGGAAATAAAGGCATAAGGGGTAGGGAATAAAAGGCTGCAGTTAACTATTCTTAAAACAGAAAGATGAAATGGACGGAGAGAATTAACTGCGAAGAAGTTGTGCGAAGAGTCGGAGAGAAAAGAAGAAGAACGAAATATCAGAGAGGAAGAGATAACAAATTGGACACATGTTACGACAAAAAGCCTGTTGAAATGATTATTAGAAGAGGAAATGAATAGGAAGAATTACAGAGGAAGAACAAGAATGATATACATCAAGTAATTGTGAAGGACGTCCAAGTAAAGAATTATGTAGGAACTAGTTGAAAAGCCTGCTAAAACTGGCGAAAAAATTACTAAACAGCGAAAAAGTAATTAAATAGATGTAATGTGTTTTTTTCTTTTTAGTGAACACTTTATATTTAACTATAGTAAATAATATATAATATCTAAGTGTCAGAGATTTCTTTGTATACAACATTTATGGTGAATATGGCGGAGTTGTTACTTATCAGTTTCTATTGTGTGTAATTTGAAAAATTTATACGTTTGCACCATGTGTCAGTTATTAGAGAACGTATATGGGAGCTTGTTTGGCATACATTGACAATATGAATCACTACGCCTATCAACTGAATTATACATACGTACGCGTAGCCTTTTATGCATGATAGATGAGGCGAATGACTGATAAGAGAGTGGATTGGAGAGCTGAAGCAAATCAACCTTCGAATTAATGACTACTGATGATGTTGAGCATGGGGTAAGGGAAAAAATGGCTGCTATAAAACCAATCTTAGAATTGAAAGATTGATGATCATTGAAATGCGACTCCACCCATTAAGAATGAAATTCCGACACATTGGACGTAAAATGACTACATATATGCCTTAGGACCAGGGGCTTATGTACGGAGGGGATCATTCCTCCCTTTTGGACAGAGTTTTTATTTCCCTACCTGTCATGGGTCATCGAGAATAACTGTTTTCCGGATATTTATCGTTAGGAATTAGACTCATCGGTTCCGCACATATGTACAATTAAAGTACTTGAATCCCAATAGCATCAAATAGACGCGTCAAATATCGTTCGCCGTATTCTTGGATGAACTTAGCTACACCCTTGCCTAAACAACAGTTTTAAACAAAGTTTTAATGCCACCATAAAATAGGCAATATCATTCATAACATATCGATCATGAAGAAGTCATACCTACGCCACTGCTAATGGGTGAAAGGAAAAAAATGTATTTTATGTGATTATCAGATTTCAACTTTTTCACAGCCTTGGCCGAGTTTCTTTTCGACGCTTCCGCGTGGAAAGTACAGCCCAGGAGTGCATACTCACTTGAAGTATATGAAGATGAATATGGCAACGGCGAGTGCCGCTAGGGACAACGCGTATCCGGCGAAGTAGAGGGCAGTGGCGAGCTCCACACCGAAGGTCTGACCTCCATCCGGTGACTCCACCTCCCGGCAACCGTTGTAATCAGTGTACGCGGCCCACGTACCGTTGCTATGGCAAAACCGCGTGGCGTTCTCTGTAAATGAGAGGATGGATATTAAGGCTTTTCGAACGATTCACAGACATCAAGGAGATTAAATATTTCCGTTAAAAATTACTTTAGCACCGTAGAACTACACAGGTGGGTAATTTAAATGCCAATTTCATGTCACGATCACTAAGTAATAAAAATGTTATCTTAGGAATCCAATTGGAACTTTTTTCCTGAGCCACTATAACTTATTGTACGACAATGAATAAAACAACGGTACCACAATCAAGTACATTCCTTAAATGTGGCATATTACATGCAAAATTTCCCAATATATGGGAGCACCACTTAAGTTAACGGACGTAAGAAATATTCGTGGAAAGTGCCGTAATTATTTTTCGTCTTAAACTCTATTTTGACTGAATTTAGAAGAGGTGCCGTTCAAAGTCTTCCGGAAGAAAACAACTTTTTCTCATTTCTTTCGTCCAAAAATAAGTTAAATCAAACTGTACTTGCATACATTTGAGCTATTACACAGCATCTTAACATATTTCAACTATGTCACATCTGTTAATAGTAAAAAAGGAACATCTGCGACGGCTGCAGACCAAAATATCAATTTTTCCGTTATAAAATAAATATTGAAGGGTTTTGTGGAGACGTTTTGAGAATAGTATCTCTATAAATAATTATATTAAGTTATACAATGCATACTTGTGCCATGATAAACTATGGAACAGGACGATTACTTATATTCATGACCTATTATTTAATTAAAAATAGCATGTTGCCCATTTTTCTAATGTAAATAGTTTCTTAACTTAAATAGAAGTATTTCTGCATAAAGAAGAAATTTATGCATTCATACTTGGGAAAAATACACTGCTACATCAAGTATCTGTATTCATTATGGCCTATTATACAATTTAAACTGGTATTATACTAATGTATAAAATAAAATAGTTTCTTAACATCGCCGGATACATTTTAAGAGCTCTGGTGACTTTCAGATTCCGCTCGTGGGTAATAATTCGGGCTCTGAACGACGAGGAATGGCGGAAGGAGCAAGGACTGGCAAAGTATGAACATTTTTTGATCCAGAGAGACCAAAGTCCACTAAGGGGACGCGACGGCCTCTTGCCTATGCTTTGGGATATTGAACAGGCAACTCTGGCCTTTCCAACGTGAAGCCTCATCAACGTGAATTACAATGCTCAACGTACGGCAATGGAGATGTGCAAACGCCTGGGACCTCGATGGGCTTTGACGTCATTAAGAGCCGCATTCACCCCTAAGGCCCTTCAATTCAATGCTGTCCCGTGAGGAGATTTTTTCATCGCCATTGGGATTTTGATTGATCTCATCATTAGCCCCATGTAACCACGCAGCCTAAAGCACAGAGGTCCATGAAACTTAGGTCCAACAACTTTGATATTCATACTGAGATTAATAGCTCTGGTTGAGTAACTTCAGAAATGTAAAGCACTTGCTTTGTAAGGTGTATGAACGTCGTTCTTAATGGCGTCACTACGATGACGTTGGTTGTCATGAAGACAGTTTCAGATATATCCAACAAAGATTTTGTGTCCCCTATACCACAATGCCTTATTTAATACTCCTTATAGCTAATAAATAAAAAAATAAAATTTTAATATGATATATATTATATGACTATGACAAAAATCTCGCTTAATCTTTCTTAAACACTAAAGCACAAAAATCGTGGACTCTTTTCGTTTCCAGAATATTGCCAGCCACTGGCAAGAAATTATGAATTAGTAGTTATATGTGCAAGAAGAGAGAGAGAGGGTAATTGCTGAAAGCCATATTTTGAGACAGCAATTTTGCAATTTGCAATGGAGCAGTGGCCCATTTCCTTCTGTAATAACACATTACGAATACTAAATATTTGCTTGACGCAAAATTTCACTCGGTGAAATCAAATCTCATTAAAAAGTGTAACATCTGTGTACATATCATTAAAAAGTGTAACAATGTCAATCTCATTAATTAATAGTTCTTTAAAAACTGATTTTTCAACGCCAAATGAAGGTAACGAATATAATTACCCCATAAAACGTAGAAAAGATCATTTCATTGAATACGCAATTATTGCCGAGAAAAATGAATAGTAGGTTTATACAAAAGGAACAATATTTCAGGCCAAATCACTTGTTTAAAGAAAATAACTGACTAGGATTTATGTGGGAGGTTGTTTTCGGATAAAGGAAGATTGTGGTATTTCTCACAAAGATACAAATCATTGTAGCTCGATTAAAAAATGAAATATCATGAAAGGGCTACCAAATTAATTCATGACGGATAAAATATAAACTTTTTATTTTTGGAAAAATGAAACAATACCCCAAGGTACTGCTTCACTAGGGTAAATAATTGCAGCTTGATTTATGAACGAGCTTCGACTAACGGAAGATCTAATTGATGATTACTAACAACATAAATTCTAGTAATGTAGTGGGTTTCCAACATAGCTCGTCACTCCTATTAACTTATTTTTAACGTTCAAGCAATGCTGGAAGAACACTAGCAATATTTTAGAGCATAAAATCTTCTCAAGTCTTGGGCCTAGAGCTATAAATAACCCAAAACTCTCTTCAGTGAAACAAATTGTCTGCAAGTTTTGAATAAACAATTTTATAAAATAATGTTTGTCAAAGTTTGGTAGGCATCACAGATAAACACTCAATCTTTCTTACTTTATAAAATCACAGCTAACTTGATTAACTTAACAGCAAAGCGCGAAAAATATCAGTAATTCATCACTTTTAAAACCACGTTCTGTAAGATGATCCTGGATCATCCATTTGGAATGCCCCAATAAAATTTATTTAAGTATTTTTTTTCTTACCACTTATTACTCATTCAGGATTCGGGAAAAAGGGTCTCACTATCAAATGCAGAATAAACCGCGGTGAATTTGGGTCGGTTTTGAGAATTGTTCATGATTTTTTTTACTTTGAATTATTTTTTCCGTAGAAAATTTGTATAAAAAACTACCTACACTTCCCGTTGACCATAAAATTATTTAATTTTCAAACTATCATTTTTTATTTTACGAGAAGAACAGAATTTACTAAGCATAGACACTAACCCGATATAATTGTTGATCCCGGGGTAATTCGGGTCATTCCCGGTGGAAAACGGGTCACCTCATTATTTTATTGTTTTGATTGGCAGATTCAAAAACTAAGTTTTCACACCTCAGTGTTCTGAGACAGCTCTCATTGAGAAAAATATGTTTAACCTGGAAAATTTTCATCGCCCATTGTACATTTATCAAATACATATTAATTTGGATTGAATTCACGACAAAGTAAAATAATGTGTTCTTTTCAACAGTATTTTTATTTCTACGACGTGTTTCACCGATTTACGGTATCGTCAGGTACAGAATATTTGCTTCTTTTTCGTTAATAGTTGTTGTTGTTAGTGAGGAGAAGAAGAAAAATATAAATATTCGGACAGGGTTGAGGAAGAATTGTAGATCAAGTGCTGGTGAAAGGGCGGGAAAGGTTATTATTTCACAAAGGTAATTTTATCGGAAAGGAGTGAGGATGGATGGGAAAATAATAGTTCATTACAAAGGCTATTGGAGTGGCTGATTATTTCTGTTCGCTCAAGAGCGTCTATTTGACGCGTTTGGGAAGAACGTGTAATATTTCGGGAATAAAATGGCTCATATGATTATTTTCAATTAGGTATTTAGCAAAAAACGAACATTCTGTAACTGTCTACGCCGTAAATCGGTGCAAAGCGTGCTAAAATGAAAATATTGTAGACAAGTCCAAAGAATTTTACTAAATCATGAATACAAACATGAAAAACGTCTACGAAGTGAAGCATACCACAGTGATATTTATAATTTTAGAAGTCACATTCCAAGAAATTGACTGTGTAAATTCTCAGAAGGTTCAAATCCACTATACGGGAGTAGTTACGTCTTTGATCAGGAGTTCTCCACCACTGGACTACCCCTCCCCTTACCCGGCGGGTAATTCAATGGGTTGTGACCACGAGTCAGCAAAATGTGATCTTCTACAGATTATGTATACTCTATAATATTGTAGTTTGTGTTATCGATTTCTGTAGCATTCAATAAAATTAATTGAATTCCACCGATTGAAATCGATTCTTAAACATGTAAATTTTTTTCGTTTGAGGAAATGTTTTGGCATTCTCATTGGAAGAGGGGAATGACATGATGAACTATGGTGGAAGAGAGGAATAGAGCAAAAAAGGTTGAGAACAATTGCGCAAAGCATACATTTTTAGGTTTGCGTAATGTAACAGATTCTCTGTCAATGTAGTTGGTGGCGAACATTGTTCCACAAAAGAGAGTAACCGGGACCTCGCTAACATTGATCCTCAAATCTCATTTCATTCCGGATATTGACAAAAAGTATTTGTTCTTTTGAATCCGTGCGAGCCGGAAACTAGAAATGAGGTCTCAGATGTGCTCACTGTGACTCTATTTGACAACAGACGGTCCAGCGCGGAGATTTCATGTGCATGACAAGACACGGTGGGTCGGCGAGAAGGAAATTACTCCAGATACAATTAAACAGGAGGAAGCCCTCGGAGGAAAAAAGAATCCATTTTGCAAGAAACTATTTCAAACTCAGTCCATACACAGAGCGCCTAAAACTCAATTTACTTCCCAAAGTTGAGGAAAATTCTATGAAGCTCCAAGAAGTAAGAAAGCTGATGATAATTAAAAATTTTATTGATTAGAAATGTTATTCAATTTAAACATGGCTGAGATTTCATTTCTTCCTGTATGGATGAAAAGCAACATTAATGCCAAGTAAGAATAATCGGGAACATTTAAATGATCACAAATCTATCAAATTTACTATAGGGAGGCATGGTTAACCAAAAATGTTGAAATATAGAACTAATAAATCTAGAGTTTAATTATATTAGGACTGCTATAAAACTGAGTTCTTCTAAGTGATTTAATCATAATCCAGGAAGTAAAGCTGAATTGAAAAGCATCATAAACAAAATCAGTAATTAATTATTATGGCATGAGAAAAATCCTCATTTATCTTAAGCACCGGCAAACATTTTCACGCAACAATAATGTTTAGAGAAAAGAAAAATCCCCAACATTAAAATCAGAAATCGTAATATTTATCTCGCAAACACATCCGATGATATATCATCAAATGCCATTTACTGCATTAGCGAGTTTGTGATTGAAAGGTGAAATGAATAATAATTCTTTTTGGGTGACAGTCAAGTTTTTAAGCATCTGATATGTTTTTGAATCTCCATGAAGTAAGAAAACTGACGTTATTTCAAATTTAATTGATTTTCGTTGTCTGTTAAATTAATCATGGATCTTGCTGTATCAATGAATGACAAAACGGATACCTACTAAGTAAGAATTATGGCGAAAACTTCTAGGATCGGAACAGAGGTTCTTTTGCCTCCGTTTGTTGAATAAAAACTGCAGTAGCGAAGTTCAAACATAATAATTGAGGACGCCGAGTAGAAAAAAATAAATGAACCCTCATATCACTCACTACAGTCAAGAGGAGTAGGTTATCGTAGATACAAATTACTAATCCTAAGATAGACGAACAACGAGCCATCGCCGTTGATTAATTACCTGGCATCAACAATTTCGCCATGATTAACTGGCCTTTGACAAGCAGGAAACGAACAACAAGTCAAGAACAGCAGCGTCGCCATATAAAAAGATGAAGTTGGGGCACGGGATGCAATGACTGGGATCATAGTTCAGGCCTCTGGGCGGAGATGAGTGGGAAGATGGCACTGCGCGACACGACGTTCAACTAGAGATGAGAGAGATGTATAACGCCGCCGCTAACGCCAAAAGGCTGAAAGCTCAGAGCACACACGTGGAGGTTAAGTGAGTTGGTTCCCAGTGCGGATAATAAAATATACGACCATGGCAGATGGTGGGATGAACAATGCACGTTTGTTAGTGATATCTTTCATGATGACGTGAAACCATTGGCTGGAGTAGAGAATATATGGAGCTATATGACAGGAATGGAAAAAGGAATAATATTAAGCCGCGCCCGAATTTCTTTACCCATAAAGAAGTAGAATCAGCCAAAAATTTACCTAACATTCAGGGTTACTGAAAAGTGAATCGGTAGGGCAACTATTACTATTTAAGTGAAAGGATAGGTGAAAGGTAGGATGGAAGGAAAGAGAGTAGCCTCACATTACTTAATACATTGTTAGTAAGCTAGGTCATGGCGAAAGACGCGGAGAGACCACGGTACCTTTCGATCGATGAAGCGTGCTGTGCATCAGGTAGCTGGAGTGATTATTGTCTATGTACAGTTTTGCGTGAAGCTTTGCATACTTGTTTATATTATTGGTATTTATAAAAAGAATTGACATTTTACCCTTATTTGACAATGCAATGCTATTTTAACACTTATTCTTATGGCACATTGGATGGAGAAGACGGAAGGAAACACCAATGAAAAAGTTCAGCGAAGAATATGAGAGAAAAGAATTATAATGTAAACTTCATGAAGTGGGATAAGCAAACTCATTGGACACTTTCGCCAGTCATGATTGCGTTGGCGAAAAAATCATTGCCTGCCCTAGGGCCGCAAGCCCTATTATAACTGGTTGGATTACCACCAGCATACATTCTACACAACTCAGAGAATGATTGTGTGTATTCGTCTTCTGCCATGTGTTAATTGAAATGGTGTTCGTTTTTATGAGCTATTTTTGGCGGTTGTAACAAAAAGAAATACAAACCAGGCTCGTGAAACAGCACTGGAAGGGGATTTTAAATGCCATACTATCGAGGACGATGAAGGATGAAATAGGTTTAGAAAATGATGCCAAAATGAACAATTTAAGAAGGAATGAAGCTGTTAGCTGAGAGGAAAGTTGGCGTAGACGAGTGATAGAGAAGTGGAGATTGGAGGGGAGAGCTGCCGTAAACTAATCTGTGGATTGTTGTCTGCTGATGTCGCACTTAAATCGTAATAGTTGCCCTACCGATTCACTTTTCAGTTTCCCTGAATGTTAGGTAAATTATTGGCTAATGAAACATGTCTAATATTGGCGCGGCTTAATATTATTCCTTTTTCCATTCCTGTCATTTATACTCCATATATTCTCTACTCCAGCTAATGGCTTTCGCGTCATCACGCAAAATATCACTAACAAACGTGCGTGCATTGTTCATCCCACCATCTGCCATGGTCGTATATTTTATTACCCGCACTGGGTCGTATATTTTATTACCCAGTGTCCCAGGAACCCAATTATATCCCAGTGTCTTTTCTTGTGTCTGAAATATGGATTCGTTCGGAAAAGGCTATAGTTATAATACGATGTGTGTTTGAATTAAAGTTTAATTATAATTCATGCAAAACTATTCTGTTGGCGCTGTTTGAGTCCAAAATCCTGGCTCAACATGTACTGATTGCGCTGCGGTCCGGACCAGACTCCCCGGAGAGTCCCTTTCCCGTGGTCTCCCAACGCTCTCAGTATACCACATACGTTCATACCACGTAAGAGCCACACGTTTTTCCGCCCTCCCACGAACATCTGGCCGAAGAGGGGGAGAACTGTGAAATGCACCGCGGAGGCCGTGAATCAGTCAGGAGCACGCAGGGCGTTAATGGCTAGTTCTTCGCCGCGCCGACCGCCAAGAGTTGGGAGGAGTTGGCGGGTGAACTAATGGCCTGTTGTGGAGAGGCTGAGAGACTAGTTGAGGATGAGTCATATGGGCCACTGGTGAATGAGACGCCGAGTTCCCGTTGCACACCGGGACTTGGAATATATAACCGACTCAGTTTTCTAGTAGAGGCAAGGTGAAGAAAGTATCACACCACCTCTGTACCTATTTCTTTTATCTGTTAAGCTGGCTGGAGCGGTATTCATGGGTCATTGGGTGCACATTTGAATGACTTTTTAAATAGGTCAATAAAGAGTTCTTGGACCAAATGTCACCTAAGGGCATCCGTTCATGCGTTGAAACTCAACTTACTGGGAGTAACTGAAACGATACAAGAATTATATTTTAAATTTTTCATTAATTAAAGCATGCTATGACTAGAGTTTTCGGGGCGGTATTCTGAATTTAGACGAAATCAAATATTGTGTTTTCAAATAATGAACTCGGCGTGACACCTTGATATTCAATAGCAAAGGTTACAAAAAATTGTATTTTTACACGTTTAGAAGAAAATCTGCTCCATGAAATCGAATTGTTACAAAAGATGTGTCATGTTCCATAAGGCTACGTGTTAAAATACCATTGCATTGCAAAGAAACCAAATTTGTATGATGCAATAACTCGATGGTTGGCAAAGTAACTTTGTGGAACGTCGACAATATGGAATGAAAAATAACTTGGTAATTTCCACACGCTGATTTAGTCAACTGACCTGTTTTAATGTTTACCACATCATCATCAGAGATATAAATCAATTATAGTAATAGCTATGACGATGATGTGGTGAACATCGAAACTGGTCATTTGACTAAATAAAAGTGTGGATATTACCAAGTGATTCTTCATTCAATTTGTATGATTCATTTTTTTCACTTTTATCCATAGATAATACTTGTGAAAACACGCACCCAAAGTTTCACGCAAATCTTTACATTAACAAATTCTCGCTCCAGCCACCTTAAAACCAGGTGAGAAAGCTTCAGCTGCACTCTTTTACCCTCCCATGACTGGTTAACCTCGGACAGTTAACACGTGCAGAAAATGGTAACATAGAAATCGCAGAGAAAAATATTATTAAGTGGCACACAATAATTTACATAAAGTTTTTACTGAGAAATTTCATTAACTTTTTAAAATGCCTCGCCTCTAAGACACCGTCTATAACTACCTTAGCGAATTGGTTTATTATGTAGCAATGAAAAACTAAGTAATTCCATGCAGATTCATGTAAAAAGCGATCGGTTTCGTGACCGTGTTTCGAACGCCTGAAGATAAACTCTGTTACGAAACCGGTTGTTTTTTTAATAAGGCAGTGAGTAATTGCAAAGAGATATCTTCATCGTTCCCTCACCTTAAACGTGTTCCATAACCGTGAGCAATTTCAGCGCATATCCAAAATGTACCGGAAAAATTCTTACAGAAATAACTGTGTCAGTTTAATATTGGACAGATTTGTCAACTTTAGCTTGATCTTTAGTCAACTATAATTAAATACAGTGCGTGAGAAAGACGTGTGGCACTTAAGAGAACCATACTGGAGCAATTTTCTATCAATAGTTTTTCAATTAATCTATCTGATCAATTAATAATTACATCGATCAGGCTCTTTGAATTGTGAGCATAATGCCAAAAGCTCAACACAGCCTAATTGCGGAAACATGAAAAAATTAGAAAACAATGTGCATTACATGAGTCAGTTACCGGAATCAGGGGATAACATTTTTCTAGCCTTATTCCTAGGAAGAATTTAGCCAAACTTTTGAAAAACTCAATTGCATCCAAGTACAGTGCTTTTCTCAGCTCATTGAAATCAAAGAAAGCAAATAACAGCGAGAAATTTTCAAAATGTATATGCTAAATGATCCTTTAAAAGCCTTTTAATGGAAATATGGAATTCGACTCAATGAAACCAACCTGAATGCATAATATAACGGGCCCATGTGAGTTAGAAAGAAATAGAGATGGTTGTTTACGTGAAGCAGATGTTAGAGATACACTGGCATGCGAAAAATGCGAGGACTGAGAGGATGGATGAAACGGGAAAAGTAGGGCAACGTCCCATTACGCCAGTCCTTGGGTTGCACGCGCCAGAGTTTGAAAGCACATTACCATCATAACAGAATGACAAAAAACGCATTGCAAGAGAATATTTTTCTGTAAAAATAAGTTCTAGGGAGAGCTGGCATCTTCACTTTACTTCGGACGGATTGGTTCATCTCCCATGTGAGGCAGTATTACTCGACGGGAATGACATCCCTTCATCAAACGCGAAAGTATGATTTGCAACGCGTCCGACTTGAAACCCAAAGGTCGCTGGTTCAAATCCCACCTCGGGCTTTGATATTGTACTTGATTTATGCTATAAATATGTGAGGTTCTCTCACTATAGTTATTAGAATAGTCCGAAAGCGAAAACATAAGGTAATCTACTGCTTAGGGTAGCTTTAAATGGAAGAGAGTAAAGATCCTCTAGATTTTTACAGATGCAGGACCATATACTCTAACCAGATCTCTCTTCATCTCGGCATAAGTCCTACCAATCTTCATCCCATCCTCAAAGCCTTTTCTCTTCCTTCCCCGCTTAGCCAACATCCCCCTCTATCACAGCCTCCAGCATCCCTTGCCTCTCATCACCTGATCCAACCACCTACTCCGCCTCCCCCTAATTTCCTTAAAACGTTTCCTCTCCTCACCCACCATACCAAGCACTTCCTTGTTCGTTTCCCTTTCCGTCCAACGCCCTTTGCCATCCTTCTTCACTTTTAAGGCGCATGTGGTCTATTCTTTTCATTTACTATCAGACTCAATATTTCTGCAACAAACCTACAATGCACTACCTCATATTAAACTCTCCGCCTAATCTTTCTTTAATTAGAGCACGGAAAGAATCTTAGACCACCACTACCCCGGTACTTGTACTCTGTGGTCTTAAGAAGAGACTTGCTCGATACCTAACACAAATTATTTTAGTGGGTATTCTACCAAATTGTAAGAAAATTATTGTTTAACACTGTATTTCACCCGCAAACATATTTCCTTGTATCATTTAATCCCGATAATCCTCCCAACCTCTACAACCCCTCGTTCCATCACCAACTCTCATTATTTTATATCCTCATCCCTGCTTCTTCAACAGGCTTCTACCTAAATATTCAGCTTCTCTACGGCCTCCAAAAAGGCCAGGAAATAATTAAAGGAAGGTAAATTAAAAGCAGTTTCTTTTGCGGTAGGGACCTAAATCATCGACGCCAACACATGTGAAAGACCTAAAGCCTCAAGATAAAAAAACCTCTATCATGAGAGAGCAAAATTGCATTGTTTATTTATTTGTAGTATTTCTTCAGCATGATACAAGTGCCAATATTTTTAGTAGGCATAAAAAATATATGTCACTTTAAAGGCGGTGTTGCCAGAGGAGGTGATCTACAAGTGAGGTCATTTATGGCATAATAGACAGGCGCTTGAGAAGGTTACGTTTAAGTTACTTGGGAAGTATACGAAGGGTTGAGCCGGTGTCGGGACTAAACTTTTTTAACGAGAGGAGCCCACAGAAATTCCTTATAAGATAGGATTCAAATTCCTTCGAAACATCCCCCAGTGTGGTACACGCGACTACTCTCAGGGTGAGACACTTCCTGACGGCGTGTGACGAGTATCGGCTTATACACGAATGGTTAAACATCACGGATAAACCGATATTCGTCACAGGCCGTCAGAAAGTGTCTCTCGCTGAGAAGACAGCCGCGTATTAGGGTAGGAATCGAAAGACGTCAGCCGAGATTAAAAATTCTTAAATGACACAGGCCTTTTTAACAATTATGATTCAATGATGAAATCCTAGAGTTTTAATATTTCACAAAAGGTTGAATGACTTTGGATATATTCAATACTTAATAAAGAAGTACAATGAACAATTTGAATTTGATTTAAACACTGGTTGCATGATGTGCAAAAGACCCAAGCGATCCAAAAACTCGCAATAACTTAATTCTACTAATAACCAGAGAAAATTCAGACATTACATGGAATCTACACCGGATTCACGGATTTGGAAGCCGTCATCAAACCAATCACAGCCTTTTTATTTCGACTTGATGCGTTGGATGATTTCAAAATCCATGCCAATGAGCGTAAAACATTTGTGAAAAAATTCGACGGCTGTTCATGTACCAAATTGTGAATAGTAACTTCCATAATATCTAGGAACGCAAGCTATTGTTACATCAGTCTAGATTACATTATTTTAATGACCCATCATTTTTAACAGCTCACTCTTCAAGCGATAGCTATCTGCACGAATGGTCACCAACGAATCAAAGCACCCACATCGTAAGCTTTTTTAGAAGCATGAGAACATGAGGTTAACAGAACGCATCGCAATGGGAAACAAAATTTAGCAACGTATTTTGCATAATGGAGCTTCTGAAAAATATGTGCCCATTAGACAAGACGAAGCCAAACGAGAGTTTGAACGGCAAATCATTTTGTAATCCACATCATGAGCTTTTGGAAAAAAACTCGTTAAATATTAGGGGTCCGTTTCTAAAATCTGAGAAATGGGTTCTCCAGAATACGCCATAAACGCAGGATGCACGTAAAATTTAAAATGAATGATTAAGAAGGAAAAAGTAGACCAATCATCTTCAATTCTTCAGTGAACCTTCTAATAAAGAATTATCACATATTGTTCACATAAACCTGAATATGTTATTGGGTAAAATGTAAAAATTAATATAAAATGTCCACAGACGGTTTCCGGCTCAACTTTGCGGAAATTCAGGGTTTCGAATGGGGAACGAACACCATGCTTTAAAGGAAACCCCAAATGCCCCAAAAGGAAACTACTTTTGAACTTCCTCGGAGATTTTAATTTATTACCACCAGGTTTTGTCGAAAATCTGACACAATCAGGTCATTTCAGGTCACAAGATGATGTCGAATATTCGACGAAAAATGGTCATAATACAATAAATATTCTGTGGAAGTTACAAGATTTTTTTGAAAGACTTGATGCTTTCTGTACACAGGCATCATGTCTAATTTGCAACCCTGATGATGAGTTGAAGGTCTCTTTTCGAAACTTTGGTAAATGTGGAGAACATCACCCGGTGAGAAGCCCTAAAAGAGTTTCATCCAAAACTGTTTTTTGTGTTAGTTCTAAAACCGACAGTCACAGAAAGTCTCACGTCATTATTTAATGAATTAGAGTCATGCGTTAGGCTTCCATAGGTTATCTCTATGCGTGAAATTTGTCAAAATATTCAATGTGGAAGCAGATGAAGATTGTTTTGTAGGTCAAATATCTAAACGTGGCAGACGTGCAAAATTGCGACAGCATAGATACCATAAATCTTTATTTTTAAAGTCTCCAACTCCACATTGACTATTTTAATTTTTTTTCGCAATCTTGACCATAACTTGGTAAAAAATATAGCTACAAGTTTCAAGAAATTCATATACATAGTATGTAGCAAACACGTAAGTAGAATCAGGCAGTCATGTTGAATTTATGTGGGAGATGTATTAATTATTATATACACAATTAAAATAAATAATTTTGCATATTTTAATTTTCTTTTAATTAAACTTTATAAATTATTTATAAAGGTCATGAAGTACCAGTCCTAAATTTTTGTAGATTTTGTACGATTTCTGTATTAATACTTTCTAATTAAATGTAATATGTGTTGGTGTCAAATAATTATTTTAACAAGGAACTTAAGATCCATAATAATTATAAACACTCTACGGAAAAGAGAAAATTCACATATTACTACGTACCTAGATATTTTAATAACTAAGGAAAAAAACAGAATGAACGTTAAGGTACCAATGATTCTTAATGGTTTACCTAATAACTTAAAACATATAGAATCGATTAGAGAATTATAGGATAAATTAAAAATACACCTACTGGAGAGATCTGTCAACTGAGGTTTTAAAAACTATGTTAAATTATCTGATAATATTATAATAATACAAATGTGTACATTTAAATGTAGAAATATCCTTGTAAATAAACTTACAAAATATTATAATAAAATACTAGTATTCTACTACAACATGTACGATTCATTGTAATAAATTTATGAATTCACATATTTGTAACTTGTCGCCCTGTAAGCAAATAAGGAACCTTCTGACAAGCCATGTAGATTAGAGGGATCTAGTATGCATATGACTTAAAGGCACTTTAATAAAATTTATTATAAGATTTCAAATAAAAAAAGTCCCCAAAATTTATTTTCCGTTGTATTTCACCACCATATTCATCCCAAAGGACGGTTAGTTCGAAGGAATCGGGTTGGCGTTGTAACTTAAGCACTAGATTACGATCCAAAGGTCCCGGGTTCGAATCTTGGCAGTGGTGGAGGCAATTCAACCGATTCCCGATCCCTACTGTGGTGAAATGTGGAAAGCACTTGAAATGCAAAGTACTGCGCCCATCGGAAGGGTCGGTAAATTGTGGTTCCCTCGGCAGCATTCATCAGTGGTTGGCTTTCACCGACGCGCAAACAAAAGGGGATCCAGGACGTACCCTAGAGGCGTGCCGGGAGAGGTGGTTAAAAGAGTTGAGGGGGTGCCGTCGACCTAAATGGCCCGTCGCCTCTCCAAATAACCAGACAACCAATCCTGCCTGACGCAGTATTGTGTGACCCACACTCGTTCAAAAAATTCCCTGTGAGAAGCTTATTTCCTTTGAGGTCACTTAAGTGAGGTCATTTTATTACTTAAAAGCTATTTTGAGCGAGATTTTTTCCTAGTCCTCAATGAGACCCAATTTTAATTTCATTTATAAAATTAAAGCACTTGAATTAGGTATGAAACTGGCATTGTAATAGTAATATAAAAAATATTAATACACATGACTGCACTTCTTAGTAAATAAATAAATATGCATATTTGAAGTCATAACTTGACAAATTTGTTTCACTCCTTACGCTGAAAAACAAATTCCAAACCCAATGTTCTTTTTCGTTTACATAAAGAGTAGTATTCTGAGGAATACATTTGTTTGCAAAAAGTGATTGACAAAATCTACGAACTATGCACTGTTCCATTTCAAACGCAATGTATTTGTCATAAATTACTCTTTATTCAACAATGTCTTTCAGGAGCACAGAGCTGTACCATATCCCATGGAAAATGGCTTTATTTTATGACGAATATTTCGAGAAGTGCGACAAGTGGCTGATATTTTGAGAATTTGTATTAATTATAAATATGAGATCATTTACTTTCTATAGAGATCAAGTCCACTGAACTCTATATCTCGATCTATCTACATTATACCCTGTATACATGGAAACATTTTAGGTGTAATAGCTGGCGCGAAAGGTGATTAGTGGTATCCTTCTCTGTATTAATAACCAAACTGCATGCCATTTGTTGTTGTGCGATAGAATCGCTTACGTTTACCTTCATCTGGTAAGGATTAGAATAAGTTCAATTTATCTGGCAGTAAATTTGTGCACGTTTCTGCGTTTGTAAATATAAAAATAAAATTGCATGAAAAAGATGATTTCGAATTGGAAGAAGTGAATATTAATCCAACTAGTCAGCGAGCATTAAAATCATTTTTCAAATCTTTCATGAGTGTTATCATTTATTCTGCCGAAACACGATCAACGATTATATTTCCCTTTACAAAGTATGATAATAACAGTGATCATGAAGAACTAACCCTGGTCCAATTAACAATACATATTTTTACTAATATCGCGAATTATCGCCAACAAAATGTGAACGTCCTCCATTTCATACGCAAAACAGTCACCCGCGATTAACTGTTTCCGCTAATTGGTCAAAGCCTGTGGCTTTGTGAGCACACATTGATTATATGAAGCTCGCCATTGTTGCCGCCGTTCATACCAACATTTCCAAGCGCAGGATTGCAGGCCAATTCCGGCACAATAAATGTTCCTGTGTGAACTAAGCTTTACGGTAGTTTGAGCGAAATATGACTCCACCTAGAATTTGATGAATTCTGTGGGAAGATGGCTAAATATGTTATGTCATGTTTTTCAAGTTTCACAGGAGAGCAATGATACACTTTAGTAGGCTCTGAAAAATCAGAATGTCAAAGTTTAGGTGTTACCTTTTCGTAATAGATGTAAAAAAACGGTTATTTTAATAGTTTTTAACTTTCCAAATCCAACAGTACTAGCACTATAAATCCAACGGTATGCTAAACTCAATGTCGCAAAAAAAACGGACTTATCATATTTAGCCATCTTACCACAGAATACGACGTCATTCTAAAGAAAAAACTGTCATCTTTCCAAGGATATAAAAATATTAACCCCTTGCTGAACTACTTTTCGAAGAATTTGGTCTTACATGGGATAGATTACGGCTCTGCGCTCCAGAGGGAGAATTTTGAAAAACACTAGGAATTAATAACACCTAGATTTCTTTAAAAAAAACTAACGGTATGTAGTTTGTATGTTTTCTCAACTACGTATATAAAATTATTCTATTACTCACCGCAGAAATTTTTTCTGAATCGAAAAAAAACTTGTTTAGTAGGCTTTTTAGCTGTACGACGTGAAACAATAGTCAGGTTAGAGACTTATGCAGACATATTTATTCAATTGCTGAAAATGTTTGTCATCATATTAAACCAATTTCTGCGCAAAAAATATTACAATATTTACTCCGTACTTCTTACCGACGACAAAATTAAAATATAACATTCGCATATGGCAAGTGAAATATCTCGCTCAAACTACCTTAAGCGCTCCATGGTCCGACACCGGATTGGCCCGGAAGCCAACCACGTATCTCGAACCCAGCCGGCTTACACCACTTGTGATCTTTTTGTGGGCGATGTCGGCTAGGGACACCGTTTCGGTGGAACTCGCGGATGGAGACAGGGAAAAGGACACCTCTAGCTCCCTCTTTCTGTCTCTCCAGCCACCACTCCCTCGGCTCACAAGTACTCCTAATCCCGCTTACGATGGCGGTTTCTCATGCTGTTGACTCCCCTCACTGTCCCGCAGGAGCGGAAGGAGGCCTTACGCCCACCCACGGCGATTCGCTCCCATGCTCTCGGGCACGTCCGCGGGCGATTTCGCAGTGCATGACGGGAAGGTGGGAATAATGAGGCTAATGGGACGCCGTATTATTAGACACCCTCAAATCCCTTCAATAGTTCATCCCCGTCTCTCTTCGGCTTCGGGTCGACAATCTAGAAGTATTGAAACCCCGACGAGCAGGAACCGATCGTTGGCAGGCACGTGCGCATTCAAAAGTCAATGACTTGAATATGAGTGAACTTTTTCAGAGCTTTCAGACGGTAAACATGATGGAGAGAAAAACAAATAAGAATGTTTTTAGATATGGTATGGTAGGAAAGGAAAACGTGACAGACGCTTATGGCAAGCGAGACTATTTTTCAAAATAAACGGCTTTGTAGCTATACTTTATTACTTCTTCATATTTAAATGTCCATATAGTTGAAAGAAATTAATTGCGCAAGTAATTTTCCATACATATTCAGTCTCCCAATAAAGAAATATCACATCGACCGCACAAAGACTTTGTAAGATGAGAACTGCTAAAACCTAACCTCCCCGCTGTCGGACTATAAACCGCTTCAGCTGCGTTCCAAATGCTTTATTCCATTTTCTATCTTAGTATCGAAAAATTGTAGAAGTGAATATCCTATTCACTTTTTTAAAATTCTGAGTTGTAATGATCGTCTTAATAAAACTTCTTTACGAGTTACCGTTACAAGAGATAATTAAAGAAACGAGGAGAGAGCATTATCTGTTACATTGATTGATAGCCTCAACAGCCAATTTAGCAGCTACCCAGCAAGTTACCCAGAATCTGAGGAAAATACGATAGTTGGAAGCTCACAATTTAAGAAATCACCTGCTTCGACCGGGATTCGAACCCAAATGCCATAATTGTTCCCCTATTGCTATGAAAAATTAGATTGTATGCGTCAAACCTTTTAAAACATTACCTTTCTTTAAGGGAGGTGTTATCAAACAGTGGGAAAACCAGTGAACTTTAGCAGGGTTTAGGGAGCAATTGGGACCACTATTCAGTCAAAATGTACAGTTCTGTAGATTATGTAAAATTTATAACGTTGAAATTTGTTTAAATTTTGTCTGTGGCATTCAATCAAGTGAATTGAATGCCACAGATTAGAATAGAATCGTAGACATGCGCATTATAATCATTTACGGAAGGGAAGATTGAGTGAAAAGGTTGAAAACCAATGTTTATACAAAACCTTATACAAAATTCAAAAAGGAAGAGGTCAATAGGTTTTTAATGGGGCTAAGCAATCCGCGTAAAAATGACTCATTGCTGCTTAAACATCACGAAGCATAGATATCTGCTGTGTCCAGCACCGGGTAAATAAGAACAATTCTCGTTTTCGGAGCCATTCTGTAAAGAATCTCCCACGGAATATAGCTAGGGTGAAAGTAAATTTTAAAAAAACATTCAGAGACACGACCGCAACTTCACAACCGAACAGAGGCCTAAATCATTTTTCAATTCCCAGGGTGCTATCTATTTATATCGGGGAAAAAGCGAACCCACAAAGGGAAATATAATAAAATGTTTAGTAGAAAAATCAACCGCGGACCCGTGGCGGACTTTAATGCAGGCAATAAACTAATTAGAACTTCCCTGATCCGAGAAGTACCCTGCGGGAAATATAGTGTCGAACGAAGTTAACGCTGGATATAACTTCAGCCTCTTCATCGATCTCAGCTGAACAAATTTAGGCCACAGAGAGAGGGTGTCACACGCTGGGAGCGGCAGCGGGCCAACATTTATTGCTCTCTGAGTGGAAGGGAACGTGAAAAGAGCAATATGTTCCGGTACTACCAGCGTTATTTATTCAGCTAGAAAGTAATCTAGTCTGTGGTGGGAAATATTCCTGCTCTCAACAGATGACACCGGCTCGAAAAGTATAAAACACGTGCCCAATAGGCCTCGTATACCCATTTGGTACCAATAAAGGGACATCACGACAGTTAACATTATAATATATCATGAAATTAGAAGCACATAGTCAAGTAACTCAAAATCATATGTTTAATCAAGCACGTTTACGCATACTTCATTGTGATTTTTAACCATGTGGACAGAGTGAAGCGCAAAAATGGGCTCCAAAAGCAAGAAAAATGCAGGGGGCACAACACACAAAGACGTTCTACCATAAGTGAAGTCTACTAATGAATAGAAACACAAGCATGAAAGTATGGAAGTACTTCATTAAAGCATATGTACCTTGGATGCTATTATATGGGAGAGAAGCTTGCAAGATAAAAAAGCAGAACAGAGAAGATTGAGGCAGTGGAAATGTGATGCAATTTTAGAATGATGAAGGTGTAATGTACGGAAAAAATCACCAAAAAATAAGTCCAACAGACAATGAGAAAAGGGTGCAACATGAAAACTCTTGAGGAGAAAAAAGGACAAATAATTGGACAGGGATACAAAAAGTAATTGGTAATCCCCGCAACAATACCCTAGTGGTTTACAGTGCGCGTTGTCGTGAGTTGGGAACGAGGTATGAAATTTTGTACGAGCAAATAACATTCCTCGTATAACATTCCTCGTATAACATTCCTTTGAGATATTTACTGGGCGCTCTGGGTTTTTATAATTCGATACTCTTCCATCCATAATAAATCAATCGTAGCGATGATGGCTGCTGATGATGAATCTGCAATTACTAAAGAACGAAGTTGATCCAGATCACCCTTGTTGCCCATATATGTCACCTAAATCACAACCCATATCACTGTTATGCACATGTTCCCAATATCGTGAATCATAAAATATCCGTAGTCCTATGAGTTCCTTCGGCGGAAATAACCCATAGGTTTACATCCCAATGTGTTGCAAAACATATGCTTCTTAGATGTGGGCTGCGGGTAACCCTATTCTGGGTTTCAAGGCAGTTTTTTACAGTGCATCGCCAGCGTTTTAAGGTCGAAAGCAAAAACAAGGATGATGCAAGAATTTTTTTCTTCAGTGGAATGCCATACTGCTCCGGAACTTAAAGACTGAGAACCGTTACCATCAATATGGATTGCTAGAGTGTAGACTTTCGCAGCTTCTGTCAGATGCTGATGAGACTTTCGAGTGTTTTTTCAAGATGTTTCGAGTTTCCAAACGGACTTCCAAACGGAAGGGTAGATTGCCACAATTTGTAAAATATACTTACCTATTCTATGGCATGCTGACTTACATATGTAAGTATAAGAAATAAAAGTATTAAGGAAATTTCAATTAATTAGATAAATGAAATCGACTATGCTATCAACTCTACTACTTTAATTAACAATACCAACTTTACAGGCAGAATGCGGTTAGGTGTTGCAATTTTTAAAAATTAAAATATTTCATATGCGCAAGAGAAACATTTGCATATAATTTGATTACTTTTTATTTATTACTAAAACGAATTAACTACTTGCGTCCATTCAACATTAACACTACGCTATGGGTCATGAGTACCAATCGTCCGTCGTATTAATTGGAACACGCACTAGTCAGTACTAGCCTGCAAAAGAATTTTCACGCTGGCAAAAATTACATACAATCGGAAAGAAACATTTATGGCACAAATTATTCATTTCAATCGAAGACGTTGCTTTCCAGAGAAATAAGCTGCTTCCCTTCGATAACTTGGTTAGCATCCCCTTATCAGAATAAAATTTACAGAAAGGAATTCAAATAAAGAAACAAATAGTGTTTAACAATTTCATCGCACCCATCTCAGCGAAAAACACCCCTGTAAAAAACTAGCGAAGTTTGTTATAAAAAATTAATAACGTCAAACATAAAGAAGAAGATTCCCTCACCAAATTAATATATCTTTATCCTGGAAATGTGTCGCAAAAATATATATTAAAATTCCGAAAGACAAAATAAATGCAGTATTTTTAACTGGTCAAGTCTAATTAACTCCATCTCATACACAACATAAGAGACGGCCAAATTAGGTCTAAGTAGTTTTCAAAAGTAATGTTTGTGAACCGGAAGGACTTTAAAAGAGCGTTTTATTATTTGCTTAGTTTTTATTAGCCGATAGTAGCTTAGTTATAAATATGATTTTTTAAATTTCTAATCACCTGATATAGTGTACAAATGGTATTTATTTCATTCCGAAGGTTTGTTAAGGCGTTAAGAAAGGAGCTAGTACTGTTTTATTAAACAGTTGGGGAGTTTTAAAACTGCACGAAAAATTGTAAGTTATTTAATAAGTTTTTGCAAGTCTCTCATTTCACCCTTATTTTCCATACGATTCTAAACCTGAATTCAATTGCGAGATATGAAGGGTCTTTAAAAGTACTTCTTCAACACAAAAACGATCCCCACCACTACTGGTTTTTATACTCAAGTGTAATAACATTGTATTTTTAGTGTCACATCAGGTCAATTCTTACATTCTGCCCGGAAAATAGTACGCTGATTAAAATCTCAGTTTTACGATTGATTATGGGAAAATTCAGCCTATTGAAATAGCTTCCAATAGTGACAGAAAAATTTTAGTTTAAGTTTGAATGTTTTATTTTTAATATTCTTTTATTTTTTTATAATTACAGGTATTGCATGTTTAAATTGATGATATCCCCTCAAAAGATACACCTCAGGGGCTACCTTAATGCTTTATTTGTGAACATATGTTCCTTTTTGTCACAATTTGAAAGCAATTAAATCTATTATTATGAATTATTAAAAACGGATTACTATTGATTGGATTCTGTTTCACTAGCGCAATGAAAAAAAAGGGCGAAGCATTGCAATGCCAAAGCATATGTTATTTCGTATTTTTCTTTCTAAATTAAATCTAAAATAACTAACATGAACTCTCTCCGTGATCTGAAGGCAGAGTTATGATTAAAATGAACTTAAAAACGCGTGCTTCTCTCACAAAGGCGACGGGCAGCAGCGGTCCTGACGAAAACTATGAGAACTTTACGGGTAGCAGAAGCTATTTAAAAGTTAAGAAGTGAACTGAAGATAGTCCTAATCCCACGAGTAGGCCGTGTAGAATGTTCACTGAACATAGAGCTAATTAATCTTTTTCGTAGTGCATATTAGGAATATAAATATCTAGTTATATTATATTAGGAATATAATATCTAGGAGTTATGGTTGCGTAAACATCACTTCATGCACTGTGCTTGTGATCGACGCTATGACTTCAGTCCGTTTAATTTTCATTCACGTGATTGGAATTTCAAGTTATGTTATCTTGTACTAATGATAATTTAAACCATAATTGAGTTTCTGTCTTACAATTAACTCAGTTTACCAGACCCCCAAGAAGTGGGTATCAGGGTTTCGTGCTCACATTTTTTGCATAAATAAACAAATATCACCCATCAAATACATGGTCATTGAGCCCAAAGCCGTAGATTCACATTTAACAGCACGTTATCCAATATACGACAATATACGCCCATATTATTTCTTAGTTTGGTTAATAACTATTTTTTGTAAACAACTCTGTTTGTTATCAATTTCTAAAAAAACTGAAAAAGTGAAATTAATTAATTCTTTATGAAAGTTCATAATAATGATAAATAAACGTTTTCCCCGTTTCATTTCAACGGGTGCCTTGCGGCAGTATAATAAAATAATAATAGAGTTTGGAAATGTGTGTAGGTAAGCGTCCTCTTTTTTTTCGGGGGCACACGCTTGACGGAAGGGAAGCAGACAGAGATGAGGAGGCGTCTTGAAAGTAGAGATATGGGTCGCCGTCGCCTAAGGAAGAGGGGTCCACCTCCCCCTCATATATAAGACAAGGGGTCCCACATCCCCTTTCCCACCATACTCCCCCGGACACCCTCCACCACACTACCTCCTTGCCGAAGGCTAATGGAGTGGAGTGATATTCCATTACTCTGGGTTTCCTTCCACTCACGCCAAACACGTCTCCATCACGGCAACCCATCCCACATTCTTCCTTTCCTCTTCCCCCACCCAATCCCCACTACCCCCTCCCTCACGCCTCCTCTACTCCTCAGTCCTCCCTCTCCCACCTCATCTCATTTCTCTCACTCATCTCATTCCTCCCTCTCCCACTTCATTTTCCGTCTTCCTCCCTCTAGCCTCCATCTTCGCATGCCCACACGGCGACATTTCACCACACTCAGTACTCTTCCTTTTCCCAGTCCCAGCCGTTTATGTGGGGATCGCGTCATGTCGGTGCGGAGGTTTTGAGGCCCTTTCACGCAACGCTCGCTTTAATGCTAAAAATGGCACTGAAAACAGTACGCTTAAGGTAGCTCCACCGTAAAATGAGTCAAATGTCATTTTGGTCGTATTCCGTCCACTTTTAGGAAACCTTGTCCTCCATCTGACATGAACAAAAAATTGTTGCCTTTCTATGCTTTTTTCTTACAAACAGGACTTAAAATTATATTGTTGTCAGTGGGAGAAAAATAGTATTTTTCCGTTTAATACAAGTCATTTTCACTCAAATCTATTTATAAGTAGGGGCAAATCCCGATAAATGGAAGAAAAGTAAATTATAGGCATCTAACCACCTTATTTTGTGAGCTACAGTGAAACCCGTTTAAAGCTTGGCCCGGATACAGCGGTTTCCCGTTTGTAACGATTCATGGATTGAAATCCCCTTACCACAATGCAAAAATATGTGCATAATCCCGCATTTAGCGTTTCTCGTTTGTAACGTATTCCCACTTGTAACGTGCGGATTTGGTCGTATTTTCCCACTCTTCAAACTTATAACGATTTAAAATTAGAATTTTTATTGAGCATGGTATACAAGATCAACAAGAAAAGCGCTTTCGAACGTATCAAGTTATCACAGACCGTCACCGTAAAACGGCTACACTTTACACCGCCGGCTTGCGGCGCGAGTCACCTCAAATCTTCTCACCCTCCTGTCAGACTTTCGCTGTCTGTTGAGTCCTCTCAATGGCGACGACTAGCCTGCAAATACTGGAACCGACGAAAGGCTTGCACTTGGCGCCCCGCCCTCGAACCTCTCTGGTCAGTCAGTCACGCTCGAGAGTCGCATTGAGAAATTATTTTGTGGAAGTGGAGTGGGTTACTATGCCCCAGTAAAAGCGAGTGTGTGCAATCAAGATTGCTTTAAGATTGCTCCTCCCCCTCTATAAGCAGGATCACGTTAACTCTGCAAGTGAAGTTAACTATCCTGCAGAAAGTCCAGGACTCACCCCACACACCAAGAAGCGTCCTAGCCAACGAGCTGGGTCTTGCTCCTTCCACCTTGCAGACGATCATCAAGAATGAAGCCATAATCAAGACGGCTGCGCTTCAGGGCAAACAAAAGAGGCGACGTGTCAAAGATTCAAAATATGCATCCCTGGAATAAGCCCTTGTCGACTGGATAGCACAAGCACGAACCATGCATGTAAAGGCTCCATTAGGTGGTGAGACCCTTAAAGAAAAAGCTAAAGACTTTGATTTAGGAAGAGGCACAAGATAATCTTTCGCAAGACGGCAGGGGTGAGTGCTGATGTCCCAGAAGAAAGAGTTATATATTGAGAAAAATAACATTTTGCCTGGTTTAATTGAAGGCTATTACGTGCGCGACCGGAACAATGTTGATGACCTTGCACGCTTTTTTAATCTTCTTCCGGACAAAAGCATGGCTTTGGCTGGTGAGAATCCACATGGAAACAAGCTAAGTAAGGAAAGAATCACAGTCCTTCTCGGCAGCAATGCGTCTGGATCTGATAAACTTCCACCAATAGTGATCGGAAAACCAAAGAAACCGAGGCGTTCCGCCAATGTTCGTACTCTTCCCTGACCCTATTCAAGCCAAAGGAATGAATGGATGACCAGAGAGGAGTTCAACTCATGGCAACGGAAGTTCAACGCCCGTATTACGGCTGAAAAACACGATGTAATTCTCTTCATATATAATTGCCCTGCACACCCGCCTGTCATAGAGTATCTGTCAAATGTGATAGTTGAGTTTCTGCCCAAGAACTGCACCTCGCGCCTTCAATCCGTGGACCAAGGCGTAATTAAGAATGTGAAGCATTATTACCGAAAAAGACTGGTGCAGCTGGTCTAATTGGTTTAATTGGGAAAGAAAATGTGACCAGGAAAGATTTTTCCATCGACCTCTACCAGGCCCTAGTCTTTTTGTAGGTATGCTTCCACTGAATTCATCACGGAGCACACTTCACTGCACCTTTAATTCCACCTGTATATTTGTTACGTTAGCATTTTATTCATTTTGCAATGGGCGTGGCAAATCACTTCGGATACCATTGCGAACTCTTTTAGGCGAGCCGGGTTCTACTCTGACGGAGCCAGAGTAAAGCTCAAGTGGAGGCTGCAGCAGGATCAGACTAGGTTAGTCAAGAAGGAAAATTGGGTTTTATCTGAAGTCGTTGTGTAGCTTGAGGCCCTAGTTAAAGTGCTATGCAAATCCATCTTAGGAGTTTCCAAAAAGAGCTCAGAATTATATCGCCGTGGTGTTTGCGCTGTTGTCTCGTCGAACTCGGCAGACGACTTCGATGACGATTTTTTTCAGGGAAACATTTGATTAGAGAAGGAGACGAGGAAGAGAATAGACTAGAAGGAGACAGCTGCGAGCAGGAAGTCGGCGAGGAGATAAGGGTTCAAGAAGATGGAGATCGCCGACATCCTGGACCTCCCCGTCGATGACACCGTGGCAGAAAAGTCAGCCTTACAATGCAATCCATTTAGTTTTGCTGCTTTCAATTTCAAATTCTCCAACCAATCGCCCGTCTTCCCTTTCAGATGGGACGATATATGGCGGATATTGGACATTCAAAGCGCTATCCTCTTCAACACCTTCATTGCTGCCGATGACAACGAGCCAATGTGTGAGGAGCTATCAACCGCAGGCATTGCGAAAAGTACCACACAGCCATGGAACCTGAGCAGGAACAAGAAGCTGAGGACAGCGATAGTGACACCCCGACACCACCTGAAGTTACCTTGGAGGAAGGCCTTGAGAGCCTCGATGTTGTCCGTCGCTTCTGCTGCCAACAGAGCGAGCTTCCCAAATATATAATGGGGATTTTATCACGCGTCGAGACCTTCTTTTTCACTTCCAGACAAAAGAGGAGACAGTCATCAATTAGAGAATTTTTTTAAACTTCATAATATCTCTTAATAAAAACCTGCCAGATCTTAACAAATGGCAGTACACTCATTCCAAACGCCTAAAACCTACAAAAATATAATTTATTATTCAAATCCTTGAACCACTCCTAATCCCGCATTTAAAGAATTCCGCTTGTAACGTTTCCAAAACTCATTCCCGGACACTAACACGTTAAGCGGGTTTTACTGTAACAGCGAATTACTACGATATTTAAAGTCAAACCCCTCCCCCAGGGCCAAAATCTAGATACACCTTTGACCATATGAGGACTGTTATCACATACAATGACAGAATCAGAGTTTAAAAACATGTTGCCATCAAATAGTATGCAAAATCTTGACGAAAATTAAGCATGCAATTGAGTACTTTTCCGAAAATAATAAATTCTAGGGAGAGCGGTCTACTGCTGATGATTCACTTGACTTAAGGCAGTTAGAGCGAGATATTAATTTACATAAAATTCGATCAATTTGGCGTCATTATAAAGAAAGAGATCTCATATTTCCAAGGTAACAAAATATCAGACACCTACCATTATACTTTGCGATATATTTACCAATAAATGCCTACCAGTTACTTCTATGACATATGGTAAGGTTGTGCTCTCCAGAGAGACCTCATGTGAAAATAGAGGAATTTTCACATGAGTATATAATAATATGAATAACTAATAGATCTCGTCATAAATTTAACAGTATGTAGTTTTTATGCTTTATTTTCTATTTTTAAAGCTAAATCAATTACCACGGTAATTTTAACAGAATCACAAAAAAATCTTCACTTGTGCTGGCATTTTAAGCGTACGGCGTGGAAAAAAAGAGAAGTTGAAACCTAATAGATGCATATTTAGTTATTTTCTGAGAATTTGAGAAAAACGTTTTTTCTCCATTAATGTTGAAATATATCCTTCATGCTTATTACATTTAAAAATAAAATTTAATATATTCACTGCTATGTGAATGAGGAAGAACCCCGCTCAAATTACCTAAAGGCCCTTTTACAGGACTAGAGAGCGAAGATCATAGATCGCACTCGACGGGACCGCAGGAAAATCATGTCGCATGATGCCGTTGCATGGTCTTTAGACACCTCGGTGCCTTCCGTTATGAGTGGTCAAATGCCGCTGCCACGCTATAATCTCAACCCTTCCTCCACTTTCCTAGTAATTACGTATGCTTACCTTCCCGACTCACCTAACTCTTACGGCGTAAGTGACCTCAGTAGACCGTCGTCTCCTCAACAAACCAAGCCATTTGACAAGGCGCCAGACCAACCTATTTCCGCTGTCTCCTTCTTGGAGATCGTTGGGTGACCCCTTTCAGCCCGAGGGAGGAAGCGGTTACGTGACAACGGTTGCATGCTAATAATCACGTTTTCCTTCACTTCCCATGCGCCTCGCATCGCTGGGGACTCTAGGAGGTGTCGCTTTGTGGTTTTAATCCCTTCACTGGCTCTCGGCGGGGAAGGGGATGAAGGGGAGGGGAGAGATTTGTGGGGCTATTCGACCGTCGGAATCGGACGGAATCATCTTTTTTTGGGGAGTGTGTTCACTCTTCCCTAATTAAAAAAAGAGGAAATAATTACGCAACGCTTTTCCTCCACGAAATAGGAAGCCCCTAAGTTGACCCCGTAATTATATTCTCCTCACTTAAAACCCTTTATTTTCTCTCCTCGTCTCATAATCGTGTTCGTTGGCTGTAGGTTGCCTTCTTGTAAGTGGATTTTATACGCTTTGCTTTCGATCACTTGTTAGTATCCCAAAGAAGATATGTAAAAAAACCTCAATGTCTATTCAATGATAAATTAGGAACTCTTCATTAGTAAGTAAAATACCTTATGTTCTGCCGGCGTCTTATTTTGTTATTTGGTCGTAAAAATTATGAGCGACATGAATTTTTGCCATTATTTCACTCATTAATATTTTCATTCAATTTTTTTAATCTGAAATAAAGAGAGAGCCACTTGCATGCGCACTCTGAGGCGTGACTTGGTAAGATCTACTATTCATAAATATTATAAATAAACGTGGTTATATTCCTTAATGTAATATTTGTAATACAAAATAAAATTTGTCCCTGTGTTTCAGAAACAAACCGTCATCGTCATGTGAAAATTTTCTTGACGCAGGTTGTTATGAATGCATACTGTGAATGCCATATGAAATGAGATAATGGTGCAGGGTGGTTATAATGGAGAAACTTCCATGATTGGGCCGCGGGGTAACTTAGGATATCCTCTGCTCTGTGTATTCTCCCGATATTTCTTTTCCTTTTGCATCACTGACAACCAAAAAGAAAATAACTCTTCCCACAGAAAACCGGCAAGTCAACTTTTCGCTTTTTCCAAGCCATTATTCAGATTGACCAGTAAATTTTAAGAAGCAGGCGAACTGCCCTCTTACCATTAATGGTGAATAATGGTGCAGGACCCCTTCCTTAACAAGTATTACCGCTGCTTCCGCATAAATTTCCCTTTGGGTTACCAAAGGCTCAATCATCTCCACTTCCTTCTATACCCCCAACTTTCTAATAGGACGATGAGCTCACCCTTTCACATAAAACCGAGAGCTAGGCCACGGGAGTGCATTGAAGTTCTTAACTCCCTCTCCCCACTTCGAACACGCCAAGAGTTTGCCAAGAATGTATTTTATAAAAACAAGCTTTAAAAATAATCAACCTATGAGACAGACATCAAAAGCTTGGCATTATAATTTTACCTCAGTGCAATGCACCTGTAACTGATGAGACCAACTTTGGTGGGATTAAGTTACCATAAGTCCCTATTTACTGCTATTACTAACGCGCTACATATGCGCAAAGGTTATTGCAGGTTTTGATGAATTAATTTTTCTTTACTTTTCAGTTTAAATGCATCTCTTCCCCGACTCTTTTTTCTATGTATCAGCTTAGCATGTGTCAAACATATATCCATCCCTCAAGACTATCCTACCTATCCTTTGCCAGCAATCCCAGCATTTTACCAAGGTTTAATAACGGATAGAAAAAATTTTCGGCGATGTAATTTGTGGCATGTACTCATAATAATTTTTAAAAATTGGCAGTAAAAGTATGTTTTACCTTCGTGTTTCCACAATGGACTAATAAATTCTCTCGTCACTAATTACTTGTTCCAACCGAGTCCTCTACCTTCTCTTACACTATTTTCAATTACTTTAATCAGCTGCCTATCCTCTCTATCGCTCCAAGAAAGTCTTCGTTTGTCTTTCTTTCCATCCATCGAAAATTCCTCCTTTTCTTCCTTCAGAGTACCATCCTTCCTTCAGGGTTAGGTCACAACTGAAAACATTTTACCACATCCCAGACCTGACTGATACCGGCCTGCATATCTAAATACAAAAATCAAGCTTTCAGGCCAATTGCCGTCAGAATACCAAAATTAAACGTTTTTTATTTTTGAAGGAATTCTGAGGAATTAGCCGGGAGGACAGCTATCAGCACCAATAATTATTCTCACGTTAATTTTCTCGCGGACAAACATTCTTTCATGACGATGCTGCACCTATTTCCCTCCGATACCACGCGTTTTCGAGGTGAATTTCCATCATGGAAATTCGGTAAAGCTATCCTTTTCATTCAATCGCGCAAAAGATTTCGCGGTTCTAGAATCAGGTATTAAGATGCTCGAATGTAGATGATGGAGGATTGTATATCTTTGGACAGAAAACTACAAAAAAATTCCAACAATTCGCGGTGCTGCCAATAAAAGGTCTACCAAGCCTCCTGCGAGACCCAAATTTTGGACCCGCATATTGGAGTGCACAACCTTAAACGCAAGCAGACACCTGAGGGTAATTTCTGGAGGATTGACTTTGCATACAAAACAAATTAATCGATTGTGACGATACTTCGTGGAAATTATAGATGGAATTCATGATGATAAACAAAAGTACAAATTCCACTATTTTTTATTTATATCAACCGGTTTTTACGTCTAAAGAGTCATAATAAAGACAAACAGACTGCCTTGATAATGACGCTTTAGACGTCCGATGAAACCGGTCGACAGCAATAAAAAATAGTGGAATTTGTACATACCTTGTTTTTATTCACATCATGAATTGCATACAAATCATTACGAAAATGTCATTCTCAGCAGGCGATTGTTATCACCTCTTAAATCTATTTTTATGCCACAAATACACATTAATGAAATAAACAATTATGTAGGAATTAATAGGTTGGCAGAGAGGAGAGTGGAATGGAGAGATTCTGCAAACCAATCTTCGGAATGATTACTATTGATGATAATGAGACATAAATACTATAAATAAATATTATATTCCGCTCTTTATGTTCGAATTTCAATTATAAGCCTAATAGCAGCTACTGATATAAATTAAGCCAATATCAAGGCAGGTAAAAACGTCTGAAAAATAAATATCATGGTCAAAAAAACAATGCGGAAACCACAGTGATGGAAAAAAGATAGCTATCGTATGACTAGACTGGCATTCAGAACTGGGATCTCCCATTGCCGTTCAAGTGTGTTAGATAGTTACAAGGCAAACTTAGGCGACTTTCAGCAGCAGGGTGTGCGCGTGACTGTGTACCATATCATTTTTTAATTTCGATGATATTTGAAAATTATCATAAGATATTCAACCAACTGATTGGTAGGTTTTTGAATTCTCTTCTCTTGGAGGTCTCTTTCTATAAACTGCCATTTCTGGGATATCGTTTTACTTTCTTGCACATAACTTGCTCACCATCAGGTCCCTCTTAAGTTCCTCTTACCCTCTGCATCTACTCATGCCGTCCCTAATTCCTATCCTTCCCTTCCTCTTCCACTCCCCAGCTTTCACCCACCCTCTTCAACATTCCCTCACCTCCACGTCCTCCAATCATCTTTGACAACCGCATAACATCCCACCACCATACATACATAGACGTAAGGGGGAGCAGAAAATCCTATATTTTTAGTTATTTTTTCGAATTTAATCGGTGTTGAAGCTTAATGTTTCCCTTTTGATGCAAGAGTAACGAAAACTACATTTGGAGTCAATCATCCCCCGACTCCAAATCGTGTATACGTAATGTCTGCATCCAAATGAAAAAAGTTAAGCTTCAAAACCTTGAATTTTCGGCACTGAAATTTTGGCCCACCCCAACATACGTTCATGACGTTCCCTTTCAGGGTAAGTACAGTCAAGAAAGTATAATTTTCTGTGAAATGCCTGTAATGTTGACTCGGCTATTATATTTTCCTTCGTACTACCCTATATTTGCATACCAGTTTTACTTCAGTTACACTCATGTATTGCGTCATGCACACCCCTCTGTTCTTAAGACTCCAAATATCTCTTCTCTTTGACAATATTTACCTCCGCCTTTATCAGTCTACCCCTTCCTCTCACACCAATCACTTCACCAATTTAACAAACCATCAACTTTAGATTAGCCAATTAGAATTTATACACTAAGGGGATGAAATTTTCCATGAACAAAAAATTTGACTCGACCGAAATTCGAACCGGGAAAATGCAATTTCCGCTCAGGTGTGTAAGTCAGTTACACCATCTGACAATCTTAATTCAATGCAAATTTCGGAGGGGTTAATGCGATTTTTTTTCATGATGAATTTCACTTCCTTGGCGTACGTATAGCTTTGCACCCGTGAGGGAGACTGCACGTACATCATTTGTGCCTTTTTGTAGTTTTGGGAAAAATATTTTAATTAAACTAACCGCCAGACATATTAATTAACTAGCCTCTAACCATCTTAATTTATTCATCAATGACGATTGAAGAATACCGAGAGAAATATTGAAACTTCGCCAGTATTGACTTGAAGACGACAAAACTGTGACTACGAATAGCGGTGCTGTGCCTCCAAATACACTTCCCAAAAAAGTTGGGGAACCCTTATCTCATCTCTTCAATCATCCGCTTTCAATTCGCTCCACCAGCCCGTTTTGACGCCAGCCAAGCCCCACAATGTAGCTCGCGTCTTCTCGCTTCCCTTCCAGAAATCCAATTGGCCACGCCCACTTCTAACCCTCTTCGTCAGAACACGATCACTCCGGCGTCTTCTTCACACGTGGCAGTGTCCTTCCCTCCACCCTCCTTCCGCGTATATTTTACACCTACCCATCTCTCCCCCCCCAGCTCGCTCACCCAATTGCTCTCATAGTTTCCCAAGCAAACATCTTCCGTGTCCCACGTCCTCTTCCTATCCCCATCCTCACAAGGACCTTCTTTCTCTCCTTACGCGCCTACCACAATCATGACCGAATCATCTCCTTCCTTGCTCCCCTCATCCGATTCTGACGGGCGGAGGTGCTTCCACCAATTGTAGTGTTGACTGTTCTGTAATTACCTCTCTCTATACTCATCCCTCTCTCATTATCGTTAATTAAGTGGAAAACACTCTTCAACCTCCCTCGTTCCTCGCTCCTTGCCAACGCGGGCGTCATTTCATAAAGGTGCCTTCCCGTTGGATATAATGGCGTCTTCTATGTGGGCGTTTGGGATTCTAAACCTTCGGCGTCTCCCAACGACTCTTTCCTTCAGCGGTTAATCCACTGTCGTTGCCCTAGCTGGTTCCGCTATTTTTTCTTTTGGTATTATTGTAAGCGTCAAAGCGATGTGATGGGAAAACATCTGGTTGAGATCGATTGTCTCTCGAGGGCTGGAGTCCGGTGGCTGATAAGGAACGTATTGATAACATTTTCGTGGTTATCATTCGTGCGTTCTGCTAAGTGCTTTGTTATCAACGAATACATGCTATCTAATTGAAATTGATAGGTGAATAATTTCTTCCCGAGCTTCTTATTGGATCAAGAACTCAGGCACTAACATTTCCATAACTAGCCTATCGTCTTCAGGGGGCTTAAAGTCACCGGAAGGTCGGTGGTTGAACAACTGACCTGGTTGAAAAACTGAGAAGAATTTACTCACACAAGTCGCCGGAGAAGCACTAGATCCTTTATAATTGATACGTCATCAACAATCGTCATCAACCTTAGACGTTGCATTCCATAATATGAGCATTTTTATAAAAAAATTGACAGTATGACAGCAGCTATCTACATCATTGAGTTCAAGGAGTTTTAACAGCTGCCAAGGTCAAAATATCGGCTCACGTCGTAGACTAGAATTATGAGATCCCAAAATGCGCAGTTTATACTTCGCCGAAGGGAAAATAAAGCAAGGATAATCTAAGAATGGCGGAGGATACAAATTGGATCAGACGTAATAGTAATGGGAAAAGCCCGAGCATAAATTATGAGAAAACCCACGACCAGAATACTGAATGACAATCTTGAGAAAATACAATGCATAAATGATATGGAGCGAGAATTATTTATAGTTTTCAATCCCAATAATCGACGAAAGATTATTAAACTAGATTTCAGATTGGTTAGAAGTATCTTCGTGGACAGATGGAGAACATTATAGACCGAAAAGAAGATGAACGAGAAAGTGTAAGCCCGATGACGACGCATGATAGAGGAAGGATGTTGCCGGAGGAAATTCAATTAAGGAAGAGTATATGCTTGGAGGCATGAAGTAGAGTTTACTGTTGTGGGACTTTTGATAGAAAGAAGAATGTGAGCCATTCGGGGATGAAGAAGGAGAAATAATTCTTCATCCCCAGTATTTAAGAGCTAAAAGGCAAAATGTTTGCATAAGATGGAATAAGATGGATGGAGTAGAAAGTATAGAGAGTAGCTCTTCATTGAGCAGAAAGAAGCTATGATAGAAGATATGATGGTTTGCAGGACAAAGGACTAGGGGATACTTTATGTTAACAAAAATAAATAATTAATTTATTCGTTCAACAATGAGATAAAAACAAAAAACATAAAAGAGGATTAATGTGAAAGAAATAGTATCAATATTAATCACAAGGAGATAAATGTAACAATAATTTCAAGATGAGCAATTGTTAAAGTAAATATAAAGGGAGGCGTCATGAGAGGAGGTTGATGAAACTGTTATCGCGCGATGTGTGTATGCAACATTGTAGCTCGAGCAATAATACATTACCGCAGAGTAATAAGAACGAAAATAAACTGAAATATAACGGTACAAATAAAGGATTTCTGAAGCCCAAGGATGCACTGATAAAGTGATGGAGCCAGAGAAACCTAATTAAAAAAATTATTGAAAACATTAAAAAACTAATTTACAGAAAGAAACGTGATTGCGGCGAAAGAAATTATAAATAAAGTGGTACAATTAGTTAAGGACGCATCAGTAAGCAAAAGGATGATAGTAGGGATATTAAGGGGAAAGAAACGAAAAAAAAAGGGATTTTGGACAACATTTCTTAAATAGATTAAATATTTTGGACTTGAAGAGGTAATCAAGGTATGAGCAGATATTAATCGACTCAATGGGATTGGTGTTAGCCTTGCGGGTGAAGATTAAATATTATACCCGCAGTAGGGATGTTGTCCAGAGGCAGGAGTTACTCATAGACTTACCAACCTGGGTAATAATATGCCTATAATGATGAGGATGACGAAATTACAAAGCACTTGCTCATCGAGGAGACAATATGAGTATTACAGAATACAATAGAGACAAATTAATTAGACTTGAAATTACTCAAAAAGCACAAGGATTTGGTATTATTACATTCCTTACTTTGATCATAGATGGAATAGGTTTCGAGGGGCAAGGGAATACTAGAGGTCACGTAGGAGGGGGTAAGCGGGGAAGGGAAGTTCATGGATGGGATGAGGAGAGTAAAAGACAAGCTGAAATGAAGACAGAAATCATTAAAGGATATATTGGCCTGCGCCTTTTAAAATCTTGGAGATTTTCACTTTCACCCGTCTAACTTCACCAGTAAATCACCCTAATCATAATAATTTAGAGGGAATCATTCCTCAAAAATTTCTTCCCTATCGTAAATTCCAATGACATTTTAATCCCTATCGTTTTGTATTTTTATTTAAATTTTTAATCATTTAAGTTTTAACATTATGCCTTTATGCCTGCGCTCGACTGACTAGCTTTGTTTGCTTCTTTCCCAGCAATTTCTTCGCCCTGGTCACAGCACATTTAATGATTTCCTACTGGAGGAGAGACATTTGTCGATGAGTTCATGATACGACATTTTTTGATGAAAGGGAGGAGAAAAGTCAACTTTCGCGTTCTTGGAGAAACAATTGAGTAGATTAAAGCAGCAAAATTGTTTTGCTTACTAGAGAAGTACGATATTCCACAGTAAAATATCCAAGGTTGTATGGAATTTCTGGCTCCAACAAAGGCCAAAGTCTTTAGGTAATATATATTACACTCTCAATAAACCCTTTGAATTTGATTTCTCGACGTTTTCCCGCACTCGGAGTATTAATTTTCATCCAAGGACAAAAGGGTAACTTGAGAAGTTTCCTCCACACCAAAATGAAAAAAAATACCCTCTTTTCTACGTCAGCGGTCCCAAATTAAGATTACCAATCAACCCACTTCAGTTTGGTGAACTATGACAAAAAATGGGAAGAAATGCCAGCAGATGGTGTTCCCTCTTTCTAGCAAATTGGTTTCCGCCCAATGTCGAATTTGAAGGCTTGCGAGCTGGCATGATCCTAAAGCCGAGGAAAATTGTAATGATGGGTGTTTTGGAGAAATTAAGATTGAATTTGGCTTCTCTCAAATTCCAAATTACCATTTCTCATGTAGTGGACTTGCAAACATTTAGTGAAAAAACATTTAACTTTCCGAGAACAGCTGAGGCCAAAAAAAGCCAGTGGCGACCCTTTTTTTGTGGAACCTGTATGACTTATTACATAAAAAAATCCAAAATATTATTACAAAACTGATATACACTGGGATCTCCCAATTGGCAGATGGGTTAGCAAGCTACACCACAAAGCCATCTTAGTTAAAGGCGAATTGTGATTTGTGATTTTTGAATTCCAGAGAGGAAAAATGATTTATTTCATGGTGAATGTTACCCATTTGATAATCATCATGGTGATCACTGCAGGAAAAATGCGCAAAATCCTATGTGCCAAAACATATGCGTATTTTTGCATTGATTGTGTTACAAATGAACTGGAAACATGACGTTAAGTTTGATAGAGTAGAATGAAAGTGTCATATTAATATAAAGAAACTATTATAACCTTGTGTTAAAAGTTTAACTCTGAACCGAAATCCACTGAACAGTTGATGTGTAAAATTAACATGTTTCGCTACTCTTCAGTAAATTCAGGAATAAGCATTCGTGAATATCCTGCAATTTAGGAAAATTAGTCGTTAAATATACCATTTTTGGTGGAATCGTAAAGTTCGCTCACTCCTTTTTGAGATTAAAAAAATTCACAGAAGATCATCCACCACCACCACTCACATGACCAAATCTACGTGACCTAAAATAATCAAGTCGGAGTCATTTCTGAAAAGGGATATCTTTTATTTCACTTCGGATTCCCTGAAAAAGCTATAATTTAATAAACCTGGAAGTATTTAGAGGTTTTAAATCAAGCGGAAAAGAATAAAAAGTATAAGAACACAAACAATTCCCAATTTTCTAGTGACAATTCTAATCCAAAGCGGAAATTAAAAAAAATACTATTTTTTTAATTCATTTGAGACATTGAGTACTTTTTGAAGAAGCGAATGAGTAAACCATTGACGCATACCGCATGTATGTGCCTAATTTTGAGGCTTAGCTGTCTCAAATAGAATAATGTTAATAAAACATTTCGTCTTTCGTGTCATACTCATTAATGTCCCTGTAGAAAAAATAGTAATTGACGGATTCACTTTGGGTTTTCTGGAAAATGCTCGGCTTCTTAAACACAATATACTCAAAAAATTTAGTGAATATCCCTCTCAACTTCGGCATTCCTTGAAACTGTGCAAAATGTGGAGATAAAAACTGCGGTTTCCCATTAAATGGCGCATTATTTTTTTTATTATTTAAGAAAAAAGCTATCAAAACAATCTTTGTTCGCGAATTTCGAATATCAGTATCTAAATAGTAACTTTTAAGACTAGTCAGACGAGTTTACTTCAAAGAAATCCACAAAAGGTTTGGAAACCATAATATCAGAAGTTACGTAGATTTTCCAGCGAGCAACATGATGAGAATAATAAATCGCTTTTAGAATTTACCATTATTATTCTTTAAACAGAGTTAGCTGAAAAATGAAAATGAAAAATGAAAAATGAAAAACACAAAAATGAAAAAAGTTGTATTTTCAGCAGGAATGTCATAGCTTCAGGCATGGTCCATTGCGGAATGCCATCCGTCAGAACAAATCACTTCAGTGTATCATTAGGAACTGAAGATCACAGCCACGAATTTGTTGGCTAAATGGCTTGCGAGAGCCGAGTCAATGAGACTGACGGTCTTCATTATTCCGCACATAATCAGAACCGATGAATTTAACAGGGATAATGAAACCGCCCATTGTCCATACGGAGCGAAACGAGCCATCGACTGATTAAACAACCCAGCAAAATGATACCACGAGACCCAAATCAAATCGGTCGAAATGCGCAGTAATTTCCAGTGACGAGATGCTTGAACACCTTTCTCTTTCCACTTCTTGATTTTATCGCTGTCCCATCAGGGGACAGCCCAAGCTATTACCCATTAGCTCGAAATAAATTACCAACGGATATCCAAAAGGTTGAATCAATACAACTAGCATGTTTGCGTTGAAATAAGAGGACAAAAATGCGGTAAAATTACTAAAATGACGATGATGAATGAAAAAGCTATCTATTAATGTTGATTGGATATCGGGCTAATGGAAAAGTGGGTATGTAGCGACCTACACTGTCTTCGCTATGTTGAAAAAATGTATGGGCGCCTATTTAAAGGGGTTAATGATGTAGCTGTATGTAGTGCTTCCATTCAATTCCGAGTGCCCAGGTGCCCTATTCAGTAAGGTCTCGTAATTCTTGAGCCTCGAAAATGACGTAATTTTAACGTCACAACCTCGAAAAATTCAATGGTATTTAAAATTTGCGGTTTTCGAAGGTTTTGACGTCACCTCCGCGACAATGTCGACTTCTTCATAAATAAGTCCCCAGATTCAGATTCTGGAGGTGGTGGAACATGGCTTTCATCTAAACGGCGATAGCTACGCGGACGCGTCTCTATTCATCGATTACTTCTGCCTTACTCTAAGTCTTGGCATACACTGTGCCTCCTCCCCTCTTATCCCTCTCCTACATTTTGCAAGAAAGTAAACTCCATGTTAACGATATGCTTAAAATGTGTTTATATCCACTAATGGAACGTGGGAAGAAGTAGTTACTGCAGCAGACAGTATGACAGTGTGATTTACTTTGTTGCTTCTATCAGGTCTTAAGATATAAGATGGAGTTAGATAAATTCCTCCCTATTACCCTGAAACTTTCATGGCCTGAACTTTTTAAGTGATCATAGTATATCGCGTAGTCTCCAAAGCTCCAGCGGCTCTCAAACTAGTCCTTTTAGCCTCTGGTCCTCATTGGCCTTCCTAGTCCTCCTGGGCTCAACTCAAAACTAGCTGGTATATCATTCAACCCCACCCAAATATGCATTACAATGTTATAGATCGCATAAAGGGTTTAATTGTCAACGGAACCATTGGAGATAAGCCCGTGGCATTTCCCTAAGGGCCTCCGTAGGGAAGCAGGCTTACTATGGCCTCCTCCGAATCACACGGGCGACAGCCTCGAACTTTCGTTGAAATCCCACCTGAGCCGGAAATCATTTATCGACCTTCGCCGGGCGAGAATGGAGCGGTTGGTAAGGTATCTTCAAAGATATCCAAACACCCTTCCCCTGCATATATCACCGCGCGATAAATCCAAACGCCGATTGGGATCAGAGAGACTTGAGCAGGCGCGTTTAGAACGAAATCATTCGGCGGAGGAGGCTATGGAGGGTAAATAGCGTTAAATTGGAGACGCGGGGATGCGTGGGATTAATAAACAGACAAGGAGTATGCGGGGATGAAATGGTAGTTTCCCGGGATCAAGACGCCATCAAGGTATATAGATGCAGGGATCCGGAAAGGAGATGAAGAGGAAAAGGAATGCACCTCAGAGAAACTGTTTGAGTTCGTAAATTTCCTCGATATTCTCAGGCTTAGCTCGGGGAGAATTCTAGACGACCTCATCAGTATAAAATTGTAATTTACTGAATAGACTCATTAGTTGTCGACCGATACATCAAAAAGGCGAAATCATGAGATGCTATATGGTATAAAGGGCGCTAATAAATTTTCTGTTCTGCGCGTCTGAAATTTTGTAAGGATTTTCGAATATCAGCTTGACTGTCGAGGTATGAGACTGAATGTCGCTAGGTGGACTACACTCTGCACTTCTGTTTAATAGCTTAACATCATAGCTATCGCCTTATCTCACTTGAAATATATTATATGATTTTAATTTCTGCATTAATTAATATCTCGTAGTATCCAATAGTTTATAATGCAAGTAACAAGAATAGTATTTGTTCAAATAATCAGTAGTCGCACGATAACATTTTTAGTGAATATTAGCAGAATTTTCAAATTAACACTTCCTTGAAAGATCTGGTGCTTTCCCGGAGAATCTTTTGAATTAAGGTTTCTCGGGTCTCCAACTGGGTGATAGGTTCCAGTTTATCCGACGTTTCAACGTCCGACACGACCCTCATGATGTGCTGATCAGCATTTCTAAAGACAAGGGCCGTGTCGGACGTAGGAACGTGGACAATGAATTACTTACTCGGTTGGAGACCTGAGAAACCTTTATTTAACAAGCGTTACATGTCTGGTGTAGAATCAACCTATACCACACACCCTCTTCTACCCATTCTCGAAATTAACCTTTATGTAGATGCGCGGGAGCCTATCAGATCCCTACGCATTTATAATTTATTCTAATTTATAACTCTAAAATATTTTTTTTGTCTTCAGCAATTTATAGAAACTTGGCATTCATCCATTAAAAATAAAAATATTTTGAAACACTAAATCATTTCAATTTTACTCTCAATTTTTAAGTCATGGAAGTCACAGTAACCCCATGCGCCTACTGAGTTGCAATTTCTGTCCATGATGTTCTTATGGTATGATTACCTAATTATAACTCACGTGAAGCAAATTTAAAAATGTTCTCGTTCAATATATCCAGAAGCTATTTTTTGTGAGAAAAAAAAAAGAAATTGCTTTTATGTGTTATTGCAGGCAAGTTATTAGAACTCCACGAAATTTACGATAGTAATTACTTTGTAGGAAAAATTAATTGATATTGTTGTGAAAATAATACTAATGTTTGAAAATGATATGTTACCAGAATATTCGGGTGAAATAAGTTAAGTAAATATGTAATACATTAGAAATTTATTTTAAATTTTGGGGGTCTGCAAAAACCCCACGCGCCTACTTGCGTGAGAAAATCTGTGCACGCCTACGCAAGGGTTAACTTATTGTAATTTAAAGTTAAATTTCAGAAAAAATACTGTAGAAATGTACGTTTTTGTAGTAGTTGTTTATTGAGCATTTTCAATAAAGAAAATCTTGTTCTACTAACTCAAAATACGAGTAATATTACATTTAATTAATTTTGCGGCGGAACTACCTAAACTACCTTAGCCATGTCGAGAGAATGGATGAGGGTCGAATAACGAAGCAGATTCATGATAGAGGAGTGAATGGCGTGAGAGGAAGTGATAACCGAAAAAGTCATGGGTGAATGTGGTAGAAGAGACTATAAAGAGGCTTAATATTTAGAGCCTTAAGAACAAGAAAGCTTGCATGAGACAGTGCATGAGTGTTATGAGAAGCGAAAGTGGATTGCAAGTATAGGATATTATTGAGAAAATTATAAAAATAGAGCCAGTTCTCTAGGGCTAACGGTTAAAACTAAATTCTTTGACTTTCCCGACCCCAAAAGGGACTGACGTAATGATTATGTGTGTACGTATGTATGAACCACTTAAAAGTTGAATTATGGTCGAGGTTGTGACATCACGTCCATGGCATTTTCGAGGTCGAGTCCTTCCTGCATAGCGCCTATGACACGGAAGGAGAGGGAGGAGCGGGAAAAATGCACCCGGAGAGGATTGGTTGAGGCGCGGTATTTCCCAATCTGGGATTTGAGGCGCGAAGAAATACCAAGGCTAAGATTTGCAGGCGGTGAGGTTTGTGTGGACGACTCAAGATTTACGAGCCTCTTCTCCAATCCTCGACGATTGAGGAACTTAAGAAAGATGGCATAAAGAGAGAGGATGGGAGGGAAGAGAGATTTGATTGTTGGGACAGCGCCAGGGATCACGGCGTCACGTGGCTCAGCCTCCCAACTCCGTAGATCGTCATCCCGATCACCTCTCTACCTCCCTCACCCGGAGAAATTAATCGACGACAGAATGATGGACGGGAGATTTTTCTTCCAATGTGGGCGTATCCGAAAACTGCAGCTTAACGCGAAACGGAACTGATAATCTGTAAGAAGCCAAGTAATCAAACATAATAGCTGCTGATGGGACTTTTAACTTCATGTAAACTCTATCGTTAATATCTCAAGAACTACTCACGACAGAGAATAGATACTGAAACCCTAATATTACACATACTTATATTTGAAAAATATATCTTTAGTTTATCTTTTTCCATGTTACATTCCTCCATTGTTGAAATTCAACTTGAAGTAAACATTTTATTCTACAAAAAACAGATTTGCGACTAGAAAAAAATTAACGAAGGAGGTAAGTGTCAGATTTTAGTGACATTTTTATTTAAATAAATATAAAAATAATTTATAAAGTTACACAGCAATCGTATAAACCCTTTTTCTCCTAGAAGTAACTAAAAATCGCTTCGTGTTGAAAATCAGCTCATTTTGGACTTCATTTTCTCCGTGGGGAGAGCTATTAAAATATATAGCTATGCCGGTATTTACGTGCAAAGTAGTTATTCAAAATATGTAATACATGTAGGTATGTTCGTGCAAAAAATTGATTTTTTCAAAACTGGTCACGCAACCAATACATTTTTCATTGAATTATTTTGCTTAGAATGACCCGTCTGCATTATGAAAAGGCGGCATTGGACCCAGAAAACTGATTTCGATTTTAATAAATTCTTACTCACTGCCCTATCCGTGCAAATCCCATTTACTTCTGCCACATTCACGCCACATTCACGCACTGCTCCTTACACGCCCTCCTGTTCTTAAGACTCATAAAATTCCTCCTCTCAAGAGTCTCTTCCACCACATTCACCCATTAGCCCTAGACTTTCTCGGACTACCCATTCCTCTTCCGCCACGTCAGTTATTGTTGAGCATAAAAAGGAATAAAGCACCGACACTAGTTAAATTATTTACGATCTTACGTAAATTCAACATAGAACAGAGTCAAGCCACGGAAGGTCAACTTTAATGTCAGTTTGGCATAATAATTGATAATTATGACAACATTTTTATCCGAAATTACTAATCTTTCCCTCAGGGAAACCGGTAACTGTTAAATGTATAATTTTAAGAGTTAATCTGTCAGATGCATGTGGAAATGGGAATAATAATAGAGGAAGATCAAGAATGGAGATCACCAGGTAATTTTTGAAGGACGCTTAACGAATAATAATATCGGAATGAAGCGGTTGCCGGAAAGAAGAGTATAGTGGAGAGCTGGAGCAAACCAGCCTTCAGATTAAAGATTAATGGTGATGATAATCAGTCAGATGTAATATTAAAATGATCTACCCTGTTGACCACGATCTGCGGAATAGCTATTGTTTCCAAAAACATTATAACACATGTGCTATTAATTCAATGTTTTCACTACATTAGGGATGTCTTAATAATTTGAAATAAATTCAGGCATACCTTTGACGTATTGCTTCCCTGTAACGACAAAAAAAAACTCTCGTTGATATTTCATACCCATATATAAGGTTTATTTACCGACCATGGTTTCAGCAGATGAATATCACACCTTGAAAATGACGATTATCCCTTGTAATGACGTTGACATGTACACACCATTATCGAGGGCTTTTTGTTGTTATGATCATGTTGTCTTCTATATTCATGTTTAAGTTACAATCACTTATTTTTCATGTCATACGTGATAGAGGTTAAGCCATGGAAACATATGCTTGATAATTTGGGGTTTTTTATCGCTCATAGATAAGCATAGTTGAAGAAAATTCAAAAGTAGCAATAGTTGGATAGGTAGTTTGGTATGCATGGGCGATACTTAAGTAATGAGGATGACAGAGGAGGGCAATATTTCATCTCAGCCATAGGTTATGTCGTAGATAAATATTATAAGCTCAAGTGGCATCTTTAATTTTTATTACTCGAGACTAAATAGTTACTTTTCGAATTGTAAACGCATTTAAAACTAAAACAAAGAGGGAGTCAATATTTTTATCAGAGAACCTATACAAAATGTAACTTTACTGCGCTAGAAAACTTTTTTATCAGGAGTCTTTTAATTATATCACTCTTAATAAAACGTAAAATGCGCTTTTATCCTTTTTATTGCGAGCCTATAAATAAAAAACTCGATAAAGTTCCTGCAATACTGTATTAGTAACATGCTGTGGAATGTGCACTTCACCCTTGGTAAAAGTTATTGCCAGGAGGCTCGCTTGACTTCAGAACCAAGGCATAAACTGAACCTATACTCTGTTTATGTAGGGTACTAATCATAAAAACAATTTATGAACACCACTGAAAAGACACCGCTATAAAATAAGGCCAACCCGGTAGCCTCAACGGAAACAGCAGTAACCTTGGGATTCATAAGGGTGTAAACCCCTTTCCCATGGGGGAGTATTGCGCAAATTCCATCGGACAAACACTTCACTGAAAGAAGATGAAATACCAGGCCTTGAAATATGATAATCTTTTACTATGCGCCTTTCTCATACGAGTGCTGAGGCCAACGAGTTTTTATACGGACAAGAAAATTAGGTGAGGTTCATTTGGCCAGCATTGAATAATTATGACAGTTACTGTCCTGGCACGAAAAGGTTGAACTAAATATCCAAATTTATTCCCTGCATGTAATTTTCTCAAACCAATTTTCCTGAATGCAAATTTCCTGTAAACTATACACCAGCGATATTCAGCCACCTTAAATTCACTCTAGTGTCCAAGAAAGATACGCTTTACCCCATTAACTTCGAAATATACTCCAATTCAAAACAGGGGACATACTAATCTCAAGTCTCAATGGAAAGCATAGGAATTCTGTAATTATATTCACCTCTTAGCCGTATCGCAAATTGACCCTCATCTCAACTCGATAATTCACACGCAGAACTTCTTTTTCAAGCTGAAGATCGGCATCTATATAAGTCTTTAAAGCAAAGTCATAAATATAGTTAACAACGGAACCCATTGCTGACTTTAATGAATTTGATAACAGTTTGTCAAGGAAAACATAGGCAGTGCTGGTCTCAAACACTAGTTTCTCATTTCTTGCATATTCAGTTCCAAAGTATTTGCATACAATGTGAACTATTCTTAAATATTTCCAAAATGTAGTAAATATGCACAAAATTAAATGCATTTGAGGGAATAATAGAACGAAGCGGCATGAACGGTTGGATTGATGTTAGACGGCATGTATGTAAGCGAGCGGTTTGGCCTTATGTTGACCCTGGAGTGATGATAGAATAGAATAGAATAGAATAAGTTTATTGTTCTTGGACGTTTTCGTCCACTAAGAACATACAATAAAGTTACATATTTGTAAGAGCTCTATAAATTATTGATTAATAAGACAGTTACATTATCATGATCAATAATAACATGAGACATATAACATATAACATGATAGATATAACATGAGACATAACATGAGAGGTAACAATTCAATGAGATTTTGCATAATTATTAAATTAACACCCTTCTTGGTTGAATAGATACAAAAAAAATCTTTTTTTAAAAACAAATACAGAACTTGATTTTTTTATGTCGATAGGAATAGTATTCCACAACCTGGCCCCTGCCACACAGAAAGATTTTTGGTATGTAGTGGTCCTATGTAGAGGAGGAATCAAATAATCGGGAGTCATTCGGGTGGTAACGTTAGCCATGTTTACTCTAGGAGGAAAAAATTGCTGCAGATAGCCTGGTTGCTGATTTTGAAAGAGGGAATACATATAAGAACCAAGGAAGTATTTTCTTCTGGTTTTGGCCTTCAGCCATGTAAGCCTGGTAAAATAGGGGGAAATATGATCATCTTTCTTGAGGTTAAAGATAAATCTTACACACATATTCATTAAACGTTCTAGCTTAACATTTAGCTCTTCAGTGATATCATGGTACACAAGACAGCAATAATCAAAGTGGGGGAAAATGAGTGAGGAGATAAGTTGCTGGCGTGTGAGAAGGGGTATGAGGTTTTTCTGAATTTTAAGCTGATGAAGGATCATATTAACCTTATTACAGATGGTTAACACGTGATTTTGCCAAGACAAATTACACACCATGGTGACCCCAAGGTTTTTAACATTATTTGAATACAATATTTCCGTATCACCAACTAATATCTTTGGAATAGCATTAGCGTCGACTTTTCTGAGTAACTTGGAATTTCCCAGAATTATTGACTTGGTTTTGCTACAGTTCAGTTTGAAATGGTTGTTTACAGCCCATACATTGATAGCGTTGACATCCTGGTTTACTTTGGCGATTGCATCATACAAGTCATTCAAATGGCAATGATAGTAAATCTGCAGGTCGTCAGCGTACATCATGTATTTACAGTTTTTAATACAACGAGGAAGATCAAGGACATACAGAGAAAATAAGAGAGGGCCGAGGACAGAGCCCTGAGGGACTCCACAAGGCACATTAGTCCAGTGCGATATATTACCATTTCTATCCTTTACAGCCTGCTGTCGCTCGTTTAGATATGAGTAAAACCAATTAAGTGAGGAACTCGAGAAGTTAAGATCTTTCATCTTTTGGAGAAGTAAGGCATGATTCACAAGGCCAAATGCATTGGTAAAATCAAATAAGACAAGTATGGTGATTTTATGTTCATCAACAGCACGACGTATATCGTCAGTAACTTTGAGTAATGCTGACTGCGTAGAAAATTGTTTTCTGAAACCAGATTGGAAAGGATCGTTCAGGTTATTGTGGTTTAAGTAGTAAGTGACTTGTTGAAAAACAATCCGTTCTAGACATTTAGAAAGGGAGCATAAGTTTGAGATTGGGCGATAATCGCGAGGAGTAGTTGGTTTTTTTTACCTTTCTAATTGGTGTAATAAGTGACGATTTCCAAACCTTTGGAAATTCTGCCGACATTAGAGAGAAATTAAAGATGTCGAGTATTATTGGGAATAGTGTAGTAGACGAAGCCTTAATAAATTTAGTTGAAATACCGTCAACTCCAACTGAATTTGTTTTACTGAGAGATAGTGTTTTACGTAAGGTATCAGGTGTTACGTGTTGAAAAAAGAAACCTTCATTATTGAAGGGTACAAGTGGATCCAGATTAGACAGACTGAACACGTCCGCGACGTCATTTACGTCAGAGGCAGCTGTAGAGGCAAAGTGCGTGTTCAGATCATCCAGGGAAAGATCGAGCGTTGGTTGATAGTTGCGCCGCTGCACAAGGATGATGGTGTGATTACTTGTTGAGTGCGTACTTGGAAAAAGAATTTTTTATTTCGAATACATATGAATACTTAAATGCATAAAAATTTGAACAATTAATAAGAAAATTCATATGTATGAATAACAAAGGGGCGATTTTAAGGGCATGATCGATTTCATTGTGTACGATGACCGATTGATAGAGTTACGTAATATATGCAAAGGAGATATGGGATGTTGAATGTGGAACAGACCACTATTGGGTGGTCAATAGGGTAGACCTGGATAGACAGTGAGTTCCGAGTAAGAGAAAAATGCACGTGAAGTGTGCACGTTACATGAGAGTAAAAGTGGAGAGATCGTTACATTTTTGTTGTCTGAAAGACCGCTGGAATTAAACGGGCTTCTGAATAATTTTGTGAAGCAACAAGGAAAGTGCATGTCAGAATTGATGCATCAAAGACCAAAGTAGTAGTTTTTGATAGGGAGAGTGGCAAGAATGATTGTATGATGAGGGTAAATGATGAACTAATTGAACGAATAGACGATTTGGTGTATTTAGGCCAAATACTTGCAAAGGATAAATGAAGAAATTATAAGGCGTACAAATGCCGGTAGGAAACTCATAAAAATTATAATAATGACTAATTTCTTTATGAGCGAAATAAAGAATTTACTGCCATTCTTACATTTAACGCATAATCACATTATCACCCATGACCTGAGTGGAGAAAAGCCAACCCAGGCGGGACTCGATCCTGAGATCTTCGGGTTAGCAGGCGAAGATATTAACCCGCCGCCACCGTAGTAGACCGCAGGTCAATCAAGGAATGAAAGTTCGTCTGGGGAAGCGAAAATCGCAGCGTACAAAGGTTTTCTCCTCCCAACGCTATTATACGACAGCGAAACCCGAGTACGCTAGGATAATCATAAGAGTAAACTGCATGCAGTGGGAATGGGTTACCTCAGGAAAGCATGCGGCAAAAGTAGGGTGGGGTAGGGTTAGGAATGAATTGGTGATAAATAAATGCGGGTTTTATGCTCCAGTAATGGATATATATGAAAGAAGTGTGCCATGTTGGTTTGCCATGTTGTGACAAAGGATGAGAGTTGAATATCGAAACAGATATATGATAGAGGAGTGAACGGTGTGAGGGGAAGGGGTTGACCGAGGACGTCATGGTTGAATGTGGTGAAAGAGACTCTACAAAGTTCAAAGGAATGTTCGGAGTTTAGGAATAGGAGGGCGTGGGTGAAGAGAATGCATTGAGTGTACGAGAAGTGAGAATAAGTGTACGAGAAGTGGAAATGGATTGCCAGGATAGATCATTGTGAATAAAAGTATTAAAAAAGAGCCAGTGTTCTAGCGCTAACGGCAATAATTAAATTCTTTGATTTTTGAATACCCAATAAGGGAATGTCGTAATGGGTATGCACTTATGTATGTATGTATGCATATTTATCACTTTTTGGCCACTTTATTTCAACATATGTTATCAACGGATGGATGAATGCCAAATGAATATTTATTCAAGAAAGTATTCTTCTATTTCACTTTCAATCTATATATGGCTCAATAAAAAGCCCATTTCTAACTTACAATCCTTCTTCTAACTCATGTCCTCAAATACCTATGAGTTTTGCTGACCCGGCGATAAGCCCATATCACATTTCAATTTTGGGAAAGGGAAAAATAGGAAAAAGTGTTACAGTATTAAGTATAGTATATCACTAACATTTAAAGCATTTTCGCCTAGTACGTTGGTATATAATGTATTAACTTCTATTTTTCCAACCATATTTACCTTCCTCAACCCTAAAATAAATTGCTGCAATATTTTCATTTCTGTACCTCCCTTTAAGTCCATCTCGAGACAAAGAATAACACCTCTAATCTACGGAATTATTAATCTTACAGATTGCCATGGCATTATTCTGTCGAGCCTCCGCATTTGTCTCCGAGACCACAATGCGTGTGCCTCATCAACCATTTATGGTCCAGTTAAATGTAATTTATAACATGACTTAACAAAAAGACCACATGCCACTTTTTCTCCGGTTGATTAAACTACTCCCTCAAGATGCTATTTATAAAAGGCCATAAAGCTTCCAGCGATTATAAATTATATCAATGCGATGCAATAGCTCAAAATAATAATGAGAAGAGAATTAATATTTACTCAAATTATGTACCTTTAAAATACACTGTGGAAACCTACTCTCTTCTACACACAACTGCATTACGACAAAAATATAGCTTTGAAGAATTACGAAATTAGTTACATTTATAGATATTCAATCAACGTATCTACCGTATTCAAGTAAGGGGTGGTGTGACGATTAGGAATGTTGTTACTGTGGCAACATTGATTTCAAACATGCTACATAATCTAAAGTTCACAAAATAATACAGATTTCTTCAAAATAAGAGGTCTAACGTACATTTAAATAATGTAGGATATAAAATGTGTACCCCTGTGGTCCAGTGCCTAGAGCCACTAGCGGCGATCCGAAAAGTTCCAGATCCGCAAGCCGATGGACTCCCTGAACACCCACGCTAAAGCTTGGTCCTAAAACCTGTAAAACATTTGCATTTCAATCGTGGAGGAAAAAATGGTCCACTTTACAAAATATATGTGAAATTCACACCTGCCTTTCGGGTTTGAACGAAATGAATACTACATCCGCTTAATAAAGGTTACCTATGATTGATCACCATTTGGGGAGTTTAATAGTGAAGTCACTTGTTAGTAAGTGAGAGTAAACACATGAGGCCCATCTTTACTGAGAATGAAATGATACAAAGTCCAATTTCCGACATTTCCTTGAAGTTTAGATGTACATAAAAAAATTATAATCGTGATTTAAGCAGTGTCTAACGCCGCGGAGGTATTTACGGTGGCTAGTCCCGAAAGGATTTCAAATTGTTCAGGGGCAAAAACTATGCGCTTAAGAGTGGTTTCGGAATCACCGACTCTAGGTCAAAGTGCAAAAGTAAGAGAAATCCGCGGAATTTGGTTCCTACACGATGCCTTGTCATATAATTCAGATACTTCCTCTTCAAAGTGGAAGAGGAAGACTCTTATAGCCTAACTGCTTAAAAGCACTCTGCGCTAAGTCGTTGGATCTACTTACGGATAAGAGTCCGGAGATTTTCGCAGAGAATTTTTCAAATCTGTGATATCCTTAGCGAGCGGTTTTGCTTAGGTTACTTGCGTCACCAGTGCCGTTGTACTTTGAATCCGTAACATCCTCACAGTCATTTTAAAAAGAGGTGAAAAGATCCAATATTGAATGAGAATTCTTTTCGGGTTAAACAACGGGGCACTTCCTCCATTTCATCCAAAGTTTCGATGGGCGTCTTGCTTATCATCGCCAGGGCTATGAAAATTCTCAGTAAAAATTGAGGGTCTTATATATCGTCCTACACGGGATGTGAAGGCAATCAATTCTCACATACTCCTGACGATGAGCGGATTTGTATCACGCCGTCCGTCGAAACGCCTGATTAACTCTATCAAATAAATAATCCACCAAACTGATCATTGTAAATTCGCCATCTTGGGTTCCATGGAGGTAATCATTACTTATGAGTTTCAAGGTTGTCCTAGAGTGCTTTCCAATCACGTATTTGCGCTTAACTGTTTTAATATGTTTAGGCAGCATGCACAGTCATGTGTGCTAAGAAAATTGAAACACATCATCAATGCAGTTTGTCTGCGTTAGTAATTGCACTAGCAGACGAAATTTGTGACCGCGGGGTAATATGTACTAATAGAAACACGGATATCTCAATGTCTAAGATAATTGTGATAAATGATTGAAAAAAATAAACATTAATTCTGAGGTAATTCTAAAAGAGAAGAGTTTGACCCCTACTTTATGTTTGTTGAATATCTTCCCGCTATTTTGTAAACACTTCAGCGTAGATCGTAACAGTCGTCGACTTGAATGTGCGCTCGTGTGTTCCCTATGATGTGCATTAATATTCGCAAGGTGATTGGAAAACACCCCGGCATTAGTGTTTTTATGTCATTTCTGTATTAGTTGTCTGCGATTGTGCAAAGACCAAATTGTGTAGCTTCATGTTTAAAAAACGTTTGGATGACACGTTTAACAATTGAAAAGTGGAATATAATTTAATTTTCTCTACAATACCAATAGTAAGTTGCATTGCTTTTACTGATTTTTTACATTGGTGCAATCTTGAATGATATTCTGGAGTTACATGCTGTTTCCACTATATTTTTCTTACCATGGAGAAGATCTATATATAAAGGGAAACGCTGGTAAAATATTTATAAGTGGTTCCAAAGAACTAACCAAACCATCAAAATTTGCAACTACACTAATTTGAATTGTGGTTGATAAACTAATATGATATACGTAATTAATTAATACCATCTTTCAGATCCAATAATGAGACCAATAAACTAATCGAATGTGTCTGCAACGCATATTGGACGAGTGCCTTGACTCATAGATGTCATAATTATTTTGATCACAATTATTTTGTTTCTGCAACCGGCAATTAGAAAACCTTTTTCAAATTTAACGTCAGCTGATTGTGGTTGTACCTGAATTGTAAAATGTACTCGTAATAAATGAATAAAAGCATCATTCTGTGTAGCACTGAAACCATTTGGGTGGCGAGTAAAAGTTTGGAACATGACACAAACTTATTAATTTATTTTTCCACTCTGGTTTCACCACTCTTACAATATATATCCACACTAATCCAGACATAAATTAAAACAAACAATAACTTCCGTGGCTTTCCAGCGAGCAACACAACATTTACTTTAACTTACTACTTAGCTAAACCTCTTTGCTCCCTAAAGCAGTAATACATATGTATGTTTAAAGACATAATCTTTCCAAGTATTAACAAGAGGGAGAGAAGCCAGCGATGTATTGGACGGCGTTCCTCTTTCATAGAGAGAGATATATTAATACCCCGCGGGTCACCGGGCTCTGTGGTCATAAACCACCCAGAACTATTATTCCCTCGAGCATTTGAGCGAGATTTATTAAAACACACATCATATACACGCAGTAATAAAAATATTCGAGAGAGAAAGACAAAGGGAAGCAACCACCCCCTCCTCAAAAATGTGTTGATGACGCAAAAGGGGTTAGAGGGAGAAAGGAAGATAGAGAAGTACATAGGGCGGAACTGGGTGGTCTCTCCAAGTGGGCGCGACTATATTTTACTTTATTTATTAAACAAACCTACCGGTTAAGGTAGGCTTAAATGGAAGTGAATGAAAATGTTCTAGATTTGTAAATGTGCAGGAACCTATCCATAAATAATATTTCTTCCTTCATCTCAGCATGCATCCTCCTCTTCTTCATCCTGACCACAAAACCTATTCGCTTCCTTCCCCTTCCCCGCTTACCCAACACCCTCCCTTCTATCACGGTCTTAAGCACCCCTTCACCCATCATTACCTCCTGCAACCACCTACTTTGCCTCACTCTAATCTCATCCAGGAGTTTCCATTCCTCATCCAACATTCCAAGCACTTCCTCGTTTATCTTCCTTTCCGTGCACCTCACCTTCTCGATCCTCCTCCGCACCCACATCTCAAACACCTGCAGCCTATTTTCGTCTTTTTTCAGTCTCCAAGTTTCTGCCCCATACAACGCTCCACATCATATCAAACTCTTCACCAGCCTCCTCTTCATATCCTTACCCAAGGCACCCGTCATCAGCTCGCTTCTATTACAAAACGCTTCCTTTGCTGGCAAAAAGTTTCCTCTTAATGTCATCACTACTATGCCCATTTTCTTCCAACCTACTACCCAAGTAACTGAATTGATTTACTTGTTACAGGTTGTGCACTCTTACTTTTGACCAGCCTCGCTTTCTTTTCCTGGAGAATCTCATTACTTTAATTTTCTCATCATTTATATTCATTCCGTATTTCCGCACTGATTTTCCAATAAAAATACTGAAACTTGTAATGTATGGCAAGATGAATTTCAGGCAGGGGAGACCAGGAATCACATTAACACAGCAACAAGGGAATGTATTATAGAAACGCCATTACAGTTATCGTATGAGAAAATACTAATATTTATCGCATGATTTTGTCGATTTATTAGCATTCTTGGGTTGTCAAAATCTTATCCGGATGCAATAATTATTGACTGCAAAGTAACTAGCATTCAATACTTATATGAAATCATACGACACTCTGTAATTTCCACGTGCGATAATTAAGGCGGAATTTTGCATACCGTGACGAATTGTGGCATGGGGTGGCATTTTCACCAAAAGAAGCACTTTTAAAGCCTGATTTGTTCTTATATTGTAGCGTCTATCTAATTTTTCAGTTGCGGATGCGTCTTTTCAATCAAACCGACAAGCGGGTACCAGGGGAAAATTTTCTCGGTACCAAGTCATTTAGTACTCTATAGGTACACATTACAAAGGCTGAAACAATTTCAAATTTTAAAAAATCTAGCTTAAATTACAAAGTTAATAATTCTTCAACGATGACAAGATTCCGAAAATCCAGTTAGCGTACCGTCACGTTAATAATGCAAGGAAGAAATAAATACTTGCACTTGCTAGAATAAACTTGAGAATTTGAAGCTTATAGCTGTCCCATTGACAGTTTAAAGTTGATCCCCATGATCTCATCGACTGAAGAACGTCGATCGTTTCACAACAAAAAGAAAAAAACCATGGGGAAACGAGGAGGAGCAAAGGAAGAATAATAAGCAAGAGCACTGGGGGTGAGCGTTCTAAAAATAATGCGTGGAGAAGTATAGGTGTCAGAGGGTCGAAAAAGGGAGGGAGGTCTTCGGTAGGTGTACATGGGGAACATTCGTGCGGAGGCTGTGAAATGGAAAAATCGAAGAGCAGAGGAAGAAAAGGGGGCGGGAGAGATGCAAATCGAAGAGGAACGCCAAGAGAGAAAAGAAGGAAAGTGGGAAGGTAGGTGTATATGAGTGAAGCCGCCCACTCAAGGGTTTTAGACCGTCCGGTTGGAGGGTTAAGTGGCACTTATTGCGAGGGCCGTTGGACCCATTCTTTTTATCCATATATATCCCGCGCCTTGGCCTTTCAACCGACGCACGCCAAACTCCTCGCTTCAAAAAATCCACACAACCTTAAAGTTGGAACTCCACCCCATATCTGAATACTTAGAGTCATATTGGGATCTGCAGTGGTCAGTGGTCTACGCGTAGGAGGGTTGAAATCCTTAGAGTGTAGGGAAAAGATACTTGGATTTTTTTCTCTCTCAACTAGATCTGTAAATTTACACAATAGTTAAGTGTACAGGTAAAATATTTATGTAGACAGACAAAATAGCTTGGTAAGAGCTATAGAATAGGTGGAAATGAAAAATAGTTAATTAAACGATATACATGCTAGATAAAAAGATTACAAAGTTGGTATATAGATAAAAATAGTATTTAACCTTCCAAAGATGGCTATAATTATTCATTGAAATAAATTGAACAGTGATCACAATGATCAGGGAATATAGAATATCTGTGTATGTATTCTAAATTTGTGGGTATAATAATGAAATATTCGTGTATTTACTCTATTTTCGTTGGTACGTTACTGAAATCGCTGCTCGTTGGTGTCATAAAATATTTTAGAAATAATTTCGTGGAGCAAATATGAATGTAAAATGAATTTAATGAGTGAGAATAATAAATATGGTACAAGAAATTTAAATGGAGGTGCCTTAGCTTAGGATCTACCGACTGGAGCTCGCCGGCGCACCGATCGGGAGCGTACAGAATCGCACTTCGAGTCGGTATGACATCCCGCCTGACGGAGAGGCTCCCTACAGATCGGTAGGGAGTTACAGAATGACCCTCTAGATACACCGGTGCCTCTGTGATCGTAAAGAAGCAATTCCGTCAGCTTTTTTAAAACGATGACTCCAACAACAGCAGCCTCGGTAGAGTATTTCCAAGGCCCTCAATATAATGATTAGTTAACAAACCTACCATGTTTTGATTACCTTCCTGTCAGAGGAGCAGGTTGCAGTGCCATTTCATTCTATAGAATATCCAATTCAATAAAATCCGTGAAAACGAGCATCAAATATAGCGCCGAGTTAGCGTGAATACCTTAAACTTTTATGAAATAAAAACTAGGGAAAAAGAAACTAACGAGGGCTGAATACCATCTATTAGGATTCAATGTATTAATGGCAGCTGCTAGGTGGATATCGAAGGATACTGGCATATCCTTGAAAAACCTAGGAGTAAGGGAACCAAAATTTGATAGGGAATGATGGAGGGCTGTAGTCAACTATTCTTTTTCTTATCTTATCAGTGATGAATTCCAAAATATTAGATTTTATGTAACAAGCATTTCCGGCATCAGTTATTTTAACTGCCTCATTGGAACTGAGTCTTATTTGCCGAGTTATTATTTTTTTACCGTTATCTGTCATTCTTGATTTACTACCCCTAAGTGAAATATTTTTATCATAAAGGAATTTATGATTACCCACACACCACAAAAGTATCTATGGTGCCAATTTTCTATGCTTTGTTTAGCTTCAATGTATGCAAACACTTAAAATCTCACAACAAATTCCCAGTACATTTAAAAATAATAGTATTGTCTGAATTTTCACCATGATGACCTACATAAAGGTAGGCTGAAGGCAGATACACAAGCGTATGGTGTCCTCTACTTATGTTTTACCACTTACGTTATTATTTCCAAAAATATAAGAATAAATAAATGAAAGTAGGTACCGGGTTTTCATAGATTTTCAGCTTTTACATAATTGCTCAAAATTATTTTCCACGAAACTCCATTATTTTATGCCCGTTAAAAGAAAAAATGACGCCAAATGCGCGCTCACTGGCAGGCAGTGGTGGTATCCTTAAGACACCTAGCACGATACTTGTAGTGCGTATGGATACGAGACATGGACAGTCAGGAAAGCGAAAATACTCAAGATAGAGGCGATAGAAATAAGAATCTGGCGGAAAATGACAAGAAAAAGCTATGAATATAGAAAGAGTAATCAGAAAGTGCTAGAGAAAGTCGGTGAAAGCAGATCACTTTTAAGATCAATAAGAGAAAGGTGAGCTAAATTGATTGGACATACGATGAGGCATAATCTTTTCCTGACGAACATATTCGAAGGTAAAGTGGTGGGAAAGATTTGGCCTATGTATTTATCCCTTGAAATTCCTCTTGTGGGACTTATCCTCCTATTTGTACTTCAACTATATACTTCACAAACCCATTGTAACTTAGAGTGAACCCAATCCATCTGGTTCTTTTCTGTTTTAAGAATATTATTTTAGTGTTCCATGTGATGCTATCCTATTCTATTCTTCTGTATTCTTATTCATGTCTTATTTTATCCGTTATTTTGATCTTCTGCATCCGTCTCCTACACCAGCTTTTGAATGCTTCTAATCTTTTCTGGTCTCCTTTACCAATGGTCCATGTTTCCGATCCATAGAGTGCTTTACAAGAATGCTTTCACATAATGTTTTCTCGTTGATATTCCTATCTTCTTTGAACATCTGTTGCCTTTTCATCATAAGCGCTTTGGGGCTATTCTACGCTTGATGTCCGTTACACTTATTCCGTCCCACGTGATGGTACTTCTGAGGTAGGCGAAGGAATCCACTGGCTCTAATTTCTCTCCCCTTCTTGCGTGACTTCTGCTTTCAGCTTCTCTCTTTCGCATACAAGGATTTTGGTCTTCTTATTTGTTTTCATGTTATATTCTTAAACAATATATCCAGCTTCAATCCAAACATTAATGTATAGGAAAGCATACAGGTCGTAGACATTTTACAGAGAGGAAAGAGAGAGTGGATATTTCGTTGGCGAAGAGAACACGGAGCTTAAAGAGAAGGGAGGACATGTGAAGAGGGGGCATGAATAACCACCACCGGATGAATGAGAGGGGGGCGTGTCTGGGTAAGGAGGACTGGGAGTCTGTTTTTCAAAACTGCGAATATCGGCCGTCGAGTGGGGAGTCGATGAATATGTGCGGCCGGGGTATAGGGACGGTGAGGGAGGGGGCGGCAGTCGTTCTTTCTCTCTCCCGCGTCCCAGCGCGAGTTGAAGGTCGCGTAAGGAGGGTGGAGGGCAGGCGGTGATGGAGTATCGCCGTGCTTCACACCAGCGTCGAGAGAGGTCACATGTGGTGAGGTCCCTGGAGTTCAGGGCTAAAGTCGAAGCAAAATCAAGGCATTAAACGCACCACCACGATACTGCACGGCATCCCAAATGGAACTGTATCGATTCGGCGAAGCAAGGTGACCGATATAAAATATTGTTTAAAAGTTTATGACAATCAGGAATATGCCGAATGATTAGCCGATATTTATTAGGTTTTCGCAAACTAGAACATTTGTCTGATATAACGACGCGTGGAGGTATGTTTTATCACCCATGAGTACGTGGTAGAAGATACTATTAAGACATGGAATATTAGAAGTCTTAAGAACAAGAGGATGTATGCAAAGAGTATGAGTGCAATTGATGAACAATCATGCAAGGATATGGCAGTATGGAGGAGATTCAGCTTTACCACGTCTATCATCGAAAACTAAATGTTTTTTTTACAGTACTTACCCCGAAAGGGAACGGCGTGATGGGCATATATTCAGATGTGTAAATTATTGATGATGTCTAATGCATTCAAAATATATTTAATTAATTTATAAATTGATGATATGCCAAGTTATTTTGTAAATTTCTGCATCAAATATGTTTTAAATGTTCTTTTTCTCTGATAGTGACTTATGAGTAATGTTTGAAGTGTCCATATGATATGTAACTATGCATTTGTTGAGTGTTTTTTAGCCATGGAAAAACTTCATTTATGAGACATTAATTTATATTCCATTTTCAAAGTTATCCTCTAATTATTGTAGCCAACATATTTTCAATGTCTAATACCAAAAAATGCCATAGCACCAGTTTATCACCACGAAAACAAATATCTACATACATATTTTACTCTTAAGAACATATACCCAAGGTAATACAAAATTCTATTCTGTTTTAGACGTGTAAAACAACGACACGTAGTGATATTTTTTTCTAGACCCAAGGATGACATTATTAAAGATATTTTAAATCTGCCAAACACGTTAATAAACAGTTTTGAGTGAATTAAGGAGAATGAGGAGGAGGAAGAGGATGAAGAGGAAGAAGAAGAGGAGGGCATGTAAGGAGGGCATGTAACGGCTGATGTAAGTGAATTTTAGATTCACTACATGTCATGTGACAACAGAAAACATGCATTATAAATTTATAATGTTGTAATAATAAACGAACACTTGACCAGAATTAGTCACAAAATCACTTCGGAATGCGTTAACCATAAGAATGTGGATATAAAGCAAATTAAAATAAGATAGACAAGGAAAACCTGAATATTTTCAGGTAAATCAGTACATTCAATAGCAGGCAAAAGCGTCAGCCTGAAAAATAAATCACAGAACAGAAAAATAAGAAAATAAAAACACTTTAATTTACTTACCTATACTTTACTGTTGCAACAGCATTATTGGATTTCACCATTTTCATTCCACCCTCATTGCACTCCAAAATTTAACTGAAGGTTATTTCTTTAAATCGTGATACGTCACTCTGAGATTGGGGATAGGACAACAACGACTGAAAAACGAAAAACCTAGCTCCGGGCACGTCTGGGGAGGAAATGAAGAGAAGATAGTGTCGGTAAAGTGAGCAGGTTATTAGGATGGTGAATATCAGGTGAGGTGTGAAGATGCAGAAAATGATAGGTAGGCGAAGAGAGGAATGAAAAGATTATGATTGAACGAAAAATGATATATGATAAGAGGATTTGATTGACGAAATTTAATAGGGAATGGGTGTAAGCAGGTGAAGGTAACAGTTTTTTTTTAAATGCAAATTTAACGTTGGGCGTATGAGTTTGAGTTAGGGCGTGTTTAACCACGAAAGTTATTTTGGAACGCATCTCTCGTGTTAAGCGGGGTATGCATAGGATGCACTGGACGGGGACGAACTGTACCGGATAATTCCCCCAGAAGCAACTTTGTTACGGGTACCAACATAAATGTACAAATAATTAACAAACTAAATATCTTTAAGTACTTCAAAAAGGGCTAGAAAATGCAATGTTGTTATTGTTTTAAAAACTTCCTCAGACCTCATTAGGCTGGACCCAGACCCTATCAAAATTTTTCGCCCCCCCCCCCCCCCCTCCCAAACCAAATTTCAGATACGCCACTAATACTAGGGAGGCTGAGTGACTGCCTCCTTTTCCCCATCGGGTGCAACCCAAGTGTAGCCGAGAACGTGATCATGCTATTGTGCAACCGGTCCGCTTGATCCCTGAGGGATATTTTGTAATTAAGGTCGTCCAGATTGACCATGCGAGTGTACAGTGGCGATGGCCTGCAAATTCAATATCCTCTAGTTCGAGTCTCACCCCGGGCTCGGATGGTAAATCAATTACGACCTACGAGCCAGTTACAGCAATACATTCGTAATTCGCAAAAGTGCACGTTGGAACATGACTTAGCTACGACGCAGCGTAAGTGTTGCTCAAAGGTTACGATGGCAACGGAATGGAAAAAGGGAAAAATATTTAATAAACGAAGCCTGCACAAATTCTTGTACTTACCAGCGATGGAATGCTTGCCACAACATGTAGTGCGATCTCTGAGCAATTTCAGGCAATTTTCCGAATTGGTAATTTTAAACTGAGATCGTTACTTTCAGGAAGTATTGATTCTGCTTGTTGAAGATCAAAACTTGCAAGAATAAGTATGTTTAAGTACACTAGAATTAAAATTATATGCTATGAAATGATTGAAATGAAGCCTAACCACCTTTTCCGTTCCATCACTGAACATTAGCTATAATGGCACATCTCAACTGTTAAGGCGTGTGAAGACACGCTATGAGTGACTAGATGGATTGCGGTACAAGAACATAAAATATTCTTATTTTTAGTTTTTTTCCCTATGGAAAAAAATATGTATATTAGTGGTAAAAACCAAACATGAAATTAAAATGAGAAATGATATATATGTACACTGAGAGCTTGTGCATTAACATATGAGATTTTAAGAAGTGCAACATGCTCTACTTTTATTACGACTTAACTACCAACGTCTTCTATGAAACATATTCACAATATATTATTGAAATTTTTATATCGTTCGGTTCGGAAAAGGCTCGGTACCTATCAAGACCAAAACTCAATGATTACTGAAACTGAAATTTCCTCCATACTAACTCATTCATTATTCAACCACAAAAATGACTCCGCTAAACATTTTGGTTAATTAATCTATAAGATGTATCATCGAGTGGATGTACACACGGATCAAACATATTCTTAATTTTGGTTGTAATTTAAACTATACAGCATAAATCAAAGAAAATACTACATGTTTAACAAATTTTAACTTTGACAAAGTCTCACTTTTATTGTACGGAAGGGATTGCCAAATTGGGTTTTAATGAGTGCTTTATGTCGAAACCAACAATTAACTACGTATGTCACCGGGGAACTTGTGTTTCTAAATAAAATGGACTTCTGTATCAAATCTTAAAAATTTTCTATGAAAATCTGCCGAACCGGGAAAAAATCATAATACTCAATCGATGAGTCCTTCATGATAAAAAGGGCTCTACCGTTTTGGACCGGAGGTGGATTGGTACTCGGAATCGTACCCATACATCACATTGCCCACGGCAAATGAAAAAAGAAATTGCACCTATACAGCTCTCAAATTCATAGAATCCCTTGAGTTTTGGACCAAAGCGGCAGAATAAAACATTGGCCTGCGGCAAAACACCACGTGATGAAAAGAAACACATAAGGCATACGACCTACTTCCAATGGAGCGTGCTCGCAGATACTGAAAAACAAAACCGATGGCTATAACATTGACAAGTGAATACATATTAAACTAAAAACTCCACGAAAAATGAACAAGGAATAATTTTTTTCAAGAAATTAAAGTCAGTAACAGGTATATGCCCCTGCCATACGCAGATTGTTACTTCATGCTCGATGAACTGAACCGTAGTGACACACGATATGTATTCGTCTCATGAATATAATACTTAGCCTTTTTCATGCAATCTATTGAGAGATCAGCTTTCAGCAACCACCGATACCTCTTCCTAGAAAAGTATATTTGAAATTTAGCACATTTCTTTTAGCTCAGCAGGAAGATGTTTAAGTCCTACAGATATCTGTTCCTGAGTTTTGTCAGTCCTTGATACTTGTAATGTTCTTTTTTTGCTCTCTATGTCCTCTTCACTAATCTTAACTATGCCTCCACAATCTATAAGTGATTCCATATGTTGAAAGTGGCATAGATAACCTTCAAAAGAAATGTTTAGAAATTCAACGTTACATAAGAATTCGGATTCATAATCACAGCGCCATGAAGAAAGTAATACCAAATGTAAGAAACAAAACACTTTCACGGATATTTAAGAATCTAAGATGAGTGTATTTAACGTAGGCATGATCCCATAATTTTATTTCACTTCACAAGAACTTTAGATGAGCCACGGTTGTCCTTTCTTTGCGGTCACAAGATTTGCTGAAGGTAATACGAGCGATACACAAGAGCAAAAATACAAGAATATGGGACCGCGGCATTCGAATTATCCATGCATCAAGATCGCGTGGATTGAAAATTTTACATTTGAGCAGAGAAAACAGTTATATTATTTCTCTCAATTCTCAGCCTATGAAAATATTCCCTTACTCATGATTAACGGCCAACAAATCAATTTTAAAATACAGAGCTCACAATAAAAAAAGTCACCCTTTCATTCCCATTCATGTAACACAAATGAAGTTATCGATATTTCAGCGTGGCATGAAATCGGATCCAATATGCCATGTCATGGATAGAGGATCAATATGTTTAAGCCCTGTTGAAATATTCGTAGGATAATTTTACCCCCTATTTTATTACTATAGCTTATTATTTTCATAAATAGTTGAGTAATTTATAAATTTATTTATCTTAAAATTACGATTTGTACTTACTTAACTGTTTTTATCGGATACGTTTGAAAGAATCAGTCTCACTCAGTGAGTTACGAGTATGTTAATGTGGGCACAAGATTTCAGATAGAACCTTAAGTAAAATGCTATTGAATGCAATGATCGAAATTGTATATTTTTTTTAAATTGAGAATAAAATTTACACATAAACTTTAATTACTAAGGTAATCAATGTTCCTAAGTTCTCACTTGATTCCTTGGAAAGAAAAATAGAACTTATGTAAGGATTCCGATGAACATTTTGGCCTTAGATAAAAAGAAGAAATGAATAACTTCTACTTTTAGTATTTGAAAATAGAAAGTAATTTGATAAAAACTTACCATTTTTAAATATCTTTTGAAGAAAATTATCAGAAAAATTGGAGTCAACATATAACTTGATTTACCCTACAAGTCAGATAAACTTCCTTCATAAACATTTATTCCACTTGTAATCAAAAGCCGTTCGCTAAATAGCAGCTGCCAGCTACATTGTATGAGCACGTAAATTACGCTAAAAGAAAATATTATGCCATGAATAAGCATTCTTTAGGTCTAGATAGTCAATTTATGGAATTTAAACATGCATAATGAGCACGAAGAGTACATGAGTGTATCAATATTTGAATATCAAATAAGAGTAAGAAAGACATGGCTTTGCTTTTTAAAGTACACCAAGGTGCTGGATAGGTTTCAAAAAACCCTTGAGTGCATAATTATTAACGGCATCCGGCTCGTATAGCAGATACGCAACACATCGCCACCTCCTTAGCAATTCACGACCAGAACTTTCGTAGGGTCACTTGGATTCAAAGCCACGAGAGGCCATCCATAACTCATTAGGCTTACGCGTCCCTTAAAAAAAAGAATAAAAACCAGACTTACTCGAGACTGTTCTTTTTTCAAAGCGTCGACATCATAAGAGAGGTGCCGGTGGTGGTCGACAGTCTCACCATGGAGATAGGTTTAGGACCGAGGACGAAGTAGGGAGAGGAGATTGGATAAATAGAGGGCGAGGAAAGACGTAAATAGGGCCGGCTGGTGAGAGGCTAAGGATCCTGGCGGCGAGATGGGAGAATGTGTGGGCGGATCACGTCATGAGGTAAGGGCCCTGTTTTGTTACTTTCACTCCAAAAGAAAAGAAAAGTGGGCACTTATAACCGGCGGGCTAAAGGAGTGGCCAAGCGCAATGTAGAATGTATATAATGATAAGGCGCAATGTTGGCTTCGCCAATGGAAAAATACGAAATACGCTTTGAAATACTGTATTCATTTCGTTTGTGTATGACGTTATTATTTTAATATATCATCATATCAGCCTGCAGTTTTTCAGGGGGCAGGTGGCAGGAGATGTTAAGGCACTAGCCATGAAAAGAAGGGCAATTAGAAGAGAGTAATTGGAAAGAGGGGCAGGACAAAATTGAATGAATAAATTGCATGTTGGTGGAATGGTGTCTTGATCTCTTTCTCTTGTAGCTATTAATGGTAAAAAGGAAAAGCAATTTTTGCATCGTTCATTTTTGACAAAATATTCCTCATTATTTTTTCGTAAAATTTGATGTATAGGTACATAGAATATTAGTACACAATAATATCCTTCTTGTCATTCTGAAACTCGCCAAATCTGAATTTTCCAAGAAACCTTAGCTTCGCTTGTAGCCCCCAAGTGCCAAGCGGTTCCAAGCCTACTCTTTCCTACATCTGTGTATTGTGGTGTACAGCTCTGAATTTATTCATACACACACCATTAAAATGAACTCTCTGTGCATTTATACCGAATAAATATAATTAAATTTGGTGGTTTCCAGCGTGATTTTTTATAATTTACTGATTATTGTGAATGTAAAAGTGGCGCTTTGTTTTTCCTCATACATTTAATACAGTACCGTATTAAATGTATTGTAATAATTTTATGTGTAAATATTGTGTACATTATTAAATTTATGTGGAAAAACAAAGCACTACTTTTTCGTTCAAAATAAATATAAGATCATCTTTTTAAAAAATATTTAGACTTCGCACGTAAAACAAACGAATTATACTATACAGCAAGCAAAGTTAAGCAGCAACAAAAGCCGAATATGCCGTGTACACAATTAAAAGTATATTTAGATAAAATCACATGAAACACTTTCCATTCTGCTAACGTATGATTGTATGCAGTGAAGTATGTAATCGAAAAATTAAGATTTTGTCTTAGAGGAGCAAACAGTTTCAGCCGAGTTGCCAATTCAAGCAAAGAGTTCTCCCGTACCTGTGTATTATATGAAACGCAAAGTACAAGAAACAAATTCATGGCGCATATTCTGAGATATAGGCTAAGACAGCCTCACAGGCTTCCAAGACAGCCTCCTGAAAATAATAATGGAAAGAGCAATGAAGGTGGAATACCGTGAAAGACCCAGGATGGAAGACCTCAATAAAATTAGGGAGAATATCAAACAAAGTAATTATGAAGGCATTAATCGGTGAGCCGAAAAGAGTGGAGTAACGCAGAAAACCAATATTTAAATTGATGTCAGAACCCTGATAAAGATAGTGTATAGTAGATATGGACAGTTTCTGAATTGAACATGCTTAGATGTATTTTTAATAATTCACTTCTGTTACTGACCGCACTGATTACTCCCACAATTGCATCGTCGAGGACTTTGCCCGAAAAAGCTCAATTCATATAACAAGTCTTCAACGTTTCGATTTTATTTTTAATTCATCTTCGGGGCTTCATAAAATAATACCAGAAATTTGACCAAAACACTATACAAACCATTCGGAATATCAAGCAAACATTTCTACATTCATTTAAAATCACTTCAATCCAAGTAAGTACATACCTATATCTGAAAAATGTTTACACATACAGTTGGTAATATATATTCAGGCATGTTTTAATACAGATGAAATTATAATATTACCATAAAGTATGTGTAACCAATTTTAAGATATACGTATATGCTTACATGGATTGATGTGAATGGCTACTAATGTAGAAATGTTTCTTTGATATTTCGAATGCAGAGTATGGTATTTTTGGTAAGCCTTCTGGTACTGTCCTTTGTAGCCCTGGAGATGATTTAAAAATATCATCGAAACGTTGGCTGCTTGGCATATGAGTTTAGCTTCTTTGGGCCAAATACTTGACAGTTGCTATGACGGAATTAATCAGCATTATCAATAGCAGAAGTGAATTGATAAAACAGTATCTAAGAATATTCAATAAAGTTTATTCATAAAATGTATATATTATGCATGTATTATCTTAATCACCAGCCGAAATCAATTCAATTATTGGTTGGAACATATTTTTTTGGTGGAACAATGGGACATATTTTATTACATTATGTAGAAAGTACGGTGACAAAAACTTGGAGATATTTATTTTTTATTATAAATGTTTCGCACTAAGCAAGATGGAGTGAAGGGACCGTAGGACGTGGGAAATTGGTGAGCAGAGTGCGGGAGGGGGAAGCATGAGTGAAGGGGAGAGGTCAGAGGTGAGATATGGGTGAGGAAAAACTTTCTTCCTTGGTCCCCAGCCTAAGTGCTCACAAGCTTAGGTTGCTCTCCTTCCGCTCACGCTACCAAAAAATGGAGAGAATGACCCTGCGACAAAAAATATATATAAAAGGGCAACCGACACAAAAGAAACGCTTTAGAGTTTCGGACCACAACAGATCAGACGTTCACTCACAACCTCGTTGCTTTTATTCCCATCCCCCATCCAATCTTCAGCTTAAAAAGGATCAGATGCGAAAAGGCGGTTTCTAAATCGGGCCATGAAGAAGAAAGAATCTAGAAGATCACTAAACGTACCTTGGTAACATTGACTGATTTCATAAAGAGATTTTATTCCGAAGCAGACCTGATTCCGAGACCTAACCCTAACATTGATCTGAGTTTCTCAGATGCATTTATCTAATCAAAACTTGAGTCGACGGAAACAGACGTTACTACCGCTAAAAGAAGAATAAAAATATATCAACTTACACTTACAAAAACTGTTAAATATATATGTACAATCAGTATAACCAGCAACAGTATCATCAGGGAAAATGTCAAATATGGCAATGCATCACGCACAAAACAGTTACTTCAAAATTTCAATATAATTTTTATTTCTTCTGGCTAATTCAAACATCCTTTATAACTGTGATGAGACTTTACTGAACTATGAATTATTCTATTCTGCTTTAAGGAGGTTCCGCCGTGACTGTGTGAGTCAAAACAAATACTAAATTCCACATTTTTAATATTCCGTCCAAAAAATCCTGCTTTCACTGATGCAATGCGTTACACATAGAAACCAAAAAGGTAAGGTACAAAATATGCAGATTATTTCACGAATGTATTTTAAATGAGTAATTTTTTCCAGCCATAGGAGCCGACTGCCATTTCCTACGAATTACCGTATTTTATTTATTTTTATTTTATTTAATCAAAAATGTCCACATACAGCAAATGTTGCCAATTTACAGTGGCCCAATAACAAACGTACAGAGAAAACAGGTACAGTAAAAACATAACATAATAACAGATATCATAACAAAACAGGAAATATCGGAAGGAAACTGAATGAAAAAGTATTGTTAGCTATTTTCAGAAAGATGAGAGAGAGCCAAGTTTGTAAAGATGTTGGAGGATAGAAAAAAGGAAAAAAAAAACTTCAAATACGGCAGTCATTCCCTAATAACTAAAAAAAATAAGGTGGTAAGATGCCTATATTTTATTTTTATTCAATTTCTCTGGATTATTTCCTTCTTATAAATAGTTTTCCGCAAAAATGGCATCTATATATTATTGTAAAAATACTATTTTTCCTCGCGTTTCTCTAATTCCCCATTGAACACCATGTAATTTCAAGTTAATTATAGAGTGAAATAGCGTGGAAAGGTCTTATGTTTTCATATCAGATAGAGGACAAATGTTTCTACAAGTAGACAGAATATTAATAAAATGACATTTAAGTCATTTTACGGTGGAACAACCTAAACTCTTCCGTCAATAGATTATCACTAGATCTCCAGAAACGTCACATAGTTTTAGACTTATATTAAGCTATTTTTATCTCGTCTTCTTATCTCTTCATGTCAACGTGTCACCCATTTTAAATGTTCAATTTTCTTTAAGTGTATCCTTCAATATCTTTTGCCTCATATTTTCTTACTTAGACCTACATATGGTATATATCAGCCCAGAACTGTGCTCTTATTTCTGCAAACATTTCTGTAATTATGCTTCTTTTTTTGCGCTTACCCTGCATTATTGGGTTGATTATAGGCTCTTATCTCCCAATATGTCCTAAGGAAGTACATTTATTCTGCCTCCTTAAAGTTTTATCCATGTTTCACCCTGTAACAAAATTCATCATTTTTCTTGGCTGTTTTTATTCGTAACCTAGCTCACTTCTGTCATTCTCCACCACATTTATCAACCAAAATTCTCAAGTATATGCTCATTTCTATATTAAATTTACCAACTTTCTTTAACCAAAGACCACTACGCCCCACATTATATTCAATTGCTCTTTTCAATTCTCTGAAATTAAAAAAAAAATCAAGCTAAATTACCGAGTACGGAGTTCTAGTAACAAGTGAGGTGAGAGATGACTGTCGGTATGTTGCATGACTTGTATATTGGTTTGCAGCATACAAATAGATAGACAAAATTAGAGCAGTAAAGTAGAAACGCCTTGGTTGAGAAAATAGAATACTCAAAATTAAAAATGTTACTCCCAACACCCTAAGCCTTGCGAACGCACTTCTATGCAATAATAATTGAATAAAAGATCTTTGAGGAAATAATTTTTGCAGAAACTTTGCGTCACCCACAGAGAGCTTTCTCAGAAATCATGAACCTTAGAGTCTATTTAAAGACGCCGTTAAGATGCAGGGATAATCTTTCACTTTTTATTCCAGGAGTAGAACTTCTGTTCCAGATATATACCTGGCTCATATTCAAAATCCATAAAGCAATTGATCTTGTGGCTCGTCCTTGGCAATCCCCCTTATAACATTCTTAAAGCGCTCAAGCCAGATCGCCTTGAGATTTATGAGTAACCAAGAGCCCATAAAAACACCCACTCGAACAACATCTGCTCAATGCATTTCCGTGCATTTAAAGTTGATTTCCAATCAATCTGATCATTACCCTTCTGGTGTATTTTAAGAATTTATACAGCTCGTAAAATTATAGGGGTCTAATTTGCAACGTATAAGCATATATGTTAGCGCAGAACATATGGTAAAGAGAAACATGAGTAGAAAGTTGAGATCATATGTTGGCATCTAACTCCATTAAATTGGAATATAATTACAATTTCTGCTAAACAATGCTCACATTAAACTTAAGACCCATCGGCTACCCTTTAAATTGAAAATCTTAGTCCATTTGTACGTTTGAGCTGTAGGTTGCACATCGTTAGAAGAAAAGAAAATGTTTTGGAAGGAGTATATCCCTGGAAGGAGGCATTCAAGTAATTATGGATGACAAATTGATGCATTTTTATTTGCATGATGCTATCATCAGGTGTATGGTCAGGGAAATTCCTTGGAAAAAAAATTGGTTAAACAGGAAGGAAAAATAATTCTTTTAGCATTTTAGAGCTTCATTATTCTCTTGCGATTAAGAAAATTAAGTTAGCGAAAAAAAAAGTTTTTACATTCCTTTTCGACAATCCATTTTTTATTATTCCTCCACAGATTCACCCTTTGTATTAAGTAGCCAATTAATCTAGTTTTATACAACTGGTACCAAATGTCTGCATCACAAAAACCTAGTGAAGATCATAGTTAGGTACAATGTTTATTAAATAACACTCTACTCTTAGTATTTCCTATGTTTTGCCTCTTCAGCAAAATACCAATGGTTTCCATGCAAGGTCAAACATTTTAAGTGACCTTTTGAATTCATATCAGCCCTCTTAAAAACCAAGAGATGATTATTTGGACTATTATTTAAAAAGAATGTGGTAAATTTTTTATCATTGAATTATTGCCTCATTTAGTAACTCATTAACGAACGCTGTGTCAGGATACGGGAGCGTATCAGGATACGGCATTTGCAATGCTCGTCACCTCATGACGATTATGTAAAAGCATCAAAACTTATAATTACTTGATTAAACGCATACTATAATTAAATGCGTGAAAATTAACGCAAGAGGCTGTTAAAATCGCTGTGAAAATTGAAAAAATATGACGGAAATGTTTTTATTTCTATGAATAAGAATTGATTGGCTATGCATGCTTGCATAATGAGATGTAGTTATCCTTAATGAGATCGTTAATAAGTTGAATAAAGAGTTAATTAACTCTAAAATGTGTATTTCATACATTTAATTAATATAAGCAATTTATATCACCGCTATGAATCAAATGTATTGGAACTCAAATTCAGGGCTTAAGAGCATAGAGAATTTACAAATTAAAAGAAAAATAATTTAGCGATATGGAAAGGCGGGCTATCCTCATAAACCATTGAAATAATATATAATATAATATATGTATAAGCCATGGAAATATATTTATTTATTAGAATCAGTGTTTCTAAAACGAAGATCTCTTTTCATGTACCATTTACAATAAGTGCGGGCAGATGCTTTACGTTTCCAGTCACCATCAACATTTCCATGAATTACGTCCAAATAGGACTGTTTTAATTTGTATCGTTACGATAATAACACCAATTCATTACTGAAGTCTTTGATACCTTTTAATTTTCAATTCATCCTTTTGTCCCTATTAATCAAACGAATATGAAGCCCTGAGTGCCTGAATCTTATTATGCCATGTATAAGTACCTACCTACACTACTGATTTTTTTAATTTCCCGAAGAAATTCTGTGCCTTAAAATGTGAGGCGACGATAGAATGTTCTCCATTGTAACAAATGTAACCATAGAACTTCTATTGCTAAATTATTTTGACCAAGCACTTTACGCCCATCGTAATTTTTGTAAAAATAACACGTCATTTTAAATAAAAATGTATTGGCAAATATCCTACTGCCTATCGACTATTATGGAATTGCTTCGAATTATCAACTTTTAATTTCTTGCGCCAGATAGGCGCGTTTAAAATAAAACTTACCTTGATCTCATCTATGGGTTAAATGCTAATATCAAATAACAGGAATTGTTTAATTTCCTCACTCGGGATTAACTAAAAGAGCACGAAATTCAATGTGCACATGTCCACATCTAATTATACGGAAATTTCTACGCGATGTTGAACCGAACTTAACTCCTAACTGAGCACTCGTAATACAAATTTGCTGAGAATAGGAAATGAATGAAAAAAAAACAAGACGAAACAATAGGATAGAATATCAGGTATTATGGGTGATTGAAATAATAGCTTACCACAATGGTACTCATGCACCTGTCCTGCAAAGCCACTGTCTAAATCTCAAATCATCTGTGATATAAATAATAATAATACATTTAGCGTGTAATTACATGTTCAAACATATTGCAGCTGTTGTAGAATAATTATTTCGCCTCCAATACACGTCTTGATTTTTTTAACAGGAACCAATCCAAACTTCTCTGTTTTCCCAAATTATAAACCGAAATGGCCCGGTGAAAAATTAAAATGCCCAAAACATATGCTACCTAACCTCATACAAACGTTTAATCACTGCGTAGACCGCTAAACTGCTCTAACTAATGAAAGTATAGGAAATCCAACATATTTAATTTAAAAACGCAAACTTCATGCCAGGAGTAAATTAAGTACATATGTGGAAATTCATATCCCCAGTTTCAGTCACCACCCCTCTTCAAAGCAACGCTAATAAATTGTGATGAAATAATTGACCATCTTGCTGCCTCGCGAACGGAAGCCTGGCGGCATTAATTAATTAAATTATTATAAAAGGGAATTTCGGAATACGATTTTGAATTCAAGCTGGAAAGGGGAAGGGAGCGTGTGAAGGAAGGAATATAATTTTAATAAATGCGAGGAAGTGGTGGAAGATCGTTAATTCAATCGGCCCTCATGAATTCATTACGGCCTGTTGTCGCTGGCTTCCTCCACCATCCGCCTTTGTGGAAGGAATAAAATTTAGAAGGAATATTTTTTTCTCCCAGTGAAAAGCCCGCCAGCATTGGACCGACCGTGTTATTAGGTCAAGGAGAGACAGCATGTTAAATGTCAGGCTTGGCGACGCTTCCATGAGGGGGAGGGGGGGTGTGATAAAAGCATTTTCATATCCTAGTGCCGTTATCTCATTTTCCGCGCACTCCATGAGATTCCACATTTCAGAGAAACAGCATTCTTCTCTTTTTTTGTCGAATTAAGAATCTTAAGGGTGCACATGAATCCATTATACCCCTCAATTAAAAGCTTATACGCATATTAGTTAATTACGTCATCATCTTTACATACTCAGGTGCGAATTCATTTCAGATAATGTATAAATAGCCAAGTATGTACATCAACTTTTACATTCTTAGTGTTTTCTAAAAAAGGCTTAATTATCAGATATAAATTGAGACAAATAAGCACTTTAAAATAATATACGATTTCATTAAATATTTCCCGTTCTATATGAATAAAGATTGTTTATTTAAGCCTTAAGGGCTACTATAATAGCAGGTATTTAATGTGTAGTATCCACGCAATTATTTTCTTCTTATTTACTCCAAACGAGAGAAAAATCTTGGATAAAAATATTCCTTACGGGACTCAATTGCACATTTTTTAAGCACATATGAGGGCCTAAATGCAAATTTAAATAGTAGAAGTTAAGGCAATTAATAAGCTGAAATATTTAGAGACAAAAATTACTTGCTTATGCAAAGCAAGAAATATTGTGAATTATTAATCTACATTAAATGCGGAACTGGAGAAAGAAGTTCAAATTAAACATTTAAGGTCTTCTTCTTCATTAGCGCGAGAGTATTATCATGGCACGTTCAAATGAGCGCTCCATTCATCCAACTTTACCTCTTCCGGAAAAGGGCTGTAATAATCAAGAACTTCTCATGAAATATTAATGCTAAGCTCAACGAAAAAATATAATTTTCAGCATCACTTAATGCTGGACTCATCGACGTTTTTGTTCTCTCACCCTTTGAACTCCTTCTTGAGGTGTGAGCTACCAGTGGTTAGCGTATGTAAAAAACTTATTCCCTTGTACGCAAGGTAAAAATGTCACATTTTTATGCCGAGGGAAAATTTAATATACAAAAGATAAAATCTAGGCGATCGTTGACGATAATAAACAAAAATAAAATATGGAAAACCCAATGAAAAAACATTTAATGAAGTATAAATCAACAAGCTTATAAGTTAAACGGGGCCTACGCCGCGTTTCATGAGAGCAAAGGTCAGGACTCTACCCAATTTGAAAGTGAGAGTGCTTATGAGTACAGGCAGGGATTGTACAAGAGCTAGTTTTCTTTTAAGGTTTTAATAATATTTTAGGGAAAACATAAGATGATGACTTGATAAACAGAAAATGTGGATTCTAATTGAGAATTCAAAAACTCATTACTGAAAATGCAGTAAGGACGCTATAGCTTTTATGTCCACAAATCTCAAACATCTAGAGTGGTCAAGAAATACGAGTTCTGCCGGAGAAAATAAGCAAAGAAATTATTTTAAGCTACTGGGTAGCTAATTTGGGTGTTTTTCTGAGTAAATAACGGAAGTATGTAATAAAAGAAAACTTCTCTATCTATGTTGTCCTAATCAAGGCGAGTGCAATGATGAATAAGATGTGTAGCCTTGACACTTGAAGAGGTCATGACAGGGACTTCATCTAGGATAAAGTGAACTTTCCAGATCGTAATCGACTGCAAAATAAGTACCCACCCTGAGTTATTCCCAAACCATATCCATCGGAAATTTCCCCCCAAGAGAGTTACATAACAGAATAAATAGTTTTATTTCAATTATTTCCAATGTGTATCTCTGTACTGGAATAACTGGTACTGAATGGTGTACTGTTTTTCTATCTCGTAAAAATTACCGTTTAGCCTATCTAAGAAGGGAGTAACATCACTGAGGTAACTATAATTTTCCCGCTGCATGGTATTGACCGATCGCATGGTTGACTTACCTTCAATCTGGTAATTAAAAATTTGAGGATGACACAGATCCACAATGCCACAACTGGATTACAAGATTCAAAGCCAAGAAGTAATTAATGCATCCCATTAAGGAATATCAGACACTTATCAAGCATATAGTAACGTAATTGTTTAGCATTTCAAGGTAAGTTGTTTCCATATTTATATCATTTACGTCATAACATCACTGCCCCTCGCCATAAAACAAGAGTCATGGTGGTCAATTGCAAGCCTAATTCCGTCGAATGGGTACATTCAAGCAAACGAAAAAAGACCTGGGTAACTCTGCTTCGGGAAAATGGATAACATATCCTCTCTATGGGAAATTTTGCGAGTAAATTTTACTTCAAAAGTTGGTTGATATTATTTGACACAAGAAACAAAAACATGAAAGTAAATGGTAGTCAGGAATAATTACTGCAAATGTGATTATTTATTGGTCACAGTATTATGATTTAATGCGGAAATACTATCAAAAATATATTCGGTGTCAAAAAAACCAGCATTCTTTCGTGCTTTTGAAAATTCTTACACAGTCAAATACCGGGAACTTTATTTCGGGGTCATAAATTGCAATTTATATTAAAAAAAGAGAATTCGTGGATTCCGCAAGAGGGTGAAGAGTTTTAAAGCATTTTCTCGGGGAAAATCAACTACTTCAAGCTACTCCGCTAGGATAATTTTTGAGATTTTCTTCGGTTCTGAAGAATTTAAAGAACATCCATCCACGTTTACTTCGTGAATGGATATCACATACAGCGACGCCATAAAAGCTGAAAAAGGGGGTAGGGAATCGTGTTTGAGTGACGCGATCACATTGGTGAAACGTGAGGCTTTTGCAAAGATGGGCAATAAATCACATAAAAATATCCATCCATCACGCAACGTTCCGTATCATTTTGCACGCTATCATCCACGACACTTGGCCCAGCGCATTGGATCCGTGTTGCAAATCGAGACGTGCTTGCTTTCGGAGAAAAAAATACTTGACGCGGAAATAACGTGTGGCCGACGAAGAAACCTTCGTTTTCGATGAGGTTCTCAACCCTTAACCGATGTCCTCCGGGACTTGCCGACCCAAATGGACCTTCGTACATCCCTTGGCCTTTCTAATGTCCTTCGAAACACTGAAACTTTCACAAGGAGTTGGATCCGTGCGGGAGACTTCCGACCGCAGAGTGGAATGGTGCGTAGAATAGGGGTAATTCCCAAGGACGGGGTGAGGGTTGGAAGACTAAGGTCCACGATCGGAAAAGGAAATCGGGAAGGGATGACCCGATACAAGTTTTCCGAAATAATCCGACATACGTATTTGGTCTATGATATTCCGACTCTTACGGTAAAGACCAGCTAATATAGATTTTGCATTATTTTTTAGTAGTTTTATATTTTTCGGGGCAAAGAAAGTGAGACTCGTTAATGGGGTCACAATAAAGAGCAACCAACTACTTGGATGAAAATGATTACCTATCGTAGCCAGGTCATTTGAAAGAAAATTGCGCTAGTGAAAGAAGCATTCAGCAATAAGAGGGAGCTGATGACTGGGACATAGTTTAAGAATGTAAGGAAAAGGTTGGCTAGGAGTTAAATATAGAGCTCAGCGTTGTATGGTGCAGAAACCTGAGCTCAGAGAAAAGAAAATCAGAACAGGCTGCAAACGTTTGATGTATGGGAGTGAAGAATAATGGAGACGGTGAAATGTGCGGAAAGGAAGAAGGACGAGGAAGTGGAAGGATATGATGGGTAGGTTGAGGAAACTTCTGGAGGAGATTGGGAGGCGGCGGATTAGGTCCTTGGAACGTCTGATGAAGGGCAGAGGAGAGGTCAAAGGCTACGCTAGACGGGAGGATGTTCGGTAAGCTGGGGAGTGAAGAAAGAGAATAGGCTTCGTGGACGAGAGGAATAACGATGGGACCCATACCGAGATGAAGAAAGAAATCGTGTAAGCAGACAGGTGCCTACGCCTGTAAAAGTCCAGAGGAAATCAAGAGGATGGCGCTAGCGGAAGAAACGTTGACTGTCTTCCATCAAACCTACATTAACCGGTCAACAACCTTCAAAATAATGACACTAATATGAATTTTATCATACTTTCATATTATTCCTCTGGTATGAATGATGTTGGCTGATTTGTTACATGTGACGGCAACCAGCGACTAAAATAGTTCGCGCCATAGAGGATGACATGAAGGTTGGTTAGAAAAGATAAGATTGCGAGAAGGATTGGGACAAACGCATTCCTCTGTCAAGTGCGCCACTTGTCAATTGACCGGTAGGGGTGAGTCTCGCACTCACCGGAACGGTATAATCTACGCGCCTTCGGCGCGATCAGAACTGTGTAGGGAAGGGACAACGGCATGCCATAATGTAAACACCGATGTCCGCTTGGACACCGAAGTCAGGCATCGTTTGACTCCACTGTAATGAATAAGGTAATTATCCCGATTAATGAGTGAATGATCCTGAATATATGCATATAAAATATAAGAAATAATATACCTATTTGATGTGTTTCACATTTCTGAAAAAAGTGGAATATTTCACGGCCGATGAAACGCTGAGAGTAATACCATTAATCATAATGAGATTTGTTGAGTAAGAACTTGTGCATCGTGAATTTGAAGATGGGTGCACTACAAAAAATTACCATACTAGGACGGGGAAACATATCGGGATTAATAATGAAACAGAAAAAGCAGAGTGTCTTGATATTTACTACGACCCATCGAAAAATTCTACACTAAATAATAAGAACATAAGGTCATAGCAAATATAAGAAGAGACGATGAAGATAATGGTAAGCGTTTCTCACGGTAAATGTTCATAATCAATAGAATAAATAACCTATGTGAAAGTTTCCGTCAAGTTTAGGATTTTGTACTGTACAAGTAGCAGCAAAACAATTAAAAGTAAGAGTAATTCCATGAGAGGCTGTGTGCTATTGATTCGGCCTGTGTGCTAAGTTCTACGTGCCAGCACGCACTGCCAAGCGGAAATGAAAAGGATATATATATGAGGTAGTGGGTTAGAATGAGATTTAAGACATAAATTCGCTAATGGACGGGAATCGTGCCAACATAGGCGTACGCCTTGATTGCAGGACGGAGAATCACTACCAACTACACATACTTCAAGCAAAACTCATTAATTTTCACATTTCTTGGATAAAATTGCAGTCGTAGTCTTACAGAAATTGCAATTGGTTTCCTGTAACTTAAACGGATGGCTCTCCTTCAAATTAATTGGTTTTCTTTTTTCCTCCTTTTAAGAGAGGAAATGCACGGGTTTAAAATATAAAGTTACTGAAAAAGAGCTTCAAATAACCACTGTGGTCCGCCTAGCCACGTTGAGTCATTTTTTCCTGTTCCACTTCATCACCTAAGCCTTGACCGACCACACTTCTTCACCCTAGAGGGACATATTCCATTAGACTTCTTAGTATTCTATTCAAGGGCATTCGATTTGGCCTCGTAACGATACGCTATTGTTTTAATTTCTTCGGCCACCAACGAGGCACGCTCATCGTCATTTTTTATTCTCTCGAACACCCTCGTACTCTTTTTAGAAATTTCCCCTCTGTTGTCCCCAAGGCCCTTAGGTCCGCTTTCTTATGCGCCAAACATTCGAAGCCATGCAGTAATAAGGGCACAGAAATTACCGCATACGTCTTATTTGTGTCTTTTTCAGAATGTTCTTTCACAGAGTTCTTCAACTACTTCCACTTGGAATTGGTGATCTGTTGGTTTGGACGGTCATTTCATTATCATATTCACGAGTTACATAGCAACCTAAAAAATTGAAGGAAATATTTGTTCTATTGTCTTATTGTCGATTTCAATTTTCAATCGCACAGGAAAAATAACTTTCAATGCCATTTACTTCGATTTATTCAATAATATTTTTAAATTCTTATCATTTAAGATTCATATAAAAAATCAAAATTATTAATAAAAACCGGAACATGATAAATTAAAAATATTTTTAAAACCCCAATGCAAAACACTGCTGACTACCGATCGTTTCCCAGCTCTGAGTTGCAATTTTTGTCATGTTTAATGGGAAGAATTGCAGATCCATTCCTAAGCCCACGCTTATCATGAAAATATACATAATGCCATGAATCAGTCTTATTTCCATTAATTCAGCCATATAATAATTGGAAATAACGAAATTATGATAAAATATTTTCTAAAACCCTGCAATCGCCTTAAAAATCATTTTGAAATTGTCTTTGAAAATTTCAACAAACATTTCAGCGAGAGGATCTCATTTAATCCCAAAAACCAACCGTAATTTTAGAATACCTATTTTTTTTAATGCAGAAGAACTGGTACCAAAATGTATGTATTCACAGCTAGAACAACACCATTATTTGTTTTAAAAACTATGAGTCCCATTATTATAAAGCGATTTAACCCTTTACATTTTATGGAAATGTTATAATTTTGCAAATAGTAATTTTCTTAAGATATTTGGCATTGGATAGGCATCAATTGCAAGGTGAACTATTGCTTAATTCTGAAATAGGATTTTAGTTTATTATTTTCCCAGACGTCAAGTGTGTGGAATAATAGTGCTTGATTCGCGCCTGTATATAGGTATTCCGCACGACGTTCTCGTAATGCAAGTCAAGGTTCACTAAGGATATATTTACTCAATTTACTTCGAACATAGTTTATAAAAAAAACCATTCCCTTAATCCAAATTTAAACCACTGTTGTTTAAATATGCACACTTGGAATTATTTACAATATGGGATCATAATCCCCGTAGGTATGGAATAGAATTTGTATTTTCAAAATATTAGCTAATTATTAGGTATAAGAAAGCAGTCTAAGATTAATATTTTGTTTGAAAATAAGGATAAATTTTGAGCATCGAAGAGTTTTCGGGTGATTCAATTAGTAATACTATTTTAATGCAAAATTTTGAAGGTGGATAAAACTGGCACAGCTGATACCTGCAGGCTCATTATAGAAGAGAGTATAAAAATAATGGTCAGGTAGTTTTCATCTTTAGCGGCTAACTTTACTTGTCATAAACGTAAAAATTGCAAAATAAATGATTTTTTTATAAATATAAAAATATTTGTCAGTTTTCATTATCCCTTAAATTTGATGTCTTAACTGATTATTTACAAAAAGAGAGTACAACAAGAGTATGCAACGGCATGCTTATAAGTGCAATGATAAAAAAAACAATCAATAAGGCATGTGATGTTGTTCAAACAAGGCTATCTTCTGTCCCCTAAATGGATGTAAAGTTTGCAATTATTTTTAACGAGGCTCCAGATAATCGACATTGGGAAGCTATTGTTGACGGATACCTATTGTTTTTGGGTTCTGAGGAAGAAGGTTCTTCTGCTTTAGGCGCGGGATACTTAATGCAGGCCTTAAATTTCAATTTTCTGAATTGGATTGGATAAAAAAACAAATCCGTTAAGGAGGAAAAAATACCAAATTAAATTAAAACCATCTATGGATTAAATTAAATGTAATTGCGTTTGAAAGTTATAAATGAGCAATGATATAAATGATTCGAATTTTGCTGTGAAAAAAAATCAGAGTGTATTCAATACAAGAAAAAGATGTATGGAAATACTCCCGCATTACAGCCGGAATCAGGTTGGTATTAACTATTAACCCCAATCACATTTCAAAACAATTGTCTCCTCTTTTTCATTTTTAATTGAATTAGGTAAGTCATCTGTTTTTAACTGAAAATTAGTTATGATTTTGGGAGGTGGATTGTCAGCTGTCTTTCCATCATATTGTTCGCCTTACTATCGGTCTGCTGCCATGAGGAATGTTATCTCTTGCAGTGTGAGGGAGTCTGTGTTTCGTAATTCCACCAACGTGCGTATTCCAGTATCTTCTCCGGCCTTCAAGCTTAGCGAAAGAATCAGATAGGATCCAATTGAATTATTGAAGAATGGAGTGCAAGCTATTCACACTGATTTTAATAAATCATTGCAGCATATGAGTATATGTACAGGTCATACTAGAAGATGCATTTTCCTGATAAATTTCCTCACCCCAGAGAGCTTTTGTCATTTAATAATCTAGTTAGCTAATGGTTAGCTAAAGGTATAAATAAACTTAGCGGCTCTCACCAGCAGAGAATCAAAGGTCACTGAGGGTGAATCAAGCTTTGACGAGAGAGCAAAGGTGCCAAAGGACTCCCGGAGGGGCCTTTGTGCCACATTTCTAGCAAGCGTTCATGTTTATAATAGCATACTCTTCACAATCAAATACCACCAAGTTTCGCAAAGCCAATCACATCAACGATCAGATTAACGATATAAAAGTGGATTTTTAAGAAGATATTTTTTTGAATGAGTGCATGGGAATCTTTCTTGATAAATGTATGAACTGAGTCAAATCAGAAAGGCACAAAATCTTCATAGCTCTGAAACATAAGTTCATGAATAGAAAAATAATAGTAAAAACGGTATAGGAACATTTCCAAATTAGTTCCCCGAGTATTTTATTGGGGTCAGAAATCTTCATAAACAATGTTTTATTCCTCATCGATTTCTATGCGGTGTATAATTAAGTACATCATTGATATTGCTTCAAGTTACCGAAAAACGGAGTTTCAAAACTTCATCGTAGCCCTATTCTGGACTCTATACGGTAAGATAAGCACACCTCGTGCTACGAAAATAAAGTGGGAAGGAACCTCATATGATAAGAGCCCTCAAACGTTAGGACATACCTGGTCATAACCGGGAAATACAAGTGTCAGGTTAAGCAAATCCTTTATGGTTATGGAGCATCACGAATGAAGCAGCGTGATATGACATGCTGTTCCCTAATCGATCTGATTCATCTTTAATACAAAGGGAATAATGCGGCACAAGGCGCCATGACTCTTGCAATCCAGCAATTCCGTACACCATGAAATGAATAATAGTCAACCTTAATCAGTTCTTCATGCAACTCATTTTATAAAAAATGTGATATACATCTTGGTTAGTTCAGAAAATACAACTGATTCTTACTGAGCATAAGCAGTAACTGTGGTTTCTCTAGGATATAATAGCTTCAAAACATTAAATTCATGGCATTTATGAACGATGTTTGTATATAATGAATTATTTATTATAAAATATAATTTCGTTATCTTCTTGTAATCACCATTCATTTAAAAGGTTTTTTGACGTTTTGTTTGAATATATCATTCATGGGTAGTTCAAATGGAAAGTCTCTAAATGAAGGACCCAATTTGAGGATTTTATACTCGCTCTCACTCACAACATGAAGTTTACACGCTAAGTTTAAATTGCATACTAGAAAAATTCAGATCAGGTGAATTTCAGTATGACACGGATGATAGTATTCTGACTCCGCGCTATATCTCTAGAACTGACAGAAGCGACGAAATAAAAGGGGTACACTGCCGAACTCATAGATACGAAAATTCCTTCTTTCCTCACGTCATTATTGATTATAACAAATACAACAAGAGAATAACATTAGACAAATCGTCAACACACATCCCACCTCTGTCCTCTTCCCTCTCATTTAACCTCCCCCCCTTACTCAGCCACGCGTATCAGTGGCGACTCGCAGGTTCTTATGTAGTTGTACAAGTTGGTAATATTTTTTCCCGCAATCAAGTCTCTCAGCTTACATTTTCAGTCTCTACTATTACTTTGCAAAAGTTCTATTCTTCATCCTCCCATACTAACGTAACATACTTCTACGTTCACCATTACATTCACTATTAATCAGTCCACCCTCAACTTTTGTGGACGTCTCTTTACAGAGTTGCTACAGGATGTAGGTTTCTAAATTTCCTGACTTTCCTGACTATTTCCTGACCAACATTTAGATTTTTACTGACTTTGGAAATGCAACAAAAAGCCAAAGTCCGCAATTCTACATTAGAAGGGGAAAAATTATTGACAAAAATGCATGACGAGGAGAGTACTTATTATAATCTTGTAATAAAAAATTCAGGTACAATTTCTCCAAAGTACAGGAGTTAGCATTAGCATTACCTTCATCAAAATAAAATGTCCTATAACACTGCCAAAAATCATAACATGACTTAAGTCAGTCTAATAAAATGAATTAACGTAAAAAAATTCTAACTAAACCAGAGCCTGTCTAAGATTTTAGCCTTTCATCTATGGCTTCGCAGTTCAGTTGGGCTTCTACCATAAGCTTTGCTCTTTTAGCCTTCAATTCCCTGGCTTCAGATCAAATTCATATTGCATCTTTTCTTTTCCTTATCCTTTTTTGACCTATACTTGAGTGACTCTTCGTACTCTGCACGCGTGCTACGTACCCTGTAGATCATTTTATTATCTATAGTAATATTCTCAATACCACCTGCCAGGTTGACAGCATCGTATACCTGCCACTGCGCGACTAATGGTACATCCAATTGATTTCCAAAAAATATTTCTCGGTTAATTGAAAATCCACATCCAACAAATGCTTTGCCGTGGCTGATTATCAAAAACATTTGGATAAAAGCAACCAACAAATTGAAAAAATTCTGAATTTTTTGTACATTGCGCAAATGTTGATCTACACAAGTAACGCCGCGGACATAATCCTTCATTCACTGCACAACATTGGGCTTCTCTAGTAGACTTTTAAATTTAGCAACAATCTTGTCACAAGCTTCAGCTGAGATCCAATTATTCCTCTGGAGCAAACTGAGGCAAATACAGATACGAAAATTAGCTGCGCCCGTGGACTCAGCAATCACGTCGGGATCACAAAAAGGAAACGCCTTGCACAGTTTTTATGTTAGTGAGGAATTCTCTAAAAGCTTGGCAGTCATTGCCTTCACAAAAGCTACACATTCTTCTTTATATTTTAACCTTTTTTAAATGTCCTTCTTTGACACACTGGTAACCTTATGCAATGCCTCTTTCATAGAATACAACAGGGATTTTATATAGACTCGTTGGCAGACACACGAGTCACGCTGGCTCTTGTTTCGAGCATTGAGTTGCGAGTGGCAGAAAGAGGAACTCATGTGACGCAGCTGACATGCAGCAAAATTTTTGTTGCAATATTTGAGTGTATAAAGTACATTGGCGGCCAGCATTTTCAAATTTACTAACTCCGCATCGAATTTTCCTGATTTTACTGACCAGTTTTATATTTACTGACTTTTCGCTGACTTTACTGATTTTACTGTCCTGTAGCAACCCTACTTTACCTCCAACATCAATCTCCCTTTCCCCATAATGTATTGAGTCCTCATCGTTAAATGATAATTCAGATTAGATTCCAAAACTAGTGTTACCCACAACGCAACATTCCTGAATTTCACTTTCTTCTTTAATGGCTACCTCATTCGAACTAATGTAACAGTCCCTTCTTGTATTCCAGGAACCAAAACTAAAACCCGTTTCGTGGCGCCGTTTTAACATCCACACAAATTCCACTTAAAATAAAAAAACGTTCTTTTCTTTCCCCAAACGAACCTTACTTACCCTATTTTTCGTGAAAGGTCTTTGACCAGTAAACTTGGTCGGCGATTGTTCCGCAAACATTTACAAAAGACCTTCCAACTGAAAACAACAGACGGAGGCAATTCCAACAAACTCCCATTCCAGTCAAGCTCCAGGTTGAATTCGAAACCTTGCAAATGGCCACGCTGCAAAATAAAATCTTTCTTCATGCCTCTCTACTCCCCTTTCCAATTATTCTAACCACCTCGACAGCTCAATCCCGTTTACTACTACACGTCGGCAGCAATCGCAACTGGAGGAAATGTGACGTCCATGTAATCAGTTTCCCGGAAAACTGAGCAGACTTTGATTCCCCCGTTTTCGTGGGCAGAAACAACTATTTACCCATTTCAATTCAGTTTTCCCTTCCAAAACACTCCATCTATCACGACATATCAATCTTGATCCGTTGTTTGGTGACAATTGATTATCTCTCGCATCAAAAAAACAGCATTATGCAGCCCTTTTTTGTTCGAAGCAGGCTTAAATTTTATACAGAAAAATAGAATTTATTTCGGCCCAATATCACGAAGGCTATACTATAAAACAGTCTATGTGGGCCTACCAAGATCACGCAAGTCGGTCGCTGCGAAATAGAGAATTCCACTTTTGATCAATTTTCTCCAAACATCTTCGTATCGTTTTTGCAACTCCCCTTTTAAAAAATGGGATGGAACCCTGAACAATGGGAGTTAAAATCTTGGAAAAAGGGGGAGAGGGAGAAAATTAGGCATCGTCGGAGTAATGTAGAGAATAACAAAATATGCTACAATGAAGGGAAAACTATGTGAGGTAGTAACACGGCCAGATGAAGAACATAATAAGATCAAATATCTATCGAAACCTACCCTGCCTTATGGGACACGAAGTAGTGATAAAAATGCGCTGATGACTTTCTTTTGATTATTTTCAGTATCCATCCTGTATGTGTGCTTATATTACAAAGTTACACCTCTCTTCCTGGAAGTGCTGAAGTGCTGTCAAGTAGAAGTTCTTTACCTGTCGATACCTCCAGGAAGGGAGGTGAAACTTAACAAAATATGTAAACAAACTAGATGGATACAAAAAATAACCAAAATAAAGACAAGGAATCGCTGAATCCTTAATAATAATGCCCTAATGATATTTATCCCTGTGTTTTATAAATGAAATTGATGAATTCCTTATGAAAATGTATAAGGATTATTAATAAAAGCGACAGTAAAAGCAGGAAGCTCACTGTATCAGGATAAATTTGGAATTATAATACTTTTACGCAACGTAAACCTCCTGGTATCAGCCTCACTATTAGACATATCACTAAAGTGCAAAAAATGTCCTATTTTTGTTTCTGATTCTTTTTGGTGATGCCACATTGAGAGAGTAAAAGTTAGTTAATTTTTTTCATCTGCAATTTTAAGCAAATCATATAATTGACAACTTTTCACATCGATTACTGGCAAGAATACTATTATTCTTACCAGTAATCGATTATAAAATATTCTATTCCTGGTCGATTTTTATTATAAACTTGATATTCTAAGTCTGAACTACAAAAAAATTGCGCGAAAATGGTATAAAAATATACCTGATGGTGTCCCCTATGCGATGAAACCAGTCGAAAACAAATAAGTCTATTGCAAAAAAATGCAAAGATTTTATTTATTGATTAAATCAGAAATTCATTAGTTAAAAAGGTCTTCACACAATCATCATCATTGTTTAATTCCTAAGATTGGTTAATTGCAGTCATAAATTCTTCCCTATTCATTGCTAACACTTTTTACGCAATAATAAACGAAATTAGTTTAGGACGGTGGAGTTATGTAATTATTGCAGCGGGACTACATTTTTCGAAGATGACTCCCTCTGCTAATTCTAATTGGTATTCCTCTGCTAATGTCCCTTCTACCCTCCAGAGAGAGGGGTCACGCAAAATTTAAGCCCCGAAAACGGGAAACCTTCATCTCGCATTGAGAATGACGCGACAGAGGCACCATTGTTCCTTTAACGACCGCAAATAACTCACGGCCCAAAGCGCGTCGGAAGAATCCGAAAGATGCGCACGGAATGAGAGACGAAGGCAATTAATGACGGGGAGGTAGGGCCATCATCAAATTGCGCACACGTGCATGTTCGTAAAACGGCGCCACCCCCACCTCCTTCTGCGCCCCCCGTCACAATGTATGGGTGGGAGGTGGGGCGCTTAAAATTGGCAAGAACGAACGGAGAAGGGGCGATCGGTTTGGGCATCGGCCGGGTCAGCCGCGTCATCCCCTTGAAAGCATCGAAAGCGGATATCTGGAATCACTGTCGTTTTCATAATGGATTCGGATCCACGAAAAGCTTGGAACGATGGGCGGGGGTGAGTTTTCGGAGGGAGTCCCAGGAGAGGATAAAGGGAGGGAGGGAAGAGGAATCACCTCCCTCCTCTTAATACTGCTTCCAATTTCCATTTCGATATCTATGCCAAACAGATCCTTGTGGTTAATCACTGAATTCGATTAAAATACTCTTGGATTAAGTCCCGCGTAATTTATGCGCAATTTTTTTAATAGGCTATGTCCAGGATTAGTATCCTAAAGGATAAAAAATACTTCGTAATTATCCATACCATTAAAGAATAATTAGTGAAAACTGCAGTGGTTTTACGGTAATTTTTTTCGTTTATTTATTCACGATTAATTTATGAAGACTCAGAATGTAACTACGCTTGCACCTGTTAGAATTCATTATTCTGGCAATGTCTGTAGTTTAGGTAATTCTGTAAACTCTTGACGCAACACCAACACTGGATGGTTTTTCTGCACGCATGCGCTACGACCATTCCAATGTCAGAGGCTACTTCGACTACTTGAAAAGAGAACATGACTGAATTCAGCCATAATTACCACCAGTTGATGTAAGATGAGGAGGAAAGTATTACTCAATTCTTACATGTAAGAGAAAGGGAACGATGAGATTGCTAAGAATGTGTGCATGTATTGCTAAGCAAATAATTGGCATTTTCAATGTCATGTCATCTTAAAAAGGATACCTTCCATTGCCTCTAGTATGCTGATCATTTCGCTACACAGCAGTGCACTTGCCTTCCATTCGTTACCGACATTTCGCACTAGGTAGCGCACTTTAAAACAGATCGGAAGTAGCGTCGATGAGCACTTAACAACAAAAGAGCGTCGATCATGTCATCCGTGATAGTTTTATGATTTTTGTTGATTTTCAGTAAAGGCGTCAAACATGTATATTTTAAAGTTGTTAATTACTCTACGAGAAAAAGATTACGTTTTCAAATACTTATTTGAACGAATTCTTCAACTTTAAACAAATCATTCGGCCGCGACTGTTGCTCACCCACAGAATGCTACCTATCGGCTCATTACAAAACATTTCGCCAGCGCACATCGTTCCAGTCAACGTTGTTCGTTGGCACAAGTGCGCTGTTGTTTTCCGATGTGCATTAACTTCAACACCTTGAATGGAAAACTCCCAATATTTGATAAAACCGTGGTCGGAAAGAAATTATAAGTGGAGATAAGTACCAGACTATCGTTCCACTAACACAAGATAAAGACTCGTCAACAGGTACACGGATTGTTTTCAATCAACGTCGTTCCTTCACTTCCCATTTGCGTCACGAAAATATACCGGTGAGAGAACTTCTCACGGATGAAAATCACCAAAGAAAGCACGTAAATCTAGTTTCGCAAACCATTCCGACACAAAGGCTACATAGACAGGATGGCAGGTAAAAAAATATGAAGAGACGTCAGTCTTTTTCGGCCTAAAAGCATTGTATTTGCGCATGTGTGAAAGAGTCGCGGAGTGATAGTCGTGTTGGTAAGTGCCGGTCCCGACAAGAGCATCGGATTGAAACGAACGGTCGCCGGCAGGCGGCGCGTCGGCAAAGCCGTTAAAGGATATTGACCCCTTTAAATTCGAAAGGATGCGACTGCGAGGGGTATGAAGCGGGGAGTCAGGCAGGATATGGAGAGTACTGTGGAGAGGGCAGGGGCGAAAAACAGTGATTATGGCGTAAAAGTACAGCACCACCCCGCTGATTAATTTCCAGCCGCAGGACCAAAAAAAAATATTGAACCAGGCAGCCCGTTAAAAGCATTAAGAAATTCGCGTCGCTCGGATGACTAGCCAAAATAAAATCTAAAATAAACCAAATAAGCGGGTTTTTATATTTCTACCGCTCCAAAACCAAGTGGAAAATGGAATGGAAATGCAGTGAACGTTTTATGCGGGCTACGATTCATTTATTTCGAATTTAATCTCGTTCCCGGAGAAACTTAATGGATTAACACATTAATTATAGCGTCTCTATCAATAATTCCGACAGAATATACGCACAATTTCAGCTCGTGTAAAAAAAGACAATCAAATAATCGATCCACAGCATTTTGAAGAGGTTAATGCTAATCGAGGGAAACAAAAAAGAATTTCTCAATTCTGCAGCCACACAACCAATATTTATCAACAAGAAAGCTCATTTATGAACGAATTTTACAGCATCAAACGTTGTTTTATGAAAAGGTTGCATTTTTTTGCCACAGTTTGATGTCATGCATAGATTAAAGAAGAGGATATATTTCAACCTACGGTACGATAGCACAGGGGATTACTAAAGCCATAAAATGCGTCAACGGCCAGATTGAATCGAACAGTTAGTTGTTAATTCTCCAAAATTATAACTATCTGTAGAGGGATTCACACAATAGAGTTATGATTTTCGTAGAAATTAGAAATGTGGGAATTATAAAAATGTGCATTATTTATTAAATTCATGGAAAAAATGCGCGAGACAGCCGCGAGACGCGAGACAGCAGATTAGGTAGTATCCGTTTCCCCTAAAAAACGGCATTGCATTAGTGCGCCAAGACGCCATCTAATCTCTTCTTTAATTAATCTATGCTCGCATACATCAGTAAGAGCAGCCCTGGAGAGAAAAAGTACTTCTCCATAAATCGCCAGCGAGTAATTATTTCAAAATTTAATTTAATTCGCTAGATCCTGTTTTGCCGGACCTGAATCGTAGGACAGGGGGAAAGATTTGTTTTTGGTGGAAATGTGTGCATCTTCAATCCATCCATTAACCCTATCATTAATTACTTGGCAATCATTACTAATTGCAGTACAAATTAGACGTACGATAGACTTCCCTGAGAAATTAAGAGCAATATTTGATTATTATTAATTAAATACCAATGGGTACTAATTCATACGATTCTTCAAGTTACCGTCCGATTTCGGAGTAAATTATTAAATATTTAAGCTATATATGATCTTTTTATCTGATTCCGCACACTTGTGGAGAAAAACTATACGGAAACCGAGAAGCCATATTCATTTTCAATCTTTAAAGAAACATCCATTCACAACACGCTTCGGATGAGGTTTCAAGAAGTTAACGCGGCATAAAAGAACATTTTCTCAGATACGCCTCGGAGCCGTGTCTCTCATAATGAAAAATTCTTGGATGTGGCCCAACGGAACGACTTTTAATACCAACTCGAGGCATTATCACAAAATAAAAATATTCACCACGGAAGGAGTGGTGAGAAAAGTTAGAATGTTTTCCGAAAGAACGGACTCCGAAAATGATATAAAGAAAAAATAAAATTAACTTGGGATTGTGTTTTGGCATAACCAGAGGTTATGCGAAATCTTTTCGCCGTTTTATTCCCATTAAAAGTTTTCAAGTGTTTTTCTGCGAAAGGAATTTTAGGGAAATTTTCTCACTTTGATATCAAAGAAAAGCGAAATTACCTCTTCTCCAACTCCCCATGCCTGATGCCAATTGAACTTAGTGTCATAATTAAGCGTGCTGTATTTTATCTCAAATATTTAGAAGGAGAGTGCTGTAAAAGGATAAACTACACAAACAGACAATTTTTAAAAGAAAAAACGTGCATCGTGCGCAATGCTCCTAAAAAGTGTCTCAGGACAATATGTCTGGATGTCGTTATAACTATAACCCATTATTTTACACATAACTTGAATTGACATTGAAGCGGTCATTCTAATGGACACTTATAATCTTCCGACATCCATTTTTATAGATCATTTTTGGCTTAGGTATCAATTCAAAATAAAGGTGGGTGTACATACGTTTATTGTGCAAGTTACTTGCATCAAGTGACTTTTGACGTTAATTGCAGGAGTAAACGTTTCTACTAGTCCGCTTGCAGAAGTTTTAAAAGTTACGGGAAGTCACCTGCACAAGCGTACCGTTGCAAGTGTAAACGGCAATCAATTTGGCTCTATAAATAATATTAAATATTTATCTAAATTTTCAATCAAAGTAGAGGAAAAAAGACTCCTATGCGTGTGTTTCGGTGATCCAGGTGGCCATCGAGAGGGATTATTTACATCTCATGTTGTCCACATTCCTCGACCTCCTTTGAACCTAGGAGAACACGCACGTTAGGGTGGGCTATAATGTACAGATTTGTAATTGTTTTCGAAATTAATAGGTCTTTAACATTACACTTTTCCTTTTTATAACTTTATGCTTCAAGGCCTTAAATTTTCGAAAATTTGAAATTTAGGCCCACCCTAACGCACGTGATAACGAGATTTAAATACTAAATGTAATTTACACTTGAGGGTCACCTGAATGACCGAAACAAATGCATAGGAGTCTGGTTTCGTCTGTTTTTATTAACATTTTGAGTTAGGTAATCTTTAATTTAAATTTACTTGCCATTTTCATCCTTCTTGAATAAAGAAAGCACAATATTAAGGTATAATGCGAAAAAATAAATAATCCATTAAAATGAGCAATCAGCCATATTGAATGTATTAGCTATTCACTTAATACGCCGAGAGCAACCACATCCACAGATTACCGTGTGAGCCGCCACAAAGGCGTGTGGCAGGTGGTGTAAGGACACCAGCCATGAAAGAGGTAATAAGAAGGGATAAGGAAGGGCGAGACGACAGAGGGGAATTGTGTGTTAACGATATGTCTAATACTAGTGTTACGCTCGTTTTGTTTCAATAGGTAATAGTGCGCAACATAATATCCTCCGCGTCGTACTTGAAGTCGCATGATTAAAATATTTCAAGTAACCTATGCTAAACGTGTAGCCTCCGAGACTCTAATGGCTCCGAATCGTGCATAGTATTATTATTGAAATATCAATTTCGGTCGTGGTATCCCAATAATTTAACTAGAGAAACAATAAATAGAAAAATATTTAACAAGAACTAACATAAATGTGAATATTATGGACATATTGCGCGAAATAGCCATGTTAGGCGGATCATTTTCTGCAAAAGAACAGGCTTCAATTTGGTGCGTCAACACTCCATGAACTCCCTTATTCAATGTATGGTTTTGGCAAACAACGTCGCGGAGGACACTCCTTAAAACACCATCGTAATCAGCAACACGTTCAATCATTCTAGGCGTGTTTGAGCATGGAGACCACACCCGGCATGACCCATCGCCATCTTCGCTCACTCAGCCGCCAAACACTGGTTCGGGGCACCAACATGTGGACCAAAATCCCTCAGAGATAGAGAGAAAGGGTGATTTTTCAATTCCAGCACGAACGATCGCGGAGAGGAATTCCAAATCCGGGACCCGGTCTTGATTTCACGCCGGAGGCGGCGAAAGGGATCCGGAGTCCTTAGGGCATGAGTAACAGGGCCATGAGTATGGCAAGCAGCAGGCCGGCCCTCGGAGCGTCCCACCATTAGCTCTCTCTTAACTCCAGGCAAGCGCAATCGGTATGTAAATAGGGACTTATGGGAGATCTAGATCCAAGAGGATCGGATTGGACTCTTGACTACTATAAGGTACCCGTTAGCTGTCCAGGTTCCGAAGGGTCCAGGTAGAGTGAAATGTTCCCAAGTGTTGCATATTTAGTATCAATAGGATAATCTATGGCTTGGTTAAGGTAGGTTTAAATGGAAGAGAGCAAAATTCCTACTGATATTTACAGACCTTTATCTGCCTATATAATTTCTTTTTTTTGTCGAAGCATACGTCCTTCTTCTCTTCATCCAGTCCATAAAACTTGTTTACTTTCTTCCCCTTCCTCGCTTAACCAACATCCCCCCACAGTCATGGCTTTTAACAACCCATCGCCCCTCATTACCTCGTCCAACAATAATTATAATTAATCGTTGTTATTTGAAAAAAAGCCAAATGTAATTTCATTCTTTTTTTAATAATTGATTCACTCCTACGTATAGTTCATCACATATCTGTAATTCAAATATTTAGCAACCGAATTCTAAGGAGGGCTACGACGTCCATGACTATGGTATAAAAGGTGAAAATATACTGAAACAAATAGAGTACTTTTTCAGAAATTAAAAGATATTTTAAAAGTAGACTCAAAACATTATCAAATTATAAAAATATTCTATACATAATATATAGCACCCATGATATATTTTTGCGCTATCCTATTGATGAGCCTAGTTGAACAGGGTAATTTCAAATGTATGTTACTACCTATCATTTTTCTAACTCCCTTCATGCAAAATATAACTTATATAAGACTCTTCTTCGCGGAATAGTCTTATTAGACATCTATGACAAATAAAACTGCCATTCCACAGTGATTCATTTCACACGACCGGTTCCGTAACTGCATTTCATGTTAACTGAAGATTTTTCAGGCGATCAGTTGGCTCAGCTTAACACCCTTTAACCGTCACTCACCAACTTGATCCTCGAAGTATACGATGCTAACTAGCGGAAAATCACGAGAAAAAGTAACGAAGTCGAGGATTAGCGGATGTGGCGGTTCGCCTTGTACGTCACATTTTTATGGGAAGACTTTCAAGGTTACAAAATTAAATACATAAATACTTTTACAGTAAACAGAGTATTACTACCAACAATCCCAAGATTTCAGAAATAGATTACATTGCAAATAATGATTACGGAATGTGTCTGTATTTTCATCAACGGAACAAATGGAACTGGAGATGGAATGGAACTAACTAACAAATAAAATAGACGTTGATAGCATCATCGATTATTTTGCAGTAAAAAGCAAGAAAATACATTTTTGCTTCGTTATTTTAATTAATAAATAACACAATAAGGTTATTTTCTTGAAATTAATTTTGAAATTGTATCCAAATAATTAACGTGGACATAATGCATTTTCCAAATGAAAAACAGCAACGTCAGAGCGCCCCTGATGGCTAAAACTGAAATTATACCCCAGTGGTGGAGCTAAATAAATAATTTTTCAATTGCAAGGACTTAGTTATAATAGTTAAATTACAATCTGGGGAATCAAAATCCCACTAATTTAATACGTCACAGTATGAGAATATAGTGGGAACGCTGAATATAAACAACATGTCTTTCTCCACATGTCGCCCCTTTTGGGCTGGAAATCCATTCCCGCTCACTCACCGGTTGGAAGGATTTCACGGGATGCTGGAGACTCTACGGGAGGCAGAGGGAAACGCGGTAAGACATGGAAGAGGTGAGAGAGATGGTAAGGAGGTAGAACTTGGAGATACTTCAAATAGAGGGTTCATCGAATAGCATACGACCAAGGAAGAGAGGCAGACACAGTGGAACGCTTCAACAAAGTTAACTCGTCTACTCCTTCCTCTCACGCCATTCACTCAACTTTTGTCTCTCTGTTTAGTTATTTGACGGTCAATTATTCTCCCAACATGACCATGCCAATGAAGCGCGCTCCTTTACACACATTTTCATAGCCATAGCATCCATTCCTCATTCTCCCATCACCCACTCATCCCTCCTTCTTTTACCGCAAACACTATTAGGATAACTAATTCCTACTGTATTTATTACCAACTACTACTAGTGTTTATCCTGGCGCACCCAACCACAGCCATACATTAAGTTTAAAGGATTAGTATATTTTGGTAGGCAGCTATTTTTGCTTCCTTATACAACCGCTCATCGTTTGATGTGTTCCCGATTCTCTTACTTGTTTCAATAGTTTGTGTCTTAAGGTATTTATTTTTAGGCATGATATTATTTTTTTACCCCAAGCTTATTCGAAATGGCAGCCATTAAAGATAGGAAATGTTGAATATGTGGAAGTATCTCCGCCTATATCTCTCAACGGTCGTCCTTTAGGGCAGGAGGAAAATCCTTCCGATTACTCATCGGTCGACGGGACGTCACGGGAGGATGGAGAGCCTCCGAGAGACTTGGGCAGAAACGCAGTACGGCATGAACTGGGAGATGAGTGAGGTGGGGAGGTAAGGGCGCGAGGGAACACGAAGAAGCCCGGCCCTCGCATTGTGGGTACGGGGCCTAAGGAAAACGGCCGTACGCACAGCGAAGGGGGATGAATGAATGTTACATGCATGGGCTGGGAGGCTTGGGGCCTCTCTCAGAGGCAAGGGACGACGGAGGTGATGGGGTGGTGGAGGTTTGATTGCGTTTCCAAGCGAAGGCTAGGGCAAACCATCGGGAGTAGTTTTTGCGCGGGGGGTTGAGACATCATACTCTCATGAGTTTCTCGGAGGCGGCCCACAATTGCATTATCTGGTTCCCTGTTATGCTCGCTTCACGGCGATGATAGCTCCTTACCGCTAATCTCACCATTTTAGGGTGAGACCTTCCGTAAACTTAACTCGGTGTCCTTCCTCGTGCCTTGCTTACTACAGAGTTCTGTGATGTTAACAGGATTTCGTTTCGGGGGAAGTCCGAAGTGAGTATAACTGGCCGGGGGTGTAGGGAGATTTCTGGGAGAGGGGTGGAAATACAGCGGAAACACAGCAAATTTTTACGCCAGGCATTAAGATTGCAATTACGACTAATACGTAGCTACCAATTTTTTATATTTTATGTGATCATTTATTTAAAAATACAATCCTTCAGGTTTTTGTTTGAAAAGTTCAAACATACTTAATTTTCTTTGAATTTTCAATAAATTAAATTAGTATATTCATTGTTAACTAATGAAAGACGATGGACGAGTCGTCCGTCGAAACGTCGGCACTTTTTTGCTAATTTAACCCGGGTAATTGCCGATATGCATTTACGCTAGTGACGTTTATAGTACGTTTATAATTTTTTGATCCCATATTTTGAAACCAAAATAAAACATTTCGGGTGGGGAAAGGGGTATTTACTACACCCCGGCGCACTGCAGAGTATTAACAAATCTTGGGCTTCATATGAGTATTTTCCTGGACTGCTTCCCATCCACATTCCAATTTTTATCTTTTCTAAACCAACTATTTTAAGTTGTGTTCCGCAACAGGCCATTCGCCCCAGGTTTATTACTATCATTAGGGTAATATACTGGTTAGGGCAGGTATAAATGTAAGGGAGTAAAAAAATCCTCTAGGTTCTTCAGATCTCCATAGATCTTGTTTTCTTCATCTCAGTATTCGTCCTGCATTTCTTCTCGTACAGAAAGCATATTACTTTTCTTTCCATTCACCGCTTACCAATCATCCATCACCGCATACCATCCCCCTTTCCATTCACCGCTTACCAATCATCACGGCCTTTGGAATCCTTCGCCCCTAACCACCTGTTCCAACAACCTACTCTGCTTCCTAATATCCTCCAGGAATATTCTCTCCTCACCCACCATACTATACACTTCCTCGTACGTCTTTCTTTCCGTGCATCGCACTTTCTCCAATCTTCTCCACACCCACATCTCAAACACCTGCAATCTATTCTCGTCCACTTTTTCTCAGCCCATGTTTCTGCAAAATATATCGTTAACACTCCATAGTAAACTCTTCACCAACCGGGTTTCAAAAGAATTAAACAAGGTCATTGCCTGATACAGATACAATTGAAAATGCATGCAATGATGATTATAAGATAGCGTTACTACACCTCTTCGCGTATTCGTTAAGGAAAGGTGGGTATGACAAAATTTTGACATGAGCGGTATGTAAAGATTAAAGAAAATTGAGGTCGACAATATAGGAATACTTATTGAGTTTTATTAAGCCTAACTAGTCAAATCAACTCTCAGACACCGAATAATATAAAAAATGATTTAATTCGTGTCACTAACAAATCGTGTTAGTGTCTGGTTTTTAGTGAGAATTAAAATCGTTAGTAAACAAACTTGCCCTCCATCACAACTCAATGGCTTTTCAAATATCAATTTATAATAACATTGTGATAACTAATTTAATACTTCAGAAATATTATCGAAACATTTGTCAGTTATAAACAGGTATGCACAAACATTATGTAATTTATGACAATTTATAATCAATTTCATTTGAAATGGAGAAAGTGTGCCGAAAAATTTGTTTTTCTGTACTTTAAGTATCTTATTTTTAATACGAAGTGAACATGATGTGAACGTTATAATATTTAAAGTAAACTTTGCAATTCTTATAAACAGTGATAGCACTTATAATTTTTATGGAAAAACTTTGGCAGCTATCATCATTAAAAAAGGGTACTGGATCGGTCTGCATAGTTGGAGTAAACAAAACTGGAAGGAAGGTTGGACGACCCAATTCTCAATCATCCTGAAAGAGAGTGACCCATTATAGCTGCTTTTTTATGCGTCGCAGAAATAAAAAAAACGTAAGTAAAAAGAAACACTCGAAGTGACGCAATAGAAATGAGGCAGGCTGGTGAAATGAATGTCGTCAAACAAGATTTAAACGTCATATCCTAAAAAAATATATCACAGCACCAATTGGATCAAATATAGTTAGCAATATTCCTTTAGTTTCCGATTATTTTTAAGTACACTGTAGAACACGTTCTGTTCAGTACTGCGATTTTTCTACTTTGTTGCCTTTAACTTTAATGTACAAAACCAATTCTGCCAGAGAAACCATAAAATACGCAGGTACCATTTATTTACCCGACTCTATGGGGAAATATCTGTTTTCACACATCCGCAACAGCATCCGGAAAATATACGCATGACTCCGTTGAGTCAAATTATCGAATAGAAGGAGAAAACTATTTTATCATACTAACACCTGCAAGGCCAACACTACGCCTGACGATTAGCGCCGTTGTTGACATTGGTCTTTAACAGTTGAAGACAGTGCATTTACTATAGTGAATTTTGATACCAACAAATTACTCTAAACCCTGTCATCTCTAGGCAAAAAAAAGTAAACTCCAGGCATGAATGACCAGAAGGAAAGCAAATTGACCAAAAGACGCAGGGAGAGACAAAGTAGTGACCCGACGGCTGCGAAACAAGAGTTTTGCACGGACAATACCGTGAGAAGACTTCGCAGTAAACGTCCAACGATATCCTCGAGTCACGAATGAACTACTCTGTCGTATCAAAGGTAAAACAATACTTTTTTTGTTCCAGGTACACTATTAACGCGCTAAATCAAATCCCTTTAATGGGACTAGAATAAATATCAACGGTAACACAAGACGACAGTTCTAACAAGAATTTATTGACATCTCCAACTCAGTTACAATGTTAGATTCAATATTGGCGAAGTGTACTAAATGATATAAACTCTGTACACCAGTTTGTTTCGTTCAGGAAACATTTGTCGCGCATTTAAATCCCTTTAAGTGGATAGGAGACAAAAGACAGTTCCAACTAGAATTTTGAAACCCTCTCCATGTCCATTTTGTAGTTAAATTCAATATTGGCGCTGCGTAGAAGGTTGTATTAATTATATACACCTGGGAGAAACAGTAAAATTAGAAATGGTCATAACAATAAGGCAAAAATAAGGCATAAAAGCTAAGGAATAAATGTTCAATACTGTATATAGCCTCTGCGAGAAGGAACGAGCCGATTCAAGCATAGCAAAAATATATTTATTTAAAACTAGCAGAGGAACCCGGCTGCGTACGAGATGCTGCGAATTAATTGCACCGATTAGGCTTAACGAGCCGGGATTATGATGTAGATTTAATATTTTCTCGGCTAAAAATACGTATATACGTGACATGAAATTTGAGGTTAATTTTAGAAAATATTTTAAATAGAATTTCTAAAGATCTTTCTGATAAAGAGAAAAAACATTATAAAACGAAACGCAAATCATAATCGAATGCATGAATGAAACTTTTCGTCCTTTCAGGCATCCGATAGTGAAAATTTCAATCCTATATCATGAGTGCATGAAATATAATAAAAAAACCCTCTGCACTGATTCCAATGATTTTCTTATAGGAATTAAATCTAAATCCTTTTAATGGCCCTTGGGGTACTGATAAAGTTTTAATGCTATATTAATGCTATGTTCGCCCCAGTACACTCAAATACCCACATGAGAAATTTCAAAGTAATTGGTTCAGCCATTTTTGTATGATTGAGTTAGAGACACAAACAGAAATCATCAAATTTTTCAAATATAAGCATGATTGATAGCAAGGTAGTGAATCTTAAGATATGAATGAAAACGATCCAAACATGACAATAGAGCCAATGTGAAAACTTTAGACTTCAGAAATTCAGAAACGGTGAAGCCTCGCTGAGTTCCCACGAACTAGCGTAGCGAGAAGAAAAAGCGATTATAAGAAGAGTTTGAAAACCTTAGAAAAACGTGCGTTACCGCCATGCCAGATGATACATTTTCGTAGACTATGTTTTTATAACAGCCATCAGAGCTCTTTCCTCAACATTCTGGTTTTACTTACAAACTTTCGAAACTGCATATGCGCTCCGTATAATTTTTTTACCCACTTTCTAACATTGTAAGACCAATTCATTATTCCCTAAATGTTCTTAATTTTTTTCTCACATGTTCTTTTTATTCTTACTGTTCATTTTGCCTATAAATTCCCACAGTTCGAGATACATAAATAGAATAGGAATAATGATAGGATAACAATGCTTTGCAAAAAATGGACAAATTTTTCTAATAATACTCCCCGCTAGCATACAGTAGTTTAAGTTAAGAACTTGCACCCTTATTCGAAACAATAGGTTTACAAGCTTCCTTGTGTAAAGCCTGTTCCTTTCTTTATTCGGAAATAATAAAAAGATGAAAGTTGATCAGACAGGTTCTCGTGGAAAAATCATTTTTGGTTTTGGAATTTAATCTGCATTTACTTAAAGAAATCCAATATTTATGTGATTTTATAATTTCCAGGAAACGAGGAACGGACATTTAGGCTTTCCAAATCAAGATCATACCACTTATTTAAATATTTTACACTTTCCCATTGATTAAATTAGTCACAAAATTAAGCAAAGCTAAGGTTAAATGAATAAAAATTATGTTGGAATGAAGCGGATGGCAGAGAGGAGAATTCAATGGAAAGCTGCTGCAAACCAATCTTCGGATTGATGATTGCCAATGATGATGATGATGATGAAGGTTTCAAAATCACTTCTTAAGGAATTATTGTCTAAAAGAGCAACGGTGACTGAAGATACTTCGTGTAAATTAAAGCACCGCAATAGATTTGTTGTAGATAGATTTTTATATGTTAAAGGCCGTTAAGTATAAGATAGATTTTAGATATGTTAAAGGCCGTTATGATAATCTCGTTAGTGTTACAGACCTTTTGCAGCAACTGGGATGGGAAAAGCTTTCAGACCGTCGATTAAAATTTAGACTTTTTAAGTTCCAAACCGGTCTATTCTCCGACGACGTTGATAATATTTTACGAAATCCGACATACTACGGTAGATTAGATCATGAGAGTGAAATTAGGGAACTAGACTGCAGAACAGTCATTTTTCCCACGAACGATAAGGGACCATAACAGCTGCCAATGAGACTTTTATCTAGGTTTGTCGTTAGGTAGTGTAGCTCTTAGTAGTAGTAGTATTCCTAATACTTGAATCCTTATCTGTTACCTAGTACATACTAGCAGCACGCCTAGCATGTTTTCTACATGGGTCTTGAGCCCCTGTCCATCTATGTAGTTGTAGAATGCATGTATATTGACGGTCACTCTCCATTTTGATGACATCTGTAGTGTAGTGGTGCATGTTTGTGAGGCTTCGCCTCGTGACAAGCATTAGCGATTTATGCTAATGCATAATTAGTCGTAGTTACACTAACTCTAGGGCACAGTGTAGTGCATGTTGGTGATTACTCACCCCCTGCCACACACCCCTGAGGTGACTTGCAGGGTATTTTGTAGATGTAGATGTAGATGAATTGTTATGAGTGCATGAGATAAATTCTCATCTTCTTTTTGTAGACATTTAGCCTGGTATTTACCAACTCAGTCTCCTCACATACATTCTTCATTTCCTTTTTGCCAAGCATCTATTAGAGTGTACCACAGCAGTGCTTTTAAACCTGTAATTCTATATATTTTACCGAAAGGCCTAAACATGGACGCTTTGGAACATTTAGAAATTGGTGTGCTACCGAAAAACCAAAATTTAATCTGAGTAATGACCTTGTATTTACGCATTCCTCTCCGTTGTTTTCGATATTTCCATGTTTTCCAAAAGTAACTGTCACTCCCCACATCCTATCCCCTCTCCGGCCTTCAACTTTCCTTCTCCCTCTCCCCACTTACGGTTGCTAGGAGCCCTGCAAACCCCTCCCCTCACAACCCTCCGTCTGTTGCCCATTCATAAACCCACCCGAGGTTCCTCTGTGGTCCTTTCCTAGCAGCTCCTCACTTCGAGGCCTTTTTTGAATCATTATTTCGGTAGATATTACTTTCCTTGCCATTCAGTCACAGATGTTTGGGCGGGGGCTTTAACCAATCTTCCTTTTTTTTTAAATAGAAAACAGTATAACTTGGTGACCCTCTACTCCTCCTACTGTCTTCCCCCGATTCATTTTCCTTCCTTTCCTCTCGAGTTTTCCATTACCCATTCTCACTCTGCCGTACCCCAACCGCCCTGCTCCTCTCTCCCGCATTTCAAACCAACCCCCACCATTTTAAACTTTCTCTGGGTATATATTGTATGACCTAAGCTTCAGTATGTGCCAGAAGATGCCATATTATGGTGAAACCGGTCGCAGTTTTTAAATAAAGTGTGAAAAAGTACAAATTTTTTTATTAAAAATGGATTCTAGCTCTCGTTTCTTTTATAATATATTCATTTCTCAAAACCATATCCTTACGTGTACCTGATACTTTGTTGGCATTGTTCATGCGTGTGATGTCCATCGTTGCGTGATACTCTGTGTTTTCATTTATTGTTGTGGTATAGCTTGCTATTTTTACTCCAAAGTACTTAATTTTCGTCACATGCATAGAAATATTATTTTTACTTACTATTTTGCATCGAGCAAGGCATCATGCTACTGTTAAAAATGTATTTTAATGATAGACTTTTCCATATTATACTTTTATGCTGTTTGATTAAAATGGTACAATAGCCGCTTCAAATCATCTTCAGTCTCAGCGAACAACACCGCGTTATCAGTCTAATACAATATCCTAATTCAATCATATGGCAATTCAAATCCCCTCCAATAAGCAAACATTACTTATAATTTCTACAAAACAAAAGGAACGATTGAATCAATGACCGACCTCAATTATTCCGTATCCTTGTAGAAAGATGTAATGCGAACATTTTGATAAAAGAACATCATCTATGAATGCTTGCGAAAAAAAAATACCCAATCAACATAAGCCAGAGGGAAATGCTGGATCGATGAGGAGCATTATATTATTAATTTACCACTGTAACTGACACTGCCTTTCATTTTTATTTCATTTTGCTTATGATCTAAGGGTGATAATACTCCCGCCATCTGGACCCTGAAATTCTTGATTATGGCCGCAATATTTGACTTCTCATCTAACATAAGCATAAATATATTTCCCTCGCGAACATATATTTATTCAATATTTTAAACTTAAAATATTATGCATAAATGAATATGTTTTATATTTGAAAACCACTGTGTGATACACGATCAAATAGACACCTGTAATATTCATTTGGATGAATGGCCAGGCCAGAAACCATATGGTAGTGTCAATTCACTTTTAGGATCGTCATTGGCTGTATTAAGAGTTAAGAAATGATTATAGAATAATTTAATCGAAACTACAAAATTTAACAAACATTTGTTAGAATACTAAAAATATTAAACAAAGACAATTTAAAAAAATTCCCGTTAATCTCGATTTAATGCTAAGATATCACCTCCTTTCCTCTTATTCAAAGCCAATATACTTCAATACGATTAATAACTGCATGTATTTTATACATAAAACTTATATCGAAAACGGCTCTAACGATTTTTATAATAAACCTAGATTTAGAAAATAAAGAAATAGATTTAGCTAGGTATAATCTTTGAGAATATTTGTTAAGGAACTGAGTTATAGCCCATAAAAGGATTATGGAAATAATTATAAAAATCGTAGAAATCAATGGGAAATTCTGCTTAGAGTTTTTCCTTTTACGAACTTAAATATGATAAGACACAATTAAGGAAACGAAACTTGGACTACGTTAAGCGAAAAAGTTTATATATTATTACTCTGGAATCAAAATTTGAGTAACTGAGTTATAAATCAGTAAAAATAAGACTAAACACACTATTTTGGTGTTTATATCGACCTTTTCAAGACCAACACAATGGCTATTGCCGTTGTTTCATCAGATTTTTTGTGTTTACGTGTTTAATTATTGCGAAAAAGAATGAAATATGGCGAAGTATCGTGTCATATTTAAACATAAAAAAAATTAATAAAAAACAATTAGCTAACGATACTTTTAAAAATCGGTCTCAAAATATTTAAAAAATTAAATTGCTCACTGATAATTTCAAGATTTGCAAACTCTGTTCGAAATATATATTTCTTAATCACGGTAGTAAAATAAATCGTGTTCTGCACGTGGAAACATTGGTTTAACAAAGCAAGCGCCATGCTTGTTCGAGAGGCAGTGCCTCTCGATAGCATTTCAGGGTCATTTCACGTCAAATAACATAAATTCTGAAAAGGTTTGTGCCCTCAGACGCGGATTTTCCTCAATCTTTTTTTTCATAGCTGCACATAATCTAAGCATAAATTAATTTTTTAGAATTATTTTACCAAAAATAGCCTTTTCATAAATTTTTGAAAAATATAACTTTCCTTGCAAAATGTGGAATTCTAATTTTGACACTGATTAGCTCGTAGGCTTCCGCGGATGTAGTGTTGACTGTTTCTTTTTGACACTGATTGCTAAAATAAATCAAAATTCCATTATTTCTGAAGCCATTTTATTGAATTTGGTGCCGAATCAAAAGAAATGTATTGCGTTCTGAAAATCATTTTTAAACATTCAAATATTTGTACACAAATATGCAAACATTTCATTAAACTCCTTACACTTTTTTGTGAGAACGTTATTAATTTAAACTACAAACTATATTTATAAATTAGCAAGAACCATTTTCATGGTTTTCTTAGTTTTTTTCTCATACTAGATCTTCATAAGCTTACTCTGGAGAAAAAAAATATGTGTAGGTGTTTTCAGAAATATATAAAAGTTTACATGACCTTGAAAATTTTTTTTAATTACAAACAAAACTTTAAAAAGTTAAAAATATATGAGGAGAAATTTACGGTAAAGTTGTATCCGATTATTTAATATATAGGGATGGTGGAATAAAGGTGAGCAAAATGCTAGAACACTAAAAGGGCTGCGGAAAGTGGCAGAAAGTTTTGAGAACTCAGCTACAAAACTGCTTCAAGAAAGGATAAAAGGAAGTATGCGTTAGTGTGCGGAAGTGGTGAAAGTAAGAAAATACGGTAAGACAGTTGGAAGAAGTAGTCAAGAACGCTGAAGGAGAAAGTTAATAGAAGGTTGGAAAACGAAGTGCACTGAGGAGAGTCGAGGGACAGTGGCTCCCAGATCGGGTAACTCAAAAAGCGTGTCGGCGACAAAAAGAAAGGGGGACGAAATATATGTGGGATTAAGGCCGAAGAAAAGGGATTGAAGCTGGACCCAAAATGACGGATGTGGCAAAAAAGGAAGAAAGTCTCGAGATAAAAATGACAGGTTTCTTCCGCACGAAGCGAGGATGGCACAAAAAATGCATGAAAATGCATTAAACCTGATACGACGAAAGACAATTCGGACGAATTCAAGCAAAGTGGTGCAAACACCTACATACATACTCATCACACTGTACCCTTTAGGGGCACGTATTGCCAAAAGGGATTAATTCTTAGGCTCCCACTCATAGAAAACTGGCTCTAATTTTTAATAGTTTCCTCCAAAAGTGATATATCCTCGCAAATATCTTTCGCTTCTCCTTGACTTATGCATTGACTAGTACACTTTCTCCAATTCCTAAAACTCCTAACACCTATTCCTCCTCTTTAGAGTATTTTCTACCACATTCACTCATGAATTTCGCGGTCTACCCCTTACTCTCACACCATTGACTCCACTATCATAAATCTGTTAAGTGATTTGACTCTCTTCCATGCTATCGACATGGCCAAATCAAATAAGCACACTCATTTCATATTAGTGAGGCAACTGTCTCACATTATGACATCACCCAATCATTTTTAACCCTTTCTGCTTGTACCGCAAATATTAATTCTACGTTTATCCTGTCATACCCAAGTTTTACGGTACTATAATAAAAGGAGAGGGGTGAACTTTTGTACACTAGAATATTGGCCAGTATCCCCCCCTATCACATCATTCCAATGTTACAAAAATGTCAGCCTCCTAGCACTTTTCGAGATATTCCCTAAAACATAGAAGCCATTTTCCATAGGATATGGTACAGCCGTAGTCTGCAGAGGTATTATTTAAAAAGAAATAAGAATATTTGACCAATAAATCACATTGGACCTGTTACGGAACACAGTTTTCATGTTTTCTCAATTATAGTAAGAAGTAATTTATTGATTACCTTTTATTAAACCGCAATAAAGCCTTCGGTTGTGGAGATTTTTTCACCGTACGGCGCAATAATAATACATCAAGTATAATCCTTTAATACATTTATTTAGTTATTAGTATGCATGTAAATATAGTCAATTACTGAGAATTTCAGCCATAAAAATAAATGTTGGATCTTCATTAACGGTGGGCGCGCCCGCGGCAAATTGCCGCATATTTTAGTTTCTGAGCTCTCCATTTGGTACCATTTGTATTTAATGCCTGTGTCTCCAGGTATTCATTATTCATGATAGGAGGGAGTATTTCCGATATCCGGATCAATTATACACGACGCTTCAGTAGATGTGTGATATCGAAGAGAGTTTGACGTTTGACTAAAGATACAAAAGAAATTTTAGGAAAATATAAGAACATGGAACCGGTTCTTGAAGCACCTAAACCAGTAATATGCCATATTTGCTGGTGGCATAAAAATTGTAGGTCAAAAATTGTGTGCCAGTGATGTAAAAATAATGTATGTAGGAGGTATTGTCGTCAAGAGACAACGTGTCTGAGATGGGGAGATGAACAGAACCTAGATATGAACTAAAATGATTAACAATGTAAAATCAGTGTCAAAAAATAAAAGATGTACCTGTAAAATTAACACGTTGGACCCTGAGGCAAATATTTTGGTATGCCACCGCAGACTGGCTATTTTGCATGATATTCTCATTTTTTTAATTAATATTAAAAGTTTATAAAATATTATGTCCAATACATCAAACAAAAGAGCACTTTATAATTTTTGAAATAATGAAAAAAAGGCATCAGTCTGAGCAAACGACTAATGTATACCTTACGTGCACCGCAAGATACAAACACGTAAATTTGTGCCCGTATGCCTTACGGGCTCAGGCCGCTCAGTCATTCAATGGCGCCCGTATATGTTACGGGCACTGGGTCCAATCTGTTAATCAGCCTTTTATATTAGTAAAATACCTTGTACTTAAATAAAGGAATGTAATTTATTTTTGCGGTAAAATTGCCGCGGCGCGCCCACTCGTAGGAGTGAATTTGGCACGCCCAACGGAGGGTTAAACTAATTTCATATACTTCTATTGTAAAAATTTCGACTTTAACAATAAAATTTAAATATGACTTCCATTTTCTCTAGAGAAAACTCTTACTCAAACCACCTTAAAGATTTTTTAAAGTGTAGTCCAAATACTACATTCATTCATTCATTACAGTAATCTACCGGTTAGAGGTAGGTTGTGATGAAAGTCAGAGAATATCCAACGAACTCTTACACGTGCTGTGCCCTTTCTACCTCTTGTATTTCTTTCTCCATCTCAGCATAAGTCCTACCTTTCTTTATCCCGTCCATGCACGCATATATTAGTTTCAAGAATTACAAAGGAAAAAGGCTACAAAAACCCTGCATTAGGATCGTAGACGGCGTAACGATGGGAGTTAACTGAACATTTCCTAAAGGCATAGGAACCGAGACGAACGCTTGTGATGGGGTTTTGCCAAACCCCATCACAAGCGGAAGAGGGACGCAAATTTTGCCCACGCCACGATGCGAAGTTCACTGCTCTCCACTCTGGGACGAAAAGGGGCGGGGCAGAGGTCACGGCTCGGACGGGGAAAAGGAAAGAGAGGAGGAAGCAGCAGTGGGAACGAAAGGAAGGGAGAGCGTTGCTCAGACTCGACACTGGAATTGGGCCAGGGGAAAACAAGGCTCCGTCAGACTCTAGAGAGGAAAAAACGTTCCTCCTATTCCGAATAATAAAAAAAAGATATACACTCAAATCCTCCGACGTTTTCCTAGAAGCTGCCGCTTTTTTTGTACCCTTTCCTTCCTTTCGATACTGTTACGAAGGGTTGTCGTGCGTTCTGGAGGAACGAATCCGTAGGAATGGAAAAGGTTTGGAATGATTGAGAGAGATAGAGAGAGAAAAAGGAATGCAGACAAGAGAGCACTGATGCCGAACGGAAAGGAGTACGAAGAGGGTCACAAGAAAGACGGAGAAGAGAGAAGGAAGGAGAAGGACAACGGGTGCTTCGTATAGGCACGAAGATTAATAATGAAGATTAATAATGTTCTTTTTGTTTTTTAAGTTCCGTAGCAAAAGTAGCAACAAAATAAATAAAATATGTAAGCAGTGGATATAAACTGAATAAGGAATATCTTAGCAACGAATGATTTTTTTATTTGCACCGGAAGCTGAAACGAAAAAGCAGCATTCTTAGGCAGAAAAAGGCATTAATATTATTCAAATGTAAATGGAATGAATTAACTGGCTAAAGCAGTCAGCGCGATATCGAAGGATGCTCTTTCGAGTACCGGTCAAGGCGAATGATTTTTCCTCTGTAGAATCTTCGCAAGTGACACCAATTGAGCCACAGCAGATACATCTTAAAATAATATAACTATATGTTTGAAACGATATTTGCATTTAGCGGAATAAAGGAAACTCGAGAATGGTTGGACCAATTTAGAGGGAGAGAGGAGTACAAACGAGAGAGCACTAATGGTGAGCGAAAAGGACGAAGAAGAAGGCCCCAAGAAAGAAGAATGAGAGAAAGAACCAAGTTGAGATACAAATGGATGCTTCGCAAGTATGCACAAAGAGGAGTAAAATATTTTTTTTTAATTTCGCATCAAACAAGGCTTATTCGCTCATAGTATATGTACGTAGCGTACTGATAGATGTACCATTCAGATTTTTATCGCGGCACCATTTCAGCCACAGTCGATATTTATATTTAAACCAAATAAAGACTATGTGTTTGAAATGATGAAGAATATAGTTTGCAATAAACTGAATAAAGGAAAGTACGGAATGGTTGCAACGATTGAGAGGGAGAGAGGAATGCTGACAAAAGAGTACTGATGCTGAACGAAATTGAGGACGAAAAAGGTTGCAAGAAAGAAGGATGAGAGATGGAACGAGAAAAACGGGTGTTTCCCCAAGACACGGATTGAGGAAAGAAAAGAGTAGAATGAAGGGGAACAGAGGAGGAGGGAATGGGAAAGGAAGATGTTCGAAAAAAAGGGAAAGGAACTAGCTCTGTTTGCTTGGAAAGCCTCTGAAAAAAAACTCACGCAGCTTCCAGCTGCCACTGTTCCACAATCAAAGAAAGTAACAGCAGCACAGAGCGTGAAACGACACTTCTTGTGGCAATTCTAATCGCCGAAAGCAAGCAGTTTTCCATATCCCAGTACTGCCATATCTACTCACAGTAGGTACACATAGCGTACTGGAAGCTGTAGGACTATACGACTATACTGCGATGGCATTTCAAACTTTCACCGAGTCACCGAACCTAGACCAGAAGGCCAAAATATATTCACTGCCACGATTACAATCAAGATTGGAAGTAACAAAGTTCAAACAGCTTAAATTAAAGTGAATAAAGAACACTCCGGATGTTTTCATACTACAAACTTATATTTTTAATCATCGCAGCAGAGCATATCCGTTCAGTATTTGAGTACGTAGCGTAGTGGAAGATGAAGATGGATAAAAGTTTCAATATTTTTCCGTGAATCCTCTCGACTCACATCATATATATCTGTACAAATAAAGACTCTAGGTTTGAAACAATAAATATTTAACAGTTTATATTAAACTCATTAAAAGAAATTCCGGATATTTTAGCATAAATGCCTTTTTGTATCTCTGTCCGAAAACAGTTATGATATGTAATTATTAAAGTAAATGAATACATATCAGTGTTTAAATATTTATTACTCTTCAATAAGGACAATACCCCAAAAAAGTGTCAAAAAATGCATCAAGTCAATTACATTTTAAATCTTTCCATTGCATGAATACACACACTCGCGATTCTAGTGTAATTGTAGCATTATATGCATTGTAAATATTGACTAAAATACTCCAAAAATATTCAGGAAATAAACATTGTGATGTTTGCGAGGCAAAATTATGTGTTCAAAATTCATTTACTCTTTCATTATATTCCGCTATGCATAAAATACCATCGCGCAGTTCCTTTACGAAGTAGGCATAGTAAGTTTCATTCTCGGTGGTAACATGTTAATCTGACTCTGCTTTAATAATTTCCTCCGTACCTTCCTATCATCGCATACCTCTTTTGCTTCAGTTATACTTACTGCTGCTTCAAGCACGCCCTCCTTTTTTTCTGTGTCCTAATATTCCTTCTTTTAAGAGTTTCTCTCCCCACATTAACCTCTGACTTTCTTGGTCTACCCCTTTCTCAAACAACATTCACTCTACTTACATAAATCTGCTTCGTTATTGAACTCTCATCCATTCACTTGACTTGGCCAGACCAACGCAGCACGCTCCTTTCGTATATGTTCACCACCGGAATAACCACTCCACATGCCCACATCCACACATTCTACATGTCCATCCACATGATCCATCAACCAATCATTCATGCCCCGATCCTTTCACTTTCCACTTTTACCGCAAACTAATGGATTAATACTTTGAATATGCATCATTTTTTTAGTTTCGACCATGGTTTTGACAAATAATTACCATTATCAAGTTAATACCGAGAGATGAAGTACTTGAAAATTTATCCATATGGTTATTTCTTTAACCTTGATATAACGATCATGTCGGGAATAAAAAAAAGTGTGGAAAATGCAAATAATTTTTTAAGTGATGGTTAGCTGACCTGAACGTTACACAACACTCCGCGAACACAAAAACAGCTCCTTGGAATTATTTCTGGCCCATCAGCAGCTACAAAAATATACCATGAGCACAATTAACCTACCTCAGCAATTTTACTCTCAGCAATGAAACACTTTTGAGACTAGATTACAGATATTTAGAGCGTTCATATTCGCGAAATCATCATTTCGTCACCGATTTAATCAATAATAAAAATGAGATGAATATTCTTCAAACTACTCCTGCTCTTTAAAATCACTGTTCTCGAATTCGAAGTTTGCATACACTGTAACAATGAACATATGATTTTAGGCTTTCCCGGCGAATGATGCTGATGAGTTGTTCTCGGGTTTCCCACCGGGTTAGGCTTTCCATGATTGCCGACGTTTCGGCAGGAGACTTTCCTGCACAGCCTTGAAAATGGCAGGAAAGTCTCCTGCCGAAACGTCGGCAATCATGGAAAGCCTAACCCGTTGCGAAACCCGAGAACCACTCATCAGCATGTGACAATGAACAGTTCGCAACAATAGTCATCCGGGGTTAGGGCATAAATGGTGACAACACTCAGGAACGATCCATTATCGCGCCTCTGATGTTTATTGAAAGTTTTCTACGGAGGCCGCGTGTAATTTTTTCCTATTTTCATTGAAAACACGTGAAGTAGTTGCACACTATTGCTCTCGATCAGAACGCTCCCACTCAACGCATAAAATTGAAACGCATTGTGATCATTGCCTTTCCGTTTCGCAGGATTTTGAAATCGGTCTGGCCGAAAACAATTTACGAATCCGACTGAAGGTGGTCTTTTGCAGCCGCGGCCAGGCATAAAAAGAATAATAAGCTTCTAAAAAGGGATTGCGTCCTGTTCCAACGTGACCCACGGGCAACGCCTCGTTTGCTATTTGACTCCCGCAATCTCGGGATTGGAAAGTAAAACTCGAAAGAACGGTTAAGCGACACGAACGGCGACGATGGCCAATTGAGACGGGAGAAGAAGAAATCGAAGAGAGAGATAGAGTGACAGAGAGGTAGAATGGAATACGTGCAATAGGGGAGAGTTGGAGACAAGGGAAAAATCTTACTTTTCTCCTGAGTAAGGGATGCAGGAGGGCAGTATATAGCCCTGTGCGCAAGGCTACATTGCTTGCGCGAGATCTGGAATGGGACCTGACTAGCGTTAAATATCTCCGTGCAAACAACCAAATCACATGTCATTTGCTGGCATGCAATAGAATCGATTACGATTGTCTTTTTCTCGTGGGCTTTGGAACACGTTCATTTTTTCTAGCGACCCAACAGGAAAGTTATGCACTTTTCTGCCTTTAATTTTTTGTGAGTTCAAAACTAAAATAGCATTAAGTGAAAGATTTTTAAAGATGAAGGGTTTAATACTGATTCAACCTTTCAGCGAGTGCTAAAATCATTTTTAAATTATTTCTTCATGTGTATTATTATATATTCATTCGAGTAATTGTGCACAGATTCACGATCAACGAGTATGTTTCCATTTAAGGACATTATCATAGTAAAGATGATGATGATGAATTAACTATTGTCAAAAAACAATGCATAGTTTTGCAAATATCACCAATACAATCAGGAAATCATCCGATTCGTATGGGAAACAGTCACCCGCCCCTTTACTATTTTCACGACTTGATCACTTCCTGTGGCTTCGGGAGTACATAGCGTTGAATTGTTGCTCACCATCGGTTTCTGCCATTCAAACCGAGACAGCTGTGTGCAGGATCGATAGCCAATTCTGGCTCAATAAATGTTCCCGCATGTACGCTTAGGGAGAGTTCTGAGGTGAGGCACAAAGAATATAAAAAATATCAATATATTATTTTTCTTTTTCATGGAGAAGATAGGTCTTAGAAATAATAGATGTTAATACCTCTCTGTTAATGTTCCAATAGTATATTTTACTTGATCAGGGCTATAATTGATTCATATACAATATTAACAAAGAATTAGTGATTGACATGTGGTAAAATATTTCATCAAAGTTTTATGCTGAAATCATTCACCGATTAGCGATTATTACTTTGAAAATGAATAATTTACTTATTTTATTTTGTAACTTTCTCATATATTTGGTGTGGGTTATTTTAGTTGCATTTTCTTTTATAAGATATTTATGATTTATTTATGTTTGCAGAAGTCATAAAAATGTTCCTATCTTCAATGAAGTGGCGAGAATGATTTAATGGCTACGTAGAGAGTATAAAGGTCATATAGTATTTCAAATTAAATAAAAGCATAACTTATTACTAACATTAGACGTGACCTACCGGAAAAAGTAGGTTGAAATGGAAAAAAGAATAATTTTACAGCCATTCAAAACCGCAGAAACAAATCTACATATATGATATCAATCTTCAGTATGGAATAGTGCGTCCGTTAGGCATATTATCTTCCTATTCTTCGCTTAAATTATAGTTTACATTTAGCGTAGGATATTGGTTAAGAAAGGTTTTAAGTGGAAGAGAGTAAAAATGCTCTAGATTTTTACATGGGCTGGGCCATATCTACAAAAATATTTCTTTCGTCATCTCTGTATTCCTACGAAGGACGGGATGAAGAAAGGTTGGATCCTTCTTCATCCCGTCCACAAAATCTATTTTATTCCTGCCCCTTCCCCGCTCACCCAATATCCTCCCTTCCATCACAGCCTTAAGCAACCCTTCGCCCCACTCTACCTCAACCAACCACTTACTCTGCCTCTTCCTAATCTCCCAAAGAAGTTTCCTCTCCTCACCCAAACATAACAAGCACTTCTTCATTTATTCACTTTTTTCCATCCCCCCTACTATTTCGATTCTCCTTAACGCTTGCAGACTATTCCCGTCCTCTTTTCTCAGACAGGCACATAGCCAAGGGGGGGGGGGGGGCTTTATGGGGCTTCAGTACCCCCCAGAAAATGTTTACCCCTGCGGCGACTGCCTATCGCCAAGGGGACCACTAACCAAGGGGCACTCATGCTCTGAGCTAGACTTAGCCCCCCCGAAGCAAATTTCTGGCTACGTGCCTGTTCTCAGACTCCAAGTTTCTGAGCCACCCAACGCTTCACACCAAATTCAATTCTTTGACAACCTTTTCCTCTTGTTTGTACATAAGGTTCACCTCATCAGCTCCAGAAAATATTTTTCGTTCAGAAGTTATTGACACAACAGAAAGAATAACCTGTTGAGAGTTCAACAGCATTTATTTACAAAATTAATACGATTATGGATAAAGAAGCCCAGACGCCGCTGTTTGAGAGCCGCCGACTAGAAAGACGTTGTAAAAAACAATGAAGTTTTCACAGCGCACGCCTTTTCGGTATGAAAGGCGGTTTTGACCATGTGTATTCCCTGGACACATTCAAAGCTCTCCAGCGCATTTTACGTCTCTCCAGAGAAACATTTTCCCTCTTTTGAAAGGGGACTTGCGCTTTTTACATCATAAATAACTCAGGGGACCGGTGAGGAAACATTTTCAAGGCTATGAAAACTTTGAACTGAAAACGAAAACCTCGAATCTACCGCGATGAATGTCCAAAGTAACAAATATAGGGTGAAAGGAAAAATTCGTGAACAATGCATCCCTCGGGCTGCACAATAAAAATGCTATTTAATTCACGAAGACAACTGCAAAATGAGTTTAACAGAGATAGTAGTTTTAAACGAGGATACATATGCGCATTGTACACAAATATTTGAGCAGAATGGAGTTCCGAGTTAGGCCTCAAGTGGAGGGATACTGTCCTCCGATTGTGAAACTGGTACATTTATCCACCTGGTACTTCCAATGGCGCACTATTTGATATAGTAATAATAATATTAATTCATTCATCCACGGGGTTTTTACAGACCAACGTAGAATAACTCAATAAAAGAGATATATTATACATAATAGATTACACTATATTTTACTTTTATCATCTTCAAATTCATCCACTGAATAAAATGCAGTCGCAATAAGACATTGTTTCAGTTTTCTTATGAACAGTGAATTATTTCAAATAAATTTAATATCCTTTGGAAGATGATATTAGAATAAACAGCCTACATACAGATACACCTTTTAAGGTCATAGCTAGATTATAAGAGGAAATTCTAAAACCATTGATCACCCTTGGTATTGTATTTGTAGACGTCCTTGTTCAACGATAAACCTTGATTCTGATTTTAAGCGTATTACATTGACTGTTAAATTCATAAGTTTCTCGACATGGATTATTTCCATCTTCATTAAACTTGACGCTTGGAGACCAGCCTACAGTGACTCAGATACTTATTTGAACATCTCAAAACATCCAGGTCGCAGGTATCAACATAATATCCTCTTGTAAATAGTTGAACGGGCACAATTTAAAAATATATATTTTTCTGCAAGATTCATATTTTTAAATACACAGGACCAAATCTTTTTCGAAAAACAACTTCATTCCGTGACAATTATTCTTACCAGAAACCTCACCACGCACTAGGTGACATCAAAACATTTCGCTTTCAAAAACTCGGTTGGTAACGTCACGAAACGGTATCTGCCGGTAATAGGACATATTTCCACACGATGTTCAGCTGGTTAACCAGATAAGCCGTAAAAAATCGACTATATTTCCGTAAATGGAAGACAGTGAACTGGAAGGCTGTGATTACATCCATCTAGTTGGTATACACATAGAGGATAAAGGGGTTACCGTGTGGTGACGTCAGAGAATTGAGATGCCCTTTTGGATCACATGACTTTTAAAATCAAATATTCCATGTAGTTTTAAAAATTGATTACCAATGCCAGTAGTTACCGCATGTACATGCGGGTCATATAAATAAGAGTTGTTTACAAATCTTCTATGGAGGTTTGCAAAGTGCGGTGGACTGAAATAAAAGCGTGGTATGGTGGGTGAGGAGAGGTATATTCTGAATGAGATTTGGGGGTGGAAAAGCAGGTGGTCAATGTAACCCGAGTCGTATATATCTGGCCAAGAGCTTCAAGAAAGTCGTATATATCTGGCCATTCCCGTGCGTAAAAGTAACTTCGAGAACAAACTTTTAAATGTCAATGCCGTGATATATTCATATGAATACCATCCAATCACGATAACAGTTATCAGTCATTAATTTATTGAAACCTATGTTGCCACATAAGATGAACATTAAGTCAATATTAATGAGAATAAACAAGATTATTTCCAATTACCATATGTTTTTGCATGTCGCTGTGGCTGTAACAGCTATAAGTACAATGCATCAGATAGAGGGAATATCCATGCAGCAGCCAGAGGGAAATGTCAGCCGAGCAGCAGAGTATGGTTGTGGAGACCAGAGTGACACGGTGTGGGCGAAGGGACAATAACTCTAGCTGCTGCTGCCATATTCCTCGTAGCAATGCACTATGGTCGTCACAGACAGAGCGTCTAGCAGCTGCACCACAGCATATTGTTCTGACATCACTTATCTTTGCTACTGCACCAATTTTGACACTATCAATAGTACAATGACTTCCCCAACCATAGCTTTTTTCCGTATAGGTAATATAGGCGGCGGAGATTTGAAGATGCATTAAACAAGGATGGAGGATGTATTGAACGGTATATTGAGGGGAGAATTATTCGTGTGCAAAGAAAAGGTTGAGACTAGGATTTATAAACGGAATTATGGGATGCAAAAAGAATGAGTATCTCTGTGGAGACTTGGTGCAGGACAAACACATAGTTTTGTAACTACCGAAACGGGGTAAATTAGTGTAGGGATTGACCTAAAAATCATTCAAAAAACGTCCGAATAATAAAAAATTATGATAGTGCCAGCTTGTCAACACAAAGAATCCCAGTCATGATTCCGCACTCACTATAAAGGGAATAAAATCTTTAAATAGCGAGCATCATACATCAGTCTTACATAATGATTTCTAGAGCGAAAGTTTTATCACATCAATTCACACAGCTAAACTTTTGTCACTAGATTATTCGGAAGTGACATTCCAGCGTTAATTAAAAATTCAGGAGAAAAATTAATACTATAAACTTGCGATGCTTGAATGCGACTTAAAGCGATGGTTGAATTTCTGGAACATCTTCCACTGGACTGGGGATTGGAAACAGAGAAAACGTGCTTTCTTAAAACGACAGCCACGCGCAAACGATTCGACGTACTCTCCTCAAAGCGATGTGGAACATGAAGCTATTCTTTCCCCCACAACAAACGCATCCTCAAAATGGGTCATTGTAACGGACTCCGCCGTGGGGCGAAGGAAAGAAACAGGGAGTCTTAAATAGAACAAAGCGTAAACGGAGGGAGTATAAACGGAGATGCGGCTGAGCAGAAGAAGGATGTCTCACGTCAACGCCCAGTGGGAAAGGAGAGCGAAGGATGCTGAGAGATGCGGGAATGTTAACACAGTCTCGATTCTCGGAGCCAAAACAGGTATCGATAATATGGAGTGCGACAAAGAGTAAAATGTTATTTACGAGGTGCGTTCAAAAATCAAAAGTTGGCATTACACATGAAAGGCACGTATTTTCCGGCTTATAAACCCGGTTTCCCACAGTAAATTTTCAGGTTAATTATTTCTTGAATTTTTCACGGTAACTCCCAGAATAGGACTTCAAATGCATGTGGCAATATTCTGCAAATTTATGTACATTAGGTAACTATAAATTCTTCACGAAACAAGACCAATGATTAATTTTTCTGTGCATATACTCTTCGAATATACCATTGAAAGAGACTACATCGACTTCTTGAGAAGAAAACGTCATTGAAGTAAGCCAAATTTTACCAGAAAGGGAAAAAGGTGAAGAGGCTAGCACTATTTTACGCATCATATATTTGAGTGAATTGTTGATAAAATTCCATCGTATGGCATACGTAGAATTACTTTGTTCAAACATCTATTGTTAAATCACCTGCTGTAATTTGATTAACAAATCACGCATTATAATTAGGGAGCTGCTACGTTGGTATTTCCATGTGCATTATCGTGAGCCAATATTCATGCAGTTAATACTTCATGGTATAATTATTTCCTTATGAAAACTATACTTAGGCTCGTAGACTCTGTAGAAAACTCTTCGATATTTTTTCCATACCGATTATGCACAATAGATGTCTTTACAGCAAAACATTCTCGTACAGGCCGTTATCCTGCTAGCGCCAAATTCACTACTTTTTCCTTCTTGATCAACATCTAGACGTTCACGTCCATGAAGCATGTTTTATAAACATGAACTTTACGAATATATTTCCGAAAATAATTGCCATGGGACAAGGGCTTAAGGGCACAGGCATGTAAGACGCAGCTTAGTTATGGTCACAGTACAAAACAACCTATCTATTACCATTCGATATTTTTTTCCGTATAAACCGTAGAAATAGAGGAACAATCTTTTACGGAATAGCGGAATAAATATGGTGACATTGCGTTATTCAGCACGTCATCTTGCTTATCTTAATTACATGTCTTCTTAATATTTAAAAAAAAATATTTCCAGCTTACTTTTCCTCCGCTCGAGCACTAATTGAACCAAACCTCTGAATGCGTCCTCCATGCAATTTTCTCCATTTGTACTTAATAAAATGAGTACACACAATGAAAGCCTCACACTTGCGCATTTTAGGCTGAATGATAGTTATAAATGGCAACCGAGAGTATATTTTGGATCGGAATTCTTTAAGGCAAAAAGGGGATGAAATGAGTTTAAGAAGATAATGTGGTTGAGACGAAGTACACATCATGTAGAGGATACGCTAAAAAATTATGCTCAAAACTTGTTAACACATAACAATCAAATTGGCATTAACTTTCAAGTAAGTAAATATGTTTTAAATCAGACATCTTAAACATTTTCACTTGGGAGGAAGAGAAGTAAATATTTCCTATATTTTCTCAAATTAAAAGGCACGTATGTCTTTTTGTGTGTTGATGATTTGAACCACTTGCTGTTCAATTTAAATTGCCTGTAGTTTTGTAATATTTATTGTTTACCTTTTCTTTGCTCGAATAAATGAATAATTTGTTAATTTAACACTGTCATTGAACATGCTGCCAATTTTTTCTTAATTGTGGGTTAGTTTTATCGATATATATGGCTTGCAGCTTGATTGTATTACTCTTTGTTTCTATATGAGCATTTAAAAATGACACGGGATTAATGTGTGAATATACTTGCCCCATAGGAGTAAACACAAGAGGAGATTAACCCTCATATGGATTTACGAATTTAGTTACGTCGTTGGATTTACGGCGCCGCAGCGGCGCCGCGTTATATTTTGCCATTATCCTTCAAACGTGGACTTTCTTAGCATTTTTTGTGACTGATAATGCTAGTGACTTCTATTTTCTTTATTTTTAACCATGTTTTGCTAGATTTATCCCATTATTACAGAAGTTATTGCTAAAAATCTTTAACACTGCTTTCTTTACCAATTGTTGTCGTAATACTCTCTTTTTATTGTCCCTTAGAAAGTTATTTTCAATTGAAGGTTTTTATTTAATGTGTAATAATTTTTTAAAATCTTTTTTCTGATATTTAATGCTGGATAAACTCCGCTTTATCATGTGCACATTGTTTTATTTTTTATGCATCCAAATACTAAAAATGAGATTCGAATAAAAGTCGGATGGGTCCATGTAAAATAATTTTGCTTCACTACGTCCACCCAAATGTTATATCTTTGTAGTGTGCGCAGAAGCCGTTACGTTAGCAATCAGAAAACGTTAATAATTGAAAAAGGGTATGTGGAGTGAGAAGAGACAAGTGATGCCGTCGTGATTTTTAAGTGCTATATTCTGACGATCAAGGCATATGTAAAGGACATTCTGGGAGCTTATATCCTGCAATTTCTAAAAAAAGTAAGTATTAAAGTCAGATGGGTTGTGAAATATGAGGAATGTGGAACAATCAGCGACGCGTCAAAGAGTCCAGCACCGCATTGGAGGGGGAGCTAGAAGAGCCGGTATTTTAGGCCTACAGCGGAGCCCATTCCCTCACTTAGGATGTCTCCATAGAGATGGACAGGTAAAAGTAATGCAGGGGAATGCGGTAGATGAGGTTTTGCTTCTGGATTGGTGAAAAAAGGCCAAAATAAGTATTTCTAAGAAGTCTAGGTTGTAGGTGGTAAGGAAGAAGGAGCAGGAAATGGAAAAACCATGGAATACGATGTCGTCCATTTTCTTCGGTTCGGCGCTGCGTGAGGGACCGATGGAATAGGAGCTAGTGTTCTGGGGTGACCAAAATACCCTCATGCTGGGTGGACCCCCCTCACCTTTTCTTTCCGTAGCATTGCACTGACCCAAACATTGAGACCATCCGTACTTTCCCACTAAGCTTCCTTATTCGTTATCCTCCGCCTACTTTCTTCCCCCCACGAAAACTGATTGAACTTCTCCCCACCTCCAACGACCCATCCGAGCTAGATCTTCTTGGAGTGGAGGGCCACCCCGGGGCGCTTTGCGATAAGGCGCGGATTCCCTGTCCCACACGCAGCGATGGAAGGATGAAGAAAGAGCAGCCTATTGTGTCTAATTGCCTCCTAGCACTCTCAACCTTTCTTCAAGATACGGATTTTCTACGCTTACCTGGCCCAACGATCCCGGTATTCCCAGATCCTTGGCAGTCGACACACCACCATGTATCTCCACCCCTTCACCTCAAAACTACCTCCATTGAATTACCCACCTTTCTCTTCATCACGCATCCCTTCACGTTAGTAAACATTGGACGACTATAACCTCTGTGCATTTCGAGTACACAAAGAAACGAGAAATACATTAAAACAAATTTTCACTATGTGGTAATTCGTCTATGTATTTGTTCATCATGAAAAGATTTTTACCATGCAAAAACTGAGCGAATATCTCCTGCAAGATTAAAATATAAGCGAAAGTTATGAAATATATTAGTACCATGCACAAGTATTTGGGAAGATTAAATCATGCAATTTATTTCCAAATAAAACTAGTATATCGATATCTTTCTATGCATTCATTTACATTCATTACAAAGAAATTTTGAATGGTCTTTGCATTTATTTTTTTCTCAGGAGCTGAAAATTTGTAAAATCTGTCTTTTCAACACACATAAGTGACATTGTGAGCGTTTTATTTTTTTAGAATTGCTTACATTTTGAGGTTTTACTGAATCTTCTTGAAAATCTGTCATGAAGCGTTTCAAAATATTTGTCTTGGCATTCTGTAGCCGTCTCAATGTATACGGACGAACTAATTCCTCTGCTAGTTGTTCCAAATACATTCTTCTTCTTTCTAGCTTCTTTTTATTCCAGTTCGGGTATAAGGTTGTGAATAAAATGAAGCCAGCAATGCCACTTACATTTAAAATATTCATAAAGAAGGCAAATGGCCATCGATTGGTTTTTCCTTGGCATGTATATGAATGCGCCATTTGGTCCACCAAATCTGTACCTCCTTTCGTTCGTTATAATGCAACAAGATTTCTGGTTTGCTGTGGGTTTAATCGCTAATGCTACTATCATGATGCATTGATGACAGCAGTATTACAGATTTTCCTCTTTTGGGGACACACGAAACCAATGTTAGGCTTTTTGTGAACCCAAACCCAAATATGGAAGAAAGTTCTGGTGGAGATCGATTTGGTAAAAAATTAGATGGAATATAGGGCTTCATCTACATCTACAAAATACACTGAAAGCCACCTCAGGGGTGTGTGGCAGGGGGTGAGTATTCATCAACATGCATTACAATATACCCTAAAGTTAGTGTAATTATGACTTATTATGCATTAGCATAAATCGCTAATGCTTGTCACGAGGTGAATCCTCACAATCATGCACTACACTACAGATATGCTCACAATGGAGAGGGCTTGTTTTTACCAAGTGTTCCCATGAGTGTTAGACCACTGTTTTTCAAATTAGTGCTAGCTTCAAGGTCGTGAAGAAATTATCGCGGGTCATGATCCGATTGGAGGCAAAATATGGGGCACAGAGCATTACCACTACACGTTCACCTAGGTTAGGCGCTGCTATCACTACATTCTCCTTTCCTTGGTAAGGTAAATCCCCCATTGGATTGCCTGTTGCCGAATCGTTAATCCAAAATATCTTCACACCATATTTATACGGTTTTGATGGAATATATTGTCGGAAAGGACAACGAAAGCCAATCAGTTGCTTATCAACAGTAAGTGAGAGTCCGGAAACAAAATAATGTTGAAAGTCGCTATCGCAAACTCCTAAATCGTCTCCCAAGCTTCTGCTACTCATTCACCGGGAAATTTCCACACGAAGGTAAACAGGCATTATTGTATGAATTCTGAGAATAGATTGTGGTTAAATTTTTTTGGGATTGCTGCTTGGTATAATTCTATACATAGTAACCCTGGGATGTCCCCAAATGTGACCATCACCACAGCAGGTATGCGAAGCGGAGAAGGTACCCAAGAAAAGTAATGCCGAAGGCCATGAAAACAACACCCTTAGGCTATCCATTAGTTTATAGGAATTATTCTTGCAAAAAGATGAAGTTTTGTCCAGGAACATTATAAATAGGCAAAAATTATGATTAATAGATAAAAGACGAAGCAAAATGGGAATAATAAAATTTTCCCTTTGTTAAACAATTTCATTTTGTTTATAAACTTTAAACATTTAAATATTATGATTACAAATAGAAGATTACATGTCATACAAAACATAATAACTTTTAAATTAGTATTGAGAGTGCAGTCCCCGACATTGCGACGAGGAATCTCTCGTCGCCGCAGCGGCGCCGTAAATCCAACGACGTAACTTTTTTAATTAGAGGCCAATAAAATGAAAACTATGCACACTATACACACAAAAACATATTTGTAGTCTGAGAAAGCAGAAAAAATAGACTACTGAAAGTTTCAGAAAGATCCATGCCAATGGAAAATTTTAAAATCCTTTTTAAAACCACGGGCGCCGCTAAGGCGCAGTGAATCCATATGAGGGTTAAATGTTTTTTATACATTAATTGTATTCGAAATAGGAACATTGATTAATAAAATTCAAAAGTTTCGGACTAACTTCAATTTTTACTATGTGATGCATTAAAAGCCTTTCCAGCATGAAAATAATTATTGAAGTACACCACAAAACTGCCTCATGTGAGACACCATCCATTGCGCTTCTTAAATTTTTGGACGGCAGATGAAAAATTTAAAGAGGAACTCTAGCTTACCGAGGTTATCGAATTGTAAGAATTCAAATTACGCATTTTAAGATTCAATTAACCCTCTAGCAAATTTTCCCAAAAACTATAATACAAGACCTTGCCTCAGACGATAATAACATTCGAGGAAAAAAATAATATAGTCAATATATTTCAATTAAGTTCCTTTTTTCTGGGTGTAAAACTTAATTACAAGATTAAAAAGGGCAACCTTTGACGTGGCTTTTATTTTATTCCCTTATCCTTTACTATGAGCATGAAAGCGAAATTCATTGATCTCAAGAGTGGATGTAATCAAATTACTGTGATACCCGTGATAGATTAAAGTTCAATACAGTGTTTTCAGTCCATCAACATCTAATCTCTGTGATATTCAGGATCACGTACAGTGTATTTTTCCAAATGTTTTATCCCACCTGGTGGCTCTTGAAATTTTTTACCGTATTTCAGCCCCAGTATTAGCATAGACAACGCATTGCTACATCCCGAAGATATAGCACAAATATTAAAGCTTAAAACTTTAATTCATAAAAAGGTTATAAACATTTTATAAATGGAAATAGCCAATAAATTAAAGAATAAAAACTCTTGAACATTCATCGCCTTAGCTTTGGGAAATTATTTATTAAAAAATTATAATTAGTTTATATTTTTACAGTAAATATAAACTAATTATAATGTATGAAATATCTGAAATATTTTATCGTTTGACAATTATTATTTTGAAAAACATTTTTGGACAATCTGCAACGAGAAGAATATGGTTGTACGAGCTCGTAGTATACACCATTTTTAAGGAACATCGGCGAAGAAGGTACAAGTGGAAGATGCCAGGGGATATGTATTTATATAAATATTTCGTTCAGACCGAAACTTATAGATGAAAGTAGAAAATACAAGAAGCCCTGACATGAAGGTGAGGTAATCCTTTTTAAGAAGCTTAGGAACCAAGTCAATTGAGAACGAAAGAAGGCAAAGGAGGATTGGGTAGAAAGCTGCTGCGAGGAAATCAATGAAAACATGAGAAGGGGAAGACCAAAACCGTATACAATATAGTGAAAAAACACACACACTTCGGTGAAAGTAAAACGAAAAGCAAAAACATCAGGGATTTTAACGGGAATACACTGATAGAGAGTAAATACATAGGGAATAGATGGAAACATTAAATCGAAGTACTCTATTAAGGGCCGAGGCCGCTGGAAGAAAACCTAATGAAAGACAATAGTGAGGTGTACGAGGATGATCGGGGCCCAGACATACTGAGAGGCGAATTCAATAGAACAGTGAACGATCTAAAGAATAACAATGCGCCTGGTGCACACAACATCAACGGAGAAATAATCAAGGCGCTTCGGAATAAAGCCAGGAACTACCTGTACGAAATAATCAAAGATAGCTACGATAGTGGAAGATTAACGGACGACTTTCAAAGGAGTGAACAGAGAACCTTGAGTCTGGTGACACATGCGTCAAAAATACCTACGCCAATAATAAGCCGAAGGATAGGAAGGAAAATTGAAGTCAAGCTCTCGGAAAATCAATTTGGATTTAGGAAGAACAGAGGAACCAGGGAGACAGAGAAAACATTATATTTGAATTAGCCACTATATGTGGCATTCGTGGGCTTGGAGAAATCCTTCGATAGCGTTGAGTGGGACAAGATGTTCTGTCTGTTGGAAAAACTCGGAATGGAATACAACTACAGAAAAATATTCTACAAACTAAACAAGAAGCAAGTCTTACAATTCGGATGAGAGACGGAAGAAAAATAGGTAAATTAGCAAAGAAGTTAGACAAGGAGGCAACCTCTCACAAGCACTGTTCAACACATACTTGGAAGAAACAATATGAGAAGCACAAGAATTGGGACTGAACGAAATTAAGATTAACGGCAAAGAAATAAAAATACTCCACTTCGCAGACGATATCACAGTCATAGCATGAAATCGCACGATCTTAAATGGTCACAGAGCGCAATGGACAAAGTACTTCAAGATTATAATATGGAAATGAATAAGAAGACTTAATTCATAGTAAGTGAAATAGAGGAGCTGAAAAAAGAAGTCGCTCAAAGAGGAGAGAAATTAGAGCAAGTGTATTCCTTCACCTACCAGAGTGGTATTAGTACATCAAGCATTAAGCGTAGAATAGCTCTAAATCAGAAAGCGTTTATATTGAAAAGGCAACAACTATGTTCAAAGACGATAATGCTAGAAACAAGGAAACAGTAAGTTAAAATTTTCATGAGGAGAATATTCGTGGCACTCTATGGATCGGAAGCAAGGACCGTTGGAAAAGCAGGCCAGAAAATATTAGAAAAAATTCGAAACTTGGTGTTGAAGGAGAATGCTGAATATCAAATGGATGGATAAAATAAGAAACTAAGAAGTTTACAGAAGGGTAGAAAAGAAAAAGAACATATGGAATACCATGCAGAAAAGAAGAACCAGATGGATTGGGTACACCTTGAGGCATAACGAGTTCATGAAGAATATATTTGAAGGAGAAAATACAGGAAAAAGTATTTAGAGGGGGGCCATGAGATACATATATAGAAAAAAATAAAGAGGAAAGTTCACAAGAAGAACTGTCTGGGAGAAAGTGAACTAGTGTTAGATAGAGAAGGATGGAGGGCTGCAGTAAACCAATCTTAGGATTGGACGACCAATGAATGTTCGTTAGTCGATCAAATACAAATTGAACTGTTAGTGTTATCTCTTCTTTTGAGTTCAACGGGAAATCATGGGATCAGGTAGTGATTATTTCGGAAGAATAAAAATGTCCTAAATGTCAACAAAGAATCAAAAGGTGCTTGTTTACCTCTGAAGAGTTATGGAAACAACTCCGTGCAAACAAAATATTAATCAATTTGTACCAACAAAAACGACAAACAAATCCTCCCCAAAAAGTTTTAACAACTGTACACAGAGCTCAAGAGTAGTCACGTTTGCAAATATATATAGATAAGGATTGGCATATCAATTGTGTTTGAGTGAAGTTTACTCAGCTACCGGTACGTTATCTTTGAAATGGGCGAGCCAAGCGTAAATTTCCCCGCCTTTAAGTTGGAGTACTTTCCTTCCATTTTCTTTTTTTCTGTTGACATTTCATTTTATTCAATGAAAGCTACCCAGGTCATTAATTGAAAAATTATGGTTTCCATTGAAAGCAGAAGGTTTTGAGCATTACATGTTCAACTATTAGTCATATCAGTTCTCAGCTAGACGTGAATTTAACAATGATGAATGAACACAATTTTTTTAAATTCTCAGCAAAAAGCAGATTCACCTGGACTGGGACCGAGTCATCAGAGTGTGCCTGAGTAAAAGTTACTGCGCTGTCAGTTCGTAAGTTCATTGTAATGATGAATTCTATCTACTTTTCCCATACATTCCAAAGTCTCCACCAGATTCCACTGCATTACACCCCACGAGAATGGTCGACCATACAGTACCCCTAGTCAGACTGCTCAAGTGGCCATGAAGAGACTTTTTTTAATTCTTCACTAGTACATTTCACACTCTTCACATCGCAATTTCTTCACTCTTCCACAATTCCCATAAATTCCTACTTTAAACAAACAACAACACACTACTCATTTTTTCACCTCGAAAGGTTCAAATGGCACTTCGTTTCAATAGCTTCTCCAAATAGCGTGTCATACTATAGTCCTGAGGCAACAGTGACGGCAAATGCCGGTAACGATGCGAGATAAGACGCTTGGCGGGTGAGGTTTGCTCTGCCGGGGATGAGGAAATCCCTTAGCCAGCTCCCTTGGCGTCAATCCGATAAGAAACCGATTGCAACGGTCTAGTGGTGTTAGGGAAGCTATTTCAGTTGACTGGGCGAAAGTAACACCCACTGTGCCCACGCTCCTGATTAGCGAGGCAATCGAACCATTTAACGAACGGCCATTGTCATCCTTATCTCAAGGTGCAACGACTTTTTCTTTTTTTTCCTTTCCTTTTTTTTAGGCTTTTTTTCTTATCAAGACCATTCTGAAAAAAACGATAACTTTTCCAAGACCAGAGGTCATCTTCGCCTCTAAAGATAGGTAGGTAATGTATGGTATGGTGCCTTGTCTGGAGAATGTTCCGGTGTCTCGTATTCAAAGCCTCTGTACTAAGATCGGCAAACTTCTGCCTAGGCAAACTAGGCAGCTGACATTTTGGTAATAGAATAGCTATTAGAAACGCCAAGTGAACCATAGGACTAGAAACCAGCGAAAAAAATCTCAAATTCCCAGTTTGAAAACAATGTGGTATTTTTTTTCCTTTATACGTTTATAAAAATATTTAGCACTATTTTCTAACCAAATGGAACAAATTTAGGGAGTGTCACAAAATGAATTAGAATTTGAAAAATAAGAACCACCCTAATGTAGCAAGTTATAAGAGACCTTAATATGAAGAATCACATTTTAGAAGTTAGAATAATTAGGTAAATATAAATGAATTATACACATTGAGAATAAGATAAGAATTATGGTGTTTAGCTGAATGAAGAATGGAGTAGGGGACTGCAGCGAGAAAATCATACGGTAAATTACAGCGGAAAAGGACGTTATCCAATGGGAACTTTTTACTTCCAATAATTTTTCATCATAGGATGAAACAAAACTTTCCAATTGCAATCTCAACTAAAACGAGCAATTTCCCGTTTAATCAATGCTTAAGAGTCTCTTTGAAATAAAAAATAGAATTTTGAAATATTTCGCGCCTATTTAACTAAACTGGCATCGAACACCTTGAGCGTCCTGCTGCAAATCTAACCACTTATATTGTTACACATATAGTGCTTAACAATGAAGGGAATTGTACATCCTCTATTTAACAAAACCCAACAATTATGTTATGACACATTTTAATTGGCAAGTCTCTACTTTGAAGAAAAAAGATACGTATGAGACGAAACCGGAATATCAAAAGCGCTAGCAACCACGAAATACCTCCGAAAGAATAAAATTATTAACCAGATGTTAAGTTTTCTCGACCTATTTATATTAATATATAATTTTTTTTCGAGAGAAGAATGGTCATGGTGAAGATATAGTATAAGCTATTATCGTCATTTGTCAAAGTTTCACCAATTTATTTTGCATCATAAGAGCTATAATAAAATCACAGTATTTACAAAGAACCCATCCTTTGTAGTTGGTGAAATATTTCTTAAAGAATGTATGTTGAAGCCATTTACCTCAGAGTATTTATTCAAAGTAATGGCGTTTATTTTAATGTGTACCTCTTTGAATATTCTGTGAGGATTATTTTCTTCGTAAATAAATAAACTAGTTAACTCACTTTCTATTTTGTTAACAGCTTCTTTTTCTTCTCTTCTCAAAATTCCAACAGTTAATTTCCATATATTTTGAGTTTCCAACGGTGACCTTAAAGAACTGTCGCTATTTTTAAATTGAATAGGAACAAAAGTTACACCACGGATGTTATCGACGAGCACAGCATCCACCTTCGGTGTGCCTGGCAGAACACTATAGATGTACGGAATAAACGAGATTGCTTCTGGTCGTTCTTTTGCAGTAGGTAATAGATATGTAATTCGAAAGTGCACTAAACCCATCTTAAAGCTCTTCATGGACTCTTCATTCCGTGCGCAACCATACTTCACTCATTCCCCTTCTCCACTTCCCAAACTTTTCCCCTGTAACACCTGCTTCAATATCCCAAAGAGCTATTATACTTACAGCCTCACCTTCGAATTTCCCAATTAGACACATATTACGCTTACCTGTCTATCTCGAATCTGTCAGAACTCGGAACAATCTGGAGGTTCTGAGGCAAGCTGACTCTGATCGCATGGTTTACCAACACGGACTAAAGATATCGATAACGAAGTATCTTTATTGTACTATTAGAGACTAATGAGATAATAATACTTCAAAGTATTGATGGCAATACAGTGTTAGGCAGAGAAAGAAGAGAAAATATAAGGAAATCATGTGAAACCGAAATTGTGAATGACACAGTAATAAAATAAAAAAAGAATGAAACGGATATATAAACAAAGTTACAAGCGACAGATTATGGTAGACTATTTAGAGGCATCAGATCAAAACATACTTCCAACCATTGTAGGCAAAACAATGTTAATTAGAAAAAGAAGTGAAAACATTAGGAAATCATGCAAAAAAATATATAAACGACTGGGAGCATAAACAAAAACAATAATGGAGCGAGTGTAGAAAAAGAATGAATACCGCCGGATTAAATTTAGACTATTCAGAGACCACAGAGATAACAATACTTCCACGAATTACAGTCTAAACACTTTTAGATAGAGAAAGAAGTGAAAATATTAGGAAATCATATGAAACTGAAACTATAAAGGGTTCTCACTCGAAAACAAGAATTAAAAGATTATATAAACAGAAAAACACGTGGCAGATTAGCACGTATCGCAAGAGAAGGACAGCCCACAGGCAAATATCGGTTGTCCAACAAAAAGGTGGTTGGACTACCCAAGTAGAAAAGGCTGTAGTTAAAGAAGAAACAGGCCAAAGGAGCGTACTATAAACGAAGAAGGAAAAGTATCTATCTGAGAGATTGATTCCCTTTAGACTATCTACCCGCAACCTGTATTCTTTTCCATCAAAATATTCTTCAGGTTTGTGACCTATTATCATAAAAAAGCATGTTGGTTTTTGTGCATAGCTGACTTTCCCAAACCTGAAAAATAAAAATTATTGCACTTTAACACCAAATGTTCTGATGAAAGCGGTTGTGCTGCCAAAAATTAAGTTTCGTGTGAGTTTTATTTGTTATTGTTGTTCTACGTTCATGGACAAAATAAAGGATGGCAAAGATGAAGAAAATTAGAGAGGATATTAAAATGAAGAATTGCGAAAGAATAATGAATTTAGCCGGAGAAAAGAGAATGGTGTGGACAGCTTAAGCAGAAATCCTTCTTCGGATTGATGACTGCCGATGCACAAAATAATTTCTGAATATTTCCTTAAACATGTCAATTTATTTTAAATTCTCCATAATCACGTGATCGTTACCCTAAGATTCGTGTTCAAGAATGCCCCCTACCCCTGAAAATGCGCATAAATAACTCTCGCAAAGATTCCTGGTGCCGAGCAGCGGAGGATTTTGGGACTTTGGCTACGGAACTTACAAAAACCAGCGAAGTGGGGGAGGAAGGTTATTCAGTTTGGAGAGTCAGTCAGAAAACCTTTACAATTGCTGCCCTCTCAAGAAATGGGATGACTCAACATTACCTGCGGTTCCGTTTCGATCCGTCTCACAATGAGACCTCAAGATAGGATCCCTGGTAAAGCCATGGAAAACGGTGATTTTTAACAGCTTGTATATTAGCCGTGAATGTGCGTTCTTCGTGCCTTTTTCGCGAAGCAGCTTGGTTTCCCTGACTCACTTTCTCTCTTCCTCTCCGTCCTATTCCTTCACTCACAACACTTCCTGCACACGCCTTCTTCAGGAGCTTTTGCGTGAGTTTCACATTAGCATACCCGTGAGCACGGCAGATTTTCACGCAAATATCCGGCCTCGGCAGGTAAATAAAAGAGGAAAATCCAGAAAAAGGGAAAGCAAAGACATAATGGAGGATGATCGTCCTGGCGCATCCCACCAATTTCTCTCCCGCACATAACATATTCCAACGGCACACACCTGATCCCCCACTTCCAACAAACCACTATCCCGTGAGCCCCTCTGGGATCCACTCACTCCCCGTGGGGAACGACGGCAGGCCGAATAGTGTAGCGAGCGTTCGTTCCTGCAACGAATCGATGCAAGTTTTACGTCCAGATGACCCAAACGGCCGCAAATTCACCAGAGCTCGACCTGCCAACCTACTATACCTTCCTCTCTCCCCCACACCCCCTCGGGCCCCACTCAGTGCATAGCGTAGCGTAGTAGGTAGCTCACCTATAGCTCAATACTTGTTGGACCATACGGGGAACTGCGAACCACAAAGGGATTACGCTGTGTGCGGGTAGCGTAAGGCACAAAGGACTGACTGAACCTTAACCCACCGGGTGCGATAAGGACCTCAAACCGGTCCCTGTACCCGATTTTTATCAGCCGAAAAACGGTGAAGCCTCAAAGAAGACCGCCACCCACAAATTTCCCATCAACCACGGCGCGCGCCACCACGACTGTGTTCCGTTTACTTTCCGCCGTTTGGACCTCAGAGAAGATTCCCTTGCGTGCGTGAGTTGGCTTGCGTGTGCGGGGTCCTCCTCGAACAGAGGTGAGGTATTTTGCGCGTCAGTTGCGCGAAGATGGGGGAAATAACTGGCTTCCGCAACAAAAAGGTCTTTGAGCTTCTGAGACCCCAAAAAAACAAGACGTGGGTGGGTGAAGCGGTCGGGATTGTTAGTAAGGAGAAGAAAATTCGCGTCGGGAATTCTTTTGAGAGAGAGTGCGATAGCTTTGAGAGATATGCGAGGTAGGATCCCTTTAAGAGTGACTCATTCGGGAATGTTCACCAGATAAAGAGAATTCCTTCGAATACCCTGGAAGGAGGACTTGGGTAATTACAACAAGGGCAACTACGCAAGGGCAAGTTCGCGGGTTCGAGTCCCGCCAGGGTGGGTTACTCTTCAACAAGGGAATGGGTGTGTAAATTATATGTAATGGATGTGTGCAAGAGTTAAATGTAAGAAAGTTCTGTGCAGTCCTAATTTCGCTCAAGTAAAGTTATCATTATTATTATCATTAAAACCTGTGTAAGTAGCGTTACCATCCGTACTGTAAAAGCGGGAGTAAAAGTCGTTCCAAATTATGTATTTACACTAAATATGTTGTATCACGTAGAGTAACAAGTTTTCTAATTAAATAAAATTTTGTATTTGAATATGAACATTTTAAATATGAAAAACACATCTTTGTTACTTTTATGGAATAGTGATTTATTAATATTTAGCACTTTCTCCTCCCCTTTATGGTAACCCTAAGCGTAAGACGCCGTGAAAAGTGGGTGATTTGGAGGAACGAAAGAAAAAAACCAATTCAAGAAGTTCAAGATCTCAATTGAATGAAGTAGGAAAATTCCCAAATAGTAAGACTGCAATAAGATGAGATAGATAAACTATACAGCCTCTTATGTAAGAACACGAGAATAACAACACTCCAATGGTCGTAACTAGTTACTTATAAATATTACGGCCATTGGAGTGCCACGTTCTCTCAGTCTTACTTCTTCAATCGTCAAGATATTCTGTACACATAATTTTTATGCAATTTACAAGAACTTATTATTACAAATCTCATTCGTATTAAGGATATTATTACTTCATAACTTAATCCCCTTGAGATTGACAGCGTTGAAACTGGTGGGGGTTGCTAATAAAAAAATGAACATAACATTTTTATTTCTTTAACTAGTTATTCCAAACTCCTTTAAGTAAACTTCCAAACCGTTCCAGGTCGATCTTATGGCTTTCGGCGTTCAGACTGGGAAAAATCCCACTATGTACTACGGATAAAGTCCTACTTTCTTCCGTATCACTCTGATTTTACTTTTCATGAAACCGATTTCTACCAGATTAAAAGACCTTACCTCTATGTCCTACAATTATTATGCGCAAAAAAAGCGTTTTGCCGTGGGTGTTTTTAATAGAAATTCCAGAAAAGAATATTCCAGAAATAAACAAATGAGCTGAACCAAAAGTTTATAATTTATGAAATGAGGCAATTTTCAATTTTAGACGCCAAAAATAAATAAACGTTCATCAGAAAACATGGTGACGTTTACTGCATTAAATCTTTTACTTTAAACTACTACTTCAAAACTAAATATATCCAAATAATGTTGAAACAGCTAAAGTAAAATTTGTATTGATATGTAGATGGAACACGTATTCATGATTGTATTGTAAAAATTAGTTATTATATCTAATGTTTGGCAAGAGAAAGTCTTGTCGATAGTCCATACTGAATGTAGATATCTGTTCAGAATAATTAAAAAGCGACGGGCGAGGTTGATGATAAAAATGTTAAAATTGTATGCTTAAATATTCCAAATGTACTGTTTTCATGTTCTAAATATTCCAACTTTTATAGGTTATAAATTTCATAGCGTTACAAAAAATCTCTGAATCGGTATACAAATCTTAATTACACATAAAAGATATCCAGACCGTGTAAACCAGGGAAAAGATCATGTCAAGCTTATTGATGCTTACTTGGAAAAATATTTAACACGGTCATTCGCTATATTCATTACATTTTGTGATTTAGGATACTATTCTTAAAAATTAATCATCGAACTTCACCCACTCACTCACTCAAAGAGGTATGCGGCCAATTCTCTATTACTCATGCCAAAAGAGTTACAGAGGACTCGGAGCGATAGGAGATTTTGGGATTTACAAGAGGAATAATAAAATAGAATCAAGAACAGTAAAATACCCACTAACTTTTCACCGTGGATATCGGACATAATTACAAGCAGATTAGGCTGCAAAGGATTCTCCACGTCACCAAGTAATTAAAACACCGTGCACAAAAGCTTCATAAAAAACCTCTAACGAGAAGTTATTAAACCTTGAGTAAAAATATATTCAGACCCAGGCTCCTCCTCTTACTGCTAGCTCCCAAGATTCACCCAAGTTTTTTTACGACGCCCACGCAAAAAAACCGCCATTAACTGCTTCTTTCCCTAATCCCGAGGCACGGATGAATAATTTTTCGAGGCGCTTGATTAAGAAATCCTATGGAATTCCTTCACGCCGCTAAAATCCAACCCACCCCTCTCCTTTTCTCCTCCGGCTAAAAAAAAATACATCCAAACCCGGAGAAATAATCCATACTACTCCAATGACGCTCTCTTTGTGCTTCCACTAAAGATGGGAAGAGCTAAAAAATAATTCAAGGCGCGAACATAGTTGTCTCCTATAAAAAGAGGTCTGCGGTAATTTCTATGTGAACGTCGCTTATTCATTCATACCTGAGTAACTTACACAGTAAAGTGATCTCCATCTGATAACGTAAACACTTACTTGCTCCTTTGCACTTTATCCTTCTTGAAATTTGAAATACGAGTAACTTGTGTTTTAAGGCGAGAACGTGTGAAGGGAATAATTGTATACATAATTCCGCAAAAAATAATTATTTCCACAAAAAACTGGCAACAGAGGCTCATTGTTAACAATAATTTCCAAGAAAATAATATTATCACGTTTCATTCGAAAGATAATATTCATTTTAGGTCCATCAATTTAGTTTCATTGCTTATTTAATCATAGTGTACTTTCATTTTCTCCCAAAGAAAATTTCGATGCTCCCCTTTCGAGGCATCAATATAAAATACGATGCTCATATCATTTACTTACTTGATTTTGAAGAAAACGCCTGTCTTATACGCATGTTCTATAATGGAAAATACGCTTTTATTAATATCACATTCATTATGATTTACGTATTTTAGTTAGGGCCGGCTTTATCCTCCTCATGAAAATAGTATTTCAAAGGTTCTACCTTAAGAAAATAGGTGATTATTTTTAAAAGCAAAATGTTTTTTTTTATTTCTGTAAACATTTAAAAAAAGGAAATATTAAAAACACCAAGTAAGCTTTAAAAACTTAAATGAAGGACTTTTTGTGTCCTTTCAACACATGGTGAATATCACTAAATTTAGTTTAGTAAAAAGGCGAGCTACCATGCTGGGTTTGATAAGGACTCTTATGAGCAGTCAAATGGAAAGTTATCCATGAGGGAATCAATGCATGCCCCGAAAAACCTTTAGTCAATAGTGTAAACAAGCATATGGATGCTATGTTGCAAAGTGACGTCACTAAAATTGCAATATTTGCAATTTTACAGACGTGCAATATTTGTAAAGATTTTTTTGGCGTATGAAACGCTTCAAGCATTTATAATTACGCCGAAATGAGTCACCATGCACTAAATTGTAATTTATAGCTTTAATTTCTGGCAAAATAATAGCTGGTTTGAAGCCACATTATTACACTCAACGAAAGAGAAATGCGTTAATTCGGTTAAAATGGCGCTTCGGTCTGTTCTTCGGGCTGAAAAAGCAATACTCACAAATGTGTGTGCCAAAAATGGGAAAGAATAAATAACTTCGGGATGTTAAAAACCACATTACACCTCTTGAAAACCATATTTGATGACAGCATAGGGACATTATTACTGTACCAACATTCAGTGAACGGAAAATCCTACGAAAAAGTATAACACATACAGAGTAGTCATTGATACACTTTGTCTTCCATAGCTTTTATTCTGCATCAATTACGCTATTTTGCGTTCTCAAACAGAACGAGGTAACAACAAAATTATTATACTTTCATCCCATCTGGAATATACCCATGACCAAGTAAGTTCTGTTGTTAAATTTACTAATGAAATCAAAATCCTAAAAGATTTTTAATAAATCATAAGGCAAACAATCAATTTGTGTAAGTTTAATTTGCGAAAAATAGTATCGCGGATTGGTAGACTTTTTTGTCGTTATTTTTTAACATGACACAACAAATTTTTCTACAAGTAACCAGAATATAAATGAAATGACTTATAAGTCATTTGGAGGTGGAACCCCCTTGATATTACAGGGTGCCGACATTGGCAGTGTCGGAATGGGTTGGGAGGGAGGGGTGGGGGTAGGTTAGGCAGGAATAATCAGTTTCCACTCGTTTTAACGAGAGCTAAACATGTAGCGACGACGAAAACCTCTTAAGAGACAAGGGTGAGTGAGGCGGAAGGGTGAGAGAGGTGAGATGGTGAAAATGAAAACCGGTATACGACTCTATGTCCGTGTCTTAATCCAAGTGCCCTTAGTATATACAATGCACTAAGGGCTAGTATATGCTTCGGGTGTACTATCAAATTGGAACTGACAGCTAGCACACGTACCCACGTGCGGTCACCGACGAATTAAAAATAAAAGCATATCGGCAAGCGTCGTATTGCGGTGAAGATCAGTGGGCGGCGTGACATAGATTTATCAATGTAATAACGTTCCAAACGTAAACATTTTGCTGGCCTTTCAGTTATATTTATACATAAAACTTCTATCAAATAAATGTAAACAGGGATGAAATGATAGTATAGACCCAAGGCAACTATGATAGTATAAATCCATGACAATAATGACAGTATAGATCCAAGACAGTAATGAAGTGCTCAGAGCTAATGAAACACGAGGTTCAGATATCGCACTAACCCGTTAAAACATGACTCACTAATATGTTTTCTATGCTATATAAGTAACTAAAAAGTGCATGATATTTACTAATAAAACTTGTAAAAGAAATCCATATTAAGTCGGTAGAAGTATATTTTAAGATTAACTGATACACTCACATGATCAAACGTGACGTCAATTCCGCCAAAACGAGGAAAAAGGAAACACTGTCCAAGGGAATGATACAAGGCGTGGTGATAGGGAGGGATGGGAGGGTGTGACACCGACGCGACGTCCGAACAGGGAAGAGTTGATGGTGTTTGAGTTGTTGGACAAGTAGAGTAAAAGAACTATGCAGAAGAATTGAGGAAAAAGCAGAAAGAGTAGAATGAGAGAGCAAGGAGGGAGAAAGGTGAACTGCAGATAGTTTGCTGCCATCAACGGACCTTTGTTTACTCGGCTTCGAGTTTCACGGTGCAGAATTTCACTCGCAACTTTGAGACGACATGGTTAATTCCAGTCTGGTGTGATTTAATATTTTCTTTCTACTAGCCTCCTCATCAAGGAACAGTAACAAACTACTATAAAAAGTTTTGAAGACAAGACGTGACATACACGCACCAGGTTGCGAATTTGACTGTGCTTAACCTCACGTATAGATACGACGACAATTCGGACAATTTAAGTCCGTTGTCCAGGGTAAAGAATAAAATCTTGTATTTTTCCGCAGAATTTTATATTAACTTGTTACAACCAATTTCACCCACTTGCGGCATCATTAAGGGTAATATGTACAGAAATATTCATAATAAATATTATATGGATGAGGTCATGGTTGGATGGTAGTTGGGGGAGATGGGAAGGGGGAATGTTGAGGGGAGAGAGGGGGAGGTGGAATACCGCCACCCCCTACCACCTCCACAACCTCCCCTCCAAGCACGGCTCCATCCACTCTAAGCTGTGAATATATACCTATACGGAATGTTACTTTATTTTGTACCTGCTGATCTCACAAGTGGGTGAAACCATGCTGAAACAAAATTTCGTGAAGAGTGGAAAGGATTTTATTCTTTTTAGTATGGTTACGAAATACTTCCACGAAGCATAGTCTGAAGCGGTAGAGTGTATAAATTCTGGTTAGTCTACACCCCCAGTGTACAAGACCATTACGACTGATTAATAGGTTGTGCAGAGGACTAAATTTACACTGGTAAAGACTTAATTGATACTCCGTGGTCAGAGTCAACCGAAAATAAATTAAACTTGTCAGAAATTCTATTAACAACTTGGAGAATTCACTAGATATAATATCTACTGCTTCAAATAATTTTGCTAAGTGAAAGAAAACTTGGTATAGTCCACTTATTAATTTTACTGATTTCGCCGACAATGGCTTCGATTTCAACAGACATTATCAATGTGCTCAAAAAATTAACTAAGATTAGTGGACTATACAAAGTTTTCTTTTGCATAGTTATGGAGTACCAAAAAGTAACGCCTGCGAGCATTTAAACCTAGTTCCGCTTCATTGTACCATATTCAATGGTTTTTGGTGAAATAATTCAATGGTTCACATTGACATTTTTTTTACCTGAAATTGTATTTTGAGCACGAAATTGTCTCCAGTTAAAATTGAGGTTTTGAAATGGTTGTCTTAGCAAGTTTTATTATCACACGGACTTTCTCCTTTCTCTAAGAATAATATTGATGCACTCTCAACAGTTTCTTTCAGAGAAATAATCCGATGATTCATATTCGCAAAAGGTTATACATACAATTTCAAATAGTGAAAAATAATTGTCCCCAGTTAAAATTGTGGTTTTTAAATGTATTTCTAAGCATCAAACAATGCACGCGAAAAAGCTTGCAAAATGGAAAAATCGCACGCCGACGTGGTTTACGTAGTGTAAGTTTTGATATTCGGATGTCCGCTGTCTGTTTTTTCTCCCAAACTATTCCCTCCCTGTTCTTCTGCATACATTTTTATTTTTGGTCGGAACTACTCCGTAGAAGACGTTGCTGCAGAGGCAAGGAATGCAAAAATGAAACTAGAAAAAGGATGAAACATGAGGATGATCGCTACGCCTTGCAGGGTAACACCTGTATCGTCACTCACTCTGCTACTTCGGCACCCCAGCTAAAGTTTTAAACAAAACAACAGACTCGTCTTTATTGCGAGGCCCCAGCTGTTTTCTGAGTACTCTGCCCAGCGTGAAAGACCATTGCGGGTGGATTCAAGATGGGCTTAGGATTCTCCTAAGTGTGTACTCTGTAGCTTGCGAATGCTACGTAGTATTTGCAGATGCCTATTACATCCACGATGCAACGACAATGAAGACGTAATATAATGTATACCTACCAGGAAGTAAATCGCCGATATGCACTCAATGCTGATTGCTCACGTATAGGATTGAGAAAATGTAAAAAATGGTGAAAATACGCATATGAGAAGTAACAAATTGAAAAATAATGCGTCAAATTAATAAGCGTTTTCCTTATTTTAATATAAATACCATGAAAATAGCAGTCCCCTAATCTCTCTAGTCATGGGTTTAAAAAATAAATAAATGCTGATAATTAAGTTACATGGAAACAAAAACAATACACCTCATTCAAATTTTCACAACTGAAAGTAATACTTTATGTGTAGAAATGCGCTACGAGAATAATTCTCAAATCTCATCTTAGAACACTTCGAACATTTACGAGATAAAACAGGAAATGAAACTGAACATCAGGGTATAAAGAATTCCACCGAAGACACGGAGGATCGTAGGGTTAAAGTTAATCAATCAAGGGATTTGATGAATTGTGATGATAATGGACATAAATTGAGCTTAAATCAACTGCAACTCTGGGAGAATAAAATAAAAAAATAATTCAGGAGCCATTAAAAATAGCCAAAATAATAGTCAAACCGATTCACAATATTCTACGCCAATCATTTCGTTATTCAAGAGATTTTATCTCTTACACCTCTCACAAAATTTAAGTATCCGTTCTTCGTGATCCAAATGAAAACCGAAGCCTGTTCCTAGAACTTACTTTACAAAGTAAATAAATACTAAATTTACTTTGTTAAATTACTAATGATTAGACGTCATTTTATATTAAAAAACGAAAATTGGATTTCTATGGTTATTATTGATCAATTGTTTTGTTGTTTGATAATATAATTCCGTGTTCCTAGGAAATCATAATGAGCCTGAGCTGCATATTCATAATCTGATATCGTATATTTTATGTACAACGTAATTGTTATGCATGTCCCGTCGACAAGCAATATGGCCTTACGGAATATAAATGTAATAAGAGTTTTAAAAAAGTGAATTAAAAAAATAATAAAAAAACTTTGGGGGTTAGTCTGCCACAAATTTGAGGAAGACAGTCGATTATCTGATATTCTCGGATGGAAAAACTGAGCTAAACATCAGCACGAGCTGCCAACACCCCTACGATCATTTCCATAAAAATACAGTGATTCTTCAGGACATTCCCTGACCTTATTCCCGACCCTTTCCGTCAAGTCTTTCGATTTTCTATATTTTTTATTCCTATACATTTTATGTTAATTTTATCTTAATGAAATGAGAAATACATCATCATTACGTGATTAGAAGCCTTTAAAAATTTGATTAATGAAGCTATGATGTTTTTTTATTAATTTAAAATTTTACTCTAAAGCCAGTCAAGTTAACACTTTTCTTCACAAAACACTGCGTTTTCCTTTTATTTAATCGCTCTTAAAGTCTTCAGACCTTTCGCCTACTTTCACGTCGATTAAAATTGTCATTCTTTTTCCACTCCGTCCCAGCAGTCTATATATTTCTTAAGAATATCTATCAAGGACTTGTGGATTTAAAGAAGGAAAGTTGGGTTGCGAGGAAAGCAAACAAAGGTGAAAAGTAAGTGTTGATTAGGGAGCACAGAAAACGGAGGCTGGAAGGAAGCAGCAACAATAAATTACGAACGCATTGAGAGAGAACGGCAAGATGTATTTGTTGCTCGAGGAAAGACCGTAGGTAGTGTGAACTTTGATAATGTTGTGAAAGAAAGTTTTAAGGGGACTCCTAAATGGGAAAGCTACGGTAGACCCCAAAAACGTAACAAACAGTCGACAGAATGCCGAATGATGGCAACGAATACCTCCTCCAATTGGATGAAGATGTCGCATTGTAACTATTGGCGTTAGAAAGGCTTTCAATTACCACTCCCAAACAGCCTAGGAAAGGGCTTGGTGGTGCCCACAACGACCCTGACGTCGACGCACCCACATAAATACAAACTACTACTAATACTACTACGGGATCAAACCTCAACCCTTATGATCGATTCAACCACGATCCATGCCCAGGAGTGAGAAAAATGAGCCTCTAGTGAAAAGAACCAACGCGGGGAGAAAATGAGGAACTGCCTCGGCGTCTCATCTTGGGTAGGTTAAGGGTCAGGGAAGAATACAAGTAGAAGGCTGGATTACATCGCCGATGTGGATCACGTCATCAACGCGATAGAAGAAGGGGGAAAAATGAGCGCTCTCGCAGAATGCCTTATATGGGGATCCTCCATTCTCTCCATCTCTCACTAAGAAGACCCTCATCCGCCTCGCGCAAATGCCCCCAACGACCTATTCAACCATCCCAAGGGTGATGCTTTAAATAACCCCTTTCGCACTCCCTTTTAGAATGTCAATTTCCTAAAGCGTGAAGAGAAAGTAGTCATGAGGAGAACTGGAAGGAGGGAAAGAGAGTGAAAAGTCGTCCGGGACACCGAGGGATAACGAGCTGTCAAGATGGTAAGTGAGAAATACTGCATAAGCATCCGCTATGTAAAATAAGTAGCAGTAGCGGTATATTTGTATTTTTAGGGTGCGCCAGCAACATGGTCATTTTGCAACAATATAAAACGTGAAACATAAATCATATCCGATATACAGTTTATCTTAGGTTCACTTAAAAGCATGCGTTTGAAATTTGTCCTTAAGAACTATCAAAATTTTATTATGAAGGTCGATCCATCTCTCTCCGTTGTTAGCCATCCGCAGATTGGTTTGTAGCAAGTCTCCATTTTCTTCTGTCTCGGGCCATACTTTTCATTTCCACATAGCTGGAGCAGATGACGTCTTCCATTATTTGGTTTATGTACTTGAGCCTTGCTCTTTCACGTGGTTTTTTTCCTCTACCATTCCTTCAAAGATGGTTTTAAAAATTCCCTGGAGTGAGGCTGTGAGAAGATGACCAACCACTGTATCTCTGTCACACTGATGAAGGTAAATATCACTTTAAAAAAGATAAATTGCATTTGTCCACTCTGATGTTCTCCTCCAATTACACTTTCGGAAAAAATAACCCGATGATACATATTTACAAAAAACCTTCCCACTCGATTATCCGATTAGGGGACTGCTTTAACTGAGGAATACTGGATCTTCTAAGGAGGCTAATGGGATGGTTCCCCGTTGCCTTCTGCATCGCTGTTATCTGTGAATTACCCTCCTGAACCTAAACTGTGGCAGTTGATTCTAAACCGATCTTCTTGATCGAAGTCTTCTGCCGAGACTCCTGACTCTTAGCAGAGGAGTTGGATAGATATCGCGTGGAGTTGGGTAGCATGTCGGGTTTAGAAAATTCACACTGTCTAATTAATATATTTTCCAAAATCTGTAAAATATATGCCGTCACATGGTATTGAGCCAGCAACTTCCAAATTGAGAGACAAACACGCTAACCCTGGACCACTCCGGTGATGAAAGACATTTACCTTCCATTGGCTGTATTGCGCCAATCACTTCACAGCGCACTTGCCACAACAGCGCACTTGCCTTCCATTCGTTTCAGACCCTGCGCACTAGATAGCGCACTTCAAAACAGATTGGGAGTTAAACAACAAAAGATGGAGATAAACAACAAAAGAAATTCGATTATGGCATCCGTTTTTTGTTGTCAAGGTTGTTGATTTTCATTAAAGGCGTCAAATATTGCATATAATGAGGTTTTAAATTAATCTGTCATAAATATCATACGTTTTTAAATACTTATTTTGAACGAATCCAACAAATTTAAATTAAACGTTCGGCATACAAAATATTTTACCAGGGTACATCGTTCCATTCAACGTCGATCTTGTGTTCTACAGTGCGCTGATGTATTCCGATATGCACAAACTTCAACACGTTAAATATAAAGCAGCTCCCCAACTCCTCCTTGCACTTAAATATGATGGTGTTTTACCTATCAAATCGATATACAACACACTGCAAAACATGCATAAAAAATTTCACATCTTGCTTTTCCGACGGTTAACTACTCACTACTCTCAGCCAAGTCACACTATCTTGCTCCCGCATTATGTTTTGGCACGTAAAAATTGAATCGGGCCAATAGCTCTTATGTCGGCTTTAATTGGATGAAATATAAACAACGTCTACTGTATCATCTCATTTCTTTAACTTTTAAAATATTATCCCCGGATTATCCCGGTGAGTCTTCGGATAGATAAAGATTTTCACTCAATATCCATCAGGAACTACATTCTTGACATCCACAGACTCCGATACAGAACTCCTCACTTCAACAAATCTTTCAAGGTGACAGCTGCCAAACTATGGTATTCACTGCCGTAAGCAAAAGAAATACAATCATTTCGAGTATTAATGCCCAAATTGTATGAGTTAATTTTATGCCATTCCGGGCAGTCCTTAGTACAACTGATTATACTGTACTGCTGATCATAGTGACGTAAAAAAATATGGTTATGTTCTGCTTTGTGTAATGCCGTCAAGGTTTGAAAAATTGTGTTTATGTGGAGCATTTGATAATTCTGGTTACTTCTTCAGTTATAGCACCAGATGCGATGTATGATGCATTGATACATTTGAACGATCGAATCTGTAGATCAGTGTGCAAAAAAGTGTAAGTGTAAGTTTGTCAATGTGTACAAAAGGTTTGTTTTTTCAATCGTTCAAACTGAGCCCGGGCGTGTCGGGATGGGCATTTTTATTTCCTTTTTTATTATTTTTTCCAATTAACCTTGTTTCTTTGAGTAAATATGGAATGATTGACTGTATAAGTACTATATGATAAATTATTACTAAATTATAATATCATGGGCCGTGAAAACCTACGGCAATAAATTATTATGATATGAACGTTCGTCTCTTAGCCGGTTGGCGTTTATTGACCAACATCATCTCCAGCAGCTCACAGATACGGATCACTCGAGAAGTGAAAAAGTCTTTGAGGAAGAGAACTAAAACTGATTAAGGATGGATAGGTGCGAGGTGGTACGAAAGGAAAGGGTTCCCCAACGGCTGGCAAACCGGCGCTCGGGATAGACAGAATGGGTTGCCAAGGCAAAGAACGCACATGGAAGTATTCTCCCACGTCACGAATGCGATGGGGCTCCATTAGGAGAGGTAAAAGCTGGGAATGTGCTGAAAAGGAGGGAATTCCACGCCCTAGGAAGGGAGAGAATGAGGGAGAATCCCGGCAGTTATGAATGGCGCGACGGGGAATGTCGATCGGTGTCTTCCACTCAAAAGCAGTTCCATCTATTGAAATGAATGAATGGTTGCTGGCAATCGAAGCGTAATGAGACATCACACAGATCAATGAGCGTAGTAAGGGAAGCAGCTTTTCCTTCACCGACTCAAATGTTAATCAAAGCCACTAATGATTCTCAAGATCTTCAATACTCCCACTAGGCTTGTCTCCAAAGTTTGAAACGTAAAATTAAGGCATTATGCGAACTGCTTTTTGCCAAACACATATTTAAATCCGCAAACACAATTTACTTGAAACCAAACATTTCGCAGGTAATTATTTTATGAATGATTCCTGTTGAATAATAGAGCATTTATATTTGGCTAAGAAACACACATCATTTATAACGGAAAATCAACCACCCAGAAGAAGACGAAAATTTCATTCCCAGGTAATCCCACGTATGTTGTTGTTCATTATTTCAGTGTACGTTAAAGTTTCACAACAAAAACGGATAAAGAACAAGAATTGCGATCTCAATTGAACCTGAGAGTGTTGAGGTTAATAATACGGATCAGAGCCATATATTTAACGGACTAGATTATCTCGTCACCAGTCCACATCGCATCACAGGAGACGCGGTAAAAACCCTCGCTGAAATTCAACTTGAAATGAGATAAGAGAAGAGGTTTGGCGGTGTAAGCTGGCCAACACACCTGACCGGCATTTGGGATTAAATTTTGGTCAAGGAAAATGATTTATCCATGGGAAATTCTATTACCTTTTATGTATATTTAACAAACACCCACCACATCAGTGAAGAAACGAAGGCACGAATGTTATTTGAAACTTTGCCAATCGCCTAGCGACACGTTCGTTTGCGAATTGTCCTTCAGGTCCACTCCCACACGAAATTATGAAGAGCCAAGAGTCAAAGCTCTCATGAGTTCATTCACCCCGCGAAAACTGGGTCCGAGGAAGGCCATTCAGTTGAGTCGTGATGTTGCGCTTCAGCAACTCAAGTCATCTCTTGAGACACGGTTCACCGTCGTTGAATCAAGGAAATTTTGTGAGTGAAGACATCGTGAAAAGCGTGAGTGAAGACATCAAGAAATGTTGCATTTCCCTTTGAATCGTTGAGAGCATACTATAGAATTCCACCGATCTAATTTCCTGGCTAATTGCAACTATTTGAGATGCTAAATATTTTATCTATGCATTGATGATTCCCCCGTGTCACACCCTTGAGGTGGCTTGCAGGGTATTATGCAAATGTACATGATTCAATAAATTTATTAATCGATGATAATATATGCTAAATATTTTATCTATGTATAGATAACACAAATATATTTTTTAACATTTTATTCAGTCCTTGGAGCCAATTTCAGCCCCCGTTCTTACGAATATTATTATTTTTCCTTCTTATCACCAATAAATAAAACTCTTATGACAGTGCCTACTCCGAAGGGGAACGGGGTGCTGGGTTTGCATTTAGGCAACTGCAGTTAGTTGCAAACTCACGGCTGTATTCGCAAATTTAAAGTTACACCTGGGTATAGGAGGTTTTATTTATTCCATCGCAGTGAGTTTAAACTAATAATATACACTTGATTTAGCTTAATATTTACCAGTATCTAGACTAAGGAGCTGTTGGAGATGGCACTATACATTCTGCTACTCCAGGATTAGAGGACAACATGACAAAAGATTAAACGTAAGTGCTGAAAAATGCTCCCATACCTGGCCAGGAAGGTTAGGAGATCCGGCCGTCAAAAACTGAGGAGGATGGGTGCTATCATTTTCATTACAATTTGATTTCATTGAAAAAACATTTTATAAGATCAGTTTGATATATTTTTGATAGGGGGAGTTGCAGCCGTGCGACACCAGCGGAGGGTTGGTGGTCTCGATGTGGCAATAATCCTGTGTGGCATGCATGCTGTCTCCGTTAAAAGTGTACGTATTCGTCGATAGGCGATGCCAAGCTGCTAAAAAGAGAAACGCCCGCGTCGCACCCGAAGAAAGCAGTCTTTCAGTACCTCCTAAACCTTTACCCCATGTGATAAAATGATTAATTATTTCCGCGATTTCTCAAAAATATAATACATGGATGCTCTTTTCAATGTTTTTATCTCGAAAATCTCCATTGCGGAGTGGAGGCGGCTACAATCCATTCCACACACTCACCACGCCACCTAACTCCCCGTTGCAGGCGGGTTGGACCAGACTCAACCGCGCGATAGAAAAACTGAAGTGAAATTCGGCGTCGCAAACGGTCGCAGCATATCTCATCGGATTTTCACTATGGAACCTTTGTAAAGTTTTCCCATATAAGTTACTTCGTGATGCTCGGCGATACAAATAACTATTTCTCTACATATATTTTTAAAAATGACCAAAACTGAGGGTCTGCCATGTTGTTTAATATCTTTGGTAAATAATGACAAAAAAGTAAGTAGACTACATCAAAACAAAGATGATAAACTATTTCATCTAACTTCATCACTTTTTATTCCAATTCTTTACCCATTTCGGATAAGCAAGGGCTTGATTTTGAAGATTTCGTGAGAAAATGGAGTGTAGACAATTTTTGCGAAATTTGTGCAACTTGGTTCTCATGCAAATTGTTAATTGTACAGTACAAAGAAATATTCTCTGCGTCATCGCATGCACAGGTCTTTTGAGAATATTTATGCAAAGTTTCAGCTTCCTAGCTTGAAAAAATCACTTTTTGAATTTTGGCCAGCTTTTTTCGATTTCAGCTCACTGTGCGGCGGCCAGAAAAAATTTTCGAAAAATACAGTTCCAACACCCAAGCAATTTCCATTTTTATATATAAAAAAAGACTTGAAAGGAGAGGTAAGATTCTGCTGATACCTTCACCATGAGGGACTGTTTTACTATTAAAATTAATTCGATGAAAATTACAGTTAAATCATTTCAAGGCGGAGTTTACTTAAGGTAAATTGAACGAGCTTTAAACCACATATAATACAATGAATTTACCCTTATTATAACTGAAAAAATCTCATATTTCCAAATAATACCAAAATATTGACCAGTCACCGTACTACATCTAGAAATATTTGCCAAAAAATACTAGCCATTTTCCATGGGCTATGGGCAACAAAGATACATTGTTTAAAAAAATAATGAATTTCTGATGCATGGATCGTGTCAGAAATGTAAAGGTGAGTGAATTTTACTATTTTTTCAAATTAGTTTTAAATTAATTTATTAATCAAGGAAATCTTCGGTTGTAAATGCGATTTCAGCGTAAGACATAAAAAAATGAATCAACTTAAAGATTCCTATGTGAATTTTTCCTATTTACCTTCCTATGTGAAGACGGAAAGAAATACAAACGAAGAATTGCTAGGTATAGTGGGTGAGAGAAGGAAACTTTAGGATGAGAACAGGGGGAGGCAGGGTACGTGGCTGGAAGAGTTATTGAGGGGCAATAGTTTGCCCAAACCCGTGATAGAGGAAAAGATGTTCGGCAAGCGGGGAAGAGGAAGGAAGAGAATAGGTTTTATAGACGGGAGGTAGAAGAGTTGGACGTGCGCTGAGATAAAGAAAGAAATACTGGCGGCAGATAGGGCGCGGTACATTTTAATACGTGATTGATATTCATTGAATTTCAATCAAACCTACGTTTAACTGGTAGATTACTTCAATAAAATGGACATTTTTAACTAATTTATGAGTAATTCAGTTACATACAACTAAGTCTTCGTGTCATTAGTATTACTATATTTACTTCATGCTCTCTGCCACTGGTTGTTTTAAAAATGAAATTTGAATATGATCTCTATTTTGACTGGAGAAAAATCTCGCTTCCGCTACCTTAAAAGAGGGCGAAGTTTGACTCGTAGGGAGAAAATGACGGGAGAGATTTGACGTTGGCAGGGTAGGGTGAGGAGGCTGATGCGGACGATCGCCTTGTGTAGGAGGGTGAGCGAATTACTTGTTATGCGGCAGTGGAATAAGGCAGAGGACACATAACTCCGAGAGCCTTTCCCTGTATCTCCAAAAACCTCGCTGTAACGCGGCAAACTCCACCTCAAGACCTTACCCCCCGTCTAAAGAGTCCCTTCACTTCCGCATGCCGCGGCTCATATAATACCCTCCCGACTTCAACCTCGCTCTAACATACACTCTGCCATATCACCGAACCCTCCTTTGCCCCGTTAAAAGGTCGACGGGGTGAGCTGGTGCAGGAGACAAGAGGATACATCCATTAAACCCTTTGACTGGCACGTGGACTTGGGTCGACAGTTCCGAATCGGTATGCAATCCCTTACAGACGCTCGAACTCACTTCAGAGACTCCGTCGCCGTTACTGACCTGGTCATACCTTCTCTACGACCTGGGGAGCAGAGTTGCCAAACGTACTGAAACAACGGGATTGTTCTGAATAATGGCTAATATATAAAAGGTATTCTGACTGATAATAACATACTCTATGTATTATATCATCTAGTTTTCTAACGCTATTTTATATTGTTATTAAATATGAATATTAAAAATATTTAAAACTAAACATATATTTTTAACTCCTTTGATATTACGATTTGGTGATGTCCTGAATTATTACCGCAACCCAAAAACAACTTTACTGAGTGGACAACATTGCGCCAGGACCAAGTAATCCTCGCAATATCACTCAATTTTTATAAAATTGATTCAATTTTCTTCTCTTTTTTCAAAAACTAACCTAGGTTTTTCCACATATTTGAATACGTTTAGCTTCGGCATTATTGTCACTATTTTACTGAGATTTTCAGCCGGAGAAAACAGTAATAGGACGGCATAAGATAAACTTTACAAATGTTTCTTGACCCTATCATCTTACACGATTTCTTTCATCTCCTCGGAATACTCCCGGGCCTCTATTCTTCCCCTCTACAAAGCCTATTCTTTTTCTTCCCCTTCTCCTCTTACCAAACATCCTCCCCTCTATCACAGTCTGTAGCACACCCTCGCCCCTCAATACCTGTTTCATCCATCCGCTCTTCATCCATCAAATTTCCTCCAGCTACTCACCCACTAAGCCGAGCACTTCCTCGTTTGTCTAACTTTCCATCCATTACACTGCACCGTCATCATTCTACTAAATGCTCACATTTCATGCACTTCCCATTTACTCTCATCCTCTTTTCCACCCCTCAACTCTTCTTATAGCCTACCCTCTCCCGAGCCTCCACGAATCATAAGTTTTTCCAAGACGTATTCCTGCTAGTCCTTTGAAGTGCTGTGGAAAAAATCTTAGGTTTACTCCAATAAACATAGTTAAAAATTGAGCCTTTAATATTTATCTATTCATAGTTCCTGTGAATAAAGGGGATCAATGAATTAATCCTCCTATCCTCCCCCCCCCCTCGCCTACACTCTCATGAATAACCCTTCATCCCTTAAAATACTTTCAACCATTTCTCCTGCGTCCTTCAAAACTCCTCTATCAAGTTCTTTAATTCTTCCTTCACATTAAATACCGAGGCTAAACATAAACCACTATATTTAGTGTATTATAAATTCTATGACATTGCCAATAGTTTTGAAAGTTTCGCACAAACAGTCTTATGATCAGTATCAGCCAATTTATCGGCTAACTATGCAAAAGGACACACCCAAAGCCTTCATAATCACGTTTTTCTAGCCAAAGATTGGGGTTTATTTCAGCTTACTGCGCATTGGACTACTTTTTTTATTTCAAAACAACCATTGTGATAAATTATGACGCAAAAAAATTGCCAAAATTAATTCATAAACGTGAGGAAGAATATAAATAGTCTGAATTGATTGGACTAATATACATGATAGAGGGAGACTAATTTTTCAAAATTGGCAAACTTAAAAATGAAAAATAAACAGAAAATGATTGAATTCTCAATTCGAGATTATACAGATATTCGCATAGAGAGCAATTCTAGTTTTAATGGTGTCCCTGAGAACAGAAGAGAATATTTAAGTTACCGCATAATGAAGGCAATAAGAGGAGAATACTACTTGTCTACTAATTACTCTTAATGTTGAGGAATTGTAATGTTATCTTTACCCTCATGCTAATTACTGCTATATGCCATAGGTACCTCAAATTATATTTTTAAGGATTATAACATGAGGCATGTTGAGTCTGTTTAAACACTTTCCACGCGTGATTCTGATAGTGTCTTTCCTTACTGCGTATGCTGACCACTCGCATTCACTCATCTCAACTCGTAGAAGCTTAAGGTATCACTTTACCATGTCTATTATTTTCAAAGAAACGCAACAACTAGTCTGAAGTCTCTTCTTGTCTTGGAACGCCTTCCGTCAAATGGGAGGTGTCACACCTAGCTCAGTCGTCATCACTGCACGTTAAGGAATACGATTTCCTTTTCGCCGACTCCTTCAGGTATATGATTTCATTAAAATTGCTTCCCTTTCTCCACCGCTCGCAAATCTTACCTTTCTTCAATTTTCCACCCTCCATTATTTCATCTGAGAAACACGTTCCCTGCTTCTGCGGACAATGTCTACCTCACATTTCTCATTAACTTTCTATCCATTTATTTTCGTACCCGCCTTTGACGTCATGTCTTTTCGATTTGTATCTCCGACTCTGCATTCTCTCTCCTTACATTGAATCAGTCTCTGAATATCTATGACCAGGTAACTTCATTTGACTCACTTTTGAGACAAAAAATTGCTCCAATAATAATAACAATAGCGTATTTCTCCTTAACACAACCTTTTTACAGATGGGCATTTCTGTCGAAAACTGCGCCAAACGTTGCCATACACCGAGCATGGCGAGGGCCGACCATCGTGCTGCTTTCATGGCGTGGCGCATTTTCAACTTGGACAACAGGGTGAATCCCTTTCTGTGATCATTTTAAGTATTTTTTTATTCACAACAGGTAGAGCTGCACGAAGTGAACCAGGAGAATAATGCAGACTTAACGACTTTTTTTGGTAAGATCATACCCTCCCCGCCATTCTATTTCGGGATAGCTATAAACTGTAGTTATTGGTCACTAGTCCAGAAAAACCTCTCTAATTCTGTAAATGTATTCTACGTTGCCAGATAATTGCTTTCTACTTTAATCCGTATCACAAGAATCGTGTAATCTAACTCCCTCAAGTAATATTGCAATAACACTTATTATGAATACCTTTTTGATGCAAAAAATACGTGATCTATTGATGTGTGTCAATGTCACTTTTCAATGTCAATATTTTCACTGCATCATTCACGTTCCCATTATTTCTCACCTGAAATAATGAATGATTTCGATAACGAAACTTAAGGTATAACATCAAAGGAGTGAATGAGATGGCTGCGTGATGTAACGTAGGTCATCAATGAAGAGAAAGAAGATAATTGCTGCACATCATACCTCGATCCATCGATGCCGGATTCATTTCTCTCTCCTCCTCTCACTGTACATATTTACCTTACCTGTTTCCATATCCTATCAATGTAACATTTGGGTTGTCTGGGCTACATACCTAATTCGGCGCAAACAAATACACCATAACAATTAATCGAGGTTAAGACAAGTCAGGGAATGCGCGATCACAGAGTAGTGATAGCTGTGTTTTATTTACAATTACGGTAAGACCACTCGCAAAACTCCGCGAATGTGACTGGGGAATTTTCTGCGCGGCGCAGGACGTTTAACACGTCTCAACTCTACGCCAGGTTTCATGAAGTTACTAGTTATATTCGTTAGAAAAATAATTATTTCAGTGGTATACAAGACTTCAGAGTTTATAAAACAAAAAAATCGCATCCTTTCCCACAGACAAATCGGCCTAGCTATTAATTTAGTGCTATTAATTGAGTTCGCTGCTTCCTACTCGGATGTTTCTTACTACCTCGTCAAATTTCTTTATGTTAACCAACAACTACCTGACATACTACAAGAGTAGGATAGTATTGCTTTTATGTTTTAATTCACTAATTTCCTTACCAGAAAGAGAACATCACTAAAGAACCCAAAACAGAGAAGATTATTATTCAGGCAATTCAGGCGCTCATTCTCCAATCTTCACCACACATAATCTTCACTTCATTCCATTATTATACTTCATCAGGGATATAAACAAAGTGCGCCTGTTTTCAGATTTCTTCATAGATAACAGAAAAAACATCTTCTCAAAAAGTCACAGCAGTAACAGTTGCTTCACATGCCTACATTTCTGTGTCTGCGAAGAAAAATACAGCGATAATTATATCGAGCATATCACGCCAAAAATATCCCATGTATTTTAATACGTAAGAAATCCAAGCAGTTATGTGATAAATGAAATAACGGGATTAAATACATATACTAAGAGATGGTGAGGCTATTTTTAAAATGCAAACTGCTTTAAAAGTCATACTACTATGGAAGCCTTAGTAAACAATTGACAAATGATTTTACTACACATGAAGAATGCTAATGGATGCATATTCTAGAGCGGCAATTATGGCAGAAACATCTTCTAAGTACAAGAAAATGCTACGGTTGTCGGTGTTTCGAACAGGCGGAGCAACGCACGCTGCCTCCCCCAGTTCCTTTCATTTAGCTTTTAATATATAAAGTCACTATGACACACCGATCAGCGTGTGCCGATCATAATTTACCGAATTCCACCAAATTGTGAGATTTTGCAAAGAAAATTTAATTGGAGAAAATAATTACGGTTGATGATAAAAATATTACATATTCGGAATTTGAACCGGATCGGATTCGGAATTTGATTATAATCGGATACACCAAAATTCGATTATACTGGCAGACACCGGAAAAGTAATTTCTGAGTTTAGAATTCGATCAAGTAACATAATGTTTTCACAGGAGAATGTTTCCGGTCCCTGTCTTTCACACGTACACATGAATTTGCACCAAGATATTTTTGCAATGATATTTTTGATATTTCACCAAATTTATTTTATTCACCAAAGATATTTTTGCAATGAATATTGGTTCATAATTCACAGGGTACGGCGATGACCACAAAAAGTGGCCTCATAGGTAGAGTATAGAGTTTAATATACAGTAGACCATTAATAACGACTCGCCACTTGGCTATACAAGGACAAAAATACCGACACCGCCGTAAATCTTCAACCGGAGTTCGCGGCAAACGAGCATTAATGCTTATCCGCTGGTAGTTCGGTGGGCACGTGTAGCAATCGCAGCTTTTACGGCCAGATGAGCCCTGCGTTTGCGCTCAGTTCGACCATGTTTAAGAATCCCTTTTGAACTCAGCTCGATCGGTCTATTGCGCTGTATACTTTGGAACTCGAAATGGGACACATGGAGCGTGAGTATCCCCAACATTCAGTCAACGCGAAAATTACGGCAGCTGGGCTGCAATACGTAACTCGCGCCCGTAACATCAGCGTCAATTGCACCTCTTAATCCTCGAGACCCCGTCGAATGCGGTGTTATTGAGTCTGGTATTTCAAATCTGTGATTCCCATAAACGAGAACAAGTTGCAGTAAATCCTGATTACTGGGGCTTTGAGCCCCATGCTATAGACAAACAAACGTCAATCCTTTACCCCAATAGGAACTAAAAATCCAGGCTGGTTACATGTGATATTTTATACAAGACATAAAAGCCATCCTCGATTTATGGAGGTAACTGAGTAACTCCACCGATGATTTTTGAGTGTTGATCACATTAATATTAAGACACCGTGTTTAGCTCTACTTTATGGAATCTAAAATCATTTACGCAACAACAAATATAGCTATTCGAAATTTCACACAGATTTACTAAAGAAAACTGGTATCGTCATCGAGTTACCACTTCATATTCACGTATCATAGTTACATTTTCCATTTTCAAAACATGACTTCAATAGAACGTGCTATTAAATATTCAATGGTACCTCTCCCACTTCCCCTTTCTACCACTGCCTTCCTGTACCCAAATATAACTTCTTCCCTGCTTGCCTTGTAACCAACATCCACTTCTGTGTCCGAATTCATATCTCCACTCACCACCTTAACCGACGGAGCACCACAAATACCACTAGCTGCGTGCATCTCCCCTCCCCTAGGTCAGTTGTTTGAAAAATTCTCCAGCACAAGGATAAACCTCCCTCCTCTACTACCCCTCACCTTAAACCCCCCAGCCCTATCCAGCTCCACGGATAAATACAACATTTCAATCTCTGTAAAATATCTGAAGATGTAACTGGGTAAAATCGTTTTTCAAGTGGAACACTTCTTTTGGGTGAGGGGGAATAATCTCGTGAAAGCCTAGCGTCTCGCGACACCCGACTCTCCGAATGTAAAGTCGCTGCGTGGTTACGAATAAACAAGCGCTTCGAATTAATTCGCAATACTACAACTAGAGGGATATAGTGTAACCTAATATGAATATTTTAAGCCTATTTTAACGTCATGGAATTATCATGATTTTATAAATATGATTTTCATATTCGAATTTTCAGGAATACTAATTTCATTTATATGTAAATTTATTTATAATAAAGTGTACTCTCCACTGCCATTTATATCCATACTCATTGTTCCACATCTGTTGGACGTCCCGCGACAGCCGTAAGTACCGTTTTTGAATTATTTTGCAATTTTAAAATTATATTTTCATCATTACATCAATAATTGTTAACTCCTAAGCCGGTATAATGTATTCACCCCTTTAGCCCCGCACATTTCATAGGTATCAAATTATTTTCACCCAAAAAGTAGGTGGAGATGAATAACAGAGAAGCTACGCAGGATGGAAAGGAAAAAGAACGACAAAGTAACGCTAGCAGGATGCTGGAGGAAGGTACCAGGAAACAAATCAAGTGGCTGGAAGAGGTAATCAGGGTCGGTGGGTTGCTCAAGGCCGTGATAGAGGGAAGGATGTTGGGCAAGCAGAGAAGGGGAAAAAGGAGAGTATAATTTACGTATGTGGTGAAGGGGAATAGGAAGCTGAGCTTGAAGGATATCATCAAGATAAGGAAATAATGCGCCTGCGATTATTTGATAGATTAGAAGAACTTATCTTATCCCCACCTAAGTCAACCTAAAACGGTATAAAGCTCATATATAATGGAAAACAGACATTGTGATATTTTAAACATCACTTTCCAGGAACAGGGGAACTATCGCCTTGGAATATTTTGTTTCATTTCTTACTGCTACTACCCGTGAAAGCCCCATCCAAACAAACCTTAAATTTCTCAATTAGTTTATAAAATGTTTTTTTACTACAAACAACATTTTCGTCGAGCAATTGACCTTCCCACTTCTCACCTCACTCCGACTACGTTGAAATTATATTCATCACCAGTTTTTTCAGATCACCAGTTTTTTTCAGATTCACATTCAGGATGCATTACGCTACATTATCGAGAGTGAAAAGTTGGTACACATATAAACATTTCTTATTTTAAATACCTACCTCAAATCTCTGCAATGTAATATGAAAGGAAAGATTAGCACCAAAACAAAAATGCAGGGGGGAAACTAATTGAATGGCGATAAAACAGCCGCTACCACCGCGGGTGAAAAGGGAGAGAAAGTTTTTCCGAAGTTGACTAATAAAAAAAAACGCATCCGAGGGAGAAAAGGTCACGGAGGGTCTACGAAACTAAAATCTCGGCTCCACCTGTTCCACCATCCAAGGCCGGGAGTAAACAAAACTAAGAAAAAGGCGTACGAGCCTGGGGAGTGGTTTTTAAGGACGTTTGAGCGAGATATACGTATTCCCACACGTAAATTTCAATTATTTTGGCTCTATTAAAAATAATAAGATCTGATGTTTTTAATGAAGCAAAAAAATATTACACTCACCGCATCACTCTTCGAGATATTTTCCTTAAAATCGAAGCCATTTGGTAAGCAATCTGGCACGACTATGCACTCCACTCATGCATTTATATTGAGAATATGGAATCTGGCACGCCAATGCACTCCACATAGACATTTATTTTGACAAAAAGATTAAGTTTAGACGTACAGATCTCGTAAAAAATGTAACGGTCACTCATGTGTTTTCTCAATCATAAAATATGCAAACAAGACAACGAAACGATTGAAACCTTCGATGGAGATTAGGAGGAGTCAGAGTTGGTTGTTAGAAGAGGTAATGAGAGGCGAAGGGATCCTGGAGGCCGTATTGGAGGGAAGGATTACAGGTAAGCGGGGAAGGTGTTTTTATGGATGTGATGAAGAGACGTAGCAGTATAGGCAGCGGGCGCTAGATATGTGTGAAAGTGGTGGAGAATGGAGAAGCAATGGTGACAGGAAGGAATGCAGACGAAGGAAGTGTTCTGTATGGTTTTAGAGGAGAGGAAAATTTTGAAGGGATTCAGTATAAGGCAAACTAGGTGGTTGGGACAGGCAATGTGAGGTGAAGAGATGCGGATGTGCGTGATAGAGCGGAGGATCTTGAGTAAGCGTCGGAGGGAATAAAGACTATAGGCTTTATGGATGGGATGAAGAAAGGTAGCAAGGAGCAGGGAAAATTTCAACCCTGGTTATGCTACACTGAATTTATGAAGAAATGTACTGGACACTACGGGAAAATTTCATTAGCTGTAGTACTATAAAATTAGGTGAACTACCATTTAGAAAGGGTAGTAAAACTTGGTGGCAGTCACTTTTGAAGTGTATGATGTCAGGGAGAGAATATTATACCTGACAAGAGAGACAAAGGGGTTGATGTTCCTTCCAGAAGAGACTTTTGATGCCTATGCATGCGCGTCTACGTTTGATTCATTCTGATTTGCCTCAAACTCACCACTGGCGAGGACCTATATATTTGCTATTCCTGGAGATTAAAAACTCTTATTCATTTTACACCCTTTTTTAAAGTTCATGTACGCCCGATTTTGTCGTGTACTACGTCATTTTTCATCAAGTTCACACTGGATATAAAATACAGATTCAGGCGTCATGTGGTGGAACCGTTTCATAATGACAAAAGCAAAACACTTGGATTTTTCCAGAAATGAAAGATTCAATACTGTATTTTAATAAGTAATAAGTACTTTATTGCAAGTGTTTTGCTTCTGTCATTCACGCAAAATGTTGGTAATGGCCTGGTTATATAGGCTTCAAGGAAGGAGTGGTGCAGCCCATATAACCCGATCAACACCATCATTCTGTGTCGATTTCTTGAAAATGACGAAAAACACGAACCGGTCGTAGATGAACTTATTAAAAAGTAAGAAAAATTGCTAAGTGTTTTTAGTCACCCTGATTAACTTCATTAAAAGTAAATTCACCACCATTGATATTCATTTAAGGAGATAGAGAGCTACGCCTGTTAAATATTTAAACAAATAATGAAAAATTATGAATATTACATATCCCGTTTAAAAATATCTTAACGGGATATGTAATATTTAAAAAAATGAAAAATATCTTAACCGGTAGATTACTCTAATTATAATAATATTCTGCCTCTCCACGGCGTCCACCCCCTCTCCGCAATCATTTCGATTTTCGGTCCCTCTGTATATGTCCCCGGGCTATTCCGTGCTTGAACACTCCCAAACGAACCGTTTCCCATTTAGTTAGGGTGGCTGATTGACCGCTCATTAAAAGAACGAAGTAGTCCCTTTACTAAAGAGGAGAACTTTTTTCACACGTTACTGGTTCCTCCTGACTTTTCCACGAATTTTGCCTCAGTCAATTGAATCATGAGTTCCTTCCCAAAGCATGGATTTTCAAAGTCGATAGAAGCTCCTGAAAATTTCAACGTCACCAGGGAATAAATTTCTAACAGTTACCCGTTTGGAAAACTTTTCACCCACCTTCGTGCATTTAAACATTTTATTTTCATTAACCTGATTTAAACCGAGCAGTAGGTTATTTCTTTTCGCCTATAATCGAAAATTTTCTTTCACCGGTATCATCACCATGCCAACGCTAAATATTGAAAATGAGTAGTTACGGCGTAATTCCAAGAGCTGGTATGAATAAAGTGTAAAAGAAATTAAAAACATCAACGAAAGGACGTTATAAAAGTAACATGACTTTCTTAGAAAGACCTAGCAGATGCTATCTGACCCAATAAATGTTTGAAACGAGATCAGTTCCCAGCATGATAACGTGAGACACATTTTTGAACGTTAATGTCACTGAATTATATATATTATTTTCAATTGAATTCAATTATTTCTAAAAACAAAATGAAAGACTATGGTGGTAACAACTCAAAAAACGTTTTTGAAATTTCCATGCAAAGGAAAATATAAAAATCAAAGAAAAACTCCGCTAATTAAAATTTTAAGTATCACTAAAGACCTTTCTTCTCACCAGTAATCTGTCAAGAACTCAATCACTGATTTCTACACATACTTTTTCCAATTCTCTCGAAATGCATGTCAAAGAACATTTTCCAGCGCCCTATCACAGTATGCAAGTGTTTTTCACAAGAATTTATCAACTATAAGCAAATATTGGATAACCAGCTATTTTTGCCAATTCCACGCAGGAAAAAAATTCGCATGCTTTAATGTTTCACTTTTAACTTCGTCCATTTCGTGCCATTTAATGCGCAACACTAGGGAAGCTATTAGATGCCAGTAAGAGCTTTTATTTTATCTTTCGCGCTCTATAGTTGGCTAATTGTCAAACCCATAACCCAAATAAAATGACTGTAATATTTTAGTTCAACTGCATGATTGATCGCATTTCTGCACAAATGAAAAAAGCACGGAATAAGGGTTAGTTAAAGAAAAGTTTTTTTTAAATAGCAATAAAAACAAGAATAGTTGTTACCTTTTATATAGTTTGTAAATACGTTTGTTGGTATTTCAAATAAGGTTATTGGATGCAGTAAAGTACGATATTAAAGTAATTAGCCGGGAAATTATGAATAAAATGGTTCACTAATTTCATCTTTAACCATCCAAGTTAGTCCATCTTCCTAGGAATAAAATTATCCATATTCTAATAATGTTTCGTGCTCGCTGGCTCCAAGTCTGGAGCCAACAGCGCTTCGATAGCGCACGGGAAAAGTTATCGCGTCTGGAGAAAGGCCAAAGCGTGTTCGGGAATGTAATAAATTTCTGCTTACTTTGTGTTTCCAGAGTCATCTTTTTTCTGACCACAATACTTTCCACAGTTATGCGCATGGGTGGTGCGAGAACAGAAAGGAAGAAATGCAAAGTCAGATAAAATAATTGAATACATTAGGACGACTGTTGCCATAATGGACGCTGCGGCGCTTCGGGCCAAATTTTTCCCTTGCATCAGCAGGCGATGAAAATGAAAATTTAAGTTAAAAACAGAAATATCTGCAGCAATACTTCAATTCTGAACGCAGAATTGGGAAAGTAAAAATGATTTAAAAAGAGTTTTCCCCCCTTCCTGTATTTATAACAGCAGTGATATACTAATATATAAGGCATTTATAATTGAAAAGTTAATATGAATCAATCAAGGATTATTACGTTCATGATAAATGGAATACCTCATGAAACAATGCGTGTAAAAGACTTTTGTCAAAACGGCAGTATCTCAAAGTATTAGGTTTGGTAAAATGTTAATGTAATCGCAGAAGGATTTCTTAAGTTAAAGGGCTGATTACAAAGATAGAGGTAGTGAGGGACAGGTAATTTGAATGAGGATATTATGTGCTGCACATTGAAGCAATTACATGCTCTTTTATGAGATAACACCCATTAAACTAGTATTATTAGAAACAATGTGCACGTGCTATCAAGGTTATTTATCTCGTCGTGGTAACCAAAAGTTCTCGCTATACAATTCTAGAGCACTAAACTTAGGGGAAAATTAATTTTCTCCTTCATAATACGATTGCGAAAACACATAGCTCCTTTCAGAGGACTTCGCGGAACCATTGTGGAAACTCCTCTTCCTTATAACTCTTTCAAATTCACTCAAGCATTAATAAGTGCAGAAAAAAGGTGCTCAGTATTTCCAAGAACCAATATCTTTCCGTTAATTCTATTCCGTAGCTACTATCCATGAAGACACTAGAGTAGAACAATGTCTAAAGATATAATCAGATTAAACAAAGCGGAAACAAATATATATTATAAATACTAGATTGAACACTTTGAAATTAACCAGCATAGGACAATTTCACTGAATAAATACTAATGAAAATGTGGAATTCGGATTAAGTGGCGATGTAGTGGAACCGTTTCATAATGACGGGAAAAAAAGTTTGCAGTATTCCAATAGTTAAAGCTTTAGTTTCGATTTGGAACAAGACAATTTATATATATATATATATATATATATATATATATATATATATATATATATATATATATATATATATATTTGGAAATTATCATGAAAGCTTCACTTGAAGATGATATAGAAACATCGAAACCTGTCGAAATTGAACATTTTATTAGTGAAAACTAGTTCAAATAGGAGCATCAGCACTAGTCGAAATTAAATATTTAATTTGACGAAAACTGCAAGTGTTTTGTTTCTGTCACTATGGCAATCCATTGGGTGTCTTTAACCAGAGCGGAAATCAAACTACGCAACTTTATCTTATCATAAAATAAGATAAAAATTTGGCACTAGTCTCATAGGAATAGGTTTTTCTATTAAAAATTAAAGTACGGAGACTTCTTTTATTTAAGTGGTTGAAGCGGAATACGATTCCGAATTCAAATGGAGTTCATGCTGCGTAAAGTGCTTTTTCGACTAGCTCAATACGCTAAACACACACTGTTTTGCTGCCAGTCGAATTCCTAGATATTAGGAGAGATGAAATGTAGCATCGTCAAAGGATCGAATTTACTCGATCGGCAAGACGTTCCGCCACGGGGAGACCACTCCGATGAACTTGAGAGGAAATTGTGCCAGTGAAACGGGAACAGAGGGAGAGGTCCTCCGGTATCTCTTCTCTCCGACTTCCTGTTGGGCAAAACCTTACTGCGATCAAGGCTGACTTGGCCAGTCATTCCCCGAAGGAGTCCTCCGGGTATCTTTAGGTGGGGTAGGGGGGAGATGGAGCACAGGCAGACTACCACGGGACCGCTCGACCGTGATGGGGAATCGAGCGGAGAAGCTAAGGCTAACCTTTCGCACTCCGTTGACCTCTACTCACAAAGATCCCTCCCCGTGTTCCATTTACCGTCCGGCCTCATTTTCAAGCTTAGAGGGCACATGGGTATGTATGAAGCACCCTTTTTGCCACATATTTTAGAAAAAATATAAAAATAACGTCTTGTATTGCGCATACGGTGAAAATGAACGGTGATCGTTTACCGAATGATGTAAACCAATACGGCGGCAAGTCATCACCCGAGACGTCATAGTACATTTTTAGTTAAGACGCTAAGGTTTCTGGCATTACTTAAGGAGGTTCCGCCGCGACTGTGTGTCAAAACAAATACCTACTAAATTCCACATTTTTGATATTTTGCCAAAAAAATCCTGCTTTTACTTATGCAATGCGTTACATATAGAAACCCAAAAGTAAGGTACAAAATATGCAAATTATTCCACGAATGTATTTTAAATGAGCACTTTTTTCCAGCCATAGGAGCCGACTGCAGCGCCATTTCCTACGAACTACCACATTATGACTTCAATTACGGCATTAATTCTTCAATAACTAAAACAATAAGGTGGTAAGATGCCTGTATTTTATTTTTATTCAATTTCAATGGATTATTTCCTTCTTAGAGACAGTTTTTCGCAAAAATGGCATTTATATTTTATGGAAAAATACTATTTTCCCCCGTGCTTCTCTCATTCCTCCATTGAACACCACGTAATTTCAAGTTCAATTATAGAATAAAATAGCGTGAAAAGGTATTATTTTGTTGTTCATATCAGATAGAGGACAACTTTTGCTACAAGTAGACAGAATATGAATAAAATGACATTGAAGTCATTTTACGGTGGAACCACCGTAATGGAACGTCAAAAAATGAATTTTTACTTTGTATATTCCACACTTTTTATCTCCGATCATGGTTTCGACATTCAAATGACAATTATTGTCAAAAACACAGTCGGAAATAAAAAAACTTAATATACAAAGTACCAATCCATTAAATGGCATTATTTAACTTACGCCTAGTCACGAGATTCGTATGCCGCAGATTTTAAAACGTTTTATGGCCGGAAATGTTCGCTGGCATGCATTGTTTTGCATGCATGCCATACATTGTAACCACTGATAATTTAAAAATGACTTTAACTTCTTCACAAATTCACTTTGCTTATGCAATGTTTTTCTGATTATATATCCGATTTTACATGATTTTCTAACTTTTCTTATTCCATTATGATAGGTATCTATTATGCGTAGCTGGAAAAATACATCTTGGTGCTATTGGTATATTTCTTTTGTGGTCGATGTGTTCAATTTACTTATGCTTAGTATTTTGTAATCAAAACAGGCGAATCAGTGACTTAAAATAATTATTTTATTCTTGTTTTGAGAAATACTGAGACGAGAAATTTTATCATAATTAATTCTCATTATTTTGTCCATTATGCATAATGACCTTTAGGCTAGATCTAGAGGATGAAGGTACAATAGGTAAGGATAACCTCGGACCAGAGTTACTTGACAGCGAAATAGAGAGGGCATTAAGAGAGATGAAGGGTTGAAAAGCCGTGGGAACCGATAACCTACCTTCGGAGCTACTGAAGAATCTAGGTAGTAAGGGGATAAAATAGTTTTTTGAACTTATTCGCAGGATCTACGAGAAAGGAGTATGGCCAGAGGATTTCGTGAAAACAGTATTAATACCTATCCCGAAGAGGAAGAAAGCGTCAGAATGCGAGGAGTATAGAACAATCAGTTTAATTTCGCACGCGGCAAAAGTCTTGCTTAGAATACTAAATAGAAGGTTGGAGAGCAGAGCAAACTGCTATTTAGGCGATGACCAACTTGGGTTCAGGTAGGTGAGGGCAACCAGAGACGCGATTGTGGTAATGAGTACACTTATAGATAGAAACAGAGCATAATCAGGATGTTTTCGCTTGCTTTGTAGATTTCGAAAAGGCGTTTGACAGAGTAAACTGGGAGAAACTGATGCAGATACTGGGGAAAATAGGAATAGATTGGCGTGATAGGAGACTCATCCGGAACTTATACATGGGGCAGAGGGCTCAGGTGAGGGTAGCTGAGGGTGAATCAAGGTGGGCAGTTATAGGTCGCGGGGTGCGGCAAGGGTGACCGTTGTCGCCTTTGCTTTTTAACGTCTATGCTGAGGAAATAGTTAGAGAGTCATGGGATAAGCTAGATGTGGGAATGAAAATAAGAGGCCAGCGGATAAAGTCGGTTAGATTCGCGGACGACCAGGCGTTGGTCAGTCGGCCATCGAAAGGATTGCAAACTTGAGTAGATGCACTGGAAATGCAGTGCGAGAAATACGGAATGAAGATAAATAATAGGAATACAAAAGTAATGAGATTCTCTAGGACAAAGAAAGCGAAGTTGATGATAAGAGTAGGAAGTCACAAACTGGAGCAAGTAGAACAATTTAATTACTTGGGTAGTACGCTAGAAGAAAGAGGACATAGTAGCAAAGACATTAGGAGGAGAATAGCGCTAGCGAAGGAAGCGTTCAATAATAGAAGTGAACTGATGACGGGGACCTTAAGTAAGGATGTAAAAAAGAGGCTGGTGAAGAGCTTGATATGGGCGTTGTATGGGGCAGAAACGTGGACCTAGATAAAGGAAGACGAAAATAGGCTGAAGGCTTTTGAGATGTGGGTATGGAGGAGGATGGAGAAGGTGCGTTGGACCGAAAGGGAGACAAATGAGGAAGTGCTTGACATGGTGGGCGAGGAGAAGAAACTTACAGATGAGATTAGGGGAAGACAGGGTAGGTGGCTGGAAGGATTAATGAGGGACGATGGTTTGCTGAAGGCCGTGATAGAGGGTAGGATGTTGGGTTAGCGGAGAAGGGGAAGGAAGAGAATCGGTTTTATGGACGGGATGAAGAAAGGTAGGACTTATGCTGAGATGAAGAAAAAAATATAAGAGGTAGAAAGGGCACAGCACGTGTAAGAGTTCGTTGGATATTCTGCGACTTTCATCACAACCTTCCTCTAACCGGTAGATTACTGTAATGAATGAATGAAGCATAATAATGTTTGCATATTATTTGCAAGCTTTATGTCTGCCATGATTTTAAGGCATGTAGTCCACCAGAGCATTAATAAATAAAGTATATTTTATTATAGTCTATCTATTATAGGACGACTGGAAGAGATAAAATAAAAAAGGTTCACAGCTGAACTGAGAGACAAAACGACATCTTTCCATTCACCGTTGGTGACTGAAACAATAACAGAGGGTGAAACTAAGACACTCCGTTGACGAGAAATCCGCCCTCGCCCTAACCATCATCCATTTTTCTTCCCTAGCACCCCCTGAAATACGACGCGTTGGTTTACAGGGTAGTATGCATATAATGAAGGATTGAGGTGGATTGTGCAAGCCCTAAGGTTTACTGTATTTGTAAGAATTATGATTGATGTTAGAATAGAAGTTAGAATTGATATGGGTTGATTGCATAGAACAACTAAAAAAAAGTGTAATAGAACTATCAAAATATGTTAGCATGTATACATTACAACCAAGCTATTCCCTTCCGGAATAGGCTAAGTCTGATAATTTTGCTGTTTCCGTTAGCCCCATAAAAGTGACTCCCTTTTAATAATTTCCTCCATAAAGCCCTATCCCTAAAAACCACATTCACCTCTCTTAGACCCATGCATTGCTTCATACTCGCTTTCCTATCCTTAAGACTCCTAGTATTCCAACTCCTTCCACCTTCTCTTCCACTAAATTCACCTATGACCTCCACGGTCTACCTTTTCCTCACATACCATTCATTCCACTACCATATACTTGTTTCGTGTAAAATATGTTAGAACTACCTAATAACAGAGAAGAAATGAAGGCAGCAGTTATCAAATCCTACGATTGGAAGACTAATGATGATGATGCTCTCTCACACTATATCTGCTACGAAGGAGTAACTGGTGGGTAAAATGTAAGATCATATCTAGGAAATTCCTGCAGTGTATTCTTTTATTTGCTCTAAATGTTATAGGATGTCCCGGCCCGTGTTTACTGCTTCCCTACTGGCTGACTTCTTTTCAATATACTTTCTCCTACCTTTCCCACCTGACCTATTAAGCTTGCCAAAATTTCTGTGGCTTCCCCTTGAACTCAGGGCTAACATTTACCTCTTTGGCATTGAATGAAAGATATTCTCTCCTACTCGAATGCTCTATAGTCTCCAAGAGGAGACTTTACTTTGATTCGGAAGCCTTGTATGGCCGAGTGTGCGGAGAAATTTGGTTCTCAGGATGCATCTCGATCATTCCCCAGATACTTGAAGCTCAGAAAAGTAGAAGTGTAGGTATAGCTCTCGCAAAGTTTCCTGGCACTGCGCAGTGGACGATTTCGGGACATGGGCTACGGAACTTTCAAAAATCTGCGAAACGGGGAAGGATGGTTGTTTATTGTGGTGGGTTAGTCAGAAAACCTTCCAATAATGACGACCATGACAAGTACATCGAGAAGTGAGATGACTCACCAATATAAGCCACCCCGTTTAGAATCGTCTCACAATGAGACCTCAACCTCATTAGCAGATGATGGTGATTAAAGATTTTAGCCACTTGTATATTAGCCGTGAGTGTAGGTGCATAGTGCCATTTGTCACGAAGTAGTTTGCTTCCCCTACCTTACTCATTCTCTCTTACCCTCCATCTATTCCCTGCACTGCACTCCCTCTCCACTTTGAACTCCCCTACACGCCTTGCAGGTCTGCGACGAAGAAGGAACTTTTGCAAGAGCTATTGAGGCAGCAAACCTATCGTTTATGTACTGAAATGTTGGAGAGCACACATGGAGAGATTGCGCTTATGTGATGACCAAATAAATTCATCCCATCAGACCACATTCACTTACGACTAGTTCATCAAGAATTTACAACAATACTTCTCCCGTAAACAGTCTTCAAATGCAACAATTCATGTCTCATACTTAGTTTTTAACAGAAGCAGGCTTTTAAATATTAAGATGTCTCACTTCATTGAATGATTATCAAAATTAAACAAAAAGCAAGATACGATCAACATCATACACCAAATGTTTCACAAAAAGTGCAAGTTAACACATTTTACCATAAAATTATATGCGAAATTTTAGGGCAAATTAATAATAATTTGCACCAATACTACAATTAAAGGTTGGGTGACAATAGCACGACATAGTTTCACGCAATTATAAGAAATTTATATAAAATATATAAGTAGCAATATTTTAAAATTATAAGTTATGAGAATAATGCATAAAAACAATCTCCGATGACATTAAATCTTACATGAACTTATTTGGAGAAAAATATTTAATGCACGACTGCATGTTACTTAAATTGGCTACATGACATGTTTTCCGTGATTGACAATTATTTCTTATGGAGGATTTAGTCTTTCTCGGAGTCGGCACGCGATTTTCACCCGATTCAACCATCGAAAGGTTGACAACCCAAAAGTCTTGTTGTGGAAGTATTGAGGAAAAATTATTCTTGAATTCTCCACCTGAAGTGGAGGAAAACCTATTAAGAATTTAATATGTTTACTTATTTTGCTAAACTAAATAATCAAAGGTATTTCCTCTAAATTCTGCTATTAGTTCTTACTACCGAAGTTAAATCATCATCCTTCAACATTATCTCAATAATAAGTACGGCGTAAGGTATAACATTTACTTTGATTATGGTGCAATGCACTGTTATGGGTAAAACATTCCACATTTTCTTTTCTAGAGCTATTTTCACTAACTAATCTAGATCAACTATATGACACTCGCTTCGCTTATGGTTTACATAGCCCTCAACTGAAAAGCCTATTAGAGGACACCTAGATAGGTACCTGTCATATGTTACCTCTTTTATTGCACTTATCAGAGTTTTCGACATTAATAGCATCACATAGCAAGTTGCTATTATTAATGGCTGCGCTGATAAATCTGTAACATCAAATACGTCGACGCACAAAACACATTAACTTCTTTTTAAAGCCAGTTCCGGAACGTAATTTCAGTTCAAACTCTTTAAATATAGCAAGTTACTTCAAAAAAGTAACAACCATCAATTTTATGGACGCCCATGACCTTGCTAAAATACTTAAAAAAGACATCAAGAGTCAATCGTGAACATTGGATTCCTTTGAAAACCCTATGCTGTCAACAATTACCCCATTGAAATTTTTACAAGCCATCTCCAGAGAGAGCCTTAAATCTCAAGCACTATCCTTTAGCCGAGTCAATTTTGAGTCCGCCGCATAAAAACTACATTGCCGACATTTTCAAAGTATCGAACTGGCGCGACTCCAAAAGAAGCGATAAAATACATCGTATATACTCCCATTAGGATATAAACCAAGCTTTCCCGAGAATATTTAGGTAGAAACTCTTAGGTAGAGAGCTACAGAAGTGGCTTACTGAAGAGGATGTCAACATCCATTTGAATGGCCCAATAATAAAGGAAGTTTTGAAAAATACATCACAGCATATAGAAATCAATCAATTTGCTTTCATACTAAAGAATAAATCTCAAATTTATAATGATACCAAAATATCAGCCACTTACGCACGACTTTCCGAGATAATAGCCTGCAAATTGGAGCCATGATACATGGGATATGGTATGGCTGTGCACTCCAGAGAGACATTACAATAAAATGAATAAGGTCTTTCTTTACTTATAAATCTATACTTATAGAGAAAGTAATATGCATCATAAAAGTAAAGCTAGCTTTTTTCAAATGATGCTTTTATTGGAAGTCCTTGAAACTAATTGCCCTCTCCAGAGTTAAAAACGTTCGAAAAGCGAAAAAATTGGTTAAGATTCGAAATTAACTGTCTCAAGCTTCACTTTGCGGAATTTATCTATCATCGAGGTAGCTATAAAGAACAATGCACGATTCAACTTGAGATAATATATTATAATTGGACCTAGGTTTCGACACATTATGCCATGACGGTCCTACGATCTACGAATCAACGATTCAACTTATGATCGAACGTTATGCAGTGGCATAAATAGAACTGTTCGGATTTGTTACTTCATAACGCTCAAAACTGTCAGTCTGTAATCCACAGGGGTTGCAATTACATCTATTTTCATTTTTCTTCATTTGACCCCGCCCCATTATGAAACAATATGGCGGGCGTAAAACGTGTCTATGCCAAGATTTTTGAAAGACATTTTGGATACCCGACTTAAGTCCAAATTGACTTACCGTATCTTAGGTGCCGAGTGCGATCGTAAGTCGATGACTGACCGTAAGCCTACTTAGTACGTGTTTTATAACCTCTGATTAAATATTTCTTCGTCTGTAAAAACCCAGGTTAATTCATTCTTGCTCCGATAAACCTCACTCTAAATAATCATGCGGTGCACAAGCCCTTAACTCTCTGATAACATCATATTAATGAAAAGGTTACGCCATCCAGCGGATAATTAACCGCTGGATGGCGTAGCCTCGCATCACAAATCGTGGGCTTAGATTATAAAATTACGCAAAATAGTTCACTAGGCATAAACTTAAAACATACAGGTTGCAAAAGAGCGCAAAGATTCTCGGTTTTGGTTCTCCAAACCTTTTTCAAGATTCGTGAGATTCAAACGTCTCTTCTCTACCCGAAACCCTTTAAGATCCAAGGGATTCAAGGATTCAGACATCACAACCGCACTAACAACGATAACAGGAGATAGTACCAGCCTAAGGTGTGGGACACGTGTGCAAAATCCACAGGCGGCCGGTCGTAGGGGTGGTCAGTCTGTCATTTATTAATGAATGTGAAAATATGAAGTCAGAAAATACTACTAATTCTCAGCATGTTTTTTCATCTAAAATGGCCTCTAGTATATCGTAAAGGAGGCTGGAACTCATAGCATAATTTCAAAAAAGAAGACAAAAAATCTACGGACTAATGATTTTTGTCATTAGTATTCTTGTCACCAACTCATTTAGAGGAACTGTGCCGTAATCGGAAAACAATTCTTAGTTGAAATTACACCCACCCACAGGAAATCGCTTGAAGGTAGTTGCGGTCCGTATAATAACACTTATCCTTGTGTTCCGGGAAGCTTGGAGAACAACTATTATTTTAAACTTTAAGTTCCTGGCGGGAAAGGAAACTACGATTTAAGAGAGTCATTTTGAAACCCTTGAGTTATGCAAAAACTTAATGTGCGATTTAAAAGCCATTGGACTCGGCACGATTTCCTTGCGATACCGTCGAGTGCAATGTATAAACTTAACTCTAAAATCGAGCACTACTCGTGAAAGACAGTGCAACCACCTCTCAATTGGATAACCTCGACGGCATTATTGTGATTCCCAACAAAAACACGTCCCGTCATCCTCAGCCCATCGCATTTCTTTGTTTTCACTCTTCGCTTCAGAAAATCTAGCTAAAACCGGTGTTTATAAGGTTCTTGGATATTCTTAAAAGTATTTCGTCAATTATGGAGTTCTTTCATTGGTGCATTATTGAAAGCGTGTATTACTTTCACTGAGAAATAAAAAACTCAATTTTGGCCGACTTTTGTGCTACATTTGGACGCCGAAATAAGGAATATTTTCGTTTTCCGCTGCACACGGTCACGGACGAATCCAGACTCTGTGATTAGTGGTCGCGCTCAGCGGTCGAGTGAAAAGTAATGTTCTCTCAAGTTCACACGACGTGACGCAAGGACGTCGAGCAATAGTCACGACAGCGCTGAGGGGTATGAAAAACTAAACGACACTATGTCGATGTGGTCGAGAGCGACATCGCGTACGACAGGATCGCAAAGAAATCGTGCCGTGTTACACGGGCTTAAGAAATCACAATCGGTAATTAGAGTCTTTCTCAAGCCCGCTCCACATGTAGCGACTTGTCTGTACACATATCAGCACAAATCAGGTCTTCGCAAAAATTATGATGCAAACCAAAGGAGTCCACACGGCACAGTTTTCAGCGAGAATTTCACCACTCAGTTCTGCGGAAATTATCATAAAGGAAGTTTTACTCTGGTCAATTTTTGCAGTTCTCTTTGTATTTTGTACCATATATTCATAGACCTGATTCTTTTTGTCCCTGTAACTACATTATTTCAATTAACACTCCACAAGCACGAATAGCTCTTAAAGAAATCAATGAACACGGTCAAAAATTCACGTGGAAAATGACATAGATCTGCCATAGTTAATTAAGAAAAACATCGATAAAGAAAACGATAAATTAGCACTACGATCAGTGTTCATGCACGAAAATAAAGGCAAACTGAGCAAGATTTGTTGCAATGCTTGAGCCGGGGCGTCCACACGTCACGGCTCGTCTGTGATAGTTGCAGATATTAATGCTCTTGGCTTCAAATCTCCAACACCGAATCTAAACTCTGCAAAGTTAACTGCTTTCCAGTTCATACATTTTGTCTACAACGATCTGATTTGTGCAGACATGTGCTCAGACAAGTCGTTGCGTGTGAATCGGGATTAAGGGCCGGCCAGATAAAATTTGCCCACACTTGTAAAATGGCTTGGGCCGGCATTGCCGGGAGGGGTGCGGACAACAGCAGCGGAATACTCCACGGTCATCGAAAACGGGGACAGCGGGAAATCACATTTCCAGCTATCTCGCGCTCCCCGTTTCTTCAGAACCGTGGCGTATGGCACAGAGGGAGATGCTGGGAGAGAGAATGAGCAATGAAGGAGGAACCACAGACGAGGCGAAGAAGACGAAAAATTTTCAATAGGTAAAGTCGAGAGGGGAAGAGTTATGGGTAGACTCTCTGGACCGCGAGCGGAATGGGGGTGGTGGGAGGGGCGGAGGAACAAAAGTGAAGCAATTTTAATCGCAGCAGCCCGAATGGAATTTTGAGAGATGGAATTTATTCAAGGAGAATGGGCGAGAGAAATGGGGTTGGTTTGTTGGTTCGGCTTTCCGAGCCGGGATTCCTTCCCACCCGATCGCGAGAATTCTCACGATATCTCATTCCCTAGCCCCGAAAAATTCTTTTCTTCTCGGGAAATCGGGATAATAGCTCACTGAACCCAATAATAATAATAAATGTTGATTTTTAGCAGCAGATAGTTCTTGGTTAAGTAATGCTTATTATTTACTCGTTTGGCAACGTTTCGCGATTTAAATTTTTCTTCATTAGGGACTATAATTTAATATATTCGTAACAACTCTTAAAATCGCATTTCCTGAGACCACTGATAACTATAATAATCCATTAATAACGATCAGATGACAACCAAATAATAGACACCAATTATAAAAAGTAACTACACAATAAGAATAACGTACCCTCCTTATAATAAGTTCTCAATGGTAAATGTCTACAGGGTATGTTTTAATGAACAATAGCATCAATACAATTTATTGATTTATTGTAAATACCAGTGGATCAATTATACAGCTACGATAATGCAAAAAATTATAAGCGAAACGAAAAATAAGTTAATGAAATTAATTAACTAAACAATACCTATCATCCCCTTACAAAGATAAATAATTTAAAAAATAATATCGATAAAATATAACATGGGTATATTATTACTATTTTCTTTGTGTTACCGAGATGTTGGTCGTAAATGAAACTATTGTACTGAAGCCATAGTTTCGTTTATATTTGCAGACACCTTCAAGGCTGTATATAAAGTTTAAGGAACATTAGTGACAGCTAAATAACAGACTTCTTGGAGTGAATTGAATCATTTTCAAACAAAAATCCCAATGGAGTAAATAAAAAATATCAAATAAATATTTAAAAAATATGTACTTCACCCGTAGACAAAAAGGTATAGCAATTAAGAACTTGAATAGATAAGGGATACTAAGAGTAAAAATGGTCCAAAACATCAGCTGTCTTACATCAATATTGCTTACATTTGAAGATAATCTCAAATGTAGCATATTCCAACCCTCTAAAAAAATGTATAGCCTTTACATCTACGTCTATGTCCTACCCTGCAGTCACTGCAAGGACATGTGGCAGGGGAAGTTAGGATAGTAGCCATGCATAGGGGGAGTGGGAATAGAGAATAAATATGAAGTAGGTAGTCACGAAAGTGAATGGTATGCTAACGGGGTGTTTAAGTGTCTCGCTCCTTTTCTGTTGCAGTCATAAATGATGCGTGGGAAAAATGAATGTTTAGACCTATGAGTTGGGAAAAACATTTCTCACATTTTTCACATCTGTGTGTTCAACAGATCTCGGCGCGGGGTAAAAACAATATCCTACCCCGTGTCATTTTGAAAATCGAGTGATCTAAAATATTTTAAGTAATCGTAGCGTCAAAGCCATAGCGTCCCAACTAAGATATGAATTATTAATTAAATTTCAGTAAATCTATTTAGGAACTTCTGACTCTTCATACATCAACTTTGCAAAATCCAATTACAGTATTGGTTTGCAGCCTATCCGTACGCGCGAGTATGGGTACGCGTATGATACGCGTATGGTACGCGAACGCTTTCTTACTTCGAGGTTTCCCGAAAATGTTGAGTTTTGGCAGACTTAAAGTTGAATAGAGGTAAGAATAAAAACGAGAATCATTTCAAATTTAAAGTTTTAAAGTTTTGAAAATGAGTGGCCAAGAAGTATGTAAATAAAAAAAGTTTGCGACTCTATGTACTGTAGGGATGTACCCCTGAAAAATTATACACTTAGCTTTTGATCCACCCGCGCTGCGAACATTTATCATTCGAGCAGACAATGGACAACCAAAATAATTTAAGCCTACTAGGAAAGGAGGCTGGGATCATGTGGATAAGACAGGAAGAGCAGAAAATACGGCGTCATCGACATTAGCCAACTTCTAAAGAAAGGCACTCATTAATTAATAGTATAACGTCCCATCCCACCGAATGAAAAATGATCTTGTGCTATCCACTGAACATCCAGCAAGGGAAAGAGGCAAAGTTGTCAGGCCGAGGTTGTCCATACAGGTGACCAGGAAATTTTTTATTTTAGTTCGACTCATTATCTTGGTGACGATGGCTGAGTCAACCATCGAAACGTTGATCCATTTAAATAATCTTACCCGGTGTGAAACCTGAGAAACTTTAACTCATGATTCTTTCGATGTTTTATCTTGAGACTCCCACATACATATATACGTTGAAATGTGGCCTTGAATTTCATCCATTTCATTCATCCGATATCTGTCGCACACCTCCAAATTTCACTCACGCCTATCGCTCTTTGCCTCTGCATTTACTTGTATTTCGTTTATTAATCAATGCTTACTCTATTTTAGTGCTTGTTATTTATATGTTTACTATAGTAATTTTTCACATAACTTTGATTTATTTTTTGTTTACTTCTTCTATTTGCCCAATTTAATACGCCTTTTGCTGTTTTTGAACGAGAATAATACATAATTAATTCGTCGGGATGATAAGCCGCTCTAGCTACCACACCAAAGCGATCCTCGACCTCACTACGGCATTGCTATACATTAACAGCTACTGGTTTAGTCATAACTTCTTAAGATATACAAAGAATTATTAAATAGATGTATCGGGACCTCACGAAAATTTTGGGGAATACGATTTTCCGGTCTCAGATTCTGAAAGTTCCGAAATGTCAGGAATCTGGACACCCTAGTTGTTGGATAAGGAGTGGAAGAAGAGTAGGCATGGTAGAGGGTGATGGGAGAGCTAGCAATAATTTTGCGAGAGCTTGAAAGGAAAAAAAAGGAATTTGGCCAGGCGTTTCCTCTTGCGTTGGAGTAGTGGAGGGGAATATTGGTTATGGGCCTGGCGGCGCGGATGCGTTGACGGAGGGAAAAAATGAAGGGAAGTCCTTAATTCTAAGCAATGCGTCTCACCGTTCTTTAATGGGCTTCCCCGAAGAGTTAAGCGCAATCCATTCAAATCCGTTTCACCAAATCCGTCTCTGCCTCTCACCAAATCTTCCACTGCGCGAAGATTTACAAACTCCCCGAGGGAATTTTCGCCTTGCCAGAATTGTTTTGAATCCGATGATCTTATGTAAATCTTTTCCAGAGAAAGTTTTCAAGATTCTCGTGGAAGAAAGATCTGGGATAAGTGAATCGTTCAAAACAACAGACTGTGGCGTATTTATTTCATTATCGACTCAACTGTCTGAAGCAAAACAATGTCGAGAAAAGTTAGCTTGACTGCTATACTCACGAACCACAAGTTCGAAGTAAAACTATGCGGTAAAAACAAACGTTACTGGGAATTTAAATTTTGTCGCATTAATAATAAACGTCTTTTTATTAGCTCATAATATATATTTGAATGATTGAGTCACTGATTTTCGGCAGCGATTATAAATATATAAACTGGCTTTTCACAGATGAATAAACTCTTAAATACGGATAATCATTAGGGCAGTGGGCACATTTTTTCTAAGGATTTAAAGTGCTAGGAAAAAATATTGAAAATTTGTTAATGCATCCGAATGCCTTTCGGATACTTTGAAAAGTCACCTAACCTAATCACACACATGAGATCAGCTGCCAAGTACCTTATGGTACAAGCAACAGAAGAACTATTGACAGTAAAAGTTGACGAAAAACATTTTTTTAACTAAATACATAATTTCCCTTTTCGAGAGCACTGAAGTATTTACTGTATATTCATAGGCCAGCAATATTTATGATTATTTTTAAACGATTCCCTAGTTGAAGGTATATAAAATTTTAAGAATGTGTGGTCGTTATTTACCAAACTCATTCAAAATTCTGCCAAATAATTTCAATTAAAACCGATTATCGATGTAAAAATTTCGAGAAAAGTTTTGTAGGAATTTAATATGAAACAAATGGAATGATTCTAGGAATTTTTGTAGTCGAAGTTTTGTAGTCGAATTTTTGTAGTAGATTCTAGGAACTTTTGGTGAGGGCTCTTGTACGCAAGGGAATTACTGAGTAGAAAAAATTAATAAAACTCTAAATTAAGTTTTAAGAGACGAATTGAACGAAGAAAGCAAACTGAAAATCGTTTACTGGCCGGAAGTCTCCCTCTTCCATCCAGAGTGCTCCCTCTTTCATCGATCACTTTCCATCAGGACCCTTTAATTGCCCTTATGTTTTATGAATACCGGGAAAAAAGTGATAAAAATCCATCGCAATCGTTCATTAACATCATTAAGGGGAAGAGAAACAACCCATGCTCTTTCCGAGAGATGAGGTATTACCAGAGGCCTTATTGGCATCAATTTTCCATTTTCTCTTACCAAATTCCATTAAAAACTTTCGTAATTCAAACGAGCTTTTAGTGATTCCTTCTTAATTTACAGTGGATTCCGCTTCAGCAGTCAAATTCTTCTATGGGAGGAAAGGTCCAATCAATTTCTTAGCCTAAAAGACTTCATTTGCGGCTTAATTGAGCAATAACTATAGATGATTTATCTGAAAAATTTTACCTTCCACCATAGAAGAACGATCAATTTTATTAGGGACAGACTGATTCAGTCTTCATTTTTCCTAAATTTTCACCAATCTTCCAGCTGCTCTCGCTGAATCAGTTACAACTCAGTCGTGTTTTTGCTTATCCTATAATTTATTTCTATTTAATAATTATTTCAAGTGCTGCCCCCTGAAACATGCTATATAGTAATTGAATATCTGGGAAGATGACCAACTACTGAGGTAATTTGAGCCATGGAGGATAGAAGGGTAAGTTGGTAACGGAAGGGTGGAGTGAAACCTGTGGACGGCATCAGCCTGATCTTAACGAAAGACGCCAAGTTTAACGTTTCAACCGGCAAATAGAGCACTGTACTTGAAGGACCCTCCATTAAACTCTCAAGTAGGGATAGGGGTTCAAATGAAAAACCACTTTCTTTGCCGGGATCCCCAATACGTACTCTTGTGAACAGAAAAGAGAACTCTTGAGAACTTTACCTTAAATATTCCATGTTACGAGCGTAAAATTAGAAAAATACACTGCAAAATGGATAGGTTATAAATTTAAATGTTTTTCCAACAATTTAGAAAAATCCCATTACATTAACATAGGATTAATAATTGGTTGGGCAGGAGGTTGTTTTACATGTGGTGTAAGTCAGTTAGTGAATTTGTTTTTGGATAATTATTTACCGATACGCTAATTCTTAACAACAGCACGTCTCGTTTCTTTGCGTGATAACGCTTATATCTCAGCGCATGTATCTAGTTGCATCGTGCTTTAACACTCTATTTTCTACATCTATATACTACCCCGCAAGCCGCCTCAATAGGCGTGTGGCGGGGGGTGTTAGGACACCAGCCGTTTTCATATAAAAAGGAAACGCTCTAATGAAATTACGCCTTGCATTTATTGAAGTACCTTATTGTTCGGGGGAAAAACGAATTCCCATACCTATCCGTTCGGCAAAATATCTCTCTTAATTTATCGTTTCTTTCGGACCTGGAAATATAGTGGGGTTCTAATTAGATGTTCTCCGTGTCGCTCTTAAAATTATCTATTCTCAATTGCTCAAGCAATCTAAGCCTAGTGCGCAGCCTCCGAGTCTCTAGCGGCTCCCAGCCTAATTTTGTTAACATCTGTGTAACGCTGTCTGTACACCCGTAGCAGTTTTGACGAATCGCAGCTTTCCTTTGTATTTTATTAAGTTTCATGATTAAGTCTTTCTGCACCGGATCCCATATGCTCGCTGCATATTCAAGGTGTGTCCGGACGAGTGCGAAATAGCACCTCTCTTTTCCTTTTTCATTCGAAAATCTTCCCACAATACGCTTGACGAATCCTAGGTTCTTCAGAGCTCTGCCACAAATATTTCTTATATGTGTTCTCCACGATAGGTTCGAAGTTATTGTAACTCCTAGATACTTCACTTCATCTGTCGCGTTTGTTTTAACACCATCCACAGGAGGAGGAGACCACCTAAAGTGCAGTACTCTGTCCACACGACGGGTAGTAAAAATCAGCGGGCCCTTGTTTATCTGTCGTAAACATCAGACTGATTCAATCCAAACAGAAATTTTAACTATGTCTTATTCCCTCCAACGCATAATTTAGAATCACTATAATGACAAAGAAAATGTATAATTAAACTACATTATTGGTACTTACGATTTTAACACATAGTCGTCACCCTCTGACGATGCTCGAAGGTTGCCATCTCCACTGTTCAGTAAAACATTCAATGATCCGCCTCAAACATCAATCGTCATCCCCTTTCCTGAATATCACTTTACCCATATTTTTCTTTAATCGGCGAACCTTCACCCTCATATTTTACATCTCCGCATCCAACTAAGTGAAGTTAATTGCATATTATTTGATTAATTTATAAAGTTTCTGGTAACTGAGCCTTAATTCATCAGGCCAACTTTGCCCCAGGCTCTCTCTGGTTCAGCCGCTTTCTCTCTCGCAAGGGGGAGTGAACAGGAGTAACTATGTGGCCTCCTCACCTTTCAAGTCGAATGAGAGACTACAACGGCCAGCTCTCTCGTTATTTTTTGCTTTTATTCAGAATACTCCACATCGTCGCCTTCAAAAGCTTTAAACCCACCTCTCCCTCCCAAGACCCCTTCTCCACCTGCCCACAATTGCGCCCTCATTCCCACTCTTCACCTAGCCTTCGTCATCTCCTTCGCTCCCTCGTGCCGCGAAAACCCAAGTCACTTGAGCCACTTGTGAGTAAAACTCCTGGACCACCAACCCCCGCCTCACCCACCCCATCACCTCCTTTGATACATCCGATAATAACCAAAGCGCTGGAATCATCCCGACGATCTGAAATCACGACCTCCCTCGCTGGAGTTAGATACGTTGTACTTTAAGCCTTTCTCTTTCTGCGGGCTAACATCTGACCTTTATTTAATAAACTACTATACTTAAGAGCATTGGACTTATCGTTAGGCTCAACGGATATCAAGCGCAGAATAGCCCAAGCTGAGAAAGCGTTCATTACGAATAGGAAACTACTGTGCTAAAAGAAGAAATAACTATGAATGAGGACACAGTATGCGTTAGCTCTCATGTGAAGAGTGGCACTCTATGAATCGGAAACATGGACCATTGGAAATGAAGACCAGAAAATATTAGAAGCATTCGAAACGTGGTGTTGGAAGAGGATGCTGAAGGTGGAATGGACGGATAAAATAAGAAATGAAGAAGTTCACAGAGGAGTAGAAGAAAAAAAACTAATAGAACGCTATTCAGAAAACAAGAACCAGATGGATTGGGCACACCCTGAGGCACATTGGGTTTGCCACGAATATAACTGAAGGAGAAATAGAGGAAAATATACCTAGAAGAAGGCCAAGGGATAAAATTATAGAGTAAATAGAGAGTAAAGTAAATTAGAAGCATTACCAGGGAGTAAGGAACTTGGCATTAGATAGAGAAGTATGGAGGACTGCAGTCAACCAATCTTAGGTTTGGACGACCAAAGATTAAAATAGACTTAAGGCTATTCGAACGATGCACACTTCAAAGCTGAAAACTGAAATTGAAATAGTATGCTTAAAATCGTACCGTGTAGAAAGAGTTTTCATAACTGACGACAGGATCGAATTTTATTATCAGTACAGAAAACAGAAATACGTACGATTCTTATTTTACATTCGATTAATGGATACAACGAGCAATCACAGGCAACCAGGCAATTCGAGTGTTTCCATGGACTATCGGTGGTGGAGTTGGAACAAATAAAATCTTCGGAGGATTTTGACGACCGTAATCGAGCAAATATGCTCTTCAAACAAGCAAAACTGCTTAACTGAAGCATCTTTAGAATTTTGTACACAATATAGCATGCAGTCCAAAACAATACGACGCCGTTTATTTGGGTCACGTAGTTCAGCAACAGCGAGGGCAGCGAGTTTGAAATCTGTCTGCGTCGTGTGTCATGCAAAGCTTCAGCATTTTTTTCGTCCTCAATCGATATTCTCTCTCTCCTCGACGAACGAATGGTTGCCTCATCATTCTTGACGGTTAGTAGGTATCTGGACCATTCTACCGCCATCAGGATTTTTGCATCCTGAAATGTAGGCAACCAACAAGTCATACTGCTAACGCCCGAGACCAAAAGCCAACGAAAAGAAGAGATAACATTTTGGCACACGAGAAAGAACTCTGTTGTGAGGTATAGTCAGTAATAATCCCTCCAACATAGCTATCGCCGTGGTACCATGATAGTTCTACTATTAATTCCTCAATTTTCCAAACAATAATTACAGAGTTGATCTATTGAATATTTAAATGGCGGAAAAGACACAAAAACAGAGTAGGGTGAAATTGATATGTAAAAAGCAAGAGAACATTTCTCATGCCAAACACCAATAATTATACTAATTTAGCATGTTTACCAACACGGGTAAAATGGAATGGATGACTTTGCACATAGTTTTCTATAAAATTAACATCAATACAGTTATTTTCTTGTATTCATTTTCTCAATAAATATTATTCAGCATGAGTTATGTAGTATTTCAGTAAATATATTTAGGTATTATCCAATGAGAAATTATTACCGCGAGCACGTGCCACAAAGATTTGACTTGATTTTGAGCCAGGTAATAATAGGGCCATAAAAAGTAGAAAGCCATGTCTACTAAAAATTTGAAACTACATTCCATGTGTGCAAAGCAGCAGATGATTTCTTGTTAAATACGACTTATTTGCATGATGGGTAATTATTTATGAAAATAATTTGACAATATTACAGTTATAGCCGCTAATTAGATTAAGCGGCCGATATTTTTTAAAAGCACTTATGTAATCATTTGCACGCAGTCCCAGAGCCATCGGATTATCCTGTCAGAGAGTTGATTCATTAAGACTGCAATTTAAACCCTAAAATATACTTAGCGAAAAACTCCCTCGCCTACTAAACTACGACCTTGATGCAGAGGAAGAGCTTGCGAATTCCATTTACCCCTATAACTGAAATGAAGAAAGCAAAGCTGATCACTCCTGGTAGGGCATCTCATACCTTATAATTCAAAGGGTAGGAGATAGAGGAAAGATAGTCCGGGCAGCGTCTATAACTCAGTGAGGCAGCTGCAAAACAGCATCTGGCCCTGTTGGGGCGGCCCTTAAAGCGAATATACCAGGAAAAAAATATTGGATAGGAGACACGGAAAGCCATCTTTATTTTAATGCCCATAATTATGATAAGAAGATAAATCCAGGTTCCTAGGCATATACTAGAATTTAAATTTCTTTGCGTCTTAGCTTTGAGTGTTTTCGTGATGGCCCAAGCGTTTTTGCTTGTCCTGGGGTATTTGTGGTTGAAGTGGACTTCAATCAGAAGTTGTCAAATCTAATGTCCAGAAAGAGAGAGAGCAAGAGAGTGAAAAGCATACAATCGCTTCGCCGCCCAGTTCGGGAGATTGGGTTTTCGATCATAAATACATTTTCATGACTAGTAATACAACAATCTGTATACACAGGGTAGGAAAGTCCCAGGAAGAAAAATGGCGGCTAACGTTGAATGCACTGGTGTACCTTTCACCTTTCCAGCGAATTACTGAGAAGTGGCAAAGGATGCATTGGGGGGGAAGTATCTATGTGACTGCCAAGAGGTTCACTTCGGTCTCGGATCGTCTGTGTTGCCAAATTTACTGCATGCAAAGTTCCTTGAGCTCGTGTCGGCTATTTATTAACTTCACCATTGCCGGGTCAAAGCCCGAATCAAAAAGAAGGATAAGGAACTTCGCTGGTTAAGGCTCAAAATCAGACTTCTCGTCACCCAGAGCGTGCATCAATTCGCAAGACCTGACATCGCTGTTCGTCCACTGGGATCCAGAAACTGAGGAGGAAGGGGAAATGCTTTTCATAAGCTACTCGTTCTGTGACTTCCATCCGCCATGAGTAGGGAAAAGTAGTGGCGGGAAACTGATGTTTTCCGAGGCTTTGCTCCACCCAATCACATTTCATTGGTCATTCTCTAGTTACTAACCATAGAGCTTCCTCTCTCATTTTCCTCAAACTCACAAAGATATTTTAATTCTAGTATAGACCCCATTACTTTTTGTAATTTATGGCAAACATGGGACGATGCGCGATGCTGGACAAAGTAACTTATGGACATTCAAAAAGCTTGAAAGGGCTTACACTAGTTGAACAATATCAAGAGTCAAAATACAGAATAGTATTTTAACTCCGATGATCATGCGTTAAACACTAAAACAGGTCAGTGCTCTGAAACCTAGCGAGGAATATCACCATGTGTTACTCGTTTCAAACATCGAAGGAATCGGTGCAAGGATTATGTACTACATTCAACAATGAGGTACAGTTACATTCTAGTATTTTACAGACACGACACTCAAATTTAATTCACCTACGTTGTCTTGCAGCTGAAGTTGGTTGCGCCTCTATCGGCTTGCAAGTATAACTAATCCACCACTATTCAATAACAAAAAATATGTAGGGGTATATAAGTGAATGGTTAAAATATTAGCCTTTGTATTTGAAAGAAAATTTGAATCCTTAAAAGAAAATTTGAGACCTTAATAGGAAATTATTAAAGGGTTTCTATCTTTGGCCATTTTGCCAAAAGGGAATAATTTTCCTCCACTAAATACTCGTATTCCTGGCGAAGAGTGGCGGAATGATAATGATGTTCCACAGCAATCATGGGAAAATACAGAATCTCTCTAAACCATTTAATGCTTTTACAAAAAACATCAGAATGCAATGACTTTTATAAAACAACTTTAGGCCACTATGAGTAAGAATAAGACACCGGTTTGCAAGTTTTTACTTGTTTCTCCTCGAAAGGCACCACAGTGCGCCCTGTGAATTTGTTGTCATTATTTTCGTGATTGTGTAATCGTAGCCTCCGAGATATACAGTTTTGATTGAATGAGCCTGAGCCTGAGCCCGAATTTTGAGCCTGAACACCCGAATTTTGATTGAATTCAGTTTATAAATGGAAGATCTAAAATTTTCAATGTTATTACGGAATTAGGGGGAAAATTCGAATAGAATGTTATTATGGCAGTTTAGACTTGATTAGCAGAGTAATCCTATATTAAGATAATGAAAGCTGCAGAAATTATCAAATTATCAGCTGGAAAGAGATGCATTTTAAAAATCAAAACCCAAAATCTAAGGACGCCAGGAGAAAATAGTTTACTTTGGCAATTTAACAGGATCGCATGCCTCTCGAATAAATATCGTCTTGCGCATGATGAATGCGGCTGTTTAGTCGCAGAAAGTATCACTAACACAGATGGGTAAATTATGGACAAATATGTTTAACTGACTCTTACTGTTTTCAACTAAGAATGTCTATCTCCTCTTGAACTCTTTGATCACAAAAGAAATACGAAGCAAATGCATATCCATCATATTTTTAATTACTTTCAGTCAAGCCATCATTTTATTCCAACCAATTTGGTTTCAAGTCGTTTTTGTCAAACAAGACTGTGATGGAAGTACAGTTAATTAAATCAAATTATCAAAAGTTACTCCAAGTAATTATCTAAACTTCCTTTCTAAAATAATGCTCACGCTTTCCCAAGTGCATACATCTTCTTCTTATGTATGGAAAAGAATGTTCAATCTGTTCGTGTTTTATGCACGCCAATACCATTCATTCCGATTGCAATGAAACTTTGGTGAGTTATTGTGCGCGTGCCCATACAGGTTTCTGAATCATAAAAATGGCAAATTCTGGGGTTGTTTTTACCCCAATATTGTTAACATTTACTAGCCCATAAGAAAAGCATTGAATTCTGTGCAGGTGTTTCTTCATTTGCTTTTTTAAATTACATGCAGTCAAGATCTTGGATGAAAATTTGTATCATAGAACGCATAAAAGAACGCCGTATTTCATTTATTCATTCAATTTTCTTACACGCTTCGTTTTTGTCCAATTATCGTGTTTTAATCTCGAAATTCATCAATTTTTCTTGCTTTTCAACAATAGAAATTTCATTGGCAACCAGGCGTGGATATCCATTTAATAGCGACTAAATGAATGGTTATTCACGCCTGCCGCATTTAAAGCACAGGTTCTGATACTAATTTGATAGTTGTAGCGAAACGACTACAGTTCCTCGGTCGCATTGCCTTCTCAATGACCATCAACAAGGTAAAAGGTCAATCGCTTCAAGTGTGTGGATTAAATCTGGAAAATCCATGCTTTCCACAATATACTCACGAGTGGGACAACCGAAAAATTTATTTATTTTTGCAGTGGGAGGTAAGATCAAAAATCATGTATATCCCAAAGCACTTGAATAAATGTTTTCAACTTCAATTTCATTCACAAAAAATCGTTGTCTTTCATTTATTTTGTACATGTAAATGTGTCTGCTTTGCATATATGTGCCTACTTAGAAAGAAAAAGAGGCATTGGAACGCATGCCGGGGAAACTTAGGTGAGTTGTTGTGCGCGCGCCTTTGAAGGTTTCTAAATTATTAAATCAATTGTACAATAGGTGGAGCGCGAATAGTTTCAACAAATGAGTGTTGGCATGCGTGCTTCTCAAACAAGCGAGGAACAGCAAGCAAGCCACGAAGCAGATAGTTTACGAGTTGCTCAATCACGTGCATCAGAATCGTATCAGTGAGACATAATTTGTGTTAAAATTAACGTAATTTATTTGTACGGAGAATGCGTTTTGGTGCTGTGGTCTCTTTGTTTGATTTTGGATTTTAAATGCTTATCATAAGATCACTTAAAGGACAAGGTTTTGAATTCTTGCATTCGATTTTTCTCATATGCTTCGCTTTTCCCTAAAATTAAATTTTTAAGGTCGAAAGTCTAAAATGTTTGCACTACTTCATCATTATAATATTTTATTTACTTATAAACCGCAGCATAGGCATGGAATAGAAACTCATGACATAATTTGTGCGTTATGAATTTCTGTGTAGGTACGAGGAATTCATTGATCTAGGTTTAAAATTTGCTTAGAGACCCATTTTGAACCCTGAAAAGATTTGTGGGCCAAGCCATGAAAAGTATGAAAATGAATGGGGACTTCAAAAAAGAGTATTTAATTTTGTGAGTAGAAAAAAAATCATTGTTACTCATGTATTTTTTAAATGTCTGCTTTGTATATAACTGCCTACTTAGAAAGAGAAAGTGGCATTGTAATGCATGCCGGGAACAGCTAGTATATAAATAAAAGTAAAGTGCCCCTTAAAATTCAGCATATGTTTCCTAACTTTTTTCAACTTCACCATAAGAAATCCTAGCGAGAACATTTCCCGCGCTTTTCGCGGCACTACTAAATTTAAGTGTTACGGCCTGTACATCTCGGAGGCTACGGCACCATTCCATGCAAATAAATGGTTATACTAGATTGTGACGCAGACGTACACTAGTTCTACAAGAGTGAGACCCCAGTCTCCGCAGGAATGGCGTCACCAAAGGGACTGCAGATATGCGAGAGGAATTTCAGAGAATCAGTTATGTGACGAGGAAGTCTCTTCATACTACCAACAGACATTCTTGCCTTCCCTCTGCGCTCCTATTCTCCGAGTCTTGCCTGCGGTGGAGAGTGAAAAACGATTCCTCTCATCTTCCAATACCTTACACCCTCAATCTGTCTCGCCTTTTATTTCCTCCTTCCCCCTTCCCTAGATGCGTATCACTCGTTCTCCTGCTCTGTCACTTCCACAGCTTTCATTCTCCATCACTGGATCATTTGATTTTGACAAATACACCACCTCTCATGGGATAAACGATCTCAGCGTTGATGCCGACATCTTGTCACAGAACACAATAGTAGGAGTAGTAGAAGTGATAGAACATTCACTAGCCTTGAAACCAATTATTATAAGTATTCTACGGTTTTAGACAAGTTCTAATGGGCAACAGAAACCTTTCATAAACGCCTGAAAGCCTCTTAATAACTTCCACTGGCACATAAACCCTCAGGTTTAATATACGACGTCAACTTTAACGCTCCTGTCCCATGCTATAAATACTATAGGCATAGAGAAACGTTGTGGCATTCGAACCCGGAGTGTCAGTGAAGGTAAGAGACGCGTCGATGAGCAAGCAGATGTACCACAGGGCTTCTGTTTGGACCTATTGATGAATCCTCGTCCTCTTTATCCCACCTATCTAACATGCTTTCCTCTTCCGGACGCAATAAATTTCACAAGCAAGTGCCACCAAGTTTCGCTACACCTAACCATACTAGGTACAATAAATTATATTCCACGATGGTAAGAACTAAACTGATTGAATTCTATAATTTTGAGTTACAGGTGTAATTTCTTTCATCTCCTTTCCTCATTATGATCTCACACATTTCATTGAACTACTAACTTTAAATACTCTTGCCCTTATCTGCTTAAAAATAATCTTAATCCTTACCACCCTCTACACATATATTTTCAAACTATATCTTCCCTTGTTGTACAACGTTAACGCTTCTAGCAACTCAAACCTGTTTGATTCCCAAATTATGTCACCTCCTTTGAACTCTCTCCAGAAACTTCTTTTCTCCACTCTCCATCGAGATATTCCCGTAGGATTAATGCTTTATTAGGAACACTTCTCCATAAAGCTGGAAATAGTTTTAACTGCTCAAAATTGTCATGAAACGTTGTAAAAATGATTAAATTGTAATTTTCACCGTTCTTACCGATAAATTACAATACAAAAGTGGTCACTTTTTATAAAAGATTGCTCTTGTCACCGTTTCAGCAAATTTAAAAATAAAAGTTGTGCATAAGAAAAATGTACTAATGAAGTGGTAATTTCAGACGTGTTAGAATGTATTTAGTTCAATCTCAAAAATTAACTATCGATTGATAAAATATACTTTTTTAATCATACCGTTCGTAACAAAGGTCGATAAGAACAGCACCCACATCTCTCGAAAAAAGTCCCCAATCGAAGGCTTTTTAAAAAAGCCATCGCTCGAACATAACCTAAACCGTATTTGCTCACTCAACTTTCATAAAATATCATTTACCTATTCCATCTACCCTACTCCAAAAAGAATGATTGAAAGATATTCAAATTAGATACTTGGTTCAACTTTTGATTTCTAATTGGGTGATATTTCATTCACGGCTGAAAAAAGTAAAACGACAGTGAAAAATAAGACAGTGAATGATCTTCTCCGAAATACACGTTTCTATTATTAATCAAAAATTTATTTTATGAACTCAGGTACAGCCCAAATGAAGTGCATTTAAATAAATCCTCATTGTAGTTCAACAATGGAAGAAGTATACAACCATGCTCTGGGTGGAGAATATTCCACCCACGCGGGACTCAAATCCGCGACCCTCAGGTTGGCAAGAAATGGCTGCCTCGCACACGAAGCCGGTAGAGACCTCGAACATGTGCCTGAAAAAAATCTCGTTGCGTTGTTAGAGTAATGGAAGTTTCCCATAAATGACTCCTCACCCAGAAAATAACACGATTCAATAAAGGTTCGTTAAAATACTAGGTCACTTCTGCAATAAACAATAAGCAATCACTGAAAAAATCTATGCCTTTGAAAACCACCATTTACAAGTGCCGAAGGGCAATCGTTTTACTCTAAAACTGAAAATACAAACGCAAAACAAAATATTCCGCTTCCATATTCATTAATTACTCGTGATGTCTGTCATTTTTTATAGCTAAAACCGTAGTTTTAGGCAACAAATGTTATTTCTGTGTTTTGTATAGTTTTTATCTTTTCTGGATCATTTTTAGATCATTTCCGGAGAAAGGGCTTCAGCTCAAACTGTGTTTTATAGAGATTTGTTTTATCCCCGCCCCATGATTATTCATACGGGAACGTTCGCTTAAGGCATCCACTGAAAAATTGAACAGGCCCTTACCGCAGCACTGAATTTCTTAGTAGTTACCTGAACTCCGAAATGACTGGTAATTGGTTTGGATATGGTTATATTTCCACTTGAGCTATGCGAGTGACAGAGGCCTATCGCGACATATAGCGAAAGGTATATCGCTCTCAGTCGAAAATGTTATTTGTGTCTTGATTGAATCTGACGCTTGGATCGAGGTGGATATTTATGAATTCATGAAAGGAGACAATGTAACGTGAACCACCAGCCCCCAATTAATCAGAGGGAAAAGGAGTAAGACATAAAATTCTAATATATCAACAGCTACCCAGATATCTAGCCAATATACAATACATGTGGCTATAAAATAATTAACGATGCCTAATTCTTTCTACTTTTCTTTTCTTTTTTGACTAATTTTCACGAAAGAATAAAAGTTCTTTGCGGAGCAAAAGATTCTCCAATAGGAAAACTTATTCACTCGTATTATTTAATTAAGTTTACATCATAATCTACATATGTCTATCATTACCAAAAAAATTATTTGGCAATTGTCTTAAGGACTCTTAAGCGCATACCACCAGCAAAATACCATCCTCTCCACATTACCTTCTCATATCTTCATTCAAATATTACTTACACCAGCCTTGGTTGCAACCAAGAAGTGACATCCACAGTAAATAAAATGGAACTAGATTAGGTAAGTGTATCCTCGCCAACTCATTTTATCTTTGTAGGCAATCAGTGACGTTTTATGTCCACAAAACTCAGTTCTCTCCAATTACAGACTGCGGAACAATGTTTTTCGTACACAGTTGATGGAACTACGTCACATTCAAATTCTTTTCCATGAATAAAGTCCCATCTTGTTACAGTCTCATCAACGTCCTGAGGATCTAATTTGACACTAAACTCCAGAGACGTTTAATCATTGCTATATTGTCATAATACATCTCCTCTGACGACTGAGAATACTTTGGTTTTCAAAAGGAATGAATGCCTTCAGGAGGTTTCATTCTATCCGCTTGCAGTAGACAAGACTTTTATTCTTTCCTTTCCCGTTCCGGGTTCCGCAGGCTATTTAAGAAGTTTTCCTCCGCTTTCATTCGGCGCCATCACTTCAACCAGCCTTAAACAGAAAGCCCCTCTTCCACGGCAGCTGGTACTTTTTCAAACCCATTGCATGCTCCATCAACCCACTTATATCAGGTATACCTACACAAGCGAGTTTAACGTACATCTCATGCAAGGAAAATTAACCAGTTAAATGTCAAGTCTCGGCGCAACTAAACCCTTTACTTTATCTTGCTCACCCTATTCGCAGTTTCTGAATCTAAATACCTATATAACCTTTTACACAGACAACCATTGTCTCGAATAATAATCTCTCTCTCTTTGCTATGCTCGAAATTTACTCTCTTTTTGTTATGCTCAATTAAACACATTATCATAACCAGGGCAGGGATAAAATTGCATTGTAAATTCAAAATGCAAAATACTAACAAAAAAGTATTTGAAATACAAAATTAGAATAATTTGGCAATATGTATTTGAATAAAAACTGAAATACATAATGCATTCTACTTAGAATAAAAATCATAAAGAGTTTGCAATGAAAGCAAAATAAAAATGAAAATGTACTACAATTTTGTAACTTGCCGATGAAACAGGAATTGAAACCAGATGAGAAAAATGAGATTGCGTGAAAGGATAAGAATGTCATAAATTCAAAATCACCCAGTAAATTTAGGCTTACGCAAAACCACACACGAAGGCTAAGCCAAAACAATATAACCAGAAACCCAACAACTGAAGAAATGGTTCTCGTGTTCTCTCTCTCAAAATTTAAGATTGTCCCCAATTTCAAAGTCACACACGACATTTGACGCCGAACACCTACTTAATTCCACTTCAGGCCAAAAAATGACTGCCCCTATTTCCTCCACCTCTGACCTCATCGGGGTATCTTTAAAACCTATTCTACTTACAATTTCTGGACAATGTCATTTATATTGTTTTTTTTTGCAAAATACGAGCATCAATTCTCTCCAGTCATGATTTCCTGACTTCCTCCATATGCATTCGATGTGAAATGGTCGCCTGGACATCTGTTTGAGGTTGTAGCTCGTAAAATTATGCTCCATGCTTTTAGAAGGAAAATCAGACATTGTATACCTTCCTAGTTTAAAAAATATTTTTGGCAATTTTTAATGCCATTGGAACGTATTTGGTCACTTGAACTCTCACTATGACCATTGTTGCACCCCCCAAAAAATGGAATCATCCCCCTCCCCATGCACTATATATTTAGATCTTCCCCTCCCTACCCAAAATTAATTTTATGATGCAATTTATGACCCTCATTTCGGGTACCATTGAGTAACAAATGTTAATTTTCACTCATTATTGGAAGAATACAAAAATTGCATTTCATAATGATTATAAATTGCATTAAATGAATGAAATCCAAGAATTTAGGATTCATATACAAAACGCAATTATTCACAGTTTTGAATGTTTTATCAATGGCTCGTTTTTCTCGAGAAACGACAATTTCAAGGAACTAATGCGCCAGGTAAGACAACCTTAACGATAAAAGTTAAGGAAACCATAATCCAGAAATTTAGGAGAAATTGGACCATTACGCATGCCCTTTGTTTTGAACTATCTGAATTTTTCTCGGGCTCGGAAAATATTCGAAAAGTCTTTCTTCGGTATTCAGTGGCACCCACGATTCTGCGAAGCGATTATCACATAACTTATATATTCAAGATTCCAATGGCTGAAGGTAGTCATCGACGCGACCTGTACATTGCAGAACACTGAAGGGACCCTTTTTGATATTTGCTCCAATTCTGAAGGGATGTGCTATTCTTCATCTAGAGTTCTTCCGCAGCGCAGAAGTACAGTATGGAGAAGGCCGGGTCAGCTCATGTGTGTCGAAAGTTTCATTTTTATGCGGGTTCTAATCAGCACTGGGGGCAAAATTCATAAAGTGGAATTCGCTCCAGTACATATGTATTACTCAAATGTATTTCGAGTACTTAAAAATACGCACAAATACTACGTATTTGAAATGCAAAATTGTATTTTGAATTCATCATTGTTGATACTTAAATAACGCCAGAGACTGTCGAATTTATTCATCATTGTTGGTTCAATCCTAAGTTTGATTGACTGCAGTCCCCATCCTTCCTTATCCAGTGCTAGTATTTTTACTTCTTGATAGTTCTTCTTATGTACCTCCCTCTTTATTAGCTCTACATATTTATCTCTTGAGCTGTGGAAGTCTAATCAATGTAGGTCCCTGCTGAAAAGGAGTGAAGACCTATCATCAGTGAAAGCCAAACTGAATAACTTCTTCCCTCACATTAACCCACTGATTTAATCCTTTAGATCAGTTTACATTTAGCTTCTTTACTTTTCCGCCTTATGTTATAAATACTGCTAGGCAATTATAAATTATGTTCTACCACAGTGAGAACTCACCTTTCGAGTAAATAGCTGATTGATTTTTGTCACTTTAGGTTACAAGTGAAATATCTTTTCTCTCCTACTGTTAAATTGTCATGCACAGTGACGTGCAAGCAGACCAATATAGGCATGTCTAGTTTCTCTAGTATAAGCTCTAATATGAATTGAACTCATAGTTATCATAATCATTTCCCCTTTTCAATCACTCTTGCATAACCAGGGGCTGCTTGAAAGACGTTCTTCCTGAGCCAGAAAGATGCAAGAAAAGGGAGACCGAAGTACGGAGATTAAGATAGAATACATCTTTCGGTTTTCATCCCCTAATTGACGTTTTAGGCTGAAAGGGAATTAAGGAGAATGTCTCCGCGTCTTTTTTCAACCGCTTCACTTAGCGACTGTTGAAAAGCGTTCCTTTTGAAGAGGTTTCCCTTCGAGCAATTTCATTCTCAATCACCGCGCCGAGTGCCTCGTGCCCTCGACACTACACTCGTGTTTCCTCACTTCCTGAGTGAAATCCGGGAAGGTATGGGAGATTATTTGCCTAGGCGGAGAAAATAAGCATAGGCTTCAAGTAAAAATACAAACAGGTGGGTATGAATGCCTTCCTTTTATAAGGTGGGTATTTATGTTGTACAAAAAAATACGAACCCAATATGCATTCAATTATTATTAGGGAATCTACTGGTTAAGGTAGATTTAAATCGAAGCGAGTAAAATCCACCAGATTTTCACAAATTTAAGGTCCATATTTATAATATAGGCATTCATATGGTACAAGAAATAGGTATGAACTACTTAAACGTTCCATTCCTATTATTATTAGGTAATATACCGGTTTAGGTAAGTTTAAATGGAAGCGAGTAAAAATCATCCAGATTTTCAGAAGTGCAGGGCCCGACCTACCTAAAATATTTCTTTCTTCATCTTATCATAAAACATATTCTCTTCCTTTCCCTTCCCAGCTTACCCAACATCCTTCCTCCTATCACGGCCATAAGCCAACCATCGCCCCTCATTACCTCATCCAATTAACAACTTTGTTTCTTCCTAATTTCATCCACGAGTTTCCTTTCCTCACGAGCCATACCAATCACTTCTTCTACTGTCTTCCTTTCTGTCCACCGTACCTTCTCCATCCTCCTCCACACCAACATCTATAAATACTGCAGCCTAAACTCGTTTTTTCTTTCTCAGAGTCCACGTTTCTGTCATATTCAACGCTACACTTCATATCAAATCTTCACCAGCCTCGTATTTATATCCTTGCCCAAGGTCCCCGTAATCAGCTCCATTACTGACACTTATCATGGAAACCTTCTTTTTCTAGCACAATTCTCCTTCCTATAACTTTGCTACTTTGACCGTTTCTACTAGCGAACTACCCAAGTTATTGTGCCTGCCTACTTTTATGATCAGCCACATTTTCTCTGCCCTGTACATTTAATGTATTGCCCTCATTCATGATGTTTGCTGGACTGAGACTTTTCAATTCCATGACTTTTCCAGATTTTCCATGTCCAATTGAAAAATTTTTAGGCATAATTTATAGTGAATGAATCGGTAAAATTACATTATAATTTTCACAGTGGGTGTTATTAAACTTGCAAAGTCGTTTTACTGATTCATTCATGATGAATTTTCTCCAATTTAGGCATGGTACATTGAGCTCATAGTAACATTTTAATTCAACCATGCGAATTTTCTCCTGTCCCAAATGTAATCTCATTACCCCAACACCTCAAATGCTTGAATGGAGCTCAACTGAAAATGATACGGACAAACGTATGCAGAAAAATCATTTTACATCCACATTTTAGTGTGTAAATCATATTAAGGTCGATTTACCTATGTCATTCGGCTCATTCTGCTTCTGCCCTTTAAGACACTCTCTAGTTCTCAGGGATAGGCAGATTATTTTGCGGTCAATTCGAAAAAAATGTAAGTGAAATTCCGTGACCTTTCCAAGGCTTTTTCATACATGAAACAATTTCATACATTTTCTCGGTTTTCCAGAATTTTATGGTCAGAGGACACCCTATATAATGCGGACGCACAAAGAAATATAATCTCAGGTCTTCAAGGGTCATAAAAGTTTGTTTCCTTCATGTACTAATTGAAAACTCAAAGAGTATAGGGTAGAAATTTGAATGATTCAAGACTTTTTAAAATATAATTTATTTAAATATTAAGGTGGGTTTACACCGGCAAGTTCAATGCGCAAGTTACTTGCAGAAAATAACTTTCGAAGTAAATTGCAAATGTAAACGGCTCTACCAGTCCGATTGCAGAACTTTTAAAAGTCTCAGCATGTAGCTTGCAGAAGCGTATTGCTGTCAGTGTAAACGGAAACCAATCTGGCACTGCTCCAACAAGTGAAATATGTTTCGTCAGAGTGATATCCTCCAGCAAGCTCATGCAGATGAAACTTGCGGAAGTAACTTTCCAGTGTAAAACCAACATTAAACGGGGAATTAAAAGTTTCAAGTCAATCTTACACACAAATTTCCAAATGTTTTATGATAATTAATGTTTACTTATTAGCTATTTTCAAGTCAATCTTACACCCAAATTTCCCAATGTTTTATGATAATTAGTGTTAACTTATTAGCTAAGTTCATTCGTCAAGCGAATTTCTTCGTTTGCAGAATCATATTTCTCCGGATTAATTAGGGCTTTACAACCTCAGACCAAATATAGACAAAGTGCTATATAGACTAGATTGCCATTTGCCGTTTGCACGCATGAAAGACCCTGTTTCCGTATACAATCATTGCTTTTTAATTGTGCAAGTCGTATAGTGTATTAATTTCCATTATTAGGGAATTGTAATTTCCTGAAAAAGAGAGATGAGAAGGCGACTTGCTTATATATTTGCAGGTTAGTTCAGATCACTGAAGACAGGATGAGAGGACATAGAGAAAAATGTTAATCTTAGGCATTTAACTTTTTTTATCTCCTTTAAGTTACTAAGACGCCAGAAAATAATGTAGTTTTGCATTATCCATCGTCAATTTCAATAGGCGATTAATATTTGGGTGAGTCCTTGCGCATCATCTGAATGAATAATATTTTTGAAAGAACCACAAAAACCTTCAGATAATCAAGAAATTGTACATTGTTTCGTGGTATAACTACTGTTGAAAAGATTTATTTTGATTACAAAAGTAAGATCAATGGAATAACCTGAGGAAACGGGACAGGAGCCTCTCGGGGAGGAAGAGAACCTCAGACCATTAAGAAGATAGTGGGAAATTGAATTTTGTGTCCGGCGCGGGGGGGAGCCATTAAGGCAAAGGATCGCTAAGGCAGATTACCGTGATAAAATAAGAAAGAGACATTGATAGGAAGAGCAATTCACAACATAGCGAATTCAACAAAAGAGATAGTATAAGTAAAAATATCGCATAAAAAGGCCTCATTGCACAAAACCTAATGTTTCTTTTTTGGTTATGCGACTAATTATTAAGATATATCTGCCTAGCTGTGAAATAGAATTGATGCCTAGCTGTGAAATAGAAGCCGGTTTAGAATTACTACAACGCTTTTAGGAGCCAATTAAATATGTTTTGAGCATGCCATTTGGAGACTTGAATTGTAATGCAAATGTCCAGCTAAAAACAGCTTTATAAACCCATTCAACTGTTAAAAGAAAGCTTAAATTCTCAAATTCGTACGCTTATTAACAAAGCCATAGGCAATAATGTCGGCAGATGGCTTGGTATATTAAAGACGCAACGTTTAACGAAATAAAATTGTAAAAAACCAACAACCGAAACTTGATAAAACAAATACTAAGAATTTTTGCGCAAGTTCTATTTGATGAAGTCAAGGTGATAACGGTGCAAATAATGCAGTAGTTGACTACTACTGCGTTAGTTGAGTGTAGTATTCACGGTCTAGTCCCACAGATCGCAGGGTATGGCATATGACTGAATTGTACAGAGCGCTACAACCAAGAAAAGAGAGTGGCGAGCTGAGCAGCTCTTATAGACACATTTCCTAACGTCATTTACCCTAATTTAGAGGTCGCTTCAGGGTTAGAGGTGTCTGTAAGCTGGAGATTGACAAATCGAGATGGAATGGGGAGGTAACCGGATGCAGCAGAATAGAGTGAGATGGGGCTACCAGTCAATATGGAAAAAGATGTCCAGAGTCGAATCAAACCATCCAGGGAATATTCAGCTAGGTAACGGAAAATACGGAGATCAATCGATGGCGCATGAGTAACCCACTTTACCGAAAGCCGTATAAAAAATAAATACTCAACAAACTAAAATTTAACAACTTTCACCGCATTTGCTCATAACAATTAGACGTAGTATTTAGACCACCCATACAATCTAATCTAGTAATTAGCTTCCTCTCTTTCTCCAATATTTCCTCCATCATCAATTATCACTATTTTTCATTAAATGTAATCTAACGGCGAAGATAGGATTTGATGGACTAGAGTAAAATCTTTTAGTTTCGGCTGGAGGGTCTCGCAGATATGTATTGCTTTTGGTTGGAGGCCCTCCGGGTTGCGCCTCGTATGCTGAACATTTTGGTGATTTTCCCAGGTCACCATCCCCTAAAACGGATTTCTTCGTCAGATCGGCATACCACACCACTATTCAACCTATCTATGCACCTCATTCTCGTTCTCCACTTCCCTGCTTGCCAAAAGCCCTCTCCTCGCTATATTTACTTTCTCCTGCGTCTTCCTTTCCGTCTATCGAACTTTCTCCTATCTCCTCCAAGCCCACATCTTTAAAAACTGTATCTATACTAAAATTTATTTTCCAGATACCACGTTTTCACACCATAAAGAACCACACTCCATAATAGACTAATTGTAAGTCGTTATATTCTTCACCCGATCACCTCTCTCCTATTGGAGAGCGCCACTTTCGTTAACGCAATTCTATTGTTATTGTTCTTCATTATGTCCTCGCTTATATTTCCATTTTAATAAAAATAACATTATTATTCATAAAGCAAAAATGTATAATAACTGATTTGAAACAATCAAATTACACTGTACTAGAAATAAAAGAAGACTAAATCCTAGTATGCGTAAGAGAGGAGAAGAAAGCAGAAGTCACACTAAAAGGAGAGAGATTATAGCAAGTAGATCCTTTCGCCTACTTCATCAACAAGCAACATCACTTAGGACGGAGAAGGTAGATCGAACTCTAAGCGTTGGTAAGTACAAGCTAAAAAAGCGTTCATGATTAAAAGGCAACTACTGTGTTCAAAGAAGAATGGACCACAAACGAGAAAACAGTATAAGAGGAGCATTGAACTCTACGAATCGGACACATTGACCATTGGAAAAGCAGACCGGAACGAATTGGGAGTTTTCGAAACCTGGTGCTGGAGATGGATACTGAAGATCATGTTCAGGGATGAATAAAATATAAATATGTATATAGAAACTAAGAGAGGAGAACCAAATGAAACACTACAGAAGAGAAGAAGAGGAAAGGATATAAGAAGAATTACCAGGGAGTAGATGAACTAGCATCAGATAGGGACGAATGGAGGGCTGCATTCAACCAATCATTAGATTGGACGACCAATGAACTAAGAACGAAATAATATTGCATCGTGTAACTAAAAATATAGACCCTTTCAAGTTTAATTTTTTTTGGCATGATTGGAATAAAATATCTACTTATTGCGAATTTTCGTTCCTGCAGTAATCATCAATCGTTCACTTGGACAAATGTGCCTCGGTGGTATTTAAAGGGCCACATGTCTTCCTAAGAAAAAAAAAGCACTCGTCCTTAAAAAATCCTTATCTCTGAAGTAATTGGTACCACGTCTTGCAATCTCTCTGTGAAAGAGAAAGGAATGTGATGAATAAGATACGTAGAAAGGAGAGGGGACTCGAGAATGCAAGGCGTATGCAAATTGGACGAGGCAGTTTGCGACGCCTTTCGCCGCCTCGGAGGAGTGATTCAATCCCGCAGCACTTCCCTCCAATCGGCCTCGGGGCGCGGAGACCGCGAAGTGACGGGAAAGGGTCGTCGACGAATGTCGGCGCGGATATGAAACATAGGGGGGATGCAGAATTAAAAAGTTTTACGGTGGAAGCGGGCGGAAACGGCTGCGGGAGCGCAGAAGAAGAATAAGACGTGCAAGCACCATGAAGTGTTCCACGGAGCCGTGGAATCCTTGACTTGAATCGTCGGGGAAAAACACACGAAACATATGCGGCGCTGCGATAAGGAACTACGATTTTTCAATCAAATGGTAGGGACGTTCTCCGAAAAAAGTGATGGAGATGTACTACTTTGTTCTGGCTAAACTACATCTTGATCAAGTCACGAGCATTTGAGACCCTGCACAGAAAGATTTAATTCACAAAGTAAATAAAGTACAAGTGAACAGAAAGAGTCTCATAGTTGATGAAAGGACTAGGTTGGGATCCGGTACTACTAGGCTTAAAGTGTTGGAAAAATTCAGCTCAGGCGAGTTTCAGTACGACACGGAGGATATTATTTTATCTCGCTCTATATCTCAATAATTGCTAGAAGTGACAAAACAAGCGTGATATGCCAAACTGATAGACACAAAAATTCCTTCTTTCCACGCACCATAAGTGGTTGTAACATAAACAGCGTGACACTATCTCTAGAAACATCGTTAACGCTTATTTCAACTCTGTCCTCTTCCCGCTCCTTTTCCCTATTCCCTCCCCTTCCATGGCTGGTTTCTTTACACCCCCTGCCACACGCTTCTGTTCCCTCCTCCCTCCACTATGCAAACATTTGGCGAGAGAAGTGGATTCGGAGAATGAAATCCCTACGCCGAGAACGTAAAAAAATGACATGTAGCACTCCGCGGAATACATTTGCGCCGGTTAGGTAACCCGCAGACTCCGCTGCGGGGAATGTAGTAGGGAGATTGGTAGCTCAGTCTCTGGTGCAAACATTTCCTTTTCTGCGGGAAAACTAATTAATCGGTCGGGAATATGTAGAATCCCATCGATCTGTTCCCGACGATATCCCGCGGCTCCTTCATAAACCTTAGAAATAAAAATGAGATCTATACGCGCATGCATATTTAATTTGCAATTCTAACATCCAGAAGAGTATATGGCTAAAAATATATGGTTGAAAAAATTATTTCCTCTCGAGTTCCCCCGATAATAATGAATGCTGTCGAACACATCTCTGAGCGAGGATACAGACAAGTTCTATCAGTAATATCACTCAATACATTTTTATTGATTCCAAACGCAAAAAATTATAGATGTATGATATGGGTATACGGACAAGATTTGGAAAATCAATTTTTATTAATTCTTTGAAGGGAAACTTTTAAATAGTTTTGGAAGAATTCAAAACCAATAGAAGGAATAATTAACAATCCATTTTTATAAAAAAAACTTAGCATAATATTAACAGCGCACAAACATGGTGCCACTACCCTACATCATACATCTAGTATATTGAATGAAAAGCCGTAACTTTGTGATTCCACATATATTTATTGTAAACGACCCCGGTTTCGACGTAGCACGTCATAATCAGGTCTGATGACGTGCTACGTCGAAACCCGGGTCGTTTACAATAAATATATGTGGAATCACAAAGTTACGGCTTTTCATTCAATATGCTAAGCAAATTCCACAAAGTTACGCCTGAGACAACGGAGAATACATCTAGTGGTTTGATAAGAGAAATAAAGGAAAGATGTCAAATATGGTAAATACGGGTGAGGAAAATGATTGGTAATGACATATTCTGTGTGTCCATATCCCATGAGTAGCGAAATATCATTAAAGAATTCCTACCAGCCATGCACTCTGAATGCCCAAGTGCTAAATCATTTTCAGGAACAAAAGCTGAGGAGGAATAGAGTCATCTTTTCCTAGACCAATCACCGCGAATTAAATTAAAAATTGAGTGCATAGACCATCAAGGGTTGCTCTTTGAAATTCAACCGGTGCAAGAAGAAATTCATTTCCGCGGAATAGAATCGTTCCAAATTTTCTCAAGACGTTGATTAACACCTGGCGAATGCCTTCTTTATTAATGCCTTTAATAAAGTTTTTGATTCTCCATTGGCAACGATTCTCTCCCACGAGGAGCCAATTTCTCCAAACCGGAGAGATTCACAATGATTACGATAATAGCCCGGCTGACAAAAACGTAAGACACAAATCTTTAAATGATAGTAACCATAAGAATGAGATGATTAACCATTCACCATTTCAAGTAGGTGGCGCTACATATTGCGTCAAGGTTCCATTCTTTCCTCGGACAAATAGACTGCGCCAGCACTATGTCATCACCCAACACTGCCTAATCAGCAGATGCATCACGCTTAAGAGAATGGAATTCAAATCAATATAGTTTTTTTTCTGGGGATAATAACGTTCTATTTCCCAGGACATTGAAACGGCAAATTGCAATGGAAGTTTGACGGAAATGTAAAAAAGAGCAATCAAAATATTTATCTCACTTAACCTGGGAATGAATTCAACGATATGATTGTGACATGTACACCTGACCTCAGGGCAGCTTGGACAGTTTTTTATTAACTTCCATTCGTCAAAGGTCGGAGAGAATAGCTGTTTAAATTTATAAATGCAAAAAAGTAATTTATAAAGAGAATTGCTTATTACTACCAGCCATATATTTCGCGTTTCCTCAAACTTAAAAATAGCTTTATAAATTAATATCTACAATAATGAAAAATATGCGGTATGATTTTGATGAAATATTTACAGAAAACATCGAAACAGCATTCTAGAAAAAAGGCTTTAATAACTTCGGTACTCTATGGGAACTTTTGGAACAATAAAAGTTTGCGCGTAACGAAATTTATAAGCAATTAATGTCTCTGAGATGATTTCCTTATTAAGACCAGCCTAGTAAGGAAGCTATATATACTATTAGCTTACATTCAGTGGTTTTATTGACTCCATTTCAATAAATCAGATAAAAACCAATTCAATGTAAAACTCGTTACCTACGACGAAAAATAACTGTCAGCGACATAACTTTCACAATTTTAGTTAGTAATTGTAAATCTTAATTGGAAATTTAAACGAGAGTAAAAAGGCTAGCGATGATGACATTAATGCAATTCATATTGAAAGAACGTTCACCAATAGATTCTTCACCCCTGAACACTGATCAATGTTAAGGGAGTAGTTGTTTCAGCATGGCATTTCCTGCTGCTTAATTAAAAAAAACATGGTAAAGTTCGGGTAAATAACTCTTGCGAAACAATTTTAAACAAGGAAACGCACCAAATAGGATGTGATTACATGCTTTTGAATATCTGAGTTTCAATTAAGTTATTTAAATCTCGCGAAGTGGCAAAATCACCTGTTTCTCGCCAAAGATGTCTTTGTTATTCTCCAATCTGTATTGATTCGAACATTAAGAATTCGTAATTAATTTATTGACAAGTTCCACCAAGCAACTATCATATTTTTTATAATCCTCATTCATTTTTACACATTATGAAGCAATTTTTGCGAATAAAAATGTACGCAAACATCTCATCAGTCAATGATTAAGGTTGTTTGAGCGAAAAATCACTTCACCTAGAATTGAATTAATTTGGCCTTATTTTAAAGAAAATAATCTCTTCTTTTCAATGAAATCAAAATATCAACCCCTTGTCGAACTACTTTTCGAGCAATTTGCCTAAATATATAAGCTGTTTTACATGGGATAGATTATGGCTGTACGGTCCAGAGGGAGAATATTTAAAAAAATTAGGAACTTCAAGCACCTAGATTTCGTCAAAAAACTAACGGTATGCAGATTTAATGTTATCGACTATTTATAAAAAAAATAATCTATTACTCACCACAGTAATTTTTATAGAATCACAAAAAAACCTGCCGTTTTGAAGAGTTTTCAGCCGTACGGCGGGAAAAAATGAGTAAAGTTAGAGACTTACGTAGCTTTATTTATTTAATTACTGAGAATTTTGGTTATATATAACTATATCTTTGCGCCATTAATATTGCAATATTAATTTCATACTTCTTACAGACGCTGAAATCAAAAACTAAAATTTTAATATGGGCTCTATTACGACTAGGGACCTATCTCGATCAAACCACCTTAAGTACTGAATTATGCAAGTCTCCACGATTCGGCAGATCATCTACGATTGCTAGCCCTTGATTCGCACAAGTTCAATTATAGACAGAAACAATGTAAAAATCAGAATGGAATGCATATGATGAGATGGATCGTAATCGTACTCACGTGAGGTGTTGTACTTGATGCCGTTGAGTTCGTCGAAGCACGGCAGCACGGCCAGAGATCCCCCGGGAGTCGGCGGCCAGCAGAGGATCTTGTCCCAGCTCCGGTTACATGGGATCGGAGACTCCTCGTCCAGGTCTCCGCCAGCCGGCCAGTCCCCAGCGACGTGCCCGCCTGATTCCGGCAGGGGCGGCAAGGGAGACCAAGACAGCGCGTCGCTCTCAATCTGCACCAGACACTCGAGTTCCTTGACGGGCATCTCGTGCAGGGGGTCGCCTATGTGATCCACCTGGGGGTCACCAACGGGATCACCCAGGGGGTCGCCGAACCCGGCCGTCCCCTCGTCCTCGTAAGAATGGTTGTGCCGCGGCGTGGACGAACCACCGCCGAACATGAGGGGCAGAGCCACGGGTGGCAGCGGGTGCCTGTCGTGGTGGTGGTGCGGGTGATGGTGCATGTCTAGGTGATTCTGGTGGAGATTCTCTGTGCCACCTTGGTAGCTGAGCCTATTTCGGTTCCGGTAGCTGCGTAAGGTGGCGCCCAAAGCGGCGAGGTTCGCGTCCACTGTCGCCATCGTGATGATGAGGGGTGCTATGACACTGATGGGATTCATCACAAAGAACTGATTTTGGGGTCGGGTGATGGTGGAATGGTGGATACGAAGGGATCTCTTGGGTTAAGTCTGTGGGTGCTCACCCGATTGATTTCCCATTAGACATCAGGTATGGATGAACCGAAAGAGAAGTTTTTGCTGCAAGCTTCGTGGTAGAGTAAGGGGAAAAAAATATTTCGGGTTATACCTTGGGGGGTGTTCAATCTGAGACCTAATGATTTGGACGTGTGACAAAATTGCTTCAAGCGACGATTTTTTGTGAGCCTTCCTCAAGAAAAAGGGAAAAGCTTAGTCAAATGGGTTTCAGATGTTAGATGCTATGGTGATCCTAAGAGATCAATCAATGTAACAAGGAGAATAATGGATAAAGAAAAAAAATCACTTCTACACGCACTAATCACCACCTTCTTGATGGGCCGTTCTAAACTACCTACTCTACTAAAAAATGCAAGGGAAAACGGCTTTTCACATTTCCTTGCATTTACCAAAGTATTCGATTTTTAGGAAGTTTTTTTACATCTGGTCTTCGACGCTTTCACTTAACAAATAAAGGATGCCAATGTTACTTCCATTTATTTCCTTAGATTAGGTAAACGAGTGCCTGTTTCGGTCAAAGCCCACTTTATGACGTATCCAAAAGCAACATCCTCCTCTTTGCACTTTCAGTAAATAAGGCACTGAGACAAGTTTACGACGAGAATCACGTGTTCAATCCTCACGCTTCTTTGACCTCCACCCTCAACTATGAAGGCTGAGGCATGAAGAGATTTCAACCTGTGCTTTCGCAGGCGATCGAAGGAATGGACACTGATCGGGGAAACCATTTAAAAGAACTCTTTTAAGTCCTCTCTATGACACCTCCCTTCCAAACAAGTCCCAATCCTTAAAAATTTGATGCCCAAGCTAAATCGCTAGGGATTAATTCGCTTGGAAAAATTTGGGTTGAAAGCTAGTCATCCTTTTTGACTTTGGAAAACTACGTAATTTATTATTTTAAATAAAAGCAACACATTTCGCAGGGGCCATGAGAATAAGACGAAACGAATTTTTAACAAACGACTTGGATTGATGAACTTGCTTTTTCTTGATTTATATTCAATTACAGAGTGAGAATACTAAAATTAGCTTTCTTGCCAAGATTTTCCACGGAGAACACAGCAAATCTCCCCACATTAGAAGTTTCCCTTAAGTTATTCTGGAACTTTAAGGCTGCGGAGAAAATGGCACTTTTATAGCTTAGACTGAAAATGGGAAGCATTAATATGCGCCTCCTTTTCTCGACGGTCGTCTTGCTTCGTGATTTTATTCTCTTACTGCTGCGTTTCTGCCACAACCAATTACGGGTTGTAATTTAGAAGTTTATCGTAAAAGACTAAACAAGAAAAATGTACTAATTTTGGAATATGGCCTTCCGCACCACGTACGGGTGAATATTCCTTGTTGATTATTCCTCTGGCGGCATATGACAGCCTGGTTTATCCAACTCGGGCGAAAAGTTTCTCCTCTCTCCGGGAATAAGTCCAACTTACAGAACTCAAAATCGTCCGTGCGTGATCCCACGTGGGCCTTCATCTGCTAATGCGTATTCGTTACCCCCACATGTCTATACATTCACTTAAATATGTTCCTTCGCCCTTCTTTTGGACAGAAGTCACCCACACTCTGCACTAAACTTTGGCAACTCAGCTGACGAATAACATCCTGAAGTTGAGGCGGCTATGGATATTTTTCCTTTCCCTAATTCCAGGAGAAGTTTTTTTTCTGGGAGAGTTAAGTAGTTTTGAGATGGCGCACTTTGAGAAGTGGGATTACTCTTGGGCACCGGTTCTGAAAAAAAAGTTAGAAAGAAATATTTACTAAACATTCTGCACAGAGTCAAAAAATGGCTAGTAAAAAAAGAAAAAGGTATAAAAACTTCCAAAAACATTTTTCATATCGTTCTCCCACAACTAGGAGTATAAAAAATATAAAACTGACCATCAAAATAGTTCGCGGGTCTTTGTGCTTGAGACCCAACTCTTGCGTGATCGCGGAAAAAGATATTAACTACACGTAGATCTCAAATACTCAGGTGAGGTGAAAGCAAACGAAGTGGACCTAATTTGGTCTAGCCTTGGAAGGAATTATAGATAAGGAACGTCAAATCTTACGGCGAGCATCTTACCAACTATAAAAAAAATACCCACATGCAATCTGATATAACTTTTTTTCTTGGCCAAACATTTTTACAGCAATGTATTAATGGACTGGGTATGTCGGTAAAAGCAATGTCACAACGTTTGACTTATCCCACTCTTTTAAACACAGATAAAAGAATGTAAAATTTATTAAAATTACCTCAAAATCCAAACATATCACCTGATCGTAGTGGATGAAATAACCACTTATTTGAGCCATTATCCTCAATCACAGAATACTGGTTAGGTTTGCATATCTTTTCGCTGATTAATTGCGTCAAATAAGATAATTTCCAACGGCATATAACGCTATATCAAAGTTTTAACACAGAAATGTGTGACTGAGTACGGTGAAATACAGAAGTACAAATGGAACGTACTTTGCAGAGCGAAATCAAGGAGAAATGAAGAAATGAGAACTACTATTACAAGTAAAGAACACAATACACTGGTTAATTGAATTCTTCCCTTTGGATTAATGTTTTACGGATGACTCAAAGGACGATTTCGCTTCCTGGTTAGTTTATTTTACCGAGAAATTTGTGAGTAACCATTTGGATTAATATTCAACAATCAAAGCGGATTATTCCCCGATAACCGCAGTTTACACTACCAGCAGTTTTTTATTTTTATATCACTAACTAGAAAATGGGCGCTTGCAGTTTGCAAGCGGAAGGGGTTAAGTGAATGATAATACATTGTAAATTATTAAAAACGAAAGCAATAAGGTCTTACTGCTCATGGAAATGATATTAGTGGGGTGCATATGTGACCTAAGAATATTATTATGAGAATCTAGCATTAAAGAAATTGGTCCATGTAAAAATTTCGAGAAAGAACGTTGTTATGCATGGAAACTTTTCATTTTATTCTTTTACTACCATTAAAAACCAAAGCCTTTCTGGTCTGGAACTCAGGGCAATACACGTGGTCATTTTTATGTTAATGCATTGAGAAAAATATGAAAGCGTAATAAATATGCTTACAAAGTCCACGAAAATTCTCAAAGATGCGAGTAATAAGCAAGTGAAGAAAATTGGCGAAACCTAAGCTTGATTGAGTGGACCCTTGAAGATAAAAATGGCATTGTAAGTAAAAATTGCAAGCGGGGTGCAAGCATGTTTTACATAAGAAGATTCTCTGTAAAACATGAAATGCGAGAGCAACATGCTTATGAACCTCAATCATACATCTGAAGGTTACATGCAATATTCAAGCCAATAAAATGATCAAGGACTTCTTACCTTGAATGGCTTGGTCTTTAAATTCAAAGGATAAGCAGCTGTAAGCTATAAATATTTTTTCACAGGCCGCATAAAATATTTCCTGGGTAGCAAAACGGCCCACGGGCTGCGAAGGCCCACGGGCTCTCCTATTCTACATTGTATGTTAATACTTCTGAACGAAAACTGTAATAATCTATATTAGTTAGACGATTTTAAATGAATATTAGCAAATAATATAACTTAAGGATTCTAACCGTGAATGAATGAGTCCATTATCGATATAAATGCTTTTGCTGTCGTAAATTTTTGATCGAAATATTTCTGTTACAATCCATTTATCATTTAGCTACTTCTAAAGTATGATTAGAAATTCATAATAATGCATAAAATCTATTAAAACTTATAAATATTTTGGTATTGAATGAATATAAGATATGTCCGGCTAAATTAAGTGGATTTTCACATTTTAATTAAGTTTTGGAAAAAGGGCGCCTTATAAGTTATCACATATTGTATACATTAGAAAAGAGGCAAATCAATCTTTTATTAAAATTAATTTGCACATTAATCCGTTAAATAACTAAAAATATCATAATATTTTCTACTGAGGAATAGTCTCCTTTCTATCTACTGAGGTATAGCCTATTCATAGCCTCCACCAAGCTTTTTCTAAGCATCCTTGTAAAGAGAGTTTTGGTTATTTTTCTTTGATTTGAGTATAATATAAGAGAATGACTACGGTTTTTAGATATGAGAATGTTTAACATATTACTGTGTCGTTTATGAATAATTTGTAGTAACGTGATTCATAATTCAATTCCTTCCATTTATAGTTTGCAAGAATACAGGGGTAAATGACCATAATTTATATACATCTTCATCATAAAACATTGGAAATCATGTAGGTCAAAGCTATTGAAATACGCACAGAGACGGTTAAATTCTAATAATCATGTAAATATTCGAGAAAGAACGTTGTTATACATGGGAAATTTTAATTTTACTCTTGTAATAACATAAAAAACTAAATCCTCTCTCGTCTGGAACTGGAGAGATACTCGTGGTTATATTTATATTAATGAATTGAAAAAATAAAAAAAGATTAATAGATATGCTTAAATAGTCCACGAAAGTTGTAAAATATGCGAGTAATAAGCAAGCAAAGAAAATTGCCGAAACCTAATCCTGATTGAGTGGACCCTTGAAGATAAAAATGGCAATCAAATTGAAAATCGCGAGCGGGTTTGTAAGCAAGTTTTAAAAATTATGTTTCTCTGGAATATGTGAAATGCGAGAGCAATATTCTTATGAACCTCATCATACTTCTGAGGGATGCGTGTTTTATCCAAGCCAATAAAATGAACAATTATTTCTTACCTTGAATGACTTGGCCTTTAAATTAAAATTATTAGCAACTGTAATCTAAGTGAGCTAAGGATACGTAAAATGGAAGAATCCCGTTAAATACCTAAAATACCATAATATTTTCTAATGAGTCTCCTTTCCATCTATTGAGGTGTTAATTAATTCATGGCCTCAACAAAATACATTTTCTAAGCATGATCCTTGTAATGAGAGTGCTAGTTATTTTTTCCTTTGATTTTAATATAATATCAGAGCATGACTACGGCTTACATATGTGAGAATTTAATTACTGTCTTGATTATGGATCTTTTTTTTATTGATGCATAATTCGATTCCTTTCATTCATAGTTTGCAAAAATACTATGTTATAAATGACCATCATTTATATATATCATCATAATAGAACGTAATTCGTGTAGGTCGAAGGCATAATATACCTTGTTAAAAGGTATTGAAATATGCACCGAGAAGGTTCAATTTCCTTAAATGCAGCCTTTATAGCCAGTGTATAAGGTGCTGCAAGTCTAAAAAACAATGGAAAAATTGCCAAGCAGCAAATATAAATAAAGATCGAAATTTTCATCAATTTTTCATTTAAACTTGAAATAATTCAGTTTATCGATCGATAGAGAAAAATTGGTTGCAAAAATAAAATGTTTTGATGCTTTAGTCACATTTTGGTCGAAGAATGAAATTTGCATTTCAACTATTTCCTATTAAAAATGATGAAGAAAAATTACTCTACACGGTAAACGACAGTATACAGTGTGTTTTTACAAAATGTTGACTTTGGCACTATGTTGCCAGTGAACTATAAGTCATAGAGAGTAAGGATAGGCGTAAGATTGTAGGCCTCCACGAGATCTATAAAAACCGTCAACAGATTTGAGATCCGACTCATAGTTTAGAAGCTATTGCCGAAAAATCGACGAAAGGCAGAACGACAAGTTAAGTTGAATCTTTCAGATAATTCAAAACCCTTCTACGAATTTTTCGTCAGATTCGAGCTATGACATACCGTTCGAAAGTTACAGCGCCGGAACCGAGTTAACTTTGGCACCATGTTACCAGCGAACTATAAGTGATAGAGAGTAAGGTTAGGTGTAAGGTTGTATGCCTCGATGATATCTATAAAAAGCCATCAAAAAATTTGAGATCCGATTTATAGTTTCGAAGCACCAGTCGAAAAAATGAAACCTGATTTCACAAAATCCGAATTTGGAGCCATGTTTCAAGCCAACTATAAGTATAGTCCAGATTTTTACTAATTAATTGCAATGGGCATATCAAGGTGCATGCCCACGTCAAGTTTCAAGTTCATATCTCAACCAGTAGAGGCGTGAAAGAAATAATCATTAGCCAGATTTAACAAAATTCGACTTTTGCACCATGCTATCAGAGCACTCTAAGTGTTATAAAAAAACAAATATTACCACGTTGTAGGTCTTGATGAGATCTAAACCAACCGTAGGAATGGTTTTCTAATCAGAAGCCTAGTTTACGAGGTATAGTCAAAAAGCCGCCAAACAAATAATTTTGTAAACTAAATGTTGTGTTTAAGGACCTCTGGTCCTAGAGACCTAAGGTTTCTTTATCGTTTAGATAATTCAATTCCCTATACATGAAAGTGCCATAAAAATTTCAGATCCAACCAACCGTTCAAAAGATATTAAGCGAGAACCAAAAGTCTACATAAAAAAGTTGCATTTCCGCCATTTTTATTTTTTTGGTCACTTCCGGTTACAAATTTCATAGTTTCACAATTTTTCCCCAGTCAAATTGAACTAAGAAAAATTCCTGAAAAATTTCATGTTCGTAGCTGATTGGCAGAGGAGTTTACACTCCTGTGCATGTTATCCAGGTGACCATCGACAGAGAGTTTCAATCTTATAAACAATTAGTGTTGTCCGAGGTTCAAAACCTCGGACAACACTAATTGTTTACGAGATTCAAAAACATCAGGTCGATGGTCACCTGGATGACCGAAATGCATGCATAGCAGTCTAAAATCCTCTGCTTTTATTGACAATTTGGATTAATCTTTAATTAAAACTTACTTCTCAATTGCTCTTTCATTGAATTATTCTTGTTAACCAGGAGCGAGAGCGATGAATTTATTCGTCAATTTTCTCGATAAATATTCCGCACAATTCATTGGTTCAAAATTAGCCCTCCCACACAAGAAAAACATTTTCACACCAGTAAATTGCCATTCGAATGGTCGAGATCAGCGCAGACGAAGAACTCGCATGCGTAGGTGAAAGAGTCACTTCCTAGAATCCGCATTCCCGAATCGATACAAGAAATATAAACATAGCCCCGAGATGGCAAACATCGGGAGAAGAGAAGTTGTTGGACGCGGGGGGAGACGGAGGGGGAAAGCATAAAATATAGGAGGTTCGAGCATAAAATGAGACGGAAGGACGCCGCCTTCCACGGGTCGATGCATGCGGGAAGGTGGGCCCCGCGGGGCGAATGGGAAACGGGCGAAGGAGGGCTAGGGAACTGTAAGGTGGAGGGCAATTTTCGACTTGCGGCTGCGGCGAGGCAGTTTAAAGGATAAGGGGATAACAGGAGCGGGGAGGGCAGAAGGAGTTTTGGTGGTTTCCGACGCGGGAACAGGGCTTGGAGGCGTTGGCGGATGATGTTTAAGATGAGGACATCGAGGGAGGAGGGGGAGTAGGAGGGCCAGCGTTGATGCGGGGGTGTGGGAGAGGAAGCCAGTGCGAGAGGAGGAGGTAGAGCACGGGGTAAGAACGTAGAAAAGAAGGCCTAGCTGGGTGAGGAGTAAAGATTGGGGGGGGATAGAGTAGGGCGAGTAAAATCCGCTACGATTGTTGTGCATCTATCCATATCCTAAACTAATCATGGAGTGAAATCGTCCTTAGGGAAATAATACATCCGTAAAACATTAAAAAAATGGGAATATTCAATTAATCAGTGAATTGCGTGCAATGTTTTTAGTAGTTGCTCTTATTTCTTCCTTCACTCTAGTTTTCATACAGTCAAGATCGCTCCATTTGTCGTTATGTATTTCACCATAGTTGATAGCACTTATCTGTACTCCATTTTTGGTATAATGATAGAAATCTATACCTTTGTTACTTATGCAAATGAGGAGTAGTAATAAAAATAAGGTGGTCTAGATTTGGAGAGAATGAATACGGTACTTTCTTGATAGTTCGGTATTCCATTAATCCCACACTCCCAGCAGTTCAACGTTTTGGGGTTTTTGGCAGCTTGCAAGGTCACCACTACAGTTCGACAGTTTTAAGCTTCCTGTTAATCAAAGGGATGAAATTCTTCATGAAAAAATCATTTGACTTGACCGATTGGCATAGCATATAATTTAGATGTCATTATTAGACCTAATAATAGACCCTTCAAATAATCCATTTACATAAAGATAATATAGAAGGTACATAAACAGGGGAAAATATTACAGTGAGATTATCCTATGCTATTAAACGAGCAAATATTTTTTTATGTTTATTTATGTAAATTTTATTTCGAGAACGGCTATAACGATTTTGATAAAAATTACAAATTTACTAATTTACCTAGGTCTTGAATGCGGGAAAATTCTTTTTCACAAGATATGGGGCAAAAGATATATTTGTATATTTTACATTAAAAACGTTTTTTATACTGTTGCTATACTACACTACTGAGGGCAGGGAGGAGTTATAACGATTTTCTTTATTGTTGCAGCCACCACGACTTCGTTTATTGAAACAATACTGATTCTCTTGTAAATGAAAAATTAAGGTAAGTCTATGATTTATGATTTGATTACCACGAGTTAATTATGTATGGTGTGAGTATGTTTCGACCGTGTGTATTCTGATATGTACACCCCGTTTCTTTTCAGTAAGTGTTTTATAGAATTTTCATTATAATATGAAATTAAAATTTAACTTTTGTGTATGTTTTGCGCACCACATGTTTTAAGTAATTTTACGTAATAACTGTTTGTGTATTTGTCTTAAAGTACGTATTGTTTTGAGGGAGGATTTACATCTTTATTTGAAACTTATAAGACGTTGACTTGAAGCCGGGATAGCCTTTTTAAACTTCGTACCTGACGCTCTTGCGCCTATACAAGATATTGAAACAAGGCGAGAGTTCAGGTACGTGAATAAGAATTCGGAAAGAGAAAGATAATCCCGGTTTTATAAATTTTAGTTATGTGATTTACTCGCTAAGAGTATCTTCTACATAATCTATACTCAAAGGTAAATGTGTACGTGTTTTTGCTTCATGTGTATTACCTTTTTGTGTGTGCGCATGCGCGAATGTGGTTGGTTGGGTTGGGTCGGTCTACAGGTATTTAATCATGAAAACGAGGCTATTGTGTATGAGGATTAATATGAAAACAGCTAATAATGAAATCAACGTTCACCACGTACGCGTTTTAGTTCAACATTTACTTGCGACTTATTTTCTTTCTACGCACTTTTAACCAAACTTTGAAAAGGTTGGCATTGACCGACGCACATCGGCGTTTATACGTGGAATTCTATACGTTTCTATTTTGAGAATCTAGTGTCAGAGCAGATAAAAAGTGCATTTATAGCCTAAAAATTATCGACACACACGCAATATTGAATAGGTGGAGGCGCAAAATTAAAAGAATTAGTAATAACCTATTGTGATGAATAATGTTTTGAAGACTTTTTAAATATTTCTTGTAAAATATTCCCAATAAACTTCCGAAAAACTAGCACTAATGAATAATTACCTACTATTTAGGAGCATCAATTTATTATTCCGAGCACAGCTCGGTCCCCCAGCTCGTAATAATATTAATCTTTAAGGTCATCCTTAACAAAGGTAACAATGAGGATGATTACGGCGCGTCGAAAACTAGCAGTGGCTTATTTAAAAAATGTGAAAAGATATACAGTTTTATTACTAAGTCAACATAAATTTCTTCAAAGTCGACCTCAAAACGATAAAGCTAAACACTCAAGTAAACAAGCTTGCTTAGTAATTAAATTGCTTTGGAGGTAGATGACAACAACGGGGTAGATTCGGTCAAGAGAATTCGGAGAGGGGAAACGGTCTTCACTTGCCTGTGGGGGATTGGGCAGACACCTTTGACCCACTCGTACCTTTTAGTGGAGAATGAAATTCCACTTCGGTATGATGACTGCGAGAGGCCCGGTTTCATTAACTCCAATTTAATATTTTCTCTGAATGTAAACCGAAGTTAATACGTTCTTCGAATTTATAGCGCTCACGTCTACTAACCTGGGTAATGTCATCTTGCAGTTAATGTTAAATAGACACTATAAAACTGGGCTTATTATTAAAACTAAATTATCATGACGTAGTGTAATAGATCTGAAGGACCGTTGTAACAGGCTGAGTATTGTGGGAAACTAAGATTTCACTGTGGGTGACGATACCAATGATCTTATTTAATTATTAAAATATATTGGCCTTTCCACACTATTAAACCCGTTAAATGTGAATTTTGATGACATTGTTTCATTTATAAAAACTTAATCGCAACGCTTATTTGTCCGAGGCTTACAAGGAAGAAAAGACAATTAACGCCAACTGAAACGCTGACCACTTGATGAGCTATTAAAAAGATCCACGAATATTCTCATAAGAGTGTTTTCTTCAATAAAAAACTTTATATTTCGAGGGTTCATCAACTGTTCACGACAGAATTGGCAATGTCACAACATTTTACCCATCCTAAACCTTTTAAAACAAATAAGCTCTGAATTGAACTCCATTCATTGAATTGAACTCCAAATTGAACTCCAAATTCATTAAATTGAACTCCAAAGTCAACCTCATCACTAGTTCAGATTGAGTGAATATAAAAATATAATTAAATATTATTCTGAAAGTGTAAAAATTCTGTCAGTTACCTTCTTATCATCTTAATTACGAGAAATCAGTGACGGAAGAAATTGGCTTGAGAATAATGGCTGGAGATAGGGCTTACTTTGCCAACTCAAAGCTCCTGAGTTAAAACACTCATGTCCAAAGAACTGAAATTCAAATTACATGAAATGCTCATTTGGCCAGTGGCGGCCAGTAGATCGTAAATGAGGACTAAACCAGCTTTGCATTACGAATGAGAATGCATTACGAACTAAGAACAAGGTCATGTGCAAGGCAGATTTTGCCTTGCCAAATCGTAAGGCAAAATGTCAAGGCAGATTTTGTGTAGTGGCTCAAAATGACTGAGCGGTTGGTGCACCCTATCATTGTAATACTGCCGCTAACTCGAGCCCGGAAGTGGGACGGTTCGTCGGCATAAGATAGAGGATGATGAGGATTGTGGAAGGGAGACGGAAATTTTGATTAAAATTTCAGAGAAGAGCAAAGTTCGGGGAGGGGCGGGGGATTGTGGGAGTTAATTGGCAGAAGGGTTGAAAGGAGTATGCGCGACGCTGAGGAGTGGGATCTCACGCGATTGAGGTAATTGGAGGAAGCCCTCTTGCAAAGCTCACCGGAAACGGAAATCCACGCGAGAAACACAAACAACGGGAAGCGTGTAAAATGTTTACACAATGAAAGCGTCAAAGCACCTCTAATGAAGCCACCGTAAATCATGAGACGAGTCACGACTAGTTTATCATATCACTCGCCACTTCTCTACTCCAATTACTAATCACTCATTTGCCATTTTGCGTCTCAAATCACATGGGCTAGAAGAAGGAGCGGTTTTCATATGAGTATATATGAGCTCACGCCTCAGAGTTCTTGGGTTCGTTGCCCTGGGGTGGTAGCATCTTTTTGGCAATAATCCAAACTCAAGAGCTTCTGTTTGCATGCCAGCGAGAATTGTTGAACTAAGGTTTGATTCGTTTGAACTACGTGTTGGGTGGTGACTCTTTGTAGCCCGGATTCGTTGATTGCGACGATAAACTTGGACTGATTCAGACGCCTGGAGCCTACCAAAACTCTTTATGACATGACGGTGCGCAAAGCTACAGAGGGATACTACTCCAATGTGTGGTTTAATCTGGATTGAAACCAAACGACGGCACAAGGTAAAAGAATTTAAAAACAAATCCAGCCTATATTTTCCATTCGCTGCGAATAGCCCACACAAGAAATAGTCTACTTGAGAAACTTAACTACCAAGTAAATAAATTACTTTAGATTTTCCCGGTGAATCCGATTTATAAATCTTTCTCGGGTTTCACAACAAAATATAGGCTTCATTTCTGCCAGGTTATATGCAGAAATGAAGCATATAACCTGGTGTGAAACCCGAGAAAGATTTAGATACCAAGTAAATGTCTCGAAATGTATATTTTTCGCTCCAAGATACAATTTATTCATTATTTACTCGTCATGTGTGGCAGATCCCATAAAAACAACTGCCAGAGGTGGTTTCAGTGATAATTATTACGCCACTCCACATTCAGTGACGCACAGGCAGCCTGAGGAGAGCGAGAACTACTCCACCAAATTCACTCATGGCTTGTTTGCCCTTTCCAACCTTATTTTATTTCATCTTTCACATTGATCGGTTACCTTCATACAGATACGCCTCAAACCCATTTCAGGTGAACGACAGGGACTAATGACATTTGTATACATTCATGACTCTTGCGGCTTATGCAAGGAGGATTCCTTCACAAAACTATGAAGTTTGCTGGAGGCCTATATTCTCGATTAACCTGACCATTTTTTAATATTATAATTTTTACTGTTTTTAAATATTTTAATTTTACAAATATTACAATCCGATTTTGCAATTATTAAAAAAAGCGAAAAAAAGATAAAACTGAAGTCAATTCAACGAAGTGGACTGTAATATAACAATTAGAAGAGAATTTCCGATTCACACGCAGCCTAAGACTGACCGAGACATCCCATTAAAGACAACGAAAGGAAGAATAAAAAATAAAAACAAAAAGTAACTGCGCACGCGACAAACAAAACAAAAATTCAAAAATACATGGCCCTAACGACCTCTTTATTCTTCAAATGATTTTTAAAGTCAAAAGTTTAATCTTTAATTGTATTTAAATTTAATTGAAAATTAGAGAATTGTAGATACGACAAACAAAAACTAATTAATATACATTTTGGCATCTTCTGAAATAAAAACAGTAAGATTTCCTTTCATATTTTCTCTTATTTCGCTACACAATTTCTCTTTTGTTTCAAAATTCGAAGCGGATGCCTGACTGACATCTCAGGTCGTATGAGGACTCTGATTTCCGGACAATCATAGCGGATTCCATTTCTGTGAGTCAATTTATAATCGAACTATCTACGAAACTGACGTAAGAAAGACTAGGTTAGTTCCCAGAACACAAAAAGAAATCATGCTCTGCGTCCTTGAGCCCAATTAATATCTCATTGAAAGGTTTCTTAGTAACGACCTGTCGTAATGTCTCCCATAAATTGAAATTTAAAACATTTGGCATCAATGCAAGCAAAATTTAGTAAATAAACGAACAATCTTAATTTGTGGTGAGAATAAGCACAAAAGCAGGAAATAAATTTGAAATATTAAGTGACTCTAGCTTTCCAAGAACATGAAACATTATTTTAAAACGGATGCAATTCTTCAATTGAAATAGTAGGGCTATTTCATTGAAAGATTTAATATTTCCTATTAGTTCATAATATTAAGGAATTTAATAATTTTGCAAGCTTTCAAATAAGGATTCAATTGTAAAGAACAAAATTAAAATATTTTCTGTTGATGCCGTATTGAAGCAGTGATGCTTAAGTGAAAACAGCAAAACATAGACTAAGGAAGAGAATGTATGGAAACATAAAGTACAGACTAGAAATGAGTGCATTAAAGCCGTTAAAATGCGCAAACGGCAATATTGGATTGATCATTTTTTCAGTTAATGCATCGTAGGCATAGGTAGCAGTTGCGGAATCGTCACGGTACTGTACTATTTCATTAATAAAAATTCTAAATATATAAATTTGCATAAAAGCACTGCATAATTCATCAAATTTATGGAGACATTTGGCGCTATAGTAATGTTAGGTGGATCGAATTTCCCCAAAAAAGGCTTCACTTTTGTTTCTCGAGACACCTATATACTCTCTTATTTATTCTATGCAGAAGAATAAAAGAGATGATTGGAAGAGGTGGAAATGTATTGTTTCAGAAAAATATTGAAGATGATAAGGACGGAGAGAATCGTTTGTAAGAAGTCCTCCACGAATATTTAGGATGGAGAGGTGCTCAGTGTCAACTGCGAAACAAAAAGAAAAAATAATTGGGTACACTCCCCCTTAATATTGCCCCTGGGGGGTTATCCGGGAATGTCGACGTTCATCATGTCGACATTCATTCATTGAGGCATTCAATGAACGGTAAAAAGACCCAATAGAACGACATTTTGAACGAATCTATGAGCTAATGTCAGAGCCTTTAGCTCAGTTTTGTGTTCCGTTTCTTCTGCGTTTTGCGCACCGCTACGAGTTTCGCATTTGTTTTTATTGCAATTTGGCGGCTAAGTAAATGAACGAAAATGGAACACACAGAAGGCTGTGAGTTTTTAACCTAGGATTATGAATTTTGTGTAATTTAGAATTCATTTTTGTGTGTCACATAGAAGATTTAAACAATATTTTATGTCATGAATATATGGATTTAATTAATTAACGGCGGTTGAGGTTGTTAATTACGTTATCATTATTATCCAGTTCCGTAGTAATATTTATTTTTGCACGTCCGTTTTACTAGTTTGAGGCAGAAAAATTTAGTTCTAATTAATCATAGGCAACCGTTACGTGACATTGCGTCAACACGAAGTCGTTTGACTATATGGAGAGGCATAGGTCGCTTGCTGTCGGCCTGTGTAAAGGCCCCGAAGGGGCTACACCGAAAAGACAGATGTGAGAGCGCCTCTCTGCGTCCCTCAATGCCGTCGAAGGGGGTGCAGTGAAGACGGCGGACAAGTGGGAGAGAGTAAGTTGAAATAACAATTGCTATGAAGTGTCATTATATTCGTGATCATTAATTGTCAACTCATTAACTATCAAAATATTGCCACTTCTATGTCTGCAAATCGATTTTTCCAATTATGACACGTACATACGTACGGATCTTTCTCATTTGTAAAGGCAGACTTCCTATGTATTTGTTTGACAAGTACAAGTAATTGATACACAACTGGTTTTTCATTCATGGCGGGACTAGCGGTGTGACGCCAAAAAGCGGGCACCATCTCTTAATTGTCTCAACTTATTTCTCCTCATGGCATTTTCTCAGTCTTTCATCCTCCTCATTCCTACGCCGCCTCGCAATTCCCGCTTCTTAAGCCCAGTAATCCATCTTTCTAAAATATTAACGGATGGAAGGTTATCCATGGAAAATGATTCGTACGAAACTCTTTTAATATATGCGTCCAAAATGTGTGCAAGTCGAAAGTAACTTCGAATGACATGAGCGTCAACGGCATGCTGAGATATCTTTGAAACTCAACAGGGAAAGGATTTCCTTTTTAAGTAACTCAAACCCAAGGCATCCAAATAGTATTTACAAATGAAATCACTGTTGGATGAGTGATATTCTGATTGCGTAGATCATACCCATTAGCATGGCAATAATAACCATTTCTACGAAGAATACTGATTTTCTACTAGGTATACAACTATGAAAGCATTAAATAGATTAAATACGAGGATTTCTATAAGTATACACGCCGGGAATGTCATTAATCAACCTCGAGTTATGAAAATATGTTGGAAGTAAATAAACTTGACTCGCATATACCGCCAAAACACTCAACAAAACACTAACGGAAAGGGCTTGAAATGCTTGGCTGCGGAGGCGGGGCGGGGGGATTTCCCATGATGCTCTTTGATTTCCGACGCGACGCTAGCGCTGTCCACCGAAAAATTACGGTCGAAACGGAAGCTTCGGTTTTGAGTCGGTCCGTGAACGAAGAACTGCCAAATGAGCTGGGGGCGCCATCTTTGACGGAAATTGATGACGAAATGTCACCGTTGTCGACATTCCCGGATAACCCCCCTGGTCCGGGCGTTGGATATCATCATGGCAATTTTTAATTTGCTAGATGCAATTCGCAAGACTTCCACTGATGGTTACCACTGACCACGTTACCACTTCCTCAAATTGGCTAGGCAGGACATAATTCTTATTACAGGGTCTCGCTTACAGCTATCCCTTGGATAAACAAAGTAGTCTGTATTTATCTACGTTAATCATCATATAACAAAATATTATAACTTACTTTGTTTTTGACAACCTATTTTATGAAGGACTTTTTCATTTCTCACACGATTTTCCCTGAATATACTTAAAAAGTCGTTAAAACGGAAGGAATACGCAAATCAAATTGAAAGAAATATCAAAATGAGGAGCTGTGAATCAAATAAGTGGTTATATTTAATGAGAATGGAGTTGAGAGCCGCAGATCTGCTGATTGACGACAGCTACTGATGATTCTTTGCAATCGCTAAGACATTTTTTGACCCAAATTCTCTTAATATTATATAAAACCTGCTTGTTTTGGCTGCAAATCACTGCATATACACATCGTTTGCATCATGGAAGGCGATAACCGCCGATTCGAAATATCCGGCTACTCTAATGCAGCTTCCATCCCTGGAAATGACATACTTGATGTTCTGCTATCAACCTTAATGGTGTTTCATAAGAGCAATGCTTACGGAACTAAATAGCGGAAATGCGACTAGCCACGAAATGTCCAATAATGCCACATTCATTCGGTAACCCACGTTATTTCTACTTAATGGTACGTATTTGGGACATTGTTTCCCGGTTGAAACACGAGACCAAAGGAAAAAATAGTCCTGATCAAATTTAAATTGTCAAAGAAATTGAATTAGTGACCACACCTTCTCTTTGTCGACATAGATTCAGCCAAGGTGAAGAAAAGGTTTTAATTACATCTCAGATTGAACATTAATTAAGAAAATTTAATTATATGAACTTGCAATTGCACTTTTCCTCTAATAAAAGATTAACCACGACTAGTTTCAATATTAAAACATCATCTCAAGACTTAAGGATGATTTTGTAACACCAAGACTAGTCTTAAATCGTTTATCAGTGGAAAACTGCACGAGTTTTACTTCTGCCATTATGGAACTGTTCCACCACATTTCACTTGAATATTTATTTCATAAAGGCAAATTTCTTAAAATACTTCATCCTTCGTCGTTAAGTTTACTGTTTTCTCACGATTAGTGGTGAAACCATTAACAAATATCGACTTCTGCACTCAACAACCCTTTTAGCTGGGAAAATTGTCTTCACCGCGAGTTTTCCTACAATAACGATGGGTTTATGGTTAGCCACTCCCTAATTCAGTCCATCACCGAAATCACCAGGGTTCCATATATATGCTACTCAATCAAAAGACGGCGAAAATCCACGGAATTCATCCCCCTCTCCCCAATATTCATTCTACACCCAATGCAATCTCAAAAATACCCTGTTTTCCTGACCCTCATTTTATTGGCCGTCAACCCATGTTTTCTTCACTATTATGACGCCAACCTCTCATGATCCTCCTTCAAGATCAACACCACTTCACTCGTTTTTCTCTCCAACAAACTTACTCACTCTATTTTTCTCCAAACCCACTTCCCAAAAGATGAGAATGTAAGCTACCCTCCCTCAACGACCAATCCCCAGAAAAATACATCATTTCACTCGGTATTACACTTTTAACTTACAGGAATTTGATAACATGTTATTGATTTAAACACATCATTTTAATCATTATCAAGCTGTCATATATTAATACAGTATTTCATTAATTAATTCCTGAATTCTTTGACGATTTCTTGTACATGGGTAGAAAGAATTTGAAGTACTCACTTTTGACGAAAATTACGTCAAGTAGAGGAAAGCATATGAGATAGGTGGGAATGCGCAGGAGTCCCTCGGTATCCCTGCCCGTTACTCAACAATTGACTCTCCATTACCGACTTCAAAGTTCACTGGTGAGTGCTATCAAGTTTTCCCTCGCTAATACTGGTACATTTCTCCTTTCTAAGGACCACTATTGCACCCAGTTTAATTCAAATCCTTCATCATCATTCAATCCTTAGATTATTCGACTGCAGCCCTCCATTATACCATGTCTCCTGCTAACAATAAGTCCTTTAAGACTTTGTACCTCTTCTTTTTCATGTACCGTTGTTACTGACCTATATAGTCGTCACTCTTGTCTTCCTCGTGGGACTTTCACATCTATCTTGTCCCCTACAAATTCGTTGAGTCTCGAAGTGAGGCCTAAGCATCTACACCTTGTCTTCTTGATAGAGCTCCATATGGTTTTCTCCTCTTCTATTCTTCTGTACCATTCTTCGTTTCTGATCATAATCGACAATTGGATTTTCAGCATCCACATCCAGTGCCAAGTTTAAAAAGCCTCTATTGACTTCTGTTCCAGTTTTTAAAAACTACCCTGCGAACTACCGCGGAGGCGAGTGACAGGTGGTGTTAGGACATAAACCATGTGTGCCGGGGAGGGAATAGGGAGGAGGGAGGAGAGGACAGGGGTGAATTGTATGCGAACGATGTGTCTGGTGGAAGAGTGACGCTCTATTTATTATAATCACAAATGGTGAGCGTAATGAGGGAATTTTCGTACCTATCAGTTCGGCAGTGTATATCTCGTATTGTGTCACTTCCATTAGTTCTAGTGACATAGCGCGGAGTCAACATAATAATCTCCGAGCCGTAACTCACCTGATCTGCATTACCGCAGTAACCTAAGTGTGGCGTGTAGTCTCCGAATCTCTAACGGTTCTATTTCTTCCATCAGCGCTCTGTGTGACAATAATATTATTTTACGAAGCGTGCGGATTTTCTTTATATTTCATTTACTTTGCGAAATAAATTTTTCTGAGCAGGATTCCAAATATTCGTGACTTAATCGAGATATGTCTTAGCCAGAGCAAAGAAGCCTCTTTTTTCACTCTCTCATCGGAGAATCTTCCTGCTATTTCCTTGATAAACTAGTTTATTTAATGCAGCGCCACAAATGATTCACATTTGTACCTTCACGCTAGGTCTTAAGTCAAGGAGACTCCCAGGTATTTGACTTCATTCGACTATTTAATATTAACCCTTGCTTCTTTGTAGACATAGCGTCGGTAAGATTTCTCTCGTAAAAAGTATAATGCAATGCATTTGTTAAGGTTATTTTCGAGCCCCCACTAAAGATACCGTGAGGTTACGTCGTTAAGGTCCGATTTGAAAATTTCTAAGTCAGAATTTGTGGTAATTTCTCGGTAGATGACGGCTTCGTCTGCAACCAATCTAATTTAGCTTCTTACACTAGAGTTAATGTCGTTCATATAAATGAGGAATTACAGGGGGATGATCACGCTTCCTTTCGGAACGCCGGATGCCATTCTAACCATGATGGAAATAACGCCGTCGATAGAAAATCACGTATCCAATTCTTTATTTTTTTGTTTACCTCACATTATTTTTATTTTATTATTAGTTTTTGTGAGGAAACTTGTCAAATGGTTCCTTGAAATCTGTAAATGATCCGCTGACTTGCTTTGACAATTTCACATAATTTTAGAATGCCACGGAGGAAAAGTCCAAGCTTGATCTCGCAAGATCTACTCTTCCAAAAGCCGTGATGACAACCGTGGAAGAAGTTTTGATTATCCAGGGAAGTCATTATATTACTGACAATGATGTGCTAGAGAAACCTGCATGATAGCGATGTTCACGATAAAGGCAGCTAGTATCCTGGTTCTTGCTACTTTTACTTAGTTTAAATATTGCTGTGAAATAGACTATTTTCGAGTCTTCTGGTCGGTTCTTTACCTTCGGATAACGAATTTCTAAATATGATTTATACAAATGGAGCAATGTAAGTGATCAAATATTTAAGCACACCTGCAGGTATCTCTTTTGGATCTGGAGACTTGTTACATTTAATCAAGCCTAACTCTTAAATTATCCCATCGCCCAGCATAATTATGTCTCCAATCGGTTCACTAATGACATGTATGTCTGTGTACTATCACCTTTCCAGCAGTACATGTCTCTGGGACATAAAGCGCAACACTCCACGTGAATTTTTAAAAGTATTTTTCGCTTACTGTTAATCCTATTTTATTTGTACACGAAAGTTGTTTTTTCACCATGAATTTTTTCATTGGCTTGAGCAATACTTCCCATGGCCAAGTTCATCTGCTCGGAAATAAACCGGTTAGCTTGAATTCTTACACAAGCACTGCTCCCATTGGGAGAATTCCCTCACTTTAGTACCAATGAGATGGATCGAATTTAGGGCAACGCTTGAGATAATCCAGATCCCTCGCGGCATCCATTGCGTTTCCATCTGCTATGCGAACGAACTGGGGCGCTTGGCGACGAGAACATGACCGGGGGATGAGAATCCTTCCACACGCTTCCTCAACATCCTCACCACGGGAAAATTCAAACGATCGTCACGGAGATGTTTTATTCAGGTTCGTGAGGGCCACGCAAGCCGCCTCCGCGGATGATGTTGGAGCGTCCGGCCGCATGAGATGCGGACGCGGAGATATGCCCACAGAGGTGGTAGTGGAAGTAACTACCGCGTAACGGACTTCCCGTCCGCCTCAAGAGCAAGGTGGAGCAAGAAGCACTTTATCGATTGCGTTCCGACGTCCCCTCCACCAAGATTCCTCAAGGTACTATTCCCTACCAGGAATTCTAGAAATTCTCTTCACCGAACCTCTTCTCTTGAGGACACCATGCATGCGTTACTGCCGGGTTCCTCGCTCTTTGAACAGCGAAGAAAAATCGGTTCATGAATGAAGCCCCCGTGAGAAAAGTATCAAACGCGCGCCTTGAAGTATTCGTATATCTACCTTAGCGGGATATTTATGCTGGAGAGACATGAACTTCTTTCAGCCAATGACATTTTAAGGTTAAGAATATTTTCAATTGTATCATATCATAATGCACAAACTCATTCCGGTGGGAAAGAATGTACTTTAAACATTTATTTGAGGCAAAAGAAATTATTGTTTCATATTTGTGAATTAAAGGGCATGGTGTAGGCAAGGTGGAGAAAAAATAATGAAAAATAACTGATTTTTCTTGTAAGATAATGCTGAAAGAATATTGATAAAAGGCTTTATAGCTGGGATAAAATTATAAAACGTTTTTGATCAAAGAGTTTTAAGTTCATATACGTAATAAAAAGGATCGCTTTAATAATTCTTAAGTTCCAATTTTACATTTTACGTTAATTTTGGCAAATCCTATGATTTAATACAAGGTTTCACTGCGGCAATGTGACTTTTAAGATAATATTTGGAAGAAAAAGGCAGTTAAATAACGCAAGAACAAAACATATATCCTTCGTTTAGAGCCTTGAGACAAGGTGTATTACTCCTAATTTATTTCAGCACAATGAAAATAATCAATTCTACGTTATGACCAAATGAGCCACCACGAATTTCCCCGTATTGTATCTAGTATTTACGACTGAAATTGCCGTCACTGCCGTAGGTCCATAGTGAACAAAAAAGAACTATTAGTAAACGAATATTTGGGCGATAGAAAAAATATGAAAAACACATATTATGAAACTAAATTAATTATTGAAAGTTACATCATAGTTTCCAAACTGGCAATAATTTTGAATTACTTCATACTTATTCTGGCGAATACTTAAGACAAAAAACTGGATTTAAAATCTGCAAGGTGACTCTCGTTTCTTTGAAACGTGACACATCGTGATGTTGGAATAAGGAAACATGCGGTTGCATGTACCTAATTCTCCGAAGACCAAGCCCGCATTATAATTGTAATGCATATTAATGTGACTTTGTTACGAGTGAAATTAGGGCTATTGAGCCCTCTTATACATTTATCTCATAAGACGTTGCATATACACCCATGCCCTGAGTGGAGATAAACCCACACATGTGGGATTGTAACCCGCACGCCTAGGGTTAGCAGCCGATGACATAACCTGGCCGCCACCGAGGCCACAGCCTCAAACGTCTTTCTGTTTTATGCCCCAACCAAGAAGCCTTTCTGTTTTTCATTTCTCTCAGCAGTTTTATTTCCAATCCTATTCTCGTCCTGCCACACACCCTTTTGGTGGATTGCATTGTACCTTCTAGATGATACTTCCTCATTTCTATGCCTCATAATCCACTTCAACATAAACATTCTTCTCCACAACCATCATCTTCATCTTTAACTGACCATGATGCACTGCCACCACGACTCTCCAAACAGAACTATTAGCAAATCTCTATAAGTACATATATAGGTTATTCAGATTTCCGAACGAGTTAACCACAGCTTTAGATTATTGCTCTATTGCCCCGAAAACAGACACTAAGGGGCTAGGGCATCGGTTCATCGATTAGTCCCATCCTTTTAGACCCGGGACATCAAACGTGGCAATAAACGCCAACCGAACGAGGAGCGTTCAATTCGGAAAGCGTCAGTGGTGGTAGAGACACGGAAAATTCTAGGCTATCCCGATTGCTTCGGCCGGCATCCCCGTGTTTTCCGGAGCATTGGACAAAAGGAAGGCGGTCTCCAGGGTTCCTAAAAAGGCATGGGGACTTAAAACGGCATCTCGTTAGAAGTGGAGAGTGGGGGGGGGGGAATTCGGACAATCTGGCAGAGACCCGCCCTACCCCTCACATCGACCCTAGCGCCGCTAAAAGAGGAGCCAGGAACTAAGGCAGTAAGTAGGGGGTGAAGGATAGCGAAAAAAGGCCAGAGGGTGGCGTAGGGTGCAAGAGAGGGTAGTGGAACAAGGGATGTAAGGACCAAGTGAAGCGAAGCGAAGGGCAGAGGGTAGGAGGTCGGACTTAAAGGCGGAAGAGGGAGACCCAAAGAGTTGGAAGGTCGAATAAAAGCAATAAAGGAAAACCAAGAAGGGGAATGGAAGAGGAAAGGCTGGATGCGAGACACACCGTAGAAACTCAAATTGGACCTAATCTGAAATTTGCGTACTTATTGTTTGTTCACAAAAGATTATATTGTGCTAGGTTAACTGATAGAATCAAAACAAACTTTGTAAATTTTACAATCAAGATGTCGCCTGAACAACAACCTGAAGATGTCGCCTATGCGTCGAAACCGGTCTAGTGAATAAAATTGATTGTAAAATTTACAAAGTTTGTTTTGATTCTATCAAAATGGAATTTTACAAAGTAACGCCTGAGAGTATCGAGTTCATAGGTTAACTGCTTTAGGCTGTACATTGTAGTTAAGAGACGCGGTAAAAGAAATAGCTATGTATTACCATAGAGTAAGGTATGAGAGGGCTAACGCCCATGTAGAGAAGCGTATTACGTTTTGACGTAGTTTTGGAGCTGTCACCCAGGTGTCACTACGGTCGTCAGTTCCATAGCCGCGCGACCAATTTGAATCCCTTTTGCGCTGCGTCCCATGCGTGTATCGCTCCTCGTTCATCCCGCAACGAAACCGATGGGACTTGAATTGATAACGGGGGAAGAACTGCTGACGCGTCGGGCTGGAGGATAGAAGCTGAGAAGCTCCGAGAGCTCAGACAGATCCGGCAAAGCTCCGAAAAAACGTTGTTTGCGGCTGAGTCGTATGTGTAAGAGAATTTTCAGGCTTAAGCGTTCCGTCGAAGGCTTATCCACTATAGCTTCAGAGCTTATGGCTCCAGATCATCTGCTGGCTTCTTTATCTTGGGAGCTGTTTAATGGTTTGCCATTACTATTTGAAGAAAATAATGACTGGAAATGCCATTGATATTAAATCGTTTCCACTACTGAAACGGAACTACAGAAGGTTTTCAGTATTTTGAGGATATGAATTCGCTGCCCAACCATTTTGCCGACGTTGCTGAAATGACTTTTGATTGTAAAGGGAATAAATCAAGGGATGATAATATAAAATTCCCACAGCTGTAAACGGAGTTTCCGAATGTTTGATCCCAAACTTTCGGAATTAATTTACTCTTCGACATTGGAAACGACTTTGAAAAACAATTTTCCACAATTTTCAATTTACAACTTTCTGAGATTGTACATGCGCATGTTTGTCCTTTGAAACATTAGAATTATAAACTATTGTATTATAATTGCTAATAGATAATTGTATAATTTATTCCATTAGAATTTATTTAAACGTTTTCCTGCCCTACTCTGAAGAACTTGAAACATGTTTATTTGGGTATGGAGGCTAATATTTTTTTATTATGGTATAAATCAAGCGGAATGAATCAATGTCTGTATATACCCCAGTAATCCGACGCAAGAGCCTTTGGCGGGGGGTGTAGAAAACCAAAAGTTTTAGCGAAAGGGGAAAAAAAACTTTAGGCATCTTTATGGGAAATGGGGTGATTGGATGGCGTTTATTTGTAAATGGGTTTTCTAAAATAGTCGTGAATGGTTTGTGGAAAAATAATTTTTAAATATCTGTGTTCGACAGTTTATCTCTCTAATTTTGTCGCCTTTGTCTGAACCTCAGAGGTAGTGTTGGGGTAACATTATGCCTGCCGTGGCAGTCAGGAACTCGGTCGATTCGAATGTATCTAATGATCTTAATCTGGCGTGTAATCTTCGAATCATCAGAGATTTCCACCCAAGTTCTTCTAAAGCCGCTTGATACTTTTTGATCTTTCGTAGGGATTACTGACGAAGGTCGCTTGCTTACTTATGTATCTTGTTAAATTTACGAATGAAGTCTTTATTTTCTGGATCCCAAATACTAGCGGAGTACTCGAGGTGCGGTTTTACCAATGAAAAAATGTATTTTTCTTTTACTTTATTCAGCGTTATATATAAAAGCATTTTTTGCCGACTTCCGATTCGCTCACCGTATTTCAACCCAAAGCTTTGTTTTGATAGGTGAGGGTAGAGCTCACTCCGTACTAAGCCATTGGCGTGAGAAATTCTCACATTCAGGGTAGGGGGGCCAGTTCCTTTCCCTGGCCACTTGCAATTTCCCACGAAGTTATGACAGAAAATATCACCGCGAGGATTTTAGGTGGGAGTGGGCAGAGAGGCTTCATTGGGAATCGAACCCGGGACCACCCGGGCCGCAGCCCAGTGACTTCCGATTTATTCTCCTTTTCATACAAAAAACGTTCAACAGCAGCTGTCGGTGGTAGGCTAAAACCATTAGTGGCGTCTAAAAATTTGTCTCATTTCCCATTTTTAGTAGGTACATACCCATTTGTTTGTCTTTGGAATCGTTATCAGGTATTTCTTTTAAATGTTACTCATTGAGCTTGGAAGGAACCACCCGATTGTCCTTCTTCTTAATGACGCTCATAATTCTCAGCCCTTCCCGAAGCAGCTCTATAACTTGAGCATTTTTTTTATCCAAGCAGAAATCACTAGAGCGTTTTGAGTAAGCTTTGGTGTTTAAGGCATCGAATAAATTATTTATTGTCTCTATAAAATCAGCTGTTGGAAGTGCTGATGGACGTTTTAACTCTCCAGTGGAGTGGCTTGTGCGAATAGCAGCTGAAATGGAATAGCTGAATATTTGAGTAGCCAGCTTCACAGACATTTTCTGGAAAGAGTTGGGCCAAATGTGTGCAATAGACAGTTTCCACAGAGCTCTAGTTGTCGAGCTGGATGTATCACTCTGGTAAACCTGGCGTATATTTTCAAAGGAAACGGTCTTTCCTTCCAGAACAAAATCACTATTCAGGAAGTTATTTCTCAAAGACTTCAAAGACAAAGACTCTCAAAGATGAAGAACATCAAAAATGCAATAAATTTTATTTTCATTAATCTGAAAATAAGGGTTTTCGACTGAGACCCCCATCTCTTTAATTGCTTTTCTATTGGTGCTGGCTTGGTCGCAAATGAATCTTCTGGGATGCAGGCCTACCATTAACAACTTTTCAATCAAGGACAATAAGAGTTTCTGTATATTGGAGCTAATAAGCCCATGCTCAGAAATAAAGTACCCTACAGGCAACTTCCAGTTTTGATGAATACCTCTGATGAGGAACACGGATGCATACTTTCCCACTTGTTTCTTCCTACCCAGATTCCCTAAATATTCAAAACCGTCAATCATGTCCAGGGAATTTGAATATTCTAAATTTTCCATCAGGGACATCTCGTCAAATAAAATTACGCATTCTTTGCTAACATCCGTCATTACGGAGACTTTGAGCTTCAGCTGATGGAAAAACGAGTCGTTAAATCCCGTCAAATATCGTGATGTTCCGATCCACTTCCTCACTGTTGATACAGCGGGAATACAAGAATTTTAATGTTAGAAAAGATGGATTTTACTGTTCTCACCATTTTGTTTTAAAATAGGTCTCTTATTAGTTACAAGCTCAATGTCATAAAATTTAGATCCAGGAGCTAAGATCATGAAAGGTGAAAATTTCGTGGTTTTGACTACAATAATAACGAATTTATGAGTTTTGGTCAGCGTTTTTCGATTTCAGGCTCTATACGTCGGGGTCGAGACCAATAGGAGAGTACTTACCCGACCTGGAACCTTCCCACCCGTAATCCCGAATTCCTGTCACAATTCCCCTCCTCCCCTTGTAACTCACAACCTCAAGTTACTGAAACGGTCATCGATTTGATCCGACTGAGCAACAACCTTCCCTTTTGCAATGACCGGATGCTTGATTTTGCAGTGACTCGGCTCTTTAAGTGCCTCGGTTATTTGTAAGCCAGTAACTTGTTTCCATGTATATTTTCTTACAATACAAAGGCATGGTCGGCACGACTGATAGTTCCTCATTGTACTTTAAAAGAATTCACGAAAATGGTTCAAAGTTAATTTTGGAAGGCACCATAAAAACGGCAGATTTAAAGAGAAAAATTGCACTTAAAATTTGCCATATGAAGTTTGAAGTAGTATTCCGGGTTAGTAAAGAGTGCTAGTGATAGTGACCAAGGATGTGATCCATTTAAAAAGTTATCGTTTTCATTCTCACTGGAAAGGCGCAACATTATCGGGTCGGTAGATCGAGATTGGAGGAACAAAATGGTCTTTTGAACTATTTGGGACATCGTTTGTAAGATAGAAAACCAGCATTGGTGGAAATTTAGCCTGTGTATCCTCCATGCAAGCGCGGAAAACAGATCGAATTAATATTTACCAATTACGAAATACTTGGCGTTAAAATTTTTTATAGTTGATTGCGTCTCTTACAATACAAATATTTCATACCGCTGCCCAACTCATACAGTTTAACGATAAATAATCACCAAACTACTTCTATCGCATTGTTGTGAGTTACAAGAAACGCAATGAAATAAGGCTTGAATTCACGTTCAGTCAGAGATTCTATATTTTTACCACCTTACTCATCATGATTTTCCATTTTCGATCCTTTCAAATTTGGGGTAAAGGGTGTAGTGGAATGATACAAACCATATATGCAGACGGACATTTTCTGCGGCATAACTGCAGACTCAATTCTGAATTAAAACGGGAAGTGAACAATTTGAACTCAGTTCCTTAGAATTAGAAAAATCAAATCGACGGAATATAACAAGTGGAGGTTCAACATTCCCCTACACAAAGATGGATGGATAATAAAACATTCGGAAAGCTGCCATTCCCCTGGTGCCGGGCGACTGGCCTAGGCCCGCTCACAGAGTAGGATTCAAGGCTCTGGGAAACAAGCATCGTTACCGTGGATTCAAGACATCCACTCCCGGCAGAACTCAGCCGCCTCGACCGTCCGCGAAGAGTCGCGTGAGCATTTTCCTGACGTATCAGGTTACGCGGGAGACTTGACCTTGACAGGAAGCGGGAGCGCGGGAGTCTTTCAGGTTGATAACAGCATCACCATCTAGCGGAGAAAAAGCGAAACACATGGCCACCCAAAAAGTTATTCGCAAATCCCTATAAGCGTTGGCACTCTGTATTACTCCACCAGGGTGTGTCGAAAAAAATTAATATTTTTTTTCCGGAACGCTTCAGTGCGGAAAAGTTGCCCATTGTAAAAAAAGAAAAACAGCATTAAAAAAATTAAAATCGGTTAACATCTTCCGTTCGCGCATCGTACTTAAAGGTTATGAAAAATTGCGAAAATCGCGATATTTTTGAAATTATTTTTTTAGCTAAAACTTTTAAAATTAACACGCTTTAGTTTTTATGCTTGTTCTACGGTTTAAAGAACTTAAATAAATTAAATTCTGATCAATAATCTAATATTTTCGTTCGCGTAACGTCTTAGAAAAAACGGAAATTTACCAATGTTTCGCAATATTCACTGTGCAACTCCTCGCTCGTTTTGCTGGCTGACCCAGACCCATAACTGAAGGTGGTTGCATGTCGAGTTCCACCCACCCCCTACCCAACCTATCATCCAATTGTTGGGTGTAGTTTTTGCAATACTTACAACTATTTTCCAATAATTTCCACAGAGTAGAATTCTTTGGCTTACTGGGTTTTTTACTTTTACTTTTTTATATCTACTACACATTTAAATTCTGATTTTTTGGAGAAATGAGGCATAATCAATCTAAACATCCGTGTAACTCTTTTGTAAATTGTATCTCTCTTAAAGAAACAGCATCTGAGAACACATTCATTTGTTGGCTGTTTATTTTGGAGGAAACTTCGTGGTTCACCGAATACAGGGCAACAAAACTCCTGTCTAGAGTCGGCAATCACACTCCTAGTGAGTATAGTTTGTGACTCATTCATCATTGGCTAATGATGTTAGAATAAACATTAAATATACATGTCACAAAACAATGAAAGGTATTGCACAATGCACAGCACATATTCACAGCACACACATCACACAAAGCACCAAATTGTTTGTACGTGAACCACTTGTAACAGACAGCGAAAGACTGAAGTGGCGAGTAGACGCCCGAGTTGGTAGGGGGAGGGGATACGGCAGAGTAAGGAGAGACCTCACCACGGTTAAATCCAGTTCAATCTATTTCAAACCATTTCAATTAATTTCAAGTGAGATCTGGTTCGATTTCTTATAGCAAAACGAACGAAGAGTTGCACGGTGAAATTTGCGAAACATTGGTAAATTTCTGTTTTTTCTAAGACGTTGCGCCAACGGAAAATATTAGATCATGGATCAGACTTAAACTTATTTAGGTTATTTAAACTATAAAACAAGCATAAAAACTAAAGCGTGTTTATTTTAAAAGTTTTAGCTAACAGAAAAAATTACAAAAATGTCGTGATTTTCGCATTTATTCATTAACTTTAAGTACGATGCGCGAACGGAAGATGTGAACCGATTTTAATTTGTTGTATGTCATTTTTCTTCTTTTTACAATAGGAAACTTTTCCGCACTAAAGCGTTCCGAAAAAAATATTAATTTTTTTCGACCCACCCTACTCCACACTTATTTATCAATCACCCGCCATGCCGACTGATTTCAAAGCGCGTCGAGTACGTGCCAAAATTTTGGAAACAATGGAAAATGTAACTTTGGCTCATAAAAACCACATATATACAAAATTTTGCAGCTATATCTTCCCTACTTTTTAGATAATAAGCGATTAAAAGTCATTATTTCGTCCTTGAGCAAAAACAGACCTCGGCCATATTGCGAATTCTGTGCTGTAATTCCCCTTACTTGTCATTCGCAGCTGGGGTTTATGTTTAGAAGGGGTTTTCTTTGCTGCCATAAACGGTGAATATTAAGTAAAGTCGGAAGAATTAAAAAATTTATTTCAAAATAACTACGTGAAACACGCTTATAAACACAGTCTGCGGTAAGGGGGATTAATTGACTATGCAATGATCCAATGTCCATGCGTTTTAGGAGAAAAGATAATCTTGTGAAAACAAAGCTCAATAAATCTTGATTATTAAGATAATAAACTAGGCAAGATTTAGTAGTGATAACATAATGGATTATATAAATTAAACATTATAACATTATGGAAACTCAATTTACGATATAATTAGATTTTGAATACTAATATGTACTCTTATTGTACACTTATTAATGTTAGTTTACCCTGGCAAGTCACTTTCGCAAGTCCCTTCTGCAAGAGCTTGCGGGAGTGATTAATATGATGAAATATTTTCACGAGTTGGTGCCGATCAAGACAAACCAAGACAGTCTTGATCGGCACCAACTAGTGAAAATATTTCATCATATTAATCACTCCCGCAAGCTCTTGCAGAAGTGACTTGCGAAAGTGACTTGCCAGGGTAAACTAAGTGTGTTATGTTATATTGGATGAAGTAGTAAGTGACGAAAAACCACAATTTGAACATTAAATATTGACGGGAAAGTTTATAAAGGAAGAATTAATTTGGGAATAATGGAGGAAGGGTGTAGAAAAACCTAGCAGCGGTACTAGCCTACTCTTCTCATTAGAAAACATAAGGCCCACAAAGGTAGTTTGAGCGAGATGTTTCCCTAGTCAATACAGAAAACATATCCAAATTTTATTTTCAAAATTTAAACAACTTTAAAAATAGCGTAGCATGGTTTTTAATTAATGGTAAAATTTGGTTTTGAATCAAAAATATTCTCAGTAATTCTCGAAATACACATTTCTAAGGTTTTAATTTGACTCATTTTCTTCACGTCATACGCTTTAAACGCGTAAACAACAGAATCTATTTTTTTCTTTTCTGTAAAAATTACCACGATAAGCAATTGATGTAATTCTAAAAAAAGTTGATAAAACTTAAAAAGTACGCAATGCTAAATTTCTGACGAGATTTATTCGTTAAATATTCATCTTATTTTTAAATAAAGTCTCTCTGTAGTGTATACGCGTACCATTTCTAATGGAAAAAGAATGGTATTTTTTTCGGAAAATATCTCAAAAATTATATTTTGTTATCATTGGAAAGACAATTCCTGTACAATGAGACCAAGTTCATGTGAAGTAATACCGGCTTCGGATTCTGACAAAACAACACCACTGCGTCCGAGCCTTTGAGAATTAAGCGGCATGTATCCTCATCCATAGGTGAAAAAAAAAGAATGATAGACGTACAATCGGGACGATTGACGAAGTACAAGAGAAATGGGAGTCAAGAATGAGAAAAATGTAAACTTCGAAAAGAAAGTAGAATTCCATTCGGGCTGCAGTCATTACGGGAGGAGAAAAAATTGAGTCGCCCAAGTGGAATGCCCCCTGGTCGGTGGTTTGCTTCTCTTCGCTGCTGGTCACAATTAGAATCCAACTTCATGCTCCTTGCTCCCCTCAGTTTCCGCACCACAGGCGCAATGCTGCTCTAATGCAACCATAATCGGATGAAAATGAAAAGAAAGAATTGAAGTTATAAAGAGTTTGAGGTAACTTATTAATAAAGTGGGTGTGTGGAATGTACAACGCGACGTTTTATTTCCAATCTCGTGGTTCCACAAAGTTAAGCCTCAAACGTTAAACTGAGTTTAAGGTAGTTTTATATCGGGATATCATTTCTATTAAAATTAAATTAATTTGGCCTCACAATAAACATATAATAAATACCTCACCTTTTTGTAGATACCAAAGTATTAGCCACTTATTGCACTACTTTTCTAGTTATTTACAAAAACCACAAGCCATTTTCCATAGGAAATGGTACGCGTACGAACTCCAGAGAGTTTATTTAAAAATTCGGAAAGTCCCAACGCATATATCGAATCAGCAATTTAACGGCGTGTAGTTGGCATGCTGTTTCAACTTATTTTAAAAATAAAATCATAACTCACCATGATACTTTAACAACATAGCAAAAAACCACTCGGTTGTGAAGGTGTTTTCACCGTACGGCGTGAAAAAAAGGAGTCCAGTTAAACACTTATGTAAGCGTATTTTGTTAATTACTAATATTTAAAGTCATATTATAAAACAATATTTTTGCGCCAATAATATGAAAATATACACTCCATGCTTTTTACAGCTGCTGAAAGTAATATTAGAAACCATGTGAACGGCGAGTCCAAAAACATGAATAGATTGTACGTACCAATGTCTAACGTTGGTAAAACATAGTTTCCTCAGTGGCTTCAGCAGATATTAGATGTAAAACAGCTGAAAAAATGATCCATTTTTTTTCCTGTGAGCTAAAATGTGCATTGAAATATGTATTATATTATAGAAAAGGAGGTACTCGGTCCAATGAATTAATAAGATCAAAGAATAAATCGAATGGAGAGCCGTATTCTCCGTGTCACTCCTTACATTCACTAAAAGGAAATAAAAATAATAATGTCGGACAGATAGAAGAAACTGAAAGGTATGCTGATAAAACATAAGAATGATTCTAAGAATGAGGGAATAAGGCAGAAAGTGGAGAAGGACAAAAATTGAATCGTGGAACCAACGTGGGGGGGGGGGGGGTTAAGACTTATCTCTCTCCCGAAAATTAAGAATGTCAATAGCGGAATAGGATTCCGTTTTCCTGCCCGTTAGTGTACCCAAAATAGACTAATGAACCGGCATGACAAGGTCCGAAAAAATACAATAAATTAATCAAAATTTGATATTACAAGAAAATATCATTTCCAGAGCGTATATTATTTCAGTTATCATGTTGCTGTCATAAATTGCGAGATATCCGTGACGGAGGGAATGAATTCGAGTATGATGATGGAAAAAAAAGGCTTACTTGACCCATTTAAAGCTTCTGAAGTTAACACTCCTACACAGAGTATTCAAAATCAAGTTTACAAAATACTCATTGGGGCAGTCGTGAGGAACGGATCATAAGCGTGGACTACGCCAGCTGACAATTAGAATGCATTACGAGTATATGAAAAAGAAAAGTAGCAAGCAGGATTCATGGACCAATGTAAGATGGAGAAATATGGAGAATAGGAATGTATAGGGATATAGTATACATTCTCACGGGCGAAGACATCGTGAGACTTGTGAAGTTCCAAAGACTGGCCAGGTTGTGCCACGTGGAACGGATGAACGATGAAAGGATAAAGAAGAGTTGCTGCATGGAAGACTGGTAGGAAAGAGGAAAAATACCAAGAAAGAGATGACTACAGAGCGTGGAGGAAGACCTAATCATACTGCGGGTTGCAAGGTGGTCGCCACAGAAGGTGCAGAATAGAGATTAATGGAAAGATGTCGCGGGAGAAAATTATAGAGAAGCCTGGGGTAGCATGGTGGTCTTCGAATTGGCCAAGCAAACCAAAGGTCGTGGTTCGATTCCTGGTCCATGCCAAATTGCCCTAATGGCAATTTTCGCGTGTAAGAGTTAATAATCATTGAGTTTCATGTAAGACTAGGTGTTGGACTAAGCATATAGTAGGTTGAGTTACATGCATTACCAATTAGCCCTTCCAAACTAACCACTATTCCTTAATTGCTCACATTACCTCAGTTATCAATCGCCACCCTAACTAACCAGCCCACCTTTCCTACCTATAGGTACCTAATGCCTAAGCAATAAATTTCAAAAGTGCTATTGTATCAAATTTAAAACCTCAGGTTTCCAATAATATCAATTTTATCGTGAAAATTACAGTTTTTGTCAATCAACCATAATTTAGGTAACCAGTAAAGTGACATTTTCCAAACTTAAAAATAAAGTATGCGATGTTTGCACGGATTTTCTTTCGACGAGAAGATAACAAATGCAATCGACATAAAGTGATTACCAAATGGGCATATAAATTTTAAATCACATTTTCCTTAAAGCAAAAATTCGAAGGATGAATTTCTAGCTATCTTCTAATCGTGCTTTCCTTCTTCCCTATTGCAACCTTAACGATTCCAATGACTGGAATAATCTCACAGTGAGCAAATAAGGTAATCCACACGCTGTATTTTTTTCTGCTGAGATAAATACGCTGATCCATTTTGTTGTAAATATAAACTGTTTCCAATCATAGCATGATTACGATAAAGAGAATTTGAGAGCCAAATTTATTTTCGCCATTGATTTCTGCATATATCCACAGCCATTGAATAAGAAGAGATATTACTCAACTAACACTATTATTCTACTTCACATTATCAATATTGCGATTGCCATTTTTTACGAGTCGTCCTGCTACCTTTCATAACAACAGTGCTTCTTTTACCCTAAGGATCTGTTTTCTGTCAAATAAACGTTATTTTTGGAGAGTTAATTAAAATTCCCAGAACCACCAACGCATTCCACTTTGTGACGTTCTAAACTGCCCAGAGGTTTTAATACCCAGGACGAATATCATAACAGAGCGGTATAACTAATTATTCTCATCCACTTTTACAACGAAGTATGGGCGTGACGACCGGAATCCTAAAAACTATCTACAGCATGAGGGAGGCAGGGGTTAGAGTGAAGGGGAAAACGGTCGACGGAACAAGGAGGAGCAATATATGGAAACTCAGAATGCCGGGAAAGGGGAAAGTTATATGAGAGCCGAGGGGGGAAAGGGGTGCTAGTGAAAGTGGGGAATCCAGAAAGGCGGAATGCCGACACGGGGAAGAACGGAAGGGAAAAGGAAGAAGGGATCATCAGCAGGGAGAAAAGGAAGAGGTCAGGAATAAAGGGGCAAACGCAAGGGTATTGAAAAGAGCAGGGGATGGAATCCCTACGTCTACATACTACCCTGCGAGCTGCTGCAGATGCGCGAGGCAAGGCGTGTTAGAACGCCAGTCATATGAAGGCGAGGGAATATGGAAAAGGAGCCGAAAGAGGAGAGGAAGAAAAAGCATTGCACGTTAACGGAGTACCTCCACATCTTAAATGACCCTCTAATTTTTCTACCCACTCACTTATTATGGAGAGGAAATCTCTGAGATCAGTTAATTGGCATCTTTATTATGCAACGCTTCCAATATTATAATTTTATCATTTAAAACAATCTACGTCCACAGTAGTTACTCTTTTAATTCTACCTATTTTAATCTGCATTTCTATGTGCTATGTCAAACAATTCATGATTTTTTCTATATTTTATTCTTCGTATATTTGGAGAAATTAAATTTTATTTTTATACATAACTGGAGTTGCAGCAAGTGAAAAATTTGTAAAAAATAACTATTCACATTTATTACTATTATAATTTCAACAACAAATAAAAATAGTATTGTTATATGTACTAACTATGCTGTTAAACTTAACTCTTCATTGAGTTATAATTCAGAAGAAATAACAAGTTAAATTAACAAAAATAGTCAATTATACGTTTACTTAAAAATCCTGATAATAATAAGGCTTTAGACGTCGATCTTGTCCCCTTATTTCCAATAAAATTAGGATGAAGGAATCAAGGTTAATTAATCTAATTAAAATGTGGATTTCCATACACGAAATATCATTGACCATACCTCGAACCCGGATCCCGGATCGAGTGCTTCAGCCAGTTATGCTACCGAGGTGTCTTCCTCCCTAGTGGATTTATGAAGTGATTATGGCGGAGAATGACGCCTCGGTATCTTAACTAGATAAAGCACTCGGCGCATTATCGAGGGATCCGGGTTCGAGTCCCGATCAAGGCGAATGATTGTTTCCTCAGTGGAATTTCGCACTTATTTGCACTTGCGGGTGACTCCGGAAATTTTATACCGTGGCTAGTCCCGGCATCCTCAAAACTAGTTTAAAATGACTAATATGCCATCTCAATTGCTGGGGACGAACAATGGATGGATTACCTTAAGATAGCATAATTTACAGCAGCCATTAATCCAAAGATATGCTTGCTGACGGACTCCACTTCGCTCTCCTACCTACCTTATAAATGATTTAATCCTACATTAGTCTTCAAATATAGACACACAAAAGTTTACTACAAATCTACAAATTACCCTACCCGTAGGGTGTGTTAGGACACCAGCCATGTTAAGGGGATATAATAGGCAAATTTTATTGGAAGGGGATGACAAATGCATGCTAACGGAGCACCTTAGTGCTATACTCTGAATTTGTTATAGTCACTGAGTGGTGCGTGGAAAAATAAATTTTGGAACCTGTCCGTTCGGCAGTGTATATATTTTATTTCGTCGATTCTATCAGTTATAGAGATATAGCAAGGGGTCAAAATTATATACTCCATGTCGGACTGAAGCTCGCCTGATTTGAAATTTTCAAGCATTCTAAACCTAGGCTAAGCCTCTGAATCTCAACCTAGTTCTTCCATCATCAGATGTGTCACAGAATATGTTCGCTCGTAGACGTTTTTAACGAATCGTGCAGTTTTCCATTGTATTCAATGTATTTCACTAATTAAATCATTCTGCGCAGGTAATGAGGACTACGGGATAGAAAGAAATAGAGAGTGATAGAAATAGATAGAACATCAAATCTGCTTTACAAAAGGCACTTTATTGCGCGGCTTGATCGTTTAAATATGCAACAACGCGGGCAGTGACATCTGAAAAGGGGCTATTATCCTATCTTTCCTTCATGTAACTGCGCATCCATTCTAGCAATATTCAGCTCTACAAAAAACATTCAGCAGATTGAATTCACAAAAAACATACCGATTTTTTTTGTTTGTAGCACCTTCGTGTGCTAACTGCTGCCGCATCAAAACTAGTGCTGCCGCAATAAAAGTCGAAACGGGACTTGGGTCAGTCTCGTCTTAGTCTCCCTTTCCGACCTAGGATCTCGTCTCGAGTCTCGTATGGCGAACCTCAGTCTCGCTTCGGTCTCGAGTCTCGTACGAGACTCTTGTCTTATACGAGAACTTCGTCTCGTCACGTTTTCACTAGAAAAAATATCTGAATATTTGTTCGATATAAGATTAGCCAGTTTTTAAACTGATTATAGGGACTTAGAAAAAGAAAAAAAAGCAATTCGTAATCTCTGCATGAACAGAGCTTTATGATGCATTACAATTTTTTGAATTTTGAAATTATACTAAGAAAAATAAAGCCATCAATGTTCATTTTAAATACTAAAATAAAATAAACATATAATGCCAATGCAATGATACCATAAGCGAAATAAAAATCATGCTAATACCGGGTGCTTCAAAAATAAAAAAGTAAGATTGAGATTAAAATTTTCAAGGTTTATTATATTTTAGGTTAAAAGGCATATTTAAGCAACATTTTTTATTTTAGGAGTAAATTGCATTAGCTTACGAGTTTACCTACGGAAAACCTCCTGTTTAGTTATCATTTGATCATTATGAACGTTTTCCGCGAGAGTTGTTTCTGAAGGAAATGACATTGGTGTATTTGGGCAATATTCCATTATTTCCAAATCTGGATATGTTCCTTTTACACCAATATATTAAATCAATAAAGATAAAAACCACGGTTTGCACTGATAGTTTAAGTACTCAAATTGACATTCATCTGTTTTACTATGGGATTTTTTATTCAGTGTGTTAAAGTTAGCGCTAGTAACGAAGTCAGAAAACATCAGCACACTTCAGCGCACACAAATGACGACTAATCAAACGATCTGCGCCGGCTAAACAATCGGTCATCTACCGGTAGGTGTCAGTCTGTAGATTCAAAATAGTTACCGCCGTAATTTTGATATGGAATTCGTTCAAAATAAGTGCTAAAAATGGAAGCTTTTTATAAAAGAGTAATTGAGAACTTCAAATCAACCATTTTCACGTTTTTTCAGAAAATTAACACAAAAAAAAACAATCGTGGATGCGATTATCGAAGATCATTTATTTTCTAGCGCAACTCTTTTTCTCTTTCAAAGCTCTTTCATTAACTCTACTCCTGATCAGTTACGTAGTGCTCTTCCTAGTGCGTACAGTCTGAAATTAATTGAAAGCAGTTGCAATGTTTTGTAGTGAAGAGATAATGTTACAATAGTCATTTTGTCAAATATTCACCTTCACCATTGGTAATTTAAGAAGGGTCGTCTTTCCACTGCACCGCCCGATCTTGATTCGTCAGATTTCTTTGCCATTGAGCCGGAGTAGAAGGGTGAGTGGGCAACCTGGGGATTAAACGGTGATAAGGATTGGAAGCATTTTCGATAATTACCGATCCAATTCTGCCCAATCCAATTCGCCGGGAGAGTCGGTATAGAAGAGAGTGAAATTCTTTCATAACATCAATAATGCTCGAAAGTCCCAATTTAGATATATAGTTAACTCCAATATTATTCCTCCAATATTAACTCCAATACAACTCCAAGTAATTACGGAGAATTATTTGCTCTGGAGAGGATTGTTTTATTAATAGCCCTTCATCACTTTCTCGTGGCCTTGACTCGTCTCACCAAGTAGTGGTATCACCTTGAGTCTCGTCTCGAAAACAAGACGGTACTCGAGCCGAGACGAAAAAGTCTCAAGTCTCGCGGCAACACTAATCAAAACTGCACATTGGAATTCCTGGGGTAGAACAGCCTTGTGAGATATAAAGGCAAAAAGAAAGAGGGATAGCATGAGAGTGAGGAAAAGAGATTAAAAGAAGGGAAACTAGAAGGAATCCAGGGCTTGCCTACTCATATTCACCTGGGCGAGCACTGAAGTGTCATACGGGAAAATTTATGCCCACGAATAACAATGCAAAAATGCCGAAGAAGCGCGGAGGATTGTACGCGTTAAAAGATTTATCGAAATAAGATACGAATAAGCCATAAGAAGGACAAACTTCACCTTCGTCGAGGATAATGCAACACAGTCTTGTCCCTTTCGCGGAAAACCATACATTCTCGTACGCAAGGATAAATTGGACGTGTTTCGCGACGAATGTTCACGTCACACAATGCATATCCAGCGGATTGGATGAAAGAATGAAAGCGGCTATTCATTCATAATATAAATACATTTTTGAAGTTGTTTACGGACTGTCATGCCAGTCGAACAAAACGAAAGAAAATTACAATGTTAAATATCTTAGGCTTTCCCGGCGAATAATACTAGTATAATCTTCTTGGGTTTGCCACCGGGTAAGGCTTTTAAAGGCCAACGTTTCGATGAGTGACTCCCTCATCGTCATCAGGGCTGAGACTGATTGAGATTGGGCTATCAGTCTCAGCCCTGATGACGATGAGTGTGTCACTCGTCGAAACGTTGGCCTTTAAAAGCCTTACCCGGTGGAAAACCCAAGAAGAGTTTACTAAAGTACAAGATTATTCATCGTCAATATCGACAATTTCCACCAGGTGAAGCATTAAGTTGCTAAAGAATGATATATTGGCAAGAAGTTCGCCGTGTGTAAATGAATACTACATGGCCATTTACTCTGATACAAAGCGATTTACTGACGATAATAGTTTATTTATTACTTATATTTCTATATAATATAATATTTATGTAACAAATTTCGCAAATAACCTCTTTATAATATATTTAGACGAACACACTCAACCATGCCCAAGATCCCATGTCCAAAACCATCTCGGGGATTTGAAACCCGGATCTTCGGATTGGCAGGCTAGGACGTTACCACATAAGTACTGAGGACGGCGAAATTTATGTAAGTGGCAAATTTTAAGGGTGGCAAACTGTGGATCCCTTGGCGCCTATGATTTAGAGAATCCGACGCGAAAACTTTTATTTTAATGGCGACCCATTTACGTAGATATTTCGTATCCATTTCTCCGTAATTTTTCGTCCATACATCTAAAGAGGTCCTTTTTAAGGCATATAGTTTCACGTTGCCTTGGTCAATATTGTATGACAGCAGCGTATCAACAAACTTGCCGCGTCACCGTAGGCCCAGCTGCCGCCTTTATTTACAGCCAACGGACGCAAAAGTTTTGTCTGGATCCACAGTCTAAAACCTTTAAAGAAAATAGTTTATGAATAAATTTACGTACGTTGGTGTATAAATAAAATATTTTACTACATTACTTTAAAGTAATCTACCGGTCAAAGGTATGTTTCATTGAAAGTTAAAGAAAATCCTCCAGAATGTTCCACGTGCAGGGCCCTATCCACCTCTAGTATTTCTTTCTCCATCTCCGCGTATGTTCCCTTCCCTCGAATGGCAACCCTGACGTGGTGGAAGGGCTTGTACGTTCCAAAGGCTCCTAGAGCTGGACTGGCAGGAGTAATTAATAATTCTCCTGGTAGGGTCACCCATACCAGATAGGTCGAAGGATAGGAGCCAGACAAAAGGTAGTTCCGTGATGGTGTCACGTTAAAAATACCGTTGAGAAGCGGAGGGATGAGCGTTCCTCCCAACTGTCAATTAACCAGGATACGAAAGACATTCATAAAGATTTTAATTCACTACCAAAAGGAAAAAATCACTAAAAATTATGTCTGCCATTATGTTATACAGAAAACTCATATATCAATAGTAAAATATTACTTAAATTACGTTAATGAAAAGGGCAATAAGCTACTTCACAAAACGAAACATCTTTATTCCATAGCATTCTCACAAGAGACTCAGCAGTACCTTTAATTCAGTGGTTTTAAAGAGAAAATAGAAAGTGAAGCTTTCCACGTCGGATAAATTTCGAGTCTTGAGATTTCACGTAATTTTTTATGAGTTAGAACAACGGACTACGCTATGAAAAACCACATATAGCAACCAATTGAGAGGGAACGTGCAAAGTTTCAACGTCCGGACTAAACAAAATTGGAATTTTAGCTAGTTTTTTTCGATTTCATCCCGAAGTGTGACTCCAGGTTTCTCTCCACCCTTCTCCTAGTTCCTAACTAATATACCCCCTTACCCTCTTCCTCTGCTGTTGGTCGTCTTCTGCATCAACAAATTACATATAGAGTCCCACCTACGGCATCCTTTGGCACTTGAGGTCCAGCTAACGACAGACCGGGAAAGGGACACCATTAGACGAAGATATGGCTCACAAAAAACTCGGTAAAGGAAAAAGAATTAAGCCTCCGTGCCTAATGGGAGAGTTTCTGGTGGGTTTGGGTTGACGTGATGACGGTCCCTGGATGGGTCGAGAGAGATCCTAATCTCAGATAATGAAATTCGCCTGTTAATTTTGGGATCTCATCCCGCCGTTCCAAGCATTATCTCTCCGCATAAAAACATCGAGAAGCCTCTTTTCCGATAAAAACCCGCCGAACGTTCTATTAACGGGGGTAAGAAACACTTTCACTGTCCAGCCAAATCCTTCCACAAGACACATCTCTTTCATTCCACACATCTCTCCATTTAGTCCAGGAGAAAATTTGAGATATTTCGTTATCTCAAATGTTAAACGTCAAAACGTGCGCCAAATTAGCAACTGGTGTTTTCAGAGTATAACGGCCTTGCTGATTACGAATTTGTCGGTTGGCAACCCGACTTATGTCTCCTAAGGCTGTAAACCAAGACGGCGGCTGAAATCGTGATTTCCTGTTCCCGCGACGTTTTCTTCGTAATTTCTCTCTTAAACGGAACTTTTTCGGATTTAAGAGACAGATAACGACTAGAAGGATTCAAAGGACTCCTGCGCTCGTGCAAGGGGCTCAAAATCCAAGATGGCGGACGTTAAAATGGAAAATTTGAACCCGTTTTAATTAAGGTAGTTTTGCGTCGTGTTGGGTATTATCCCGATCAGTCGCCGAAGTTAAGCATCGTTGGGCTCGGCTCGAGTTTGGAGGGGTGATCCTTCAATTCGTCCGAGTGCTGTTGCCCCTGTCTGCACGTGACAGACAGTAAGTGCGAAATAACCTTAGCCTAGAAGCACGTTAAACAAAAATACTACAAAAAATAAAGTTGAATGAAAAACTTAAAAGCTATATTTTTTACTGAAATGAGCTTTGATTGCTTGGAAAAATTTTCTCCAAAACAGAAAATGCAAGGGTCATCAGCCTCGAAAAAGTGACATTCCTCAGGGGTGGCATCCCTCTTATAACAGAAGAATGCTGACTGCACTGGAATTCTGCGCTCAAGTGGAGGGAGGAGGGACAACTTCCGTGCTCCGAGATTCTAAACCAGTGAAAGAAGCGGAGATGTGCTGGGGGAGGAATTAAGGAAGGTGGTGGGGGTTGGGGGAGGGAAGGCGCTGGACTGAAGCACTAATGAGATTTGAGATGGGGACGAACTCTGGGACACGTAGGGGGCGGGACCCAGACAGTAAGAGAGCGAGCGAGCTATGGGAGGAGGAGGACCCTGGAGGAGAAGAGAGAACGGAGGAAGGTTTAGGACGCAAGGAAGGGAAAAGGACCCTAAAATGCTGGAGTGGGGGGGCAGACGGAGAGATTGATGGGCTCACGTCCTTGTTAGGGTATGGGCACTCACTCACGAAGGGGGAGGCGGAACTTTTGTCAGTTTGCTCCTCGCGAGGGGCGGGAGAACTAAAGGCGTTGTGATCCCTTCTAAAGGGCCATTTATACAAGATGCTTACTTCAGTGATGATAAAATCCGACATAGTGCGTAAAAATCGTACTGAGTGTAAAGGATGATATCGCATCCGATGAGTGAACTGAATTCGATTACCAGAACTTGAAACAGAAATGGGTGTGACTCTCATTTTCAACCGATTCTTGGAGTCAAATACAAATCACATGTAAGTAGACGAGCCGAGTGATCCAAGAAGATACGTAGCTGGAATCCGCCAAATTAACCCTCGGAGGAATTTGCGAGAACTATAACTAGGAAATGTGCACTTAACACTTACAGTTACTTAACTGGTTTACTGTAGGTTGCTTAGAATGTTTATCAAACAGTTGGTAGAGTACACATGCCAAACCAATATGGCGAAGTTCATTTGCATTGCGCAGTTCAGCAAATTTCCGGACTTCGCCACTGCGCAGTGAAATCAGAATCGTGTAAACACGGGCTAAGGCATCGAATTCAATTTATATTCCGAATTTGGTTTTGAGTGTTTACTGACGAGAGAAATAAGGATTTTTGCGTAGGAGAAAGAGCGGCATTACGTTCGACGCTTCATGACGTGACGGAAACGGACGGTGGCGTTCGTGAAGATTGGTGATTGCTACCTTGTGGAGCCTAGTATTACGTTGGCCGGACGTTGACGGCACCGTCAACGGAAAATGAGCAAACGTCGCCAAAATCTAAGTTTTCCGTCACGCGTCTTCAACGACTTTAAATCAGGATAGATCCTTTTTTAATTTAAGTTTACAAAATTTCATTTGCAGAAAGACAATCTTATATTTTAACAGAAAGAAAAAATAATTATCCTTCTTAGCCCAAAAATTAATTTTCAGCATTTTTGCGGATTTTTTGCATTCTGTTTATAGCCGGTGTCCAACGGTAATTTTTTTCGTAAATTTATTCATGAACTCCACATTCATGAATAGAGTTCCGTGAACTGTTGGACTCCATGTCACACGAGCAGGAAAATTGCAAGAACAGAAGAAAGAATTGCAAGTACAAACATGCTTGCTCACCATGGAACGTGTCAGAATCCCTATGTAGCAGTTCCCCAGCCCTGAGTCGCCGAAACTATCTTTACCGTAGAAAAAGTCCGAAACTAGAGATATAAATAACGATCTGATAAGACTATTCATCACTGTTTTATAAAATATTTGTAGAAAGACGTCGGTCGTAAATTCGACCTAACGACCTTGCTGAGCGTCAAGAAGGCACCTTATTTTCATGAATTCTATATGCTGGTCACGAATCTGATCATCGCTTATCCGCAAATTCGGTTATTTCTCAGATAAACGTGGAAAAACTTAGATAACACCATTTTTGAAATGCCTTGTTTATTGGGCTATGATCACGCCAATAACAGAGGCAGTACGACTCTTTCACAAAAATAATTTCTATATTACACCCTTTTCATTTCCAACCTGAGTTTCGGCAACCATTTTCATTATATTTACCTTGTATAAAAAACCCCCTTTGCTCTCCTATTACGTTATTACGTCACAATGCATCTACTTCTGTCACCTTTATCTATCCCTGGCAACCTAAGATCTCTTTATTGTTGAAAATATTTATTTCAAGATGTGTACATACATTGTGCTTGATGTATTATTCACTAGGTGGTGTGAGCGATACATACTATTTTGAATATAATAAATCCAGGATAAAATTAAAAGCACTGTAAATAGTATAACAAAGATAATTCTAATCCCAATACATGTAAACTCTACTTGTATATTATTATCAGCAAGTAAAATCAATGTGCAACAAGACTTTATTTTAATTGGTACTCCAAATTTCGTCTACGTTCACCAAGGAAATAAGAAAATTTGCAGATAAAGTGCGGTCAGGTTCGCGTTTCTGTGTAACATTTCTTAAAATATATACACTACAAAATATTCACATGTGTTGGCAACCTAGAAGTAACTAATATAGAATCAGCTTAAGAGAGTATAAACAAAGATTATATACACAGGTATGAAATCTAAAGCTGTTGAAAAGTATCCAAATTGTCACTGTTTTCATTACGTGGCAATGAAACAATACTCTTTCATGCATATTCACATGGATAAAATCACATATTTGGGTACTTTCATTTATAATCAGGTTGTTGAGGTGACAAGAGTACTACATTATCATCTCAAAGGTCCGGGTTCGAATTCTATATGAAAGAAGCTCATCATATTTTTCAGGTATATCTCAATCCCTACTTGGTCCTTTCGGATCACGCTCCCCCGGCCGTTAGGCGCAGACCAAAAAGCAGTCTGGAGGATGATGGATGGCCAAACCTGAACTAGAAGAGTACTACGTTGGCTAATATGCTAACATGCAGTTCACTGGTTAAGATTAAACATTTAATTAGTATTAAATCCTAGTCACACGGTAAACTATTTCGTAATTTTTGTCATGAAATCCATATTTATCAAACAAGTTTAATCAACGTTTATTCCTCGATGCCTCCCGAGTAGTAAAAATTCATAAAGTTCTCGCTTACCAGCTTTCACGGCTTGAACAGAATGAAATATGAACATGAATAAAAATACTTGTTCACGATAATTCACATAGAAATACCAATGCATAAAAGTTCCCTTGTAACAAAACCGTGCTACACTGACATAATTATAATAGCTGATTTAAAACAACAGAAGTTGTCAATAAATATTTTTGCTTCTATCCTACATAATATATCAGTAATTTGTTCAAATATACTTTGTGTTTCATACATACTTACTTCAATTGCAACTGGGGAGTAAATTTGGGATACTTCAATCACGTTTTCTTCTTAAGAAGTCATCCGCATTCGGATTATGAGTTTGCATGAACTATTTCTATGAATTAACTTACGAAAAAGATTTTAGTGGGACGCGGATTTTACTAATACAATAAATTAATGAGTACTACGAGACAATAATATCTCATTCGTAATTTGCCTCCCTAAATAACCAACCGACCTATCATTAACTTCCACGGCACATGAAATAGACTTACAGATAAATCTGAGCAGAACTAAAAAAAAAAACTTTGCCACCGAGTTTTCGAGAAAAACATGGAATATAATGATTTTCGGATTTAAACGTTTAAAATTTGACTTAAGATTTTACAAATATCACTGCAGGGGTTTTGTAGAAGAGTTTTGGATAATTATTTGCATCTATTTAGGAAACTTTCGTGTGACACTTATACAATCGTCAATAAGCGATTACGTAGCCATAGTTTAGTACTTCACACTCGGTTATAACAGAGATAGGTATTCATAGATTCTATATTCCACAACAATATTTGGTGACATAAACAAAGAAGATTTATAAAAGAGAGATTCTTTGGAGAAGAGGAGGGTGTGTATGACACAATTCATTATTGTAACTGAAGCACAAAAAGTATGCCAGGATAGAGCTATGTGGGGAAAATTATTAAAGCAGAGTCAAGTTCACAGGTCTACCACCGGGAATTCAACTTTTTTGACTAGTCTACCCCGAAAGGAAACAGTGAGATGGGTATGTGTTTTTTTTGCTGGTTTTTACGATAATTTTGTGTCCATCACATTGCTTCTCAAATGTTTCTGTGACATACGTGGGACACGTCTCATGTGTGATTGGCTCAAGGCGTCGTAACGTTCGGGACTATTATTACTTCATCAATATGCCCCAAGCATCAGTTGATCGGCATTTAGAGCTTCTTGTCATCTCAAGTGGTCATACTAAACTATGAGAAACGTCTTCCTCGCGAGTCACCACTCATGTTCCGTCGGGGCAAAAAAAACGCCCACCGTAAACCCTCACAATATCGCGAACTGCCCGTTTCGGGCTAGCCAAAGGAGATGAAGCAAATGGTGATGAAGTCCCGTAGCAAGGATGACCCTTGGTCCAGCCCACGTTTACGGATGAGGACATTCGGGCGCGAGAATGGCAAGGAAGATTGCATAATCCGGGGGCGACCCGCTTCCAAGATATTCCGGCGACATTATTTCCCTTGGGTCGCTTGAAACACCGACCGACCACTCTTATTCCTTCTTTATCTCAGTTCCCCACCTTCACGTCAATCCTGGACCTCGATCGATATGCATTTTTCTTTCCCTCTTCTTTCACTGTCCCATTCTTTTTTTTCCTCCCTCTTCTTTTTCTCCACTCGGGTTTCCCCCTTTTAAAAGGTTGTCTCTTTCGTGAGGGACGGGCCGAAGAGTAGGGTGAGGAGGGAGGCCTTACTAAAACCCGTGGCGGTCACCCTTGACTCGGGAGAGTGGAGATGGGACGGTCGGATCGGCCAAGGGGTGGTCTCGGAGGCGAGGCCAAAGAACTTAAGAGAGGGTTGGGTTGAGCTGGAATGTTGCCCGGAAAGGTTTCCACTCTCTGCGGTACGTTTTAGACCGCAAAATGCCCAATGGAATGCTGCCGAAACGGTTTGGTCGACAATTAAGTGCATCTCACTTGGGCGCGATCACGGTTCTCCTAAACGTGTGTGTTAGATGTAACAGTCATTGAAGTTGATTGGATTTCCATGTGTGGAGTCGAGCGGATAGATACCTCTCCGATCGTCTCTTTTTGTGTTCGTCCGTCTGGAACGTCAAATTGTGAAGGATTATTTTATGCCTGTTCATGTATAAATACCTCCACTTGCGATATCGTTACAGCAAACGGGACGCATTGGGACGGGAAACGTGTGACCAGGCAATTTCGCTATCTTCTTATAAAAACGTATCAGGCTTAAATTTGTGGAAATACTTTATGTCCATTTCAAATAAAACAAAGTTGGTAAATTTCCACACAGTATATCATCAACCACAAAATACAACACCGACCAAGTTTAGGCACGTAATGCCATTATCAAGGCATTACGTGATAATGGCATTACGTGCCGAAACCTTGGTCGGTGTTGTATTTTGTGGTTGATAATATACTGTGTGGAAATTTACCAACTTTGTTTTATTTGAAATGGATGTCGCTATCTTCTGTTTAGATGCATAAGTTTTCCTAAATGGCAGAGGTCTATCTTAATGTTATCGACGCTTAGAGAACACCCTAACTATAACACGTGTGCTCTAGCTATCGTTATATTTCAATAGCGCTCATGAAAGCGAAAACGTAATATTCGTTATTCATATGTTGTCAGGTGCTATAAATACTAGTTTTAATTCATGGAGTACTCTTAAGACAGTAACTGTAAGAATTGCTATTCTGGGGTGGATTACGTTTTGGATACCGTTAATGACAACGCAAAAGACGGAACCGTGATCCCCCCAGAATATGAATAAAATGGCACACTTACTTTTAATCATGTATTTTTTAAATATTGTGTATTTAAATCAATAAATAAATTATGTATTTAATTAATATTTTGGCGCGAATCCGAGTATTTAATAAATGTTTCCATATTTTTGCAGTTCAAGGATAAATGCTATTAATCACTATTGATATTTAATTCCAGGGGTGATATCACGGTTTTGTCCAAGCTTCCAACTTAATAGGAACTTTTGGAGGATTTTGGAAAGGGATCTGCCACGAGAAATAATAAGCGTGGATAGCGCAATCAAGCTGGGCAACGTGATATTTACCGCATTTTTCAGAAAGCCAAAGATCTGTTGTTACATTCTCTCTCAAGACGTATTTGTCTTCTCAAGGAAATTTTCTCGTACTTCACTGTCGCGATTCGTCAGGATTGAGTTCATCATGAGGTAAGCTGGTGGTTTGGAATAAAACAGTTATCTCAAAACATCATTACTTATTTCTCGACCGTATGAATAACTTTTCTTCCATTCTGGAATGTTTGATCAAAAATAAAGGCTAAGAATTCCATCTCTAACGTTTCGCTTAAGTTCTTTAGCATCATCAGGGCTTCGAAAACGTTGGATAGTTGGTATCTCATTGATCTTCTTCTTCTTCCTCCTTTTCAGGTTTAGGCAATTTGCCTGTTCCGGCTTCACCATCACAATCTAGGCCTTCCAACACTTCTTCTCCCTAAAGGATTATACTCTAAAACCTTTCTGGGAATCCTTTCTAGAGGCATGCGCTCAACGTGTTCTTTCCATCTTTCTTTATAATTTGTTGCCACTTCTGTTACTGGTTGTACTTCTAATTCTTGCCTTGTCTTCATTTTTATATGGTCCAGACGTTTGCAGCCTTTCACAGATCAACGGAATTTCATTTCTGAAGTTTCAATTTGTTTTAAGTCTCTTTTTCTAAGTATCCAAGCTTCTGATCCGTATAGTAATGTGGGGACAGCCATTATTTTGTAAAATTTTATTTGAGTTTCTTTTACAGTTTTTCCCTTCAGTGATCTTCTTATAGTCCCACATATTCTTTGGTAATTAGATGTTTTATCCTTACTTACTCAAATACTTCACATCTCATTGATAATCGTAAAAAATACGTAATAACCAAAACAATAATATGATGGTTGGCATAGTGAAACTCAATAAAATAACTTATATGGCCACACTGCAGCGCAGGGAGAAGAAACAACCTTCATGTAAAAGCAACCAGAAGCGTCTGGCTGTTTTATTATGTGGATGGATAACCATTAACTGTTGAGGGGATGGTGATTATTCTGATATCCACAACGGATCGGTATCAAAATCACTGATGACGGAAAGGAAGAATCTATTCGAAACGCTCCAATACCCTTTTAATTAATACATCCTGCCCTGTGGTTCGATTTATTTATTTTTTCCATAGTTGTCATTATGGGGAGGAAATTCCTGAAGCGCATAATAAATGTTGGATTGCTTATGCGCCCCCACCCCCCAGTGTGTCAGTACACTGAATACCTCCAAGTGGTGGGATGCTGTCAACGGTATGTTGGCTTTCAAGGTTCTTTTAGAAGCTGTTCCAGCTCGAGCAGATGAAAGAAAGCCGGCCCAGGGTTTTACTAGTCTTTGGTTTCTCTGACATACTGGCGTAAATGTGCCAAAACTGATCGGTAGAGCACCGTACCCGTAAGCAGGGAAAGCTTCACGTGGAGAGGGTACTGAAAAGGCTGCTAACCTTGCATGCTCTGGTAAAACTCACTACTAAACTTCAAAGAATAATCTCGGAGGGCCGAAGCCACGATGGGGGGTGGAGGCTGTATAAGGCCGACTCATCAAGAGACGGATATAGCAATACAAACTAGAGAATTGGTACTTAAAATAAAACTGCAGTAATTTTACTGTACACTTAAATTTGAATGTAAATATTACACTACACGTGTTTCGACGTTTCTTAGGGCGTCATCATCAGGTCTACACAAGCTATGTCTCCAATGGGAATATTTATACATGAGCAAAGGAAAGAGGGGGGGATTTTTGACAAATGAAGGAGGTAGTAGTAAGGAAAGGGGGGTACAGTTGAAGGTGAATATCAGGGGAGGGGGCATTGTTACCAGGCATGTGAGCTTCCCGAGGATTCGGGAGAGTGGCCTATGGGGGGGGGTGAGGTTCTTGTGAAATGAGGAGATAAGCAGAGGAAAGAGGAGGGGGGAAGGGAGTAAAGTCTTGGGTTGTCAGGTGGACAAGGATAGAATGGGGGAGTGAACATCAAATTCTACATAGTTAAGAAGTTTGATTTTATTCTTCTTTCTTTTGATAATCTCCCACTATTCCAAGGTGTCCAGGCGTCGTCCCTTTTTCTCGTAATGGAGGATTTTCACGTCAAAGTTTGTACTATGGGACTCCTCTATCAAGTGTTTGGCAAGGTGAGATTTGGGATCACTTATTGACAAGCACTTCTTATGTTCATTGATGCGGATTTCTCACTTCCTCCATACTGCCCTATCCTATAAAACCTAATTGCTTCTGCCATCTGCATGCACTGTCTCATACCCGCTCTCCTAATATTCCATTTCTTAAGAATCTCTTACAAAACATTCGTACATGTCTAACTTGGTCCAACTCTTCATCTCACACCATTCACTCCACTGTTAAACCCATTTAGTTATTCAAACTTCATCCATTCTCTCGACATGGGAAAACCAACGAAGCACCTTCCTTTCATACATGTCAATTACCGGAGCATCCATTCCACATTCTTTCATGATAAAATCATTCCTAACACATTCCATCGTGATGAAGGCATAATGGTTATATATGAATGTTTACATGTGTCATTAAAAATATTGGCTACGGAAACTACATTAGTAATAGCTTAAATTAACTTGTTTTAGTTGTTTATATTTTTTGGCAGTACCTCATTCGGCACATTGGGCATTAGTAAATGAGCTGAGACTACTCCATGACTTCGATTCCTGATATTCCGTGATAAATATGACAAGCGAAAATTCGTAGAAATACCGCATGATACACATCCACTCGATACTTTCCAATATATAATTATAGCATGCAAAAAATATGCAAGACGACTTAAGAATGATAATCGAAGAAACTACGCAATCAAATTGGTATTTTCGTATGCGATAAAAATAGCGACACTTTGAGAACACACCCCTAGTGGCATGTACCGAATTCGGCACACCTGACATTAAAGGGTTCTTATACTTCTGGTATTACTCCATATATTTTGTGAATACAGTATTAATACCTATGCCGAAGAAGTAAGCATTAGAATGCGACGAGTATAGAACTATTAGTATAATTTCACATGCGGCAAAATATTTCTTAGACGGTTGGAGAGTATAGCAAATAACTATTTAGATGAATTGCATTGTAACAGTAAACACTTTGTAAATATTTCCAAACCAATTTTTTTTATTCAACCGACCTAGGTTTCGGCAAACATTGCCATTATCAAGGATAATGGCAATGTTTGCCGAAACCTAGGTCGGTTGAATAAAAAAAATTGGTGTGGAAATATTTACAAAGTGTTTACTGTTACAATGCAATCTGTGACAATTTTCCACAAACTTTCGCCTGATACTTTAAAATCTATTTAGATGAAGACTAGTTTGGGTTCAAGAAGGGGAGGGCTCCTCGGAACGCAATTGCGGAAACAAGAACACTTATACATAGAAACATAGAGTATAATCAGGATGTTTTGCTTGGATTGTGGATTTCTAAAAGGCGTTTGAGAGAGTAAACTGGGAGAAACTAATGCATATACAGGGGAAATTAGGAATAGATTAGCGTGATAGGAGATTCATTCAAAACCAATAAATGGGCCAGGGGGTTCTGGTGATGGTAGCAGACGGTAAATCGGACTGTTCAGTTATAGATCGCGAGGTAAGGCAAGGGTGCCCTTTTGTGCCTTTGCTTTTTAACATCTATGCTGATGAAATGGTATAAGAGGTAAGGGAAGAGCTAGATGTGGGAATTAAAATAGGAGGTTAGCTGATAAAGTCGGTTATATTCGCGGACGACCAGGCGTTGGTCAGTATATCATCGAAGGGATTGTAAGCTTTAGTAGATGCATTGGAAAAGCAGTGAGAGAAATACGAAATGAAGATCAATCATAAGAAAACAAAAGCAATGAGATTCTCTAGAACAAAGAAAGCGAGGCTGGTCATAAAAGTAGGAAGGCACAAACTGGAGCGAGTAGAGTAATTTAACAACTTGTATAGTACACTTGAAGAAAATTGGAAAAGTAGCAAAGACATTTGGAGGAGACTAGCACTAGCAAAGGAAGCGTTCAATAATAGAAGGTAGCTGAAGACGAGGACCTAAGTAAGAATGTAAAAAAGAGGCAGGTGAAGAGCTTGATATAGAATGTGCCGTTGCATGGGGCATACACGTGGTCTCTGTGAAAGAAAGAAGAAAATATACGACAGGCGTTCGAGATATGGGAGTGGAGGAGGATGAAGAACGTGCGGTGGACGGAAAGTAAGGTAAATGAGAAGGTTCTTGACCTAGTTGGTGAGGAGAAGAAAGTTCTGGATGAGATTAGGGGAATGTAGGGTAGTTGGATGGGAGGGGTAATGAGGGGTGATAGTTTGCTGAAGGCTGTGATACAAGGAAAGATGTTTGGCAAGCGGGGAAAAGGGAGAAATAGAATAGGATTAATGGACAGGATGAAGAAAGGTAGGACTTACGCTGAGATGAAGAAAGAAATACTAGATGTAGACAGGGTACTGCACGTATAAAATTCTAATGGATTTTCTCTGAGTTTCATCATAACCTACCTTTAACCAGTAGATTACTCATACGATAAGATGATTACTCCACATTCTTCCAAAAACGCCAAGAACCAACCTGTTTTTGCCTGTTTCCACTCACAATTTCCTCTTATTACGTTTATTTTTAAGACGTTCTTTCCTCGGAAAATACACGGATATCCCTTAACAATGCTTCCGCATCCGCGCTTTGATACAGGGAGGAAGCAAACATGAGGATATACATCTTAAAACGTATTCGCAAAGAATTTTGAAAATGATACGGGTAACATGGTTTCTGCGGTAAAATTGGTGGAGTGGCCGGAAGATTTAGAAGCTCGGTCGCGCACCGCTAAACAAGGGTAAATAAAAACAACGGTAAATAATATCGTTCCTCACCCTGGAAGGATATTTCACTGTCCTTCGAGAGGGAATGCTTCAGAAGCAAGCGAGCATAAATGTATGCAAATTCTCGCTTAGAGGGGATATAGGGGCATATTTTGCATTTAATTTTTTTTCAGCCTCTGGTCGAGCAATGCCTTATAGCATTCGTTCCGCGTGGGGAAAGGAGATAATAATTCACTGAATTAATCTGGAACCATCCGAGTTGCGGTTGAATTTGCTGCTCCGTTGAGAATCTGACCGGAAAACAGCACTCAGATGGAAGACGAAACGCTACTTCTTCCCATGCTCCATTCCGTCTAAAAGGGCATTGCAATCCGTAAACAACCCGTTAGCAACGTTCAGACAAACTCCTACGTCGAAATTTCATTCGTATACCAACAGTGATAATGGAAACTTCCGCTCGAATTGGAAGGCGGAGAGGGAGTCACGAATCGCATAGCACGACGCGTTAAACGGAAGTTGATTCCAGAAAAACGCATGTGTTAATATGCTCCAGCGGAATACAATTGAGGCAAATGAAACGCTTGAATACTAAGTGCGAACACATCAACCCTCTATCAAGCCTTCAAGAAGTAACTGAAAAGTTAAATTCAGGATAACACTGCACTTAATTATAATATATTCACGGGATCCAAATTGAAGAGTAAATTAACTAGACCATATAAGACCAAAAGAAACATGTAAAAAATTATCATTATAACAATAACAATTAGACCGGCTAGCTGTAGTAAATGGGTTCAGCCCAACGATTGATAATAGATTGAGTTATTTTTACTTCGTTTTTTTTATCAATATAAATAATATAATACAGTAAGATGCAACAAACAGCTTTGGCAGGAGATGAGACTAAATTTTGGAACAGCACGGGGACAAATAAACCAGATTGGAACCAACGGCATAAAAACATCAAAGCAACAGAAAGGGCGAATTTCTCTGCGGAAAGCATAAATAACTCACTGGGATAAAAAAAACTACAGAGGAAATAGCTACACAGGGATTAAATCAAAATGATATTTGAGTTCCATAGCCTTCATATCAAAGCTTTCTTTTCCGCCCGTTCTACCCCTCCCATCAAGGCATCCGTAAATAACAAAAGGAAATCAAATTATGTTCTCCCAGAGTTTTCTGTGCCTGGAGTAATTTAAAAATTCACTCCCTGGATAAAAAATGGGCACAAAAAATACAAACTGAGCTTGATATTGTAGATGCGATATGCTGGGCTTGATTTATCTCTGAAAATATATCAGTACCTGGTTACCGAGCGTTGCTCGATGTATATTTGGTGTACTAAGAACTTATATGCTCCTATTCTGCTACTCGTTGTCTATTTTAGTTATATTGAGCATTCACATAGTGCGATTCAAGGTTTTAATAAAACAAATTTTATAAAGCATAACGGATATTTATTTTTTTTAAATATAGTAGTGAGGATGCAATTAGATAGTATAAAGCAAACTCAAAAACACCACTAACACAAAAATGTTCTTCTAACAAAATTCTGAAATCATAAATAAATTAAATACTTACATTTTTTTCATCATTTTCAATGTTCATTGACAGATTATTGTTGGATTAAAATTATTCAATATTTCTTTCCATACAACGTTCCTCGTGTGTTTAAGTTATTGAGTCACAACGCTCTTGGGCAAATTGTTGCAAGGTTGATCCATCTTCAAAAGTTGTACGAGCTGCTTCCGCAAATTCGGGCCATTCATGATAGCACATCATCGTGATAAAGAAGTCTGATGATACAAGTCGAGGGAAAAAGGCCATAGCTCCTTCAATATGTTCAGTGTAAAAACGTGTAGATCCAGGAAACGACGAAGGCAAAATAATCCTTTCACCAACAACAGCATTCTTTTGTTCAGCCAATTCACTCAAAAATTGAATCGCTCTTGTACAGTTGTCTGTAAGATTTTTTTTAAATGCTTTAATCCATTGGAAACTGTCATGTTCCAATTTTATATAAATATCAACCAGATATTGCTGAAAATGTTGACCACCGAAATGCAAAGCATTGAACCTCAAAAGGCGGATATCAGGATTTATTAGGTTGATGTCTGAAGGCAAATATTTGGCAAGTTGAGGTATAAATGCTAATCGGTACTGACCTAGTTCAAATCTAGTCAAATTTTGATTACTGTAATTAGGTGTTCTTGAAGAAATATTAATACAGGGAATCCAAAATTATAAAATTTGGGTAAAATAGTGGATAAGTAAAGGGCCCAACACGACTGTCAAAATTGTTCATGGTAACTGAAGACTTTACGTTTACGAATAATTAACTCTTTATCTGGAAAGCTTTGGTCAGCGTTGAGGGTAACAATGGCACAAACTTCATTCTGAAAGGGGATGTTAAACCTTCTCTGATCAATGGCATTAGGTAATACAAAAAGCAGCTTAACATAAGGCGGTTCTACACCTTCTGCAGCAGCGCGTCTATTAGCTTCTTCTTCTACTTCCCGCATTAACATGAATCCAAGAGCAAACGGATTTTCAGACCTCAAAATATTATCCAAGAGACTCATAAGATTCTCGCTGAAACCATGATTAATGGCATTGTTTATGTGTGCACTAAGAGCATCCTGATTATCCATATATATGTATCTGTCCATATTAAAGCCGTTCAAATTTTCAATCCTCATTTTGAGTAGGGTGAGCTGATACATTGAGTTCGTGATAAACTTGACCGCTAGCAATGTAACTATAAACTCCTCGACCGTTGACTGTTCGATCGTCATATACGGTGAATGAAGCCAATGCAAAACAAATTCAAATTTCGAATCCTTTCATAATAGTCATCAGAAAATGGATGACGTCAAAGAAACGATCGCGCTTACTCGTTCGGAAATTCTGGATGTGGTTGATCTTTCCTACCATGCAAGCAGCAGTACCTAAAAAAAATCTCAATGTATTCGATTTGACATACGTTCTTCGTGAAAATGAAATGCTCCATAATGAATAAAAGCAACACTAAAAGGTTGTAAACTATAGTAAGAAATATTAGCCGTTGTAGCTGCCATGTAGGAACTTATTCGATTATTATTATGCTTGTTGTCGTCTTGAATTTCTCCGGTGTTCTTCTCCCAATCGTTAATGATAATTATCATCAAACTCTTCTGTACGCCTCTGAGCCGCTCGTTCACGCATGTCTTGAAGCCGCTAAATTTTTTGTGAGCCCGATTCTTCTGTTCTTTGGTTATTTTGCCATTGCCTTATCCTTTACAAACGTAGTTTCCTTTGTTCGTTTGATTCTCCACTTCTCTGAATTCGTGCAAGATCACGTATCATTTCTAAATGCTCTAGACGATCATCGGACTACTCATATTCTTGCTTAATTATTTTCTGATTGTTCGTCTCTTGAGAGTAAGAATCATTTAGATCAGTCATCATTTCAAATAACCTATTTTTAAATGTGGTTTTTGCTACCCGGCTTGATCTTGCTGATGTCAGAAAATTTCCTTGATCTTAATTATTTAATTATCTGATGAACTTGATCTATTTGCTCCGGGATAAATTTCTTTGAGGTATTGGGCATTGGGTCATCACCTTGGTACCATTTGCTCCTCACGTTCTCTTTCAAGTTTGTTCTGTATATCGGATCAATATTCTACAGTCCCTGGAGGACTCACGTAATCACTTTCAAAATTTCGAGATCAATACAATTTACTCTGTAGCAGCCATTAACCACACATTGAGAGGTTGGGTTGAAATATATTCCAGCTAAAATTTCAAAGTACATCTGAAAAGAGATTTTTTTTAAGAGACGTAAATGTCTCAGGCATGAACTTCCATTCCATGCCTATGCTGTGGCTTCCAAGGAAACAAAATAGTCAATTGTTGAATCAGTGCTAAAATTTGAGATTTTCGAGCTAAAAAGGAAAATTCCAGGAAAATGCGATGGGTATACGGAAATTGAATGCATAAATTAAAACATTTGTTCTTTCATTTATCTAAAAGTAGCATTTTAAATTTATATCAGGAGTGTAAGCAATTAAACAAAGTAAACAAATAAACCTCTGTATAGCAAAAATGGAGTAGTCTAGCTTTTTTTACGTTAAAAATACAAATTGTTTTTGCCCAATATATTGGAAAAAAGAGTTTTCCCAGAGTCAAGACCTAGGTAAATCGCTTTTTCGTACACTATATTAACAAATTCATAACTTTCATCGTAATAGTTAGAGCCGTTTTTGAAATAAAATTCGAAATATATATATAAATATATATATTCTTGTGAAATTTTCGCCAATTGGCCACAAATATAAAAAAATGACTTACAAGAGGTAGGAGAAAGAGATAAAAGGATTTGTTCTTACGGAACGTTTCAGACTGGTTGGCCCTTCCTCAGCTTAAGAAGTCCTTTAGAAGTCAGCTTTAGAAGAAGTCTTCTAAAGTTGAGGAAGGACTATATACAAGATTTGCTCGTTTAATAGAATAGGATTTCGTCGCCCAGGGCTGGAAAGGTTTGTCTCCTTGGATAAATTTTGCGTCCGGCATTTATAATACCTACTAAATTTATTCCAAATGTGGTCACAATATGCACCAAATAAGAAAAAAATGATAAGGGGGATGGTGCTAATGCACAGCCAACAAGAAATAACTAAGCATTGCACTAGAGTTCTTCTCCACTTGATAGAATTTTCGAATAGGATTGATGCGATAGCTACCCATTTCGAAGGTCGGGGTTTGAATTCCAGGCATTGACGGATCCCATTCCTACTTGGATACTCAGTCAATCAAGACCTGTTTCTCATAATCTTGCTTATAGTCGAATACAGCATTGTAAACCATTAATTTAAGGCCTTTATTAATCACCGAAAAACATCGAAACTTGCAACACGACCTTGTTGCTACGCGAAGGATTCAAGAGAGATGTACTTCACGAGTTATTCCTGGTTTACAGACGATTCTAATTACCATAAGATAGTTTGTAATAGCCACAAAAATCCTCAATCGTTATGGAATCAACTCAATCGATTGGAATGGTGACACTTGATTATCATCAATGCTAAGCCTCCATTCCTACATAATCCCAGCGAAGCCCTTTACTTCCCTATTATAATTTCTTCCCCAGATGCCAATTCGATTGACCTACTCATGTGTTCCCTGGACTTCCTCTAGGATATTGATAATTTATATTTAATTTTCTACTCCATTCGCATATTTAAGCCTCATATAAGGCAAATTTAAAAATACTACTTTGCCAATTAAAATATTTTTCAAATCATTTGTATTTTGTAATCGGTGTAATAACAAGTATCATTCACCATAGGAGAATTTTCCGCTACAAAAATATCACAAAAGGTATCAGATACACCAGAGGGTTAACTTTGGGCTAAACCAAGCAACATTTCGATTTATGTTTAATAAATATCGGCCCATGTGATCCATGGTTAATGAATAATCAAACTCAGGGTCACATACTTTCAGCGCCAACGGTTAAGAGTCTAGAATCTTTGGTCGCATTCGTTTGAGCTTTCCGTGAGATAACAGCAAGGAAAAATAAGGAGCATGCCAGAACGATCCGTATGACAAGGAAAAGATGTGAGTCAGCCAGAGAAAAGGGGAGTGTACCGGATGATACAGTGTGTGGTTTTAATGTGCATCTAGGTCATAAAATTCCACATTCAACGAATTGCCTCCAATGCATTAAGTTCATGACGAGTGATTAATCTTTGTGTACTATTTTCATACTTATTTTATTAAAAACCAAGGTTTCAACGCATTATCAAGGTAACTATACCAATAATGTTATTATCATTGCCATGATGATGACTCTAACATGTTGAATCTTAGATTGGTCTGTGAAATAAGTGTGAAAACAGTACACAGTTGTTAAGTACATATGTGATAATCATAAGCATTAGACATTTTCACAAAGTTACGCCTCGAATTACTTTTCATAAAACATATTAATATACATCTTATATGTATGTACCATGAAATCCATTGCCAGGTTGTAGAGCACCGGGAAGTATAAAAGTGACACTGCACTTGATAATCATTTTCGATGGAAAAATTAAAACATATCAAGTTCAATACCATTCCTTTCGTACAGGGCGAGGTGGGCGCTCAGTCTGGCTCTTAGTGATGCAAAAGCCTCTTAATTGTACGAGGACCGAAATACAAAGATCTACCGGGGGTATACAGAGTGCGAGTTGCATGCACATCTAGGCCAAAAATTTCGGAATGAGACACATCGCCCCCAATGCATTGAGGTTCCACAACGCTTGATGATCGCGGTCGACAGGGAACTAGGCAGGGGACACAGTCAACCTATCCCACAGTTAACACACGAAGAGTCCCGGTAATGAGCGGATCACGTCAAGCTTCTCCTCTGGGAAACATTTCACGAACGCGGAAACCCCTCAGCTGCACCTACTGATATTCCACACATCGCAAGCCGGGCGAACGTCACACCACAGTTCTTTCGAAAGGCGAATCTCACTGAGTGACGCGATGGGTTGGGACGGAACTAGAGGCATGGGTGGCACGTGGACGACTAACTGCGAATTCACGTCGCTCCACTCTGTATGCTTACCTACCCCATGATCGAAATTAGTAAGGGACCCGAGCCATGCGTCAGGACGGGACGATTGAACCGAAAATGGCTGCGTGCCCACCAACGTTCCATGAAAGGATTTGGGATTCTCTATTTCATAATTCCTATGCAAACTAGCATACACCCTCTAAATGCGGTTCCCTTTCGAGTTATCGTCATCATAACCCAACTGCGGCGGGTAGGAATTTGATATTTTTTCACATCGCATTTCACTTATCTTGGTTGCGTCTCTCGCATCAATCACAGACATGTGGAAATCAACATTTTCAGGTTTCAACAATTAGATGTAAAAATAAAGAATTCACTATTGAAAAGGGTGGCCCAGTGAACATTTTTAATTTTTACAAAACGAGGGCAGTTTCAACTCTTCTATATGGCTCAGAAACATGGGTATTAACATCAAGCCAAATCAGAAAGAGTTCTCTCATTGGACCTTTTAACGACGATAACTCGTGGCGTGTTGAGTGGGAGCTCAAAGTTAATCTTAGTAAATTCACTTAAGTAAGCTTTAGACGAAATAAATCATTCCAACGCCATATCCATAAAGTGAAAGGAGAAAATATTAAGGAGTCATATTAATCCAGATACCTTCATCGGAGTCATCGTAACTTCAGACCCAGAGTGGTGGGACAACACACGAAACGAATTTAAGAAACTGGGATTTTTTAAGCGAGGAAAAAGGAAAGACCAAGGATTAAAAAGTGAAAAAAAAGATAGTACTTTTCTCTGGTTAGGCCACATCTTGAATACACCGTTAGCTTGTGGGACCCTGCTCAAAAATATTTCATTCGCGAAATTCATAAAATACTGAGAAAAGCCGCGAGCTTCGTTAAAAACTATTAGGGGTGGACATAGCTAATGAAAGGCTATGAGCCTCCAGAGATTTGGAAGCTAAGCTTTAGGATATCTGCTTGAAAAAATCAATCATGGAAGTCTACGACACGGAGGATATTATTTTCACTTCTCAATATATACCTCAAGAACTGATAAGAGAGATTAGTTAAGGGATAAAATAAGCACTGCCTATCAGTTTGATAGGTCCAAAAAATCCTTCTTTCAATGCCCCATTAGGGACTATAACATAGAACAGAGCATGACACTAGGATACTCCTTTCACATGTAGTAAACCGCATCTCGCTAGCCTACTGTATAACTCTCGTCGTCTTTTTGTCGTTTCATTAACTTCAGTATCATATAGTGTAGGGTATGTTGATGAAAACTCATCCACTGCCACAAACCTTTGAGGTGGCTTGCAGAGTAATGTGTTGGTATAGATGTACATTTTCATCCTCTCCCCATTCCTTTTCCTTATTCCCTGCCCTTTACATGACAGGTGTCCTAACACCCCCTGCCACGCAAACCTGCGGCGGCTCGCATCATACTACGTAGAAAAAGACGATAGGATGCCAATTGTCAACACCTATCTAGTATGTAGATGTATTTTTCAGAGCACCCACATCAATTTATCCTTAAGTGAGTGGCATTACGTAGTAGGACCTAGTGGCAGAAGCACTCTCCGCATTTAATTCCGGATAAAAGTGAGGTTAACTGGCTGATACAGCACGTTCCTTCAGTGCATTTATCGAATCCACGAATTCATGTACCTACCTACCGCAAAAGGATTCCCACGGCGCATGATTCCATTGGTTAACAACTCAAGATTGCCCTGAATCTGTTGAACGTTTCATCATTCAAATTCAGCACAGGCAATATCGTTTGAAATGGGTTAGACTGGTGCGAGATGGGAAGATGTTGCCCCGGGACTGTCACTTCCTCGCTGGCAAATCCGACGCCTTATTTGAAATAAATTTATGTTGAGACGGTGGATGAGAAACCAGATTATTCCTCATCCTCTTCTCATCATCGAGGATATACGAGTGACCCCTTTTCACACGCTCTTCAATATCGGTGGAGAAATTGAAACCGCACCGTGATCTGCTTTTCATAAAAGCTTTTCGCGCCAGTTATTACAACGCGTCCCGATTGAAAAGCCTGGGGGAAAAATGCCTTTAGGAGTATCAATTTCACGGAGGCTATTCAGCATGTAAAGGCCTCCTCCATCAAAACCGATCTTCCAATACCATTCAAGAGCGAATAATCATTTCAATCTTGAGTAAAGATGTTTCATTCAGGCTCGAATTTATGATAACAACAGGTTTCAATTACTCGACTGAATAATTACCTCGAATAGAGTTAAATGGAATATCATATGATCTTCATTAAAGATACTAATATCAATCAATTGCCAATAAAATTGATGCTCATCACCATCTTAGCTTCCAGAAAACAATTATCTTTAAAATTTAATTTTATTTTATTTGAAAATGTCCACATACAGCACAGTTGCCAATTTACAGTGGCCAAAATAACAGAACACATATTTAAAAAACGAAAACACCAAACATAACAAACAAAATATAAAAAAATCAGAATGGTACTGAAAAATGATGTATTGCTAATTATTTTCAGAGAGATGAGAGAGAGCCAGTTTTGTAAATGCGTTAGGGGATAGAGAAAACGGATCAACGCTCTCAGGAAGTGAATTAAGAAAAGAGGGGAGGCGGAAAAAAAGTGAGCGATAATCTGGGAACTAGTCAATGGAATAGAGAGTGGGTGCACGTAGGTTGGGAGGGTACTCGGAAATTGATAAAAGAAAGGAGTCAGGACAGTCTGTGATGGAGTTAAGAATGTTGTAAATAAATTTTAGGTCAGTTTTCAGGCAGAGACATTGATGATTGTAAATACAGAGAGAAGACAGAATGGCATTGGTTGACATATCACGCATATGGGGGACTCTGTACTTCACTATTCTTGTGAAGAAATTAGTTACAGCATTAAGGGTTGCGAGATTAGATGGAGCAGACATCGCCCATAGGAGAGCAATACGTGACCACTGGAAGATCAATCGTTGAAAAATATGACTGAAGAGCTTGGGGATCTTTAATTTCTGTGTAGCGGGTTAGAAGACCTAGGAGAGACATAGCTTTCGATTTAACTGTCTGAATGTGATCTGAGAAATTAAGTTTGTTATTTGTCAATACACTAAGATCCTTTACTGACGACAGACGGCTTAGGGGTATTGAATTAAGGGTGTAATTGAACTTGAATGGGAATTATTTTAGGTGGATTGACATGGGGTACTGGGTACATAAGTGAATGGGGTACATTGCACTCGCTTTCATTTACTTCCAGGTAGTGCACCAATAAGAGATCATATTTAAAGCATTCTGGATTTCGTGACAGTCGGAGGGGGAGTGAATGGTTTTAAATATTTTACAATCATCAACGTATAACAGCATGCGGGCTTGGGAGGTGTGAACTAGTGAGGCTAAGTCATTAATGTACAAATTAAAAAGATATGGTCCTAGGACGCTGCCTTAGGCAACTCCTGACGTTATAGAAGACCAACAAAATGAGGTGCCAGAAAGAATTACGCGATGGGTTCTGTAGCTAAGGAAGCTAGATAAGAGGCTGAGAAATTTACCATGGATTTTAAACCTTTGACTGAGCTTATGAAGGAGGAGGCTATGGTTGAGAGAATCGACGGCTTTCGAGAAGTCAAGAAATATGGCATCAAGCTGGGCATTATTGGATATTGAATCGATAGCATGGTGATGGAAAACTGATAAATTGGTTCGGCATGACCGCCCCGGAAGGAAACCATGTTGATTGGTAGACAGATAAGGGGAAGTGCAATAATAAAGCCGGTTAAGAATAATTATCTGGCAGACGGACGAAAGAATTGGAAGAATTGGTAATTTGAGAGATTCTTTTTAGAACCAGATTCATGTATTCAAAAAGCATGGGGATTTCAACTTAAGTATTTTTTTAAGACTCTAAAATATGATTAAACACATTTTCAAAATAATACTTGGTCTACATTTTACGCGAATATTTATATTTTATTTTCCTTGAGTCATATTTTGAATTATGGTTTATAATAATAGATAATTTAGATAATGCATGCTTGTTTTAGTATTTGTATCGCTCAATTCACGATTAGCTCAATGGTTACGGCCGTAGATGAATTAGAGATTATGGCTTACCAGTTTATTTATTGACGAATAAGGATGACAAACTGCTCATCCCGGAATAGTATAGCGATTGGTTCACTTTCGACGACGTGAATTTCAGCGACGTTCCAAAAATTAATTTGCCCAGAACGTGTGATTCATTCATGAATTGATAACGAAGGAAAAACTTCAATCAGGACAGCGATCGACCTCCAGCTAAATAATGAAAAACATCACTAAACTATCTACCACAGCAATAAAAAACAGGAAAATTTCCATCATCAATGAAATCGAGCAGATGCTTATTTATATACAAATATATATTAATATGTTTAACGCTTCTCAAAAAAATATCAACGGTAAAATATTAAATACCGGTATGGCTTTTTAGCGTAATATCACTTGCAAGATAAATGGGAATTTTGCCATAGCTAATGTGCCGAGGTCACCTCTTTCACGTCTGAAGGTGACCAAAAATATCGCCCGCTCTAAATTCATAAATTGGAAAGTGTTAAATATAACCGAATAGCATCAACACACTTCGTATATAATGCGGACGGCGCGGACGTCATAGAAGCGTGCAGTATGCAGAAAATGTGGATAAGTATTGTTAATTGGTTCTACCCCTGCTAATCCATAATTCCAAACAAGGGAACTGATGCTGTTGCTTAAGATAGGAAAGAAAATTCAGGAAAGCGCCAAAAAAACTTATTCAACCTAAATTTTCGGGGAAAGAAAATAAAGAACAAGGTGTGCATTCGCATACAAGGCCTCCCTTGCATAAGCCTCCATTAGCTTAAAATCCGACCTAACGGAAAATAACTATAAATCAAAAGAATAATACCTTGTATATTCCACACTTCATTGAGTACTTCGACCGATTGTGATGCTGTTATATCATTATCTAGATGTTTACTGTAAAGAATTTTCACAAAATGTCTTTCATATTCTTCATTCCTTTCGGTTAGGGGATGGGAGTTTTTTGAAGAAGGGGGAATTGGCATGTTTTTGAAGGAAGAGGGAGGGATTATAACCCACTGTTGCGGATGAGTACCTCATTGGTTAAGAGGAATAACAGAAACAAGGTCATGGTCACGGAGAGAGAACAGAAGTGGCTGAGAGATCGGCTAATGGATTGATTAAGAGGATTGATGCATTCAGAGGAATTTAGTCGTTAGACAAATGTGATCTACTAAGTTTGGAAAAAGTTTCAATTTTAAAATTTTGCATGTAGCCAAATTTGAGACTCATCCCATAACCTGCCCTCCCTAATATATAACCTTAAGTAAATTTCCCTTCCCACCTTAGTAAATCCTTACGAGTGTCCAAGGCATTACATGAAAGTTCTATGCAGTAACATGACGCGGGAATAGATAGCGTCGAGGCCGGTCGAGGAATTCAATAAAGTGTAATATTTTATATGAAGGGATATTCTTTTTTTTTAGTCGAATTTGAATTTATTTGAATTTTATATGCTGAAAAAATGTCAATTCATTTCATAATCATGGCAACTTAACAATGATTAAAAGTTATATTACATTGTAATTAAATTTAAATCACAATATGAGTTGTTTTTGCTTTTTTACAATATATAGATTATCAACATGGTCATGCGAAATCTCTATGGTTTTGTCCGCAGGTTCCAATGCTGCGAAATGAAATCTGTTTTACTTCTTAGTAAGATAATGTCTTTGTTAAAAATACATTTACTTTTTAACAACCTCCTTACAAAGATTTTTATGCACGTAAATTTACCAATAAAATCTATTTTATCTATTTCACTACATTATATCTTCTAAAGAGTCGTTCTCCTAGGCATTATTTCTATCTTAATTTTGCATTACTTATTTTCTCACTATCTCTTACATTTTTAATTTTGGCTTCAAATTTTATTTTACAATGTCTGAATTCCACAATACAAATTTGTCCACTATGTCGAGGAATATAACTTGCAATAAAAGTAGTGAGGAAGACGATAATTTCGACTTAAATAACAGAAGGCCTTTCGTTTTCCACCGACCAATCGACCGCCTCCAAAGTGGAAGCGCCCTTTCGCATGACCTTGGGAGGGGGAAGGGCACCAGAGCAAGATACCTCTTGCATGCGTCACAATCACGCCGCAATTCTCCGTCGTACCTACGTCAGACCTCCTCCCACCTCCATCTATCCCCATGTTAAACTGACACCTTTTCACTTCTGAGCACTTGCAGACAGAAAATTGCGGATTCTCATTATCATCATCATAGGAGATGGTGTTATGACTGATATGAAGAAAACCAAACTTATGCTTCTATTTTACAACAACAGATCCCTTACTTCTTTAAACCAGATAAATATTTCTCCCTTTTCTTACCCTCTGGCCACTCTGGTCACAAACAAGAATCTTCGTTTTCACTCACCAATGCCTTCCTGTTATCTTGACTTAAAATGAAAAAAATTACTATGGAATGTAAAATTTTATCCAAGGTGAACTCTCTTGTAAGTATTTATTACTTGACTAAAAATAGTGTTTACTCGTAAATATGTGCCGTAAGACGATTTAATTGTAGATTTTGAGGCGATATAACAAATGAAGTAGGCTTGTAAAAAAAGCAAGAGCCTAACTTCGACAAATCGTTTCCTTCTTAAGCTGGTGATACTTCCCACTTCTCTCCACATCCCATACATTAGACCTATGTTCTTTCCCTTCCGCATCTTCTTAGTCAACACCCTTCCCTCTATCACGACCTTTAGCACACCTCAGCCGTTACTACATGCTATATTAGGCAGGCGCTTATATTTCAAAAATGATCCAATTTAAGAATTCGTGGTCTCAAAATGTGTGAATCGGTGAGAAAAAAATTATAAAAAAAACCAGGTTCGTGCGACGACGGATGGCCGTGCCTGAGGCGCCTAAAGAACCTAAATGCAGTTATTTTGAATGTTAAAATTTTCGAACCGGATAAAACGTTTTGTAAGGTAAACATGGTATTTTAGAGACTTTTGGACAAAAATTTAAACCGTTTTGTCGCATATAGATTCCTTCATCCGTAAACGCTGCCTCAAAGGCGCCCACCGCACGCCCCCCGCCGCCCCTGCCGCCTGCCGGCAGCCGCGCCGTTTAATGCCGTGCGGCGCGCCGCGCATTGCTTGATACGCCCGCCACTCCTCAGTCCCGTGGCACTTCCCTCCTTCCCCTTACATGCTGGAAGAGTGGAGCTAGATTGAGAAATAATGAAAAGCCGGGTAAAATGTGATTCATTGGTAATTCCAATTTTTTTTAAAGTACCTACACTTCAAGCGAAAAGGGGGAGGGAAACTAGGATTTTCACGGGGTCTATGTAAATAAGTTGAAACGACAGCATGTTATCTCGTTACTTTTCATGTCTAACAATCAAAGTTGACTTTTTCTCATCGGGAAAGCTTTTTCGGTGGTTCTGTACTGTCCATAATAAATGTTGGTAGGACTTTTCTTTCTAGGTCACACTTCTTTTATAATCAGTCATAAGTTTCACTGCTCGCTCGGCATGATCATAAACCACCCTCAAATGCTGCACTTTCTCTTCGCCTCTGATGCAGTCTTCCCTCTCCTTCCAAACTGCATAGGAACATTGACAAATGAAGTATCGATATCGAGGAAGGAGAAGATACGTCCTATGTTTTTAGTGGCTAAGCTGCTTATGGTCATGCCAGGCACGTCGCGCATCTGTATACTCCTCTTCTTTGCCGGTTCTTCAGTACCCTCCTTACCGAGAATGTTATGCACCAAAGTCTGCCGCTCCACCTTAGAGAGTCGAGTGTCGAATACAGCAAGCCCCAGCAACTCCTCACTCAGGTACCATAAATGGTTCAGAAACCTATTCTGGGCGGCCCTCGCCACAGACTTGTAGACCTCATCGTAGGCATTCAAGTTCTTCAGGAACCCTTTTCAGTTTTCTTCTCCCCTTTCAGTCTTTTTTTTCTCCCATAGCAAGAGACCGTTACTCCAAGCTATCTTCATCTCCTCCCTACTTTCCTGCTACTATACAAGAGCAAACCACTCCATGCTTGTTACCTTGAAAATGGCATAATATGCCGAAACCTGGGTCAGTTACAGCAATAACATGTGGAATTATACCGAGTTACTTATTTTAATATGAAGAATGAGTTAGATATACTGCCAAGCTGATAGGAACAAACATTTATTCTTTCCACGAATTGCTTCTGACTGTAAAGTCTTACACGAGGCACTTAATCACGCGATTTGGTGTACAGAAACTGCGAGAACGCGGGCACGGAATTAAAGCAGGGGCTATTTTCACATCTGACGCTCATGCATTAGTGAATGAATTATAGCTATTCACCACTTTACACGAGGCAACTTTCAATGCACATCCATAGACACATCAGATTTAGCAGTAAAGTGCCTCGTGCAAAACGGCCTTGAGGAAAACAGAGCGAGACATATGCAATTCACCTTTGTCTTCCCCCACATCCTATTTCTACTTCCTGTTTCCTCCTCTTTTCTTGGCTTGGGTCCCAACCCTCCCTGCCCCACGACTTAGTGGCGGCTCGTAGAATAGTACCTAGGTGCAGATCAGAATACCACTTGAAAAATCTACTACATCCGCGATTGGAACTGGGGGTGGTAAAGGGGAGGAGACTAAGGGACGTTATCCTCCTCCACACACCGCTGAGCACCCCAGGAGCCCATTTGTGCGGAAAAACACTGTCCCAGCTCTCCACGAGAATCGTTACGGAGAAAAAAATGCTGAGACATTCCAAAACTGTCGGCTTTAATTAAAACGAATGACGTCAGAAATAGGGTGGGGTCTCGGATGACATGGGGAAATATTCGAGTGGATTTTTAGCTGTTGGGAATAGCGACAAGGCAACCATGAAAAGGCGATATTAGAGGAGAGGTCACGTGGTGGGAATGGGATGGACTGGAATATTCGGGAAAAGTGGGATACGGATGGCAGAGTGAGCGCCAATGCGGGAAAATTCGCCATAAGCAATTTACGGGGTCGACCGAGATTCGAAACATGATCTCCGAATAAAAACCGCCAATTAAAGTCTCGGTGGTAATACTGGAACAATTTGCTGGTCGGCAATCATGAGTTCCGAGTCTGAATTCCGATAAAATATTGGTTTTCCTCGCTACGGTGCTACATCTTGCACCTGCCAATAGGACCCATGACAAAAATACCGAATCCGATCAATGGATAACTCTCATATTTAAATATTTCTGACTCTGACGATGTCAGGGTTTCCTATCAAGTCCGTCAGTCAGTGACGAAACCTAGACGAATAAACTCGTGGCGGATTTTCGAAGGGATTTATGTTCTTCCCTGCAGTACACATTGTATCACATGTGATATAGTATTACACAAGTCACATTCGCATCAGGATCAAATATGTCAATTTAGGGTGGCCATTTTTTAAAACCATGATCAATGCGACATTGACGCTGCACTAAGGCACGACCACGGGTTCAAGGTATATAACCTCAAGTAGGAAATGCTCATCTCATACCCATCACGCCATTCCCTTCCGGGGTAGGCAAAGTCAAAGAATTTATTAATTGCGTGATGATGCTGCACTGTTGCGAAACCCGCGTCGTACAATAAATTTTTACGTGGAATTGCAGTACCTTCTTTTTCTATCTTCATGTTAGTTATTGCCGTAAGGCCTAGAAGAGCGATTCTAATTTTAAAATTCCTCTATGATGCCTAATCCTTACATATCCCCTCTTTGCTTCTATCACATTCATGCATTCATACACCTTCTCCTATTCTTAAGACTCCTAATACTCCTTGTCACAAGCGTCTCTTCCATCACATTCACACATGAATTTCGCGGTATAACCCTTCCTCTCACACCATTTACTCCTCTATCATATATCTGTTTAATTATTTGGCTCTCTCCCATTACGTCAACATAGCTAGACCAACGGTGTACATTCCATTCAAATATGTCCATTACGGGAGCATCCAACCAGCATTCTTTCTTGGCCCACACAGTCATAACCCTATCCATTCTACTTTTGGCCCTAACACTTCTCAGGTACCCCACTCTCTCAGTATTTAGTTTACTCTTATGCTTATCCCGACAATAGCGCCGGGAGGAGAATACTTTTGTACGCAATGATTTTCGCCGCCCTAGAAAAATATAAAAATTCTATTGACTTTACTGGAATTGGAACTCGGAATTGCGTAGTCAGAAGTGTGACAGCAATAATACTGTAGGCGGGTATGCAGGAGGAAGATATAGCGAAAAAATCCGGAAAATAAATCAGGAAATATGATATGAAGCACATTCATGAAGAGGAGGGAATGGTGTGTGAGGAAGTGAGAGACAGAGAAAGTCATGGATGAATGCGGCGGAAGAGACTCTTAAGAGAAGAAATAAATGTCTAAAGAGAGTAGTAGGGCATTTATGAAGCGATGCATGAGGGTAACTGAAGCAAAAGAGATACGCAAGGAAAGGGCAAAAGGTGGGCAATTGTCAAAGCAGAGTCAGATTTACAGGCCTGTCACCGTCAATTAAACTTTTTTAACTGCACTTAACGCAAAAATGGAACGGCGGAAATAGTCAAGTATGCATGTAAATAGGTTTCATTTGACTTCACCGGGAATCAAATTTTAAGAGGAGTCAGCCAGCTACATAGAGACCATGGTTGGATGAACTGGGCGGAAGGGGAGACAGGGGACTGACTGATTGAAGGATGAGAGAAAAAATATACGGAAGATATGGGTAGAGGAGAAAGAGAGAGGAAGTAAATGACATCGATGATGAAGGGTCCAATGAGGGAAAATGGGACTGAAAGATGATGAGGGGAAACCCACCACCCAGGTTTTCTCTTCTGGAATCCGTAGGGTCTGCAATCTGCAGGGTTTTTCAAAAGGGCCGTAAAGAATGAAGGCATTTCCCCCCCCCCCCCTCCCGGCCTAAAAGGTGAAAAAGAGAATGGAAACTTTGCATTTCGCAGTCACAGCATTCATCAGCTCGAGACTTTATCTATATCCATTTAAAGAAGAACCCCGTTCAAGCTTCTGAAATGTCATATTGGTGGATGTGTTAGAGCAGCGGCCAAAGTAGGCAAATAGTATGATCTTTCACTCATAGCAAGCCAAGATTTATCCGAAAGTTTCGCTTTTGTCATTAATCGATTAGCCCAGGAGACTTCAACATAGGCAACCCTCTAAGACGAGAAATTAGTATTTTTCACCTACTTGCTAAGCCGGATGAACTCAGGAAAATCTTGACTGGAGAAAATAATGCATTATTATATATACAAAATACTGGCGCTGTCCTGTCACGGAATAAAGAAACCCGTAGGTGGATAGAAACATTGAATGCAATTAGTCCAAATAAGGTGGAAAGTGATATCGAAAGTCAAACTTTATTCACTTCACAGGATAAATTTGGGATTTTTGGATTAAATTGTTATAAATTAAAATGTTTCTGGAAGAGCTGCAAAAATACCCGCATGATATACCGATACATTCCTGTTATGCATCAATAGCTATAACTTTAAACGCTAACCCTGAAAATTTTTAGTGCACAGAAGCCTAAATCGACGTTGAATGAAGCCCTACCACAGCATATTAAATCTTTGGATCCATTTCATTAGATGAAAGGTGGGAGTTCACAAGGCCTGTCAGTACACGAAAATTGGAATTCCAATTGGATAACAGGACCTTCTTTTTTCTCCTAGCACCATGATTCCCTTTCTGGGTACAGGACCAATGTTAAATCTTATTAAGCCCAGTGCCTTGCACAATCTGTGATTAGAAGGTACATATAAAACTTTTGATGATACTACCATTGTACTGATCTGAAATATTCAAAGTCAAAGAAAAGCATTTAACCAAATGAAAGTCTCCTCTTTCAAATGCCAAAGATATTCTGACAGGAAAAACACAGGGAAATAGTCCAAAAGATGTATTAAACTGCGTGTTTCGTGTATTCAGGGGGAAATAATGCATTTTTGCACAGCTGAGAAGCCAAGAATATAAAATATTTTACTATCATAGTAAAAGGTAAAGGACACCACACAGCCACTGAACGAGTAGAGATATACCTAGGTTTTTTATTTAATAATAATAAACACTTGGTTGTTATTCCACACTTTATTGTAAACAAATCGACCCGGGTTTCAGCATGTCATGCCATCCTGGCATGACATGCTGAAACCCGGGTCGTTTTGTTTACAATAAAGTGTGGAATAACAACCAAGTGTTTATTATTATTAAAAATTAATGAGTTCCACAAAGTAACGCCGGAGACAGTGTCTTATATATATATAGGTCTCTAGTTCGGGGAATAATCACAGCTGACCCTGAAGTTCCCGTAGAAAATGACACTAACTATCACAATGTGAATAATATAGGTACTCCAACTTCTACTCATACTTTCTACACTATCGAGTCGCTATTTGTCTTGTTTTCCACATACACTCTAGAAAAAATTGACTGAATACTTTCAGCAAGATTTTAGGAGGTATTGACCTTCGAAAAGAAGATATAGATTCCACCGCAACACGCTAAAAGGGCATATTTAAAAAAAGAACACTCCACACCAATTTTCTTTTCCTCCTCCAATTCCGTCAACCTATGCACTCCCTGCAAATCCTAAAACCCAAAAACCACACTCTTGAGGCAGCTTGAGAAGTGGTACGTTGATTCAGACTTAGAATCGTAGCATAAGCGACCTGTTGCGCAGGAAGTAACATTATTCGGAGAGTTTACACCATAGTGGCATCTCCCGGACTTAGATTCCTAACCACCCGGAGAAATGTCGAGCGCTCTATAATCACTGAGCTACCGTGCCACCGACCAACTCTTCAGTACCTCGGCTACCGCCCACGAACATCATTCCGATTCGGCAACCGCACCGCTCATTTCATATCCGGACTTTCAAGTGTGAATAAACGGGAGTGGCCCATTTCTCCCTCGATGTCGACGAGGGGAGAGCTGGGGGGGGGAGGGGTAGAGGGAACTGATATGTAAGTAGTGACTCTAAAAGGAGAGAGGAAGGGGGAAAGGAGAACGAAGAACAGGAAGGAGACAGAAGAGAGAGAGAAGATTTAAAGGGATGGAATATTGGTCACGAATGAGTGAATGGATATGAAAGGAATTCAATTTTGAAAACCCTAGACGAACTATTTTAACTCCGCCACGAGGACTGCATCGCAAAATCACTGCAAGTTGACTTCACCCACTGGGATGGGAGGAAACATTTTTTACTAACGAGGTGGGTGGGGACTCATCCGCCCTCTTTCTCACTCAAGCTTCACGGTGGTTTCAAAGCTCCTTCTTTGATCCTCGTTCACACTGAGTGCACCATGATCGGTTATTCCATCATTTATCCCTACTTCGACTAACGCAATCACGAAAAGGTGAAAGGTCGTAAAAGGGGAAACCCTTATCATTTTTCATCTTTTCTTGGTCACCAATCAAACTGAGTGTCCTCTGTCTAATAACGTCAACGAGAGTTTGTCTTTTAGGCAATTGCTATTTGCACTCATACACTTTGACGCATTGTATGTATATGGGCAGAAAACGGGCCTGAAAAAAGATAAGATAATGTTTATTAATTTCTTCAGAATAACAAGAACATTACAAAAACAATAGTTTGATGCAATAGTTGGCCTGAACCTGGTTTAAGGCAACCTTCTCAAATATAAACAAAGTGCTGCCATCACTACGAAAATAATGAATAGTAACAGAAAATGTTCAAATCTCCCTACACATTCGTAAACTTTCCACATATGGTTTTACAAAAATAGATTCAACGTCTATCTGAGACAACAACCATTTTTCACCAAATACATAAAATTTCTAATTTTATTTCCCTTTTTATAATTTCGGGTTAGATATTAAAAACTATTGACCCATACTCAAAAACGATCTTTTTTTTTGTAAAATAGGGAATAAAAACGTTTTTACCCTCAAAACACGGATTCGTTCGAAAAAAAAATTAAAGATGGCTGGTGATTATCAAGGATATACAATAATATTCCCTGCTGAAAATGTACACAAATGGTTCTGTAGAACATTAGGAATTCTGCGGAAATTGTGTCCTTTCCGTGAGGACCAGTTCCTTCTCTAAGGTTTTGAACAGAAAATGAGGGCCTTGCTCATGTTCCGTAGAAATCGTTAAAATGGAATATAGGAAACCTTGAGAAATCCATTGAAACATTCCAGGAAAATAGCAAAATTAGTAAATTATTTTTCTTTTGGCAGATTTCAGAAATTCAATGAATATGATCAGTTACTAAAGTCCTATCAAGTATATATTGCACAATGATGTATTCATCAATATAGTTATAAATGGAGATGAATAAACTTCAGAGTATATATTTTTTGGGCAAAAAAACATAGAACTCAAGGATATCCTACAGAAATTCTAAAGGACTTTCGACAGAGTGCTCTCAGAAATTCTACAGAATGTGTCAAAGATTTTCTACACGGTATGCTAAGGAATTTTGTATATATTCCTTAAAGAAGTGTTTCAATATTTCGAGGAGAGTCTACGGAAACACCAAGGGAAGTATGTAAATATATTATATAAAGATAGCGTAAAGAATCATCTAGCAGGATTAATTCTAGGATCAGATCTTTGCTAAATCCCAGTAATGGAGGATTTTTCCAAATCACGCCGACAGACTTCAATTATTCTGATTATCACGTTTCCACAAAACAAAATTTGACATGCGGCGCATTTACGTATCGGTGAAATTTATACTCAACTGGGAACAAAGAAGCATCGTCTAAGCATATTAATTTATTTTATGGAGATGTAAGTCACAGATTTTGTGGCGATAGGATTCGGTCTGCAAATCTGAAGTTAGTGGTTTGAATTCCGACTGGGTGGTATTTTCGACAAACAACCACAGAATGGCTGCGTGAGTACGCCAAAAACATATTTAACGGTCCGTTATTCGCATGACACATGGATAATATGTAGTTATAATTGTATAAATGTAAAAAGAGAATATTATATGGATATTAGATAGCAATATAAATGATATTTAAATCTTACATAAATTTTTCAAGTGGCTATGAAATATACTCAACAGCTTAAGTAAATTATAATAATTATAAACAAATAAATGGAGTCTTTATTGAAAAAAAACTTGTTCTTCACAGATCTCTCATACATAGAAATTATCCATGCCGTGAGCGGTGAAATTTCAACCCTGGTGGGACTCAATCCCGTGACCTCTGGATAGGCATGCGAGGACGTTACCACGCCGGAACTGAGTCCGGAACATTATTGGTTTACAATACTTTTAAACATATTTAAAGTGTCATTTTTACTATTGAACGGCTTCTGTGTGTTAATACCGATTACGACGCAATTCTACAACCATACAAATATGTGCGATATACCACAGAGGAAAAATCATTCGCCTTAACTGGGCGAAATGATTTTTCCTCTGTGGAATATCGCACTTATGTACACTTGCGGGTGACTCCGTAAAGGCTATTACCGTGGCTAGTCCCGGTATCCTCAATATTGGTATACAAATATGCATAAAGGATATCACATGGGATTTGGCTCAAGCATTTTCGATGACAAAAACCCATAGGTAACAAGAACTTTAATGAGGAAGCCAATTTCTCATTTACAGTCAAGGATAAACATATTAGCAAAGCACTTATCCCACACGGAACTTTCACCGCCAACGGCTTAGATTAAACGAGTTTATGCCAAAACATTTTCTCGTGATTCATATATATTGGTCCGTAAATCTTCATATAAAGGCACTCAAATGACTTTCACTCTATTCATAAAAAGGCATTCACTTTGTACACCTTTAAAGCCATTTTGTAACGTAGTTTTGTATACGAAGAGAGATAAATTGGATTCCTATACAGAGGGATTAGCCACTCAAAGAAAAATATATTAAAAATGCTTTAGCTATGGGTGGATAAAATGCTTAGTGCCGTTCAGCAATAAAAAGTAGGGGAAAAATTAATTATTTCACTGAATTTCATTACCTGGTTTTGAATAGGTTTTGAAAGGCAACCCTCGGCATAATGTTCGACGTTGAAATTATGGCGCGTACTTCGGCATTAGTAACACGCCATTTGAAAAACTAGCTTCTTAGCATGGTAGTCCATTAGAAAGGTAGGTTATGTGAGTGGCATTCCATGAAAAATGCTTAAATGGTGGTTTCAAGACCATTTTGTAATCCTTTTTTTCACTCACGTATCTAAATGCATTGGCAGTTGAATAAAACGATTTTAATAAATATATCCCACCTTGTGTTTTCGAGGCAGCCATTTTTCCAAGACGGCAAGATTCCGAGATTTCCCTTTTTAAGGATTTTTATGTATACTCTATCCTTATGATATCAAGAACGAATTATGGTAATAGGAGAGATACTGAAACCTCACTATGAAAGTCCAACGTGTGGAAAATATATTCTATCATTGTTACTGTTTTCTTTTACATTTCTTTATTGCTGGAATTGAACATAAAATTGACATCTTTTCCTTAAAAAATACTGATTTTTGACTCCAGAACAATGTTCGAAGGAAGAAAGTCCATAATTTGAGAGCTTTTGTGTTTAAAGTAATAAAGTAGAAAAAACATCTTAGAAAATGTTTGAGATGTAGAATTAACCCTTTTTCTTTTACAAAGAGGGAAAAATGGCGCTCAACATCAACACCTTTTTTTTTCTCGGTTGGGTGAGATATTAAAAAATATATGGCTTACAGAATATAAAGATATGCAAAATTACAACACATGTTTAGAAAATGAACGAAAGTAGCTTAAAAAAAAGTCGTTTCACTACTGGTTTCGTAAATTGTTTAACGAAAACATTTATCGTGATCAGCAGCCATTTAACAAAGTAAAAAAGGCTATCCCTCACTTAGGATATATTTTTGAATTGTCATCACAAATGAAAGTGACTGCATGTCACATGAAACTGATGGGATAGGAATTTATTTAACGCCGTTTGAAAGGGAGGTGCTTCCTTTCGCTCCGCAGTAGCTCCATTAATTTTATCAAGTCCCATGATTTCCTTTATCTGCCACAAAATCCACAGTTCAGAAAGTGAGAGAGAATTCTACAACTGGAAAATGACAAACTGCTGGCGTCAATTCACTGCTAACTTTTAGCCTTTTATGTAAAAAAAATTCTCGACCCTTTCCAATATCTCACAAGGCAAGGGTATATGGTCACATAAGTCACATTCAGAGGGAAGACATTATTTTCATGAGAATGAAAATACATGATTCCTACATATGTAAGCTTTTTGTGATATTATTAAGTTTGGATTCCACAAGCATGGCTATTAAATAGTGCTTATATGGTAAGCATATAAACTTTATTAATCAAATAAATTTATTCAATTCAAATTGCACAAACGTCCTTAAGTCTATAAGAAATTCAATCATAATTTCCTTACTACGAAATTAAATTATTTTAATTTAAACTGCTTTCGGTTTGCAAGCACTAGCTTAAAAGACGATACCTTGAGTTTTATGAATCGATACCATACCGTAGACCATTTTTAAGATGTTAAATGGCAGGGCTATCGCCGTCTTTTAATCCGTCCAATGTAATTTACACCGTTAATTACTTGGAGTACATTCGTAAATAATAGCAGCAAGTTGCTAGGGCAATTGCTCATTTCTTTTTCCCTTCCAGAACATTACCAAAGGATAATAGAGCTATGATATCCTGATCCATTAGGGGAGGATATACATCTTTTAAAAAATCGTGTTCAACCAATACGATATTTAATTACCGACACAAAGATAAGTAAGTGAGATAAACTCATAGGCTTCCGATGTTCACGAAAGACTCGCTGGATCAATTGTTTAATTCGTACTTGTGTTCCTTATGCCCAATAATTATTTACGTGACGTTCTGTTAGAACATTTACTCCAATTAAAAGGATCTGAATTCACCTTTTTCTCAGGTAACATATTCAGCGGTCCCGCACGGATCAGAAACCTGGACAATGAGGAGGAAGGATGAGAGTAAACCAAGGCGTTTGAGATGTGACTATGAAAAAGATGAAGTTGACGGAAAGGAAGATAAACAAGGAGGTGCTGGGCATGGTAGAAAAGGAGAGGACGCTACAGGAGGAAATTAGTGGAAGGCACAATAGAGGGATGGAACAGGTGATGAGGACTGAAGAATGCTGAAGGCTGTGAAAGAGGGGTAAGTGGGGAAGGGGAAGAAAGAGATTATATGGATGAGATGAATGAAATGAATTGAGTTAGGACCTATGAACTGAATAAAAGTAATGTATTAAGAAGGTAACATTCTGCTATCATTGGGATATGATAACGGCAATCTTTCCTCCATCTAAATATACCTTAATAGGCATAAAAGCTTAAAATAATTGATTAAGAGTAGTCACCCACATAAGAAAATATTTGAAAATTGTAAATTGCATCGAGTGTTGATTGCTACGTTTTTCATTAAAAAATTATGAAAAATTTGCTGATGATCTATGCGAAATTCCCATTTGCACTACCTGATTTGACAATGAAACCGGAGAACATCTATGGTGGCTTGAGGAAATATAGTGCCTATGTAAAACTAATCTTGGATTCATTCCTGTGTCAGATCCAGTGGTTGTGCTTCCGTTACCGGAAGGTAGCGCCATTTTTCACCTTTTACCTCTTGCTTTGTCACGACATAGGCATGCACTCCGCTCCTGTATCTATTCATCAAGCGCAGTATATGACACGGCAAGTGATTCATGAGGCAATTTCCTCGAAAGTGCACCACCTCTGCACAAGAATTCATGCATCAACATGTCAACGCAACCGACGAGAGGCACCAAAATTAGCTGATGAAATTCCTTCTAAAGAATTTTGCGATGACGGAGAGGTAGACGTCACGACTTTCTAACTCGAGTAAAGTCTTGAATTTCTACGCGGAGTCCAGGCATGATACAATCGACTTAAGAACTGACGTTCTTCAAGGTACGGGAAATTTTATGCGTCGTTGGAAAGAAAAGTATATGAGTTCAATATTCCACAGTAGAAAAATCATTCGCCTTGCCCGGGATTCGTATTCCGGTCAAGGCGAATGATTTTTCTCCTGTGAAATATCGCACTTATGTGCACTTGCGAGTGACTCCGTAAAGGTTTCTACCGTGGCTAGTTCCGGTTTTCATCAAAATTAAGGAAAATAAAATTAGAACGTCACTGAATTTACCCATCTCCCAAGGTTGCATCTAATAAGAAAGCAGTTTGTAAAAACAGTCGTCCACGGAGACAGGGACCAATGGAAAGCAAGAGGAGAATAGAATATAGACTTTCAAACTTGGTGCTGGAGACGGATGTTGAATGTCAAATGGAAAGAAAGATTGGAAAAGAAGAAGTAAAATGTAGACTGGAATACGAAAAAGCCACAGGTAGAGTACAATCAGGATGACAAGGCCCAGATGGATAAGCCACAATGGCTAACTCACCGACAATTGGGAGATCTGGGCACGAATCTCGGCCAATTCATTTATTTTATAATGGCGAATCGCATCCCATTGGTATATAGCTAATTAAAATTTGACAAGAGAAACGAATTTTCAGGGAACATAAAAGATGACAAAATAGAAGTGAAAACCCCACGGTTAAGACCAAGGGGCAAATTCATAGGCCAGGTGAAAGGGGATATGAAAGAGAAGAGCTACACAAATTTGAAGGATCAAAAAGGAGATAAAGGAAAATGGAAGAATGCAGTCAACCGATCTTCCGATTGAAAGACAGACGATAATGAAGTATCGTACATTAAAAACGATTCCCATATGAAACTTTAAGTGCGGTTTGAATAGTCAGGTTATGGCTCATCATATTCTATTCTCGATAGCTAGAGGAATCCTCACATCTGGGATTGGGGACGGCACTGTTCTTTGGTAAGATATGGAATCAAAACGTTTCTCGTCAGAAGAAAAATCCCAAAGATATTTCTTTCCACGCAAGGAAAAAGGTCGTGAAATGTGGCGGCTGGAGCAGGGATTACCAACTTCAGGCTCGGAAAAACACACGAGGATAAGGGAATGAATAGCTCTCGCGTTTCACACCGGATCCAGGTTATCCATAACTTCCGACGTTTCGACGAGCGACTCATCCATCATCTTCAGGGATCCCTGAAAACGATGGGCAATTCGCTCGTCGAAACGTCGGAAGTTATGGAGAACCTGGACCCGGTGTGAAACGCGAGAGCTCTTCATTCACATCATTCACCGGGAAAGCTTTAAGTCATATCTCAAGGGTAAGGGTGGAATAGGAACACTCGATATAAGTCGAGTACTGGAGGAAATAAAGGTGATTTAGCAGAAAAGATACAAAATGTATGCCTAAGCAAATACAGAGTCTAAAAGGTTTGGCAGAAATTAAGAAAAAGATCAAAGAATGGTTAATTAGGGAAATTAGGGATCAGTAATTTTTTATGATAATCTGTTATACATATGGCAACGATATTTTTTTTCTTATTTTCTTTTCACAGTTTTGGTAATTTTTTCAATGTCATTATATTGCTTTATTTTGTCTTTTACTTAAGACTACCTATGTCAATTGAAACGTAATAATAGGTCAAAGACATGCCGATTTGTATGAATATCACAAGAACACACATATCACATATCTTCTGACAAGCCATGTGGCTTAGAAGGAACATGAATATATATATATATATATATATATATATATATATATATATATATATATATATATATATATATATATATAATATGCCAAGAGGGTGGCTGATAAAAATATAGCGACAGAAAAAAAGGACACTCACAAATTTAAACTTCCGATATTTCGGTGGGATCGTGACCACCTTTCTCAGGGTAGACAGAAAAAAAAAATATATATATATATATATATATATTGTCCTTTTTTCGTGTTTCTGTGTTTGTTTAGTGGATCGCTGTTTTATTTATGCATGTGCATCGTCGCCGAGAGCGATTTTCTACCAAGACATTATAGAACATGTGTAATAAAGGCATATTCGTATGAAAAAATAACAAAAATTTTTCTTAGACGCAGGTCACAAATTTCCAAAATGAGTGACCAAGGGGTACGCAAGTCAATAGAGATTGGGAAGCACTGACCTAGAGTACTTCCCTCCTATACCAGAGGGACAGTATATGGATCCAGTTAGTGACAGAGGTTTCTTAGTGGCACCCCGAGCAAGGAATGAGGGGTGAAGGGATGCTGAAGGTCGTGATAGAGGCGCGAATGCTGAGGAAGAAATAAGAGAGACGTAGAAGCTTTGTGAGCAGGACGAAGTGAAATAGGATGTAAGTTAAAATAAAAAAACAATCTTTTACGGGACTTGCGCCTTTAAATGCCTGGATGACTTTTACTTACTTCCACTTAACCAACCTCAACAGCCATGTAGTAATCATAATCCCGATCCCTACTCGAGTTCTGCGTTTACAATACATCCAAGGCTCGGTTTTAATAAGCCATTGTAAAGTTAAACCGCAACACGACGTACTGTTTTCGTTGACTCGGTGGTCACTGAGAGTTGGGGTTTTGTTATTGCATTAGACTGTCGGTTGATTAACCTGAGCGTCATTGACTGGAGAACGCATATACTTCGGCTTTTATTCTGAGAAAGTATTTAACCAGGGATTACAAAGCATTAGGCTAGTTTCGGGCTTATCACCACACATTTTCTCTAACATCCTGCCATTACCATCCTACACACTAATCAATTGTGACGCAAATGAATTCAGTTATTGCGCGCCTCTCCGAACAACCACCCAACCAGCGAAGAAGCATTTAAATGGATGAATTTCGTAGCGATTTTCATGCAACGGTATGTAATAACGGCCGATTTTTAGTTATAATTTATCACATTCTGGCGAAGGCTTCCACGGGATTCTGGAATATATCGTTCCTATCTAAACATGTTCTCTGAAACGGGTACAAAACGGACAATCAACCTGGGACAGGACCTATAGCACCACCAATTATTATAAAGACTATTAACATGTTGTTTCCCACCCCTTTCCCACTTCAAATGGGATGAAAAATTTACAATTAGTACATTAGTAGAGAACAATAATTTAGTATAATTAGTAGAGAATAAGAAAATTATTTTCACATGTGCTCAGCTCTTAGCTCATTTCATCCGTATTCCTGCAGGCAAAGCAGGAGAAAACAAACTCATGATGTCGAAACGACCCCCTCCTGACCAACATCATCCCCATAAGTACATCTTAGATAAAATATTAAAACATCCCAATTGTATCCCGTTATGGCAAGCTTGAGTGGAGATGAGAACCTAGTCAGTGAAGAAAAAACCTAGCCATCTTATAATGTACATCTTCCACTTAATCTTGCCAAAAAGTCCATAAAAAATTACATCATTATTAGGTTGATAAGTCTGAAATTTGAGGGGAGCGTGGTGGCCTAGTTGGTAGAGCACTTGGCTACTGATCGAAGGGTCCCGGGTTCATTTCCGGGTGGAGCCTTTGAACGCCCCCGAACTAAAATCCTCTGAGTGTGAGGTGGCCCAGGGAAATGAACTGGCCCCCCTACCCTGAATGTGTGAAATTCACACGCCTGTGGATTAGCCCGGGGTGAGCTATACCCTCAACTATCCAAACCAACCTTCGGGTTGAATCACTGAGTGAGAGATAAGTATAAAATTTGAGAGGGAATGAGTATCCACGAGCCAATGAGTACTAAAAGCGCTGACGAATTCGGACTGAACGGTAAATATGTTGAGCCTTCCGAATGCCGCTGAATTCGCCCTGATTTCATATCTCAACCCGTTTAAACCCAACTGACTCAATTATTCACTTAGTTCATCATTTCTCCATGGCTGTTTGACTTCCCATCCATTGCGTCCGAAAATCGTTTCCGAGGATTAAATGGGAGTTGGCCTCCAACTGGGAGTTGGCCTCCAACGGATGTTGAAGCAGGTACCTAAAACTCCATCAAAGGATACCACGGTCACGTTAGGTTTCGATTTAGTAACGCGGCCGATCACATTCAATAAGCCAAATGCAAATTCAAAGCAGTGGTTAATAACGTGCGTTGATCTATTGAAATTAAACTTCCTCTTCGCAAAAAAACGTGGCAAACATGGACTCGTAATGAGGGATATAAATATTTCCGGATAACTCCGAGGACCTGCATTCATAACTCACGGGAGCGTAGGAGCGAAGTAACGAACACCGGAATTAGTAAATAGTGCTTCAAGGGCAAGCGTGCAATGAACCTCATGAAATACAGAGCATTATGACATTTGCATGAAAATATTTAGTCCACCCATTTTCCACCTCCGCCATATTCGCACGGTAACTATTCTTGCTTTCATCAATTTGTGGATTAAATTATAAATAACGGATTAGTTATAACAGATGACCGTACATTTTTGTAACAAGACGTACTCCTTCCAGATAAATAGTGATGTTTAATAATTTACATATATAATAGGCGTGAGGAGGAAAGTAGCGAAATTTATGGGTAGTGTACATAAGTAAATTGCTTTATAATGTAGATTTATGAAGTAGGTAAGTATATTCATGTGGCCACATATTTGCAATAATTTTATTTAAGGAGCAAAAGTCAGGAATCGTTTGCGTTTACAAAATTCGGTGAAAATACAAACAATTCTCTTTGGGGTATTGTAAGACCCCACGCCCCCACTTATGTCAGAATATATAGGATGTCATTTCAGAATATAGGGAAGCGTGGTGACCTAATGGGTAGAGCGCTTGGCTACTGATCAAAGGGATCCCGGTTTCAAATCAAGGTGAAGCCTTTGGACGCCCCAGAACAAAAAGAAATCTTCGGAGTGCGAGGTCCTCCAGGGAAAGGACTTGGCCCGCCTCCCCTGAATGTGTGAAATCCACACCCCTGTGGCTTAATCTGGGGTGAGATCTACCCTCAACTATCCAGCCAACCTTCGGGTTGAATCACTGATTGTGTATGTCAGAATATGTAGGAAGTTATATGTCACTTACAAAATTCACAATTAAAAATAATTCACGCGGACTGGGATTTGAACCTAGAACTAACGATTACAGCGCGAGAGCGCTCGGCACTGCGCGGCCAGTTCCGCAGTTTTTTGAACCCATCTCATGCCACCCAACGACTTGCGCCTGCGCACGAGTTATAGAATATAGTATTCATTCAACTACAATGAATTGCTTTACCTGCATGTGGAACGCAATGAATTTTCTTTACAGAACATAGAGATGGGTTGGTTGTACTTGCTGCCTGATAGAGGCGCTACCAACGTCAGCTGCAAGTCAGCAAAGCATTTAACAGCGAGTTTCGCGACAGTAAATACTAGACTGTGGACGGTGATCATTGTAGTGGCAGCTCTTACGCGTATAACAGTCACGCAATGCAGGCTTCGTCCCAACCTCCTGCGGTCACCTACGACGCTCCGGTGACCGAATTACACAACCGCTTGGATTATGGTTAGGGTTACCCAGGGGATTGACCCAAATTCCAACTCCGGCCAACCACGGACCACAACACGAACATTGCTCACGCCAAAGCCTAACAAGGCTACCAATATAATTACTGGCTAATTTCGAGGTTCATAAATTTGACTAAAGTGAGCAATGAATACGGCAGACTTTTTTAAACGGTAAATTACATACATACATGCAAACCCATCTCGCCATTCTCTTTCAGGGTAGGAAAAGCAAAGGAACTTAGTTGTTGCCGTTAGCCCTAGACTGGATTTAATAATGTTCTCCATGATTCCCTATCATTGCATACCTATCTCGCTTCTCTTACACTTATACATTGCTTCCTACACGCTCTCCTATTCTTAAGAGTCCTAATATTCCTATTCTATAGAGCCTCTTCCATCACATTTACCCATGGCTTTCGGGGTCTACCTCTTACTCTCACACCATTCACTCTACTTTCATATATCTCTCACGTTATTCCACTCTCATCCATTCTCCTGACATGGCCAAACTAGCGAAGCACCTTCCTTTCATACATGCCCATTACTGGAACATCCAACCCTCATTTCTTCATGAACCATTCATTCCTAACGCTATACATCCTAGTTATGACTGATTTCCCCATTCTCATTGAATTTTACCTACTCGCATGCTTACATAATCAGGTTTCCATGTTATATTATAAAGTCGAGAGGAGAACTTTTGTACACCGCAATTTTCGCTTCCCTATGCAAACACCCATTCGGTAAGGTCGATAAGAAAAGTTACTTTTTAAATTAAATCCAAAAGCAGAGCATATGCTCCATAATCCACATACTACCTAAGACATTTCTTTCGGCATTCAGACACCTTTTAATCTCATCATCTATCCTTCCACCTTTCACAAAAATTCGGCCAGGACACAGAAAATCGTCCCCTTGCTCAATTATTTCGTCATTTACCCTCGACATACAATTATTCTTCCCACTCTGCATGTCAAAAATAACTACTTCGATATGTGACGCATTTATTGAAATGAATTAAAATGCTATAATCATTCAAGAACGTTTAAATTTATTGCACCAAAATGGCAGGATTAATTTAACTCCAATGGGATCATTTCACCTTTCAAATTCGTTCGCTGAAAAAAGATGAAGTCCGAAAAGATCTGATATCAATGTCTCTGGCCCTTGAATGAAACAATTTAAAATCACTACACTCATCTATGTGGTGCCAAAACGCAGCTAGATCCCATTTTCCGCTAAATTCCAAACTCTAACTTTATTAACTCTAGATTCTTTTAGCCAAATTTTTTTCATACTCGATCATAGTACAACGATTAAGCATTTTTATATTTTCCTGCCAATTTCCAACATTTGATTGTCTTCAATATATTTAATAGATCTGTCACAAAGCAAATCAATGTGATACACATTTTCTTATCGAATTTTCAACTTTTGAGTTTTCCATATAATTGGCCTTATCATTTATGGAAAACGGAGCTTACTTGGTGTATGCGAATATACAATTTACCAAATGGAATAAAAATATTACAACCTCGAATCGGGTAGGAATATATATTTGCATACAGGCAAACTCATCTACGAATATACCTGGGTGTTTCTGTAATATATATGGGTGTTTCTGTAAAGTTCTGGTGGTTCGGCCCCTGAGAAACTTGTTGACAAGGCAACGGCTTATCAGGATCGCAGGGGCATATGGACCACCAGAATCGTCCGAGAGAGCAAAAAAAACCTAATAGGAAATTTAATTAAAAATAATGTCACAGGTTTGAAAAAAAATGTATGGTTAGTAATTTCAATCAAAAGTGCTCTTTAGTATTTCGATCATGCAGGTGGTCTACAAGAGACGGAAAATAAGTGAACGCTCAGAATGTGGTTAATCTGACAGCTAACTATCGAATGAACAATTCTTAAGTCTTGCTTAATAACGCATCTGTACCAATATCCTAATATTTGAGGTTTTCGAATAGAAAAAGTTACTTTTTAAATTAATTCTGAAAGCAGATCATATTAGTATATTTAGAAAACGTCTTCCAAGCCATTAAAGATATATTACTGAGAACTATATTCACATTTCTACTTTTCTCATATTGAAAGTATTAACATTAACATAAAACGCATACCAACATTCACTAAATGTATGTTCATCTTGAACAAACACAGAAACCAGTCATGCGAAACGATATTATCCAATCCAAGAAAAATTAAAGATAGACAATGCAATTAATTAGGAAAACTAAACTTTAAGGGATGATGTTAACCTTAATAGACATGGTAAAATGTTGGTGCCACATTCTAAAAACTACATTTATTAAATACAGCTCTGGTAAAATAGCAAACAACAACATCACGGCCCACCGAAAAATAGAGACACATTTTCCCATAGTCATCGGCAACAAATGACATACAAGAGTTTGATTAACCGACATCATCCACCGAAAACGAAAGCCTTTAGAACATTTGCATAGCCTCTGTAATTCGAAAACGGAAAAAATGTATACATTAATACACCACGAAACACAATTTCTGTCGTGCTCATCTGAGCGACGGGGTTGCTAAGGGCAATCGACGTGTTCTCACGAGATCCTTAACCTCCACAGTAATCCCATTCAAATCGGGGAAGGGGTCGAGCATCAAATTTGCAATCCCGTTTCTCTCGATATAATGTGAATTTGTTTCCTCGGAATTCATTTACACGTCGCGCAGAATATTCATTTTCGCCCACTAAGTCTTTCCTCTCCCCACGATCATTTCCATTTTCTTTCCTCCCGACGGGGAACATCATGACCCCCCGCTGCCAATCCCTCCGCCTTGTTCGAGGACCCCTTCCCCCCACATCCGCGGCTCTCTCCTTCCCTCTTGCCACCCACTCCCACCCAATGCTATGACCATTCGATACTGAACATCGAATTTAAATACGAATCGCAGCGGAACTATGACATTATAGAGCCATGGAGACGAAAAAGAAAATAATCCAATTTATCCCTCCACCCGATATTAATTTCAACATAAATACGCATACATATATACACACCCATGGTAATACTAACACAAGGTAGGTCATCGCGCATCATTTGAGTGGAACGCTGTAACAGTTTAAATTACATTCAATATTGATGTTAGGGTTATTTTCGCTGTAAACAAGATTGTTTTCTCATTTATTAAATATGTGATGCGGAAACCAAAGACGGACCTCATGTTGGCAGAGTAAAATTTTCATGACAGCCGAAACAAGTTTTCAGGGTGGAAAATATTTATTTTCGTTTTTTTTTATTCTTGTTGGAAATAAAACATCGCGTTGAACATTCCACACAGAAACTTTATTAATATTGACCTTGGCTTCGAAAATTGCATGTCAAAACCATGGTCGATATTAATACAGTGTGTGTATGGAATGTACAACGCGGCGTTTTATTTACAATCTCGTGGTTCCACCTTCAAACGTTAAACTGTGTTTGATTATTGCTGTCTAACTATCGCAAATTAATATTGACTGTAAAGTAGTTTGTGATCGTTAGATAGTAAAAAAAATAACAAATAAGCAACTGATTTCAGGTCAGAAAAAAGGGACCACTTGTCGTCATGGTCCCTCCCTTGTCGTGATGATCCCTCCCTTACTCCTTTCCTTTCCCTTATTTTCACGTAGGCATATCTTCCTTGTTTGTTTAGATATGAATGCGTTTTGGCATCAAGTTGATCAAAATTCATCACTGTTTAAGAAAATAACAATAACTCAAAAGCGAAAATTTGAGACAAGAGGTCCCTTTCGTTTTCCGCATCACATAATTACTAATTATAACAGATCAAATCAAATAACCGATCAATTTCGTCGTACATCAGTACCTAAGATACGAATATCCACTTGACTCCATGCTGTTGGTGCTAAAAACTATTTATTGGAGCTTTCATCCATTATTCCTGGGCTAATCTCGAGTCGTCTACTGTTCGTGTCCTCCGGATGGCGCATGTGCAGAAGTGACTCATTTTGGCCGCGGAAACGTCCTACCTTGCATGAGTAGTACCATGTACACACCCATAAAGCTGTTTATCTTTGGGGTAAGTAGAGTCAAGGGAGCTTAATTTTCTTTGAGAGAAGTGCGAAACTAGCTATGTTTCAATCATTTCCTCCATACGACTTTGTCCTTGCATACCTAGTCCGTCTCTACCAGATGCATCCTTGGCTTCATACACGCTGTCATTCTCTTTCAACTCCGAATATTCCTCCTATCAAAAGTCTCTTCCAGCTCATTCACCCATGATTTCCCGTTCTACACCTTCCTCTTACATTATTCACTCCTCTATCAATAAGCTTTTTAGTAATACGACTGAATTATATTCATGCATACTCGTCACGACATTCCCTTTTGTGGTAAGTAAATACAAAGGTCTTAGTTATTACCGTTAAGCCTATAAAACTGGCTCTCTTTCAATAATTTACACCATAATGCCCTATCCTGTTTCGCTTCTCTTGCCCTCATACATTGCGTCATCCACGCACACTCTCCTATTCTCAAGACTCCTAATATTCCTCCTCTTTAGAGTATCTTCCACCACATTCACACATAACTTTTTCGGTTTACCCCTTCCTCATACACCATTGACTCTACTATCATAAATCTGTTTAGTTATTCGACCCTCAACCATAATCTAAACATGGTCAAACCAACGAAGCATTTTCATACATGTCCATTACGGGAACATCCATTCCACATTATTGAATGATGTTCTAATTCCTAAGTATATCCCTCCTACATCCAAATGAAGAAGAGAAGCATAACGCTTTAATTGCTTCATAAGGCAAACTTATACACACATCTTCCTTAATATGTTTCATATCCTAACTACAATTTTATTTCCTCCAGCATATGCTCGCCTCTTTACATGATTTAAAGATATCATCTTCTATCTTTTATGTGTCTCTCATTTATCGTATTATCTCTCTTCGGGAGAACATTACGAGAATACCGGCTCGAATTAATACGCGAGGATCCAACTTGTAACAGCAGCATGCTTTCGTTGATAAAATTGTTAATATAACGTGATCCTCCTTACTCCCACTGCTATATGTGAACGACATTAAACAGCACCTTTTGATGTGTAATATCGAAAATAGGGAGAAATATTGTTACGGCCATGAAAATGTACGCCGTTTTAATTCACTTTCCATGAGATAGACGGTATAAACAATTTGATACCTTTCTGAATGTTACTAATTTTCTACTTTTCACTCTCTTTAGATGAATATTTTGAAAATATAGTAACATCAGCAGAATATTTCGCTTATAAAACGAGTTTATCGCACTTGCTACGCCCACTGTTTAACAATATAACTCCGTGAGATATGCTCGGTATCGCAACTAAGGATAAGTATCGTTATCACAATGTCAACGCGGGTCATTCAGTTTCACACCCTGTGTAATATGGCTTACGTTATATGTTTGATGACGATTTCTTATATTTTCTTTCCAAATATCACCAATATTGCAGTTTTTTACTCTCCAGATCGAGATTCTGTAAATAATTTCGGATTGGCACTATGCTTTTGTTATTTTAACTTATAATTCGCACTAACTACCTATTATTTGAAAATGTACAAATTATGTATTCTATCTTATGAAAATGCTGACTTTTTTCTGGTTTTGGGATATTAAACATAAATGAGTATCATTGCCCTGCAAACGAAAATGGCTTGCATTAAATATTGATGGCGGCTCAATTCAGGTAATAAACCTAAAACACTTGGCTATGGCTTCCGCGGATAATATGTTAATTAAATATATGTAATTTACTAGATGCGGATGCAAATATATTATTATTTTAATTTTACTAATATTCAACTATGGCTAAAAGCTACAAAATACTATCCTACTGCGTTGTTATACAGTCGATTCATCTGGGTAGACGTGGGCGCCGAATACATTTTCGTCGGCGGCGGCGGCCGACCCTCTTCCAAATCGGCGGCGGCGTATTCGGCGTAATCGGCGTGGACCGAATAATCTCCACGGACTCCAATTACTACTCTCCACGGACGGATTCCTGTTTCTTCATAACATTTTACTGCATGCGTTAGGGCATCGTGAAGAGACAGAATTCAATGATAGCGGCAATTGACAGAATGGCAAAACGCTTGCGTTATGGCGTGATTATTATGTATGTGAGATTTTATTTTTCAATTCTCACCCTTGCTACCCCATCAATTTATTCAGTGATCAGCACAAGGAACAAAAAGAGTGTTTGTACGATTAGTACTGTGCTCGGCGTTTTTCAGGCAAAATCTATTCACTGTAATATCACTGCTTTAAAATAGCGCTCCATTTAAACGAAATCATACCCTATGCTCTAAAATATAATAAAATTCTCAACAAAGAAGTATATTTAGGCAAGATATTATCAGGAAATATTTCATCACCAGAAAACATTCGTCAAGCTTGATAAAGTTAAATATACGATTTAAGATTTTCCCGTTGAATAATATTCAGGTATTGTTCTCGGGCTGTAGTTACTCTACAATAAATTAACAGAACTCTTAATTAAATGTCTAAATGGAGAAGAGGTCCCAGAAGATTGGAGAATTTCCCATATCTCACTGTTATGCAAAAAAGGCAATAAGAACGAGTGAGATAACTATCGCGGAATAAAGAATTCAAAAAAGATATGGTACTTTTTTCACAGATTTTTATTTAAAGTCGACCGGTTTCGTCGCATAGGCGACATCATCAGGTACATGAATATGGCAAGTGGCAGAATATATACAATTTTTAAGAGGGTGGGGGGAGAGGAGGGATAGGGTGGGGGGGAGGGGTTTGGAAGAGGCAGTGGTAAGGGGTGGGGGTTGGTGTGTGAGGGAACGTGGATGACTCGATGGGTGGGGGGTGGTGGTGGATGTAGGCTAAGTGGACGCTTGGTCAGGTACGCTGTTCACAGCGGGGGTTGGGGCGTCAGGTATTGAGAGTCAGGGGAATATCCAAGAGAATGGCTCACAAAAATGTTCTCGTTAGCAATTTTTCCTGCCTTTAATTGCTTTCTTATCTCCAGCTCCTCCAAACAGTCCATTCTTCTTCCCTTTTTCTCCAGGTGGAGGACCTCCGGGACAAAGTCACTATTGTGGTCACTTTCCCATAGATGTTTGGCAAAATGGGATCTGTTTAACTCACCGTTTCGTAGATGTCTTCTGTGTTCGTCTGCTCTTACTTTGAACGACCGCCCAGTCTGGCCAACGTAACATATTTCACAGTCACCACATTTGAGCTTATAAATACCGCTTCTATCATTAATGTCAATATTGTCCTTGGTTTTGTTTAACACAGCCCTCAAGTTACACTTGTTGTAATATGCAATTTTAAATTCTGTCTTTGGAAAAAAGTTGGCAATTGACTGTGTAATCTGTCCGTAGTAACTTAGTTTGCACCATCGTTTTTTCTTTTCACTAAGGACGGATGATTTAAAAATGAGTTTCTGTGCTCTGAGGGAGCGTTTTTTCTCGATCATTTTACTTATGACACTTTCTTCGTAACCATTTTTCACTGCAATGTTTTTGATTATTTTGATTTCCTTGGCGAAGTTCTCGGATGACAGTGGGATGTTGAGTGATCTGTTTAGCATGGAATGAAAAGCGGCCATCTTTTGGGAGGGATGGTGGCGGGAGTCGGAGGGGATGACATGGTCTGTGGTAGTTTCCTTCCTGTAGATTGCGAAGTCGTAGCCTTTTTCCGTGGTTTTAATTGTTATGTCCAAAAAGTTTATTCTATGATTGGTTTCTTTTTCACAAGAGAACTTTATATTTTTGGATTGGGAATTTAACTTATTCAAAAATATGTCCAGTTGTCTCATTGTGCCAGTCCATACTGCAAACACGTCGTCAACATACCTGTACCAACAGTGGATAAAACTGGTGTTCACTGAATCATCACTGAATAACCTTTCTTCAAAGTCGTTCATGTATAAGTCCGCCAAAAGTGGTGATAGAGGTGATCCCATTGCTAAGCCGTCCTTTTGTTGGAAAAATTTGCCATTGAATTTGAAGTAATTCTCTTCAACACACACTCTCAGCAGTGCCAAAAACTCGTCGAGGAAGGGTGGTTCAGCTCCGGCTTTCTTCAGTATTTCTTCGGCTACTTTAACGGCTTCGGAAATCGGAATGTTGGTAAAAAGGTCTTTCACGTCAAAGGACACGAGGGTATGCTTGGAAGACGGGAGCTCCCTCTGGGTAAGATGTTGGCACAATTCCGTTGAGTTCTTTACCCCGTATCTTGGCTTGAAACCTGTGTATTCTCTGAAGAGTGAATTTAGGTGGGAGGCTATTTTTCTTGATGGTGCAGCGACACTGGAGACTACTGGTCTGATTGGCACATTTGGTTTGTGTATCTTTGGGAGACCAAAGAATCGTGGAGCTTGCGGGTTCATCACTGTCACCGTGTATGTCTCCCTTGGTTTAATAATACTCGGGGCAGAAGTGAGGGCCTTTTTCACTAATTTCTGAAATTTGTTTGTGGGGTCACTGGGTAGCTCCACTACTGGGTTCTTTTCAATGAATTCGTTGCACTTTTTAACATACTCGGTCTTGTCCATCACAACCACTGCATTGCCTTTGTCTGCTTTTTCTAGAATTAAATTTTCTTCCTTCAACAGTTTTTTAACGGACTTCAAGGATTTTAAATCGTTCGAAAAATGTTTTGCTTTGAGGCTACTTCGCTTAATTACATTGGAGATATTATGGGAGAACACCGTTTTTAATTTTCTATCACTGTTAAATAGGGCTGCGTCACAGTCCACGATTAAATTTTCCAGTTCTTTTGTGCCAAAGGGAAGGTTGGGGACGTATTTTAACCCTTTCTCCAAGAATTGGATGTCTTGTTCTTTAAATTCAACATTGGATAAGTTCACAACTCTATTGTAAAAACTGTTGGCTTGTACGTCCGTGCGGGGCTTTTGCGGTGAAACTAGGGCGTCTTTGCTGAGATTTTCCAATTTTTTCACTATCACTAACCTTTTTTTGTGTGCGATTTCGCTGCTACGTTGGCGAACGTAGTCGTCGAGAATTATCCATTCCGTCCAACTCAATTCACTGCACAGGTCCATGTGTAGGCGGAATCTGTACTGAGCGATCTGTACTTAAATAAAAATCTGTGAAAAAAGTACCATATCTTTTTTGAATTCTTTAGAATGGATTTTCACAAAGTGAAGCCTGAAACCATTGAGTTTATTATCGCGGAATGTTTGTGACTAGTACAATTAGCAGATTATATGGCAAAATAGTAAAAAATAGAATGGAGAAAGAGTATGCAGACAAGGAATCCTAAGAACAAGCGGGGTTTAGAGAAGGGAGGTCTACTGTAGACCATATGATTTGTTTAACACAACTGATATACAAGGCATACAAGGAAAAGGTTGGCAAGGAAAAATAATAAATTCTTTCTTCAAATTAAAGGATGCCCCATGGGTAGTCGCTTCAGTCCTTCCTACGCCAACCTTTTCCTTGGACTTTTTGAACAATCATTTCTATCTTCATGCCCACTAAAACCTCTTCTCTGGCTTCGTTACATTGACGACATATTCCTTCTATGGCCACATGGTATTAACTCTCTTAATTCTTTTATTTCCTCCCTCAACGCCTCCTCTCCCCTCTCCTTCACTTTTAACATCTCTGCCTCTAACGTCATCTTTCTAGACGTAAACCTCTCCCTCTCTGACCGCAAATTTAGCACTTCCGTTCACATCAAGCCCACCAACCAACAACAATACCTCCATTACAAGAGCTGCCACCCCTCCCACACTAAACGGTCCCTCCACTACTCCCTTTCTATTCGCGGCCACCGAATATGCAACAACCCTGACTCCCTTGATAAATTCCTCACTAACCTCCATCAATCTCTTCTTCGCAGAGGCTATCCAGAGCACCTTCTCAATAATAAAAACCTCAAAAAACCACAATCCCTCAAACTGCCTCCCACCAATAGCATTTCTCAACACAATATCTCCCTCTGTACCACCTACTTTCCTGGTGTTGACTCTCTTAGAAGAATTATTAAAAACCTCTACCCTATCCTATCAGACAACCTAACCACTTCTAAAATATTCCCCCAATGTCCCTCTCTCAGCTTCAGACGCCCCTCCAATCTATCCGCCATTTTTAAAATCACCTAACCCCTGTCCAAATCACTCAAACCCACCAAATCCCTTCCCACCCCTTGCAACCGCCCGCGATGTAAGACTTGCGCCATCCTCATCACCCAGCCCTTGCCAGACAAGTTCCTCGCTTTTCCCCTCCCTTCTGTCCTCTCACCCTCTTGCAACACACCTAACATTGTTTACATCCTCCTCTGCCAACACTGCCCTTCTTTCTATATTGGCTTATCCACCACTCCTCTCAATATTAGAATGAATGGGCACCACTCGACTTGTAACGATTGCCCCTCCCTCTCTGTTTCTCTCCCTGTCGCCATTCACGTCTCCTCCCACAACTCCACTTTCAATAACACAATAAACAATATATATATATATATATATATTGTTCTCGAGCTCTGCACCAGGTAATTGGCATCCCAACCGAGATGGACCACCTAAAAAAACATTTTCACAGAACGGCTATGGCAGACAACAGATTTTTAACGCCCTAAGTAATTCCAATACGAAACAGGAGAGTTGCCCCGGGGAGCCGCCTGAAAAACCATTGGCCAATTCTTTAATCCCTTATGTTTCAACCATATCTGGCAAGATCCACCACATTCTATGACGGTATAACATCCAAACTATCCACCTACCACCACCTAAATTAAGGCATCGACTACTGAAGGCGAAGGATCCTATCGGCCTGAAGACACCAGGGGTTTACCAGATTCTATGCGAGTGCGGAAAGATATATGTGGGGGAGACAGGCCGAATTATTGAGACGAGGCTGAAAGAGTACCGAAGGCATTTCAGATTAGCGCAACCATAGAAGCCGGCAGTGGTGGAACACAGCATCAATGAAGATCATGCCATTCTATGGGGAGATGCAAAAATTCTTTGCCGCTCACAACATTACTGGGTCCACATGATCAAGGAAGTCATCGAAATCCGCCTTAATCCAAAAATTTTCAATCGCGATACTGGCTTTCATCTAAGCAATACTTGGGGACCTATAATAAATTGCATGAAAGGCATAAGGAAAGAACAGAAAAAATTTCAAAGGAACATCAGCCAATCAGACGACACCTGAGTTTAATTGTTGGTCTCGTCAAACGGTCAATTCAGTTCAGTGTATAATCCTAAATTGAGAGAGTAACAAACCTTGAGAATGGAAAACAAGCCGTTTTCCGAAACGTCCGCCAATATGAAGCCAATTACCTGGTGCAGAGCTCGAGAACAATACTTGATGACGTTTGTTTGAGAACTTGATAAAGAATCATAATGAATGATTCTGGTTTTGAAAGAAATAAACTTGAGGTTATAGGTTTTTATTATGGAATCCGAAAATTACAAGCATTATAATTATTATGAACTCATATTATTCTGGCCAGATTACGACGATGTAGTGCTGACCGTTTGGCCGTTATGGTGAGACCGGCAGCAGAATACTATCACCGACGGGGTAATGGTTGCCGGAACGCACAGAACTTTCTTCGCCAGGGTTTCCAACCATGGGAAAAGAATTTTTTGTCATGTCAGAATTTCAAGAGATCCCCATCCAAGATAACATCAGGCAGAGAACTGTTGGCAAAGAAAGAATGGCATTCAGCCTCTAATACTGACCGATTACTTGTTGTTCCTCTGGCTGAATGTTTACGGGAAAGGACCAATAATGGGTCAGCTGACAAAGAAGATGCTAAATCTGGCCTCGTTGATAGACACGGAACATATGAATCCTTGACATGCTCAAGAGTATACGTAGGCAGAAATAATGCCCTTGAAACATTACCATGAGTTTCTAGATGGGAATCCATGCTTGTGGCATTTTGGCAGCGTGGGACCAAAAACCCTGCAACTACTGATATGTCATGGACTGGAAGTCTACAACTTCAACTAGCTGCCATGTTTAGCCTGAGCTGCGTCATAGCAATGGACTCAGTGCTATCATCATCTGGATCCTTTATGGAAAACACTGATTTCTGCAGAAGTAGTAAAGCAACATTCAAAGTGCAGGTTTTCTACGCACTAATGAGTTCTGTGGCCACTCGAAATTTAGAAAGAAATGTTATCAGTTCCAAAATTAGATTCCACTACATGTGTGTAAATATAAGTGTACCTTTGTTTATTCTGCCCAAAATTGCATTGATAGGAGAGCGATTAGCACCCCCCATACTCTCAATCATAGCAAGAGTACTATGCAAACACTACTAACTGCCAGGACCCACCACCCGTCTTAGCTGATTGACTAACGATGATTTCAATTGCGCTGATTTCGCGCCGGCAATGAGTTCGGCGGCGGTGGCATCCGAACCAGGGCCGGCGGCGCCCACGTCTACATCTGGGGTTTATATGGTAATCACCGTAGAAAGATATGCATTGTTTCTTCATATCTCGAGGTCACTTTTTATAATATTAAGAAAAAAAAATTGACTGATTTCTTTTGTGTCACTCAAGTTGAACTTTACTCTCCAGCGATGAATATTTGTAAATCGACTTAGATCAGCAGCATGGCCTTTTATTTAAAACTCTCAACTCACCTCTTTGTGTTGCTAGCACAAATGAATAATAAGTCTACTACTAATAAAGCTGGGGTGCGATCATGGTTCCTTCTTTCGCGTTGTCCTTAAAATTATCCAAAATCTTAACCGCTGTAGAGTGGCAAAGCTCACAGTTACTATCCTAAAAACGCACTCCATCAGCTTAAACTTAAAAAAAAACGATTTAACATACCTGACAGAATATTAAGGATGATGATCACGTTTTCGCTCTCATTAGCGCATCTGAAAAGTAGTGGACGCGTTACGGAGAACCAAGATCACCCCCCTGATTTCATTATAAACGTATTTGCCAGATTCTGAGTGCATGTTATATCAAAATCAGGCAGGTTAAAGAATAAAAAATAGGTTTTCACATTACATATCTCGTGGCTCCGGATATTACCTCTGCACCTAATGATGTGTCATTTCCCATAATATGTTATATTCATTTCGTTCTCAAACGTCATCTCATGCATAGCCAAAAACAGTGTAATAAATGATTTCGCATTGGAGTGCTATGTTACTATTCCAGACGATATAAAATATCGCAACCATATCGCCCATACAAAAAATATCTATTGTTTCGCATCTCGCACTTATAAGTTATAACCTTGCAAAGCAATGAATCAAGCCCACCGATAGCATTGCGACATTTTAAAAATATATCGCACATCGCAAACGATGCATCACAGTATCGGAACCCGAAACACCAACCGATTCCTCTCCGCGTACTCTCCCTTCGCTTCGGGAAAATCTCTTAAGAAAGGGTCAATCAGCGCGGGAGCGGATTCGGGGAAAATCCCCGCACCCTTATGCGATCGGAGATCCCCCATCATTCGCGAACCCTCACCCTCTCATCTTTCTCCCGCGTTCGAAAGGGGTCCAGGCGGGCCATCGGAGATGGGAGTCTGGCCTCGGCGCGGAGAGAGTGGGAGAACGGCGGCACCACACGCCACGTCCGGGAAAGAAGGAAAGAATTCCCTCATTTCTTATTCTTCCTCCTCCTCCTCCCTCTCGTCCAATTTCCATCCGCTTTTCCCTAGAGGCGAAAGGAATGGAGTGACTTGAGGGGTGCGTGGTGGGAAAAAGAGGGTTTGAGAATGAAGATGGAGAAGAAGCGGAACTGGAGATCTCCGAGAATATTGGCTAAGGGTGAGTGGAAACGGGGAAGAGGTTGAAGCGGGGAAGATGAGGGAATAAAGAGATGCATCTACCCTGCGAGTAGCCGAAAGGGCATGTGTCAGTGGATGTAAGGACGCCATCCATGAGGAAGGGACGGTGATGGGGAAAAATGAATTGCGGGCGGAAAGGAATTAGTGCAATATATGTTTCTTTAGAATATCATCGTGATAAAGCCATTGATTTCCCGTTCATTAAGGTGTATTTAGCGTCTGTTGTTCATGTAGACATTTCCAAGTAATTTTTGTATACGTCTTCCTATTTTCGAGATCATTTCATAGAAGTGAACAAAATTTGATTTGTTTTTTTGTAACTCGTAACCTTATAGCACGAGACAAATATTTCGTAATAATAAGATTGCAGACTGACAGATTATCTTCTAAACGCGAAATAATACATTTATTATTATTATTATATTTGCTGCTAACAAATATCAAGGTTTTACGCAGAGTCCAATATTCGTTAAAAATCCATTTAAATGTACATTCCGTCTAAATATTGAATACCGCACCAAAAACTCAAAACATAACATGCTTTAATTAAGGAAAGAGTTATTATATTATTCTTGTACCATTTCCATTACTGCCTATGTGGTGAGTAATAACACATATACAGATTCATTCAAATGAAATGTGGTCCAAGAATTTTTTTCGACTTCTTTAAAAAAATATTAAAATGGGCACTGAATGACCCGCGATTACCACTATAGTCACATTAACCAACGGAGCTTCTGGGACTTGCACACACACGTAAAAGGCAAGTAATTTCGCAAGACATGAAAATGGCTTTATGAAATGAGAAAAGTGGTTATGTAAAGGTCAATTCTAATAATATTCCAAAATTAGATACTAGGTAACGGAATTTCTATAAAAAGGAGATTAGAGTAGTTAAGTCATGAGTACTTACTTAATATTTTATATTGACAAATAGGTAGAAGTTTGCCATTTAAAGTGATACGGTATGGTGTTTACTGACAAGTTACGTCAAAATTAAATCCAACACAGCGGCGTGCATTTAAGAGCGCAGCGTAAAACTATGTTCTTTTAAATCATTATATAAGTTAACTTAACGTTTAAAATACCTGCACAAATAATAATCGGTATTTACTTTTTACGATGAACATTTTATTACATACATTAAAAAAATATAGGCATTCCTGTAAGGCTATATTATCCCTGGTTAAATATTTTCTCTGCATTAAAAATTTAAGTACTTTTGTTCTTCACGTCAACTAACCAACCGTCTGACGTAACATAAAAACGATCTCCGTGGATCCTTGAGTGAACATTTGAATATTGTATAAAGTATGTTGAAATCATATTTTATGATCAAATTTGATTTTATTACATCTCTTTATTCGGTGAAACTTACCATACGTGCAGTTATAGAAATGATACAAGTATTATCTTTTACATTTTCATCTTAAATAAATGAATTTTATGACTTGAATGAATGAGTTTTCGGTGAGGAATTCGAAATTTAAGTGAAAATTAAATATAATGCATATTTTTTTCTTAACTCAGCGAGACACCCTGACGTCTGTTATCAACCACTATACAAAAGTGTAAAGTTCGCGTTCAGAATAAAATCTGTACATATGTTATCGAATTATTACGAAATATATGTCATGGTCATAAGTCTACGTGGGAAAACAGCACGGATTTACCCAAAAACCAAATCGATATGATGAATATTCTTCACTTTTATCTTTGGATATTACTAATGAGAACACGTTTTACAAGTTTCACGCACTTATGTACATAGGCAAAAATCGCTCCAGCCACCTTAACGTTACCCAGACATAAAAATGAGCCTTATATTCTCTATCTGCTATTTTTATACTGTCATGAGTGGTGGGCGTGATGACTTAATTCTTGAACCTTTCACTTCCACAGTGAACCGCTCACATTTCATCACCTTTTTTCCTATTAATTATTGAGCGCGGAGTTGAAATAATATCCTCCGAGTCACCCTGAAACGTGTTAGTATTAAGTTATCAAGCAATCTTAGCCTTTCGTGTAACCTCTCTATCCCTAGCCTCCTCCGGCCCAGACCAGCTGTGTCGTACTCTATGAAGCAGCTTTTAACAAGGACACGGATTTCCTTGTCGTTGTGTTTACTTCTCTAATTAGATCTATCTTCTCTGCATCGCAAAAAGTAGCGTTTGTGGACCACAACATTCTCTGGATATCCGTAGAATGTACTCCCAAAATTACTCCGACAACTTCTCTTTTTTTTTACTTTTTGTTGTTCATGATTACGACTATGACTCAGGTAATGCGTTATCTCTTCCACTCTAATCCCTTTTAAATCTACATTGTCCTTGTAATCGCAGGATTCAATAATTCATTTCCCAATATACCCTCCATACCCCATTTTCCTTAAATTTCCCACACCAAAGGTTGGTTGGTAATTCGGGGAGGCGACCGACAACTGAGGTCATTGGCGCCACTAAGGACAAAGGTTGACTGACAAGGAATGGTGCATGGGGAATGGAGGAAGGGTGGAAAGAACTCGGGCGTTGGGATTAGCCTACTCTTATACCCTTTTGCCCAACTCATGGCGGGTGGACGTCACAGAGCGAGTAGCCAATGAAAGGAGTTTCACTTTCCGACTCAGTTTCTGGCTCCCGGCGGCCGAACAGCGTTGCCAGCTCTTGCGAATACATTGCGCACGTTGGGCGGCAAGACGTCACGTTAATCACTGATTTGAGCCCTAAACAATGAAGCATAGTGTAAAATCAATGGTCTGCGAGTTCACTTCGTGGAATGAATACATCTTGAGCAAAAAGAAAACTTGGTTATATTCCACACAAATTTATTAAAAACACGACCGTTTTCGACCTTTTCAGGTCATTCTCAAGTGTTACAACACTTGAGATATACACTTGAGGTTACAACACTTGAGGTACACAACATACAAGTGTAACACTTGAGAATGACCTGAAAAGGTCGAAACCGGTCGTGTTTTTAATAAATTTGTGTGGAATATAACCAAGTTTTCTTTTTGCTCAAGAAGCATAGTGTTCCCTATCCTTCATTTTGATTAGGGTTTTGGACCGGCAATGGTGAAGTTAAAAAAAACAACCAACACGAGCACAAGGCAATCTGCACGCAGTAAATTTGCCAATACATACAGATGATACGAGACTGAATTGAACCTCACGGCAGTCGGCGACTGAGTTCTCCTCCCACTAATGTATTCTATACCACTCTTCCGTGAATGACCGTTAAAGTGAGAGACACACTAGCGCATTCAAAGTTAGCCGCCATGAGTGGGGAAAAGGGTATAACGAAAAACGCCAAGAGGACCACAGTTTAACGCACCATTTTGTCTAATTCACGTGTTAACCACATGGCACCCTAATGGATAACGAAAGTCCACCTACATATTTCACACCATACATCTGCAAAACATGTGCTAATTGATTTCGCTTTGATATCCTTTAACAACCGAACGATATATTACATCACATTCGTACGACACTTCCAAGGAATATCCGTTTGTTCGCATGTCGCATTGCCTCCACTAATGACTTTTCAACGGAAGCGACCTTTCCAACCGGGCACTCGGAATAAAAGGCCAGCACTCTGGCCACGGAATCAACCGTATCCCTCCTCTCGCTAAATTCCTAGAAAATAAAAAATTAATTAGTGCACCAAAATGTTTCTATCAGATTTGAAGATATAGTGCGTCATTAAAATTATATCCTCCATGTCACCCTAAAACTCGCCCAATCAAAATTTTAAAAACCTACTCCTCCTAAAAAAAGCCTATTCTAACTAAAAGTTCGGCCTCCGATTCTCTAGCGACTAACAACCTAGTACTTTCATGAGATGTTACACTATTCATATATCTTTTCGCTCTAGGCTGTTTTAACGAAGCGCCAGGCTTCTCTCTATTTTTTTATTATTTTGCGTATTCTAGTAGATGACTATGTGCAGTGAAGCTATGTTTTCAAATCATGGAAGTTGAAGAGGCAAAAAGGCTTGTGAATGCCGGAAGAAAAGTCTAAGGCAGTATTTGGAATATATCATGAAATGAGTATTTGTCTAGGACATCAAAAATCACAGTGAACAAAACTAGTCTCTTCCCGACGTTGTTATACGGCAGCAAAACCAGGCTGTCAGGAGAAGTATAAAAGTGGACTAAAGCAGCAGGAATGGATTTCCTCAGGAATACAAGCGGTGAAAGTAGGACGGATACGGTAAGGAATGAATGAGTGATAAAAGAATGTGGGTTGGATGCTCCAGTAATAGACATACATTAAGGAAGTGTGCTTCGTTTGGTTTGGCCACTTTGAGAGAATGGAGTGTTGAATAGAGAACATATATATGAAAAGTGAATGGTGTGACAGACAAGGTTAGGCCGAGAAAGTTATGAGTGAATGCGGGTGAATATACTTTTGTAAGAAGGAATAGCAGGAGTCATTACAATAGGATAGTGTACGAATGAACGATGAATGAATGTGATAGACGCGGAAGAGGTGTGCAAGGATATGGCAGTATGGAAGTAATAATTAAAGTATTCAGAGTCTGCATTCCAGGCCTATCATCGAGATGGCAAGTTTTTTTTATGTTACATTCAAATTTGTCTGGCTGCACTTACTAGAATTCCTAAATTTTGGAAGACATAATTTTTTACCTCCACACGATGGATAATTTGGTCAACCGTGGTTTAAAAAAATGTGTCTCTTGAAAAAAAAAACGCTATGGCGTCGAATCAGCGGTCACTCAAACAAAAGATCGTAGTTTATACACAGATTTCTTTTTCTTTATTTTTTACTGTGCCTTCTCCGAAAGGAAAAGGTGTGATGGGTGTGCATGTAATTATTTCCGCTCAGGGTTCCAAATACTCACGGCGTACTCGCGGCGCATCCCACCCAGCGAGCAAAGTAATATTTCTATTTCGCTTTTTCATCCGAGGACCTTCCTGATAACGCAATAAGAGAATGAGGAGGTGAAACGAGCAACCTCGGAGAATATCGGCCCTGCTGGAGCAAAGAAAAAGGGAGAAAAGGGAAGCAGGAAAGGAGATAAGAGGGATGAAGATAAGAGACAAGGGCGCGGGGCGGGGGATAATCTAAGGCCCCGCGGCGGAGCGAGGGGAATGCTATAGGCGGGGATTGGGTTTCAGCAAGACGCCGCCGTTTAGACCATGGCGACTCTCGTTTTCCCCTGAAGGAGGAGAAAAAGGCAGCGGACGCTGATTCTCTCCACTCGCTTTGCGTGATGAGGGTTAAGGAGACGAAATTACCGCGAGTGGGTGGGCACCCTTCTGTGGAACGAGAGAGTGAGGAGGGTGCGATAAAGATAAGGTGAAGGAAAAAAAAAGTGATTAGTTGAAAAATTGAATTGAAAAAATTGAAAAATTGAAAACAAATAAACATACACAACGAAACACACAAATGGCTGGTCACGAAGTAACGCACACGGATGCAAGGGATGAAATTTGCCAAAAAAACATCATTTTTGACTTCACCAGAAATCAAACCCATGTATCCTAATTGACAGTTGGGTGTATTAGCAAATTACATCACCGAGCCATCCTAGTTCAAGCCGAATTTCACCAGGAATTCTGAATATCATCCAGTTGAAATAAACGCCCGCTTAAAATTCGCCTGGTTCTCCGCCTTAGTATACGCCGGAACAGTTTTATTTAGTGGGATTAAGCAAAGGAAGCGATAGTTTATAAGCTAATCTAACTACACATAAACGAGATCAGTTCGGCGAAAGGAACGCAACGATACACGGCGAAATGAGGTAGGTACCTGGCTCGGTAGAGCATCGACGTCATCTGCGCCGCTCAAGGTGAGTGGGCAATTAGAGGGTAGGGCGTAGACTGAATTGGGTTTCCAAGCGCACCACACAATTTGGCTCTCTTTTTTAATACCTCGCAGGAAACTGACACTGAGGTCACATCCAATCGATACCCATTTGGGGGGGGGGGGGCGCCCATATAATGGGCGTTAATTGTGGGTAATTAGAGACGGAAAGGAGTTAAAGACAAAAGAACGGACGGAGAGGCAGCGATATAAGACAGCAACGAAATGAAATAAAATGAATAATCACTGAGAAAACTAAGTTGAACAGCTTCTTCGATGCCGGAGGTTCTTTTCAATTTTATAGCATTTCACGGTTGGAGCAGGTAAACTACAAATTCCAATTTTAAAATTCGCAGATTTTGGCGATATTGCTTGCATGTTTTCCATAATGAATAACTTCAATTGAGTTCCATTTTCTACAGATTGAATAAATGTTATTATACGACCCGGGTATCGATGTTTTACATCATCTTCAGGAGAGGAAAGTTTAACTAACTGAGAATAATTGCACTCAATGCAAGTTATTAACCCCCATTTTATCAAACGTATACAGTGTTTATCTATCAATCTGTAGCATAAGAACCCCGAATGGTTTGTCAGCAGGACAACCACACATTCAAGCACCTTTACACAAGGAGGCTCCGATACGATAGAGTCAAAACTAATATTGATTTTCACCTTTCCGTTTCTATTGTTAAAACGCATATCTTTCAATGATGACAGTCCTTAGTTATTATGACACAAGATTAAGACACAAAATATGTAGATTATTCAACCATTATTATTGTAATGAACACTTTTTTCCAGCCACATGAGCCAACTGCAGTGCCATTTCTATTGATCTAACGTAACTTGTCTTCAGATCCTGTAGTTAATAGCGAATAGGAGCTTTCTCTTCGCTGTAGTGCACTAATCACATCGCAACACAAGAACTCACTTGCCTTCCATTCGTTACAGACCCTTCGTACTAGGTAGCGCACTTCAAAACAGATCGGGAGCAGAGTCGACGTGCGCTAAACAACAAAAGAACGTCAATAATCACACCCGCGATATTTTTTGTGCTGATTTTTTTGTCCGTAAATGCATCAAATGAGAATTATGTAGTTTAAATAATGTCAGTACAAATTTTACATTTTAAATACTTATTTTGAACAAATTCGATAACTATCCACGAATATTCAGCGGTGACTGTTGTGCACCCACATACTGCCAACTATCGACAGATTACAGAACGTTTCGCCAGAGAACATTGTCCCATTTATCGTAGTTCGTGTGCGCTAAAGCACGCTGATATGTTCAGATGTGCGCTAACTTCAACACCAGGAAAGGAAGGCTCCCATTAACTCAGAAACAACTCTATTATCATGTGTATACAATGCATTATAACTATAGACAAATGTCCTTGACATTCAAATCCTTGGGAATCATTGTATCTTCTTCGCTACTTTTGAGAAAATAGCATTTATATTGAATAGAGAAAAATATATTGCTCATCCATGCTTCACCCATTCTCTCATTATGCACCGTATAATTTCAAGGTCAATTCGATAAAATATAATAGGGTGGAAAGGTAGAACTTTCTTATTCAGATGAAGCAGAGGACACCTCTTTCTTAAAGTAGCCAGAAAATTAGCTTAATGGCACTTATACCATCTTATGATGAGACCACCTTAAGGGGCAAAATATGCTAATTATTGGACGATTACATTTTTACCAAACACTATTTCCTCCTAAGTGAGTCGTCTGTTGCGCCATTTCCGCCAAACTAACGCACTTTTAAATTCAGTTCCAGTATTTATTTCCTAATAACTGAAAAATAAGTTAGTTGCTTATTAAAGTTGTTAATTGTTAAATAAGTTAATTGTTAATTAAAAACTGCTGCCTTTATATTACTATTACCCAACTTCCTGGGAGTATTCACTTCTGGTTATCAGTTTTTCGTGAAAATGCCATTTATATTAGATAAAGAAATACTAATTTTCTTCTCACGCTTTCCCATTTAACTTCACGAATTCCTCCATTTCTCCATTTTCCCATTTAACTTCACGTAATTTCATGTCCAACTTTAGAAATAAATAGCATATAAGTGTAGGATTTTGTCACTCATATCAAATAGAGGATTATTTTTAGTTAAAGAGTATTGTTTCTTCGAAAGGTAGGACGTTTGAAATAGTTAATCTTGTTTTTAGCATTCTAAGTATCCACGAGAAAAGATACACCCAAAAATTTTTTCGATGAATATGAAGAACTCTGGATAATGTTTTCGACAAGTAGCCAGAACGTAAATTAAATGACATTTACCAAAGCCATTTAACGGTGGAAACACTTTAACGTTTACACAGCGGATAGTACAAACCTTTAGTACACATACCTTATGGCGCAAGTGCTTGAGGGTTTAGGGGTACGCAAAAAACTTAAGTGATGGCGGGAATAACATTGCAAATCCATTAGCTATATATATAATCAACATTTAAAAAGTATAAGGCTGAGGTTTTTGGAAATAAATGACTGACAAGTACGTAAATCAAAATAGGTTAAAAAGTATTGACCTAGGCTCAGGCCTAATTTCGAGTTTTATATACACCAAAGATGGTGAAATTCGCCATAAATTAATCATTTCACCATTCAACTTGAGATGGTTTGCTAACACACCTGACCGGCACTTTAGAAATCCGGGTTCAAATCCCAGTCAAGTTAAGGGGGAATTTCCTCGAAAATCGAACTTTTGGACTAACTTTGAACACGTACAGCGATGTAAGTTTTATGAACACTTGAATGGAAATTCGGAATATTAGTATATATAAATGAGGCATTGCACTAGTACCAAAAAACCGAAAGCAATTTTTTTTGCAACAATGAACCTTTTAAAAATGCCTTTTTGTAAAAATAATTTTAAACATATAGTATGTTATTTAACCACATTTTGCGTATAATCTAAATTTCTTTTCGCCCTAAATATTTACTACTCATTTCTTGATTGCATAACGTATTTTAAATTTCATTCTGAACATTATTTATACGACTAAATCGGTTTATATAACAATCGACCGTTTACTCTGTTTTTTCTTTTTACAAAATCTTAGGGGAAACGCGGCATATACTCTGTGAAAAACATTTTACGCAATCCATATCAAGGAAAGGAGTAATTTAATAGCATTAGATCAGCGGAACTCTGTGTTATTTAGGATATTAACTCAAAATACATTTCACCCATAAGAAATACATTGGATCTACATTTCCCGAAGTTCTCGCCGATTCTTGACCTAAGCCCAGCGCTGTAGTCGCGTATGTGAGTTGTCCATCTGCTATAGATATCCCTTGCCTTACCCGTCTCCGTCCAAGGAGCTGTTAAAGGGAAAGAAAGGCTGGGTCCTAAGAGAAAGGATGAGTCCTTTACTCTCAGACCCCAGCGGACTCTCGAGACTTTCTGTTTGGGAAGATCCCGAAAAGAAACGCAATGGAAAGGGGTGGGTAGTTAGTTCACTCACTCCCCCCGCCTTGGTGTTTTAACCGTAGCAATAAGCCCTTTGAGGCACAAGCTCACCCTCTCTTCTGGATGTTTCAGAAAATAAATGATACAATGGAAGGGTTGGGTTCACCAACTTCTCCAGCCTCCGTGTTTTATCCAGAGCAAGAAGTCCGTCAACCCTTTCCGGGAGGGAATTCCCCCGAAAATGTCCTACATTTGGTTTTGCGCTGAGTTTTACGAGTTATGTAGTTATATCACCTCAGTCTAACTCTTGCTTTCGAATGGTGCTAGTCAGTACCACCATGCGAAAGTACGCGCGTAATGCTGGAAGGAAGAATAAGCGAGCGAAAGCAATTGTTGAATCTTGGGCCAAAAGAAACGATAGGCAAAAAGGTAGTGATTTGGCGGAAATGCCAACAAACACCGACGGAGACGAATTGACCATTGATGCAGAAGTAGGAATTCTAAATTCTTCCGCGTTTTCGTAAGCACATAATGAAATTAAAAATATTCAAAATTCAATAAGAAAATGTATCTTGTAGCCTAACTTGATGCACGATATTGCAACTATTATCCTTTAGCTAATGCCTATCCAAACTATAGCAAGAGAAATAACCATTACATTGGAAAACCATAAACGAAGGACATGTGGAATGACCATTCCCTCGCTCCTCCTTTCCGAGCCTTGGATAGGTTTTTCCACCTCCTTGGACCGCTGAAAGCAATAAAATACAAGTAGGTGGGTGTCACCCATGTGGGAAAGGAAATGGTCATTTTCTCCCCTCCACCTCCCAATACAGTCCCTTCTAAAAAAAAGTGCAGTAAGATGTGCCACAAAAATTGGAGTGAGAGAGGGTCCGAACCCGGTCAACCATAGTGTCGCCTTCAAGGGAACAAACTTACTACTCTCGAGGCAATAGGCCCTTAAATGATACTTATGAATTCTTCTCGGACTTCCCACCGGGTTAGGTTCTTCATGTTGGCCGATGTTTCGACATGAGACATTCCTGTCATCTTCAAGGTTGTGAATCCACAGCTACGAAGATGGCAGGAAAGTTTCATGTCGAAACGTCGGCCAACATGGAGAACCTAACCCGGTGGGAAGCCCGAGAAGAGTTCATCAGTATCATTCGCCGGGAAAGCCTGAAATCTGACATCGAGTTAAATGAGTTTTTCACTGAGAATTTCACCCTATTTGGTGTACACATAAGCACCCGTGCTCGTGACTGCGTACTACATCATTTGTGCAATCGCAATGCTTGGAAAAACTGCACCCTATAATTTCAAGTAAACCGTAAAATAGGGTATGATATTCACTATATTTTTTTACCATAATTCTTTCTTCCCCAATTTTCCACGAATTCTATCATTTAATGGTTGTCTTTTCTCTTCAAGGAACAAAATTAAAAATAAACATTCGATTTTTTTTTTCATTCATAGTCATGAGAGTGTATTTGAGTCTCATCATATGCGGAAGTAGTTCATTCGTTTACCTCTTCAGTTTTCTGACGGGGTTTCATCATCATTATTTTACTTTACCAACTTCGACAACGTAATAGTTCGAAAGATATTCGATTTCCTGCGATATTATTTTCCAGAGCCACCGCGTTTCCCATGAATACTAGAGTGTGTTTGGCAAAACTTTTTGAAGTTCTCAACTCTCATAGTAGGTATCCACTACATCATTGTGTATATAGCAAAACTTTGACTCTTATGTTTTTTTTGGTTGGCGAGTAATTTAATTATTTCTACCTGAACATAATATGAAATAAAAATATTGAAACATATGAGATAAAAAAGAATGAAAGAAACAAACAAAGATTCAGAAACGAAATATTACTTCAAAAACAAAAATTATTTTATAAGGTCTCTAAAAACTTATATAAAGGTTCGTGCGGAATATTATACAGGCTTCTGCTGAATATCAAACTTCTTTATTCCAACGTTACTGCATTATTCAGTTTCTTACAGTTTCTCCCCAGTCACGTTGACCAGAAAGCCTCTTTCACCCTCCTTTTCGCTTGGATGTTACAAAGTCATTCTCTTTTTCATGTCACGGATTTTTTATTTTTGCCACCATTTCACATTTCTAATTCTCTCTTTCTTTAATAATTCTATGAAATTTTTCTCTCCTCATCAATCAAATAAAATCTTTTTTCGTGCGTCTTCAAATCTCAATATTCTAATTCAAATCTCAAGCCACTAAGCTACTTGCCTCACATCAGATTTAGCTAATGCAAGAATACAAGTAAAAGTGAAAAAATATTCAATATTTACGCATAAATAAATTAATTAATTCAAATTAATAATTTTAGTCATTCGATGTTACTATAACGAACAATAAATTCTTATTTAATGTTATCCTAAATAACACTAGTCATTGCTTAAGAATAAAACACGCCTGCCAAATAATGTACATACTCAACTATATTTTAGTAATCTTGTGAGCAGAGACTAATCGGATTTTGTTACGAATTGGCCGCATCGCATTAGTGGTTGAGTTGAGCATGACTACAAGGAGTTTATCGTCCATTTCCATTATTATCGTTCCATCAACTGTAAAAAAATACTACTTCAGAGGCTTTTCTGTATTATGTGACATATACCATTCCTAGCACTGGAAAATTTTCCCGGTGATACTGATAATAACAATGCAAAGCTTTCGTGCTTCACTCCTTATTTTCATGCAGTAATCCAAAAGCAATTCCTACTGCGTTGAGATTTCCATCTATCACTCATGGGTAAAGAAATTAGGAAAACCTACATGCTCACCGAATACATCCTACGTTATAGCCACCGAAGTAACGGGCAAACTCGCGGCAGTAAAAATTCAAAAAAATTATAATTTCTCGGCCTAGCAAAGGACAACACAAAGACTGAAATTAAGATTAAGATTTTATTAGAAGATTTTACTCCACTAATTAAACGAACACGCTCCGCTGAACTACTGAAAGAGAATCCAAGTCCTTGGAAAGACATCCAAAATCTGGTTAAAGTCCTGGAAAAGTTATCCATAAAAGTAGCGTTCCCATACCCAGCTCGATCATAAGAAGTCAAAAGAATACGAATTCAACAACACGTAGACAAAAAAAATCCACAACATTTTACTACCATAGTTTGCAGGGAGCAAAGTAACATGAAATAGTCCAATTCGATCCGAAAAAATCGAAGCTATGAGTGAAGGTATAAGTAATCTCCATAATGTCATCAGAGATTTTAATGTAATAGTTATCATGGATGTATCGTCCCTACATTGCTTCAATGAATGCTGCAGTATAAAATTATTTTATCTGGAAAATTCGGAAAAGAACTCCATGCTATGCGTCTGCGCAAGCAGTAAAACACTGTTATAATAAACAAAACATAAGATAGATCAAAGGCCGCTTGTTCAATGAAGGCCGGAGACTAACTAAAAGTGAGCATTACTGAAGGTCATGCAACATTTAAAATAATACCCAGATAGTATCCGATTCTCGAAAGGACTTAAAACTTGCTTTCTCCTGTTTAAAAACAAAGAGGTAACAAACATAGCAATATTCAAAAGTAAAAATAAAACCAGTTTATAATTTGTGAACTATCTGATAGTGACTGTGAATAAGAGGTCAAGCATGACACTCCATTCCTATTTCTTAGCACTTCACAAGTTATACACAGGTAGCCTTAAAACTTCAGAGTTAGGATCATGGTCCTTTTGCGTTGTCGTTATCATTATCTTGAATGCAAACCACTCTAGAGAGTCAATGCTTAGAGATACTGTCCTATGAACGCACTTTATCAATTAAAACTGGTGATTTCAAGCACCGAATTGAATATGAAGCATGGTTACGTTTTCGCTCTAATGATCACGATTGAAAAATAAAGATTATGCGAATCTAAACGTTATGGAGTACGTTGATCGCGCTCCAGGTATCTTTCTCAGGATAAAAAATTGGAAAGGACTCCATGAAAATAAGCATGTCTTGAGACCCGATGTATTTAAGTAAAATTTTGTCTCATTGCATAAATGCACTTTATTCTAATGAATCATAAAAATTATATTTTTAAATATCCGACAATAAAAAAAACTTTCGAGCTTAGATTAGCAACAACTGTGATTTTTTAAAGGAATTCAAGCATAATACTCATAGAACCGTTTCTTTCAAGGTAGCATAGTTCAAAGAGCATTTTAATTGGTTAAATTTAGTTTGAATACCACTGAAATTGATAAAAATTAGCCTAAATTTGCTCCCACATACAACAATCCCGACTATAAATCGTGATGTGATAGCCAATGGAACTCAAAGCAAAAATAGCCACGACAGAAACTCGACGCCTTGGAGAAAGAGAGAGCTGGCGAAAACGGAACCCTTCTTACCGAGAATTTCCGTCCATATTCAACTAAGGATCCTCCTAACCTAACATACTCCTCTCCTTCAAGTAGGCCTACGCAATTCGAAGCTCATTCTGCTCACACGTGACATCGCAAGTAAAGGACTGCATACCGTGACTCCCATCCGGACAACTCTTCGCCAGCGTCAATACCTGTGGGGCAATTCTAAACTAGATGCACGTCCAAACAATTTGCACCCAAAGAGTCAAGTCAATAACAGCAGAACAGCAAGCGCTATTGAACACATTGCTGCTCTGCTGAATAGAAAGGTATGAAACGCTTGAACTCACTCCACGTCCAGGCTAAACGCAAAAACAACCGAGAACCTTAGGCGATTATTCACAATTTTCAGCGAGTCAATGGTGACAAATATAACACGAACCGAATTCAGAACGGCGACTTTGTAACGGCTGTTATATGAATGCTGCTTAAGTACCGTGAATACAACAGTAGTAAGTAATAGTTGAGGCCTTCTCTATGAGAGCAATCACGCTAGGCTCGGCTGTAGCGTTTTGCAATGTATAATTAAACGTTGCTGCCGAATTTAAAACAATTGATGATTTTGCGAAAAACCAGTAGACAAACTTTAATGAATGAGCCGCTACAAGGCCCTAAATGCAACCATTTTGAAGTAGAGATGGATTCTTTCCCCCAAGTGCGTATTTATGACGTGTAGGACTAGTAAAAGTTCAAAAGGCTACCTTCAAGTCACTGATTTAAAAAAAATTGTTTTTGCCTGTTTAATATTTTATGCGAATGTGCGATAAGAATTTGAGATTTTAGTGCGATATTTAGCTGATATATGTACTTCGAATTTGAATATCTCGGTACTATTATTTTTCTGATGCATGGCCATTGATTTTCATTGCAATTAAATTGAGATTATTTTCAGGGTACTTTTACGATAAATTTAAATGAATTAAGATAGAGGAGAGTAATAGTACGCACTTAGTTTATTAGGGTCAAATGATCTTCATTCTTTGTGTGAGACCTAGAGAAGTGGCACTGTTTCATTAATTTCCTATTTATCCCTATAAATAATCCCTCGGTTTCGCGCCGAGTGCTTTAACCAGTTAAGCTACCGAGGCGTCCTTCTCCCCTGTGGATTATTTGGTGGCTTTATAGTAGCATGGTGGTCAGGACTACTAGACATATGATGTCATTAGCAGTACAAGTCGTGCGCTAAGCGTCACAGTCCGCGAGGATAAAGCCATACATAGACCACAAGGAGGTGTTCACTCTTGACCAATTTTGCGGAAACCGGGATTAGCCACGGTAGTAACCTACACGGAGTCACCCGCAAGTGCACAGAAATGAATTCCACTGGAGAAAAATCATTCGCCTTGACCGGGATTCGAACCCGAATATCGCACTTCTGTGCACTTGCGGGTGACTCCGTAAAGGTTACTACCGTGGCTAGTCCCGGTTTCCTCAAAATTGGTCAAGAGTGAACACCTCCTTGTGTTCTATGTATGGCTTTATCCTCGCGGACTATGGCGCTTAGCGCACGACTTGTACTGCTAATGACATCATCATATGTCTAGCAGTCCTGACCACCATGCTACTATAAAGCCACCAAATAATCCATATGAGAGAAGGACGCCTCGGTAACTTAACTGATTAAAGCACTCGGCGCGAAAGCGAGGGATTATTTATAGGGATAAATAGGAAATTAATGAAACAGTGCCACTTCTCTAGGTCTCACACAAAGAATGAAGATCATTTGACTACGCATACCGCGAAACGGAATGATAAGTTGAGTATGTATAAAAAGAGATTGCCTTGTACCGAGCTGATAGGCAAGTTACGCAGAAATATCCACGGTAATTAGTCGATTACTCGAGCTGCCTAAGAACCTCTACCAAATTCTGGCACCTGCCAAATGGTTTCCCTAAAATTGTACTTGGCGGCGTCCAAGAAGCTTCCTTCTAACTAGAGTCCACTACCCTGCGGTTATTAGCCATAAGATATACCCACAGCCTAACACCAAATATATCTCAACGTGTAAAAAAAAGGACCAAATGAGACTAATGGAGTATTGTATGAATGAATGCTCCATTACGGTTAACGGAAAATGAACCTTAAATGGGAATTTTTGTTCGCAACAACGTTTAAACTAGCCATTTTTTCTCAACATCAAGTTTTTATCAAACACATTTCGAAGAGCACAACAGTAAATTCATCAAAGCAATTGAAGGATGATAAATTCATAAATTTGTTAGTTACTATTGGATTTTAGGAGGGTTGGGTATGCAATCTGATCGACATGAGCGGGTATCCTTCTTCATCGGCGTAAGAACACGTAAACATAGTGGTAGTTGAACGTCCAACGTACAACTACTAGTACAACTACAACGTCCTCTTCAATACACTTTTCAGATAATTAAATGAAGGTTAACATTATCTTCGTTGAATAGTTATTGACCACTTTAATAATACATTGTTTAAATTACGGAGGTTTTTTCATATCTTTTTTAAAAGGAAGTAGAGTTTAAAAAAAAAGACATAACCAAACCTCCATCAGTTAACCAATGTGTTAACATTATCTTAAGGCGATAAATAGGCTCAAAAATTGACGTAGAGGTTTAGACAGGATAAAAATACGCTGACTGCCATAATGTAGACTGGATAAATGTCAAAGGAAAGCATGAGGATTTTGGAAGATTTTGATCCACATATCATACTGCTAAACTCAGGTATCTATCATGTCGTAATGACTTAGCAAAGGGGTTCTTTCGGTTACTATGAGATCTTAAGTTAGGTACATTCAATCAAAAATCTTTTTCAGAAAAAGCAATTACAATTAAATATTAAGCAGAGAGAAGTCGACTGTTATTTACGAGATAAATATTTACGCAAAAACTCGAGTAACATACACGCCATTCGACGGCCATCCACGATGCGAAAATCAATCCGCGACTAGCTTATGGTTTGGGACTGCGACTAGCTTTAGTGATAAGTCAAGTATGGTATGAGAGTAAGACCTTGGTATGAGAAACAATATGATCACGTTCCCAGCCGTATTTTCTATTTTTTTAAATGGGAACAGTTGCCGCGGAGGAGATGGGTCGGAATGAGAGCTCACATGATCTCATCATTTATGAAATAAAACAAAACTCAACATTTCTTCGCGTGTTAGGTAAAGCATCAAAACGCAGAAACCGTAAAATATTTTCAGAGGGCAAATAGATCTAATATTGGGGGTAAAAAAACGCTGGGTCGTGTTTGCAAAACCCCAGATCAATGGGCTTATTCAGACGAATTTATTCACAAAGGGCCGCCTGTGGCCCATCGCTCTGAGCATTTGCGAAGACACATTTGGGGGGGGGGGGTTAGAAACAACACACAAAGACGAATGAGGGTGAAGCGTCGTGGATTCAGCCTTCGGGAGGAACTGTCGGCGAGATTGAGGACCAAGGACGGTGGAGAGAAAGGATTTTTTCTCTCTGAACCGGAGCTGAAACATTGAAATCTAATTTTTAACTTGCGATTCGAGAAGGAAAATCCGAACAAGGCGTAACTGTTTAACGTCACATGAAAGAGACTAACAACGGACGCCATCAGGAAAGGTATCGCCGCGCGATGATTTAGATTCATCCCGCGCTAAATCAACGAATTTATCTGAAATAGGAATTGGAGCTTTTCATTCGCTCAACGTGCGATGATGCTCACTTTGCAACAAAACAGCGCTTTTCATTCGTTTCAGACCCTAAACGCTAGGAAACGAACTTCTAGAAATATCGGGAGCAGCGTTGATGTGTGCTAGTAATTAAAAAAAAACTTCTATTAACGCATCCGAGATTGTTGTCACGGTGTTCGTTTTTAGTTTAGAATTCAAACGTGGATAATATAAAGCCTTTAATTACCCTTCGGTAAAAGGCTTACGTTTAAAAAAATTTTATTTTGAACGAATTTCATTACTATGCTAAATTTATTTGGCCGTGACGATTGCATATCTATAGATTGTAGCCTACCTGAAGGTTAACGAGAGTGTCTTGCCTGCACACATCAGCCCATTCATCGTAAAGGACTGTTCTTTAGGGGTAACCCGTGTCAGGAGGTTTAAAAACCAACGTTAATTCTCCTTTTCCGGAGGAGGCGTCAAACCCTGAGGAGGTCTCCGGAAAGGAGAAGAAACGTTGGTTTTTTTTTAATCCTGACGCGGTTACCCCCAAAAGAACAGTCATTTATTGATATGGACCGCGAAAGGCTCTTTTTTCTTCGTCTATGTGCATAGAAGTACGCTGATGTGTTAACATCTACGCTAATTTCACCACCTTGAATGAAAACTCCCTATGTCAATATCTAAGACCCGAGAAAACTTAAGAATATAATAGAGCCCATCTTTCAGAACTCAAATCGCTTAACAGGGAAATAGAAAGAGGGCATTTCAGATAAAAATCCAGAATGTGAGCACGACAAAAAACCGTAATCCTTTCTCCTCACGATTCAAATAGTTACATCTGATACAGATATCGCGAAAATTTCGATGTCAATCAATAACAGTTAACCTAATACTAATTTGATGTCCGCTGGATGCCGAGAAAAAATGAGCAGTTTTCGATACATTTAATCATAGATCCTCTTCATTTTCCGAGTCTTCTCTCTCGCGTATTCTCGTTGCTTGGTGACAAAGTAATCAGTGGCACTCATGGCTGCGTCTTAAGGTCAGTGATGTCACCCAAAGGTGCCAGCGAAACATTTCACCAAATAACGAGCGATGCGGGAGAAGACTTGGAAAATGAAGAGATTTAACAACTAACCCCACGGAAACCTACGATTGAATAATCTTTGGTCATAACTGCAAACTGCATTTTGTGTGTGTGTTTATATATATTGTAATTAGTAAGAAATAAAGCTACAAAACTGACTGACTTAAAGGATGTGTTATCACAGGAAAAAAACGGCCTGGACCGGCAATCAAACCACGGACCTTTGGTTTGCCGCGCCAATGCGCAGACCACTACACTACCCAAGCTTCCTAATTCCCGTGGTAATTTAGGAGGATACAAAGGGACTGGATTTTAAGCCCTTGCGGTCTATCAAAGATGGCAACAAAAGGGAGCAACGGACTTCAAGGTAAGGTATGCGGTATGCAAGGTATCCCCATGCGGTTACATCCTACACCAGCACTTATGCCATACTAGACCAAAAATCAAGATATTCAAGCCTGCCGAAAATACGGCGATGAAATAACGGATGATTTGCCACAGGAAAAAATCGGCCTGGGATCGAACCACAGACCTTAGGCTTTATAGGCAAATGCGCAGACCACTACGCTACCCAGGCTTCCTCAATCCCTTGGCAATTTAGGAGGATACAAGGAGACTGGAAGTTCCGGTATAGCCCAGTATAGTCCCAGAGCTAGATATCTTCATATACATTTTATAAATTTTGGCCTTGTTAGCAAGAAAAAGGTTATATAAAAATTACAGACACCACTATATGTTTTAAGAGATTTGTCAAAAATAGAAGCCATTTTTCACGGTAAACTTTGCGTTACAGAGACACATTTAAAAAAATGAGGAAGCTCTGACGCAGAGATCTCGTCATTTTTATATACATTTTATAATGCGAAGTTCATCTGTTTTCACTATTATTTTGAACACTAAAGCTATAACTGAGATATTATTTTTAGAAAATCGCAGAACAAACCTTCTGTTACAAAGGTGTTTCCAGCGTATAGGCGCAAAACAATTAAGTCAAGTTTACCCTCAGGCATGTATATTTAGCTGATTGCTGAGGAGTTTCGCTATAAATACCTCGTCTTGCGTCGTTAGTTATATCATAATTGGGAATTTTATGCTACTCAATTTTATGCTACTGGTTTAATCAATAAAGCATCATTTGAATACGGTCTCTATTATGTGTATCTCACTCAAACCATCTTAAGAGAAGCTGAGTGGCAGTTCGACATTTCCTACTCTAAAACTTAGGTGAGAGCGTGTTCGATGGAGAAAGTAGGAATCGATTTAAAATCCACCATTCACAAAAAAGGTTCCCGGTGGTAAAGTATGAAAACTCACGGATTCTCTGCAGGAGTCCTGGTGATAACGTGGAATCGCTGTGGTCCGGCTGCCGTCGTCTCGTTGGCGGGCAAAGGGAGCGTATATCGCTTCCGCTGCTAATGAAATCCTTGTCTCGCGAACACGATTCGAGTCCTCGAGAGATGATGTTGGAAGCGAATCAGAGGCAGGTCCACCCCGTCTCTCACAATCACACTATCGTCACAAACATGTCCTTCTCAAAACCAGCCGAGCATGTGCCTTGATCTCCGTGAGCACGGCCAGCTACTTTTGCCTTCTAGTGAGCGACTTCCTGCCCGTTGCGCCCTGCAAAATAGAATACAACATAAAATGAAAAAATAAATTTTATAATCACCTCTGAAAAACATCTATTTTTCTATCAATCATCGTTGAAATATTCCCAAATATTAAAGTCATTGACTTTTTACACTCCTTAACCTCCAAGTTCAGCTTAGATATACTCATATCGATTGGTTACTGAAGGTGTTTAGTGGAATTATTTAACGTTTGTAATAGAATTAATTCATATTTTCAAGAGATTTTTAAGGAAAAACAAGACTTTTGAGTAATGTAGTTGAGCTATACGGCCTAGAAAAAGCAAGAAATAGGTAGGTTATATGACAACCACTGGCGTAATCATTTTCACATACCTATTTCAGGGTAATAATTTTCTTTAAAATGGCCTAATAACGGCGAAACCGTGGTAGAATTATTGCAATTGCGTACAAGGCATTGATCTCAGTACTCCAACGTTAACCTGGGATGACAATGTAATATATTAATACGAAAAAATACAAGAAATCGGTCAATTCATAATAGGGGCATACAAAATTATTCAGGATAAGGAGTGCAAAGTAAGACATACGAAAGGCCAAACCTGATTTAACCTCGCAGAGATGGTAAACATACAGACGTATCAGCAACGTTTTTCCAAATTGATACCCAAGCTTCCTAACTAAATGCGCCGACGGTTTGGAATTCAACCAAAAAACTGATATCGCGTAGGATATTTTCGTAGTTTTACCCAAAACCTAAAATGGATACCACCAGATGCAAACTCGAAGCTTTCCCACGTGGGCTATTAAGAAGGTGTTAAGGTCGTAAAGTATAGGAAACCATTCATAATAATTTTCACCAAAGGGGTTCCGGTTGGGACGAAAAAAGCCACACGCATGGGAATGACCCGAAAATATCAGAAGAAGAGGCTGCAGGAGAGAGGAGTAGGGGTGGTGATGGGATGAGAAGGGGAAAAGGGTGCCCCAAATATTTCGGCTCGCACACAGCGGCTGGAGGATTGAAAAAAATAAAACTACATCTTCCAAACGAATTGCTTGGAAAGGACCCAAAGTAAATGGTCGATAAGTTGGCATGGGAAGAAACCACAACTCTTAATGATTCTTACTGCGAGGACGCAAAGGATAAGCACTGACTCCTAATGTGATTCAAACCGTAAGGATTTCCCGTCAGAGGAGTACTAATAAGCCATTTGAGAGAAAGACACGCTTTCTCACTCAATAGATAGTTACTCATCTACATCTACGTGAAGCACAGCAAGGCACATTAAGGGTATGCGGCAGGAGGTGTTCCATCACCAGGCGAGCCACCAATCGTCAAACACACTTACATAATGTTATTAAATATTATACTTCATGTACTGCTATTTAACGTGCGTGTAAGGAGATTTCACATGCCATACCGGCTTCTAACTATCACTGCATACTTGCGGTATGGACACTGCTCTACATCGAGGGATAAAATTATTTATCAGGACCTCTTTTCCTATCTCCAAACCTCTGACAAGGTACTCTATCAGGATAAAATACCATAAACGGTAATAAAATCTTTAGATACTTTCAGAATTAAATTCTGAAATGATTATTTATGTAATTATCGTGAATAACAATAAATAATAATAAATTAAATGATCAGTTGAAAACAATGTTTCTGTCTTTGCCTTTTAAATGAGTTATTCATCAGCATGACCAGTGATTTAACTGGATAACAAACTTCCACTCTTTAGCTATATAACATGAAAACAATGGCTAACAAAAAGCAAGAACTTCTTGTTTGCAACATCCGAACGCACCATTATGAATGGAACGAGGAATTACTCTTGGTTTTACAATTTCAAATATATACGATCGGAAATAATGAAATAAACACTTTCCCAAAAATGTACCTTCGAATCACACGTGATCAGAATGTAGTCCTAGTTATGTAACCATCATGAAGTAAAATAAATACCATACATTTGAGCAAATAAAACTATTAACTGAAAACAATGTTTCAGTCATGTTTTTGACTTTTGAATGAGTTATTCATCGGCATTAGCTGTGATTTAACTACATTGAAAATTTCCACTCTTTAGCCATATGAAATAAATACAATGTCTAACAAAATGCAAAAACTGCTTGTCAGTAACTTCCGAACGCGCCATTATGAGAAGAATTTCTCATAGTTTCCTATTTCAAAGAAGATCGTCAACCCACCCGTCATTGAAGAATAAAAAATACCACGTAATACTAAATGATAACTCGTATAGGCTGAGTAATGTCAAAGTAGACAATTCACAAAAATATCTAATAAAAACAGGCATAAACGGAGTAGGAAAGAGACAAATAAACACTTTCCCAAAAATTCACAGCCGAATCTCAAGTGGGGCAGAATGCAGTCCTAAGAACGCGTCACAATCTGATTCGTTGCGATTCGCAAGGAGAACATATTCGCAAGTACAAAATGGACGTGGACGGAGAATTCCCTCCATGCCACTGTCAGGGACTTTACACCGTCACGTGCCGACACTCAAAGACGAAGACGTGGTCCGATTCCCCAAACGATGGCACTGACGAAGAAAGAAACCTTCGAGTCCTGATTCGTGGGGATTGGCGAGGGACTTCCAAAGTCCCCTAAACTCAACTGCAACTCTCATTTTACGATGTAATTGACACGGAAAGAAGGAAAAAACTACAAAGCAAGCTCTTATCAAAGATCTGCCTGTCAAAATGATGATCACTAGCCATTTGAATACAATATGCAGATATGCTGGATAGATAAAACGGTGTGCAACCATCCAGAAATGAGAACAACCTTAATAACCACCCAGGTTTTGATGTACTACAACAGCGTCATAAAACCGGGTAGTTACTAAAGTTTTTCTCTTTCGTGGAAAATTGCGCAACTTAATATCCTTCCACAATGTTCAAATTCAACGCAATATCGCCTGAATTTTATGAATTTCATTCATGCCCTTTTCGCCTTAAAACCGCCATATAGGATAAACACAGTCAAAGATCTGATATTTTTTTCCTGCATGCTGGCCCTGTGGCCTTTACAATTTCCTTTATAATGACCTCTACACGTACATTACCCCCGGGGTTTTCACTTCCTGAGCCGGTAGAGAAGCAAAAACTTACGTAATATATTGTGATGAATAGGCGGGGGGAAGGAGGACGGAGGCCGCAGAACCTCGCGTCTTACAAAAATCCCCAGTATTCCCAGATTGCAGTATATTAATGCTTATGCCGCCATTGTGCATGGTTTATCAATGAGCAAACAAGAAACAAAAATAAAAGCAAACAAAATCAATGACATTTACACTTCTGGGAGAAGACACGAGAGAGCTAAAGCCGAGTCCCATCAGGTTCTCCTTCAACTTTGAAAACGGTTTTCTTTAGCTGTTGATGAGGCTTTCGAGATATTCTCTGATCACAGCATAATTTGAAATCGTCATCAGCATCTGTCAACAGCTGCGAACCCTTAACACCATGCGATTTGTTTACTTTTACCGTTCCCTTTCCTGGCAGGCTCAGTTCACTTATTCAATTTCACCCATCAACTCAAAGTACTTATGCCTCTACTGGTCAAGACCTTTTCTTATGTCATTTTCCTGCATCCCTCCTCGATGAATAATAAAAACAAAAAATCAAAGCGAAAAAATTTTTACGAAACCGAAATAAACCTCAATGATGACAAAACCCAAGGAAATAATTTAGTGCACGAGGAAAGTGATTTAAAAGTCCTATACTTTCTCTTTCAGCTAAGGAAACATTGCGTCAGTCCACATTACTTCATACAGCATATCCACGAATACCTTGTTCGCTTTTATCAAATTCACCATGCTTCTTCATAATAAACGCCACTCAGTACTTGCAAAAATATTCCGCATAAGTCACAATCATGCATTGCCACTAAGAAACAACCAAAGATGAAGAATCAACCAAAACCAAAAGTATCACCCAATAATAAAAAGAAAACATCCCTCACAAGCACTTAAACACTCGCCAGAATGAAAAACTAATAGAACAACAATGAAGTCCAACCCATTTTCCTTTACAAGTAAGAATAACTCAAACAAGATAAAACAACCAAAAAAGAACTGCCCTAAGAAGCAATTTCACCTTTCACAGAAGCGGGGAAAGACAAAAGAGAAAATATAGTCGAGTCCTTTTATTTCTCCTTAGCAAGACGAACGACCCAAAGCATAAAAACAAGCTCAAAAAAGAACAAAAAAACCACAATCAAAGAAAAACTAAGCACACAAATAAACAATTTTGCAAGTGTGGGAAATGAAACTGTCAACAGTCGAGTTTAAGCCCTTGTTCTTCGGAGGAAGAAAAACACAAACTAGGAACAATCACCCAAAACGAAAGCAGACATTTGATCCAAGAACGAACCTAAACACACACTTTCGAACTCCTGGGCAAAGAAACTAAGGAGCGAAGAATCGGACCTTACCCCTCTCCACCATTGTAGAAGGGCAACAACATGAACAAGAAAGAACAACACGAACAAAAGTCTACTAAGTAAAAGTGAGAAACCTGAAGAATCAATTTCGCACACGAGTCCCACACGTTTGTCTTTCAGAAAGAGAACAACATCTCAAACAAAAATGAGCAACACAAACAAAAGAGACGAACCTAACCAGGAACTCACACCCTGAGGAAACTATGTAGCACACTCGCAGGGGGAAAGAAAAACAAGAATAGAAAACAAAAAAGAGGATGACTCCTACCCCTTTCTCTCCTTTTGGAGGAAGATTTCCGCGAGTAATTTCTTGAAGGTTGCGCGCGCCAGGATTCCTTCCGGATACAACACCGACTTTTCCTCCGTCAACCTTACACCCCCCCAGAAAAAACTCAGCGCGAGCTCCCGAGAGAAAAGAAAAAAGCCGCAACTTTTTCGGCGTCGGAACAAAAGGGAGACGTCCGTCGCTTATGGGGATGCTCCCACTCGCTTCGTGAAGAGGTGACTGAGGAAGCGACAATAGGACACCCACTACTCCTCGCGCACTCTGCGGTCCACTTCCACTCCGTTTCCCGGCGACCGCTTCCGATGGCGCCCGATGTCGAAATGACTACGCTGGCGCCCGCTGGAGAGAGCGGTGCCGGCGCTCTACACACGGGCAGTGGGAGGAGTGTTCTCGCTCTGCTCGACGCCTCACATGCCCTCCCCTCTCATGATCTCTCCCGCCCCTCCCCTCCCCTCTAACACCCTCCCCTCTCACATTTCCTTAACTCACCTCCCTCCCTCCCCTATCCCTCCCTTCGTCACTTCCGGCCCCCCCCCTTAACTGCCTCCACTTCCCTCTCCCTCCATAACTCCTTCCTCTCCCGTGCACATTTTCCTTCCATTTCTGTACCCCCTTGATTTTCCAATCATCCCACGTGCTTTGGTGTATTGCTTTACTAGCTTACTTTCGTAAGGTGGTGTTAGGGATTATTGTGTATGGACAGATTTGCGTGAAACTTCGCACACATGTTCTCATTCGTGGTATCTATACAAAAAAATGAAAAAACTACATTTAAGAGATTTAATTTTTTTGGCAATTATGTTGCTATTTCAATACGTAGCCTTATGGCACATGACATGTATGTATTTCGTACTAACTCGATTACATATGAACGGATTTTTATCCAAACGCAAAGCAATACATTTCAAATAATTTTAATTGTTGCTAACAAATATCAACAAGTGTGTTGAGTGTAATATTCGAAAAAAGCATATTTAAATATATATTTCGCCTAAATTTCGAATACCGCGCCGAAAACTCTAGTCATAAAATGCTTCAATTAGGGAAAATAATATAAAATATAATTCTTGTATAATTTCCATTACTGCCTGTGTTGTGAGTTCCAGGGAATAAACAGATGCACTTAAATGAAGTGATCCAATAATTTTTTCGCCTTAGTTGAAACATTATTAAAATGAGCACTCAATGATTACCGCTCCAGCCACCTTCAGGTGGGTTTACATTGCCAAATAACCTGTGCCAGTTACTTGCAGCAAGCGACATTTGATGTCAATTTCAAGGTGTAAATGGCTCTGCAAGTCGCTTGCAGAAGCGTATTGCAGAACTTTAAAAATGTTCGGCAAGTCGCTTGCAGAAGCGTATTGTTGCCATTGTAAACAGCAACCAATCTGTTTCTGCACTAATTTGTGAAAACCTTTTTGTCAGAATAATATTCCCTATTATATATTGCAGAAGAAACTTGAGGAAATAACTTGCCAAAGTAAACAAATGGGCACTATTTCGGTACATAGAAACAAAAGGAAAGAAAAGGTGACTAATCTTGATAAACTCGCTATACGCCACCAGGGGCTTAATTACAGAATTTCGTACCATTTGCACTCATGTTATCGTATTATTTTTACCGCTATAATTAATAAGAACAATGCGATGAACGCTCTTCAGACTCCACCTGTTCTTTAAAAATGACTGTGTTTTACATTTGTATATCGAGCCTCACAAACGGTGACTGCGAACATTTCGTAACGAACGAACGATTGTGTTCTGTACCTATATAAAGAGCGATGACGCGCAGGAAAGATCCATGATCATCGCTCATCTGCAAATTGCGTTATCCCTGCGATAGTCGTTGTTGCAGTTGAGAGTAGAAACTTTTAAAATATTTTATGGCGCTATGATTTTCAATACCAATTACAGTGATTGACTATTTCTTTCTGCTGTCGATGATTGTTGCAAGAGACGTACAATATGGTTTGAAGTATATTCAAATAGGTGGTTTGAGTGAGAATAGATAACTTTTGAATCAAATGAAAACGTAATCAACTATATAATACAAAGGGAATACTGAGAAATATAACCCTGGAAATAATATTTCTACAGCATTGACTGCTATCGACATGCAAAATCATAAGAGCAATAAAATATTTGAAAATTAACCATCTCAACTTAAACTACAATTATCTCATAAATAACGCAATTTTTAGATGAACTACGATAGGTTTCGCCACCAAAATATCAAATTCATCAAGATAATATATAATATCTTTTAAAATATTATTCATTGTAAGACTAGTACGGTGCTTTATTGGTCATTCGTGGAGGCGTCGGACAACTATGGCATTTTAATCATTGAGGTAGGATTGGTAAGGGAAGGAAGAGATGGCGAAAGGAACAAGGCTGGAGAGAAACTCGGCGTCGGCAAGAGCCTACTCATAACGAAAGTGAATAACTTGATTTTTGAAAGTAGAAATTTTTTATAGGCCATGACATCAATACCACGAAATTTCCGAGGTCGAGTCCTTCCTGAATAAGGCTCCTAATTTATGAAGGGTGACTCTAACTCATGAATGTGTTCATTCTCTGTTTTTACATTCCCTCCCTTTTCCACGGCTGTGCCCGAACATCCCCTACCTCATGCCCTTACTTTGCAGATTGCGGGGTAGTCGTGGATACATCGGTAGCGCAAAACTGAGTGCCGCTCACCTTCGCAGAGCGTGGTGTACGAGGAATAAAGTCCACGATTGATGTGTAACATGCTTTAAAAGAGCCTCCTGACAAGATTACTCACGAGGGAGACCTCCAGAGACCATGGTCGCTTATCCAGGCATACCTCACCATTCCTGGCCTCAAACTCTCTAATATGAATGGTTTGAGAGCAATTTTATCTGGCGGACGGACTACTGCGCCTTGAAATACTCTCCTAGTGGCGTCCCAAGTAAGGATCGGGATTCCACTGAAAAAGTCCATCTCAGCCTAGATTCGAACTTGGGACATCGAAATGACGTACAGGCAAGGGCGAGTGAGGAAATTGTTTAAAATTAGGAGAAAATATTTTTGTTAAGGCGATTAGGAGTGATCGTGACTACGGCGTAGCAGCCGTTACTTAAAGGCTTAGGTAAGTTCCGCAAAATTCTGAAAGGAAAACTTCTGAAACCCAATAATTTGTTTTTTTTTTAATGCAAACATATTTATTTAACAAGCTGTGCAAACCGTAGAATAAAGGAATTCAACATTCTTATGTAAATAAAAAACAAATATATCTTTTTCCATTACTTAGATTTAAAAAAACTAAATTAATAATTTCGGAGGTGGGGGGAGTTCGGACCCCTTGGGCTCTCCCCCTCTCACCGGCTACGTTATCTACCTGGATGGGGTGGAAGTACCCTAGCCACCATCTACTCGAGTCCAATGATAATTGTTCGAATGTGCACCCGCCTCCAACGATATCACATCATCGTTGTGGGCACTGCCAAACTGCGTGGCACCCGCAGGCAGATGTAATGAGTGATTAGTAACAATAACTTTGTAAGCTCTACACAAAAAAAAATATTGGTACAACCGGTTTCGCCAGTTACGGCATCTTCAGGTATACCTCTCCAGCTCCTGCTCCATAAAATGTTTTTTTTTGTTGAGCTTACAAAGTTATTGTTACTGTTCATTATGCAGTGATTTCACCGAGTAACGCCGGAAAGTATTGAGTTTACCAAGAGGTGATGAGAACAGTGAGGGTGTTATACTTGTTGTTATAGAGGTCTGAATGTTATACTTGTTTTTATAATGAGCAGCTGCTCCATCTGAATAATATTTTTCTTTTCGAATCTTCGAAACTTTCAATTTCAAGAATTTAAGGAGATTTTTTTGAAAAAAATGTACAGTTGATGTTATATGCTTCAGGCTGTCTGATATGATTACGAAGCTCAATGGGATTACCTTATCCTGGACTTGAATGAACTGTTGCTTGGTCGTTATTCCAGTGCATACCTTGCATGCTGTCCTGTAAAACGAAAGCGTAATTTTCTGAAAAATCTGCAATGACGAGAACCTGCCCCACTTGGAAGTTATGCTTTACATTTCTAATAAAATCAGATTATATTTTGGCAATGTAGTCATGTGGCTGAAGTTTCTGTAACTTTTCAATAAATGTTTCAAGAAAGTTATCGGTAGATTTTGTAAATATTTCTAGGGAGCAACGGTTAGCTTACACCCATTGGTGGTAAGCAATGATATCAATTTAATTTCTATCAAAGTGTTCTTCTACTGATTTCAGAATTTTGCTCGGCCCAGGGCAGTTTTTACATTCGTTCAAATGGCATGTCTCGGTCGCAGGGAAATACATCATTGCTGACAAATAGTCTTTATATGACAACAGCGGCTCGGTGTTATCCCCTAGATTTAGTGGTGGCAATCTTGCACCATAAATCATTAATTTAACATTTTGATGCACCAGACACACGTATACGGTATGAGTTCCTGATGCTCCCGCAAGAACGCACTTCTTAGGTCTGAGCTCTGCAAATTTTGAAAATGAAACAGTATCTTCGGGATATTTTTCCTTAAATTACAAAATATCTCTTTCAAATTTCCTAAAATTGGTCTTCTGTTTGTGTGTCCGTATTCCATTGTCATTAACGCCGAGAAAGAGTTTTCAATCGATTGTGTCGGATTAGTTAGAAAAAACTTCGCGCAGAGAAAGTGGAGCTCAATGGTAAATTTCTCTGCAAAAATCCATTTAACAGAACAAGTAACAATTGTTGTTAACATTCATAGTTTATAATATATTTTTATCTCATATAGCCACGACCTTGAGCAATTAGGAAATTTTTAGGCTTGCATCGCGTGTCTGCTGCATGTATTCCGAATGGGGGAGCCGACGGGCCGCGCGAGAGAAAATTGTAAATGTTTAAATATTTATAAAAAACGCATTTATGAGTTTACACTACAATTTATTTTTTTAGTAGTTATCTAGATATGTTTAAATTACGGAAAAAAAGTTTCGGCCGATTCTGAGATGGAGTATTTGAGAAAAGTTTATCAACATTTTTTTAAACACGGGCCGCGCGAGAGAAAATTGTAAATGTTTAAATATTTATAAAAAGCGCATTTAAGAATTGCCACTAAATTTTATTTTTGGAATAGTTAGCTAGATATGTTCATATTAAGGAAAAAAAGTTTAGGCCGATTCTGAAATGAAGTATTTGAGAAAACTTTATTAACAACTTTTTAAACAAGGGCCGCGCGAGAGAAAATTGTAAATGTTAAAATATTTATAAAAAACGCATTTATGAATTGCCACTAAATTTTATTTTTGAAAAAGTTAGCTGAATATGTTCAGATTACGGAAATAAAGTTTCGGCCGAATCTGAGATGGAGTATTTGAGAAAAGTTTATTAACAATTTTTTTAAACATTAGTAATTTACAACAATAGGGTATAGATGAAAATAATTTTTTATTAATATATTTGCATTCAATAAAGATTTAGCTGTAATAAAAGTTATTAATCATTGTTGTATGATAATTACAAGCGGAGATATAAGTGATAATATGATTTAAGGCTCGGTTTTTTCTAAAAATGCGAAAAATTAAAATATGCATAATTCACTCAAAAAATTTTTTTTCACAAAACGGTTAGAGAGTATTCAGTTTGAGTTGATATTGTACCCATACGCCAATTTTTATCAAAATCACAGACCCTAAGGGACAAACGTTTGTTGAATTGAGGTGCAATGACCCATCTTTATATATATAAAAGTCAATGTATGTATGTATGTATGTATGTATGTATGTTCCGCATCTCCTCCTAAACCACTGGACCGATTTTGATGAAATTTGGAACGCATGTTTGTTAGTGGTTGACAACAAACACTGTAGGGTTCAATTAACCTAAACCCTATTTTTTCAGGGTTAGGGGTGTGATCCTTACTATTATGTATACAAATATTATGGTGTCTGTCTGTCTGTTGCTTCATCACGCAAAAACTACTAAACCGATTGAGCTGAAATTTGGCATGCAGATAGAAAACATATCTGGTTGTAGCATGTGCTATATCAAAAAGCCCTCAGGACCCCCATAGGCCCCCGAAGGTCCCCCTTGGTGGTCCATGCTAAGCATCTGGTTCGTGGCAGTGGTTTCATTTTTTTGCTTTTTAAAAGTACTTTCACTCAAGATATAGGGCTGGGATTATTTTTATCGGATGCCTGAATAATTGAAGTTTCTAATTCCTTCAATCGATTTTCTTCTAGGCTCCGAATTTGTCTGAAATTCATGTTTCAAGCTGAAATATCTAACATTTTTCTCTGAAATCAACAATAACATATTTCCTTGACAACCATAGATTTGATTTTTAAAGGATATTCATGCCTCTAGCATTGAAATATCACGTTTTCCTGCAGGCCCATGATAGTATGTAGAAAGCAAATCCGTATAAGAAGGGCCCAGAGTCCCAAGGGCCCCATGATAGATTGCTTCAGGGGTTAATCGATAAATTCAATGCATATTTACAACAATTATTCTCTTCAACGTCTTTCTCAAAGGGTCAATGCATGTATATGAGAGAACACTTACGTTGTAAACAATACACATATATAGGAAATTAATTGATTTCACACATAATTATATGTGCAAGAATATTTACGTGCAGCGAATATCAATGGTAATAATGCCTCTGTTGCTACAACAAACACGGCGTTGTTTATTATCGTTTAGTACTCAGATGTAGTACACGTAGTGAAACCGTCTGCCTCTAATTACGATTGCGAACTGTTTTTAGACCAATTCCCGCATCATTAACGTCACGAGTTATTTACATGTTTAAAAGTGTTAAAGTGCAGTTAACTTAGGTACATTCACTCAATCATTGAGTTACCCATTCAAGACTCTCGCTCGCCGCTGTGTTTCCCCTCCTTGGACTTAAAAATATATCCATCCACATGTCTAATAGAAAAAAGTAACCTTTCGAATAAATCTTCTAAAGCTAAAGGAATGTCTTCTTTGCGATAAAATGAGCCCTTGAAATAAAAACAACCAAAGTTAGACTTGGATGCTCAAAGACATGCCCACCAGCGATCTCATGATAATCTTCCCGTGGTATTTCTCGGGTTACGCTAACATCCGCACAAATTTCATCCTTACCCAACATACGGACGGGTAACCAGCTCTAAATCTGGTTCAAATATATACCCATCTGTTTCGAACCTTCAATCTGTTTTAAGATGGTAGAAATTGTAATGACGTCACTACATGCTTCTTACTCGAAAGAAGAACGGAAATTCTGCGCAATTAACGACATCCAATAGTCACTAATCTCTCCGTGCACCTGGAAAACGGTCAGCGTGTCAGTTTTTCTTCAGGCTTTGCGGTTTTCCTATAAAATAAGTTTAACGTTTTTCACACCCGTTGAATTTCAACGGGTACCTTCCGCTCGTATGCAAATAAAAATGTACATAAGTCAACATGGTATAATGATGTAATTGAAATAATTTAAATCAATTCAGACGGGGTTGAGCGTACTTAACCAACATGAGCTCCAATTGGTGTCTCTTTTAAGTGACGTAGTAGCCCCTTGTCTCCGCCAGTTACTGAAAAAATCATAGCGTAACAAGTGCAACCAGTTGTTTCATTGCTCCCTCTCCAGTGGAAAGATTCAAACCAATCTTATGTAAAAATGTATTTCAGTCTAAGGCACAGTCATAATTGGTCGTTCAATCCTAACAATAAGATTGTTTTAATGCAGCCCTCCATCCTTCCTTATCAAATTTTAGACCCCTTACTCTCAGGTAGTTCTTCTGGTCCTCTTTATTTGGTCTATTCATTTTTCCCTTGATCTTCTTCTTAGGACTTCCTCCTCTGTATTTTCATCAATTATATTCTTCACTAACTCATTGTGCCGCAGGGTGTGCCCAATCCATCTGGTTCTTCTTTTTTGTATGATGTCCATATGGTCCTTTCTTCTTCAACGGTTCTCTATAGGTACTTCTTTAGGCCCTAAGGGCCCCCAAAGGCCCCCGAAGGTCCCCCCTGGTGGTCCATGCTAAGCATTGTGTTCGGTGCAGTGGTTTCATTTTTTGCTTTTTAAAAGAACATTCACTCAAGATATAGGGCTGGAATTTTTTTTATCGGATGGCTGAATAAATTTAATTTCTAATTTTATCAATCGATTTTATTCTACGCTCCGTATTTGTCTGAAGTTCATGTTTTCAATTGAAAAATCTCACAGTTTTCCCTGAAATAAACAATAACATATTTCATTGACAACCAGAGATTAGATTTTCAGAGAATATTCACGCCTCTAGCATTAAAATATCACATTCTCCTGCAGGCCCATGATAGTAAGTAGAAAAAAGATCCGTATAATAAGGGCCCAGAGTCCCATGGCCCCCATGATAGATAGCTTCGGGGGGTTATCGTTAAAATCAATGCATATTTAACAAGATTACTCTTCAACGTCTACTCTCAAAGTAGCTCTCAAAGGGGCATATATATGGGAGAACACTTACGTAGTAAACGTTACACATAAAGGAATTAATAGACTACAGACTTAAAAGAATATATACGTGCAGCGAATATCAATGGTAATAATGCCTTTGTTGCTACAACAAACACGGCGTTGTTTATTATCGTTTAATACTCAAATTTATTACACGTAATGAAACCGTCTGCATCTCATTACGATCGCGAACTGTTTTTAGACTAATTCCCACATCAGTAACGTCACAAATTATGTATACGTTTAAAAGTGTTAAAGTGCAGTTAACTTAGGTACATTCACTCAATCATCAAGTTTCCTATTCTAGACTCTCACTTGCCGCTATGTTTCCGATCCTTGGACTAAAACATATATCCATCAACATGCCTAATAGAAAAAAGAGTAACCTTTCGAAAAACCTTCTAGAGAAAAATGAATGTCTTATTTGCGAGAAAATAAACCCTTGAAAGAAAAAAGACTAAGGTTAGACTTGGATGGTCAAAGACATGCCCACCAGCGATCTCATGAGATTCTCTCCGTGGTGTTTCTCGGGTTACGCTAATATCCGTACAAATTTCATCCTTACCTTACATACAGACGGGTAACCAGCTCGAAATCTGGTTCAAATACAGACCCATCTGTTTCAAACCTTCAATCTGCTTTAAGATGGTGGAAATTATAATTACGTCACAACATGCTTCTTACCCGAAAGAAGAACGGAAATTCTGCGTAATTAACGACATCTGTGCATGAAAATCGACAAGTGCACTAAGAATCACCATAATATTTTTATTTAGCAACCAAAACCAATGATTATTGCTATGCCGAAGGCGCAGTCCCATTGATGGAGGATTCATAGGTCAAATAAACATAGCTTCTGCTGCCATTACTCCTCTTCACGTGTCAACCGTTGGATTGTAATCTTCTGTGTAATCCTGATTAAGATAATCAACGCACATATCAACGTTGAATAGAGCAACTGAATTAAGTCATGGAATGCAAATATATTTATGTGCACAAGGGAAGCGATCAAGCTGTTAATCACTCAGAAGACGGCTCAAGAGAACCGCAGGGACGAGGTGACCATCTATCAACCTTTGCCTTCTTACTTAGGTAGTAATGAGTCTGCATGGCCGATTTTTGGGTTTCCCGAGCATGAAAGTGGACCAATAGTCACTAATCTCTCCGTGAACCTGGAAAATGGTCAGCGTGTGTACTACAACAAACCCGAAAACAAGATAGGTTACAAACTCCTCGAACGACCACGCATACAGTTTTTCTTCAGGCTATGCGGTTTTCTCATAAAATATGCTGTACTAGTCCCCCCCCTTATCAATTTCCTTATCACAGGGGTTCTAATAATTATTCTTTCGCGCGGTCCTAAACACGCGACGTTATATACTTGTATCAGCCCGACACACAAAAGGTACCCTTCACTTTATCACTTCTTACCTTGAGAGAGAGATCCTTTTGGTAGTCCTTGGCGGCAAAGGTTAATGGATTAATTCATGCACTAAAATGATACACTTGAACAGTACATATATTTATAATAACCCTTTTATTCTTCACTTATGAAACAAATTCACTTTAGTTACTCAATTAATCAATATATGTTCCCTTCTCAAATATATTCGTATTAATTTATAATGTTTGTTCTACTTCACCGGATATTGTACAAAGTGAATTTCGCCGATACTCTATGCCCCAGTATTTGTTTATCGGATTCCTGGATCCTTCCTTAACACAGGACACTGGCGTTGGTAATTGCTGTCCAAAGCTGCTTACTCCCGGCAAATTATCACTGCAAAAACTCTCGTATGACTTTCACTCGATAAACGTCTCTTGTGGCTCCCTTGTTAAGAAGAAGCAGAAGAAGAAGCAGAAGCAGCCTCGTTCCTTGTTTGACAATCCCTTTTATACTATCTCACCTCCCCTCCTGTATGTTCTAGAACATTCCAGGTTTTCTCCCCTTCTCTCGGATCTGATAGGCTATTTCCCTTTCATTATTATAAGTTTGTTTTGGTTTGTTTACGTAAACAGAAAATGGTATTGTTTAAAGTTGTTTTCATAACATAGACGGCATTGTTTTAGTTTGTTTACGTAAACAGAAAATGGTATTGTTTAAAGTTGTTTTCATAACATAGACGATATTGTTGCCTCGCGGTAGTACGTGTTCCCAAAATATACACAATGGCGTCCTTAATCGTATACTTATGCCAACACGGCCAAAATGGCGTGTTACAATGTTTAACGTTTTTCACAACCGTTGAATTTCAACGGGTACCTTCCGCTCGTATATAATATAAACCGTTGCTGTTATCCCAAAACCTATCAACTAAAGTCGTGTAACAATAAGGATAAGATGCACAATACGCCAAATATTCTAACTGGCAACGAGTGCGGATTTCATAACACAATGTGTATTAATGATTGATTAATAATGCAAGTTCCTATTCTGGTATCGTATCTGGAGGTAAGAATAGGTAAATTACTCACTGCATTGTAATTTGTCAGACTAAAGTGGTGTTCTGGCATTTGAATAGAATGAACTTCGGCTTTCTGGGAAAATTCTCTCTATACAATGCGCCTATAAGACGCCAGTTGTCACAAGGTGATTGAGAAACGGAAGGGAAGTAGAAGCTGAAATTACTTTTTCCTCGTTTGCAGTCCTATCTAATTCGAGAAAAGTAGTTACCTTTTCATCATGAACGCTTTGTTCGGTAGTCTATACTTGTTGTCCGTTGTAATTCTTCCGTCCCACGTGATGGTACTTCCAAGGTAAACAAAGGAATCCACTTCTTCTTATTTGTGTCCACTGTGTGACTTCTGCATTCAGCTTCTTTCTTTTGCATACTAGGATTTTGTTCTTCTTATTAGATACTTTCATGTGATAAGCTTGAAGAATTTGGTCCACTATATTCAGTGATCTTTTAAGATAGTGGCGATTTTCTGCAATGACCTACCATGTCATCTTGGAAACAGAGCATGCTTGTTTCTTCTCCGTTTTAATTCATTCCGTCTAATCCTAATTCTTTTTATTTTCTGATTGCCTTCCTCAGGTAAATGTTGAGCAGTGCTGGTGAGAGGTTACATCCTTGTCTAACTCCTTTGATAATTTCAGCTTCTACTTCCCTTCCGTTTCTCAATCACCTTGTGACAACTGGCGTCTTATAGGCGCATTGTATAGAGAGAATTTTCCCAGAAAGCCGAAGTTCATTCTATTCAAATGCCAGAACACCACTTTAGTCTGACAAATTACAATGCAGTGAGTAATTTACCTATTCTTACCTCCAGATACGATACCAGAATAGGAACTTGCATTATTAATCAATCATTAATACACATTGTGTTATGAAATCCGCACTCGTTGCCAGTTAGAATATTTGGCGTATTGTGCATCTTATCCTTATTGTTACACGACTTTAGTTGATAGGTTTTGGGATAACAGCAACGGTTTATATTATATACGAGCGGAAGGTACCCGTTGAAATTCAACGGTTGTGAAAAACGTTAAACATATTTTATGAGAAAACCGCATAGCCTGAAGAAAAACTGTATGCGTGGTCGTTCGAGGAGTTCGTAACCTATCTTGTTTTTGGGTTCGTTGTAGTACACACGCTGACCATTTTCCAGGTTCACGGAGAGATTAGTGACTATTGGTCCACTTTCATGCTCGGGAAACCCAAAAATCGGCCATGCAGACTCATTACTACCTAAGTAAGAAGGCAAAGGTTGATAGATGGTCACCTCGTCCCTGCGGTTCTCTTGAGCCGTCTTCTGAGTGATTAACAGCTTGATCGCTTCCCTTGTGCACATAAATATATTTGCATTCCATGACTTAATTCAGTTGCTCTATTCAACGTTGATATGTGCGTTGATTATCTTAATCAGGATTACACAGAAGATTACAATCCAACGGTTGACACGTGAAGAGGAGTAATGGCAGCAGAAGCTATGTTTATTTGACCTATGAATCCTCCATCAATGGGACTGCGCCTTCGGCATAGCAATAATCATTGGTTTTGGTTGCTAAATAAAAATATTATGGTGATTCTTAGTGCACTTGTCGATTTTCATGCACAGATGTCGTTAATTACGCAGAATTTCCGTTCTTCTTTCGGGTAAGAAGCATGTTGTGACGTAATTATAATTTCCACCATCTTAAAACAGATTGAAGGTTCGAAACAGATGGGTATATATTTGAACCAGATTTAGAGCTGGTTACCCGTCCGTATGTTGGGTAAGGATGAAATTTGTGCGGATGTTAGCGTAACCCGAGAAATACCACGGGAAGATTATCATGAGATCGCTGGTGGGCATGTCTTTGAGCATCCAAGTCTAACTTTGGTTGTTTTTATTTCAAGGGCTCATTTTATCGCAAAGAAGACATTCCTTTAGCTTTAGAAGATTTATTCGAAAGGTTACTTTTTTCTATTAGACATGTGGATGGATATATTTTTAAGTCCAAGGAGGGGAAACACAGCGGCGAGCGAGAGTCTTGAATGGGTAACTCAATGATTGAGTGAATGTACCTAAGTTAACTGCACTTTAACACTTTTAAACATATAAATAACTCGTGACGTTAATGATGCGGGAATTGGTCTAAAAACAGTTCGCAATCGTAATTAGAGGCAGACGGTTTCACTACGTGTACTACATCTGAGTACTAAACGATAATAAACAACGCCGTGTTTGTTGTAGCAACAGAGGCATTATTATCATTGATATTCGCTGCACGTAAATATTCTTGCACATATAATTATGTGTGAAATCAATTAATTTCCTATATATGTGTATTGTTTACAACGTAAGTGTTCTCTCATATACATGCAATGACCCTTTGAGAAAGACGTTGAAGAGAATAATTGTTGTAAATATGCATTGAATTTATCGATTAACCCCTGAAGCAATCTATCATGGGGCCCTTGGGACTCTGGGCCCTTCTTATACGGATTTGCTTTCTACATACTATCATGGGCCTGCAGGAAAACGTGATATTTCAATGCTAGAGGCGTGAATATCCTTTAAAAATCAAATCTATGGTTGTCAAGGAAATATGTTATTGTTGATTTCAGAGAAAAATGTTAGATATTTCAGCTTGAAACATGAATTTCAGACAAATTCGGAGCCTAGAAGAAAATCGATTGAAGGAATTAGAAACTTCAATTATTCAGGCATCCGATAAAAATAATCCCAGCCCTATATCTTGAGTGAAAGTACTTTTAAAAAGCAAAAAAATGAAACCACTGCCACGAACCAGATGCTTAGCATGGACCACCAAGGGGGACCTTCGGGGGCCTATGGGGGTCCTGAGGGCTTTTTGATATAGCACATGCTACAACCAGATATGTTTTCTATCTGCATGCCAAATTTCAGCTCAATCGGTTTAGTAGTTTTTGCGTGATGAAGCAACAGACAGACAGACACCATAATATTTGTATACATAATAGTAAGGATCACACCCCTAACCCTGAAAAAATAGGGTTTAGGTTAATTGAACCCTACAGTGTTTGTTGTCAACCACTAACAAACATGCGTTCCAAATTTCATCAAAATCGGTCCAGTGGTTTAGGAGGAGATGCGGAACATACATACATACATACATACATACATTGACTTTTATATATATAAAGATATCGTACTACGAGTGAATACGGTACGAGTTATATTCATGATGCTTGATATGGAATTTGATTGTCAATGAATTTAGTTTCTAAGTTACCTTTTTCGTCTAAGTAAATTCCATACAATCTTTTTTCATCAAATTTAAACGACTCCTATCTCTTCAGATCTGTAATGTAATTTCCACTGATGCTTGTGCAAAACGTATTCAATTTCCCGAATCCCAAATACACATCTCCTATTTGAAGTAGCCCACCTGGGACATGCGCTGGCTTTCAAGCGTCTGATGACCCTTCCAATTTTATTGCAACTACTAATCGAGCGAGACAAGTGGAAGACTTTCCAGGTGAGGAAAAATTGAAGTTTTCAAAGGAGAGCCAGGAGATACATTTCCAGCCACACAATTACACTCATGTTCTCGTGACCTCTTTTTCGACGATAAGGATTCTACCAGAGGGCACATAATGGCGCATGCTGAGTGGACTGGTGAATTATCCGTCGTATTAAATTAAGAGGGGGCCAATGTAAAGGCGTCCCGTCATTTTCCTACGTGTGTACCTGTAACATTTCTCCCCTGGTTTCATTCTTCATGGTACGTCTCCGATATGCGAGTTAGATTGCGAAGTATTTGAGCTGTTAGAGGGCACAGTAAGCGGAGAATCCGCTTAGTTATGCTTGGAGATACCTGGCGCCGAAATTATAAGGTCTAATAATTTAAAGCACAAAGTACAGTCATTTAATTAACTCGCTAAAATCATTCAATAGATTCTTGAAACAAATTAAACGTTATTGATTGTTTGGTTGTCAGTGTAGTCGACCAGCAACTGAGGTAACTTCTGCCATGAATAACAGGTGGGAAGGCAAGTGAGAGGGATTACTTGGAGATGGAGAAGGGTGGAGAGTAACCCGGCGTCATCATTAGCCTAACAAAAGGTGCATACTGGTTCACATTATAACGTCTCATCCGATGGACGGAGCACTACACTTGAAGTGCTTTCCATTTGGCTCCCAAGAAGAGATTGGGATTCCTTTTGAAAATCACTGCCACAACCGTCAGTCGAGCTCTGGTCTTCGGGATGGGAAGCTATTAATCTAGCCACCTCAAAAACCCCCTACCGAAGGAAAATTTCTCGGGTGTCGTGTCGTGTGTAGAGGCTTCATGTCTGCCCACGAGTCAAAGAACGGTTTCACGATGAAAAGCGAGGCCTTCTTTGAAAACTTACTTTTCGTCATCAGGTCGTTCTTAAAACGTCACGTCGGCAGACATGGAGCCTCAAACCTGAGGGAACACTCGAGAATTTATCCTTGACAAGATTCGCGGGGAAAACATCTGTTCATTCATAATCCCCTTCATTTCTTACTCCTCGGTGCTTCAGCCCTTGCAATGCCTAGGCCTCTCCGAATATGTTTAGCTTAGTCTTCAAAATCTTCGGTACGCGTTCTCCATCTTCTTATTCTCATCTTTCTCAGATCGCCTTCTACACAATCCAGCCATTTTTTCCGTGTTCTTCCTCTTAGTCTTCTACCACCTGGATGTCCTAGGTAAGTACGAGGTTCGTTCGGAAAGCTCACAAAAGGCGTGGTTTTCATTCACGACAATGTCCGACCACACACTGCGAATGTGACAAAAGACTCCTACAGGGCTTTGGCTGGGATGTTTTTAACCATCCTCCGTACAGCCCCGACCTCGCTCCTAGCGACTTTCACTTTTTTCTGCATCTGAGGTCTTTTATTGGCGGTCAGCGGTACAACAGTGATGAAGAGCTGAAAGAACATGTTACCTCATGGTTGACTACACAGGCGACAACATTCTACGAAGAGGTTATACAAAAAATTGTGCCACGCTACGAAAAATGCCTGGAAAATCACGGCATCTATGTCGAAAAATAGTGGAAGAGTAGTAGATGTTTGTGCAATAAATTTCTTTGCTGTATCTGTACTTGTTCAATTTTTAATTAACAACGGAACTTACTTTCCGAACGTACCTAGTATATGTTTTTGACCATCCTATATACAGGCATTCTCTCAAAATACCCTTACCACCTCTGACTAGAAATTTCTGAGACGATGTTAGGATGATCGTTGAATTGCTCCAGTTATCTGTTCCTCCGTATTCTACACTGTTCGCATTCCTTTGCTGCACCAAAGATCATTCTCAGTACTTTCCTTTTCCTTCTCTTAAGTTAATCTTCATCTGCAGTGGTCATTTTTAATACCCCCTACCATTTCAAATTGTTTTCTCATTTCCAAATAATTTCGAAATGCACACATGATATGGTTAGGTTGTCACGAGCACGGTTTCAAATATACATACCAGAGGGAGGAAATTCACTATGGAACTCTCATTTGACTTGAACGAGATTGAAACCCGGATCTCCCAATCACCGGTGAGGTGTGTCAGCCAGTTACACAATCAAGTCACCTTGGTTAAAAGCGAATGTCAGCGAATTTTATCTCATTCGTGTATTATGTTTACCGACTAATCAGCATCACTGGTATTTCACCTTTTTTCACGTGGGGAACTCAATACTTCGAAACATAAAAGCCCATAAGTTATCCGATACCGATCCGATAAGAGTCAAGTGGTTGATAGAATCTTTGAGAGATTCACTCGCAGTACATCGATGGAATATCAATCGGGAAATGTTACACGTATTCCGAGATGGACCAAAATTCCGGAACGTTGTCAGTTCTCGAATGAGGCTAGTTGAATCCTGGGCATGTACAATGAAGAGAAGTACTGAACTCTGGGAGTACCATACGCTCACCCATAGTAAGTTCCTCCTAGGTCTGTTAACGAAAATCGAATCGGTGCGATGAACCTCAAACTACCCTAACTTTGGATGGAGGAATTCCCAGAGGGTAAATGGAGTCCATTTGAGAGAGAACCATTCAACGCGCGAAACTTATTCCTTGGAATGTCGAACGTAAAAAAGAGCCTGTTTGAAATTTGAAGGAGCGAGCGAACGACCTTGAAGAGTTCTTTCTTCTTTAACCTTCTCTATTTCTCTGGCATTCCTATACCCACGTCCTTAAAAATTAAATGCCAAAAGAGATACTCGCGTGACTTCCAAAGCATTTCCTTTAAAGAAAAAAGTAGATACACCCCATTTAAAACCAGTGCGGGACTTAAAGAGGCCAAAAATCCGTCAGAATATCTAAGGAGGTCAATTTTCTAAAATAGCACATCCTGGTGCATGGTGCAATATTAAAATGCTTACAGTAGCACATATTGAAAACAGAAGTACAGGGAAAATGTGATATACTACACGATGAGAAACAGAAATTTGTGACTTAAGGAATTAACAGCGACACATTAACATACTATATCGTACAACATAAGCAATTATACACAATGATCACATCAATTAAATTGATTGTAAATAACATCCCACGACACATCATGGAATGAAGATATTTGAAGTATTAATTCAAGCCACAACTGCGCACAGTATAAAGTTATCATAAAATGAGTGCCAACTAAACAAAATAGTAAAACATTCGTAACAAGAGGGCAAGAAAAACATGTCAGAAAAAATTACCGCTTTCGAAAGAAAAAAAAATTTAATTCTAGGGCCTACTTTAGCTCTCACGGGACTCAGACTCCCTAGTAAAGACTACCATTATGATTTACTGCCACCGAAAAAATATTCCAACAAATTGACCTGAAATGAAATATGGTCGGACAAATTTCGTCATAAAATAGTGTGCCTGAATAGCTAATTTATAAGGCACATCAATCAACTCGGCTTGATCACATGGCATTTCAGCTTAAATTTTTTTGTAATTTAATATATCAAGCAACTTTCCTTCACAGTTTTTAATGTAATGCACTACATTGAGGGATATTAAAGATTTTCTTGTTATGGAAATTATTCATTGAGGCGAGGTTTAGGTTTGCTACTTTTACTCAATGATATATTTTACTCGCAAAAGTCAGATGCTTTATATCGTTTGGTTTTCAATGATGTTACTATCACTCTGTGTTACCTTAAAAAGGTTACTATTTTATTGTAATCCTGTAAATCCCTATTCTTAGCCATAAAATTTACCTTCGTAACTTTACTACATTCGTTTTGTATGTTTTTATCTTTCATATTTTAGATCTCACTTTTTTGTCCTTCACCAAAATGGTCCTAAGAAAACTTGCCTTTTTTTGAAAAAGTAGACTGATTGGGACAGAAATTCGTGAAAAAAGGACGAGTCACTTGGTCCGTTTTCGTTCTTGGCAATGAAATGAAAATAAGAGTATTTCGTGTGGAGAAAATATAAGATACATAAAAGAAGTCACCAGAAAAAGGTTACAAATGTGACCGCGGGTACAATTTAAGGAAGAGAACTCTAAATTCAGGGCTTCAACCCCCAGAAAATTCGACCTCATCCGCCCTGAAAGACTTCAATATTACCCGCCAGTGCTAATCTTCAATTTACCCCCACCACGCCGAACTTACTCCACACCCATTCCACCATTCTTTCCTCCCTCATTCATTCTATCCCTTTGCAGAATCTATTAAGGAGCTGCCTTAGAGAAACTGTTTCCCGTTTTAAGTCGCTCATTGTAGGTACTTACTGAGTCTTCCGATCCATTTAACACTAAAATGGTAATGTTGTCTTTGTTGGCCTGGTTTGTTCCTGCTCTCTATACCCCTATTTCTACCTTAGCTTTCACCGTTGATTCCTTACCGTTATTTGTGATAGCTGGGACACAATATCCAAAGAGATAAGCAAATGAATTTCCTCTTCATCATCAGCAATTAAATTATTAATGCAAAGATTGATTTACTACAGCTTTCCAATGCATTCTCTTTTCAGCTAAATGTCTAGTTTATCACCAAGAAACTCATGAGCGAATGTGGTGGATGAGACTCTTAATAGTAGGAATATTAGGAGGATTAGGAAACTTAAGAGTAGGACGGTGTGCGTGAAGCAATGCATGAATATATGTAGATGCGAGAGAAGTATGCAAAGATAGGGCAGAGTGGAAGACATTAAGCATTAAAAGAGAGCCAGTTCCCCTAACAGCAATAACTAAGTTCTTTGACTATGTCTACCCATAAAAGGAATGGATATGTATGCATGTTTTCAATACCTCATTCATTCTGTACGTATACATATATGTATTTTTTACTCATTCCAAAGTAGCCTTTTGGGCAAATTACGAATTCTTTCAAATTTTTAAATTTTTTAGCTTTAATTTAGTAAATGCCACACTCACACGTTCGCAAATCTTAAGTTTATTACAAGATCATTTAGTTAAAAAATGCAGCAATTATAAATGCGGATTAAATGTTCTGTACCAAGCCTCATTGAAGACCACTTAAAGGCAATTACATGAGGAAAAGGCGAAACCGCAGTGAAAAATTACGCAAATGTGTTTTGAAATATCACCTCCTCTTCTGCTCTCTGCTCTTTTCCAAATTTAAAGGAGAAAAATTGGTTCAACGATTTTGATTAATTCCCGCGTTCGTCGGAGGCCCCCTTTAGTAGAGTGGAACATGTGGCAGTCAGGACCAATTGGAACTTGTGCTTAATATCTGTAGCCACCCACTCCATCAGGAAGCCAAGTTTTAAAGACGGATTTTCGTGACCTTATTTCCCACTCCACTTTGACTCCAAAGAATGATGAAAACAGAAAAACGCTATTCCTCTTAAAAACGCAGCTATCCCACTTAAGCTAAGTTTAATGAGGTATGGATAACTATTTTCATACATGCATACACGTACATCACGCAACTCCCTTTCGATGTAGGCACATTAAAAGAACTTAGTCATTGCAGTTAGGCCTAGAAAACTGGCTCTATTTAAACCATTTCCTATCTATCCATAGCTATCGTTGCACATCTCTTTTGCTTCTCTTACAATTATGCATTACTTCATACACGCCGTACTATTTTTATGACTCCAAATATTCTTCCTCTTCAAATTCCCCTTGACTTTCGTGGTATGCATCTTCCTCTCACAACATTCTCTCTGCTATTATTTATCTGTTTCGTTATTCAACTCCCATCCATTCCCTAAACATGGTCAAACCAACGATCCACACTCCTTTCATATATGCCCACTATTTTATTTACATGTAAAACGATGTTTATACGTTCTACCTTCGAAAAACCCCACCTCAGGAAACCGAGAGTCTGATATACAAAACCCGAACTTTCAGTTAACATCTAGTTAATGTGAAGACTACGTCATTATATGGTAAAGGTTAACCAGACATCATAAAATCTTTAGACTTTTAAAAGTGCCCAGCAGATCACTACATATTCTTTGATGTTTTTATAATGAATCTACCACTGGTATAAGTAGTTGGTTTATGTGTGGATTTCTGTCGGCCAGGTGGTACAAAATATCAAACTTTAATACAGGTTTGCATCACATCAAGGGTGAAATTAACAACTTACATCAATGTCTGCGAAATAGTAAATAATGGCTAATCAGAGGTGAAATTGCTGTTTCTATTTAATCATTCATTACATGAAGATTTAAACGATTGGTTTGGTTAGTGAGGATTGAACAAATTTCAAAAATACATGTAAAAATCCGGTGTTATGGGTAAGTAGACCTTTTCCCTGGACGAATGGCGGTTTTTATAACAGTTCTGAAATTCAAAACGGACGAAGCACTAAATGGTATCGAATGGTGATGATTCAACGGATAATGTTATGCAATAGTGGAAGAGGGACTACCTGAAGGAGGCAATAAGATATTAATAGCTAAAAAGTAAGCCAGTTTAGGGTACCATTAAGGAAAGCTGTGGATGCGGAAGCAATAAGATGGCCCAAGTATTGTTAACAGCTCATCAGTTTGGGAACGTCAATTAGCTTGATACCTTATTGCCAGAACACGTGTGAAGATGAATTAGTTGGATTAAGTGCATTGTTCCACAGATAGATTCACTTTATTACACAACCCGTATTTTTATATTTTACATCATATAGTAGTCATAAAATACTGTAATAACAATCTGATATTTAATAATTTTTTAGCAATTTAAGCAATTTAAGCAATTACGTGATTACAACAGAATTTACGAAATGGCCGATGTATACATATTCTGTGATTCCCTAAAAGCATACAAAATTAGTGTTTTCTTTCCTTTTCTTGAAATACAGAAATTATGAATAATTTTACTATATATGTCAACTAAATAATAATTGTTTATGCTGTGTTATTAAATGTTACTCATTCATTAGGTACTATTTAAATTTTTATGCATTCATCGTACATAAACTGGGAATTTACCGTAATAAATAATAATGTTTACTTATTTATTTAATAAAATAGTTGATGCCGATTTCATTTGTTTTGTCGTCCAAATTGGTTTACGGTGAAACTATCTTAAGGTGGCGCTACACTGACTATGTGAGAGACAAAACAAATATCTACTAAATTACACATTTTTATTTTTTTGGTAAAAAAAATCCTTTCGCTGATGAAATGGGTTACCGATTGAAAGCCAAAATTAGAACACAAAATATGCTGATTACTCCAGGAATACATTTGTAATCACTACATTTTACCAGCCATAGGAGCCGATCAAAGCGCTGTTTATTTGGAACTACCTCATTTTGACTTAAATTACGGCAGTCATTCGATAGTAAATTTCTAGAAAGAGGAGATAAGATTTCTATATTTTATTCTCATTCAATTTCCCATGACTTTTTGTCTCTTATAAACAGTTTTAATTAAAAGTCTGTACATGCTTTTTCGTTCAATTTGACGTTTTCCCGCTGTAATCTGAGCAATCTCCATAAGAGCCCGAGGGAAAATCTCCGCTTTCAAGGCTACATTACATTAAAATTAGCCTGGATACCCTTTATTTCATCTCAGTTTACAAAAGTACTTAAATATTGCTACATTAAGGTTTCCACAATTTCTGGAACAAATGACCCCGAGGCCAAATCCACTTTCACCAATCCTGGGACTGATGACGGCCAATCAATTCCTCCTAATCACTCCAGTTCCCGCTTGGCAATTGTACCTGTAATTGGTATGCAGGTAACGATGTCCTTTCAGGACATCGTGACGTTCCTTGTGGTTATGCACCCACGCACCCATCCTCATTTCTCACTCACCCCCCCCCTTTCGAATAGTGAATCTGACGCAAGGACGACAAAACCACGAGCAATGGGGTGGTGAGGGGGGACTATGTCGACCTCCGAAGTGGATCGGATCCAAGTTCCCAGGGTTTGGCGGTCCAAAAGCCACCCACGCATCACCACCCCTGGAACTCAACCCTCTCATTCAATTCTCACACACCAATGCCACTCTTATCGACCCCAGCATCGTCAGGTGGAGTCTTTCCTCTTAATTATCCGCGTAAAAGGATCTTGGATCAAGAGACCCCTTTTCGCCCGCATAAAGCTTGCGTTGCCTTTGGGGAGGTCCAGTGTAAGAGAATTATTATTAGGGTCATCCACCGGTTAAGGAATATTTAAATGGAAGATATTCAAATTCCTCCCATGAAAAGGCCACTATCTCCTAACAAAATTTCTTTCTTCATCCAAGCGTATGTCCTATCACATCCGTGACGCCTATCATCTTTCAACCCCTTGCCCATCATCCTTACCTCAGTCACGGTCTTAAGGTGATCCTTCGCCCCTCATCTCCTCTTCCAGCCGCCCACTCTGCCTCCTCCTTATCTCATCGAGAAATGACCTTTCCTCGCCCACCATGCCACGAAATTTATCTTTTCTTTCTTTCCTTCAACCGCACATTCTAAATCCTCAAACATAACCACATCTCAAATATCTGCAGCTTCTTCTTGAGCCTTTTCTCAAAGTATCACAAGGAACGCCAGGCAATAAAAATCACAGAAATTCGTGTAGTAACACATGTAAAGTATTACCCCTTTTCCCATTTCCCCGTTCATTTACCCATTTCCCTTCCTGACAACATTGATCCGTTTTCGCATTCTTCCAACACTTTTACTGCCCGTGCTCTTCCTCATATCTCAGAATAGTCAGCTGTAACTACCTTTGGCATTATTGCCGTTATATTTTGAATCTTGTTTCTGCATGATTTTGCTAGTAATTGTCTCATTTTATATTCCATTTCAATGTATCACTGCTAATTGCCAATATTTAATGATGTACGTGGAACTTCGCTTTAAAATTTAAATTATAAAGATATTTTGCGTCCTTGCACGTGTGTATTTGCGCAGTTTTTAAACGAAAAATTATTAGAGATTGGAATAATTCTTGCACGAGCATTTTCACTGGCCAAAGAATGAGCTACTTATCATTCGGAATCAGGTTGCGGTGGAGGCTAGATTATCGGCTTCACTTTTTATGGGACTCGGATTCAAGTTTTCGCAGACTTGGCGATTATTTAGCGATACCTATCTCGGTCCCTACCTGGGTGCTTCCTGGAGAGCACGTCAACGCGTAGTGATTCGTCCGTCGGATGGGACATTAAACTGTGGATCCCTAGGCATCTTTCGTTAATATAGTAGACTAATGCTGGTACTGGATTCCTCTGCACCCTTCCTCCATTCTCAGAATCATCCTAACCCAACTAGCCTATCAAAAGTCTCACGTGCCGTAGATGTCCTCGGTTTTCGTTCTCATTATCTACTTCCTACTTCTAACATACGGGAATTGCACACGTCTGGTATTGGGGCTGCCAACGTATTGATGACTGACTCTGGCATCGTTATCAGGGATATGATAACCGTATTCACATCCCTGATAATGAAAGCAGAGCCAGCAATCGAAAAGTTGGCACAGTACCTGAATTGGTGGAATACTCGTAACGAATTCACTCAAATCATACGCTGAGACAAAACGAGCATCATACGCTGAGAGATCTTGCATACCTCAACCATAAATGTTCTATGCCCTGGGCAACGCGAGTTTTTACCACGATCCATATAAATGATAACTGTAGATTTTTGTATTTTTATGACAGCCAAAATACCCACGTCCCACCGTCCTAAAATAATCAACGACATTTATCTCCCTTCTCATTTATCTCCAACGACATTTATCTCTCACGAAGACTTCATGCCTGTCAATTCACATTATAAAATCTAGGATTCGCACACCTGACGCTCAGGGTTAATTTTTTTATGATCACGCGCAATGGGCTCATCACCCACTTTGCCCAATCTTAAAAACCTTTGCAATGCAATTGACTCTAGTTGTCGCCACGAATTGACGACAAAGAGTAATATCGATGAAAGTATAATGGGAACGTAAAAAATATTTTTTCCGCTTTAAAAACTATTTTATTTTCTCGCGAAAGCATGAAAAAAAATTGTCATGCACTCAATATCGCATTGGAGAGGAATTTATGTTTTATTTTCAAATAACACAATTACTATTTCTCTCTCCATTTAAGCTCAGACTTTTCAAACGCCAATGTATGACTCTCGCTTCCAATGAGAAAAGAAAATATTTCCTTATCTGCCTGAGTGGCATTTGGGCGTGCAGAGCCCGCGTGGTGAAGGTACCCATCCACCCCAGTTTGTCACCTGCTGCCCCTAATACCAATGAGATGCCAGATACACAGAGTAAAGGGGACCAGCTCACCTCCAGGTGACCTCCAAACCCAATGAGTGCCGTTGTTTCAAGGAGCGCGTAACAGTGAGCTTTATCTTCTCCTTTTTTCTCTGAAGTTGGCATTCACGCTTCCATGTTTTCATCAAACCTTTGGCAGAGTCACCAGTGATCGTTACTAATTTTCCATTATTCTATCCGAATAGGCACCTAATTAAAGTCACATTTACCGGGAGCGTTACTATTGATAATTGCTAATTAGGCCTCTCAAAACTTGTTTCCTCGATGCACTCCTGCATTCTTTGTTGCTGATTTTATTTTCAAATCATCATTTCTTTTCCCAGTGTAATCATTTCAAGACATAGCAAAAGTAATATTTCGCCAAGAAAACAACATTATTAAAATAAACTTTACCCAACCAAACCAAATTTAAAAACATATATCATCCCTTATAATCACGCAAATTAAAGGCAAAATCTTAGTAGATTGTAAGTGAAATTGAATTGAAAACAATCATGGGTGCTTTGCTTAATGCTTCCTGGCTTCCAAGCATAGATAATTATTCCATCAATCGCTTATAATCAATCATTACAATTATAATCAATCGCATTGCTTACACATTATGCAATAAGCATAATTGAATATAAAGTAATACACACAACATCAAACAGTATGGTAATACGATAAAGCATGACGAATCTCATTCAGCATTGCAATTCACAGATATGAATTCACATTTCAAGAATTGATCATATCGATTCTTAATACGACGAGACGAGAAAATACAGCAAAGTTACAACAATGGTCATTAATATTTATTTTGAACATCAAAATTGTAATAGAGGTCCTAACATACTCAGATAAACAATTCCTTAGTTTGCATGGGGAAATGAGAAAGGACTGCTCAAACTTAAAGGAATGGTATTTAGGAACATAGAATATCTCCGTGATATAAGTATATCTTTTCCCGGTATTTGCATTATATAAAAAGTTTTTATAAAAAAACGACCGATTTTTTGGATTTCAGTACCTTGAACAAGCATAAAACCTTTTGAATTTTTCGGCGTTTATCCAATTCAGCCATTTTATTTTTAATAGTAAGGCTTAACATGTTCATCGTAACAGCAATAAAACGCAAATAGGAGTTTTGAAGACGCAGTAACTTAGTGTAGAGTTCTGTGTCAACATCTGAGAAAGTTATTGAACCATAATCAAAATTAACGTATTTATTGACCATGGATAAATAATCTCTTCGTTTTATTTATTGAATTTTGGTAAATTAAAATGCCTTTATTTCACTGCCAACGTTTCGGCAAATTTATTGCTATCCTTAGGGCTTATTGACAACCATAAAAAAATTAACATAAACAGGTAGAAACAGAAAAAAATTAACAATTGTTATAACACCTATGGTGATAACTACACTGTAATTTATACATCGGGCACAATAATTTAACAAATACCAACAAACCTGTGAACTTTTAATTACACTAACATGATGGTTTAAGAGATGTCAACCATTCCAATTTATAGGGTAAATATAAACAGTTTCTTGGCAACAAGAGAACACACCAGATTACACCAAACATTAATTTAGAAAAACTCATGAAAATTACATTATATAAATACAAAGACCACAATAGCATCAATAAAAAAAAATCATTTATCACATTTTGTACATGTAAATCACTTTTTAAAAGCATGCATTAAATTATAAATAATACCTTTAGATTTATTGTATAAGTCTTAAGTAAATTCTGCTTAATTTATCTATATCCGTTCTGAAATTGCATGTATTTGGGTGTTTCATGATATGGACCATTTCCTTAAAGTCTTTTGTGTAAAGGTGATTCATAATCTATAATTTTGGTTTTATTAAAATCGAAACTAGGGGTATTCGTTATGGCATGATCAACTTGGGCACATATTTGTTTTGATAATTTTATTGAGGATTTGTGTAGGTTCAGCCTATCATTTACATATTGTGACGTCTGTCCAATATAAATCTTGTCACAATCTTCACAGGGAAGGGAATAAACAATATTGCTTTTTACATTTGTAGGAATTCTTTATTTAAGAGGGGTATTTAAAACTATATACTGAGTATTATTATTTTTGTTGAACTTTTTTGCAATTTGTTCTGATAAACCTTTAATATAAATTATGCTTCTATATTTGTCCATGAGTGCCGAAGGTAATGGATGTGTAGATAAGGAATCATTGCAGCTAGTGTTTGCATTAATTTGTGTCAATGACTCTATAGAAGAAAGATCTTGTGAAGGAGTGTCCTTATTTTGTGTTGGGTATTTATGTGGTGAAGATTTATTTATGTGATTTATTTTTGTTTCTACCTGTTTATATTGTTAATTTTGTTTTATGGCTGTCAATTAGCCCTGAGGTTGGCAATAAATTTGCCGAAACGTTGGCAGACCCAATTTTCCCAATAATTGCTTAATTGACCCAAAGTAAATAAATAAAAAGAAGAGAATAATCAAAATATGGGAATACAAGAGTTTGAAAGGCCACCCATAAAGATAAAGTGCAAATTGGAAGGACTACCGAAACTTATCGAGTTAGTGCTGTTTGGATTCAGCTTAAGCCGATTAATAGCTAATCTGTCATTTATGGATTGAATAGCTTTATTGATTAATTCATCGGCATGGTCAAGGGTATGTATTCATATGGGTAGCTTTGAAGGTAAATCTTATGGCTATTCGCATAAAAATAGCATTTGCAGTGGAATATAGAGCTGGTGAGGTGTTTGATATAATGGTAAACAATAAGGTTCTGAGAATTGAGCCTTGTGGGATTCCCCGGAAAACTGGTAGAAAATTTTACTCTTTACCATCCGCGTATTTGACGGCCTGTTGCCGATTGGATAGGTAAGAATGAAACCAGAACATGATAGTGGGAGAAAAATTGAGTTGTCTCATGCGTCTTAGTAGAATCTGATTTACAAAATCGTAAGCTTTACTATGTAAGATCAAATGGAACCAGAATTATGATTTTTCTTTCGTCTATTAATCGACGAATATCATTTGTTATTTTAATAAATACAATTTGTGTTCAATCATTTTAGAACTTATACCATCAACACCTGTGGAGTTCGATTTCAAAGGTTTAACCAAGCGCAAAAGAGTTTCTGGGATATAATGCGGTATGTATTGCCTTTTACTGTCAAATGAGGAGAATAGTGAGGGATCAGTAAGCATAGGTCAATTGTCAGTTAAACAAGAATCATCAGGGATTTCATTCTGGTTATCTTCCTTGAAAGCAGGTATGAGAAAGTAACTGTTGAGGTCATTCGGGGAGAATGTTGTTTTGGATTAGTCTCTCCTAGTATTTCCGATACTGAGACGCCCTAACTCCGGTCAGGTGGATTTTACGTCCCATCTGTCCGAAAAGCTTTATTTGTAATACTTATGTTTTGCAGTTTTCAGATATTCTGCTGCCTTTGATTTCGAATCTTTTTGTTTTCCTTATGCAGGTGGGGCATAAGAGTGTGTCAATAATTGCGTTGAAGGCGGGTCTCTATGTGACATTAATTTTTTTATTGCCGTAGTTTGCCATGGAGTCGGTTGATATTAAGACACTATAATTGAAATGGGGCGTGAGTATTTAGTATTATGCCATGACCATAGAATTAAAGATTTCTACTTTCTCATCCATGCTACATGAGAACCAAAATATTTATCCACATTAACATTTAATAAACCAGATTCAAATTTGGCGAGATCGAATGTCTTAAAATTACGAAAGCACATACTCTGAGGATGAAAAACATTTTGATGGAAGATATATTTGATTTCTATATTTAGTCGTGTTCCGACAAGAACGGAACAGGAAGCTGTCCGTAGTCTTCAGTCTTCGTTAATTCGTCGACAGTGAAGAGGTCCTAAAGGTTGCCGCTGTTCGTGAGATTGTGGGTAGGTTTATAAGGGATAATATATAGGTTACAATAGTTTCCTAAAATCCTTGAGGTAGGCACATTCAGGTTATTTCTTCGGAATGTCAACGTGGTACATGTAGGTAAGTGGTAACTTGGTAAAAGGTAAGTGATAAATATTCTTATGATCACCAAAGTATGGCTTTTTCGTAGTTATGACAGCTTGATCTCGCGTTAAAACCTGTTCAGAGGCTAACAAAGCACATTGTACCATCTTAAATGATAATTAGTAGCAACAGATGCCCAGCAACTTTAAAAAAATTATTATTATGCAACTACCAAACTGACATAAAATAAAACGCCCATATTTACTCTTTTCTAAATGTAGCTGCCAATGAATTTAAAATTTGAAGGCTTTACTTGGTGGAAGGTAGTCATATTGACGACCTGAAACGAAAGTCGTAACTTCCACAGTTTATTTCAGAATGTACAACCAGTTTCGGTAGTTACGCCATCTTAAGCTACATTAAACTAAGTTCATTGTTTTGAATTGGATTCATTGTACCTGACGAAGGCGTACCTGCCGATAACGGTTGCGCATTCTGAAATAAACTGCGGAAGTTAGAAAGTTCGTTTCACTATCAATACCAGCCAATGACTTACAAAGAAAAAACATCGAGACACATAATTAACGCTTACGAGGTCATGATCAAAGTTTCAAGCATAATAAAGGAGCATCGATCGTGATCAATATATTGCTCTTAAATAACTGGCTTTCATAATTCAGTCACTGTACAATTTCAAATTCATAGTCTTACTTCTTAAAATTAGGGACAAACAATAAAGAAATAAAACATTTATTATATCATATATAAACAAGCAACACACGATGATTCGACATTTCATATTTACCTACCTTATTTTTCCAAACTATGGGGAGAGGCCTTTTCTTCGCCATTCTGCAAATTATCATTTCATAATGCATAAAGAGACTCTTCAGATTTCGATATGCGGAAGTCCGTAGGTCTTTGTCCAATCCCGACCAAGAGAATTCCATTATATCGGTAACCGTAAATCCCACACACTTCCTCTCGTCCTTTCCGGGCACATCCATTCCCTCAGTTCCAGCCACCTTCATCATACTCCCCCTCTTCACTCAGTCATTCAATACATCCCGGACGATTGATGATGCCTATGGAAGACCTGGATAAAAGAAAGTCGATGATCCTACTCAAAGGAATGGACGTAAAGGGGTTCCTGTGACCTTTCGGCAGTGGGAAGCAACCGTCTCCGGTGGACAGTGAAAGTGCTCTCCCCTATGAAGCTGTTCCTGAGAGGTGAATCAATAAATAGTGTAATATGTCCGCAAAAGAATACGCAATACACGCAGGAGCGGACATATCTTAACCCTCTAACCGAGATGTGAAAAAACTACGTAATGTGAGTCTCACAGACTACTAGTTGATACATTGTATTTTTTACCACCAAAATGTCAATGTTTCCATCATGTACGAGTTATGATCAATATAACAGGACTTTATTATAAGTCTCACAACCTTGGTAATTTTCCTGTAATGTTGGTACGGTTTGCATCACGAAATAATGGTAAGTACCGAGTTCAACCCGAGAAAAAAATGGTGCCAGCATTAAAGTATAAATTCTTTTCCCTTTTATTTATTCCAGATTCTCACCTCATATTTAAGAATTTTGGATTGTTATAAAATAAGCTACCGAACGAGTTATCAAAGCGGTCACTCAGACCGGGAATTTAGAAGCAAAATTAGAAAAAATATTTCCAATAATTAAATTATTTGTAAACTTAAAAGGAACGTTCATCTTTAATAATTATGATAGTAGTGAAGGATACAAAGCTGCACGAAAAATGAAAATTAGAAATAAATGACGATTCACAGGAAGTTGCAGTCTGCGAGACCGCCGTTACGGTTAGAGGTTTAAGACAGACTGATTTGGTAAACGTTATACTGGAAGACTTAACGGTAGGGAAAGTTCAAATACGAATATAGAGAGACTAATACCAAGTAAAAAATTGGGATTTGAAAATGAATAGCCAGAGGGAAGTAAAAGGATTAACAAGGGATATTAACGAATGTAGGGTTGCAGCTAATCAATCTCAAAACGAGAAAGACATGATGATGACAGAGTAAGTGCACCAACTGGACTTAATGTATGAAGCTGAAACTAGAGCACTCCGAGACACACATTTATGTCGCCAGACGGGTACAGGCTTGAGGTAACTGAGAAACGGCTGCAGCAAATTTTGGATTGGCAGCTATTACCGGGAGCTGCTGAAATTTGGCCGTAAAAGTGGAAGGACATTAATTGTAGCAAGTGGAGCAACTTAAATACTAAGGTTGTAAAGTTGTGGAAAAATAATCATAGTAGCGAGGACATTAAAGGATGGAATTGTCTCGGTGAAGGAGACGTTCAGTAATAGGAGGGAGTTAATGACGAGGACCTTGCGTAAAAATGTAAAAATAAATTTTGGCGTATAGTGTAATATGGATTATAGCCTTGTATCGCTCAGAAACGAGCACTCTAATAAAAGAGAACAAGAATAGGTTCCCGCCGTTTGAGATATAGGTACAGAGGAGAATGGAGAAGGTGCGGCCGACGGAAAGGAAGGCAAACGAAGTGTTCGATATGGTGGTTGCCAAGAGGCAAATTCTGAAGGAGATCAGGGGCTTGTTTCTCAAAGCTACAAGTCTACAAGTTACAAGTCTATTCACTTGTAAATTGTGAAATTCTGTTTCTCAAACTTACAAGTCTACTAATTACAAGTTCCCAAGTTACAAGTCCATTTCACAAGTTACCAGTGTTTACTCACGAGTGTTTTCATGGTTACGACATATTCAGTTTCTCATACAGACTTGTAAATTACAAGACCTTGTTACTTGTAAGAAAATTTCTACTATTCCTCAGAGGTGAGTAAATCGCAGTAAATCGGAAGGAATAATAGGGAAAACAAATGAAAAGCGACTTGCGATCTCTTTTTCACAACTGTTACGAAGGCGATAGCGGCAAACAAGGTATCAGTAGATAAGATTTGATAAGATTTACCGACCTTTGACATAAAATGTTCAGTTTACGTTAAAACACATTGTTTGTTTATTATTTAAAGTTAAAATAAAAGTCTTTTAGACTAAAACGTAATGAGAGAAGAACATCCTCACGGAGATTTTGTGAATAAACAACGAAGAAAAAAGATTTATTTCCGACAGGAGAAATATATGTTGATTTTAATCGTGCAATTTATTAATGATCTTATTTGTTTAAGAATAAATTATTTTGGGGAGGTGGGAATGGTTGAAAATGCAAAAGTTACGCATTAGTTTGCTAGTATTATATATTACTATTTAGCAATATATACCAACTTTTCATGTCATGTCATTTTGTTTATACATGGAGAGGTAAAAATGCAGAGTATAAGTACCCGTACTAAAATCATAAATCGCTATGAAATATTCAGTCGTGAAAGTTCAATTGGAAACTCCATACTTATTTAAAGTCGTCATTTTTATGTGATGCAGGAGATGAAAATGCTACGCTAATGTGTTGAGGTTTTGCTAATACGCCGTAGTCATGTGTCCGATATCTTTGGTGCAACTTGGGACTCCAGGGCAAGTGAAATTAAAAATAAATTGCGCTTAAGCCCTAGTACGAGGTTACATAAATCTGTGCTAAAATCTCTCCTTAGCCCATCAAAATGAAAGATAAAGAAAACTAACTCCTGCGGGGATTGAACTCGTACCCTTCGGCATCCCGCACGCTTCCAAAGTGGTGCTCTCCTTGTGTATTAATAATCAACATTCAAAATGGCTGAACTCATAGTCTTCGCTTGTCTGAAGATAAAACGCTATTCCGATATTTATTCGTATGTATGAAAGATAAACACTCCACAAGATGATGCCTTTGCATGCAAGAATTGTGAATAACCTTAATTACGACTTCATCTTTCCCTTCATGCGATGGAATAAACGACATTTCCTCATCATGTTCAAGTTTTTCAGACTATTCGTCCTTGCTTGAGATATTTTAAGGTAAACTGTGAACCGAAAATTCCGTTTACCTTATATTCACGCATTTATAGGCACCGAGCAACATAGCACTGACTTTTGGTTATAGAACTCTTATGGTTTGGCTGGAGAAACTCGCGAAATATACTGAAAGCTTTAAATAATAGCTAAATATGGACTAGATGTCCGCCATTTTCACTTGTAAAATATTTGAGAGTTCATCGTTTTCGTTTGAGAAATACTTATAAGTCACACTTGTAAGATCCGACTTGTAACTTTTAGACTTGTAACTTATGGACTTGTAGCTTTGAGATACAAGCCCCACGAGGAGGTCGGTTAGGTGGTTGGGACAGATATGACGGCACCGTTCCTCCCCATGCAATCAAACACGCATTTTCACCCCTCCTCTCTCACCTCCATTAGAATATATTTTGATGCACAATAAAGGCAACATTCATTAGCTCTGAGGTCTCCGGCAAAGGAAAAAAAATCGTTGGTTTTTAAATATCCTGACGTGGGTAATCCCAAAAAACAGCCCTTGAAGTAAATGGGCCGCAAAGGTTTTAATAATTTATTTGCCTGCGGTAAGTCAATCACACGCTCGATAACACCTAATCGGCAATCCGGCAGAAGAAAATAATTCTGCGTATTTTTCTCCATGGATTTCCAGGATTTTTCTAAGGGCACGAAATTAATGTGTAGCGGTGAATAAAGCAATAAGAATATGTATATATTAAAGCCCCGGATACATTTTACGCGGGAAATGTCATTAGTATCTTTGTCAAAAGTTTAAGAAATATATGTATCATGGCTGATCATTTCAATTATGGCAGTAATTTTCAGAAACGGACGTACTCGGCGGAGACACTCCTCTCAGAGCGCAAAAGGGTCCAAAACCCAGCAGCTTTTCTGAAGGGAGAAAACCTAGAACAGAGATTTGTGCGCAGTATGCTGGAAAATCTTGGCCCGGAAACGGTTAGCATGTCACGGACAAGTTTCATAAGATTTATGGATTTGATCTTAATGCCTCGGTAAAATTTGTCTCGGTGAAGCAAAATGGTATTGGAATGCTGACTAAGAATCTTCACCATCCACAACAAATATGTTTTTCCACTTTCACAACGGTCAATCAAGAGTTGCTGCATTTATAAAAACAAGAAGGGCAAAAAGTGTCCGATAAGGATACCTCCGTCCAATGCTATGCTTTCATATATATTCCATATTTCTTCGACCAAATAATTTTACTACCGTAACTCACCAACTACGTCATCTAAATTAAAACTAAATCCATTCGTATTATACCATAGAGGAAGTATCAAAATCAAACAAATATCAAAAGTTTTAAAAATCCCATGTCTACTCTTCTATCATCATAATTTCAACTAGTTTTTCTTTTGGAAATTTTGCGATAGCAACGTTACAGAAAACGTTTTACTATTTCACATGCATTGATAATTATTGAGCATCGTTTCCACAAATACCAATAACTATACCAATTAATCAATAATTCTCTTTAATAGGACATTGAACGCTTACAAAACGATAAAAACCTCAAAAATAAGGAAATACGCAAAGTGAGAATGCCTTGCATTAAAAACCGCTGCACTAGCGAGGCACTGTTTTGCATTAAAAAGCGCTGTATTTTATTCTCTATATTATATATTCATTAGCTAAAATATAAAAGAACAGTGCAGATAAGAACCAAGCCGATTTTTAATCTTTTCTATTTCTATTGTATTGTTCGCGTTCAGTGCAAATACAAATGCAATTTCCAATTTGGCAATTAGGAATTAATAGTCGTCGATGGAACTAAATGTGGCATAATAAATGTTATGGCATTTATGTCATGAAATACCATTGATTGGAAAAAAAAACTCACTCACTCCAATAGGAATATTTCGGCAATGAAGAACGGCACTGACAAATAACCTATAGGCCCGCAATTTATAAAGGAAATGTAACATTGAAATATGTGACGTAAAAGATTTGCAATACATCACAAGAGTTTCCTTTGACAGGTGTTGTATGATTGTAATATTTTTTAACAGCAGAAAGGCCCTCCTTTGAACAATCCACCGCTTACTTTCATTCCAATAAATTATTACGAGGGAATTTAATTGTTTGTGAATCTATACCTTTGAGTGTTTTGATACTAAGTATCATCGCTTAGTATGGGTGACTCAAAAAAAATATATTTAAAAAATTTTAATCATACATTTGTAAATTTTGAACCATTTTGTCGAAACAACAGATCCTGTTAAACGAAAATCATCATAGGTCATGAGGTTAAATTACGATCTAACCTTGAGCATCTTACATCGTACCCCCTTCTCTCATAGTTTAAATGTTTTTAGAAAGAGCCATGTTTATAATAAAAATTATCCTTTATGTATAACGAATTAACGAGTTTTACACAACACAACTCATTCAAAGCTATGAAAACCTGAAAGATTCAAGAAAAAATTCCTTAGTTTCCAGAAAGAACGAAAAAAAATGTTGAGCATTGGAGTAAAGTAAAACTTTCTGGTGATATTTCTTAGACTAGAAAGGTAGGCCAGTATTAGTTTTATTAAAAAAAACCTCTGCCGAAAATAGCTTTGTCGAGGTCTCCAAAAATGAAATAAAAAGACGATGCTCAAGGTTCTGTGACTTCGGAACTTACTTTGGACTATAAAAAAAGTATGGTAAAAAATAATTCGGTTACCCAACACAGCTTTCTCAAACAACCACAAGTCCAATGTTCCCTCCTATTGAAGGCTAAGATCCACTCTGGGTTACGATTTGTTTTAATAGCTGAAACTTAGCTATGCTAAGGCCTCCAGCCTTAATAAACGTCTTCAACTTCATCCCCCTTCCTCCTTCAACACTGGCTGGTTACAAAAGTCATAAAATGTCACTCCAACAGAGTGATGTAAGTCTTGAAATCAACGCACAATTTACGAGATGAGCGAGAAGCCCATCGAAACGTCGGAAGAAAGGAAATAATTGAATGTACGAGTGGTTTAACCCGAAAGGAATTCGCAAACTGTACATCTGTTATCAATACCCAGTATAAAATGCAACGCGCTAAGTAACCCCTAAGATCACCCACATATTGCTTTACAAGTATGTGCACGCGTTCTCTTGCAAGCAAACAACGTTACCCTCTATCGTGCTACGGAGTAGAGGCACCTGAAGAACATTTCGCGCAATCGATTAATGCTTAAAAATATATAAATGGATGAGGTGATATGTGGGAAGAATTGTTGATGGGATACGGAGAGATAGATGCCCAAGCTTTTTTACTCCTTCCTTTTCAGCGGTTCACGGAATAAGGCAATCGGTGCCAAGCAGTGATTTATTTCATCTCTCAAAGAACCACAGATAGGATGCAGGAAAAAACGGGACGGTCCTTTGGTAGATGGGAAAATGACAGCGCCCGTTTTTCCATGTTTTTTTCTATCCCAGTTTGTGGGTCATTCTTTTCGGATTTTCCGACGTTCCCGTGTGGGGAGAACCGCTACGAACCTATGCATTATTCAATCACCATTAATCCATTACCATTGATTTTTTTCTGTCTGAAGAAGTTTAAAATGTTGCCGCGTTTTCGAAAATAATAGGATCGAAATAACCTTGATTGCAGGCAGTAATGCAAGGCATATTCTGATAAACGGCAAACACACCCAGCCAATTTATTCAGCCTAGATAATCCATTTAATCCAGTTTCATAAGACTATTTTCAGGATTTTTATAGGAACCACCTTCATCGCTGATTCGCAGTATTAGGATTGGTCTGCAGCCACCAGGTTAGCCTGTTATCTATCTAGCACTCTACAAAGATGTACACTTTTGGAGCTCCACAACATTATGTTTACAAAAGAGTTAAGATTAAAATATTCATAATTGGTCGATTCAATCATGCTCAAAGTTACACACATGCATACACATTCATCATTATATTCTCTTCCGAGGTAACTATAATAAAGTTTATTTACTCCGGATAGCATTACCCCCGAGAGCCCCAATCGTATACAATGGTAGGCTCTATGGCATCATGATATGCATCTAAGATTAAACATTAATTTGATACAAGGTATTATAATAATACATCGTAGTTCTATAAGTTATATCCAAGAATTTCATATGAGGTATTAGTCACAAAGTATCGCTAAAATGGTTCAATGTAGTATGAATAAAAATTACAGAGAAAATTCATCAATGATATGATAACTGAACATATTTAGGTGTCTCGATACAGATATAGGCACAACTCACGATTTATACAACTCACAAAGCACAATTCACATTTTATTGAATAATGAACAAGAAATTAAAAAGGAACAATTAATAGTTTTATTGTGATAAGTTAGCGTTGAATGCCTCGATCTTCTCGTCAATGTGATTGAGAGAAAACATCTTAGTCCAGTCATTGACAAGGTGATTATTTTGATATAGTGAGGGGTCCGCATGTCTCAGATCACGTGAGACATGCGGATTTGAAGGATTGCGGTGAGTGGAGAACTTATACGTTACACAGATAAGGTCATGAGCGGATAAGAATGGAACAAGGTATTGAGAGAAATTGACGGCCTTTTCAGAGTCGTCAACTACGCACAGGTCTATGAGGGTAGGAAAATTTAAAAGTAAAATTCTCGGTGATACACCTGTAACTATACCTTCCTCTTCACATGCAATCATCCTGGTTTTTATAGTTTACAGCAGGAAAATTAACAGAATTTTCTAATTTTTTTATATCTTCACATCTGTGATTTTTTAGGTGCTATATATCCAACTCATTTATGAATCACAAGTTTGGATGAGTCACTTCCATCGGTATGCAAAATATACAAATAAGAAAATTTTAAATTAAGCAAATATTAATACATTCCACGCAGAAATTATTTTTTCCTCGATGAATCCTCCATAATTCTACAGGGAAAACCCCCACTAGGGTATCGTAGAGTAAAATATCTAAAAATCCTAAAACGAGACAATTCTTGAAAATATTTACCAGGAGTTTAGACGGGAGGCGCTGATTCTCCTTCAAGGAAAAAGAATCAGGAGCTTAAAACGGTAGACGTTATCTATGGGATCGCATGTTTATACACAAGACGCGGACTTCAGCAATGTCATCATCACGTCAAGAAAAAACCCCACTATGATGCTCCAAATATTCTGAAGACGCCAGCTATAAGGCCATAACAATTGTTGGTTGGCCTAGTCAATTTACGAGATTATAGGTCTAATAAAAATATTACAATACAAAGGCTACATTCGGGGTACATGATACTGCGGCATAAATCCCCATGCCTTACCAATGAAACGCTATGGTAGAATCCAACATAGATTCATCCACAATTCAATCACATTATTAGCTAATCCATTAGCTTTATCAACAAAGCCTTAAAAATTATGAAAGCTTCCGAATTACTAATGCAGATCCAACACATAAAATTTCACAATATTAACTGCAAATATAACGAAAGGAAATAGATAAAAAAGGATTTTTTGTTAATTGGCGCAAATTGTACTTCCTTGAGAAAATTACTTCAGGTCGAATTGTTCAACCATGGACAACTATTATACATTGTTCATTATCCGCAGCCATAAATCCGATATTTGGTTTGTTGGTAGCTTTTTAATCCATTGCTATTTTAGCAAATTGCTGTATTTCTTCACAGATTCTCAGTTTTACATCGTGGTGTTACATATTCATATTTTTACATCATTCACAATTTGTTGGATGTATTCCATCCTCGATCTCCCTCGGATGAAAGCGAAAGGAAAAAAAAACTACAAAGTAAATTCTATGTATAATTCGTCCTTCGAATGATGCTTCATATAGGATAAACGTATCATTTGTTAGAATACAGGCAAAAACATAAATTCTTGAGCGGAATAATTATCGACACTTTCACAATCATTTTACGATCAGTTTTCTAGCATCAATTAGAGATTGTCTGTCCATGGCTTCAGTTTTAGAGAAACATGTTTTGAATTATCTATTATCTCTTGTGCAAATATTCACAGGGTCCATGAAAACATTAGCATGAGCATCCGCTGAGAGCTGAGAAAATATTTCGGCAAAGTTTCACAACGGTATATTTTCTTCCAGTATTGGTGATAGGCTTTAACTCAATTTAATGGTTTTAATTAAATCATCCTGAATCTGCTTCAGTCCATTTTTCTGTATGGGAAATGTTCGGTCAAACATGAATACATCAGTTCCGTCTGAAAATTTATTAACAGACTTCTGAAAGAATAGTGACTTTTCTAGCAAATATGTGTTGCCAATAACAGCCACACAAGGGGTGGTAAAAGATTTAACAGATATTTAGCCAACTGATATATAAATCTAATTCCATCAGAAAATACAAGTTCACCAGTTTTTCTGTAATTAGTATGGAATGAACGAAACTTTTTATAGATCACAAATTAATCTGATGCCCCAAATCTATTTGAAAATTCGGACTGAAACACCAGAAAAATTGCTAGCTGACCTTGACCATTTACGATGAGATAGACCTCAGACCTGTTAGGGGCCATGGAGTCAGTGCTAAGAAAACAATGCAAAGCACCAAGTTTCATTCATTTCATATACAAAATGTAGGACCACAAAGTTACACCTGAATATACTGTCTATTTTTCTTCAGTTTATTTGACTTGAATCGTTCTCAGAAGAAAGAAATGCCAGCGCATCTATGTACGCATATGGAAATTATTTAAATGAAGTCCAGACAACTAAGCGGGTTATTTATTCCCGTATCAGCAAAACAGCACCATTTTCTTTTCTGCTCAACGACCAGTTGATAATTGGTCTTTTTCCCTCCCAAGTTTGTAGAAGATTGTGATACGGCTTCCACAAAGCAAGGGATATGTGGAGAGGGAACGAAAAAGAGCAAGGGTATCGCAGCCAGGGAGGAAGTTTGAAATGGCTGCCTACACCCTCTCATTATTACGGGGGCAAAAGAACAAAAGGGGAGCGCAAGGCGGTGGAGAAATAGAGTAGTTGGAAGGATGGGCCAAAAAGGTCAAGGGAGTAGGGAAGCCATGACACAATCGTAGGGAAGGGAAGTGCCCCCTTACTCTACATAAATGAACTAGGTTGCACCGGAAAATATCCGGGTCTGGGAGCTGGAGTGCCTCAACGTCTGCCAGGCCGCGTAAATTTCTTGTGTCGAGAGAGATGCGGTGGGTAAGTTCCTACGACGAAGGAGAAGAAGATTCCTAGCCGTCCTTTTTATCACGTGTGCAAGACCCGAGCGTCAATCAGATTGCACACGCACTTCCCCTGCATCCAAGGAGGATGTCATGGCTTCCGCTATTTTCTTGAGGTTCCACAACATCATCTCGGGTGGCGACCCAAAGTGCTCTTCCGTCCGTGGGTCTTTCTACTTCCAATCTTTCGACACTCAAACCCGCTTTCACCGGTAACGTTCATGAAAAACAAAAAGGTGTGGCTGTAGCAGGATGGCCAACAGAAGAGAAACACTGAGTATGGATAAGACTGGCAGTGGGGAGTAAACAGTATTATATATAAATAAGCATGGATTTTGAGGACCCAGGTGTCTTCGAAATTTGTCAAAAGAGAAAAAACCTCATTATGTTCAAATGTTGACTTAAACTCGCGGACAGTAGCTTAACTATGGCTAAAGAACTCGGAGCGAAATCGAACGATCTGATTCGAGTTCCGGTCAAGGTGAATAATTTTTCCTCTCTGAAATTTCGCAATTAAATATGAATACTTAAGTTAATTTTTCTATTTTAGCATTTCTTACTATTGCATTTAAGTGCTCATCAGAATAACTTTATTGAAAATTATCGATGCATCTATGCGAATACAATATTCATATTTTTACGCAGTTACGTCAAAATCATACAGTACCTATCGAGCGAACGAACACATGTATCTCTCTAGTGATAGTATTGTGAATTAATTCGAAGCACTAGTATATAAGTAACCTTTTTTCGACTCAACAGTCGGATAAATCAGTGCGTCGTTCTGTAGCGCCTCTCCTGACTTGTCTATAAGTACAGGTACCATATACGTATGCGCACTGAGGTTTGGCGCGCACAAACACACAGGAGCAGGCTCTCTCGTCTCCTCAATCGCTCTCTCCGTGTTCTTAATCCTTTTAGAAGTCAGCAGTCCCATGGCGCTAGTCTTTCGCAGGATTTCCCCATCCATAAGAAGTGTTCCACTAAAAAAACTCATATAACTGCGATAATAAGATATCACGGTCCAAAGCGTCGAGAGAATGAATGAAGGCAAAAAAGACTGAAGGGATAGAAACAGTGTAAAAGAATAGAGCGAGGTTCAGTTTGTGCTTCAAGATCACGTAATTAATCTACATATGGCGGTTGAAGCGTATTTTTTGGTGAAGCCTTTTACTGATTAGTATAATTTCATTTTCAATCATTCAACTTGTTTTAAGTCCATTTTCATTGTTTCCCAGCATCCTGATAGTGTGAGAACTGCCATTAATTTGAAAAATATTATTTTTCTTTCTTGTCTAGATTAAGCTTTTAGGTTCTTCCTATGGAAAACGTTAATTATATTTGCCTTGCCTTTGTCTTCTTTGTTGGTTTGGATACACACATATGTACCCATCACGCTGTTCCTTTCCGGAGTAGGCTAAGTCAAAGAACACAGTTTTTTGCTATAAGGAATATAAAACTGGCTATATTTTAACAATTTCCAGCATAATGCCCTATCGTCGCATAGCTCTTTCACTTCTCATACACTCATGCATTGCCTCATGCACGCTCTCCTATTCTTAAAACTCCTAATATTCCTTCCCTTCAGAGTCTCGTCCATCACATTCACCCATGGCTTTATCAGCCTACCCCTTTCCTCACACACTATTCAATCCACTACCAGTCATGTTTCGTGATTCGACTCAACTATTTTCTCGGTGTCGCCAAACCAAAGATGCACGCTATTTTCAAATATGTCATATACTGGAGCGTACAAACCACATTCTTTTACGACCCACACATTCCTCACACTATCCATCCTACTTTTGCCGCAAACACATCTCAAGTACCCCATTCCCACTGCATTTAGCCTACTCTTATGCTTATTCTGACGTAATCAGGATTCTCTTTCATATAATAACCTCGAAAGGAAAATAATTTAGCAGACTGAGATTTTCGCCTCCCTAGACAAACATCGTTGGATAGTTCACATCCTGAATATGGGAAATGTGATACCTGTTCCATTATTTGGTTTTCGATGGCAAGTTTGTACTTATCGGATGGTTCCCTAATAATGCTATCGAAATTTTCAGCATATTTTAGGTCACGTTATTAATTTGCATTCCTATGTTGATGCCCAATGGGAAAAATATTATCCAAATTATGGAAGAAATGTTTGTTAGGGCTAGCGGCAGCCACCTCATAGTTATCCAAGGTTAACAAAACAAGCTAGGAGCACTAGCTGTTTTCCCAGTGTCACCTGTTTTCCCCAGCAAGATATGGTACTAAAATATCATACATATTAGCCTGCTACACTACACACATCACCTGATGATGAAGTTGTAGTACGTTGAAACCCGGGTCGTACTAATAAAAAGATCATTGTGAAACCACAAAGTTAAAAGTTTTTCAATTACATACATATTAGGTTAGCAGGACGTACTCTAATATATTGCGGACCTCTCGCGGATGTGATCTCGGGAACGATTGATTATCACTTTGCTGCACCCACTTGGCTAAGTGCAGTCCCATCTTTCTTTCTCAATCTGGCGTCATAAGTGGAGTTATACTCCTAGTTTTCCCTTTCGTAGGGCTCTGCACTTGAAGGTACTAGTTACTGCTTTTAGATCGGTAATAACTTATTTCTTTCCTATCCAAAATACAAGAAATCATTTCATCTAAACGCATAAACCGAAATCCATCTATACCAATATTCATCCACAGAAGCGGCTACGCTGCAGGAATATCCTGCCCATCCTAATCGTTCTGAATTATTAAAATATTATGCGACAATCTTTCTAACGTATCGGAAAACTCACATGATGACCACAAATTTTACGCGAACTACATATTCAGTTCTCATCAGTTTGTTTTGTATGGGGACCAAGATCTCGTATCTTTTGCTGGAAGATCTTAATAGGAAGGAAGCGGCCCCAGGCGCCGGGACTCTATTTTTAATCAAAAAAGCCACCACCCTCGGTGAAAGTCATCTTCCGGTTCTTTCCGGTGACCGTGATGCGTCGTGAAAGGCGGCCTGAGCCACGTCATACCTCATCAACTGCCGGGGGAATCAAGCAATGAAAGCGGTCCATTGATTGACGACGGTGAGAAAGACAACCTTTTCATAAATGCGACCGTGTCGTCCCACCAGCAATATTTTCGTACGGTGTTGCGTCGTGGAATTAATCACAGTGCTAGACCTTGTTTCAATTCGAGGGAACGGATGATTAGAGAAGGCAGGGAGGAAATATTTTAGGGAGGGGGTTGAAGGGGAACACTTAACCTTGGCCTACATCAAGTTTTCTTAATTTTCATTGGACTTTGTGCAGGCCCTCGCCAAATATATAGGAAAACCACTTCGTATTTTGTGACTACATACTATTTGTACCGATAAAGTTTTGGAATAAAACTCCATCAAAATTATCATCATCACCAGTCATCAATCCGAATGTAGGTTTGGTGCAGCTCTTAGCTCTATATTCCGCCAACCACTTCATTCCAACATAATTCTTCACTTTGATGCCCTTCATAATTTTCCTGGAGTATTTGATTCGTGCTCTTCATCTGTGATTCTTCCCATTCATCTCTCTTCCCAATGTTGTTTCCAATAGGCTGCTCGGTCACAAAATTTGTCCAATATTTATCTCTCTTCTTCTCAGACTTTTCATCATACTTATTTTTTCACTAACTCTTCATAGGACTTCTATGTTCGTGGTTCCTTCGGCCCGTTTCATCTTTTTATTTTCATCTATCTTCGATAACAATACATCTTTAATGCTTTCAATCACTTTCGATTTGAAACTGTTATTGTCTAAGCTTTACTCCCCGCTAAGTGCATGCTCCACATGCATATTTCAATAATGTACTTCCTTCCTATTCTTGTAGAATGCCTTCTTTTCATAGGCATTTGCGCTATAGTAAATTTTGAAAATACCGTCTCAGCACTTAGAAAAAAGACAAAGAGAAGAAAAGAGTTAAATGGGTGAGAAAAGGAAGAAGCAGAGGGCAACATTAAGAAGACTGAGAAATAGGATGGCACAGTAAATAAGGAACAGTAGGAAGTTGAATTCTGTCATAAAAGGGTTAACATCTTGAAAAAGAGAGGACAAGAAAAGTGTTTTTCTTCGAAACTAAGCGTTTTATTATGGCCAGTTGAATATCAAAATTATACGAAGAAACTGGAAATTTTAGAAAGTATTGTAAAACCATGAATATATGTCAACCATTTTAAACCAGAACTCAATTGCAGAATACAAAACGGTAATAGACACTTCAAAGAATTAAAACTGGACGTAATATTATGATAACATTTTATGCATGTACAATAAAAGTTTATGTACAGTTAATATTTTAAGGGTAGTGAAGGAGGAATTATACGTGCGTGAAATAACAATCTTTACAATCCGGATTAAAGCGGGTAATGATAGACAGACGTAAAATACGCTCTCCAGGGACACAATGTTTCAAGTTTAAATCATCTCTTTAATGCCGGTGGTGGCTAATCATGTATTATTAGGATCGATCATACTTTAAAATGATTGCTTCATTTGATTATAATAAGACGTCTGCTTCATGAAACTTTATCAAAATATGTCATCAACGAAATGATTTGGATGCGACTGCAATAAGTGTACACAAACATCACACGGATCTTGGATTAATGGAAACATTGATTTTACAATAATTCATATCACTACAATTCGTTGAAGAAGAGTTAAATGAAGAAAAGTAATTCCTTGAGATATAAAAAAACTAACAAAACTACTATTAATAAGAAAATCATCACCAAGAATGCAGTGACTACTGTCAATAACAACTGGAGCAAGGAAGCTGAGCGGACATTTTCTGGATCGGTTACAGAAGGAGAAATTAAAAAAAAAAAACTCAACCTGCCGGGTATGTCAGCATACTATTTAAAATAAAAATTAATAATTTCTATGAAAGTTAAAATGACCTTCGACCTTGAAATTACGTTTGAACCTCGAGACAATATTTGACGCAACCAAGAAAGAAGTGGCAATAATCTTAACAACCGAGCGATTGCGTGCCAAGCTGGGGTGTCCTTGAAAAAATAACCTCCCTTTTCAATTGCACAAAAAGTCAATTTACTTCAAATTCATCCTTTTCACATCAGAGGAATGACTTTCATGTTTTATTAACGGAAAGTGTTGACATTTCGTCCGCCTTCCTTCATGAACTCCAGTTTGGTGCATCGACCTCGCATTTCCTCATCTCGGCCTTAAGGGGTCAGCGGGAACGCTTACTATGCAACTGAGATCCAGTGATCTCGGGAGGATTCAACAAGCCCGATTTCCCCTGGGGGGGCCGGCTCTCCGTACCTCGGCGAATAAGGACGTCAGCATCAACAACATCTGCAAACACACCCCGTTAGCCTAGTTACGGTACCTGAGGAGTGATTTAGCATTTACGGTACATAATTCAGAGGAGAATAAATCACTCCTTTGGCATGTATTGAATACTAAATCAGCCTCAACAGGCCTCAAACACATCAGGTTTGAACGAAACAACTTATACGTTACATCCTAGTGAGTTGAAACAAAATAGAGATATTCCTATTACGCAAACAAATCCCACTTCAAAAAGCAAATTCCAAGTAAAATATATGCATATGTATATTTTATGCTATTCAACATTCCTAGTTAATCTGGAGGGCAATTGACTCTGAAAATTAAAATTAAGGTCGCTGCATAATTACAATAAGTACGCAAACCTCTTGGAAAATAGGTAAGATTGATACGATTCTCACCACTCATAAAGTTATTCACAGAATTCCTTGATCACCATATAAAATATCCATCATGTTTACGCATATATTTAAGCAATAACACCGCAAAATAGCGATAAAAGTTTGGAGGCTTTGTACATGAAAACTGATGAGAATACCTTCAATCTGCGCTATTTGAAGCATTTTTCACCTAACTTTCAGAGGTAAAATCAATGAAAACCACTAGTAATTAGAGATAAAACCACTCGAGGCTTTATGCCTAAAATCTTTATGGAGATAATAAAAAGGGAATATCATGCAACGTCCCTAAGTATTCCAGCGCACCACATATATCGGCCAGGGCACCACGTATAATCACGGGGATTGTTATTGAATTCACACAGGGATCCTTGCTTTCCCAGAATAGTGAAAGCGGAAGTGGGTTATTACTAGGCTCTGGTTCTCTTTTCCATTAGCATAGAAACCTGAACATGGCGCAGTATTTGAAACGCTAGCTGCATCGCACTCAGTTAAATGGATTAGTCAAAGGGAAGCCTAAAATGGGCGAATCCTTCAATGGCCGTTACATAGGCTAAGGGGTATTAGATGGGTCTTTGGAATATCGAAAAGGATTTTCTGGACCAGCAGTTTCCGAACTCCATTTACTAGCTTGGAGTCGCAATATTGGTCCCCATTTATTACATACTCCTTTGTTATAGACTGACAATGGTTACTATATTGAGGAAAAGGACTAAAATGAAATAAAATATGCATAATTTCAATGGAATGGATACACTGACCACAAACGTCATTGTCGTTCATTTACTTATTGCATTACTTCTGGGATAAATGAATTTAAAGTTGAATTTTTAATTTTTTAAATATTTTTATTAAGATATGATTTAACATCCCGATATAATTAAAAATTTTGGAATAATAATTTTCAGAGTTATAATTCAGGATAATCTCTCATTATTGCAGGATCTCACGGTTGTGTCATAATAATACCTCTACGAGTCAGAACTATCTAAATCACATTAATCTTATTCATAAAATTTCAATTTTGAGTTTTGGGTTATCTTTGTTATTTTCCTTATCGTTCTCTACTGAAATTGGTGTGTTTTATTCTTTTTACTTTATCACATTTTTAAAAGCTAAAAAAATCTATTATTATTAAAATTATTATTAAATTTAACATTTAATCGTAATTAACTATTTTTATTATTGATGATTTATTTTATAAATATTGATTTGTAATTTTTAAATAATTAAGTTCACATTTATTTGTTCATATTAGCTCCCCTTTTCTTTCTTTATATATATTTCTCACATTGCTTTTTTTTTAAAGTACATAAGCTTTATCTAATAGTAGGTTTTCGCTGGTTTTTCACACATCCCTTCACGTATGGGTGTTTTCCACGTATGGCTGTTGCAATGAGATTTTTCGTAAAGGGTTTCAGCTTCTTATTCATTACGTTTTCCCCGCAATAGTGTATATCTTTTTACACTCTTTATATTCCAGTTGATTCCCTCTAAAATATTTGTGGTATTTTTTTGTTCTTTTTATATAATTTTAATAGCCAAATGCTACCTCTCTCTTGGAAGGGAGTAAGTAAGTAACAGAAATATATATACGTATGGAAGTACCTTAAAATATGATACATCAGAGGTCACATGGCATGAGTCAATGAGTGCTTCCCCGTTCACAGGGATAGCTAAAGTAGATCTTTATGGGAAATCCATAGTCAATTTTCAACATACAGGAGATTCACATGTAGTTAAATTTTACGTGTAATTGCCTGGTTCAGAATGTTTATAGGCTGTTTAACTTAAATAATCATAGCAGAGGGCGCTGTGTAGACTAATTTCATTGAAAATTTAATTTTGAAAGAAGAGATGGAAACAAAAAAATTAAAAATTCCAGCTTTGAGAATTAAAAAGTTTTCAGTATCAGGTTACTGATGAAATCAAGGTCATATATGTACACTGTTTAGTACCACACCCCCTCTGAACAAGGTACGTTTATGTTTATGGTATCGGATGTGTTAAAGTCGTTACATTACTACACGATCAAAGAGGGTACTGATATATTTAACCACACGTTGAAGCTTGCCACGCAGTATTTAATACATATGGTATAAGTGATGGGTCGGTCGTGATTGATCGAATCCCGAGATCAAGTTCTCTTAAAAAAATGATCAATGAACTGGATCTCTCCAATGACCGAGGAGTTCATCATTACCGATCACCATAGGAATGGTTGTATGACATCAAGTGTCGAGATGTGAGACCGGTCAAACAATAGTGAGATTGAATTAAGAGATGACTCTGAGGTGGCAAAATTTAATGAAAGAAGTGTAATAAAAACTATACACTAATATCTATCTATGATACCGACATTAAGTACACAAATCAATCATTATCCTTTCACTGAGGATGTAAACTGCCAAACTTAAAATTCAAGAGCACCCATGTAGTCAATAACATAACTTCAATTCGTATTGATTCCAAATTTTATATAATAGTTGAAACGACGAACTAATTGCAGTCATCAGTCTTATCCGACACTATCCAAGAGTATGCATCACTTTAAACCCATCTCCTGTTATAACACATTCATAAGGAGCGTGAGTCTACCTAATACAAATTACTTTTAAATGAAAAAATATCACCACAAGAACACACGCAATACATCACAGTATATATAATACATATAACATTTGTAATCACTGAATTTCCATAATTGCATTGCCAATAAAAACACACGATAAAACTTCGTCCTATAAAGCCTTCGTTTCAATATTCTCGACAAATATTACGTCTCTTGCACTAGAGAAACTTAGAGATACCGACTGTAATTGAAAATTGAATTTAAGTGCTACAGACAGATAATTTGCTTTATATTATTACAGCCAAATATAAATGTTGATCGCTTCAATCTACATTCCAATATACACTTTCACAGAGTTCTATGCTACTATTAATCATTGGTTTTTATAATGAGTTTTGAATAATTTGTGGTAAAACATGTCACTCTTCAATAGTTTTGTAATCGTAAGGGATATTTCTAATATTCTTCTTTACTATGCTTAAAATCACAAACCAAGAACACTGTGTAAGAACAAAACCAACCTTCGAACGTATTGCAAAATTGTGCCTTCAATTGTTTTCGAAGAATTACCAACAACTCTACGGAAACCGGCACAAAACGAGGTAGCTATACACATCGGTTATGGTTACAGTATATACTCGCTTTGCTTGCTAGGGGGCTCCACCCCCTAGAACCTCCGCGATGGGTCGCTTTGCTTGCTGTGGCCGTTTGCGTGTGTTAAAAAATGTTGACTTTGGCACCATGTTGCCCGCTAACTATAACTGGTAGAGGGTAAGCTTGAGCATAACGTTGTAGGCAACGATGAGATCTAAAAAAACACCCAACAGATTTGAGACCCGACTGCTAGTTTAAAAGCTACAGTGGAAAAACCGAAAAATCCAAATTTGGCGCCATGTTTCCAGCGAACTATAAGTGTTAGAGAAAAATGATTGGCATTAATATTACGACTTGGTGAGATCTAAAAAAGCCGCCCAACATATTTTAGATCCGACTTATAGTTTAGAAGCTACAGTCGAAAAATAGTAAGTTTCACAAACATCCAAATTTGGCTCCATGTTACCAGCCAGCCGCTATTGGTAAAGTCCAGGATTTTACTAATTACTTGCAAAGGGCATGTCAAGGTGCATGCCCATGTCAAGTTTCAGAGACATTTGACACCGAAATTCCACTTTGCTACCAGAGTACTATAAGAGTTAGAAAAAAACAAAAAGCATGAAGTTGCGGGTCACGATGAGATCTAAATCCCTGGGAAAAATAGATTTCAAGTAAAAAAACCGCAAAAATGGAAACTCTTCACTAAATGTTGTGCCTGGTGAGAAAACTACGAAGCGTAGAGCACCAATGTGTTTTTTGCATGTTTAGGGAAATTCAATTACCTGTTATGAAAATTTCGTCAGATTTCAGATCCGACCCACAGTTCAAAAGATATGAAGCGAGAACTAAAGGCCGTTTTACAAAGTACATTTGTTTGTACAAACTCTTCCGTGAACTCTTGCATGAGGCAAAATGTATCGTGTAAAGCGGCAAATTGTATGAACGCTTGTGCGAATGTCTCAATGCCTGCACGGGAAATAGAACCTGTTCTAATTTCGTTGAGACAAACGTACAATCTCACGTACATTCGTTTGTACAAAATCTTTCATCGTGTAAAACGGCCTTAAGAGTCTACTTTACAAAAAGTCCAAAAATCCGCCATTTTTATTTTTTTGTCACTTCCGGAAAAAAATTCCATGATTTCGGAATTTTTCCTCCGATGAATTCTTTCAAGGAAGGTCCGTAAAAATTTTCAGGCTCCTAGCTCGTCTGGAAGTGGTCGGGAATTTGTATACGTGAGTGAGTGTGTCGCACATGCGCATACTGTATAGTATTAGGGGCCGTATCCAGAAACCTCACTACTGCTGGATACGTCATCAGATGGTGACGTAGCTGCTATAGCGGCCGAGCTCCGCTACGATCACCCGCTGCAAAGTCTAGTGAGGTCCATGCCATGCTACTCGCTACAAGTAACATGGCCGCCGGATTTCGTCTGCTTATCGTCTCGCATTTATAATTAATAATTATTGACGTTTAAAGGGCTATAAGCTCATGATAATTATTTCTTATTATATAAAAATATAGTATGAATGCTTCAACAACGGACTTTGATGCTGATGAATTAATATTTTACTTAACATAACTATTAATAACTTCCGTCAACAATACCGTGATGAAACCTCTTCGGCTTCACCGTTTTAATTGCTATTAACTTCTGAACGGGTCCTGGCATGCCTTGAAAACCATTTATAATTAAAGAAAAACAAATTATGTACATATTTAATGTCTTGCCTTGATGCTCGTGACATACTTTTTTACGTAAAATAACTACTGTCAACACAACTATGCTGAAACCTCTTCTGCTTTGCCGTTTGCCGTATTAACTTTGGTATGGACCGTGGGTTGCCTTGTAAACCATTTATATTTTTATATAAGTGCCCAAAGAAAGTTGAAATCACCGCTTTGTGTCTGTGAAATTTACAGTTTGCGTAAAATACTCAAAACAAGAAAGCCGTCTTCCAGCCAGCTCTATCCATACTCAGTTACTGCTAGTAAAAGTAATGAGAGTTCCAAGCCATGGAAAACAATGTACAATAACGTGTAAGCGTACCTAAAATGTGTAATTTTGTTACTGGAATGATGAGTAAAAGTTTATGGGAATGTCTCAGAGATAGATGGAAATGGCATAGTGCTTCTACGTCCGTTGACAATATCTCGTTATATTCATCTCATAATGAATGTCACGTACATCTTTGGGCGTTATAATGCAATGCATATTTGAATATCCCACTACACAAATGCGATCGACAGTTGTACGTGTATATTTGCCACCCACCATGACGAGTGATGTTGGTGAGGCGAAGGATTATTCAGCAATAGCTACATTAAAAAAAAATGAGAGCGCAAACTTTTCATAATTAACGTCTAGATTTAACAACATTTTATTTAAAAAATCACCTATAAAGTTGGTGCCGACACTTCGTGAGCAAAACTTGATGGGGTATTGCTTTCCCACCCAACTTGGCGCCTGGTACACCGGCCGGCTTGCCCCGGCGCGCCGGCAACTACCCGGCCCCGGCACTACCGCCGGGGCGGTAGTGCCGGGGCCAGACGGCAATCATCGGCGATCGGCAGTATACTATAGTCGAGACGCATGGTAACTAGGTACTTGTCTAGAGTTTCCCGAGCGCGCAGATCGTCATCATGTATCGGCAGGTACTCGATGATAATTTTGCCAATTTTCTGAGGCATTTAGTACATAATGAAGGCCATCACATTCCGAGAAGAAACTTGAGGGACCGGGAGAATCCCATGGAAATACTAACGCATCCGTTTTCTTGGACTCCAATACAGCTTTCCTCGCGACGACTAAATTTACTATTAAATTCTTCTCCTCCGTGGAAATCCTGCTCCCTTCCCCTGTCTCCATTTTGTTTACTAACAAAGTCACGTTGAGAATTCGTTATTCAATTATCGCCCTTAGTTCCTCCCGATGCCCGCATCTAGGGGAACATAAATGTCACTACATTCGTCTACGTCATCAATGTAGCCCAAAATAAATGTGGCAACACTGCCCCCACCAATTTGGAGCGATTTGGAGTAGCGGGGTTTCTGGATATAGCATGCAGCAGCAGGCTCCGCTGCAAGTTCAGCACTGTTTCTGGATGCGGCCCTAGGAATCACGAATGACCAGCGAGAGCTGCGTTCGTTACGATTTTGTATCAATCACGACTTTCCTGAGAGATCATTGATCGTAGGCAACTTGAACAGATCACTAGCTGGACCATCAACCAATCATGACCTCACACTAACGATCGAATCACAAGTGGGAGTGATAGGCGTGACCGAGAGCTCTCAAATGACCGACTTTGGCCATCACTATACGGTGTGCATATGAGGCCATGGAGACTTGGAGTTGCGAATTTTGAATGACATCATAATCAACGACAATCGCTATTTTCGATTCCGTGAGCTTTCCACGGAAGTTGCGAAACGTCACGCAGTATTCCATCCATACAGTATGCATATGAGGCCATAGAGACTTGTAGTTGCGAATTTTGAATGACGTCATTATCTACTACAGTTGCTTATTTTCGATTCCGTGAGCTTTCTACGAAAGTTGCGATGCGTCATTTCCCCTCCGATCCCGGCGTCGGATGGAACTAAGTGACGACGTGTTGACCCTGCATGGGAGCGGTAAGCTCCCTGACCTCGTCCGCGTTATTTTCATCAATATTTAAGTCCACCTATCATCCTTCAAGCCACCTTCCCATCGAGCAAAAACCTTCTACAGACTCTTCACAGACTCAAAAGCGAAAAAAATGTCGATTGACAAAGCAGGCCATAATTTCACTATTGCTCTCGGACATGACTTCATGGGTAACTGTACTTAGAAAATGGTTATCCATTTATACAAAACATTTCCCCTTTTGTTGCTCTTAAAATTGTACATAGACAATAATAAATAAAATCGGTCTCATTAATTCCCTATAGACAAGGAAGGCAAACGAGAAAGTGCTGGGTCTGGTGGATGAAGAGAGAAAACTTCTGGAGGGGATAAGGAGGAGGTAAAGTAGGTGAATAAAGAAAGTAATGAGGGTTGATTACGACTGTGTTACTGGGGATACGTATAGGACACAGGGGGTGTGACTGGATTTTGGGTAAGGGGGGAAGGGAAATAATGAGAATTGGTATAATGGGCGGGATGAAGAGAGATTGAACGTATGCTGAGATCGAGAAAGACATATCATAGGAAGATAGGGCCCTCAAAATGTAAAACTCTATGGGACTTGTACCTACTTCAATTTCAACCTTCCTCAACCGGTAGATTTAATTATTAAGCATACGCGCTAGACACTAAAATGACTTTTTTTTCATTTCGGCACCAATGCCTCAGTACACACGGCCTATAAATACTTTTGTATAGGTGCATGCGAGACGAATAGTGCGGGTAAAAAGTTGGTATAATTGGGACCTTTTATAAAAATTTATAAGCGCGTAATTGCAGAAAATAATTTTAGTCAACAATAGTTAATTTTCACATCAAAGTTATAAGTGACGAGCAAAGAAGGCCAGTACATAATATAAGACATTATCTCCGGCGCAACTCTGCGGAACTCCTTCATTTTAATAATAAAAAGCACTCGGTTGATATTCCACACTTTATTTTAAGGAAACGACCCGGGTTTCAACATCTCATGCCATCATCACACCTGAAAAATGTCTTGTCCTTTTTATTTTTCTGAAAAGGGGTTTCCAAGTGTTGCTCAGGTGATACCCAGAGTCACGGTTTAAATTATTTCTTACCATCTCTCTGTTGACCCGGTCCCAATATCCTAAAGAGGAAGGAATCAATTGGGTCTTGCCAAAATGGATGGCAAGATCCGTGGTGACACTATGCTCGGCGATGGCCGATTACTCAGCCTGACCCAATAGAAGGTGAAGCTCGAGTTTCTTGATTCTGGTGTCAATTGTCCGGCCTGTTTCTCCCACGCACACCTCTCCGCATTCACAATTCTTTCAAATAAAACATAGCCGGCTTAGAGTAACCAGAACATGGTATCCGAGCAGGAATTGGGATTCCTTTGAAAAAAATTCACTACATTCGGGATTCTGAATCGGGCAACTTGGTTTTGAAGCCAGATGCAGCTTCCGATGAATCGAACGATGGGCTAAGGTGGCACGCTCGATATAGCGCTCTCGCAGAAGCTCCTGGCGTAGGCCTGCGTGGTAAGGACGGGAGGTAAAAGTGTAGGGGGTAAAGAGTAGTAGTAATAGTAGGTGAAGAGAATAGCATGACGGAGGAGAGGGAAGGAGGCAAAGAGAGAATAAGGCAAGGGAACCAAGCTACCTCGCTAAAAACCTTACTAGCCTCGCACTCGCAAGGCTAATAGGGAAAGGTTTAACATCACTCCTCTCTATGACTTTCCAAAGGAACCCATCATGAGGTCTCGTTGTGAGATGAGTCGAAACGGGACAGTAGGTAGGGATGATTCATTGCATTCTCGAAGCGCTTGTGTTGTCTGCAATAAAAAAGGTATTCTGACCCTCCGAACTTAAAACTCTTCCCGTTTCGCAGCATTTTGTCACTTTCGTAGCCCATGCCCGAAAAATTGCTGATGGCGCAGCTCCAGGAATATCTCAAGAGCTGGAAGGTAGCGTTGTGTAGGCACATAAAAATCACGCCCGAATGTGTATATTGGTCGAATTAGTTAAACATACGCGTTTCAAAAAGCAAACTTGTTACCAAAGAGTAATGAAACATATTATATCATCTTTGTCAGGCGCCTTTATTGGATACGAACACAAAAACATCAACCGTGGATGCATTATCCAAATTCTGGCATTATGTTGTGCTCCTAAACACTGTCCTCTTATCTGTTTTGAATTGCACTGCCTAAGTATCAGGGTCTGAAACTAATGGAAGGTTTTTTTGTTGCGAAATGAGCAGCTTTCTACAGCGAATAGAAAGCTTCACATGCTTTTAGCCACCTCACTAAAGTAGTCTCCTTTTCACGTTTCTCTGTATCCTCTTCTGGATAGGTATCACTGCCTCATATCTTCACCTTGTACGCCAAGTGCTCCAAGGTTTCACTCTAGAAAAATCAGATTCATTCATGTCAAATGGAAATCAGGCTAGTGTGGTGACTTAGGTACTACCAGATATTCCTCCCCAAAAGCCTGGAATCTAATCTAAACAGTGACGGAAATTTAATCAGTGGAATCCCGATCACTATACCTGGGTGCTATTTGGAAAGCATCTCGTTAGCAGAAGGTACTCTATATTAAACTGTGGTCCCCTTAGCATTCATTGCTAAATATGAGGTAATGCGGACACCGGGTTTCTCTCCACTCATCATCCATTCCCCAAATAATGATTTCCTTACCAATCTAACAACCTGCCCTCAATCGCGAAAATGCTCTTTGTAGCTGGTCGCCTCCTCCTAAAAAAAACTACCAGCCAATCAATTTAAATACAGATCACATTGTGTTTATTATGTAACATGTCTAGCTTAATATACCCACGACGGTATCAGCTTTATGCCATTCTTACCACGACCCATCGATTCAACTTTGTAAAAGTTATAAATTAATACTGATGTAATATGGATACCTTCTCCTGGCAGATTAAATTTCAACAAGGGCGAGATATCTCCTCGTTAGGTCAACAATCTTTCGCCAGGAACATTAATGGATACGATCAACGTTGCCAAACAAGGTCCTGCACCTAACTGTCTCACCATAACTTGGGCCAAGTGCGTCGTTCATCTAGAACTTAAATGCGCTATGAAACGACGGTGGAGGGCCTTGACGATCAAGGCCGCGAGAAAAATCGGCCGGATGTTGCGTCAATCGCCGCGAATGGAATCGATATACGAGAGAGTCTCTCGAGTCTCCATTTCCGACACCCCTGATGCGCAATCAGACTACACTCCTACTGGAATACAAAAACGAGCACAATTGTCAATCGTTTCGGCCGTATGAAGCGTCAAAAAGGTATATAAATAAATTAGAGGACGACGCCGAAGGTCATGCCACTCGGCACATGTTTCCAAAACATTTCCTCTCCAACTAAGCCGTCATCATCATAATCAGCAGCAGCAGAGATCAATTCTAAGATGAGTAAATTATTCATGGGTTTCCAACCGGACCAGGAGCTCAGGTGCGTCGCGTCGCTACGTTTCGATGACTAACTCCGACATCCTATTTCAGGAGGTTGAAAACCAACCCATTTTAACTCGATGGTGGAGTTAGTCATCGAAACGTCGGCACCTTAACTTCTGACCCGATGGAAATCACTGAATAATCATATACTCATTTAATTTCTCGGGAAAGCACCAGATAATTCCATGGTTTCCGCAGCTCACCACTTCAAACTTCTCTCATCTAACCGCTAAATTTACGTAACTTAATTTAAAAAATACATTTAATAAATGTTAATTTTTTATTTCTATTTATCATATATTTTCATCTAAAATGTACATAGTGGAATTTATGATTAAATACAAAATCATTAAAAACAAATATAGTCTTTAGCTGAATTTACGTTATATTATATCTTTTTCAATTTATTTTTGTTTACTTTTCCAATTAACACTTTTATAGGTGTTCCTTTTACGAATTCCTAAAAAATATAAAGGATTCTGAAGAATTCAAATTTTAAAAAATCTGCTGGTCTTAAAAGAAGGGGATAGTACCAAATCCCTATTTTTCTCGCTTTGTCATACACATAAATGCGGAGAGAAATGGGTATCCCTTAGCTGTGCCAAGTTAGTAAGGTCTCAACATACGAGCAAAAAACCAGTCATTTTAAAGCAACGATATTATTGGCCAATTAGATTTTTAACGAAAAAAGTCAAAACTCACTAGTTTTGTCGCTAAATAAACATGTTTCCTGAAAATTAGTTTAAGTAGTCTCTATAGTTCGTCCAAGATAATAGCACAGTTGACAATTAGAAATGCATGCAATCAGCAAAAACGCATAATGCCGTTTGGGGAAGGAACTCACGTGATCGAAGAATCCATTATGGTGACCTTTTTTTAAATCATACAATTGTAAAAAATCATTGTTTACTTTCCATTTATTTCTAAGACAAATTGGTATATTTCAACTGCGCTATTATCTTGGAGGGACGGACTCTTGGTGTTAAAAGTTAAATTTTTCATACAAAGACTTGCAAAAGTCCCTTAGATCCACCGAAAAAGTCGTTAACTTGGCAAACTTGCACGCGGCCGTGGTGAGAAGAGCGGACACAATGTGGCTGTTCTACAAGAGTTTCTTTAAAGTCATAAATTTTCTTAATAGGACGTGGAAAGTTAACTGCACATTTGTAAATGTGTTAAGAAAACGGACACTCCTGTAAAATATATATCCAGGCATTTCTATGTACACCAACACCGTCCCAAGGAAAATTATTGATCCATTAATGCCCGTATCTCTAAGCTGCACTCACACAACTTCACTATCAGAGGCAACGAAGAAGTTTAAAATAGGTATATTTACTTATACCTAGGGGTATATATAGCAATATAATTATTTTTTGGCGTCTTCAGTTTCGCCATTCGGAATTTTTAAAGTCGGAAATAGGTTAAGTATATAGTAGAGGTTCCCAATCCGCGATGCTCATACCCTTAGGGGTACGAAATTTATAGTTTAAGAGGACATAAAAACTTGAACAATGGCGGATTTAATGTTTAAATTGTAGAAATAATTAATTAGCTTTTTTCTTATGCGATGGTTACAATTTCTGGAAATGGGTGAATAAAAGGTCATCATCATTAATTGTTCAATCATAGGATTGGCTGACTGCAGTCCTCTATCCTTCCTTTCTAATGCTTTTTCCCTTTGCCCCTGGTAGTTGTTCTTATGAATTTTAATCTTGATTTTGTCTACTACTTGAAAATCCTGCTGAAACAGGCTAAAATATTGGCGAAATAGCCAAAAAGAACTTAATAAAGTAAATAATTAAGTACAAAATAATGTGTGGTTCTTATTTTTGACTAAAGCAACACACGTATCAGTGTTGAACAATTAATAATATCTAAGTGACAAAAGAAATATTTCATTGCTTACAATATTTTTGGTGAAGAAGGAGCTGTTACTAAGCAGTTTGCCTTGTTTAGGCCCATCCATTACATAAACCTTTCTTTCTGCCAACCTGCGTACACGGGTTAATACAACACATAATTGACCGTAGCTAAATACGGGCTGTGGGATATAGATGCCGATCTATTTAAAATTTATTTATTTTTTTGAAAAATGATACGGGTATTTTGAAAAATTCATACACCCACGCCATCTGCCAGTTACTGAAAAACGTATATAGGAGATCGCTTGCATCTATTGGCGCGCAACTGAATAGTACGTGCGTCCGCGTAGCCTTGTATATGGTAGATATATGTAAGTTTTGACCCTCTTCTAGGGACTTTTCCTTCTAATTTTCCTTCCTCAGAAACCCATTGCTCCTAAGTGTGTGCCCAATCCATCTGGTTCTTCTTTTCTGTATATTGTCTCATGTGGTCTTTTCTTTTTCTACTTCTCTGTATACTTCATTTCTAATTTTATTCGTCCATTTAATCTTCAGTAACCACCTCAAATACCAGATTTTGGATGCTAAAAAACCTATCCAGTATACTTTCCCAATGGTCCATGTGCCGATCTATGGAGTGCCATGCTCTACACGAATGTTTTTAGGCACCGTTTCTTCGTTCATGCTCCTATCTTCATTAAACACAGCAATTCCCTTTCTTAGCTTGAGCTATTCTGTGCTTAACATCTGATCCGAATTTTTATAATACGTACGATTAGAGTTTCTCTTTAATGTGTCCCAAAGTTTAAAATATGCGATCTTAAACCTAGGTGTAAGCATTGCATTCACAATGTTTTTTTGATTCTACACTGTAGAATTGCCAAATAGTGTAACTGTAGATACTACAGTTGCACTATTTGGTATGGCAATTAATGGGCAGAGAAAATGATTAAGAGGTTCCTAACCTGCGATACGCATACCCTAAGGGGCAACAAGTGGACGGTTTAATGATACGCAAAAAAAACTTGAAAAATGGTGGATTTCACGTGTAAATAGGTGAAAAAAATAATAATTTAATTTTTCTATTTTGATGGTACTATTTTTGGCAATGGTAACTGAAGGTAATTAATCATAAAATGCCGGGAACTGCTGATGAGGAGTATAAATTTGGAGCCTGAAAGTGTTTCGAAAAATAGGGGTATTTACTTAGTTACCCAGTGCGACACTTCGAAAACTATTTTGAGCACCAGCTATTCACCCTGGGTTACGGTGAGAGTGAGGGACCAGAACCAATGTGCTCTACGGGTCTCTATAATCCCTCTGACCAACGAACGGCACTCCATCGACCGAACGAACACTTTAGTTAGATCCTCAATGGGTCTGCGGTATAGTCGGTGGGAGAGAGAGAGAAGGGGAAAATATAATCACCACTTCATCCACCTCTTTTCACGCACCAGTCAATTTGGACATCCGGAATCATAAAAATTCCATATAGAGGACCGTTCGGCGCTATAAAAGTGCGCAGGGTGGTGGGGCGGTAGTTTGGCTTCGCGGAGTGGCGGCGGGGCATTTTATCGTCCATCGGGAGGGAGTAATGGGGGTGGAGGAGGGGGTAGAAGGCGTCCATTGCCATGCGATGCCTGTGAGTGGGGGAGGAGGCTTAGAAGTACGGGAGGAAGCAAGGACTGCACGTCCAACAGAGGTGAACACTGAACAGCATGAGCTTTAGAGTTCTGCGAGTAATACGAAACAACATTACAAATCATGCAAACGGAATTCATTGAAGTAGCATAAGTTATGATTGAAGGCGATCAATTGTTTATGTTACCTACTTGATTGACGCATTTGAAGGACTTAATAGGTCCAGAAGCATTGCTTAAGACATTCTCAGTCGGTTTCTATGGCTATAAAAAATTGTTCATAAAAATTAAATTAGCGGAGTTCTCTGCATAATTGGTACATTAATTTTGGTTATCAATAACTAACGCATGTCATCATCGAAAGTAGGATTTTTAAACCAATTAAACTCCGATTTGGAATTTAGTATTTGTTTTGACTCACACAGTCGCAGCGGGACATAAGTTCAAAGACTTAATTTTTTTCGCATTTACTTGATGCTAACCACAACAGAGAAAAGATATGGAATGGGAAGTGATAAGAAATTAAACTATGGAATAAGTAATAGTTGTATCTTTTACTTTTGAATTTTGATATTCTCAAGCACGTTAGTTTCATACAGTTTCTGTGATCGTGTAAAGCGTGGGGGATGTCCACCACTTTTCTAGACGAAATACGAATTGGCATATGAAATTATTCATTTTGAACTACAATTGAAGCATGTATTTAAAACATGATTTGCACTCGACTCAATATGCATTCAGCTGGATGTTCCAAATAAATATTTAACCCATGGCAAGCCGCGTGATGCCTATATCTCAATATTTACATAAATTACGTGTAGAAAAGTTTGGGGCCTTGTAGCCATCTATGTTTCGAGAATGATTACCCTCATCTAGGTAATCAAAACTGCATTCACCAATAGCTGGACGAAAAACATGAATGGAGTCACCGCAATGGCATCGCCTACGCGAAAGACAAATTTCCGTTAATACTCACCAATCATGGTCCATTTGGATTCCTACAAGTATGCAACTGGACCAGCGATATATAATATGGAAAATTCAGCTGGATTATCGCCTGGAATTCCTTGCTATACGGAATTTAACACCAAATTTTATGAATTTGATACATATCTAAATGCGTAATTATTAAATCCTATAAAATATTCCACCTGTATTAAAAGTAGGAAGTAAAGCATAATCCAATCTGTACATAATACATTCATACAATATTTTATGTAATCTTTCACAAGTTGTATTGAATACAAATTGTACTTTGTGTGGGCTATTTCCTTGCTTTCATGCAAAAGAATATGCGCATACTCCGGGGAAAATTTCCCCCATCGTCGAACCACGTAACGTTTTACATGAGGCGATGTTTTCACAAAAAAAGTTTTAGTGGTACTCATAGCAATCCTAGAGTTTCAATAAATACACGCTCACCACATTGGGGGAATTCCTGCGGAAGTGGAGGTACCCACTCTAAAAGGTCAATCAGGAACTAATTTTTCGCGCGTCCAGCAAAGTAAGGAAGCGGTTTCCTTTTGATGACGGGATAGGCATTTTCCTAGCCGTAGTATAGAGTACGAATACATTTCTTAGTCCATGAATCTTAAAAAGAGCAATAATATATTCCTAAATATGATTAGGCCTCTCATTAAAAATATTCCTTCAATATTATTCCTCCCATAGGCTGTAACATCGTTAAATTTGATGTTTTCAATTAATTAAAAAACAAAAGCCGTATGTTTTTCCCTTTTCCTAAATAAATGTTCAATGGCGCAGATTCCTTTCGCTCTCAATGGATATTTCCATCTTTATCACTTCAACTACTATGCTTTGAGCTTCTTTGGCAAATGAGAACCTTCGTTAGTCGCTCCGAGGAACTCTTAAAGCCACTGATTTGGAGCCATACATTTATCTACTACTTAATTTATGCATCAAATGTTACGTCGAGAAGAAAATTAGCAACCCAAGATGCCATTATATGGAATTATTTTTCCAAACTTGATTTTACAAAAAACCTCCACACTAATTATGCCAGATTAATTTAATACCAAAGACTTAACATCATAGAAGCTACATTATTAACAGGAAAAGAGGAAGGCCAGGACATGCTCATTCCTCGAATACCATTGATCCCAACTGATTTACCCTATTTTTACTACTTTACATAAGTTTATTACTATTAAAAAGGCCTAAGGACAGTCAATGAAGTGGTGTGGTGTGAACCTAGAATCCCCGTGTTTTTCGCACGGACAGCTTAATGTAGCATGTTACAGGGTTGGCTCACCAAAACATCTATTTCTACGAGCTCCAGGGGAAAAGAACAAAAAATGTTGTTTACAGGGAAGCATTAGATTAATTGAAGTCTTTGAAGCCTTGAACTGTTGTGTTGTTGTTTTAAAGTCGCGTTTATTTTAATGTATATTGTAATTTAATGCATGTATGATAACTAAAGGTAGGGGATTTATGCGACCGCATAAACGCATAATTTCTCAGAAACGTACAAAATGCACCAAAAATTATATTTATGACATGTGTGACCAAAATCTGTACTCTATCGCAAAAAAACGCATAATCACGAGGTATTTGCAGCATACCATACAAATTCTCCCGAATAATCTCGCGTAATGACCCGAAATGTGAAGGCATTTTCGGCCCCATAAGAACATTAAGTGTCATGCTGCATGCAGATAGGATAGAGGAGTATTTTCTACGCACTGCTACGCTTTACTCCATGCACGTATGTCCACTGCAGAGCTAGGCGGCCTACACTCGGCGAGGAGTGGGGGAGAAAGGGGAGGGGGGACCGAATGAAGGCGGCCGGACGCCCTCTCGTTTGTTTTCTTCGAATGTGCCTGCTCGGCTCCCGCAGAGCGCGGCTTCTGCGGCTGCATCCCGCCGAAAACCGATTTGGATGTTTTGCTCGGCTAGTACGATGCTAAGTTGTTGCTAGACTGCACTTCCCTTTGTTTATATCGTTGGACTTCATTTTGCAACATATCCGGGAGAGCCAAAACAACTATTTCCTTGCGTGCCTTCGAGTTTTCTGGAGAAGGCATGTACGTTTTCGACAAATCAAAGCAGATTATGATGTGCAGATTTTGCCACGATAGAGTGGCGTGGGACATGAAAAGTACTCTTTACAACCATTGTGCGTCGGCAACTCACAAGTCAACTAAGATTGCTACCGAATCGCTATCTCAGAAAAAACGGAAGGTATCTGTGAAAGAATCCCTTGAAAATGCGAAGCGCATCAGAACAGAAAAGCAGCAGTTTATTAAAAATACAGCTGTTGCCTTCACTCTTTAAAAAGAAATATCTTAAAAACAGCAGTCTAGTCTTCTAATGTGACGCTGTAACGATTGATGCTTTTGTTCCAAAATTTAAACACACTAGTAGGGTGATATATGATGTGTGGTATACACATAGATCAATAACTAGAAGTAGTTATTTTTATTTCATTTTACACAAAGACATCTCTGTCATGTTGTGTAACTATGTCATTATTTTAATTTGTCATTCAAATGACAATATAAAGAGTTTATTATTTTACTATTTTCAGGCAGTATCATTTTACTTCCTTTTTATCGGTCCTGTTAGTATATCTATGCTTATGCTTTTATGCTTATACCTATGTTTATGCTTATGTTCAATCAATCATATCATGAAGTGGTTTGAGGAGGATTTGGCGCAGATGGCAAATGGGCATTTAGGTAAACTTATATCGGTCAGTACAAGCGTATTGCATATTGTGCGTACGTGAGCGCCAGAAAATCAATTCTTTTGGCATGATTTCGCATAGTTTTGGAAATTTTCCCGTATAAAAGACGCATAACGGCCATTTCTTGGCCGCAAAAAAGGCACATAAATAGATAAAATTTTGGTGCATAATTAAATGTTTGAAAATGCATAAATCCCCTAGCTCTAATGATAACTAGCCGCGAATGACTTCAGTGGAGTCACTTGCTATTTATATAATTGTTCATTCGCATTTATTACATTACTGAGAATGTTGCTTAAAATATTCCGAGAGCAATTACATAATTTATTTACTAAAAACGACAAACGCAAACATACAACGTATTATGAAATGTATTTAGCCAACGTTTTGGTTCAATTATAAACATCATCTATGCATTATTAGAATACCATAATTTGGTTTTTTTATTTTTTAACTTTTTCATATAAATTCAAAAGGGATTTTCTTATGTTTATTTCTACCAGAAATCATTTCTCTTTCGCATAAACAGCACTACTACATTATTTTCAACTTTTATCTCTCCCGTTGAGAATCAACGGGTATTTTCGCTAGTGTATAACAAAAGGAAAATGATAGCCTTCGAATTTTATATTCTTCCAAACTTCAGAAGCAAAAAGGTGAAAGGGAAAATTAAATTAAAATTGCCATGTAAGGAAAAGAAAGGCTTTCTGAACAAACTACATAGAAGAAAGGAGAACAAAGGTAATTCTCTGAAATAAGTTAACAACAAGCCACTGCCCTATGTGTTGAGTATTCTTATTTGAACAAGCGGCTAATATGCATCTTTATAGGTACCAACAGAAGATGAATATAGGGTATTGACTTCAGAAGACAAACTTAACTTTCATTGAGATCAGTTCGTCCAAACCCTGAACATGACTCAAGAAAGAAGGTGTGAAGTTTCAAACCTCTCCTTTGACGGACAACTTCGAGTTGGGGAACTCCAGAGCAGAACAAATGTGCGGAGAATGAAGTTGTTGGACAGTTATCGCCCGTAATTGAATTTTGCAAGCAAGTTGGTGTCGTAAAATTAAGTCCCCATCAGCCGTCCCTTGAATCTAATAGTTCCATGAAAACCCTTCGAGGAAATCAAGCCAAGGTAGCATTGGCTCCCAAGCAGATTAGAGGACAGTTGAACAAGTAGAGCCTTAAAATTCAATATAAAGATTTTATTTAATGATTTATAAGCAGGTCATAATATATTTCTCGATTCTAGCAAAAAGTAAAAATATTTTTCACAATTATAAAAGACTACACTGTTTCACTCGCGCTACCCGTAACTAGGAATTATTTTACATGAAATGCAAACAAAAATAACTCCACCGGTAATTTCAACGAAAGAAAATGTCAGACGTCCTTAAAAACGTCGTCCATGAAGTAACAAATGAAGTGGTTGGTAATAAAAAAAAAACTTTGAGATGGAATACCTGGTTCAAAAACGAATGTCAGCAATTGATAAATATGAGGAAAGATTCTAATAAAAAAACAATAATAAACAACATTTGAGGAAAATGTAGATATATACAAGATACTTGACAGAGATGTACATAAAATTCTGCGGGCAGCAAAAATAAACTATTTAAGAATCAATTAAGAAGAGCCGAAGAAGACGGAACTCATAATAACACGAAGGACTTCTATCGTACAATAAGGTTCTTTAAGAAGGGATTTAGTCCTAGAGTGAAGGACAGCAATGGAAAAACCACTTGTAACCAAGCGGAGGTACCTGCATAGCATATGGAATGAATATTTCAAAAATTCACTTAATGCTGAAAAACAGTGTATCAATGAGACGCTAGTAATCCAAAATGCCCAGCCTTAAGTAAGACCATACCGAGGAAGAAGTGGGGAAGGCTCTACCATTTCTTAAGAATAATGAAGCTCATGGAGAGGATGGCATGCCTGCGGAAGTCCTTAAAGCCGGAGGAAGACCACTGTAACTCACATTACATGAACTTAGATGATGAATAAAATTCCAGAGAGGTATTTCTTAATCAATAAATGAATAACTTTTACAATACTACAATATAAAATAACACTGCCACGACCCGGGTTTCAGTGCATGAGCACCCTCTTCAAGTGAAGAGTCATGATCGGAATCCCCTTATATGCAAAAGCAAAAGAGGGAGGGGAAGAAAAGAGGGGTTGGAGGGGGGAGAAAGGGGGGGGGGATGGGGGGAACTTAAGGATGGGAGTTAGTAAGCAGTTGAAAGGGAAGATTGCGTCACAGCCTCAAGGATAGGGGAAGGAGAAGGAAAAATACACTCATTGATGACATGTGACAAGTAATCTTGTTTTATTTGTGGGTATTGCTTTGCTTCACACCATATATGAAATCTTCTCTAAAATTGTAAGCAGGTAATACATTAACAAAATATGCAGAAGTGGTGTGGGGAGACCAAAAAGCAGGCTTTAATAGAGGTAGATCTACTACTGATCAAATATTCATCCTCGAACAAGTTTTGTCGAAATATCGGGAATATGGCAAGAAGGCTCACCTGCTCTTTGTACATTTCAAGTAAGCTTAATAGAGTACAAATTGTGAAATTGTGGGAGTGTTTAATATTAAATGGAATTCTAGAAAAACTTGTTAGAATGTCAATGATATGTACAGACGGATCCAAATACAAAGTTAATTCAAATCAAAAATACACTAAATGTTTTGATGTTACATTGGAGTACAACAAGAGCATAGGCTCCTCAACCTCTGCTCTTCAATCTAGCTCTAGAAGAAACGCTAAAAAGTACAGAAATACTGAACCCCAGCTAAAATGTAGGTACTAAAGTGAAAATCCTAGATTTTGTGGACGATGTACTGTTGGCAGAAGACGAAGACGGACTAAAAAGCCTCGATCAAGAACTAATAGCTCAAGCTAAAACAGTCGGACTAAAGGTAAATAACGACCAAACACAGTACTTATTGATTATTAGGGTCCAGGAAGGGGAAGAAGAATTGCAAATTACTTCTTTTAAAACTTATTTAATTACTTCTTAAAGACATTACTTCACAAGACGTACAGAATTCATATACGAGGTGTGATAAAAAAATAACGGGAATTTTCGTTTTTCTTAAAGAATATTTATTATAAATCAATATAAATTTGTTTCCATTCAAAGTAATCCCCCTTAGATATAATAAACTTGTGCCAGTGGTTTTTCTAATCTTGGAAGCACTTCTGGAACTCACTTTTTGGTATAGAGTTCAGCTCCTTCAGCAATTCTGTTTTTATCTCATCAATGGTGGCAAAACGTCGTCCTTTCATGGGTTCTCTTCAGCCTCGGGAATAGAAAGAAGTCACAGGGGGTCATGTCCGGCGAATACGGTGGCTGAGGCAAAATAACGCTTTGTTTTTTTTACCAAAAAGTGAAGAATAAGCAGTGAGGTGTTAGCGGGAGCATTATCGTGGTGCAATTTCCACGAGTTGTTTTTTCACAATTCTGGGAGTTTTCTTCGGATTGCTTCACGCAAACGGCGCATAACTTCTAGGGAGTATTTCTTGTTAACCGTATGACAGTAACTCGGAATTATTGAAAATAGGAATTATGAAGCCAGCGAAATTTAAAAATTCCCGTTATTTTTTGATAACACCTCTTATTTGGGAATTACAATAGACAGAGAAAGCAAAGAAGAAACGGAAATAAACGCAAGACTCCTCAATGGAAACAGATGCTTCTGGGGATTGCAATAGCTTTAAAATAGCAGAACCTTGAAAAGGAAAACTAAAGAACATTTATATAAAACCATAATACAACCCGCAGTGTTTTATGGACGAGAAGTTTAGGTTTTGAGCAAAAATAAGAAAGAAGATTGATCACTTCTAAAAACAAAGTCTGGAAAACGATCGTAGACCAATAAAGGAAGAACGACTGTGGAGAATAAGAACGAATGAAGAATTAAGAGAAATATATACAGATCCTGACATCATAGCATTGGCAAAATGCATAAGATTGGCATTAGCTGGACATGTGAGCAAGGGGGAAGGAAATTCTACACTTAAGAGGATTTTATATGAAAAGCCAAGTGTTCAAGACCGCTGGGAAGGCCGAGACTTCTATGGTGGGACCGTGCATAAGGGACACACTAAAGTTTGAAGGGAATGAAGAGTGGATGAAAGACAGAATTGGATGGCAATAAGATGCTGGTGAGGCCAAAAACCTGCTTGGGTTTGAGTGACCACATACATTTTGTAAGTAAATAAGACAAATAAATAATAATCGTGGGGATCGACGTGTCAATACCTATTACGGTGAGTAGGTGGCTCTTCATTTCATTTTAAGTATGTCTAAGGCTGAGCGAAAGAGAACAAACATTTTGAAAAGTGAGCAAAGTATATTGAAACTTAGTAAAGTTGAACAAAACCATGACGTTGGAAACATTCCATAAGATTTCCTTTCAATCTTTCTAACGCGTCTCTTATTGTTATGGCGTCCAAGCCAGTGTAAATAGAATACGGTAAAATAGAAGGACCTGCTTCACACACATCTCATTCATCCTCGTTTTTAAGATTTTCATCAATCACTGTCTTATGAAACAAAAAAATACTCGATTATCATTTAAAACCTCCAATGATAACTGCAAATGAAAAAATACTGCAAAGATATAGTTTCCCAACGATGAATACAAAAAACAAATCATTCAAAAGAAATTTTTAGATGTCATACTAATCTTAAACATGGATACGTCAACATTCAAATTATTATTGATAAATCGCGAAATCATTTACTCGACAGGTTACATTCTAAGCCATAGCTGATATCTCTACATCAGATATGTTCATTTTGTTCATAGTAAGCAATGTGTAAAGGTCGATTGAAAATGTACGATCCTTTCATGAATTAGTGCTATAGTAGGTACTCTTAAAACCGTCTGCCAAACATTTCACACTGATATTTCTCTATCCTAATCATACCACGTCGTCGATAGACACAAATCTATAGGCATACAATTCTTAGGGTATTGTCGAGTTGTTGGACGAAAATGAAATACCAACTACACGACCATTCCATTGCAAACGCCAAATCAGGGCGACAAAAATTATTTTAATTTGTAAAAAAATGTTTACGTTCACCGATCCTTGAGTATTTTTTTTGTAGCTAAAATAATTAGCATAAATGCAAAGTACTAATAGGTGTATTTTATTTTTTTGACGAACAAAATGTCAATTGTATCAGCAGAAATTACAACTACGTAAACCTCGTTTGCATCACAAGTGCGGTACATTAACATCGGTGACATATGTGAATCACCTTCAGGAAGATAGTTTATTGAAAACATATTTTTAAGCACCAGACTCACGGCATCCATGGCGAGGATCTCAGCTTCTTGCGAAAAATGTAAACATTGCTCGTCATCGGCTGCCTGAATTTTCATTTACTGTACCGGAAGAGGCAGGGTTTATAATAAATTCTCAGAACCAGGGCCATTTATTTCTCACCCATATTCAGAATCACGGCGAGAGCCATTGAAGAGTGAGGAATAGCGTTTTTAAAAAAACAGCGATATTCAGAATAACAATCGAGGAGTTTATATACAATTTGTAAGCTGAGTTAAACCGCTGGCTGCAAATAGGCTGCAAAAGATTAACAAAACCGACAGAAAACAGGTCATGTCTTGATTGGAGAGATCGATGGGAAATTGCCAAGGACTGCGTTCCACAATTCAGCATCTCATTACACCAATCAGGTCAACATTGAGGGATGCAGGATTACGAAACATGAGGCTTTAGGGAATTACCATTTGCAGTCCATGGAAGGACCTACGTCACCTACCGATAAAGAAAGGCATGACAGGAATACCTAACTATTCTGGGGAAGCATATAGAGGCCCTACTTATTGATTGGGCTGTAAACCGGTCGGGATGGTGAGGGAGGAATTCACGAGTGGGAGCGTTTTCCGATTTGGGACTATTCTATTTCTTCGGGCACGTCGGCCATTCGCAGCCTATTTGCGCGTGCCTAACGTTCCCCATCCGGCGAGAATTTTCAAATATTACAGAGAGCGCTGCTCCCATCGGAAAAGGTTGGCTTCGACCTTGGCCTCCACAAGCGCGGACGGAAAAAGAGATATTATGAGCACCATACGAATGTTCATCGCTAAAATTGAACGGAACTTCTACAATCAACTCAATTAACAGGAAAAACCTGCCATGCCTTTCTTGCAGTCGCAAAATATGCGTTCGACATTTGACTAAGAAATTAGTAGAGGTTAGTTTCGAGCGGTGCGAAACAAAACTGTATGGTGGTGTAAAATATCTGTGTTATAGATCGGTCTAAACCTAAAGTGTGCTACATAACAATGGATGCATAATGCTTTTGAAGTTGACACTGTCGGGCTTAACGATATGGAAATCTTTCATGGTAGGAAGAAAGAAAAAACTGAAACATATCAGTATCTACACAGCATTTTATTGTCCGCGACCATGGTTTCGTTGCAAAGCAACTCAGGTCACACTTGTCCTGATGATGTTGCTTTGCAGCAAAACCATGGTTGCGGGCAGCAAAATACAGAGTGAATATTGCAGTGTTTCTGTATCACATTTCATTTCTACCGTGATGTTTGCGGCCCATCGACACATTTAGTGTGTTTTTGCATCAGGTTCTTTCCATTTCTATTTTAACTTTTAACACAATAAAAAGAAGCTATAACGAGTATAAAACTGTTCGGGTGCATGCAGTTTTCTTCGGTGTCAATATTTTGTTTGTTTAACGTGCTTCGACGGCTAAGGTCATTTCGCACATACTGTCTGTCACGTGCAGACAGACAGGGGCAACAGCACTCGGACGAATCTTCATTTCGCATCTTTCGCATTGATTTACTAATGCAACTACTAATGCCTGCAATCCCTTTGATGATCGACAAATCAAGGCCTGGTCGTCCGCGAATTCAAACGAGTTTATCAGCTGCCCTCAGACTTATTACCACAGCTAGATCCTTCCATACCCCTTTCATCATTTATTCTGCACATCTGTTGAAAAGCAAAGACAACAAAGAGCAGCCTTGCCTTACCCCTCAACTTATAACTGCCCACTCTGATTCCCCACCAGCCACCCTCACCTCTGCCCTTCGGGCCATTTATAAGTTTCGAATGAGCCTCTTATCTAGCAAATCCACTCCAATTTCCCATAGTTTTGTGGACGGAAACAATGGATGATTTATCGTTAGAAAGTTCACGGTTCACATATTTCGCATGACTGCGGAAGACCACGATGTACAAATTAGAAACAATTGGTACGAATGTAACATAATAACCACCGTGAATGACGACATGCCGGGAGTATTAAATTGCATGCAAAACTGCAAGCTTCACGTTTAGAGCATGGTCATCGCTTACTTCATTGCCTCATCACCATTAATAGTTCAATCCCACGATCGGTTGACTGCAGCCCTCCATCCTTCCCTATCTAATGCTAGTTACATTGCTCCCTAGTAGATCTTCTTATGTCTTTTTTTTCTTTTGTTTGGTTCATATCCATTTGCCTTCCTCAAGGGACTTTCCCCTCTAGTTTTCCTTAATTTATATTTCTCGCAATGCCTGTAATATTTTCTGGTAGGCTTTCCCAATGGTTCATGTTTCCGATCCATAGTGAGCCACGTTCCACACAAATTTCACGTACCATTTCTCCGCTCACAGTCCTATTTTCTTCGATCATAGCAGTTGCTCTTTCATCATAAAAGTTTCCTTAGCTTGGAATATGCTGCGTTTCATGTCCGTTGTACTTCCTCCATCCCCAGTGATCGTGCTTCCAGGGTAGGTGAAGGAATTCACTTCCCCTAATTTCTCTCCACTTAGTGTGACTTCTGCATTCAGCTTCTCTCTTCTAGATACTACAGTTTTAATCTTACCACTACTTACAATTCCCTAAACTCAATTAAAATGCGAGTTTTAAGGCTGCAACCTACTATCCAAACGAATACACAGTTCATAGTATGTATATTCTATGAGAATGAGAACAATGAAAATACACTATCAATGAAAAGTTGCGTTTAAAAGCGGCTGGATAATGTAAATGTATTTAAGTGTATAGTTTGAATCTCGCACGTAAGTGATAACGAAAAGAAGGATGCAGAGGTAAACAGGTCAAGAAAAGAGCTATACAGGGTAGGATCAAAAAGTAGTAGGACTGAATCAATTTAAATTTTTTTATTCAACTAATCGCTACAAATCCTTAGTAGTCCTTGAAATAGCACCCTTTTGCTTCGGCACAACGCGTATAACGCGATTCCCACCGCGCGTACGCCTTCTGGAACTCGCTTTCCGGAATCCCTTTCAGAGATTACGTCACGGGCCCTTGGACATCTTCTACGGAGCTGTATCGGTTTCCTTGAGGTCCCGCTTGAGCCGAGGAATGAGGAAGAAGTCCGGCGGTGCCAAATATGGACTGAAGGGGGGGGGGGTGAGGCAACGTGGAAATCCTGTGCTTGGCCTGAAACCCCCGCGGAGGAAGCGGACGCACGCGGATTGCGATGACACTTCTTAACAGAGGTTCACGGAAATCGACGTCCTTACTCTCCGCTTGCCCGCAGGCAACTGGAAAAAATATCGGTCTCTTCGGAAGGCTCTCCACTACCACGTCCAGGTGGTCCAACCCCCCTCCACCGCTCGGTTCGCGCTACAGAAATTCAGGCCTACTACTTTTTGATCCCGCCTTGTATGCCCCTCATTACTGCAAAGTGTTAGAAGTTATATCCGCTACATATAAATATAAAACGAGGTTTCCAAAGTTACTCCATTGTATTTAATTAGTGAGATCAATCTTTCGTAACATGACAAAAAATAAGAGACTTACCAACTAAAACAAAAAGTTAAATATTAACTGTTTGACGTTTAATTTCCAAAAAATCTAATAATTATAAGTAACATTCCACAAGTCATTAATTTATCACTTAGAACACATTTAAAGGTGAATACTTAGATAATAAAATAGAGCTGACAGATGTAAAAGATTCGTTTCTTAGTAAACTGGATCTCCCTTCAAAGATCACCTATTTATAAATGAATAGTTCAACGATGCTCACCGTTTGCATAACGATTTACCCAATTTTGTCCTAAAAATTAGCCAAATGGCTCTTGGTAAAAGCTGGGAGACCCTTGAATCACAGCAGTACCTTTTATCAGTACCAACAGTATTTATACTGAAGGGAAAGTTTGGGGAAATAATTTTCTGAACCTCATCACCACATAGGTAAATTTAATCCGGTCCACTCTAGAGAGAAGAAAGGCATCTTTTTCCAGGAATTTTGGAACCCATGCGAACTTGTGCTAACTACCCTAAAGGGTGCTTCTGAAAGGTTATCAAGAATTTGCTTTCATCGGAGAATACTCTGAAGTCAGAGGAGTACGCAGGTAGAGAATCGATTCATGCGTACAAGAAGGCTCTTAGAGTGAGTTCACACTGCCGAACGAACGAGTACGACTAAACTTTATTTAATTACCTAACAAAGGTTGGTAAGGCATCTAATTAGGAGTGCAAAATTGCAGGGTGCAGGAAGATGACACAGGAGCAGGAGGATGGAAGTAGATTGGATGCATTTATGAGATGTGGGTGAGGAAGAGAATGGTGAAGGTGCGAGGGACGGAAGGAAAAACAACGAATAAAAGTAAACAGGCAATGGGGACACTGGAAACCTAGAGGGAAGGGGGATTTTTTGTTAGCGGAGAAGAGGAGGAAGGAGAATGGGCATTATTGATGGAATAATGGATGATGGGATGATGATAGGACGCGAGTAGTGCTGAAGAAAGAACTCTTCTATGGACGTAGGGTCTCCCGGTTATTTGGATGATGAAAAAAAGCAATCTTATCTCCACCTAAATCTAACTCAACCATTACACAACCTATAACTATGATACCTTAACAGTTATTCAAGTAAACTTTGTAAAGAAAAGAATTCATTGACATCATTACCTATATCTATAATATTAAATTTAGATGGCTAGAGGTTACTATTTGGATAAAGTGAGCAACTTCTTTAAAATTAGAACATATCAATAATTCCTCTATCATACGTAGTTTTTCACAGTCTCACAAACAGATTTACTATTCTGTAACATGACACTTTGGATCCGTCAATTTAGGAATGACTCTTAGGATCCGTCAATTTAAAAATCCATACCATTAATCAATGTTACCAAAACACATTAAATGACTGAAGATGTTGCAATTGTAACTAATGTCCAGGAGAGAAAGTGTAGGTAAATAGTGGGTAAAATCCATTAAAAACAACTGTACTTCTACTAATTGAGAGAATATAGATAAATATCTTGATGTTGAAAAATATGATCTAAAGAGACTAAAGAAAAAAGAAAAATCCTTGAAAGCTCCTCCTGGACTTTGGACTAAGCGGGATGTCAATATTTTTTCTAGTAAATGCGATTGTTGCATGTGTGAAAACTTCACCTCGGCCTCAAGTCTGGACTGCAACACTCGAAGGAAACTTATTTTGAATTCGCAAACGGAAATAGGAGGATTCGCCCACATGTCCATCCCCTCCCAAGTTCTGTTCCGCCCCGCGATGTATTATGCAGCGCGTTGAATAATTCTGTAACTCGTCACTCGCGGCACCACGGTGGAGAAGGCTGGAGAAGGAGGTAGATTCAAAGGCACAGAAACGCACGAAAAGGAACAGAACTGCGTCGCGGACTGCGAATCCTATTGTAATGGGACTACTACGCCTCTGGCGAGGGTTGAGCGACAATGAGAAGACTGAATGTCAGGAGACACAGCAGACAGACAGCAACGTAGTAGAATCTTAATTAAACTCCCAGGGGTCCTAGAATCATTTACGACGCGCAATGCCAAAAATCAGTTATTTCGTTTATTTTGGAAATATTTATATAATACCGGCAGTTAACCGATTAATTCCACGTGTTTATATAAATTTATTAGCGTTAGCAGAAAAACCAAGCAAACATTTTGCCTCATTCATTTCAAAACAGCCACAGACTGGCAGAATTCTCTGCACAGTAGAGGCAATATTCCTCAGAATTCGAAAAAAATAGAAGGCCCAGCGTGAAACGGAAACCAAAATCTTTCAATAAATATTTGGTAGTGTTAGATGCATTGTTAGGCTAGGATCTGTCGACTTGTTGGCGGGAGCGTTATCACCGATTGGGAGAAATTATAGTCACATTGATTGTCATGCTGCGATAACACTAATCCTGGCATTATTAAAACAGGGCCAACATGCGTAATTTACAAGATGGGTCTCAGTCGGTTCTTGTAACATTTACCCCGATCATAATTTTTTTTCTTCTGAAATTTATATCACTTCCACTTTAATTTACCCCATCTCTTCCCTTATGAATTTAAATACCGATCGTTCTAGACTAGATAATCTTTATATATTAAACAACTTGCTTATTTGAATCCAGAGTCGGGGAATAAAACCTTAGCTTGCGAATGGCATTGTTTATTTTCAATTTGTTTGAGATGAATCTCCCCATATGGACGCCCAATTTATTCACATAATTCCTCAGTATTTTGCTAGTCTGAGAAAAGGAACACGCGCTGTCTCGATAAAATCGTTCACTGAATCCTAGAATAAAATTAGGGAAATAGACTGAAAAACATATTCAATAAGTAATTTTTCCTGCGAAAGATAAGAGACAGCCTATGAGACAATTAACTTGGTTTGTCGATAGGTAGTGTAGATAATTAGTTCATTTGCTCCCTAAAGCTTATTTCTAAATCCGCTAAGCAGTACTGAGAGAACCTCTTAAATGTCTCCTTTATAACTCTTGTATTTTAGAGCATTAATGTACTTAATAGATGGATAAACGTAAACAGTTTTCCTTACATTGATAGCATACCTACAGTGTAGTGTATTTAGGTGAAATATCTCCTGCTGATAATTATTTGCAGGTTTTTGCTAATACATTAATAGTGGTAGTATCATTACCTTATTAGGGTATAGTGTTGTGAATCTTGGTGATAACTCCCGCCCAGCCACATACCCTTAAGGTGGCTTGCAGCGTATTATGTTGATGTAGATCCGTCCAACTGATTTACCCTGCCAACACAAATATGCAGTGGAACGACAATAACCCGACCTCCTGAAAATGCCTACGATTAGGGTGTCCCTTAAAATTAAATTTCGGAATTTTTGACCGCAACATCTTTTATAAGTTTCATTTCATCATTAAGAACTTATCTTTAAATTTTGAGCGTGATCGGTTGATATTTACCCGTACCACAGATGCATGAAATATTTTTAAACTTTAAATCGCCGAGCGCTACCCACCATGCGGACGAGCGCTAGTTGTCATGATTTCGGAAATACCTATCCCACAGCCCCAAGGCTATGGCGAGAAGCGGAGGGCTGACACCACCACTTTCAAGCCCGTTTAGGCAAGTTGTGACAGGGTATGTTGTATTGACGTGGATAGCTTAGTTTTTTTTTGCTTGTAACTACTGTTTGCGATAAAATCGATATCGCTTTGTTTCACGAGTGACTTGAATGTGCGTAAAGATAGAAGAGGCCGCCGGGAGGAAAAGACGTTCCTAAGAAATCTCTATGGAAGCAGCTGTACCTTATAAACCATGGCTGCTGTGAGATCCCGGGGGCCCGGCTTCCATCACGCCTGCAAGTTTTACGTCATATACTTCACGGTATGTATCCCAATCCGCATAGTAACGTACCGTTAGCGTCTGCAAGCCTCGGAGTGGCTGATGCATTATGTTTTTGGGCGAAAGCTAGCATACCAACTCTATGCAAGCAATTGATTGTGAATCAATTAATGCCGTGTATCTTATGTGGCGCTCTATACAGAAAACAGTCATGCCACGTGACAATACTCAACTAGACTGGGAAAAGGCCTTTAAAGATCTCTTTGATGATCTATTTGATATTGCACCAGCAAATGCAGTTGATCTAATTTAATTTGCGGAGGACAAAGAGTTCCAAAAAGATCAAAGATAGAAAGGGTGAGTAGGATGAACAACAGATTGCATATGAAAGAAAAGTGCTCAGATGCAAGGAAAGTAATTAAATAAGAAAGTTTATGCAGCCTATAGCTCTGAAATTACCATTTTCTAACAATTCCGAAGTGGATAGCTCAATATTGATCAGTCTAAGTTCTCAAGCGGCTTTGAGGACGAAAACGCTGCTTCGTAACTGGAACAGAAGGGCAAACCACAGCTGCAATTCATAGAATCAAAGCTCAAGGTAAAGTAACGTGACCAAATAAATTTCAGTTGTAAGAAATTTACTCGATTTCTGCTGAAAACTTACCCAGAATTTGTTCACTTATCAGGAGGACCACAACTGTGGCGATTATCGAGATCTTCTGGAACTCATTGTCAGCTGCGTGTATCTTGGGGATCGCCCTCCGCGAGGTTTTAGTTTTCCAAACAAGGGGCCATACATGACGCTCGATTCATGTTTAGAGCTATTTACTTCTTGAAGATATCTCTCTTTATAGGACAGTTTAAATTGACAGAAAGTGAGGTTTAAGGGTTTACAGGAAACTGGTTTAAGGAAGATGTATTTGTTTGTTGTGCTTTGTTATATGAAATATTGGTATACTGCTGTCTATGCTGTGTCAGCTCCTCAGAATGATCTCTTATTAATGAAGGAGTTAATAAAATATGAAAATGTTAGTGAGAAAGTGTCTGAGGTGGCCACAAAAAAGTTTTCTAGCTACTTGTGGTATTTATATCAGCAATTATTTGGTCTACGGTTTTTAGATGCTAATTTCCTACTGAATTGCAAGAGGCAAATGGCCAAGAAAATTATGTCAGACGCTGTCACTGAAGCGGTGAAAAGCGTTGAAGACTCTCATCGTAAAATACAGAATCCAAAGACATAAGAGTTCAAAGATATCAGATTTCGTAGGGCGCAACACCTTGTATTCGATTAAGATATTTGAACTTGAATTTAAGGTTTAGAGTAAACGACCCCAGAATTGGGATTCTTGCGATGAATAAAAAAAAGTATGCCTGTGTATTTCCGACATGAAGGTGGTATATGATGTCGCTGAGCGTGAAATAACATTTACTCAGGATTATCTTGAAAGGGTGAAAACTGAAGAAAATTTGCAAAACATTGTAGTGAGTGCAATGGAGTGTAAGTGAGGCAAACTTGCATGACATTTAAAACCAGAATCGAGCACAAACTAAGCGTTAACCATAGTGATAGTAAATCATACTTTGCTAAACATCTTCACGAGACAGGCCATAAAAGTGAATCTAATACATAAATTTTACATACATGTGATAAAAGTTGCAAGTTAAATTAATTAGAAATTTTAGACATTTTAAGACACTCTATTTCACCGAATGTTTGTATTTTAAATTATCTGACAAACTTTAAATCCTCTAAGATGTTTTTAACGGTTTTAAAATCCGACTTGTATTCCTATCCTAATGCCCGCCACAAAACCCTCACCGCTAATTGTGCCCCCACTGCTGGCCTTGATGGAACCCGACTCCCTCCCTCCCTCACCTCTTCCCCTCCACACCGCCCCCCTCGCTCCCACCTTAAACCTCCCCCCCTCTCCCTCTCGGTTTGAGTCCTTCCCCCACTCCTCACAGAAACATAGAAAGCCTAGTGGTGAAATGTTTATTCAGTTGGCCTCCCCTTGAAAATTACGCATAGTCGTCGAAATCGATCGGGGAAAACACAAAGCTGTGTGGAAAGTTTGTTTCATTTACCATGTTTACGTCAAATCGGTATTTACATTATTCGCGATCGTAGTGGACTTCTTTCACTACTGAGGTGATGAGCATGACAAGACTGCGATTTTCAGTGGAGAGAAAATACAAGCTGCAAGTTCAATTGATGTCACGTAGTCAGTAATTACAGTCACTTGCATTGAAGAAACTAATAGCGAGTATGACATTAGGCTAATCCAAATAATCAATAGCCAAAGAAATCATGAAAAATGTAGCTTCCACTATTTCTACTGAAATTTGTCGCTTGGGGTCCCAGGGGCAGATCTATTACGAGGAGAAATTTCCAAGGAAGACATCCGATTTGGTGACGCATTCCCTGAATCTATGTCTCACTGAAATGCCATCCAAGTTGTTATATCTTTACATCTCCCTGAATTCCCCAAGAGGACCTACATTTGCGATGGTCATAAGGTGTTAGAGAGTATTGGGCTGTTTCTTATACGAAACTCAACTTCATTCTGGATACTGTCATTTTACTTCCCTGAGTCATATTATAAACTTTTCCCCCATTAGTACATTCACCAACCACCGCGTTTCGATTCCGCAATACTAGCAACTCTTTACCGAGTATACTACCTAAATCTTCCTCTCAGCGACTAGAAGTTAGCATCTTCTCTTGTATTAAGACTGGCATCTCCTTTGGGTATATCCCCATCTCTCTCATCAGTACCCTATTAATCACCTCTGACCTTGGCCTCATTTTCTTTACATTTCTAGTACTTCCAAGGATCGTCCTCAAAGTTCTCCCTGTATCCATTGCTCCAGTTATCTGCAATCTTTCTATCTTATCTCGCGAAATCCAACCATAACCTACCTAAGCCTACCAACTTTCTTCGTCTCTATTTCCTATTTTATATTTTAGAACGTAACGTGATGCAAATGAAACGTTCACCTCGCTTCAAAAGGCAAGAAGGTTATCTAATTAACCAAAAGAATCATAAAAGGGCAAAATGTCATAACCTCCAAAATGCTAAAAATCACAGTGAAAACTCGGAAAATTCTACGATCCCAAGGGAAGACAATTAGGTAATATAGAGAGAAGCTATGAAATTCTTTAAGGTGCAGAGACATTTTCTGATAGTTAGCAAACGGAGCAAATATTTAAAAATTATAATACGGAGATGAGTATAACGTGAGTCAGGAATGGTTAAATAGAAGTCTTAAGAGGTAATGAACCTGAATAAGGAAATTAGCATACAGACTGGTATCTACCAATTACCAACGAGATGAGAAGGTTGAGGCTGAAACTGCGACACAAGTTATCGCTTAAAATAAGAATAAATAGGAAGTAAGGGACCAAGGAAGATAATAAGAAATTTGAAATGGGATAATAAAATGATAATGAAGGGAGTAAGTTTGGAGGAAAGCATAATTGAGCAAGAAACTGGGTACTTCTTGAGAGAGTGTTTTTTTCTTTTAGATGAAAACATTAACTTTAACAGAACGTAATAAAACTACTCACAAAAAGGAAGGTGTCGGTGACACATATTCGGGGGCTGGGTGTCATCTGAAATTTTAACGTCTGAAATGTACGCCATAATTCCAGGAAATACGTCTTCCGTTTTAGAGAAATATTGTTTTGAAAGGTTAAATTTTTCCGGAAAAAACAAGCGTTTCGCAGAGGTAGATATTACTTCCATCCGTCTTCCCATGTTACGATCTCATAAAGCAAATGCATAAATACTAGCGGTTAGACAATTAAGACCTGGAGTTATAAAACATTTGTCACACCCTTTTTGGAACTAGAAATGTATAACGCGCAAGAACATCAAAACAAAACATGCTTACTTACAACTTATATTTCGGCATGATTACTGTCTTCACATTATATAGCTAATATACTTAAAATCCGGCTTAACTGAATGTAATCAGCAACGAGAAGAGAAGCGGAGAATGGTGCGGAATTAAGTGGATAGTTTATTTCCTTCTTTGCGGAATCTAAAACTTTAAGTTCATTTTAATCCCATAGATATTATTATAACCAAGCGCCGAGCATTTCATTATCATCGAGATTAAAATTAATTGTGGTTGTTAACCCGTATCAAGGTCCTAGAGTAGACCATAATTACTTGATGCCCCGAAAAAAGCAGTTACTGCTATTCAGAATAACAATCGAGGAGTTTATATACAATTTGTAAGCTGAGTTAAACCGCTGGCTGCAAATAGGCTGCAAAAGATTAACAAAACCGACAGAAAACAGGTCATGTCTTGATTGGAGAGATCGATGGGAAATTGCCAAGGACTGCGTTCCACAATTCAGCATCTCATTACACCAATCAGGTCAACATTGACCTGATTGGTGTAATGTAATCAGCAACGAGAAGAGAAGCGGAGAATGGTGCGGAATTAAGTGGATAGTTTATTTCCTTCTTTGCGGAATCTAAAACTTTAAGTTCATTTTAATCCCATAGATATTATTATAACCAAGCGCCGAGCATTTCATTATCATCGAGATTAAAATTAATTGTGGTTGTTAACCCGTATCAAGGTCCTAGAGTAGACCATAATTACTTGATGCCCCGAAAAAAGCAGTTACTGCTGCTCTGTAAATTAGGATGGTGCAATATTCATTCTTTAAAATTTCAAAGAAGCAACAAATAACAAATGAAAATGTATATTAACTTCCAAAGTTAACAGCAAGGGTATCATTCCTTTCACCAAAGAAACGAAATATAGGGATGTCTTATCGGATTAACTAAATGTAAGACCGATGATGTCGGTTATGTCACGAAACCGATAATTCATATTTAATCTGTGAAAAATAAATTGGTAGCGCATTTATTTAATGACCGTGAATGCTCACAACGCTCAGCCAAAAAGAATAGCATTCAACGCCGTTTTCTTTGAAAGAGCATTGCATGAAGCAAGCCACTTGTTAAGAAAGTTTATTATATTCGCAACATATGCATGCATGAAAGGAATACACGAAAAAATTCTACTTGTCGTTTTGGGTTGCAGAAAAATGTTACTCTTGGAGTAAATATTAGGTAAGGAATTATATTTTTAACTTAAAGTTTAAAACCCTATTTATATCATAGACCTAAACTGGGTTGTCCTGCAGTAAAATTACAAAATTTTCAATCATATAAAACTCAATATGTCTTTCAGGATGAAAACTATTCATGTTAAAAAAAACACTCTCCCCTTGGGTGCGTAACCACCAAAAAATGCAACTGTTTTCTAGTTCATGACTAACACTGACCGTAGTATACAACCAAAATAGCCTGAAATCCTCCGTTAACATGATACGTCGCATTTTCCGAAAGTTATCACATTTAATTGCTCTTTTAGCGCACTCGAAAAATGAGTAAAACATGACAAGACCGGAAATTATATGTATTTGCTGATCCTAGTTCTTCCAAGATCCCAACACTTGAGTCATTAAGGAAGAAATTATGAAATCCTGCCCGCTGGTATATGACTGGGTTGAACAACTTTCAAGAGCCTTTCTTGGCTTTACTCACGGATGCTTTGTGCTACTCTTTCTAGAAAACGTTGGCCTGCACAGGTTAATCCGTCGATCGAAAATTGATTATCATTTATCCTTGTGTCTAATGAGACATTAATATGAGACCGAAAAATGCTGGCATACGCTATAATGTGCCACACTGTTAATATAATGTCATATGCTGAAGTGAATGATAGAGGGAAGAATATTGGACAAGCGTGGGAGATGTATAAGAAGAATATGAATCTTACTGGCCATGAAGGGAGTCTGAAGATATAAAAAATATAAAGGGTTTTAACGCCGGAAAAACGAAAGTTTTATCAAAGAATACTCAAAGGAAAGCTTCTATCGTTTGAGAGATCGTTTGGGAAATTAGCACTGTCAGTGGACCAACAATTTAACTGCTAGAATACCAAATTAAACTGCAGTCAAATGGCTTTCAATAGCCTATAATCGCTGGTCAAGCTAGAAAATTACAGTTACGACATTATTTGCGCGAATGTTCTAACACACCAGTACAAAACTCTTAATGGTGATTGTATAATCCTGTACTAAGTGCCCAACTATACTATTGTCGGATGGCCACAATCACTTTTCATTTTAGAACAATAAAGGAGTAATTTGAAAAGTGATAGGACATTTATTTGTGACAGTGTGACTGTGTATGTATAAGTGAAAATGTATACAAATTTTTCTCTGTCAAAAAAGTGTACTCCTACGGTGTAAAATATCTTATGCATAAACAAGACAATTATTTTTTTATAACTTACAATTGATACTAACATGGAACCTACAGACAAGCCCCTTGCTTTGGTGGACTTGGACATTAATATAGGTACTTCTTTTTTAAACACATTTGAATCCTGTAAGTAGTTAGTTCAACGAAAAACAAAAATTTAGGCTTGCATTAACTCCCATGCTTGCTTACTTCTTTACCACACGAACAAAATTTGCCTTTAAGCGATGCAATCCAGCAAAATGGCCCTTAGCCTCCTTGATTCAACGAGGTCTTCGCAAAATAGTTAAGTATCTACTCGGAAAATTAAGGAAGCCAGACTAATGGTAACATAATTAAACAATCTAACACACTTTGCAAAGTTAAAGTGAAATGCTGGGTAAACATAAGCTACGCCACATTTAATACGATTAAAACTACCCAGTTTCTGAGAAGCGGCCGGAGAAAATTAACATTAAAAATTGCCAAAAGAGAAGCTAGGAGACAAAATACGTGAAACGGAACGAGAACTGTCGTTTCTTATATGTCATTGTTTAACCAAGACGAGAGACTCATATTACGTCGGAAATACTAAAGCTAAAAGGGCTATCAGTCTCGCAACAAGTAATTTCATATATGCGATTCCGTGAGTATTTTACGTTTGAACTACAAGTATATACGATAATGAATACGCATTAAGGAGGAAATAAGAGAGTTGTTTATGATCCTTTGACTGTGATGGTGACTTAATTAGCATCTGCTTCAATATATGATTCGACAACGAGCAGAGACATGTAATTGTTTCCATTCAAGAGTTGAGAGCAGGAAAATTTCCAAATGCTGAAAGCCTATGCAAACATTAATTAGGTAATGAAAACTCAAATCATTACAGTAGCGATAGAACATAATGTACACGACATAAAAAAAAGCGAAGAAAACTTCTTGCAATCCGATCCAACATCTACGCAGTTTCCTTTCCATTGATGCAGTTTGCAGGTTAGATTAAAAATGGCTGATGAAGTCATCGTATGTCACTCGCCACTGTAATACTGCGTGTATTACTTTATTATACTTTGCTGTTTTATTTTTTATTTATTTAATAATACTGATTAATTTAATTAATACATTTTAATCGTAATAAATAATGAAGTAATAATGATGAAGAACTGCTATTAAATGTATCGATGGCTTAAACTTACTTTTGTGATGAAATGTTGACATAATTCACCCTTATCCATTATTAATCTCATTCATATTATTCTGAAGATAACAAGTAACATGATCAAAATTCCGATCAACTTGATCATTACCGCTAACTTAAGTTCTCTTAGTCTATTCTTTCCCGTCAGAAAAAGCCTATGTTCTCCCAAACAAAATTAGTTTTGGGTATATTGCGCTGAAGGCCGCAATTCCATTCATCTCGTAATAAGGAATAATTTCTTCCCGTCACTCCTATTTGCACGTTCACTCCGGTCTCTTCCGTTGGCAAGTAAGCCCTTACTCTCACGTACCACAAAAATATCATTCAACGAACTTTTCTGAGGTCAAATTTAAGCGATTCTTGGTCCATTTATGCAGTACAGACTCATTTTTTAGCACATTATTTCCTGGCTGACAATTTACCACATTCGGCAACTGGTATAAGATTCTATGCGAAAAACCAAGTCTCTTTCAAGTCAAGCACAAGAGGAACGTTTCCAAGAAGGTAATGACCAATAGTTCTCCGTCACTAGTGCTTTTGCATGCACTAGTCCGAGTTGCCGACTCTTTGGATAGGAGATGAAGGGAAAAGTATCATAGCAGCCAAGCTAACCCTCCCCGTTCATAGAGAATAATGTTCTTCGGTGTCCAAAATGTCAGAATTAAAAGATGACAACAATGCGAGCGATTTTTTTGTTTTAGAGTCCACAGTGAAACATTTTTGACCATAGATCCCTTCAAAAAATAATCACAATTTGTTCTATACCCTCACATTTAAATTAACGTATTAATAACAGGACGATAAAAAAGTCGCTTATGCGAATTTTTGGTTGTTGATTTAACAGTGTTGATTATCTGTCGAAAAATGGTTTGTAATTAGTTTTTAAAAATGAAACAAAATGTGTAATGCCGATCTCATCTTCATTGAAAAAAATTATGAAAGTATATATATATATATTTTTCAGCTTCACGTCGAAATGTAAGATGCTATACAATAATATAGCTAGTTATAGCATATGAGTGATTTTTATAGCCTTTTTCCATCAACACTTGGGGGTCTATATCAACCATAGTGGGGATCCCTAATCAATAATCATTCTCTGTACCTCTTCTCTTGAACCTTCGCATCATCGTCGACGGTATTCTACCAAAAAAACGACAGGTCATCGGACAATGTCCATGTCCAGTCCTGCCTATAATTTTCTGGGTCACGATTAATTTATCTTAAGTTTCACTTAGTAAAGCAATATTTTTTTCTAATATTAAACCTATTTTAAAAGTTTCGCATGTTTTAACTCCCTAAATACCCTTCGATTTCCCCATGCTTTACGACAACAGATCCACGTGCTTCTAAAAAAAACATGATCGAGGTATGACCTACGATCAATTCAAAATTGAGGTAATTTTTTCTTTCCACTCCGTATGATCAATACTGATGACGTTTAATTACATTTAAGCGGCATAATTGTTTTGCCTCTACAGCGGTCCAGAGGCCCTCAGGGCTTGTGAGTGAAATTGTTTTGCTCAAAGAATTATTTAAACGATAAGGGTCTTGACAAGGGTGAAAAACTTACGAAAATCACAAATGTGAAAGAGGAAGCGCTAAGATTGCTATGAGAAGAAAAAAATTTTTACAGTAATTTGAATGAAGTAACTAGGCATCGGGAGTATTTAATAAGAAGATACTGGCATTGAAAGCCAAGCTCAAAGTGAGACTAGGTTTGGGGGGAAGAGAGGAATGGAAAATATAGTAGTTTTAAATAGAACAAGGGCTAGTAGTAAGAACGCATAAGTAAAGTATGTGAATGCGGATGAGGGATGAGATTTCATGGGAAATCAAAGGACTTATATTCCATACAAACCGATATTTAATATTGATGTAATTTTTAGTGGCATATCACTTTACGCGAAAACATGTACATCATTTGTAAACATAAGCACTACATTCAAAACATAGGTAATACAATAATAGATACGGTACATACAAGGTATACCAGTTCACATAGATTAATGAATGTGAGATTGTCTCTTTTTATGAGCAATCCGTGCTTTGGTTGCCACAACTGTGGCTAAATATTATTGGTATTTATAGTATATGACATTAATAAATATATAAAAACATAAATTTATTAATATTTTTGTGAACATCACTTGTGTCACGTAATTTACGTAAATCTATAAGACGAACAACAGGCGAGATTAAAATGCTCCCGGAAGCGTGAGGGTACCTATGATCCTATAAACGCTCCTTAGGCAGTTCCACTCAATATTCAACCTCTATATAAATAAATCGCTCCAACGGTGCACAATCAAGGCATTGCAGCAGAGGTCACGCAGATGGTAGGGAACCTCTTGTCCTAACTGATACCCTTAAATTGCATCCCGCGCCTGAACAGAATAACCGGACCCTGGTTCCCCGCCACCTGTGAGGATAGGGGCGAACCTGGTGTAGTACCTACTTCAAGTTTGAATCATGAGCGGAGCAATGACAAAAACAGGACTGAAAATGTATATGAAAAAACAGGGAAAATTGTTGATCAGTAAACCTTTACAAAAATAAAAGGGGAATGATAAATATGAATAAATAAAACACAGACACTGTTGAATGAATTCGATTGCAAAAGAGAAAACTCTCATTTTATTTATTGTAAGAGAACCCTGAAAGAAATAAGAATAATTTTATATATTGTAAGATAACCCAAAAACATGATCTCATTACAAAAAGACTATTGCATCAATCCGCTATGGCGCTAAACAAAACATATAAAATGAAAGAATTTAGAGAGGATCGTAACTAGCCACGGTATTACCTTTACGGAGTCAAGTGCAACTAACTATATATGCGAAATTCCGCTGAGGAAAATTAATTCGCCGATTAAAGCCCTTCAAAAATGCACTAAGGAGGAAGACGCCATGGTAGCTAAATTGGCCAAAGTACTCAGCTAAATATCGAGGTATCCGAGTTCGAGTCCCGGTCAAGGCGAATCGTATAAAACAAACTTTCACTCGTGAATATTCCATGTCCAAGTCCATGGTCATCATGGAGTGATATTGGCTCTGCCACTTGGGCTCTGCCAACCCTCTGCACATTCCTGCGGTGATTGCATATGGGCGCATGTGAAGGAGTGTCTCTACCGCCAACAAATCGGAAACTTAGTAGCACACGACGACGGTAAAAAAAATTGCGTCGAGGTGTTTCATATTCTTCACGAATCCGGCAATAAAGAGCGAGCGCATTGGCATAAATATATCTAGTCATCAAAAGTAGGGACAGCACCATCTTGAAATCGGTATTGCCTTGATTGCCTAATAAACTTACATCTAAATAATTTGAACGATTTATTGACTGATGAAGAAATATTTACGTGGTAATAAAATATTCTACATCTAAAATTACAAAAAACTCCCATCAACGAAAACATTCCCCTGCCCGATAGCTGAAATAGGTAATTTCAGTTACACTTCTGCCACAAGCAATCTTCTTCCTCAAAAAAGATGGAAATGTCATTAAATAGGAGCTAATGAATTAGAGATAAGTGCAATAACCTAAATGTCTTTACCTACCAAGACAACACGGTCAGCATAAAATATACTTATTCATAATACTACCTAAATATAAGGGGCCTACATTATACCATTAGAAAAAGTACTTAACCAGGTCCGACTTAATCCAATCCACGTTGCAGTAGACTAGCAGTCGTAGGCATAGACTTTCTTACAATATCTAATTATAAAGCAATATTGAAAGATGCGTTAAAATTACTCCCGGGAAGAAACACTCCAAATTATACCTACTTCCACAAAATATTAGACGCTCTGAATCGAATCTAAACTGAAAACCTTGATCGATTAAGGAAGTCCACCGATAGCATGCATCCGCGATTCAGGAAGCCGAAATTAAAATGGCGCACGCTATGCAGTCGACATCGCTTGAGTTCCAATTAAGATCGCGACGCGGGTGAGCGGGAGAACCATTCAAGGCCATCCCCATGGCACTATTTTGTTGACTCAACGAGGGTTGGGAAGAGAGGAGGAGCATTGTGCCGGCGGAGAGCAATCAAAGCCACAAATGCGCCACCGCACCACGTCGGGGATGTCCATTCACAGGTAGCGCTGCGCTGCGCAGTTTTACGGCGTCCACTACAGGGACAGTGCGGCGACCACATCCTCTCCTCATCCCACCTTATTCCCGCCAACACATCCAGCAGGGCCGCTCCGCATACCCGCTCCTTACAGGCCAAGCCCCCTTCACACGTAATACGTGCACAGCCACATGCACTCCCTGATCGCAAAGCATGAACGTAGTGCCTACCACGGGCTGGAGTCTAGCAGGAGGAGTGTCCCATTAGTCTCCGGATGTACAAAGGGGCCCGGGGGCATTCCTATCAGCCGTACAATAGAGCGCTGTAGTGGAATGGGAGGAAATTCAGTTTGGTCAAATGCCTCCTTCAATGCACCGCGCGCGCCAGTGTGTGTTTGGTCTGCATTTACAAGGTCCCTTCGTCGCCTTCCAAATCATTCCGTCAAACGAGACCGCACCTTACCGTTTAAAAGCCGCCCTGGCGATGCTCCCGGTTCTTGTTCATCGCGAAAGCCTGAGTGCATTACTCAGGGCAAGTTTGCATCTATATTTCAGGGTACCGAATGTGTAAACCGATTCACAGCTGACGATCTTAGAGCATATATTCACATATAAAGCTACTACGAAATTTCTCGCCGATATACTTGGGCTAAGAGAAATTCGGTTGTTGCATATCGATTCCTAGTTCAATTAATATCCAAGCTTTCATAGCGTATTATTTTCAGTCGGAAATATCATAATTCGAGAATTTGAAGACAAAACCTAGTGATAAGACATAATATAAAATTTCTTTATTTACGCATAATTAATTTTCCCGATTTAAGCCACGGTGACAATGTAATGATTTCATCTCACATACCATCACGATTCTCATACCTACTTTACAGCTCCTAAAAGGAATTTTCCCCTCTGTGGCTCAATCACCTACAAGATGCCTACGAATTATTCTCCAAAAACCATTCATTCCGTTATATTTCTAGCACTGAACCAGAATGTATGAACAATTTTGACCTCAAATATTACTCCTATATTTAATGCTACGCTGGAGAGACCATGCCGAACATCAATACGTCCCAAATATAAAGAAATACCTTCAGTGAAAATGAATGAACTTTCTAATGAATATATGCGAGCAGAAAAGGTTAGTCTTTTGTTATAGTTACGCGGATAACTTCACAAGTACGAGAATATTCCAGGTTAAAATCACGCTAGAGGTAATACAGCCTATTAATATAAACCAATTAACTGTAGAAAATAGTAAAACAGGAAGCAGCGATTTTTCAACCAATTTTGCCGATTCAAATCAGGACTTTTATCAGCACAAATTTACTTCCTCGGTTCCATGAATGTGCTAGTATTTTACATTTCTTCAGTTAGACGCAACATCTTATATAATTACATTTACGCAGGACCATGCATATGAGAAATATTAACAATTTCGTTCCATTTTCAAATATCATCGTTGATTCGTATCACTGTTCCAAGATATTATTTTAGAGGTTCACTGTGAATGATTATAAAACATTTAAACCGGTATTTCTGAGGATCCCCTTATAATAGCGTCGGAATTCACCACAAGTTCCCAACCACTTACCAATGCATGATGCCACGATTGCCACCTCGCTGCCTCCCGTTTCTCCCACAAGTGACCTTAGCATCAAATAATCAATACTGTGAACAGTCCTATTAATAAACACGCTGGTCCTTCCACGACCTGCAATAGGAAAGTACGATATTACAGCCATATAAACGCAATGTTCTTTTGAAAATTCATGTTTCACCATTAATTTTTCTATTGCAATGCCAAGCGAATGCAGCTATTTTCCAAAGCAACACCTTTCTTTTTGCATAGAATTGGAGTGTGCTTCTGGAGTAAAATATGAAGCTGAGTATGGGTGCCGTTCAACTCAATGTCGAGCAGCCACCCTTCACAAAAAGGGATATGCATTTCGATGCTGCGGCCTGTTTTTTACACCTCCAAGCGGATAGAAATAGATACGGACTTTGTCACCACTTAATCCTTTTGAGTACTTTGTTGCACATAAGTCATTGGGAATAAAATTGCATTATCAATACCACACCATTATAAGTGACAGACCATGTTTCCGATAGTTCGATCATTTTCTTGTCACCTATCGGTAAGCAGGGGCGCAACAACGGGGGGGGGAAGCCCCCCCCCTGACCCTCCCCCCCGTTGTTGCGAATGAGAGGGGGGCTATGTTGGAAGTTTGAGGGGGGGCAGCCCCCCCCCCAGAAATCAGAGGTTGTCGCTCACTTTTGAAATGGACACTGCCTAATTTGCTAAATCTCTCCCCCCACCCGCTTAGCTATCTTATACAGATTTTTCATGGAGTTTGCCCCCCCCCTCCACGATTCGGTGGGTTGTTGCGCCCCTGTCGGTAAGTGTCAGTTAACACTAATAATATAGCATTGTAAAATGAAAAAAAATATTTTTTCTAGATGAATATGTGTAGGTATTTTTTATGTTTTCGTACACTCGTTGGGCATAGGTGTTCAGAGGAGATACGAAGCAGCGAAGTTAATTATTTTTCATACCACTAAAGCTCATACTCAACTACTACATAGTAGAATATTTTCGTTAACGGTTGAATGCTGCCTTTTCTTTACGAAACGTGCCGACTCTTTTGGGATAAAGAAGCATCGCTTTCTCTTCTAAATGAAATAAAAGCTTATTTTTCTTCGCTTTAATGATAAACTGATATGTTCTCGGGATCAGTAAATCACCAACGCTCAAAGAGTAACGCTACTTAATCTTTGACATAGAAACTTATCTTGAAGACTTTAGCAGAGAATTAAAATCGTAATTAAAAAGTACTGACTCATTCTAGAAAACAATAACACTCTCTTCGCGAACCATGGAAGATTAAACGCTTATATTCGCTACAGTGGGAAAAACTCAGGTCCTCTCTGCTTTTTTTTACAGCTACCACATCCGCTTAGTAGTGCAAAATTAATCAGATACCAGGATATCGTAATTATGATATTTTTTTCGCACCGTCTTCCATTGGGATGCGACGAAATAGGCACATGGAGATTCTCTGGTAAGCCAAGATGACTCCCGTTGTCTATAACGGCCAAGTTCCCATATTCTTTTAATCCGGATCTCTGGGAATCGTTAACTAAGCATCTCTCACTAATGAATGAAATGGCTTCGATGGGAGAGAGAATACTTCTGCTTTATTATGATTTAGTAGCATCCTAGTTGATGAGTATCTACTTAGTGACTTAAGGAAGGTTTCGCTGCGTGAAAATGTCCATTGGTGACACCATTTTCTTCAGTCACCGTGCTGGCGTCAGCAGTTTCGGGGGGTAAATTGCAAAGAAACCATCGTATATATTATCAGTATATAGCTCACTCAGAATGTAACATCAGCTCGACAATGAAATACCAAATGGCCCTTATATGTATTCTATGAATATGACTGGGAATGGAATGGGGGCAATCGGGCGAAATAACTACAAGTGTACCTACCTCACATAATTATCTAATGAGCGCGCAGAAATGCTGACGGGTTACGGCTTTCGGGCGTTTCCGCCCGTGAAGATGTTCAATGGTAAAAAAGTTCCTCAAGCCATCCAGCTGGCGTCTTCAGCTCAGAAGAGACGATGCACGATGAGGATTCATATTATATTATTATTATATAGGTTCACGTCATGAGCATATTACATAAATATGTCTGAGGCACTGGATCGCTCTGATTGGTCGAATGGGTTCACGCGTTTCCTGACTTATGAATTCCTCTCCATGCACTGGGTGGATTGTACCTATCCTCCTGGTTATAGTTCTTGGGGCCTTTGACCATATGTATTGATCGCCTCCCAAAATAGTCTGGGATAGTAGCGGGTGTCGTTGCAGATTAATCTCAATCTCTTGAAATTAACTTAGTAACCGGGTCCATCAGTGGAGTAGAACTGCTTCTTCTCCTTAATCCACATCTCCGCCGTCTCGGTGCAACTTTGGTCGCAGATAATATCGAGTATCGGTAGAAAATATCGGGGTATACTCGAAAGGCTGAGCACCAAGAGGAACCTAAGCAAAGTCTTAGGTAATGAGCTAAGCAATGTTAGTCGTGTTTCATAATTCTTGTATGAAGCAAACTATTTTTATTAAGTATGATTCATTAGCCGCGTAAATATTAATTTTGTAATCATTCACACCAAAATTGGATCATTTCACTCCATTACCTTGATGTTAAATAAAAATCTCGATGAAATATTTTGTGCGCAGTGCGATGTGACCCCCGATGTCAAAGAAGCACAAAGCCAAATATGTACTAACTAGATAAGAAAAACAATTCCCGATAAAATGAGTACTTTGATTAAATTCTCCACAAAAATATCAGTTTCATTTATCGCAGGTCAGCAAAACGCATACTGCGTAAGTACCTTCTACGTAGAGAACGTAACAGATATAATGAAAGCAATAGAAAAAGAGCGGCATTTTTTTATTAGGTGACTATTTATTAGAAGGCACATCTATGTGCAGAAACGTGGACTGTGACAAAGGAAGACGAAAATAGGCATCAGGTGCTTGAAAAGTGGGTGAGGAGGAGAATGGAAAAGGTGCAAAAACTAGGAAGTGCTCAATTAAGTGGGTGAAAAGTGGAAACTTCTGGAGTATGTTACATAGAAAGCTTCCGCGGAGTGGTGTTGAGACGTGGGTTTTTTCGGGAATTCTTCGGGAGTTTTGCGAGCGTTCCAGCTGGCTTTTTCAGGTCAGAAGTGACTTTACGACAGGAGTCAGGTCACTTCTGACCTAAAGCGAGCTGGAACGCTCGCAAAACTGTCGTCATTAGTATGACTCAACGCGGAAGAATTCCCGAAAACATCCGTCTCAACTTCTGGAGTAGATTATGAGGAAGAGTGGATGGTTGAAAGAGGTAATATTAGAGTCGAAGGGTTGCTGAAGGCCGTGATAAAGGGATGGGTGCTCGGCAAGCAGGGAAGGGGAAGGAAATAATAGGTTTTGTGGACGGGATGAAGAGAGGTAGGACATATGCCGCTATGAAGAAACAAATTGTGGAGGCAGGCAGCGGTTTGCGCCAGTAAACATCTACAGATTTATTAATCATTTCCATTTGTACTTCTTCTCAACCATAGATTACCCAAGTGATTAAAAATAATAATAATTCTTTTGATTCTCATGTCTTTTCTAGCGTCTGAATTTTAATACGTTTGTAAAAGCTACTTTATTTTCCGATTTCCTCGTTTCCTACAACTCCCTAGAGTAATGTGATAACACCGCGGAGACTATTCCCCAGCAATCGTGTTCTTTACTTCCAACGTAAATGGATTGAGAACCAGGATTCATTGTTTACTTTTATCTTATTTGAAGAAAATTAATCGATGGTGGCTGGAAGAGGTAATGAAGGCCGAAGGGATACTTAAGACCGAGATAGAAGGGAGGATGTTGATTAGGAAGGGAAGGGGACGGAATAGAATAGATTTTGTGGACAAGATGAAGACAGATAGAACATATCCTGAGATAAAGAATGAAATAGTGTAGGTTGATATAGGTTTGCACCTGCAAGAGTCTATAGATGATTTTACTCTCTTCCATTTAATCTCACTTAACCGGTAGATTTCCCAAATAATAACCTACCGGTAGTAGCAAGTTTTGACGGAAGACGGGATTTCCCTCTTCAACTCAGTCAACGTCCTACCTTTCTTCATCCCATCCATTGAGTCTATTCTATTCTTCTCCTCCCACGCCACCATTTCAAGAACTTCTTCTCACTTCTTCAAGAACTCCGTCGGCTCTTCTCACATTCTTTTAACCGGTAGATATCCTTAATAAATAAAACATCTATGATACAGATATGAATGCCATGTTTTCATGCACAATCCCGCAACGGTCATTCGGCACTATCTGAAACACGAAAGCAATGGAAGGGAAGCGATACAACGGGTCTTCCAAGGACACTTCGAAACGTGGTCTCCGAGTCAGTCAGGCGAATCGAGAAGCATACTGAGACAACGACGACAACCAGGTCGGCGGAAAAAAATGGAATGATCCAGAGCAGTTACGGATGGGCGACGACAAGCGACGAGGAGCGAGTAAAAGAAGTCGACGGGGAAAAAGGTGACAATTTCCTCAACCAGCCTCACATTTTCCTTCCCTGGGTCAAATTTAAAATACACCAACGCGTGATGCCACCAAGCACGTTTCTCGAAATGAAACATCATTAGAGCATGCAAGATCTCTCGCCTGTACTGCAACATGGGGCGAGTGTGGGGAAAAATTAAAAAAAACAAGGGGACCTCTCCCCAGCATCACAGTTGTCCCTGAACGGAAGATCCTTGGGATGTATCCTCGTGGAAGAACGAACCTCCTCCGCGACATATCTGCATAATGGAACCGTTGTCATGGTGACTGAAAGCGGGAGGAAGATAGGGGGAGGGAAGTTTTCTTTGCTCCCGCGTGCCGGGAGGAACATATCCGCCTTGTTGAGAGAGGTCTTGTCTTCTTCCATCTTCACAATTCCCCTCCTACTCCTCCCCTTCTGGTTCAACCTCCATAACACCAAAGCTCTTCTGACACATCCCCCCAACACTAGTTTATCCCTTACTGTATCATTCAGACTTTCCGGGCCGGAATACTTTTCCGTCCCTTCCCGGGAATTTTCTGCAAGTTTTTCGTTCCCAAGTCCCAAGAAATACATATTGAAAAATAGGGATAAATGCTCATTTAATCCAATAATAATCTTAAAAATAAATTAAATTGTATTTCTGCTGCTATTAGTTATCTATTTTCGTTTCAATATCAATTTAGTCACCATCTCATACGCTAATATTTTTGTAGTCGTTGGTTTGGTTCGGTTGGTTTGGTTCGTCGACTTAACAGATCGTTAAATGTTCTTCGTTGCATTCATTCGTTTTTTCTTGTAAGGTTGTAAATGGTAACCCCGGTACTTGTACGTGTTCAGAAAGATTATTTTACAAACTGCAGAATTATTAAAGGATTTGCTGATTATAACTTCTTCAAAATTAGCAAAATAATCGCAATGGTTGCCGGCATGTCAACGGAGTTTTATTTTTTAAAGAATATATAATTTCAGTAAAATAGATGAATACTATGCTTCGTTAAGTGACTGAACGGGCAATTTCCACTTAGTTAAAAAGCTAAGATAAGAAATGGTAAGTCATATTCTCTTCTGTAAAACTATAAATACCTACTATAATTATAATTTCTTACTTTTAACTCTTCCGTTGAGAATCAAATTGCATTTCTACCAGTAATGTTTAAATCAACAGCCTCTTGAAAAAAACAATGAAATGAGAAACATTTAAATACTACCATGCAAACCTCCGCATAGAGGCCTGTGGCAGGGGGTGTCAGGACAGCAGCCATGAAGGAAGGAGGGAATAGGGAAAAGAATTTAGAAGGGGGAAGGAAGTAAGCTAATTGCATGTTAACCGAATGTATCAGAGTATTGAACTGTATTTGTTGTAGTCACTAAGTGTGCGTGAGAAGAAAGAAATTTTTCACCATTCATTACGGTAATGCACCTGTCTTATTTTTGCATTTCTATCAATGCTAGAGATACAGTGCGGTGTCATATAATATCCCCCGTGTTATGTTGAAAGTAGCATGATCTGAAATTTTTCCAGTAGGTAATCTAAGCCTAGCGTGCAGCCTCTGAGTGTCAGGCGGCCCCAAAGCTAGCACTTCCATCAGGTATGTGACGATGTTCGCTAGTAGCAGATATTTACGAAAATTGCGGAATTCCAACTGTTTTTTGTGTTATTTCATGCATAAATTCTTCCTATGCTGGGCTCAAAAACGCACGGTGTCAATTCATTTTTTTCATTAGAGCATATTATTAATATTTGCTTGATAAATTATAGCTTCTTTCAGGCGGAAGCGAATGTTGCGAATGTTTCGAAAGTTTTCTCCCCACGTAAGGTCTGAAGTTACGATGAATCAAAATAGTTTTAAATCATCTCATACAGTAACCCCTGTGACTCATGAGTGAACCATGAAGGTCAAGGGATGACAAGACGGATCTGAAGACCTGACTATCTCATTGGAACCTTTTTAATCCTATGATTCGATACGTTTTTAGCTTCGATTCACTTTTTGTCACCCCTGTGACCTCTGAGTGACCCTTGAAGGTCAAGGTATGACAAGATAAATCTGAAGACCTTACCACCGACCTTGGCACCTTTTTAATTCTATGATTCGATACGTTTGTATTCCCGAATCATTTTTCCCCCGATGACCTCTGAGTGACCCTTGAAGGTAATGGGATGACAAAAGGGATCTGAAGACCTTACCATCGATCTTGGCACATTTTTAAACCTATGATTCGACAAGTTCGTAGTGGCGATTCGTTTTCTGTCACCCCTATGACCTTGACTGTGCCCTTTCAGGGGTCACGGTTGCAATTTCGAACTCAAAAGTTCTTTTATCGTGTTTCTTGCACCCAAAAACTTATAAATTGAAAGTTTTGCAAAGAAATTCTGTCTTTTTTGTATTTCGAAAAATTTAACATTGAAAGCCCATAAGACAAAATTTGGATTTTTGGTTGGACCCTATTTATGGCGTCAATAGGTCATATTAATAGAACTTCGCAGACACCTAACGAAACTTCCGACCTTTTTTTACCTAGGTACCAAATTTCATCCATGTGGCACGTAATTAATTGTCTGAAATTATAGGTTAGAAATGACACACGATCAATGGGACACTGTATTTGAGTTCGCTAACATAAAAAATCGTTTATACACGAAGTTACTAATATTTTCTTTATTACTAGTTAATAGTTAGTGAAACCTCAATATGGAATATATTATTCAGGACATTCGCAAACATTCTAGGGAACTACGCTTCTCCGGTCCCGATTTCCGAAGGTTCCACAGTATCGATAATTTGGAAACCCTTTATAACATAAATAACGTAACAATAGGTAGGTAGGGACAAGTAAACAAAACAAGGCAACAAAAGGAATCGTAACGAGGGACGCGCGGAGAATATAGGAGACGCGAGGTGTGAGAGTTAGAGGTGAGAAGCAGAATAAGAGTTCGGTTGGTAAAAGGCGAAAGAAGAAGAAATACATGGTATAAAAGTGTGGAAATAGCAGCCGGTTTGTCAAAAAGTGACGGGAAGTGTTAAAGGAGCAGGTATAGGGAAGGAAAGCTGTAAGAAAGGAAAGCTGAAAGAAAGGAAAGCCGAGAGTAAGCCGATACGGGGGTAATTGCGGCGGCAGCGTGAGACGGAGAAAGAAGGCACGGCAGCCTAAGAAAGAATTTTTCCGAGAGGACCACGAGAGTGGGGAAATAAAGGGAGACCAAGAACGATAAGTGCCACTTATAATAAATTGTAACCATTAGTAAATAGAAAAAAAAGTTGAACATAATGTAAATTGGGCCCAATACACCTATTTAAAAATTGAAATATAATTTCTAAAGCATAAATTTTGTATGTATTTACATTATCATATGATAATTTAAAAAATTTGTAAGGCAACAAAAACCGGAAGAAGGTGAGGGTTACACCTTCCTTTACCCCTCACTCTCATGCTCTCATTATCTAGGAATTCACCAGGGAATGTTCAACAATTTTCCAGAAATACGGTTCTCCGGTCCCTATTCCCGAATGTTCAACAATGTCGAGGCTTTGAAAGTCCTTACCTTTCCCCTTCCGTCTCGTGTTCTCATTATCTCAGAATGCGCCAGTTTCCCGCTTTCATTCCTCCTCTCCGGAGTACTCCTCTCCCTTCGCCCACCTCATTGCAGCCAATTCCACCACCAATGCTCCCTTCTTTCTGCTTCTCCACAACCTGCTACGCCGTATCCAACGAGAAAATTGACCGAGCTGTTCGGTCGCGGGCAGACAAGTTGAAAAAGATAGTTTTCTTTTTTTTCTCTCTTCTTTCCTTTTCGCCTCCTGGCCTTGCCAATTTGAGAGCAAGCCGGCGTTTTCCTTTCTCGTCAATCCCGTCCATGTTAGTCGTTCTTTCCGGTGCGGTGTCTTTCCGGACTGAAAAAAACACACAGGGAGTGAGATTCGTGCCCTGACATCACTCTTGATGAGTTTTCAACAGGATCTATCGAGGGATTGGTCGATAGTTTATACATTATACATTTATACATTTTATTCTGCATGTAATCTCAAATCTTGGCAGGTTACAATGTTTGCAGAAAAGACTCTCTTATCATCTCTATACTACCGTTTTCAATTAAGTTTCCCATGCACCAATAAAAATACCGCAAAATACCATTTTCCTCTACTTACGCCGCTGAATGAACAGTGTAGCTGCATTAAATGACGCTAATCTTATCAACACTTAACCTGTTGAGAGGGACATAAAAAAGTTTCCACAGAGAAGATTTCCAACATCGTCCAAGGTTTACAAGATTCCGATGCTTAACTAGAATGGAAATGATGGTAAAAAATGGACGAAACTATATAACCACCGTTTAATATTGTACCAAAACGTATTTTCCTATAACCCACTGAGGTTTGTCCGAATATTCAATGAGGTCACCATCGTATTGGAGTGCTGCCAGACACCATTATCTGCGAGAGTTTACGGCACCAAACATGCCGAGGTAAGGCTTTATGCGTAAAAGGGAAGGGATTTTTAGAATCTTGGCATTGACATTGCTCAGCCATCAACAAAAATGGGTAGGCAGAGTAAACAGTTTACGGATTTCCATCTCAAGAACAAGGCGCGCCGTATGCAAAGTTTCAAGGATGCAGTACTTGAGTGTAAGCCATATGATACGCTAAATTTCTCCTCGTATTGTATGAACAAAAAGTATACTATAAAATTAGTTTCACTCAAAAATAACTTATGAAATACGGTTGCATTGAGAAATGGCAGGAAAAACTAACGTCAATCCACTTTCGTGACATTATGACAGGAGAAGTCCCACAATCTATCGACCAATAAGTCACTATTTTTTGCGAAGGATTTTATCACACTACGTGGAAATCAATCACAAAAAAATAAGAGCAACAATTTTGAAGGTTTTTACCATTTGTCTTATATCTTAATTGTCGCGGTCTCGGATACACAGAGAACGCGGATTGAGCTCAAATCATTTGATCATTTCCTGAGACTTAGTTAAGTGAATCATTTAGAAAAGTTCGTAAGTTAAGAGGCAAACGAATCAATTGCCCAAGTCGAATTCGCGACTAATTTTGACGGTGTGACCTTATTGCGATATTTTTTGCCTTTAGAAATGTAATGAAAAATCACATAGATTAATTCTCTTCACGTAAGACGGGCAGGGTGAGGAAATCAACCTGGTGCTCAACCCATTCATGTGGGTGATGGACTTGATCGCAGGGGAGAATTAATCTCCATGCTATTCTCACAACACATTTGGGAGGTAAATTTTAACTAACGTAATCAACCGGTTAGGTAAATGGCCTTAACTGGAATGGAGTGAATGGAAAAGAGAATTGAAATGTAAGATATAAAATATCCCGTAGGCGGCGGTACAGGCGGAGGCTCCTATCTCCTTACACAATTTCTTTCTTCATCTCACAAAACTTCCTACCTCTTTTCGTACTCTCTATAAGGACAATTTTATTTTTTTCTTTCCCCTCTATTCCCAACATATGTGTAAGAAACTAAGAGAGTAGGTGATCAATGTAGCATTCACCAATTTTCAAAAATTAAGACGACAGGAAAGAAATGATAATCAAAAGTGCGAATCATACTGAAAAATAGACAAGCTTCAGTATTTTAATGGTGCAGAAAAATATGAGCCGAAAGGGGCGGTAATAAGAGCAATTGATAGCGTAGGTGTAGAGTTTACACGAAAAATGAAGCGATGGATAGAAAAGTAAAAAGGTAAAGATTTTAAAAGGTAAAGGTGGATGGCGGAAGAGGAAAATTGAAGTGGAAATAAAAAAGAAAGGTGTAAGACGGAAAAAAGGTTCAAGGCAAAAATATGGATAAAATGAGTCAAAGATATTTACAGAATTGATTATAGATTATTTATCGAATTGTATAATAAAATGCTTGTAGTCATGAGCTTGAAGATGATTAAAGAGCTTCTGAGTACATAAATGAAATAGATTGATGCAAAATGATGAAAGAAGGCAACAAACGGCAACAGATGTTTGCAGCAAGTGATGGGAAAATATGTCTGTATCGTGGAGAGAGCAGAAAAACGTAGCAAAAGAAAGCAATCTTTCTCAAAATGCTTGATTATTATATAAATTCATATTTCACGAGATATAATTGGATGTATGTATTGGATAATAAAATGTCGTACTTCTATTACAATGAGAGAAGATCGTGAAGATTATTAAACTAATTTCGTTAAAAATTTAAATATTTATTAGGCACGATTTACTGTAACCAAATCGGCGTCATAAACAGTGGATTAATGTGATGCGTAATCGTTTAGTGATATGATATCCAAGGAAGAATTTAAAAATAGAAAATTATGCCTCGTAGTGAAGTTAAATAACATTTTCCGCGTTTCAAAAAGAGAGGAGTGAAAAAACTTTCCGAACAGTTTAAAAGTTTGAAACGGTCCCTTTTTTACGTTCCCACCTTCGGTGGAAACGCCACAGTGAGGAAAAGGCGAAGAGCAGGTAGATCGGGGGGACGTGGGAAGAGTATGCTTTAGGAATAAGTAATGACCACGGAGATGAAACCACAGCATTTGGCAGGCGGACTAGTTTAATAGTAAATTAGCTCCATATTAAAGCGTCATCACGAACGCAGGCGGGTACCTACACACAGTTTATAGGCGGGACTTGCAGAATGAGTCTAATCAGATTATGCCACGGTTAGCCGTATGAAGTACCGAATAGAACTCACGTACAAAACACCTAAATGAGACACCGTGGTAGATACATACGGGCAGGCTCGCCTTAAGACAAATTTTTAATCTGGGAGAGAGAGTATTCCGGCATCCCCCTCTCCCCGCTTATCAAACCAATTCACCAGTTAAACGTAGTAAAAAAATATTTTTTCACAATCACGGCACCCCTTCCTTTGCGGCGCCCCGGGCAGTCACCCGTGTCGCCCAGGTGTTAAGCCGGGCCTGCATACGGGTACACCAACACTCGGATGCGCTACCTGCTAGATTAATGAAAGTACAGCAAAATGAAGAAAATGTTTATAATTGCATATTGATAGCAAAAATATGGAACCTAAAGCAGTTTTTAAAAGTAGACACGTATAAAAGAGTAGCAGAAACGAATACAAAAATAGTTGAAACACGGCCCTAGTGGAAAGATTAAAGACGGATCACACTGAATCAGTAAGAAAATGATCCAAAAAGGGAAGCAGATACAATATTTCAACACACGGGATTAAGGAAAACAAACAAGTTAGATTGTACGCTAAAATTAAATGATTTTCCGAGGTCTTGTGTAAGGGAAAGATACTGAACTATACCTGAATTTTAATCTCAGAATATTGATCATTCTACATTTCGTTGACAGTATGGGTATTTACGGAGAACGCTGCTGCCAGACTTAAATTCATTCCCATTATTCCCTTAAACCCATTCATCAAATTTCCCGCCAAAGTGCGCGCTACTCGGGAGTTGAACTGGGAAAATAAGAAAACTAAAAAAAAATAACAATTCTAATGTTTAGGGAAAAGTCACATGTAATGCAATTTCCCGACGCAGATACATTATAAATCCGATGAAGGCAAGTTATACTTTGAGAAATTTTTCTACGTAAAGCATGAAGAAATTACTTTGCACTCTTCCACTTAAGTCAATGTTACCTTGAAAATGACGCTTATACGTTGAAATTGATTTTTAATGAATTACTTAAGTAATGTTATAATGTGTGAGTACATAATGATTCTTTAAACTATACTAAACATAAAAAACCCCCCAAAACAGAGAAATCGCGCCATGGAATCTAAAATATGGAAATGATTACAACACAACATCAACATAACTACAAAAATAATAAAAATATGGATTTTATTACCACTCTTATTGAATACAGTGGCAACAACATAAAATTAGGCATTAAAATTAATCTCACTGAGATACCAGCCGTAAGGGTGAAAGATGCACAAAGAAAAACTGAGTACGATTATGAACACCTAAAAGGAATAGTGTCGATTCGGGATCCCGCATTAATTCAATCGCCTTTTCGCGTTGCGATGGCCAAATTGTGGTCCTATTAAAATAACAAGTCAAGCTATTAATTTGATTCTACGCAACCGGGGTAACTAGTGAGATCGATCCAGAAATAGCCTATGCACGCAGTGGTCACTTTGTTCCTTAAAACGATTTCAAAACAACTAGTATCCAGTCTCATCGCATTAATGACGACAAATCATGCAAATATGTAGGCAGTTTGTTCTGACTGCATTATATTTCCCATTTTGGCCTGGATTCAAATTTATCACTGGTTGTGGCTTTTCGAATCCTCAATTTATACGCCGCGTAACGTCATTAATCATACCTACACTTTTTCATATAGTTTTTGAAATATAAAACGTATCCAAACAGTCAGGACTTGAAAAGAATGGAGAAATGGCGATGTATGTACAATTGTACATTAGGGTGTATCACGAAAATCTTTTTTTTGAAATTCAAAATTGCAAGTCGATAAAAAGTTGTCACTGTGCTTACATATTCACAAAAAAAAATTTGAGCCAAATTGTAAAATGTTTAGGTCTCCCGGAACGGGCCTAAAGTTTGATTATTTTTGTCAAAAAACGTAGATTTTCATTTTTTTTTAAAACGTAAATACAAAACAAATTTTTGTTTTTAAGTAAAAAAATATAAAGTTTAAAACGTTAGTTAACAGTATAAAAAAAATTACACCGGTCGCTTAACATTTATGTCTCCCGGATAAGGTGTCAAAAAGTCATATTTTTGCAAAATTAAGGTCTGTTTTTGACAGTTTCATTAACTTATATTCAACTTATTTATAAATTTCTTTTTACCATACAAATAAAAAGTAGAAAAATCTAATATGTGTTTACTAGGCCAAAATTATCCTTTATTTTATCAATTAAGCCTATTTTTCGAGTAAGAGAAATGAAAAAAGGATTTTATTTTCAAAATGAAAAAAAATTACAAATATTAAAACGTTAAGCTTGAATAAGTAATTCAAAATGAATCTTGATTACATAGTCTATAGATCTTGATAATTGATGAAAATTTTAGAATGTTATAGTTGCCCGTGGGGAATAGGTTCATTATAATAGGTATGTGACATCAGTTATCAGCAGCACTCGCAACCTGTAACCAAAGTTTTTAGTAAGGCCGATTTTAAAGAACAAATTCTAGCAACTCATCTTACAAAAAACCAAAAATATTAGATAGAGTTGATTGCTTCGAAAAAGTAGATATTTTATTTTTATAGAAAATAAAGTCTTACATGATGTTTATTCCTGGGCTGTTGCAGATGTGAAGTGATGTTTCGTTTCAAACTATGGAAGCTGTCCAACAATAGATCTAATCTTGATGTAATGAAACTATCTCTCTCTTTGTAGCCACAAACTTGCTTAGAAGCTTCTGTAACCTCATTCATAATTCTTTCCACTGCTTGTGTGTGTGAAGGAGTTTTAAACTACTTTCTAATGCTAGTTCCTGTTTCAACGACCAGCTCTAGCTCTTGCTTGCTTAAGTTAGTTTGGAGAGGTGGTTCCGTTAATTTTGTAGACTGCCAATCAATAAGATCTACATAGTCCTCTGCATCAGAATTAACTTGTGGTGGTTTGAAAACCTTCTTTGCTTTTAAATCTGTTTGTAGAGCTATTTGTATTCTTTAGCTTGCCAGACACCTAATTTTTTTTTCGTGAATCAAACAAAATCCCCAAAAGAAGATGTTCTGGGTGTACCATAAAAGCATTTCTCTGTAGCGTTGATTGAACAACAGCCTTCAGATCACCTTTTAAGTATTTGATGCGTTGTACAATCTTAAAAAAGTTTTGTGAAGCATAAATAATCCTTTGATGACATTTAATTGTAAACCATGAGGGAGCATAAACTTTTATGACAAACTCAGCCAGGTTTTTCAACTGAGGGGTTGGATCAAGTGATGCAATATATAAGCGTAAAATTCGGTTTGCCATTGTCAGCCATCTTTCATGGGAGATGTTCCTGAGTTTCTGCTTGCCAACTCTTTGGAGCATTCGCCTGCTAACACAGCTTGACATATATGCCAGAGATATTTCTGGTGAGTGCTCAAATCCTTAAAATCAACCTCTGGAAAAACGCTATCTGTTTTATTGTACTCAGCAACTGGTAAATCTTGACAACATGCTAAACTTTTTCCAATTGGGCTTCTAAAAGAATTGGGCCCAGAAGTTGGACCATCAAGGGCAACCATAACTTTCCTAAGCGGCAATTCGTTCAAGTGAAGAAACAAAGCACTGCTTGTACTAGGCGTTTTAAAGCCTTTAGAACAATGAAATTGATCCATTATAGACTCCAGTATTAGATGCAGTACCATCACAGCCAAGAGCTTTAATAGTTTTCTCATCAATGCAGTTTTCTTTCATGAATTTCAGTATGGATGATATGTACTATGTCTTTCCCAGAGCCACTGGCTGGAGTAACGTGTCCAAAATATGTTGAATTTGGTTCTTCAAACAAAGATATGTATTCTTCTTGTATAGTTATCCGGACACATTTACCACCAATAATTTATTTACTTATTTTTCATCTTTTCGACCATCGAAATAGCACCCCACCATAGCGACTTGCCGCAGCGTTTGGACGCAGCCGCGAGACGTACCAGTGAAACCACACCCGAGTGTAGCATTCACCATTTCATAATAATATTCTCGCTACTTCAAAATACTGTAAAACAATGCCTACAAATAATTGAAATTAATCTGAAGGGTGGGTTTAAAATTGAAAAATAGGTTTGGTAAAAATAGAACATTTTCATGTAGATTCCGGGAGACGTAGATGTTACATGACAGATATATATTTTTTTCTACTGTTAAATAACATTCGAAACTTTAGATTTTTGTACTTGAAAACAAAAATTTGCTTTTTATTTACGTTTTAAAAAAAGAGTGAAAATCTACGTTTTTGACAAAAAAATCAAACTTTAGGTCCGTTTCGGGAGACCTAAACATTTTTCAATTTGTCTCAAATTTTTTTTGGTGTATAAGTGAACACAGTGACAACTTTTTATCCACTTGCAATTTTGAATTTCAAAAAAAAGTTTTTCGTGATACACCCTAATGTACATACGTTCAAAATTCATTCCTGCATTCATAACAGCTATACGACACTGATTGAGTCCTCATGGGAAGGTCAGGTTCTGTTCAATTACGCCATTAAAATAACCACTCCTTGTTCCTTCAATCATAACTAAATTGCTTGCTAAAACTGTTTTTTTTTCAGCAACTGACAAAAACAGAGCAATGTTATGTCAGCAGGTAACAAAATATTCAGGACCCTCAGGTGATTGGCGCCTATATCTCTGAGATTTACCCACTACACGACGCCTTGTCAATTCATGAGGAGCCTTCCAACGTATCTGCCATCTCGTCTCGTTAATTTCTTGAAAAGAATCTTCAAGTCACGTCTTCGCACTCCCCTCCGTCTCATGTCACAAACCCCAAACACATCATCTGCATCCTTGAGGGCGTGACATAATTTCCTCTTGTCGTTCTCCTCGTCTTCTTCCACGCTCCCTCCTTCCCTCCTTTTACACCCTCGTCCACCTGTCCCGCAACTATACCTCCTCTTTCTCCCGTCCTTCCACTTCATAGCTCCATCTTCCATCACCACCGCCAGTTTTTCAAGGCAAACACCTCCCTTAGTCCTAGCTCTTAGGTCTCCTTCCTTCAAACTTGAAACCGCAGTAGCAAGGGCGACTTTATGGTAGTTGGAGCGAGATATCACTTCACATTAAACTTAATGAATTTATCCTCATTATAGAGAAAAGACGAGAAAACCTCATACTCCAATTGATAAGAACTTATAAGATTAATACATATCTATTGGGATATTTTCCAAAACATTACCAACCATTTTCTATGCTATGATTGGGTGTGCACTCCAGACAGACTTTATTGAAAAAATTAGGATATTTTAACGCATAGATCTCGTCAGAAATTTAGGTGTATAGATTTCAAAAGATCTCAATTATTTTTAAAATAAGTCAATTACTCACCGCAGTAATTATTACAGAATCGCAAAACAATCTTTCGTAAAGTAGACGTTCTCAAAATACAACATCAAAAAATTGAGTCATGTTAAAGAATTATGAATGCATATTTAGTTAATTACCAAGAATTTCAGTAATTGAAAACAAAGCATTAGCATCAATAATGTAGCATGAAATTCATGCTTCATCTCGCTCAAACTACATTATATTTGGGAGTCACTTCTAAAGCAGTATCCTTATAAGTCGCTGGATTATAGCACTTTTATGAATTTGAATGGATTTATACGTAAGTAGGGTTGATTATCATTACTGGGTAATCTACCATTCAAGATAGTCTTTAGTGGGAGAGAGTGTAAATCCTCTAACATTTTACAGGCGCAAACCTATCATCTACCGGCAGAATTTCTTCAATGGCTGACACTGGCATCGCCCTCAGGACGATGACCTCCTTGAAGTATAACTCATTGAAAGGTCGACATCAGCCAAACGCCTAACCCGGCGGAAATACCGTGAAGAATCCACTTTAATGCCATCGCTGCTTCCCGTATGAGATCTCAGGGCTACTCTACGCAAAGCCCTAGCAAAGTTGAAGGAGCTACGGGTTAATCAATACAATAACCATTTTACGATAAAGCGCCATCTGTGAGGCCCACTTTTGTCAGAATTGACCGCGCTGAGGACATCACCATCACCACGCAGAGGCTGGGGGAATATTCCTAACCTACGCATTCTTCTTCACATAGGAAATATTTTAGCCCTGCTGTGATGCTTGCAACACGTTTTCACCTGACAGAAATTGACAAGCAAGGGTTGCTCGAGTAACACTGAAATTTATCAGAAAGGTATCGGTCAAGTTATTATGATATTTCTTAGATCATCTCCTTAGTATTTTATTACAGTAATCTCCTTAGATAGCTTCACAAATACCCATACCTTGAAAGGTGATAAACCCACACAGGTGAGACTCTACCCCGCGACCCCGGAGGTATTGGACAACCTGGAGTTCCCGGTGATATCCTGGAGGATATAATTAAAGAGGTGGTTTTTCTTCGAGATACACCTTTACGAGAAAATATAGCTTTGACTTTCATCGATAAAGAAATGACTGTTCAATTTGTGTACTTGAAAAATTCTTATAAACTCGCAAAGTAATAACTGTAACGTAGATGAGAGAAAACCAACCAATAATTCCAATGTACCCTCGGCAATAATCCTATCTGTGTACTATATGTCAACTCGGGCTGATTTTCTCACAGTAATCCCCGCTCGGAGATCCGATTGGTGTGCTTTGTCACCGGGAGGAATAGTATGGTGAAAGCAAGGCTGCATCATCTAGGGAGACTAACTGTGGTGTTTTTCCGTTGCCTTCCACATCGCAGTGCTCCGGCCAATTCCGTGGATTTCACTCTTGCCCGAAGCTTTGGCCTGAGTTGATGCCGGATGGATCTACTTGATCTGCGCCATAAGTGCTAAAACTGCTTCTTCTCAGCAGTGCAGCCGGCTATTAACAGTAGGGTATAGATAAGTCTCGTTATCTCTCTCCGTATTTTTTCCAATAATATATTTTTCCAAAATAAGGAAAATTTTGCCTTCACTTGGTCTCGGACCTGTGGTCCTCAGATTGAGAAACGAACACGAACCCCGGCCACTTTTATATGCATCTAGCCTTTCTAACGCTCCGATATTTTTTTCCATTCCTTCAGAAGGGGTTTGGTAGAAAGAGTGTAGTCGCAGTCATCAAATCCTCCCTTAAAAAGGGCTTGAATATAAATGTGGCTGGGACGGGAATAGGAGCGTGGGGAGGGACCGTGAAAGCAGGAGAACAGATTGCAGAAGAGGAATATGGGACGAGGAGTGAAATGTGATGTCAAAAGAAAAATGACGGTCCACTCCCTCACGTTCTTCCGTCTCTTTTGGGACGAAGGAGGAAGGAAATAAAAGAGAGCATTAAAAGGGAGAAGAGTGAGTGACGAGGAAAGAGCATTTTATAAACATTATGGAGGATAAGGGTAGCTCGCAACTTAGCAGATTCACCTCCACAGTCGTCAAACCTCTCAGACTTTACTGGGAGGCCTAGAATAGGAGATGCGAAAAAGGGAAAAGGTTTTTAATGTCCTGTAGTCAGTATTAGAATTTCACTTCCGGGATTTCGGGATCCGGGTAGAAATGGTAGCAAATTTAAATTTCCCGGGAAATTCTCATTGCCGGAATCATTTTCTTTGAAGTTAATATTGGTCATTTAGTGCTCAATACGACTTTTTTCTCTCTTCTCTTGAAAGGATTAAACATGATTAAATCAACGTCAAGTTAATCAGATAAGTTATTTTCAGCCACATGACTTTCATTGACTTAATTGAGGACTTGACTGAATAATCGATGCATTAATCATTTTCGTATGTTTAGAAATCGCACTATAAAATTAATGGTAGAAGGTTTGTGACCAAAACTATTGATCTTCTTCAATTCGAGGTAACATTTTACTTTAATTTTTTAGCAATTCAAACAGATTTTTAGATGAACCCCAAAGAATTTAAACCGAAAGGAGCAATGTTTGATTTGTGAAAACTTTCATAGGATAACATAAGGTAATAATAAGTTTTCTCACGGAGATATATTATTTTGACCTATACGGAGATTAGAGAACTTATTATAAGACAATAAAATAATCATCAATTGTTCCTCTTTTATTTTCACACATTCATTAACAATAGTTTCATAATTCATCACATAGTACATTCTAAATAGAATTAGATCTATCCCGGTATTTCCCAAAGTTCCGGGAAAACAATCACTTTTATCACGGAATCCCAGGGAAAAGGAGACGGCTGAGAAATGTAAAACTTAGTCAGTACTATGGAGGAGTGAGAGAGTGTGAGGGATAGTAAGGGAATTCAGGTGAAATCCTCAAATTATCACCCCCATTTTCCAGGCTGCGGATTTACTGCGAAACGCCTTGAGAATTGAGAATTATTCATCGATAGATAGGGTCATTATTTGTTCGTAATGCATTAAATTGTTCATTCATGGAGCATGGTATGAAAATCATCCAGTAGAAAAATAAATAAAACGGTTAGGTGAAAGCTTTCTTGCCGGACAATGAATGCTCATTTACACAATTATTTGCCATGACAGCAAAAACCTCTCCTTTCTCATCACGGTGAAAAGTAACAGTCCGTGTACGCCTGAGTTAAAGGATAGCTTTTTAAGAATACAACACTTAAGGAGGTTGGCTCGCGACTATGTGAGTCAAAACAGAAGGGTAGCTTCACTTCTTTTGACACGCTCGTACGCTATTAAACAACAAAAAAATACCTAAGCCATCGAAAAAAAAGTAATGCACTAAGAATCCACTGTAATCAAGGAAAATAGTTTAAAAAAATACTTTTCTCAGCCTGGAAATAGAGTCAAAATAGCGATTATGCTTCAGGTATAAATGAATTTATATTATGCTGGCACCGCCAGTAATTATGTAAATATTACAAATTAAAATTAAATTAGAACCATCCTTTGGATCCACATTAAAATCTATTTTATTATTACTTTATTCATTTTCAAAATTATCTGGCATCGCCGATGTGATGAAAGGAAAATCCCTCACTTCGCATTTTCTAAATAACTTCAATAGGGTATTTTGGCGTACATTGATGATTTAAGAATTCCAGTAAATCATTGATACCGTGCTTGATATTTATCAAACGTCAATTGTTCGCATAATAAGAACATATTGTAAACTTTTCCCTCACGAACTTCCCAGGCGAATAGGACACTTAAACACGTTCCAAGTACCTAAACATCATAATTTACGATTTCAGTCCAGTGTGCTCCCAAATTATGAATCCTGACTTGATATAGTGTGTGTATATAATATATATATATATATAAACAATGATTTTAGGCGAATGAAACGGTATCCCTTGTCTTCAGTTCGAGAAAGAACTGAAATTTATATACCTGATGCACGCCTTCGTCATTGCCATACCCGTTTCAAATCCTGCTAAGATTTATTTTGGAGCCTCTGAATGCAATGCCAGCGCTTCAAGTGCAATGCAAATATAGCAATATACGCTCATCAATCGTTCTTGCAATCTACCCTTCACCTTCGGTAATATTTACATATGACATTAACTTTCAAGTAACTACTGTGGAGTTTTACCTATTCAAGTGAGTTTAAAGTGAGACAACTTATAATTAAATTCGGTAAGAATGCATTGGAGGTAAGCGACTATTTCAAACTAACCGCGGATTGTAGCGTTGCTAAATCCTCTGCCGACTGCAGAGCCATTTTAAACTCACTAACGCATTTCGTCTGCAATAACTTCAAAAGAACGCTAATATCTTAAAAACTAAGACGGATCAGTGCGTTCTTAAGGTTACCATTTTATTTCTGCGAAAAATATCCAGCTAATACCAATTTTTTTTCGGAAAAATTGACATATGTTTGCGATATGAAAACATTTTTCCTAGGTGACTCCCATTCCTTCCATTAAGCGTATGTATTTTAAACTGAAATTTATGGAAAAAGTAGTGCAGCATGAGGGGTATCTTATGACTGATAAAGATAGAGGACATAATTTTCTATTAGTACCCCAAATACAAAAAAAAATGAAATATCTCTCATTTCTCGATCCTGCCTCCTTAAATGAGGAAGAAAGTTTCTGGCAGAATACTAAAGACGATCGCGGGCTCAGCAAAAAATTAAAATTATGATACTTTGAAAAATGTTTTATATAATTATAAAATAATTTCCCAGTAATTATGTGATTATTAGTCATACTTTGATATATGCATCATCACATAGAAACTTAAATTTCATCCTGAAAAATGGTAAGGTAAACAAGCAGAAAAACAAACGGGAAAAATTAAAATAGTGGCATCTTTAGTTAAATTTATAGCAAACACAACCAGTATTATAACAATCAACTGAGGATTTGCAATACTATGACATACTTCTATGCATTTCTTTCAGCAAGCACAACATAAACTCAATAACAATTTGAAGAATTACATTCTGTAAACACTACATTCATCACAGTCATTACGACCATCCACCGTATTAATATCCAGTAGGACAATCGTACAGCCAATTTCCTAGGGTTAGGTATTTTCAGCAATATCCTTGGGAACTAATACTACGTTGCTAATAAAGACAGAGTAAATGGCTAATTCTGCCACTCATTATTTTCTGATCCTTTTGATGATGACTGATTAAGCCCAAATCAAAGGAGTATTGAAATTATAAAATTAAAATGTAAAAAAGCTGTCCCCTTTCATTTTTTATATTGTTGTCCATTAAGATACTACGCCGATTATTCAAGTGAAACTAGACATTAGCCATAAAGTAGCCTCAATTTTCCTTTGAAACCCTTCCGTCCACCAATTCTGCATGAATGCATAAAAATGTATTATTTACCCTAAAGGTGATGTTCGACTCATTGTTTCCTCCATTCAGCACAACTTCTAATTTCCGATTCGTAATTTCGAATACCAATGGAATCACGGAGGCTATATACATGCGTTTTAGGATAATTAGTGTACTTTCCATTTATACGGAATAAAGAGTACACCACGAGGGTGACAAGCAAAAAACACAAGTAGCGCCTTTAGCTCGTTAGTATTACGCAACTTGGTCATCCAAAATAATGCATTTTCAAATCATCCCGAATCTCAAATTCGTTCACTGTTGATTTAAATGCAAATAAAAAATTGCAAGATGGGACTTGGCTTATATTTCTAATGCTTTACAAGCGCCCAATCTTAATAAACACCAAAGAGATGGGTTTTCACAATTGCCGATCAATTTTATTAGCTCGTCACACCACCCATCAGCTCCGGGAGAATTTCAGTGTGGATTCATGCGAACTAAGTGTTCTCGTCTCCTGTCCACATTGTAGCACTGTGCTTGATAAACTACTGTAGCGAAGCATGAACCCAGTATTGTCGCATTAGAACGGCTGACTTTTTACAATCTTCTACTCAATTCGACCAATTTGTGCATTTTGCAGTGGATTGGAAATTTTTCATTCTAAAAGGCAATATTTATGCAGTACGTCAAAACGTAAAAGTATAATTGAATAATGAACGTCTCCAAACGACTAAAAGCAATCAAGGAATAGAGGCCTAGCAGCAATTAAGAGAATCAAAGCAGCCTGCTACCGCACATTGACATACTACCCTGCGAGAAGCCGAGCCGCAGAGGTGTGTGGCAGGGAGCAAGGATACCAACCATGAAAAGGGAAGGAATAGAGAAGAGGAGGGGGGAGAGGACAGAGTTGTATTTTATTTTAACGGTTTGCCTTATGCCACGAATGTTTTACAATATAGTCCCAGGAATTTTCCTATCTATCAGTTCGGCAGTGTAATGTTGTCGCTTCTACCAGTGCCAAAGGTATAGTGCGGAGTCAAGTAATATACTCCATGTCGTACTGAAACTTGCCTGATATGAACAAGTAATCTACGCCGAGCGCGTAGCTTCCGAGTCTCTAATGGCTCCCAATCTATTCCTTCCGTCAGCTGTGTGACACTTTATTTTCGCAAAGTGAGCGGATTTCCTTTGAATTTTATTTATTTCGCGAATTAAATCTTTCTGGGCACGGTCCCAAATGCTCGCAGCGTATTCAAAATGTGGTCTAGCCATTGTAAAGTAGCATCTTACTTTTACCTTTTCATCTGATAACCTTCCTAATATTCGTATCATAAATCATCGTTCCTTTAATGCACATTCGCAAAAGGCTCGCTCGTTCACACGTGGAAGGGATATTTGCGAGCACCCTTTAAGAAATCGGTCGAGGAGGGTTGAGGGACTGGGAAAAAGGAAATACGAAGTATGGATAAAAAAGGACATTGGATTGACTGAGATGATAACAGAAGAGGGAAAAGGGGAAGGAAATGGGAAGAGAAGAACGTAAAGAATGGGATGGAGACGAAAATGACGGGTTCGTGGTGAGTGGCATATGAGAAAGGAGGAGAAGAAGGAAGAAGAGATATCGAATGACCCGTGAGTGGAAAGGGTAAATAACGAGGAGGGGACGACGGACAGAAGTGGGGCAAAAGCTGGAGAGGACAATGAGTAACGCACAGCCGGAAGGAAGAGAAAAGACGGGGGATGTGGGAGAGGTGGAGATAAAAAGCCGAAGGAAATGCTCTCCCATATAACGCGACGGGAGGCCCCGTAAGCAGTGTTGCCAAGCTAGCGCCTTTTACGGACAGTCTTTGGCGGCAGAATATAAATTTTATCCCCTAAGAACAAAACAAATCTAGCTACTTTTCAGGAGTGAATTGAGGCCTTTGTACGTTGAAAAAAGCCCATTTAAAAAGAATATGCTAGCTGAGAAACTTTAAATGATGGTCACTTAAATGATTATTTTTCAAATAGATGTGTTTGAAAAACGCTTCGCTGAAGTTCACCAAGTTTTTTTTATTTTATTCGTGATGGATAACTTCCACAGAAAATTCTGACACCGTTTTCTCCGCTAGTATTATCTGAGTTGCTTTTATCATTAAATTATTTTTCGCTCGTCTGTTGAGGCCTCGGTACCATGACACATTGAAGGGATTTCCCCATGTTTATCCACACTTGTGACAAAACGAGAGAAAGTGCGAATCTTCTTTTTTTTACACATTGAGCCGATTAATTTAAATTTGGACTTTTTAAGTATCCTAAATCTAATAAAAGATACGTCAGATAGTTATAAAAGTGTGGTACAATATGTTTGTGGAAAACAAAACAACAAATCATTGTAAAAATAATTGAAAAATCAATAAAATATCAATTAGTGTAGGATAACTTTTAAAAATCGCGAGAAAAATCTATAGCACCAATGCATTTATAAGACTTGCTGCTGTTGAGTACACGATAAATGGATTATTTATACGTAAAAAATCTATTTAGTGCATTTCTATCTTGCAAAAAAACTAGTGACGTCTATTGTTTTTCATCTATCAACAAACTACCGTATTCTTAAATGAAATTAGCCACTGAATTCGATTATGTGTCAGCAAGGAGGGCTTTGGAGCCGGAGCTACCCGGAGTTCCAAATTTTTACTGGGGCCAGAGTTGGGTCCGGAGCTCGAAACTATAATTTTCCCGCTCCGGCTCCGATCACCAATTTTTAAATAACCTAGCTAACGACACGAGTATCTTCACCACACTGTAATTAGACATTTAATTCTTGTCAGCAATTCATGTGCTGAGTATTTTTAAGTTACTCAAGCGTTCTTTTGATGGTGTCATAATGTTGTCTTAATTTTTAATGAAAATCTACAACGTGTGCGTGTGTGAGAGCCCTTCAGTTTTTTCCTAACAAGAACTGTTTATGTAAATATTGAAATTACTATAAAATAAATAAATGGAATTTGGTCAAAACAGGGAACCAAATTTTTATTTTTATATGAGCATCCTGGAATTCTTTTAATATGAAAATATAAAAATAACGATCGTTAATTGAAACAAAAAGTTTTACCGCAGCCGCAGCTGAGTTGATGCCTTATTCGGTATTGCCTCGGAAATTCCGAACCTCGACAGTGACAAAATTTTGACGTCGCTGCCTCGATAATTTCAAAGAGTGCCATTCAAATGTTGAGCTTTGTAGGGGGTTGTGACGTCACATCCAACGATTTTCCTAGGTTCGACCGTGTCGACTCATTCCTGAATAAGGCCCCTGGAGCCGGAGAGTGATCCACTCCCATAAGACCTCGGCTCCATAGCAATGTTGGCAACACTGTGCCCCCGGGGGCGACACCCACCAGATCGTTGTCGAGAGGCGGGCGTAACCGCTTCACGGGTCGCCGACGCGAAATGACGTGGAACCGCCACATCGGGACTGAGAGGTTTTTCGGGTTTGATAAGGATTAAAATGTGGCCGGCCCTACAGCGTAATCCCCCTTCGGCGCGGTGATCGGAAAAGACACCTCTTTTCATTTTCTTGATTTATTCCCGGAGCGGTGCTCGAGCCAAGAATCGCAAAAATGGGCTCTCGAACACAATCGAAAAGATTGTTCTACAGGCTTTAGCGACGTTTTTTCGAGAGAGGAATATAGGAAAATATGTCCGGAAACAAAAAATACCCGTTTCTCCAAGTTGATGGAAGAGGTGAGGGTGCCGTTTCTTCCGGCGCACGCCGCGGCGTGCGAGTGGAAAGCTTATAAAAACTGTGTCACGTATAAATAAATACAGATAATTATACACATCATCATAAAATCCTAATATTCCACACCTCCCTATCTAAGGCTAGTCCCCTCACTCCCTGGTAGTTTATCTTATTTACTGTCCTCTTTATTTGATCCCTTAGCCTTCTCCTTGGGACCTTTTCCTTAATTTTTCCGTCAATCATATTCTTCACAAACCCGTTGTGCCATAGAGTGTGACCAAATCATCTAGCTCTTCTTCTCTGGGTAGTTTTCCATAAGGTCTTTTTCTCATCTACTACTGTGCATGCTTCTACATTTCCAATTTCATCTGTCCGTTTGATCTTCAGCATCGTCCTCCAACGCCAGCTTTCGAATGCTTCTAATATTGTCTGGCCTGCTTTATCAATGGCTATTTTATACATATGTACGGATAAAATGAAAAAAAAAGTTTAGTAAACCGATAGTCTTGTTATTTTTTAAGCAAAACTGAAAAAAATAATAAAACATAAAAAGAAAAACATAATGTAATAGTGAAAATATTAAGATATATTAGAACAGAGATAGAGGTACATTTTGAAGGGCATCGTAGTTTCTTTTTACTTAAAGATGCATGCAGTAAACTGTACCAAGGAACACGTGGCCCATTTATAGAATCTGGCGGTTTTAGGAGCCGGAGGGCGTTTTTCAGCCGTAGGAATTATACAATAATCTGTATAAAAACAATGGGCCTGTTTCTCGGCGCATGAAGTCCATGAAGTGTGCCGTTGCTTCCATATGTCGTGCGTAATAAAATTATAAGAGCATGTATCACCACCTACTGATTCTTAGTCAAAAATATAAAATGTGCGACCCAAATGACAGAGTAGGAAATGGAAATCATAGTAGAACTATGCTGAAACTGATGAAAAAAGTGAGGTTTCATTCTCGAGGAAAAGGAAAATATTGGGAAATAATGAAAAGGGTGCTCGAGAAAATTTTCGAATTCTAAACTCTCACTAAAATCCAATATTATTCAAAGGAAATACAATCTAAATCACGCCAACAGGAGTAAAATCTTCCAAATAACTTGTAAATAGAAAAAAGAAATCGATAAAATGGTGATTTGACAAACATTCCATTTAGCCTCATCTTTAAAGTTTCGATGGCAGATATAGCTGACTTGCCGGCCCCGGTGTCGGTGGGGTAATGTTCTCGCCTTCTAATTGGAGGATCACGGGTTTGAGTCCCGGCTGGGTCGGTTTTTCGCATGCCCAGGGCATGGGTGTTTTTGTCAAGTTCTGGTGGTTCAGCCCCTGAGAAACTTGATTACAGGCCAATGCCTTATCGGGATCGCATAGGCATACTGACCAACAGAAACGTCGAAGAGCAAAAAAAAAGGACAGAAAGAACTGTATAACTACATTTCTGGGAGAAAAGGTATCAAGTGCAAGAGAGAGGCTATGCATTAGCGTGAAAAGTTTTTTTATTGAATTCACGCATTAGCCAGGCAGGTGTTCTCTAGTACAGAGATTCTCTCATATATTCCTCAATAGTTCTTCGTGGGCAGTGGTAGAGAAAGGACGTGTCTAGCTCTCGCTCCTGAGGGTTAAGGGAGAAGGGGTCAACTCAGTGAAACATGACGCGTGGGGAGCGGGCCGAAGAAGCTGTTAGCATGGTGGAAATTAAGTGCTCTCATTGTCAGTGCAAACGTAAATTGAGAAACGGGGTCCAGTGCGGAGAGTGTAATGCTTGGTTCCACTTAAGGTGCACGGGATGCGCAATTGAGGAATGTGCCCACGACGGTTGGAGATGTGGATGGTGCGAGATAGAGGTGTGGATGGTGCGCACCGTGCTGCGAAGGCGAGGGAGGAGGCAATGGAGGATCTCAAAGTCCAGCTGCTGGGAGCGAAAAGTTTAATTGAAAGCCTGACATCTGAAAAATAAGAAATGGTGAACCAAGTTCATAAGCCCATTGCAAAGAATGAGGAACTAAGAGGTGGAGCTACACAGGGGTGTGCGGTTTAGGGATGCGGTGGCTGGCTCGTGCGAGACTGGTTGGAGTCCGAGGACGCCGAGGGGTATGGGGACCAGTAAAGGGGATGATTGCAACACCATGTGCAACGGAGACCCCAATTCCCGGAAAGAAGCCGGGAGAGAGGGGACTGGAAGGAGAAGGATACATGGCCAGGAAGGCGCTTATGTGGTCAACCAACCCAAGCCGATGGCTGACCATGAAGGGGACGGCGATGGAAGCAAGGGGAAGGGGTAGGACTGGCGAGGAAGAGGAGGCAAGGACGGGGTAACAACGGGCAGCAAGAGGATAGTGAAAGTGATGGGCTCTGCTAGGGTGATAGTGATGGGTAACTCCATGCTGAGACACTAGGTTGCTGAAGAAGTACAGGACATAAACTGTTTTCCAGGAATAAGGACTGAGGAACTGGAAAGACAAATAGAAGGGATGAGGGACGGGGAAGAGGAGGAAGTCGTTCTCATACACGTGGGGACAAATGACCTCAAGAGAGCAAAAACTTATGACCATGTCATTGGATGGGTGTGGGACATGTGCACAGTAGCCAAAAAAAAATTTGGTAAGGCTAAATTAATCCTTAGCGGAGTGATCAAAAGAAGGGACGTGAGGGACAGAGTGATAGATTATGTAAATGAGGGCTTGGAATGGGTCTGCGAAAAATTATGTTTATATTTCGTTGACCCAAATTGTTGGGTTAGTTCGAGTGATCTTGAAGGAGATGGTGTGCACCTTAACAGGAGAGGAGTGGAAAAACTTGGTGATCTGGTGAAGAATGCAGTGCATTACTATGGTAAAAAAAACTAGATCAGGTTTGGGGATGTGTAAATGACGGGAGGGCAGTCGATAGCAGCATTGGCGAAAATAAGACGTCAACAAGGGAGCATGAAAACATCCATTGGTCGAATGAGATGGGAACTGGTCCAATTAAGGTGAAAGAAGGCAGGAATAAATGTGACCATGTTCCGGATAAATCAATTTCTGACATTTCTGAGGGACTTTATGCTGAGAACTGGAAGGGATATAAGTTCATGTGCTCATGTGCAAGTGTTACGGTTGTTAGGGAGCCATTAGATGGAGCTGTCGAGCAAAATTGTTGATGCTGCAGCGGAGTAAACTCTCAGACATCGGAAACTTCATCAGGAAATAATTTAACCCTCTACACTGCTGAATCCAAAGGTAAGATCTATAAATTCTCCAGGTGAAATGCCGCAGCGTTCAAAATAAAATAATAGAATTTCAGTCATTTATTGAATCGTGTAAACCTGACTGTGTAGTAGGCACTGAGTCGTGGCTTAAAGAAGATATATTAACTCGAAAAAAAAAATTTCCTGGTGATTTCAACGTTTACAGGAGGGATAGAACAGACAGGGGAGGGGGTGTATTCATTTGTGTCAAGTCAAGTTTCTTGAGTAGCCTGGAATGGGTGAGACATGATTTCGAAATGCTTAGTGCAAATATATATAACCAGGAAAGTGAAAAAGGCCTTAAGATAATTGGATTTTACAGAAAACCAGATGAAGACATGAGCATGCTGGAGGCTTTGGCAGATTTATGCTCAGAAAAACCTAGTAGAGGAACCGTCATAGCAGGAGATCTTAATCTGCCAGGAGCACAGTGGAATGGAAATGTTAAATGTAGTGGTAAGGTTCAAACTCTTGTAAATAGGTTAATTCTTGAAGAGGGTTTCGAGCAGCTTTTGAATGGACCAACGAGAGGTAATAACATACTGGATGTCTTCCTTCTAAGGCCATTTAAGGGTGACCATACCTTTGAGATAATACCTGGGTTAAGTGATCACTCTGCAGTGTCAATTGAACTAGAATGGTCATCGTGACTATCACAGAAAAAAAGGATACATTTTGCTGGAATTATATAAAAGGGAACGTGGTTGGGTTCAAAAATATGCTAAGAGAAAACTTTCCCAAATGGGCAGGGCAAAGTGCTACTCCCGGTGAAATTTGGGACAGTTTTAAGAATATTTTGTACGCGGGAATAGAAAAATTTGTTCCGAGGAAAAGACTTAAACACATCTGCGATCCTGAGTATTATAACGCAAAAATAAGAAGAATGAAGAGGAAGGTGAGGCGCACGTATTAACTTAGAAATTTAAGTCTCAGATATCTGGTAAAATATAAAACCCTAATTAGTAGATTAAACACTGAAAAACGGAAAGCCCGGGAAAGCTATCTATTGAATGTACTTGACCAGAAAAATACTAAAAATTCTATAAATATATTAGGAAGAAAAGGGACAATAATAATGACATATCAATGCTTGTTAGGGAAGATGAATAAGTTATTTTAGATAACAAGGTCAAGGCGGACAAGCTAAATAAATAGTACGCCAACAGCTATAAGGAAAAGGCTGTAAATAATAAGTTCGTTTTAACTACCAATAATGAATATAATGATAGCATGTTATTATCTGGCAGTTGAGAGTCCAATTTTGACCATACTAATGTGTCAGATAGTGAGATATTAGAATTAATACGCAAACAACGGAGAAATAAATCAGCGGGACCTGATAACGTATCCATAGATGCATTAAAACTAGGCGATGAAGCAGTAGTTCCTTACATAAAAAGACTTTTCCTCGTGACTTTAAATAATGGAAGCTTGCCTTTCGACTGGAAATTCGCAACCGTCATACCTATCTTTAAGGGAGGAGATGAAACTAGAGTAGAAAACTATAGACCTGTAACCCTAACGTCTGTAGTGTGTAAATTAATTGAAAAAACCATTGCTAGGTACTTGCGCGAGTTCTGGCACAAAACTAACTGGCTATTCAAATACAGACATGGATTCAGAAAAGGCTCTTCTTGTGACACCCAATTGCTAGGATTATGCCAAGATATTGCTGAAGTCCTAGACCAGGGTAGTGAAAATGATGCGGTGATAATAGATTTCAAAAAAGCTTTTGACACGGTACCACACATTAATTTTATAGAAAAAATAGAGAGGTTACAAATAGATGGCAGGGTAAAAATATGGATTGGAGAATTTTTGAAAGGAAGGTCGCAGAGAGTAGGAGTCGGTGAAGAATTCTCCGGTGATACTGAAGTAACATCTGGAGTTCCCCAAGGAAGCGTTTTGGGTCCGTTATTGTTTTTAATTTACATAAATGACATACATGTAGAAGTTGACTCAAAAATTCGTCTTTTTGCAAATGACTGTATTATATATAGAAAGATAAATAACAAGTAGGACCAGTGTACCCTTCAAAATGACCTAGACAAGTTGTCATCATTGATAACAGTCAATAAAATGGAAGTTAACATGATTAAATGCAAATAAATAACATTCACGAGAAGGAAAAATAAAGAAAATAGGTCATATATTCTGCTCGGAGAAAATATTGACAATTGTAACGATTGTAAATATCTGGGTTTTAATTTTACGTCAAAATTAGATTGGGGAATACACATCGATAAGGTTGTAAGAAAAGCTTTTAAATCTCTGCACTGGGTGATGAGAAATATTAAGGAGAGTAATAAAGAAATCAAAGAAATGGCCTACAGGACAATGGTTCTTCCGGTATTATAATATGCAACGGTAATGTGGGATCCTCATTGAAAAAACAGATATTTTCAAGCAGGAGAAAGTACAAAAGAAGGCAGCCAGGTATGTTTTAGGCAGGCACAAAAGGTGTGACAGTGTCACAGCCATGCTGGGGTATCTGGGTTGGAAACCTTTGCAATTAAGGAGGACAATAAACAGGTTATGCGGGATATACAAAGCAATTACAAAAGAACGGGCTTGGGAGGAAATAAATAAAAGTCTAGACTCACCCTGCTACATTGGAAGAAATGACCACAGGTACAAAATTAAATTCAGAAAGCATAAAACTGATATCTTGAAGCAATCCTTCTTAAATAGAGGTATAAAGGAGTGGAATGAGTTACCTGAAGTAATTTTTGAGATCTTTCCTGCTAACGTTAAAATTTTTAGAAATAAGTGTTTCTCGATTCAGTAATGGTTTATTTGGAAGTTTCTGGAAAATTTCATGTGTATTTTCTTATGCTTATGTTAATGTTACCACCAGGCGATTTCCTACGTGTAAAGTTTTGTAATTTTGTAATTATATTAAATACTAAAATTAAATATTCATAACTTAAGTGTCCTAGCAAGAGCAAAAGAGCTTTGAGCATTGTACCTCGAGTGCCCAATTCACAAAGGCACTACTTATTATCACCAGCCGGTAGCCCTAACTAACACTCATCCAGCTCAGAGGCATGAGCATTCCGACCTTTGTCTTGACCAAAGCGCGCCTTTATCCTCATAACTCGAGTTCACGCTAGAATTTGTGTTTCCGGGAAACACGCCGAGTAATAAATCTGTCCTTTCCCAGAATCCCAGTCTCCCTAATTTCAATGCACCTCATGTCCCCGCATAGCATTAAAAGCTACCGCAATGGGTATGTGCAAATGGCACTTCGTCCGCACTTGCACTTGAGAGCGGATCCCAAAGCAAGTAATAGGGGCGGAAATTCCTGGGGGGGGGGAGAAGGGGAGAATTATACGGCGATGAGAGTGTGGACCTAAAGGAGAAGTTGGGAGATGATAACTGTGAGAACTATATAAGACGAAAATATGGAAGCGGCATTACGACAGTGACACGCCAGGGACGCATTTTTTCCTGGTGTATTCCTTGTGTTTGAAGCCTTTACTTGAAGCAAGATCTTACGGGAAAAGAAGACTGAACAAAAAACAGAAGTATAACAGGGAAGAGTACAAGCATTGTAATTGATGAAGATAAAGTAAACAGAAAGGATGGCCCTGGAAAAAGTTCATAAAAGGTTCGGGAGAAAAGGCGTGTGATAAAAACCTATTCTGAGCTGAAGAAAGAACCTCAAAAGGCAAATTGTCATTGTATGACGTCTTTAAAAGAAAAATGCATGGAGATTAAATGATGTATCACCCTTTAATATCTACTAATTTATCTTATGACCGACCGTAGTTTCGGCACAAAATATCATTATCATACTGTCGTGTCCCGACATTTCGGCAGCGCGACCTTGCGACATCGCGACCTCTTGACATTTCGACGTCGCGACCTTCTTGGCATCTTTTCGGTGGTCGGCATCTTTTCAGGTGGGCCGCGATTCGTTATCTCGCCATCCACCTTAAATTAATGACACCGGGCCAGATTCTTCTCTTCGGCATGCCACCGGGCATAGATTCGGAATCTCCACTTTTTGGGTATGTTCGCCTTTTTACGACTTTACATAAAAGTTAACATTTAAGGAGATCTCTATCTACAACTTTCCCATCACCAAGGTGACCCCACCTCGAAGCCGCCTTGACTCAAAGCGGCTTTATTCATTAAAACCGCAGGTTCCGTCCGGCCCCTCATACTTCATATCACTTGAGAATATAATTCTCGTCAACATCTAACTACGTAAGCAGCATGGGAACTTTCCAGAGGTTCTTTTTCTTGCCCAAATAAGGTTAGGCTTTGCAATAGACAACGCCCTAAGAAGCTTCTAGAACAAGGGAGGGGATTAAGGGGGTTAGAATATAAAAACCCTTTTGTATTAACAAATGTGGAAATAAACACTTTTTGAACTTAAACTTGGACGTGGGCTCTCTGTTCTCTCCGGTCTTGCTGCTGAACGCTTCGATCTTTCTGCCGTGTTTCGCCAATCGACTCCTCGACCAACGACCACACCCGTACACCACAGACGCTGCTAGAGGGCCATCCTTCCCTTCGTCCGTTTTCGACCAACTTCACTACAAGATGTACGGCATGGAGTAAGCATAACCTAACATGTACTAAATGACAATAAATGGATTTTATTTAAGGAATAAAAGAGTGAGTTCTTTTTGACTGATTCCTGAAGTTTTGACCCCTGAAAAGTCTATGTTACGACCCCTAAAACTAGTCGACCCTAACCGGGCCACGACAATACCATTGATAATGGTATTGACTGTCAAAATCAGGATAGAGGCAAGTCTAAATTCCGCAATCGGCACTTCTGTTTAACAGAGGGTACCCCCCCCGCTGATGGATCTTCGTTTTCAGCAACTCAATGCCTTCAACAGAGCGGATTTTATCTATGTGGTTAGAGCTGTAGAAATGGTCATGGCTTCAGTGTTGGTGGGATGTTAGACCAATGTATATTTGGGTTTTGGGTTAATAAGGTCTGCCTCATAGTCATAAGACCAGAAGTTGGTTAGGAGAGGGCAGTCGGAGGCCTGATAAAAGATGTAGAAGGATTCAGATAAGGTACGCAGGACGTCGGCTTTTGCAGGAAGTCAGCTTTTGATCGCGGTGAAAGTCATTATTTTAGGGAATCCAAAGACAACAGGTTGATCAACGGATGATCCAGTTTTGATATTCCGGGAGTAGGAATAGTTGGAACAAAGCGAGTAATGCATGGAGAAATAAATTCTCCCTATGGGTCTAATCCAATTGTTATCATGGGCTTCTCCGATGGGTTGTGAACAATATCAGCATATCCTAATAACAGTTGCCTGATATTGAACTGTCCACCTTATTGTACAAAATTACACTACACGTGTTATGGTTTTCATGAAGCCATTATCAGGGAAATTGGTAAAATATAAGTCAATTATTCATTGAAAGATGCTGTGCCACAATATCTCACCTGACACTGTGGAATTTAATATCATACGTATGTTGATTAAGATTTTTGGTACTTTAAACACTGTCGTTAAACGCAATGCAGACACTTTTACACCCTCTAAAGTAAAATCCAATTACGTTAGCAGCGTTGCCAACGTGTACTCTTCTCTTTGCATCTCAGCCGGCCCTTTCCACACGAGCATTCACATACTTAACGTCACACGCTGAGAGAGGCTGTCTATAAATGATGTCACACAATTTTGGGCCAAACTAGACCCCCCCCTCCCTCCCGCCTCCCCCCCTGTCTCAGTTGGTCACAAATAGTGTCACCCCCCCTTTAATGATGTCCCAAATATGAAAAAACGTCTACCCCCCTCAACAGTCTGAGTAAAAATAAGGCATAAGTGGAAGTGGAAGTGTGGATGTCACATAATCCCCCTTTTACACATTGTCACAAGGTGGTGACCCCCCTCCCCCCCAATCATGTGGACGTCATTTATGGACAGCCCCAGAGCAGGTAACTCCCACCATTTTCCGCTACTACTTTACATTTTATAATCATGGGACGAAGATCTATCTTTGTGGAATCTTTCTATTATTATAAGAAGAACACAACTTTGAGTTTCCCGCAAATTTATTATACAACAAACGACCAGTTTTGGCTGTTATGCCATCATCAGGTACCATATATGCAGTAAATGGAAGTTCTTTGTTCAGTTGTTTATTAGTAAAAAAGGGAAGAGTTCAAAGTGTGGTTTCCAATTGACTCAGGTCGGTTGATCCGTCAACTGAATAGCAAAATTTGAACTCCTCCCTCTCCCCGTCTTCCCTCCTCCCCCACCCCAAATCCTTTTTTAGTTATAAACATCTGCGCAACGGACTTACATTTGCAAAATATATCGTATCTGATGATAGTGAACAGCTGAAATCGGTCGCTTGAAGTAAAATAAATCTGTGGAAAATAATAAGTTGTGTTCTCCTTAAAATACTAAAAATTTCTTTAAATTCTGCAACTGCACGGCTATGAAATCCGTTTGAACAAAATTCTTGGCCAAACCTATCGAACCTGGGACTTCGGTATAATATATATTAGGATTAGTGAGAAGGGGGATAAAGTGAGATGAATGAGTGGGAAGTGGAGATGGATTAGGGAAGAGAATAAGATCAACGGGTGAGATGTGTAGGGAAAGAGGAACGGAGATGGGAGAGAGAGTAGGGGGGGAGGGGGACTTTCGGGATGGAATGATGAAAGATGTGGACAGGGGCGGGGACATTATCGAGGGGCGATGGTGAGTCATAAGCGAGGGAATGGAAGAGGACGGAGAAGGAAGGCGAAACGAGATGAGGGGTTGACGGACGGCGAGGGGAGGTCTCCCGGCTCAGTTAAGAAGAAATTTCTTCGTTTTGGGAAGAAATCAGGAGAGAAAAAGGGAAAGTGTAACTCACGCCCAGATTAGCATGAAAGCAGTAACGCCAGCCTCCCACAATCTACAAAACCAAACACCATACCCTACAGCCATGATATTGAGAACATATATCAATAAATACGATTGTAAAAAACAAATATACATTAAAACAGGGAAAAAAGTATATAAAAAAAATATAATAAGGAAATGGGGGAATGGGAATGGGGGTTGGGGGAATGCTGGGGGTAGCCCTTTTACGATCGTCCTTTCTGACAGTATTTTTAATGTCACACCTTCACGTGAACTACATTTAGTATGGCTCCAATCCTTCGGCCTATAAGTTATGAGTGGCCTTAGCAGGGACAATTGTTATTGATTCCACCATCCATTGATGCAGCTGGAGCCAGATCCGGAGCTGGAGCCGGAGCTCGAAACTACAATTTTCCCACTCCGGCTCCGATCACCGATTTTTAAATAACTTAGTCAACGATGCGGGTGTCTGTTACACTGTAATTATATGAATTTAATTCCCGTTAACGTTTCGTGCGCTAAGAATTTCTAAATTACCCAAGAGTAGAATTCATTATGACAAAAACACAGTACAAGTTCCACAATTTCTTTCAATGCTGCCGACCGGTTTCCACGTCTAAAGCGTCATCTACAAGACAAACAGAAGTAAGTACTTTTGAGTCTCTCAACTTTTCATAGTATCAAAATGTGGTCCTTACATTTGTACAAAAATTCATAACGTGAGTCTGAATCCTTCAAATTCTTCCTATGGTTCTATTTTCCTCGTAAGACTTTACCCCACAGCTTTTCTGTTGAGCTCGAAGAACACATTTATTATACATTAAACCCTCTATCGCGTTCACTTTGTATGCATACGAAATATTGTTTTGGAAAATTAACGAAATAATTATAAAATTAATAAATACAAGTCGGTTAACATAGGGAATAATTTTTTTATGCTTATGTGAAAATCCGTTCGTATGAAAAACTTAATAACAAAAATCATTAACACAAAACTGAAATGTTTTACTGGAATGGAGCTGGAGATAAGGCCGTAGACTGTACAGAGCAGGAATTCGATGAGGTATCATGCATACGATACCACAAATTTCTTGCATTTATGCGCATGGTACCACGCTCCAAGAGGTTTAAGCCATTTATTTAAGCACGTAAGTGTTCACCCCTGGCGAAATGAAAGTAGTTCATCATTATGCGCATCCGACATGCACCCTCATCTTTTCCTTATTCTTTGTGTCATACATCTCTTAACTTCAGTCAAGTCTATATTGTTGACTCCACTCTTTATGAGTGAGTTTTCAACCTGAAGTACAGCCTGATCGAGTGTGCGAGTGTTTAACTTAGTGTTTGAGAAGGCTGATTTCTCTGTGACTGTCCTTGGCACGGAATCTTATTCCCGTAAACAATCACAGTGAACGGTGATCATAACCCCGGCATCCATAGCAGGGCCCCCTAAAAGTCCAGTGAAGGATTATATTCAAAGAACTGCAAAAATAGCCGCGCAGTAACTTTCACGGAGTTACCCGCTGATGGTCACATAATTGTGTGAAATTAGCACTGAAAAATCATTCACCTGGAATGGGAATTGAACCCAAACCCCTAGAGTTTGGGCCGAATGCTCTAATCAGTTACGCTAACCAGACTGTGGATTTCATGGTGGCTTTAAGGAGCGAGTTGTCCTCACAGATACTTTGAAGAACCCGTGTACGAGCGCACGCATTCACACACATAGCATTAAGTTTGAAAGTCTTATTAACTCAAAATTGTAAAAAAGTTAAAGAATCTATTGAAGGGTTCCCCCATTAATAGTATCCCGTGCATATCTTTAAATGAAAAGCAAGCCTTAGATCTCCTTGAATCACCTTTAATTAGCATTCACTTAATAAATGCATAGACCACTTCTTCATAAAATTTAACAATATGTTGTTCATAGCAACATGGTAACCGAGATAAATATCCATCACATATCTCGGGGAATATTTATTGATTTATTTACACATATTTGTTAGACCATAGATGGAAACCATTTGCATTAAGTCATAAATAAATAAATAAAATGTTTATTGTCGTAGACCCTTATCGGTCTTTCAGATACCTTAGTACATTAATTATCATTTTCACTAAACATAATTTTAAAAATATAATGATGCTTATAAGACAGTGTTTACACAAAATTTACATAATAATATTAAATTACACAAAAAATACAAGAAAGGGTTTTCACAAAAAAATTAAAATTGATCACAGTGTTACAACAATCATTTCCATTTTCACTTTCTCCCTCAACATCTTTTCGTGATTATGGATTGAAATAATTTCCTTTTAAAGCAGGGTACAGAATTACATGTTTTTATATTTGTTGGGAGAGTATTCCAATTTCTTGCTACAGTGGCAATGTCATATATATGGTAAATTTCAATTTTGTGCCGTGGGATCTGTAGGTCTAAATGATGGGATCTTGTGAACCGGTTTTGGATGTTTTTTAATAAAAGAGTTGAACAGGTATGGAGGACAGGTTGACTTTAAAATTTTGAAGGCGGAGAGAATAGATAAATAAAGCCGTCTTTCTCTAACTTTAAGCCATTTTAGTCTCTTGTATGAATCAGTAACATGATCCCACCGTTTCAGATCACATACAAATCTCACAGTAGCATTCATAGTAATCTGGAGCTTATTATTTGCTTCTTCGTTGTTATTGCTTAGTACGCCGCAACATAAATCAAAATGTGGGAAAATAATCGCATTTACGATTGTTTTTCGTAAGTTTGTAGGCAATTGGTTTTTGGATTTGTACAATTGGTGAAGAATTTTATAGCTTTTACTCCTAATATTTAGGCAGTGTGCATTCCAATTTAAGGTTCCGTCCATTATTACCCCTATATTTTTTACGTGTTCTTCATAGGGGACAGCTTTATTTTCGACTGTGATCGCTGGGATGAGGTGAAAATGTATCTTAGATGTAAGGTTTCTACTGCCGATTATAATAGCCTTAGTTTTATTTTCATTTAGTTTTAGGCCATTGGTCTCAGCCCATGCGTTAATATGGACAATATCAGCATTTAAGCTAGCAATAGTCTGTGTTAGGCTTTCTGGAGTTGAATGTTGGTAAATTTGGAAGTCGTCTACATATAGAAAATATTGGGAGTGAATTACGAATCTTGGTAGGTCGTTAATGAACAAAGAGAATAAGGGACTGAGGACAGATCCTTGCACCATTCCAGTGTCCACGTTTAGCAAGTTAGATGTATATCCGGTCTTTCCTATTACTGCTTGCATTCGCCCGGTAAGATATGATCGGAACCATTTGATTACACTGTCCGAAAAATTATACCCTTTTAACTTCTGTAATAGAAGAGCGTGGTTCACGGAGTCGAATGCGTGGTTCACGGAGTCACGGAGTCGAATGTCGAGTTATAGATATAGTCTCATACATTTTTTTTTGTTTTGATTTATGATTCGAATAATATATATTTAAAAATAGAAAAATTGACATTCACTTTCAATGAAATTGAATTCTCGATCGCAGCGGCTCTAGCAGAGTGACAGACTGACAGACATGCCTAGGTAATGTATACTTTGATCAAGAATAACATTCAAAACTAGTCGAATCTTTTGCGATAAATGCCAACGGGACCACAGTTTTATAAGGAAAGTGGATTTTAATTAGTATCGTTTGAGTGGCCTGCTTTTCGTTGCAAGGTATACCTTTTCCCAATTCATGGCAGTTGACCTTGAATGCGCTGGGGTACCTTTCACTTTTCGAACCTGTTTGGGCTCTTGAATTCCCTCCGGGCGGCCGCCTGGTTGGAGGGGCGAGAAACCCAGTGGGCATGCCCTAGGATCAGCCTGTTCTCTCGCACTTGTCAGTCACTCTCACTCACTCGCAGTCGCCATGTACAATTGCTAGCGCCCGACCGCCTCTTAGTTACACAGTCCATTTGTTCTGGAAATGATGGCAGTGTTCTGAAATTGGCCCAGCTATCAATTATTCTCAACAAAATTGTTGGTCGTTCGGGCCGAATATCTCTCGTGTTCATACGATATTCTGCCTTTACTACTTGTAAGTGTTGTGAATGTTCTCATTTTTTCGGTACTAATCAATCTTTTGTTTAAGGTAGGAACTTTCTGGAAGCCACGTGGTTGGACATGAGGACATGTTTCTTCGGTAGTGATGGTTTCTTTCGACTCCATCTACCAGGATGTGTGCTTTCCCTAGGACTCTGAAGAAGATTCAACAATCCATGGAGCGATTGTGTCCTTCTTGGCCTGCTACATCTTCATCTGGGCGTGGACTTGGTTTTCTGGTAAGACTAAATTGTCTCGTGTAAATAAGTAGACACTATTTATTCCGTCGATCAACTTACCTAATGTGTGCTTACGTTCAGTATGGCGTCGGAGCTAGAAACTTTCATTCGAACTCAGATCAGTAAGAGTGAACTCATTTCTCGGTTTTGGTCAAATATGGTTAAAGTAGGTAAGGAAAAGTTAACCTATACCTTGCATGAAAAACTGGCTTCTTAAAAGACTTCGACTTCTCCCGGCGCAGTGTCATGCCGCCCCAACTCTCTAAATCGAGTGGTGCTTTTAGCGACTTTTCAAACCGAAGTTGAATCACCTATTAGAAAAGTGCTTGCTGGATTCTTATTGGAATGCCTTCCTCTCTGGCCACTAAGTAAACTTAGGGCAAGCTGAAGCCGCTAATTCCGAGTACGTAAGAACTGATTTCTTCTCGAGTGTCGAGGAACGTTATATCGACGCCTTGTCAAATATTTCTGAGTGCCTTTCTAATTTGCAACGGCCAAGCGCTTGTGAAAGTGAAATATGACGTGGTATTTCAGTGAATTCTAATTATCCAAAATTTGAATTACCGATATTTACTGGCGATCTGTTGGAATGGGAAAGTTTCCGAGAGCAGTTTAAAAAGCTAGTGCACGATGTACCGGAGCTTTCCAACGTTCACAAACTATTATATATGAAAACTCACTGACGTGCCGCAGATGTAATTCAGAATTTGCCCATCACTGGGGAAAATTATCAAGGGGTATGGGATGACCTCAAAAGGCGGTATGGCAGCAATAGGGTACTGTCAAATTTTCATATGAAAAGCTTATTTGAACTTCCAACCATGCAAAGGGCGACTTCTTCGTAACTAAAGCGTGTGCTAGATCAGTTTCGCCAAACTGCTAGGGTGTTCTAGAGCCTCGAAAAGCCCGTTCAAGCATGGGACGAGTGGTTCGTGTTTCTTTTAGTCAATAAACTGGATTCTTCCATGCGTTTCCAGTGGGAATCATCTAATTCAGATATTCGTGCCGTCCCAACATTTGCCAGCTTGTCTGAATTCCTTGAAACCAGAATTCGTGCCTTGGACGCCGCAAGGGAAGTAGGTTCTTCCAATTCGGTCTCAAATCCTGAGTCAAAAAGGGGTCGAATAATTTCAACGTAACTGCCAAATTAGTCAAGTAAAATGTTAAACGCAGTCTCATCTAAACCTTCGAAAAGAAATAATGCAGCATATCTGCTCTGTTCGAAGGGTTTCATTCATGTTCATTTTTTGAGTTATTGCTTGGGATTTAAGGGCCTTAAACCTGAGGAACGGAGAGAAGAGGCTAACAAGCTTTCTCTCTCCCTAAATTGCCTTTCTTGCAATCACGATGCGACTAGGTGTCGATCATATGGTCGGTGTTTAGCGTGCGGCAGCAAGCACCATACGTTACTTCACGATGCATTTGCAAGGTCACCGAACGATGCTCAATCCTCCCCGGATTCCATATCCTCAATCTCACCCCAACTTCGACTTCTCCCGGCGCAGTGTCATGCCGCCCCAACTCTTTAAATCAAGTAGTGCTTTTAGCGACTTTTCAAGTCGAAGTTGAATCACCTATTAGAAAAAGTATCAGAGTAAAAGGACTCATTGACACCGGGTCTGACACGTCATTTATTACGGAATGGTTGGCGCAAACTCTGGGAATTGTGGGATCTAAGGTCAGCGTTCCAATCACTGGCATTCAAGGTCAAGAAGTTAGTACCGCCTTAAGAATGGTGGACTTGACTGTTAGATCTTCCTTCGATAGAGCCTTTAAGTTAGATCTTCAAGCCTTGGTGCATAAAAGGCTAACTTCTCTTACACCCTCCAACTACGCGGAAGTGCGAGTATGGCCTCACCTTCGGGGATTGACTGTTGTGGATCCAAGTCACGCCATTTCTTCATCAGTCGACCCCATCTTGGATGCTGATGTCTGCGGGAAAATACTTTTAGGTAACTTGCACATCGGCCCTCCGGGATCTCCTACCGCCCAGTTAACTCCATTTGGATGGGACCGGTTTCGCGTGCTATTGAGTCGCGATCTCAAAATGATAATGTGGTTGTAATGCATGCGCAAGCATATGTAAGGTTGATGGATGATATTCAGAAATTTTGGTCCATTGAGGAAGTTTCGACGATAAGATTATCTTCAGAAGAAGATATTTAGTGTGGGAATTACTTTAAAACTACTCACCGCAGGGACTCTGATGGGAGATATGTTGTCCATTTACCGTTCAAGCCGGATGCCTTGCTGATGTTGCATCCTTCTCGAAAGTCAGCAATGAAGTTATTATTAAAAAATGAAACGCGTTTGATGAGTCAACCCGATTTGAGGGAGAAGTATACCGCTTTTATGTCGGAATATTTGAGTCTAGGTCACATGAAAGTTGCCAGATTCAGTGACCAATCATGTTACTTGCCATATCATGTTGTGTTGAAGAAAATGGACGCAAAGGGTAAAATCAGAGTGTTTTTAATGAATCCATTAAAACTGCTTCTGGGAGTTCTTTGAATGATTTGTTGGCGAGTGGATCTCATCTCCAACCTGATTTGTGGATGATTTTAACACCCTGGCGTTTTTTTCGGGTGGCATTTACTTCGGACATAGTGAAAATGTTCCGCCAAATCCGTGTGCATGAGGAAGATTCTGACTTACAGCGGATTCTTTGGCGTAAGGATCCTTCCGAAATCGTCACCGATTATAAGCTGAATACGGTTACTTACGGTACGGCTCCAGCCCCCTTAGCTATTCGGGTCCTAAGGCAATTGGCCCTCGATGAGGGGCTTTCATTCCCCTTGGGGGCTAAAGCAATTGTGCATCATTCTTACGTCAATGAAATTATTTATGGCGCTGATAATGTGCTTGAAGCTAAGAACGCTAAGAATAAATTAAAGGACTTATTGGCGAGAGGAGGATTTCCACTAAGTAAGTGGGCATCTAACGATGGTAACCTCTGTTCGAACGATGAAAATCTATCAAAGGTTTTTTCGGACTCGGACATAGTGGGGACTCTAGGAGTTAAATAGTCTCCCGGGAAAGATACTTTTAGTGTCAGGGTCGCTAGTCCTACCGGTCGAGAGACAGTATTCAACAAAAGAACTGTCCTCTCTGAGATAGCCCGATTGTTTGATCCATTGGGTTGGATGGCGCCTGTGTTAATTTCAGCAAAGATTATCATGCAAGACTTGTAGTTGTGCAAGATAGGATGGAATGAAGTTTTTTCATTTGAATTGACTGATCTTTGACAGAAATTTAGGGGAATTTAGAGATTTTGCTGCGATTCTGTAAACATTACTGCCGTGAGTAATTGATGTATTTCTCAAAATTGTTGAGAAAGTATATCAACTACTCACTGTTCAATTTATGACCAGATCTATGAGTTACAAATTCTTTAATTTTTAAATAAAGTCTCTCTGGACTGTATAACTGGAAAATGGCTGGTATTTTTTGTCCAATGTCTCTAAAAATAGTATTGTAAGAGTCTGATATTTTATTATCACTAGATATTTATTATAATTTTCTTTATAATGATGGCTAATTCATAGAATTTTATGTGATGAGATATCTCGTTCAAAATACCTTAAGAATTTTTGAGCTCATCTCGAATTTGTAGGGGTGATCCACCTTTTTGTTCCGAGTGCACTTGCCCATGTTTGCAAGTGGCAGGCACTGAGAGTGAAATGACCTTAGCTGTCGTAGCACATGACACAAATACGCTGCTTGTATTTGTACTTGTACGCCTTTGCATTGGTATGTATAAGTCGAGGATTACGAGTTGAAAGAGTCGAGGCTTCAGAATTTTTATTACTAAATTTTATTATTAAGTATTTCACTCCGAATTCCACTGCTACAAATGCCTGCCCTGTAAATGTTACGGAACTCTCAGCATTGGAGGATTGGAGGACGAGATCTTCATATCTTTATTTTGACCAAGGAACAGCTGAAAATTTTGCCAAACGAGTAGAAGCGAAGCGACTTTAACCAATTGATCAAGATACACAAGTTTTTCAAATGAAAATAAGAGGCCCTCATGCTGACAGTAGTTTACCCGTGACGTAAATTATCTATTGATTTGATTTGATTTGATTTATTTTAAACATTAAAAAACAGCCGATGTCGGCCTTTACATTGAACATTTACAACTTAAAATCTGCAGCATTAACAAAATAAAATATGAAAAAAACATGAGTTGGTAAATATAATCCAAATAAAAACAAAGAGACAATAACATAAACAATACACTACATCGACATGGAAAGTTTGGGAATCAGGGAGAAAGCGCTTATCTAAGCTGGCGATTGAATGATCCGAAGGGAGCAGAGAGATCGAGGGAAGGGCAGGCAGATGAAATGGTGTTGTACAAGGCAGGAAGCCTGTAAAAAAGGGATCGCTGGGAGAGATAAAGACGGAATTTAGGTTGGTGTATAAGGTGATTGTTGCGCAAGGCACGGCCGGGGATGTGAAGTGACAAGTATGGGAGTATTTCAGTGGATCGGTACTGACCATTTAACGCAGTGTAAATAAATGAAAGGTCAATGATATTCCTACGGGTGGACAGTGGGGTCAGTGAAAGAGCAGACATGATTTCAGTACGAGAAGAATTACGGAGGTGCGGTACGCGGTGACGGACTACGGAAATGAAGAAATTAACGAGGCGTTCTAGAATTTTCAAGTTGGAGGGACATGCGGTGGAGTAGATAACGGAGCAGTGTTCGAGAATTATTTCACCTTCTAATCTTCTAAGATTTCCCATGAATTTGGAACATTCGAACACAACTGTGAGTGTAAAAGAACTTCCAAGGCACGAATCGAAATGAGTCTAAAACTAAAGCATTGGTAGACATGATAATGAAATGACTACTGACAATTTTCATGCAAACGGGTGCCTCTGGGCGTGCATAAAATAAGAAATCAAATAGTGGCAGCTATATGGGGAAATAAGATATGGTGAAAAGGATCCAAAGAAAATGAACCTAAGGAAAAGAGCAAAGATTTTAAAAATATTTCCGAATGTAGATGCCAAGAAAACATACTTAATACTTCCATTATGCACACACAAAAAACTTAACAATGGCAGGCGTATATACAACGTATTAAAGCATAAATACTCCCCAACGGCGTACATTAATACCCTCTACCTATAATTTGAACTCATTTGAACTAATATTAAAGCATCAAGAGAGATAATAACAAAACAACAAATATTTTTATTTTCGGTAACTATATCAATGATCAAACACCTTATCATGATGTAAAGTAACAGGTAATAGATAGCATGCAAAACAGACCCTCAAGTCATCCAAATTCTCTCACATCCCTTATTTCATCTGACGCAGCTGAACGTATTTGAGATAATTAAGATTTCACTTCTTCGCGATCGCAGGCAAAGGAATCAAGCAAATTAATGACGACGGCATGGGGAAAAAATATGAGGAATTTCTTCGCTCTATTTCATCAAATTACCAATTAACTGCAATCATCGGGGCATTTTGATCTCATTAGGAGGCCGGTGCGGGGAAGACGCGGAGCTGCGCGCGGCGGAGTGTGGAGAGTGTGATTGATTGACTGCTTGTTGTCTTTAATAAAACTGGGCCTCGGAATTAAGAAACTCAATCAAACACTTCGAGCTCAAACGAGGAGCGGAAAAAGCGAAAAGTAGGGAAAGGCTGATCGTGTCATGAAAGAGAATTGTAAAATGAAGACACACAGGAAGACGGGAAAAGCGTGGGAAAAATAGCAATAAGGAGATAGAGAAACTCGATGATAACGCTTTCATCAACGGAGGAAAGGAGATGGATATACGCGTGAAGATAGGTAATTGTCGTGTCAATAACGTAATGATGTAATGGTAGTCGAGCGCACAACTGATGGATTTTACTTAGGTGCGTGCGAAGATTATTCACTTAATAAATGCTTCAAAATGTACTAATCTTCATTTGCGTCAACAGTGGCCATCTCCAGAAACGACGCAGAGGCAAATTATGTGATCTATAAGCCAAGGCACTCGCTAAACGCGCATTCTAGAGACATTTAATAATTATTAGCCACGTAACTTATTGAACTTCGATTAAAGAGTTCCATTTATTCATGCAGACTATATCTTATGTGCACAAGTTAACATGATTCATGGAATTTAGCTATAGGCAAGGAAATGAATTGTGTTATCGAATTAATAGCTACAGGAAGATATAAATAAAACTCTGTACTCTGTCACTTGGTCGTGTTATATCATCAAACGTATGCAATAAGCTAAAAACATTTACAATCTACCTCAAACATATACACACTCATGACACAGGTTGTAACGTGTGATCTAGAGTTGACTATATGATGGCAATAACTTGGAACCCAGGTCGTGAATTTGCATATTTTTGTGAAATTTTGTAAAGTGCTTAGCTCATTAAATGCGTTGGATTGAGAGATATGCTTCAATAGCAATAATTATCGCAACCCTAATTTTGAAAGGAGTTTCTCAATTCCATGGATCACATAACTATTTTTGCTGACTCCATAGCTAAATATTAATGTAATCGGCCTAAAGAAAAAGAACGCAAGGAAGGAAATTAGGGTTAATTAGGGGAAATGTTGGAACAGTAAATTAGGGTTTATATCCTCATAAGCAATGCTTGCTTCACATTTGCACTAATGCACTGCTCAATTCACAAGGCAACAGCCCACATGTAGCCCACATTTGTTTCATATCCAGCGCACTAGGAAACCCACTTTAAAGGGAATTCAGAATAGATTTGATGAGCACAGGAATGGGCTAGAAAAGAAAAGAGCTTTCATAATGCCATCCGCCTTTGATGCTTTTTTATTTTCATTAACGGCATCAAACATTCTTAGTATTAACTTTTTAATAACTGTTTGACAAAAATCTTAACGTTTTAGGTGAGCACCTCGAACCAATTAGTCTACTATTTACAAAATATTCAACCGTTACTACAGTTTTCCAACACGATTCTACCCAAAGGTTTCCACATGCAGATTACCAAACATTTTACCTGCGCACATTGTTCTGCTCATCGCCGTTCATAAGCGCTGAAGCGCGTTAATGTGTTTAGATCTGCGCTAACTTCAAGACCCTAAATGTAAAGCTCCCACTATGCTAGGAAACACGTTATGAGTGATGTAAGTTACGTACCTGTTTTTTTTTCTAACGGCATTTTTTTTCAAAAGAACCTATTTAATACCAAGAGCATTCCCTTTGTGTGCACAAATTATAGCGTACGTTCTCAGCGAGGTATAACAGTGGTATACGCATTTGTGCATAGTTCTTTCTCATTGGGATTACTTAAATATTTTCAATAAATCTTGCATATGCAGTACTTTTTCCGGATATGCAGGGATGCGATCACATTTCACCTAACTGCATAACAAGATCACCAGTCTTCAAATTTTGTTAGATGCTTCACATGACTAGTTTCTAGTAAGTTCTTAGGACAGTACCTTTGAGCATTGCCTTCCTAGAGCGGTTTGCATTTTGGATGATGCTAACGACAACGAGAAAGAGAGAACCGTGATCTAGCTCCGGATTTGATGCTCCTTTTTGGTCACTGTTTTGTGGGTAACAAGAGTGAAATGGATATTTAAAAATGAGGAAAATGTTGGAGAACTGCTAGGAGAGGAACTGAATGATAATATTTTGTCAGCGGAAGATAAGAGAAAAGAGGAAAGGCGTGAGAGTCGGTGAGAGAAGAGTTGTCGTTTGCGCCTCATTGCACGGGGAAGATTGAGGGACAGAGAGAGGGTCAAGGGAGAAAGAGGGCGCTAATTACATGCCTGGAGATAAAGGAGTGCTAGTCTCCCCCCTCGTGAGTAAGGGTAGGGATTATGGACGGGCTAAAGAGGGTATGCGGACGACTCCGTCCGAATCCTTGGTCGAGAGAGGAAAAATAACTAGAAAGAGGGCGAGAGTGAGTGAGGAGGAAAGCTCGGGGAGAAAATGGAACAAAGGAGCAGAGAGGAGGGCGATGGAGAGAGAGCTGGGATTTTTTTCTCGTTCAGAGAGCGCTGAAGGAATGGAAAATGTTCCGGCGTCGCGGGTTGGTGGAAAAGGACTGACGTTAAGTGTTAAAAGTGGGCTCGGGCAATCGTCGTAGAGTGGAAGAGAAGGAAACGCGGCAAATGAGGAGGAAAGTTTGGGAGGTGAGTGGATGGGAGTTTTCGGATTCATTGCCGCCGAAAGTAAGTGCCCTTGTGCTTCTTCCCTTTCCCTTTCGCTCGGAAGGACAATAAGAAGCTTGGATTTGGAAAAAAGGCACAAAAATAAAAAACAATAAGACTTCCCAGGGTACTTTTACTTCGAAATGGGACCCTCTCTCTCTCTCCCTCTTGAAAAGAACATGGCAACCCCGGCGCTAAATTAGCATTTCTTCCCTCTGCGAGGGCTAATGAAGTAATTAACGAAGGATCCCCGTGAATTTACAGGACAGTTACGTCCCGCGATTAACGGTAACACTCAAGAGGAAAAAATGTCCTCCCTCCACGCACATACAATACATCCTGTTAATTTGTTTTGCTGCAGGGAAATGAAAGTGTGTGAGCAGGATATTCTCAATATGCATGTTCCCAATAATACTCAAGTCAGATGTAACAGCATTTATTTTCGTCGATAAATGTTGAAGGGAAAAATAATCATGCATTGAAGGGCCTATCCCAGGTGAAAATTGAGTTAGTACAAGCATGTTGAAACATTACGTCAGAAAAATATTATTATTATTCTGACGTTACTGGAACGGAGTGTTCTATACACACCAGCTTGTTTGGAAGACAAATTATGGAATATATTAGGCGTATTATGAAAGTATGTGGGAATGGAGCTGTTGGCGGAGGGGAAACCTCTTAGTGCGGCAGAAAACTACTTTCCGGATTGAATACTATTGATGATCACCTATGAAAAAGAAAACTTTCTTTTATTCCAACATTTAATTTTTCAGGTAAACGAGTATCGAAACTTCGGTGTCATCATCAGGTACCTGATGACAACAACAATGTCTGATGTGCCAAAACTAGTTGTACCTGAAATAAAATTGGTGGAATAAAACGAAGTTTTTTTTCATCAGTGAAAATGAATTTCCACGAGGTTGAACCGGAAACCGTTGAGCACTATTAATGATAACGATCTTATAAAGTACTGTTTTTTTTTGGGATTACCCGCGTCAGGATAAAAAAACAGTAATTTACGAACATGGACCGCGACAGTTTTAATAATATGATGATTAGCTTATATTTACCGACACAATTTTATCGCGTCTCCTTTTCTGAGACTTTTCCTCAACTGAAGCTAAAACTCAGTGCATCTTCATCCTTTTAAGCTCAAAAGATTCAGTTTTCAATATGAGCACGAGTATATATTTTTTTTGCCATTTTGACAATTATGCGTATGAATTGTATTCTGAGTTATACTCTCCGCTAAGTAGTGAGGCGGAAGTCCACGACACTGCTGCCTGCACGAAATGACAAAGAATAACATTGTATTTTAATAGTTACCAAATGCGTTTGCCAAATTTTGAAGCGAGCATAAGCTACTGTGGGAAAAACCATGAAACTTAGGAATACCTAACTCTTTCCTCCCCAAATCCCACCCCACCGAATGCTCGACAACAAGAAGTTATGGTGCCCAAATGTATCGCCCCGTTAGGATCAAATCGCAGTTTACGTATTGGTAACACATTTTTCTGTCTGATTTCGTACACATTATCCCGAGTTTATTGGCAGGTTGTTGGGCAACGAAAATACCCATTTTTTGGGTTTAAAAATAGCAGTACGTAAAATAACATTCCTTTCCGAGTCAATGCTAGTAAAATTTAATAGTGGCATAGATTTAATTGCGTTATTTTAGAATTGAGGAGGGACCTGGCTGTTCACTATTTTACAAAGTGAGTGTACCTGCTTTCAACATGCCGAGAGAAAGTATAGGGGCTAATTCACCGATTGTAGTAGAGAGAGAAAGTTTTACACCGTAGAAAGAGACGAACGTTTGTCTGGAAAAAAATCATGAGTGTTGGAGCAGACTTAATTAATATAAATAGAGGTTAAGTACGTGGATATTGAGCAATTTTTTCTAATCAATTGCGCCGCATCATCCTTTAAATGTATGAAAATCAATAGAGAAAATGCCCATGCATCTATTCCTTCTCCAATTTAACTCGACTCTTCATTTCTGCTCAGTGATAATCCCTACAATACGCGGTATACACTATCAGAATGGAGGAAAGAGGAGGCAAACCTATTTCCTCTTATGCCTGAGATTTTCCAGAACGCTTTCTTTCCCCGAAATAAACTAAGTTTTCCATCGTAAAAGATATAAAATTCAAACATGATAAACCAACTCTAGAATAAATTATGTGCGCACATATATCGGCCACATTAGAGAGAAAAACTGAAATTCACCTGAAGTCTTGAAGTGGAGAGTTTGAGTACTACCTCTCACTATGTGACCGTTCAATACTCCTTTGCCTAGCTACTGAAATGACGGAAGTCAAGCCAAAACTTACAAGATGGATTCTTAGAGACGTAGCCGTATTAGAATAAATAAAAAATAGTATATTATAATAAAAAAGAGGAAAATATCCATAGCCTAAGCCAAGGATAAACTCAGAAAGTTACGATCACCTTAACCTTTCAATTTTACACCTACAAAACAATCCTGGAGCCTAAAAGCAATCAAATTTAAAAGACCGTAGCTATGATGTACAGAAAATCTAACTTACACCTATATTATTGTCATTATTAACGTCAGCAATGAAAATATCACTTTGCATTCCTACACTGAGTTTGTTTCATTAGCTACATTATAAGGTTATTCACAGAGGTTGACACGGTGTTTTTATGCTTAGAGGATTTGGAGGTTTGTGGTTTAAGGAGAGGTGTTGCAGGGGAGGATCGGTTCATCTTTAGGTTGAGGGTCAGCCAAAACATCTCTCCAACCTACGTGAAACATCTTTCCAACCTATCTACCTTAGGACTCTCCAACCTAAGGTAATTCCCTCTTCCCTCCCCTAACCAACTCTTCCCAACTCTACCCTCCCTAACCTTAAACCCCACTCTCCCCTATCTCAGTGTATGTACATAATGTCAACTCTGTTACGAAACTGGTCCTAATAATCAAAATCAGTGAGGAGCTACAAGGTGATAATTTCATAATTACATAATTAAACAATTCCATTAAGTAGACCCTGAGACAGTGTATATCATCAAAGGTGGTCTACCAAATAAATGATACGTCTATGGGCTTCCCTGCCTATAATTTCTCCATCCAGTACGTTTTTTTCATATTTTTTGTCGTAAAACTGCAGGTTTCCATGCATAAATCCCAATTTAATTCTCCGTATGTTTTCCCGCCCTTCCAACCGTCCATAATTCTACCCTCTTCATCCACTTTAAATATTAAGCTCTATTAATAATAACAATAGCTGAGTGTTATCTACACAAAATTGTAAAACCAACATTGTTTTCAGCAATTTATTTCCCTTATCAAGGTTGACTGATTTTTCAATATAACTTCTTAATTGTGCACTTATGTAGCTTAGGTTTCTTATCTACGAAATATATAAGTTTTTAACGATATTCCCACATTTAATATCTCACTTTAAGAGAAAAAGAAAACAGTATCTTTAAACCGAGTTTACAACGGGGTTGTACTTTTTGCCTACGCGGCCGTGAGTCTACTTCCTTGAGAGCAACTTTTCTCCGAAGAGGTCATGTCCCTGAAGAACTAAATTTTTTTAATTATTCAGTATATTATTCTTCGTATGTTGCAACCTTTCCCTGTGTCCTCCCTTCTTACCCACACTTCAACAAACACAAGTGGATTATTCGTCATATTATATACAAATTAAATAATCCATCACTATAAATGCGAGTATCGATAAATAGTCTGCTTAAAAAATACATTAGGAAACCTTTTACGTTTCCTAATTTCTGCGTCAACTGATTGCCATTATCATGGTACAGCTAAGAAGTAGTGTTTTATTAATGGAAATATTGATAAAATTACAATTCAACTTAATTGCCTGATAATGTTCATCCTACCGAAGGGCGGCGATGAAATGCGCGAAAAATGCAACCAGCAACGAGAAAAAAGTCGACATTGTCTGGTAATTGAATCACGGACCTTTGGCAAACCAGATCTATGCGCAGACTACTACGCTATCCAGAATAGAACTACGCTATCTAGAATAGTAATGCAAAACATATTTCCATTGAATCCTCCAAAATTTCCAAAAGAAATAAGAAGTACCTTTGGGTAGCGCAGTGGAGTACGCATAGCCACAGCAACATAAGGGCCTTTGACTCGATTACTGTCAGGTCCCTATTTTTCAGTTGTATTTTAAAATAGTTCAGTGTGAGTATATCTACTACATTGTTTTTTAATTTGAGAATGTGCTACATTTTTAAATTACTTTCTACGACCTGCGACACAATGTATTTTTTCCAAAAGTGTGGAATGTTTCCCAAAGGTCGGCTTAAATTTCGCATTGGCTTTTATTCAGGAATACACGGTACGTGTCTTCCCCTTCCTCGCCTCTGTAGTCCTTTACCGCCCTCCTATTTCTCACCATATTCGCATTGATCTCTATCTTCCCCACTGCTGCCCTCTTGTTTTTATTCCGCCGTTCTTCGGAAAGTGATCCCATTGTGTTACTCCCCCCTCGTTTGAGGGTTCCCAATGTATTTACCCCCCGTGTCTCCTTCCTCAGTCTCCTGCCTCGTCTTCCGCCTCTCCTGATCCCTTCCCCTCCAAGATCTTCCCTCTTCGTCTCCTCCTTTTCCTCAGAAACTAATATATAAGCTCACCCGCTGGGCTAGTAGTCCCTTCCCTCAGGCGTCCTCTGGAACTTGCTTCTATTTCCTAGCAGTTGTTTCGCGTTCAACTCAAATCTCCGACGATAACTTATTTTTCAATGATTTAGTTCTCAAAATTGGCAGAGTCCAATCCGGCAGTTTCACGATCCATTTGATGAAATATTTGAGGAAAAATATCGCAGAAATTGGTAAAAATGATACATAGAAATATTATATCAGCATTTTTCGGGTTGCGTCCGTCCGTATTTTGTTTAGAATGCCCAACAGTTTCGCCTGCTATCCTGCTGGCGTCCTCAGGTGAAGGACGTCGAAAAGGATTTTAGCCACCCTACAAAGAAAGGCCACGCTGGATAGTTTTGGCACCCAGATCGGCCAGTTCTGCACCCTATCTTGGTTCTGCATTATGATTGCGCGAGGAACTTAATATTCTTTTCCAGGGGCCGTGTAGGGGGTATCCGTCCTCTCTGTAGAATTTCATCGGCGTTTTAATCTAACACAGATACGTCTTTTTTGTTCAAGTGGAATAATGTTTCCTCAGTTCAAGTTACAGACTTATCGGTATTTGTGTTTATTTACAAAGTTACTAGTGTTTGGACTTGAACTTATATGCAAGACACTGTTTCAGGCCTAACTTTGTGGAACCAAGTCATTTGAGGTATAAAACTTGAATTTATTTTGAATTATTACACACTTTACATCGTAAAATACATGATCTTATCCCATTTTTTACAACTAATGACACAAAAAAATAAATCAAAATTACATCATCATTACATCATCATGTTGTATTGCAATCGCATGGAGAAAAAAAATAAATATGGAGAAATAAAAATAATAATATTTCAGTTGAGGTCCTGCTAAGCCAATACTTTAGCGGCTTGTCAGCAGGTTCCTTTTGTTAAAAAAATATTTTTTTTTGCTGTGCAGCGCTCTGGACAATTTCGGAGCTAAACAATGCTAGCCTATGAGCCACTCTTTCAGTGACTTTTTAAAAACAGATATGCTATTAATATCATTCATTGTCATAGGCAATTCGTTCAACAGCCCAGGGACTACATGTGCAAGAGATCTCTTGCCATGGAGGTTAAAATACTTAGCTACAGACAACCTATTTATTCGACGCAGTTGCATGTCAGTATTAATCACACGTTGCTTTATTAATTTGCTGTCAAAAAAGTTGTCACAAATTAACACATAATTATACAATTCTTTTAATGGTAACAAACACTGCTTCTTATATACCTCTCTCACATCGTTTTCCTTGACCATCAAATGGGCAACCATTTTATTTTGTAAAGTAATAACCTTATTCAGCAAGGTGGAGTTTGTGCAACCCCAAATCGTCAAACCATAACGTATTACGGCCTCAGCTAAGCCTTGATACATTAATTTTTTCAACTCATGAGGCAAATAGTGCTTTAGGTACGACATTTGAAACAAAATACACCTTAGTTTGTCACATATATAGGTTATATGATTACTAAAACTAAATTTTTCATCTAAAACTATTCCCAAGTATTTTAGGTGTTTAACTTGGGTAATTTTTGCACACGAAAAGTACTTATTGCACGAATTTTTCGGTTGGCCACCCTGGTTGGAGTGTAAACAAAGGTGTGTGTGTAGTGTGAGGTCTAAGGTTTGCCTTTTTTCCTTCACATTTAAAAACTGCAAGGAGTATGTCTTATTATTGTTAATAATTATTTTATTATCGTGACACCATAATTGCAAGGAATACAAATCGTTTTTTAATTTTCGCTGGGCCACCTCAAAACATCTGCTTGTGGATAGTAATGCAATGTCGTCTGCATACATAAAAATCTTGCAGTTTCCAATATGTTGAACGATGTCATTTATATATATTAGAAACAGAATTGATCCTAATATTGAACCCTGGGGAACTCCAGATTGGATAGTTTTCATTCCACTGGAGTGATCGAGAATTTTTACAGTTAGTTTTCTATTTGTAAGGTAGGATTTTATCCAGTTCATCGGCGGTCCACGTATACCAGCCCGTTCCAACTTGTTCAACAGTATGTGAATATCGATAGTATCGAAGGCTTTTTGGAAGTCGATAAAGACTGCGAGTACGGAGTAGTTTTTGTTTAGTTTAGAGCGAACGTTCTCGCTAAAGTCCTCAAGTAACATTTTAGTGCTTTTGTGGTGTTGATATCCGTATTGGTTTGGTGTTATTATGTTGTATTTCTTGAAAAAGGTATCATGATTAATAAACACAATAGTTTAGTATTATCCAACAATAAATTTTAATATTGACCATGGATTCAGCTATTCTTTGCCATTATCAAGGTACAGTTGAGGCGTAGACGTTGATATATATATACTTTGGCCACAAATTGAAATACATAAGAATTGTCTAGTGTTTTTATTCAACCTTATCTCTATATCGTTTATTTATCACTTCATCACCGTAGCCCATCCCAGCCCTTCACCTTTGTGACTAAGGTATACATACCACCTTCCACAGCTTAACTTTACCTAGATAAGGGCGTCTCAGTCAATAATTCAATTCCCACCCAAGTCAGGGCAGCGCATACGATAGGGTTCGCTTGGCAAATTAGTTCAAGTTTACAACCCGAATCAAAATTTCAAGTTTCATAGAAATTGTTCAATCAATAAAACAAACTGCACAAGTGAATGAGATGGTAAATAATTACTCTCCTGGGCTATGGTTTGGAGAGGAGTAAGACACTGAAGCTCCTGAATATTAAAACCATCGACGTTACTACAGTACGTAGCCCGTCCATTTGAGATATATTCGTGGCTGCTCATCATATCTATCATTGATAAGAGTAGATTACGCTCACCAAACCTATCAATGGTAATAGAGGACAACGCACTTCCGAAAGATAAACGGTAAAACAGTAAAACATATTTAATAATGACCATAGAATTCTCCCACAATTCATGCATGAAACAATAAGCGCATTCATACATTCAATGTACCTAGTCTTTCTTGTCCAACACCATTCTTTCCATTATGCAAATAAATGAACCATAATAATAGTCATATAGTAATCATTTTGTCCTCTTGTGATCATAATTGACTCAATATTTGAATCATTATTTCTCACACCAACGGAAGCAAAAAAAGGAGCTTGGGATTCATGCCTCAAAGCTTTTTCGTTAAAGCCTTTTATTTTACTGAGATAGTGTTTCAAAAATCATTTTTGATATTCAACAGTTAAAACATTCGTCCAAAGGAAAGAGGAGATAGAGGCGATCGTTTTCCGTGTAATAAGAAACGAAAAGGACAAACAAATTAACAAGTTGGAGGTGTTTATGGCACTCAGTAAATAGTACATAGTGATAACGGAGCCAGTAAGGATAGACGTTTCCAATAAGATTCCACAATTCACGAAAACTGAGTGTAGTGCTGATTGGTTTTTGGGACGTAGAGAAGGCTGGATAAATATGCATGAGAAGCAGCCGGAAGAACGCTCATGCTGGGAAGTTTCCTAAATCTCCATCTTCATTCAATGCTTGGAAGCCCCAAAGTGAGCAGCAGATGTTACCAAAGAAGGGACCGTCAAGAAAGGGAAAGGACTACCGCAGTTCAGCAAGAACGCGAAGATTCCTGGATGATAGAAGATGAGTCGGCGGAGAGGGAAGACTCAAAACACTGAATGCTCAAGGGGTCGGAAATTGACGGTGAGAAATTTTAGCGGTCGGGTGGTGTTTCCGTGAAGGAAGGGAACGGAGGAACACTTTCACTGCCATTCATCAAATTCTCCGCCAGAGTGCGCGCTACGTGGGAGCTGGATACCATTCTAGACAATGTCTCTTATGGTCCTTCAACATGCAAACGTAAAACTATAAACAACTATGCACAAGAAAAAACAGTCCCCACGGAGCGTTCCAAATTAGTCGGCAGTATGGGCCTCGAAGTCGTTGGAGGAAATTTTGATGAACAGGTTTGCGTGTAACTTTGCTATCGTATTCTTATTTGGGAAATATATTCATAACAGTGAAAAAATTACATTGTACCGAATAGTTTTTTCGGCAATTAAATTCTATTTTAACACGTAGCCGTATAGCACATGGCCTATGTTTCGCAATAATTCTTTTAAACATGTACATATTTTCTTCTAAACGAGAAATAGTATATTTCATACCATTAAAATTGTTGATAAAAATATCAAGGTTTCATGCCGAGTCCAATATTCGAAAAAAAATACGTAGTTTTTTTTCCTCTAAGTTTGAATACCGCGCCGAAAAAATACAGTCATGCTATATAAAGGGAAATATTTTATAATGTAATTCTTGTATCATTTCCACTACTGCCTGTATGGCGAGATCCATTGCATAAACAGATGCACTTCCATTAAATTAGGTAAGTACGTAATTTTTCCGACTTAGGTGCTTAAAAATATCCATTTTCAATAAAAAAATTCGTACTTTTCCACACTTTAATTAAAACCTGCGACCGGTTTCACCTTCAAAAGGCATCTTCTGGCCTTAATAATAAGGGCCTGAAGATACCTTATTAAGGTGAAACCGGTGCAGTTTTTAAATAAATTGTGGAAAGGTATTCAAAATGGATATCTATCACTTCAACGAGGAGATCCTGAATCAACCAAATGTTTCACTAAAAAGTATTAAAATGTGTACTCATGACACAAGATTACCGCTCCAGCACCTTAAAGAGACACTGTGGACACACTTCCTCTCCGCGTCCTCACCTCTAAGCAGGAAATCATTTCCAACACCGCGATAAATTTTCTTTTCTTACTTTAGGGAAGATAATTGCATATTGGACGACTCCTATGTGTGAACAAGTACACGGAAATAATCATAAGTTAATTTCTCTGCTGCCACTTCCAAAATTGTACCTCTCACTTAGTACATTTTAACACAAGTAAAGAAAATGTATTAGACCCTTTACCGTATACCAAATGTGGAACGGACTATATATAGCTACATATAAACCATTTGAGATCTAAATAAAATAAACTGTTCGGGTTATCGAGTCTACTATCCGAACAGTCTAGCCGTGTTTTCAGTATTTTGAAAGAAACATGCCTTTTAAATTCGATATAGAATCTATATTAGAAGGAAAGGCTCACAGATAAGCTAAATGGTGAAGCAGTATCTATAACATTCAGGTGGAGCGTTACACTCCCTAGAACTGAATAGAACAGAGACTTTTGAAACCTGTTGCTGGAGGCGGATGCTGAAGATCAAATGGACGGATAGGCTCAGAAACTAGTAATTTTCGGGCTTCAAACCAGGTATGGTCTTCCACGGCGGCCGACGTTTCGAAGGAAGACTTTCCCATCGTCTTCAGGGGTGATGAAGTCTCAGAAGTGGGTAAAGTCTCCCATGGAAACTTCGGCTGCCATGGAATGCATAACCTGGTGTGAAGCCCGAGAACAATTCACATCACTTATTCACCGTTAAAGTTTCATATATTTCATCATAAACTAGGTGTAAAAAAATAGGAGAGGAGAAATCCATATGGTTAGGTCATACAAGAAAAAGTCAATCAGTCCAGATGGATAGGTCACACTTTACCAATAACGGATTTGTAGGGAGGGATTAATAGAAATGAAAAATAGAAGGAAAGCTGGAGGACAAATACAAAGGGCAACTTAAACGGGATATGAAATATGAGACACGAGGACATTGAACAGTTCGCAAGGGAAAGTAGAGAGCGAAAAAATGCAGTGAAACAATTTTAGAAGTGAATTATTAAAGATTACGAAATATTACATCAAAGTTCTTATGAATGATTGTAGACCCTATTAAATACGGGCGGCGTGAGGTGAAAATGTTGTAAACCTTCGACGCAACAATAATGAACAAATTTCATTAATCCAACTATCCCAGTTCAGTCAATTTTGATGGAATATTCTTCATCTCCTTCACGGAGTTTCCACCAGGACTGTAAGATGGGTATGTGTCTTATCAAGTTTTTATTGGAATAATGTGATCCGGTAAACAGTTTTTCGTGAAAATTACATTCATGCAAGACAGGAAAATTTTAACTTAATCGCGCTTAACCCATTTTTTTCAAGTTCATTATGCGAAGATAGTAGCGTGGAGAGATAAAATGTTGTCGTTCCAATCGAACAGAGGAGACGTTTTTTTATAAGAAGCCTGAATATGAATATTCCATCAAATTTCTTATAAATGATTGTACACCCTTTTAAATACGGGTGGCGTGAGATGTAAATTTTGTAAGCCGTCGACGCAACAATAATAAACAAATTTCATCAATTCAACTATCCCACTTCAGTCAGGCAATTTTGGTGGAATATTCTCCATCTCCTTCACGGAATTTCCACCGGGACTGTAAGATGGGTTTGTGTCTTATCAAGCTTTTCCTGGGATAAGACGATTCGGTTGACTGTCTTTCGTGACAATTAAATTCATGCAAGATAGAAAAATACTAATTTAATCGCGCTTGACACATTTTTTTTCAAGTTCATTATGCGAAGACAGTAGCGTGGAGAGGTAAAATGTTGTCGTTCCAATCGAACAGAGGAGACGTTCTTTTTATAAGAAGCCTGAATATGAATCTGCCATTTGACGGTGGAACCGCGATAAACAATTCCAGGATTCAGTTTGCGAGCGCTATGTGTATACAGAAATGTGTATAATTTTTTTATTATTCATTACTTGGCGCGACGTTTACGCCGACGACGGGGAAAAACGGTGTCGTCATATTTCCCCTTCTCCCCAGTCGTTCAGAATTGCGTAGTACGAACTAATGTCTCACCACGGTCAAATATGCACTTTTACCGTATAATGGAGTAGTGGCGTGATATTATCACACCACTCAAGCTCTTACTCTCATCCCACTCAAACCCACCAAATCCCTTCCCACCCCGTGCAACCGCCCGCGATGCAAAACTTGCGCCATCCTCATCAACCAGCCCCTGCCGGTCAAGTTTCTCACTTTTTTCCTCCCTTCTGTCCGCTCACCCTCTTGCACCACACAAAACATTGTTAACATCCTCGTCTGTCAATACTGCCCCTCTTTTTATATTGGCTTATCCACCACTCCTCTTAACATTCGTATGAATGGGCACCGCTCTTCTTGTAACGATCCCCCTTCCCTCTTTGTTTCTCTCCCTCTCGCCATTCACGTCTCCTCCCATAACTCCACCTTTAATAATACTTTTAAAGTTGGTTTACTTGCCTCCCTTCCCCTTCTCCCTCTCCCCTTCAGCTCAAAGATCTTGAATCTTCTTGTATTTTGATCCACCAGGCTTTCTCGCCCCCTGGACTCAATAAATAACATTAGTTTCTCCCTCCCCTTCATCTCCTCTCTCCCTGCTTCCTCCGCTCTCCATTTCCTTTTGCTCCCCTTTATTCCTCTCTCCCTTCCGCTCGCCCTATCCCCGCTCTTCCTCTTTCCCCTCCTTCCCCTCTTAAACATTCGCCTGCCCCTCTTTCCCCTCCCATACCTCAATGTCTACCCCTTTCCTCATTCCTACTCTCTACCCTGAGAAAGGTGGATGCCAATACCACCCAAATATTGGAAGTTTTCATTTGCATGTGTCTTTCGCTTGTTTCTACATTTTTATCGAACACATTCTTGGCATATGTTATATTTATCGCTCCTGTGATTCTTCAATACGTTATAAATATATATGTCCTTTCCAGATATAAATGCATTATGATGTATTATTTTACATAAACTAAGTTCATATATTCTCTATTACATCTTGGGAAACTTTTAATAATCCGTTGGAATGTATTTTCCTGCACCTACTTCTTTTCCTCTCAGGATCTACCCCTTTATATTAAGGGTCTTGATATACGTTATTATATGTATGATACAATTATAATGTGCATTTTCACTGTTTTCACGTTGCCTTCCGTCGTGTCAATTATTCTATCGAGGTTATTTTGTTCATCGGGTTAAAGCGCTCAGGAGAAGGGAATAGTTTTTCTCGCCGATAACACCCGTAAAACAATCTCTTTCCAAGCTCGCGTGAGACAATTGAGGAAATTGAACGAAACACAAGTGTTATCAATTAATAAGTGAACTATGAATATATTTCACACATAAAACCAACCAAGTTACAAGCAATTTACCCACAGGTCGAGTGTCAGGCGACCGTAATGAAAGTTTACACTCATAAATGATTAAAATATATAAGTACGAGAGGTTAAGCTTCTCTCTAAGAACAAAAATGACTGAAAGTCAGGAGTTTCACACAAGGGTGTTACTCTTCGCCGTCTCGACTGCAAAAAAGAGCGTTCTGTGGGATGAGTCAGGTGAGGAGGGGGTCTGACGACAGGGACGAGGTGGAATGGGTAAGCTTCGGATATAGGCTATTGGTAGCCTTGGAGGGGAGGAAATAAGGGGATGGGTGATAGATGGGGTGGCAGTTTTCAATTGGAGCTCCAGGAAATGTTTTCTGGCTTCGGCCGCAGAATACAGGATCACAGCCTTTGTGCCTTGGTCAGAATGACCGCATTTTGGGAATCCTTCCTCACTTTAGGGGCTATATAAACGATGCATGACCTGGTGAGGGAAAGGCGCGGCGAAAGGCGAGGCGGAAGGCGTGGCAAAAGTCGTGGCAGAAGTTGCTGGCATGAGTCGCTGCATTTTGTAGTCGTAGCCATTTTGGCCGTCGTTGATGCACATGTCGTTAGAGCGCATGACGGGGCTCGCCTCGTGCAAGCCCTTCGGCTAAGTCCGGAGGGTAAACAGTCTGCAGAGGGGAAACTGTCCTAAGAGGGTAATTTGCAAAAAAAGGGGTGGGGGTGTACGACAAATGCCACATCCACTGGGGTCAATCAGCTCAGAATTAACTTCCGGATGGGGAATAATGATTTAATCAATGAAACCTGTTGTTGCACAGAAAAACGCCACAGGGTCCATACGTTATTCTACTAATCACATTCGAAATTATAAGGAGCATGGGAAGCGGGCAAGTAGCCAAAAATGGCATAGTATCATCTGCATACAACAATACAACTACAACTGTAATTTTGATTGAACATGAAAACGTCTACGAATAAATGCGAAATGCATTACTATGACCTCCATACAATTAGACGAGTCAACAGAGATAGAGAAATTCTTTCAAAACTTTTATTACTCTCAAATAAAAAATAACCAACAATAGAGGTCCCAGTAACAATTACTGCATGTATATTCAAAAAAGTATCTGACATTGAAATAATAAAAGAAACTACCTAGAGGGATAAAGATCAATAATTTGAGCTTTATCAGTTTATTATTCATCATGCCCTACTTTATCTTCAAAATTTCAAAGTAGCCTTCCTTAAAAAACATAGAATGAGGTTCAGTACTACAATATGCGTAAATTTTTCAGCTTACTTCCCCACCATAAAATGATACCATTTTTAAACATGTTATTCGAACATTTATCCTTAGGCAAACAATTCATTAAGAACAAATGAAAACATATAACACGTCCAGGAGTATCAGACGTTTCCTGGAGGATTTTCGGGGCAACAGAATACCCTTACAACAGCTTTCTCCAAGGAAGGGTATGTCTACCCATTAATTTCCTCTGCAACCGCTTATGGAAAGTGATACACCAAGGACGCCGTTCTTTTTTTCTCCCCATCTTAATACTCCGCCATAATTAGACCGCAACGCCCCTCCGGCCGATCTTAACGCGCTCCAAAGTGAGAGAGAAGGCGGAAGTAAAGGAAGAGAAGACAAAAGAAATGGCGAGGATAGATAGACATAACGATGAAGAGGAGAGGGGATGAAAAGGAAGGAAGCGTCCTTTTTTGAGGAGGAGATAATGAAATGGAGCACGATAGGGGTGGAGTTAATGAGGGCTGGAGATGAGGGGGATGAGGACGGGGCGCTAATTGCGACAGCAGATGGAATGATAGGGGGGTAGGGGCAGGGGGTAGGGAGGAAGAGGCAGAGTGGAGGAAAGATACGATATGAGGGGAAACGAATTCATGTCGAGGGGGGAGGCGTCTTAAAACCTAAGCAGAACGAGGAGGAGCCAGAGGGAGTTGAAACGATTCCTCCATTGCAGATGTGGTATCCGGCGTTCCACGTTTATTTATTTACGAGCGGAAGGTACCCGTTGAAATTCAACGGGTGTGAAAAACGTTAAACTTATTTTATAAGAAAACCGCAAAGCCAGAAGAAAAACTATATACGTGGTCATTCGAGGAGTTCGTAACCTATCCTGTATGTTGTGTTCGTTGTGGTGGACACGCCGACCGTTTTCCAGGTGTACGGAGAGATGAGTGACTATTGGTCCACCTTTATGCACGGGAAACCCAAAAATGAGTGAATGTAAGTTAACTGCACTTTAACACTTTTAAACATATAAATAACTCGTGACGTTAATGATGTGGGAATTGTTCTAAAAAACAGTTCGCAATCGTAATTAGAGGCAGACGGTTTCACTATGTGTAATACATCTGAGTATTAAACGATAATAAACAACGCCGTGTTTGTTGTAGCAACAGAGGCATTATTACCATTGATATTCGCTGCACGTAAATATTCTTGCACATTTAATTGTGTGTATTCTATCAATTCCTTTATGTGTATTGTTTACTACGTAAGTGTTCTCTCATACACATGCGATGCCCCTTTGAGAGCTACTTTGAGAAAGACGATGAAGAGTATACTTGTTGTAAATATGCATTGAATTTATCGATTAACCCCTGAAGAAATCTATCATGGGGCCCTTGGGACTCTGGGCCCTTCTTATACGGATTTGCTTTCTACGTACTATCATGGGCCTGTAGGAAAACGTGACATTTCAATGCTAGAGGTGGGTATATCCTCTGAAAATCAAATCTATGGTTGTCAAGGAAATATGTTATTGTTGATTTCAGATAAAAATGTGAGATTTTTCAGCTGAAAAGATGAATTTCAGAAAACTTCTGAGGGTAGAAGAAAATCGATTGATAAAATTAGAAACTTCCTTTATTCAGCCATCCGATAAAAAAATCCCAGGCCTATATCTTGAGTGAAAGTACTTTTAAAAAGCAATGAAAGAAACCACTGCAGCGAACCCAATGCTTAGCATGGACCACCAGGGGTGACCCTCGGGGGCTTTTGGGGGCCCTGAGGGCTTTTTTATATAGCATATATTACAACCAGACATTTTTTCTATCTACATGCCAAATTTCAGCTCAATCAGTTCAGTAGTTTTTGCGTGATAGAGCAACAGACAGACAGAGATCATTACATTTTTATGTATTACTAAGGATCACACCCTTAACCCTGAAAAAAAGGGTTTTGGTTAATTGAAAACCCTACAGTGTTTGTTGTCTACCAGTAACAAACATGTGTTCCAAATTTCATCAAAATCGGCCCTGTGGTTTAGGAGGAGATGTGGAACATACATACATACATACATTGACTTTTATATATATAAAGATTTACAGGTTACACTCCAACTAGGCATCTGCCGGGTGGCGTGAAGAGAAAATAAAAGAACATGAAAGCAATATCAGTGAATTGACGCACATAATTGCACTTGAAAGATTAATTTTTTCAAATGTTTTGAAGCATCTACTCCTAAATGATCTTAGAGATTTAGGAAAGGACTCAAAAACTACATCAAGTAGCCGGTTTCAATCTTTTATACCCTTATTAACAAATTAGTACTTGGCAGCGTCAGTCTTTTGAGTTATTAATTCGATTTTATAAGATTTATCAAATTTGCCAATATAATTTGGATTCGCCATTCCCTCTTTTATTTTGTTTTGTTGACAGTAAAGACTCTTCAGGAGAATTGTTTCCTTTGTGAATCTCCATAAGGCCGGAGGTGCGACGTTTCCAAGAGCAGCAGAAACATTCACATAGTGCTGTGTAGTATATTACGAATTGCACATGGCACGGGGTGATTCCAAACCAGGCATGCAATACTCTTCCTAGTTCAATGTCAAAACCCACGCATTCCCCCGGCCGCTGAGCGAGGATTAGAGAGAAGTAAGGAGAGCGATTCTCGGCCAAACCAGAAATTGAGAGTGTGCTGAGTTGGTGAACATGCTAAGATATTATATATATCAGATATAAGAACACTGGATTCGAATGTTTCAGGCTAAACGATGTGGAAATTCATTTTTTAAGAGGGAGAGAAAAACGTATTTTTCCACTCGTATTTATTGATTGATCCTGATGTTAAGTTGTACCTGAATATGACGCCTATGCGTCGAAGCTAGTTGTATGTACTTTGTACCTACAACAATTAACACCAGTGGAAAGATAAAACGCTTTTTCTCTCACTTTGAATATTGGGTCAGATATACCAACTGATTTTCAATACTCATACTAATAATTCATGAATAGTACAAGATGCTAATACATGCAGAAAACTAAATCATGCAGAATTTTTCAAGTGGGATGACATGTTAATAATAACGATGTTTTTAGCCAAAAGTACTAATTCTAGTCCACCAATCGATGGTGGAAATTAAAGTGACATGATCTACCACAGCTATTATGGTCCATTGTTTTCCGCGGCAAAATTACATTTTTAATTCACCGGTTCTGCAATCTGTTTCCTTTATATTATAAATGTGATCGTTTTCGAACTAAACCAAACGAGGCTCCAAAAAAAAATAATTATGTTCCCTTAAGTGACTTAGTTGAAAGCCCAAAAGCGATCGGGCGAACGATTCGGAGTCGTTTTCATGGCCTTCCCACAGCCTAAGTATCACTTACCTAGAGCACGGATTTGATGACGTTACATCTCTGAGCCAATCACAGAATTTCAGAGAGGATCAGTGAGGAAAGATTTAGGAGTTTAGGGAGAAGACGGAGAGAAAACGTAGGGGACGAAGAATATAAGGATGAGAGAAGAGTCAATGGATGTCTGTCAGAAGAACAAATTTTGTTGGCAATTTTGTTGTTTTTTCGACAAGGATATACATCGTTCCTACCAAGTCTTGTCTCATTCTATCAAGTTTATATCAATAATGGGGAAATAATAAAGTTTATTTGTCATATTTTAGTAGAGTACACGAAAAAAATCCCTCATGAGCTCTAATACATAATTCATATGCGTTTGCGTCAATCGAAGGCATGAAGAATAACTGCCATTCAAAAGTGTATCAAAATTTGAAAACGTCACATGATCCAAAACGGTAACTCGATGGCTTGATAACACTACAAGATGCCGCCTCCCTAATCTACATGTATTTCGACGTAAAGGATCAATTCGTAAAAGTTCATTGCTTTCCGCAGAGGAAATTCAAACGATATTTTAGTGAAATAACGAAAAACAACCCGAATTTCGAAAGGAAATACGCTACAATGATGTTCGTGATATAGTAACGTCATCCCCTGAGCTCCCAATGACGTAGTATTTACAAGCAACAAAAACCGCGTAATTTTTAAGAAGAAATATTTCAATAATTTAAAATTGTATTACGATATAATTCATGCTATGCATACTTAAAAATACGAACATAAAATACAAAAAGAATTAAAAATAATGCATAATCCCAATTGTTCATAACCATGATCCAACCAAACGCCTTTCCGGTCGAACTAATCGATAATCGAAGATCTAGTTCCGTAATGCACCCAAATTCCAAAATAGAAGATATAGAGTGAGCGCCCACGTATCCTCGTACGATTTTGGGTTAAGTGATACCCTTGGAGGAATCCAAGTCGACGTACGAAATTGTCCGTTTCTTGAGCGTCAGACTCACAAGGGGAAGGAGCAGGGACGAGATAAGACGCTGAAGAGAGACGAGATAATGAGCGACATAAGGAGGAGATGGAGCATTTGCCAGCGACGGCGGTGGGAGGATAGCTGCATTTTTTTTTCCCCAGCCCGTAGCTTTTGGTGGAGATCTACATCTACATCTACATCTACATATTACCCCGCAAGCCGCCTCAATAGGCGTGTGGCGGGGGGTGTTAGGACACCAGCCATTTACATATAAAAAGGAAACGCTCTATGAAATTACGCCTTGCATTTATTAAAGTCCCTTATTGTTCGGGGGAAAAACGAATTCCCATACCTATCCGTTCGGCAAAATATCTCTCTTAATTTATCGTTTCTGTCGGACCTGGAAATATAGTGGGGTTCTAATATGATGTTCTCCGTGTCGCTCTGAAAGATATCTATTCTCAATTGCTCAAGTAATCTAAGCCTAGCGCGCAGCCTCCGAGTCTCTAGCGGCTCCCAGCCTAATTCGTTTAACATCTGCGTAACGCTGTCTGTACGCCCGTAGCAGTTTTTGACGAATCGCGCAGCTTTCCTTTGTATTTTATTAAGTTCCCGAATTAAGTCTTTCTGCACCGGATCCCATATGCTTGCTGCATATTCAAGGTGTGGCCGGACGAGTGCGAAATAGCACCTCTCTTTTACTTTTTCATCTGAGAATCTTCCCACAATACGCTTGACGAATCCTAGCTTCTTCAGAGCTCTGCCACAAATATTTCTTATATGTGTTCCCCACGATAGGTTTGAGGTTATCGTAACTCACTGATACTTAACTTCATCTGTCGCCTTTATCTTAACGCCATCCACAGCATATACACGGGGATATTTGGACGACCTCCGCAAGAAATGTACCGCCGCACATTTGCTCAGATTAAGTTCGAGTCCCCACTCTTGGCTCCACACATGAACGTTGTTTAAATCCGATGATAGACTTTCAAAGTCACAGTGATCATTAATTTCGCGATAGATGACAGCGTCGTCAGCAAATAAACGTATTTTACTGCTAATTCGAGAGCATAGATCATTTATGTATATAATGAACAAAAGGGGGCCGATTACGCTTCCTTGTGGGACACCTGATGTCACTTTAACTGCATCAGAGCTAATTCCGTCAAGAACTACTTTTTGCTTACGATCACTCAGAAAGTCGCGTATCCAGTTTACTACTGTTTCGTTTAGGCCGCATGACTGTAATTTGTATAAAAGTTTGTTGTGAGGTACCGTGTCGAAAGCTTTCTTAAAATCTAGAAATAATGCGTCCACTTGTGTTTTCGATTCACCAGATTTGAGAACGTCATGAAGAAAGAGCGCGAGCTGTGTTTCACATGATCTACCTTTCCGAAAGCCGTGCTGACAGCCATGAAGGAAGTTACGACTGTCCAGGAACGTCATGATATTGCTAACGACGATATGTTCGAGTATCTTGCCTATAATAGACGTTAATGAAATTGGTCGATAGTTCCCTGGGTCATGTCTGTTTCCCTTTTTGAATATCGGTGTAACGTTTGCAATTTTCCAGTCTATTGGTATCTTTCCTTCAGACAATGACTTCTTGAATATTATGTCTAAGAACGGTGCGATCTGTGGCGCTAATTCCTTGAGGACACGCGCGGGTATTCCCTCCGGACCCGGAGATTTACTATTTTTGATCGACTGTAGCTGTTTAGTTATCCCATCACATTGAATAGTGATTTCTTTCATCGGTTCCTCAGTAAATGAAATGTCGAAATAACATGGAGTATCGTCTGTAGAGTATACACTTTCGAAGTGGGAATTTAACGTGTTAGCTTTGTCAATATTATCGGTGACAAGTTTGCCATCTTTATCAAATAACGAATCTACGGTTGAAGATTTTCCCTGAAGCTCTCTCGCATATGACCAAAAAGATTTCGGATTTTCTTCGAGTAATTCACCAAGTACTTTTTTCTTGAAATTTCGCAATGCAGTACGCATTGATTTCTTGGTTTTTGAGCGTTGTGCAGTGTGCAGAGATGAGATAGGATGGATTACCTCACACAAGGAACCATAAGGGTGGTCTCCATGTTCAGGAGAGAGCGTGCGGATGGAAGCTGAGGAAGAAAAGAGGTTCTTAAATGGGGGCAGGGGCGTAAAATTATGAGAGAGGCGAGAAATAGGGCATTCGAGGCCTGAAGATCAGCTTTCCCTGCGCGGGATACGCGTTGCCATTCCATGGTTAAGGCCCAAGGGGAGTGGGAGGAGAATATTGAGCCATGAAAATGGAAAGGATTAGGGAGGGGTCTCGTATAAAAAGATGGGAAACTTCTGACCACGTCCAATCCACGAAATTGCCTATTCGTTACCAAAGTGAAAGTATTGAATTTTAAGCGCTCTCATCGTATCAATAAACGAGACGCCAAAGACAAGAAGACTACCTACATGAATTTCAAAATAGTGGGGGAGCATGTAGTTTACCGTGGGATTTTGTAGTAAAATATTGGGAGTTAGTTTTTCTGAAAGCACTGGGAAAGCGAACATGGATGTTGCCAGTCACAAAAGTTGTGCTTGGAGGTGGGGAAGGGGATTCAAAATGGCCGAGAAATCGTTTCACAACAACAGCAATAACTTTATCATTTATAGGAATACAGCATTAAAAGGATACAAGATTAAAATATTATTTATGAATCATTACGAGTAAAATGATTGCACACCAGTAAAGAAAGTTTATCACCCTACGACAAAGATTTAATAATGGCAGATTGAGAGCAAATCCGGAACAAGCGGAGCAATCCGGATCAAAGGAACAACCCGGAGAGCAAAACTGGAGGTGCGCAGAAGTGCCGAATATAATGAAAAAATAGGTACATCCTTTCAAACGATGAAATTGAATGTTATGACCCGGTTCGGATTAAAAAAAACAATATTTATTATGCTAAATTGCAAATAGAATCAATCGATCTATTTCAATTAATGAGCTCACTTCTTTGAACTTCCCTTACTTCCTAAGACAAGGAACAAGATATTACTCTTTTTTTAGATTAATAACTACAATTTTACAATTACTATGCTTGGATCCTTTCACTGCCCCCTGAGTTCAACAGCTCCGATTATTTTTAGCGGTACTCTGGTACTCCCATTACTATCCCACTTAAAATATTTCAAATGTTCCACACGAGAAAACCTTATCATAGTCAACTGGTAGGTAAGTGCATGATATAACCTTTAGAATAGGACGTTAAGTCCTTTCTGAGAAATAAAATAACTTAATTTGTTTCAAAATTATACCACAAGGAATACCATTCAGATGGATCGTATTAAAAAAAAGTGATTGTGTGATCCAAGATCCAAAAAGTGATCCAAGCAATGGCAAAATGAAAAGGTTCCTTGAAAACCTCACTTAGAGCGTAGCGTTCTATATCTCAGAAACCTTTGCGTTGCGTAAGATGAGCGTAGACCGGAGGCTTTTGAGATGTGTATGCTTTCAGAGAGAATGGAGGAGTTAGCTTAGTAGAGTTGTAACACAATGAAGTATAGAGAGAAATATCGTCGGAGAGGGAAAAAGACACTCAAAAGACATTAGAAGGAATCGGCATAGTTAGCTGGAGAACGTATTTAGGGGTAACAACACACTGAATAGGGCAATAGAGAAGAGAATAGTTTGGCGTAGGAGTTGGAGAGTATGTATAAGGGTAATTGACAAGGTAATCTAGATTTGAAAGGAAAAGAGTAAAAATCCTAAAGGTATTCACAGGTACATGCCCCAAACTCCTTACACAATGTCTTCATTCATATGAGCATACGTCCTACCTCTTTTCATCAGGGCCTCAAGTACCTTTTCGCCCCTAATTACCTCCTCCGACCATCCTCTGCCTCCTCAACATCTTCTCCAGAAGTTTCCTCTCCTCACCAACCACATTGAGCCCTTTTTTATCATCTTTTCCGTCCACCACAAATCCTCCTCTACACCTACATCTTAAACGTCTGTAGCCTATTTTCTTCATCTTTATTTTAGAGTCCACGTTTCTGCAACATACAACGTTGCACTCCATATTAAACTCTTCAAGAGTTTTTTCTTTACATCATTACACAAGACCCCCATAATCAGCTCCCTACTACTGCTCAACGCTTCTTCTGCTAGCTCTATTATCAATCTTATGCATTTGCTACAGTGGAACTCTCCACCACCTTCGTTTTTATATCATTACCCATCGTGGGTACACGTCATCATCTCCCTCTTATTGCTGGATACTTCTTTCGCTGGTGCAATACTTTATCTAATGTCTTTGCTTCAGTAGGAGAGGGCAATAGGAGGATGTTGAGTAAAGGAAAAATAGTAGAACTTATTAATGTGGAAAAAGTACGAAGAATATATGCGGGATTTTTGATTGAAAAAGGCTTTGTGAGTGAAACGATGGAGAAGATCCCACGCACACGAGGAAATTTAGGGATAGGCTATTCAATTATAACTACAGGAAATGTTACCGGCGCAGACCTGCGCGGAAAACAGGGGGGGTGTTAGCATGGAGGGGGCGAAGGGAAATGACGGAGGGGAAGGAATCGCGGCAACGAGAGACCGTGAAGCACAGACTGATAGGCGAGTGTTTAAAATCGCCTAACGCTATGCTTTTACTAGGACCTTGAGGTCTCATTGTGATACGAGTAGAAACGGGAGGCTAGATAGTATAGACTCATCCCACTTCTCAAGGTGCTTGTGTTGGCTGTAATAGGAAAGGTTTTCGGACCCTCTACACTAAACAACCATGTTCCCATCATGGAAGACTATTCGGGTTTGCCACCGGGTCACTCCTCTCATTGCTGCCGATGTTTCGAAACTCGAATCGAGATCTATCCCCAGGGCTGATATCGACTCGAGTTCCGAAATGTTGGCAGCAATGAGAGGAATGACCTGGTAGCAAAATCGAATAGACTTCCATGACGCTATACGCTGGGAAAACATCAGACTCTACTTCACACAACCATGCTCCCCGTTTCGCACCATTTTGAAAGTTCCGTAGCCCATGTCCCATAACCGTCAACTGCGCAGCGGCGGGAATTTTTGCTACCATTGCCAACCATTTATTCGTTAGAACATCCACGACGATGGTAGTAGCATGATAATGGCCTGATTAGCCAATTCCCTGAAGACATGATAAAGAGATCGGTTTAACACTAGAAGGCCTGAAATTCCGGACTACCATCGCTGCCTGGAGGGGTGATTTTGACCCCTGAAATCTTGCATGTATAACATCACCTGGAAGTGCATTAACTCACGCTTTTATTGTATGAAAGTTGTTTTTGTGACTAGCATGGATTCAGCTGGACCTCATAATGCCTTGGTTACCGTGAAAGTAGAAGGTAGGCAACCAGCATAATGGTATAAATATTGTCAGATACTCCTAATTTTTTGTCAGTTTTTGCTAGTTTTAGAGGAAAATATGAGAAATAATCAACAGAAAGCGCTTTTTTATGTGCAACCTAAGACATAAGTAAGGATAAATTTCTGGAGTCAACATTGAATAGGAGGAAGACAATAAGGAAAAAAGGAGTCTATAAATGTCATATAAATGTCAGTACAATTATTTCTAACATTTTTTGTCACAGGAAATCAAGTGTCAGTTTGCTTGCATGTCTGTTAAAGGAACAAAGTTAGGCTAGTTCCGGTGCCACATACCGCCTTATTACAGTTCTTGTAAACATTGAAAGTTTCACTACCTCCTTTGCATACTACAGCAACTTGGCATTTTGTGCGTTTAGCAACCTTTAGTATATCAGGTAAGTCTTCTGCAAGTCGAGGAGCTCTGCCTTTCCGTTGTCGTTTGGCCTCAAGACAGTTCTTTTTTTGCCAGGAAATATTTTTCCTAGTATATTCCAGTATACAAATTATACGGCATTGATGGCAGCCAGGTCCATTATGCCGTAAAATACATCAATTGGCCAGCGCCTGGTTGCAGCCCGAACAGAAGACAAAGCGAGCCATCTGATCAACTGAATCAACCCCTGCTCTTGTGCTATAGTAGGACTGAATACTTTCTGGCAAAGTTTTCTCTGTGTCACTAGTGAAAATACTAAGATGCATAGAACTAAGACCAATGATATTTTTGCTCACCTTGCCCTGATAAACTATGAGACAAATGTCATCATTTTTCACGAGGACTGTAAACTGGCGTTCTGCTTATGATGCTTTCACGTCCTCTGGTACCTCACGACTCGCGCGATTGACAGTACCCACCAGCTTGTTGGGCATGTATTTAGTAAACGGACCATGAAATTTTGAAGGAAGTAATTGCTCGTCTACATTTGGGCCCGAGCCTGGTCTGTAGTTGCACTTACAGTTCTCAATAAACTTATTCCAAATATCAGATACGGGAGCAATTTTATTCTTAGGTATTCTTAGTCTGAAGTAAGTCATTGCCGCCTTTCTCTTCTGAGGTCATATCATTGGAACTTCATGATTTCCTTGAATAGGTCTTTACTCATGGCCTTTCCAAAGAAAGCTGGACAACAGAATGCGGAGATCCAGGTGACGAGCATCGTATGATCCCCGGGCGTACATAATCGCAATGAATACTTCCAACTCGTAAATGGAGAGAGACCATGATTCATTTTGGAGCTCATCGCAAGCACGCGCTTCAGTGCAAACCTTGGATGTGGTTGCACATGGTCTTGGTGACAAACAACTCCCACACAGATCAAAAACCGGTCCCGGCGTCTCGCGAACTATGTTGTGCTCCGATCTAAGCCCAGCACATTTCCTCAGTTTTAAAACAGTCCACTCTATGCCACCCGGTGAACGAATGATGTATCCAACTATGCAAATCAAACATACACGTGCAACACCTCTTCCTCGACATTGTGCAGCTCCACCATGAGCTGCGTCACCTTGCTGGTTGCCGACGTCCATGGGAGGTTGGTTTCCGCTGGTTGCCGCACCATGGACGTGGTGCGGCAACTAGCGAAAGTGGTGAGGCATGGACCATGTGCTGTTCCTCCTCGCTCCTCTGACTCCCCTTGCTTACCTCCACATCAAGAGGTAACCAAAACATTTGTGCTCAAAGTAAAAGCGATCGATTTGGTGACAAACTAAAGAAATTAGACGGCTGGGGTCAATATGACCCCTTCGGGCAGCGATGGTAAAATGCCATGTAACTTCCACAAATATTAAGCTAGAAGACCAAATTTTTGAAGGAGACTGGTTCAAGAGATATCATGAAAAGTCGACGAATCCGAGTTGTGAAAAAGCGAAAAAAGTATGAAAAATTTGAAATAACATTTAGAAAAGGGCCCTGATGACCCCTTCAGGCCTTCTAGTGTCAAACCTACTAAATCTACAGAAAGTTAAGGAAAAGTGATTTAATCCCTGAATAATAATTTAGCAGCCCCCTGAAACGCGGTGCACGTGAGAAAATGGGAATCTGCTTGCTTTCTTGGTACGCTGAGGAGGAAAGGATTACCTTTTTTAATGAAATGAAAAAGGAAGAGCGAAAGAGATAAGGGAAGAGTAAGCTGGGCGCGGGCATGCATACAAATGCGGAAGGAGCCACTGACACAATATTCGTGGAGGCTGAAATGGCGAACCCGCCAAGAATGTATTTGCGAAATTCATTTTTTTTATTATAAAACGACTCGAATTGAAATTATAGCAAATGCCAATTACGCTGCACCTAATATTCTACCATAAAGAATGATAACCAAATGTTTCGTGTGAATTAGTAACGCAAGATGGAGGCCAATAGCTTATGAGCGATGGATAGACATATTTTAGGTGCGGTGATACAGATAGGTGCGGTGAGACAAGAAAATGAAAGATGACTATCACGTGATGTGGTGGATTGTGGCTTATCAAAGGAATCATTTCATAATGATGAAACAAAACTAATTTGGTTTCTCCAAATATTTTTATTGCATAACAACTCGGGTTTTGCTGTGTAGCGACATTATCACCATCCCAAAATCATCGTACCGGAAGGTGTTTCGGCGCAACTGAACGTCGGTTGTTCACAACTAAATATCTGCGGGAAAAACAAGTTAGTTTTGCTTCTCTATTATTATTATTATTACCACCGAATGTTTTGTCTATAAAAGGTGCACGTCACTGTGCTATTTGGCATTTTCCAAAGGGGTAATGAAAAGACATAATTATTATCTCATCCTAGTATTTTAGATGCTGCCAATTAGTTTAATTGGTCTGGAAATATAGATATATTTTAAAGAGACACATTTCTTATTTCAGAGTCAAATGCATTTTAGCCAGTTCCATCGTTCATTTCAAATTAATCTCCGCGTGACTCAAAACCATACTATTAGTATACAACTTTTTCTCGAAACGAAACGAAACGAAACGAAAATCAACGAAAATCATCATCGAATTCCAAATTAGGGGACGAAAAGCGATGTGCTTTGAAACGAAATGAGGTAGGATTTGGAGAAATATTTAGCAGTAAAACATTGAAAAATAGGAAGATAATACGAGTTATTGTGAATTGAAGGGACATAAATGTTATGATGAGCTGACGACGTACTGTGAAGGAAAAATGAGGGTGCAATGTGAGAGGTAATGCTTAGGATGCCTCAGAGAGTGGTCATAAACCTGCCAGGAAGAGACAGTTTTACCCAAATACAGAGGACTTTCCTTACGTGGCCTGAATACCAATGTTGCAACCTATACTACCGTACCTAAGGATTGGTTATTTTGTCATTGCAAAATTGTTTCAATGAATTTTGATTGACATCATTGACATCTATTATACAATTCATGCTATCGAGCGATAGTAAGGCAGCATTTTTTTTAAATCTTACAGTTCCACCTGCCCCATGTACCGCTCTTTTGCAGCTGCCGCACTAAACCACCCTGAGAGTGAAGCAACCATGCATGTTAAACCTCACCGACCTCACGTGCGTGAAAAATGGATTTTGGTAACAAGGGAATCGATAACATCCAAGAGCACGAGGTAGACCGAGGCAGAACAGGAATTGCTGGAAATAATTCATGACGAGGAGGAACGTGGACAACATTTGAGGCATCTTAAATTCAGTGATAGAGATTAATTTACACAGTAAATGGGTGGTTAATTCGCATGATAAATATTATTACATTCCATTGTACTACAAGTGCATTTTAGAATCAGAAAGAAAGCTCTTTCCAACCTTGAAGTCCACAACTTTCAGGTTAGAAATACTACAGTTTTCATGCTAGTTAAAAATATAAAAGACTTCACTTGCAATTTAAAAAACATCACATTGACTAAAATCATATTTCTGCCTTCTCGGTCTCACGAGAGTACAGGAATATTTGCTCCAACTATGCGTTAATCTATGATGAATTATCAAACTGTAATCTTATTTGTAGGTGAGAAATATGATAAATGTTTGCAATTGAAATTATTTTTATAGTTTTAATGAATTATCTCATAAATTATAATGTGGATAAATACTAAGCTATAGTCAGTAGAATAAATGACTTGGTTCCACCAAGTAAGACATGATTTAGTCTATTGAATTTTTATAACTGAAGATGAATGTCATAAAGGCGCGAATAAAGTCTTCTAATATATGTAAAGTATTTCATTAAAAGCATAAATTATACATAGATATGCCGATTTGGCAAAAGAAGAGTGATTATCTTACTTTTTGTGGGCCTTGAAAACCCACAGACCAAAAGAGTGAGCTTATTCGCGATTCTGAGTGAGCGCTTTCGCGAAATTTCAAGCGGCCAATTTGACTGTGATCCAACTGATTACGTTAATTAGAATAGCTGGTGATGACCAAATGTTATTACAGATACACTCAAGGTTAAGGAGGTTTTAATTCGAGTAAATAAGGAGTTTCCGAACCACGGGGTTAAGTTAGTTCTGCGATGTTCACTTGTAAGCATGAGCGCCTGACGGAAATTGCCGCTGGTATGAAGTAGATTATCGTTTTCAATAACCCGTTCCCAAACTGGTTATATTATTACACACATATAGAGCAAAAAAGGTACTAACCAACGTTACATACACTACGCGGAAATGGATTTGAATAACTATTAAGAGATTAATCCTCCACTTGGGGTTTAAATCTTTAGGGCGAATACACAGCAGTTCACCAATCCTCACGCTACTCCACTCTTTTCATTTATTTCAAGACCGAAGCACGATTCACGTTTTCCAATATATCTTTAATAAATTGTAAGTCAGGGCTCTGCTTCTTCTCCTCGTATCTATCCTTTCATAACGCTTTTCTTAACTTCACCGCGTCAAAGATGAGTTCCAAAGCAGATGGGCTCTCGCTTCTCCTGATTTAAGGAGCTTATCGTCTTTTCGGTTCTCGACTAACTTGCTTCTCTGTCAACTTTTCTCAGAAATATCTCCAGCATCTCACCATAATTCTAGGCTTCTTAAGTTATCAGACTCTTCCTCTACCCCTAAAAGTTTCCCTGGATTTTAACTCATGTAGAGCGATAGTATACTTGTGTATAAAGTATGTAAAAGATTGTTACTTACCAGAAGGTGATTATACATCAAGAAAATATATTTCACGTCTCAAAAAATGCTATTAGGTCAAACGCCTTCTGATATATTTTTCCTCAGGTATTCGTCCATCAATAGTGACTTATCATGGAAAGCAGAGTGAACCAAGGATACCCATTGCAATGAGAAGTACCTAAGGTTAGAGGAGGATACAATAATGCAGAGGTTGAGCATCATTAGGTTATTTCTATGAATGTAGGTGGACCAAACAAAGTCAGGTACACGTAACAACAAGAGACCATTAAGAGAAAGAAGCAGAAACTATGCATGAAAACTAGAGGGAAATTTTAGTATTACACGCCATAGGAAACGGAAATAAGAGATTATACGCGGTTGTGGGCGAAGTTGAAGAAAGGAATCGCGTAGAGAAATATTGCGTTACAGCGATAGGTGAATAAATGAAGTTAATCAATGAGTTAAGTATCCGAAGATGTTCATAAAAAACTACTCTGTACTCTTTTTTATATTAGAAGACCTTAGAGCAATGGAAGCCAGTACTGCCTATTTCCACGGGCTATCTGTTTTTAAGATAATTACTATTAGCGCCAGGATGAAATACTGCACCGCAACTCTGTCATGAAGTTCGGAGCACCTGGTGAGTCCTGGCGTCAGGAAACTAGGATAGCCTTCCCGAGTGGTAACGGTCACTTTTACCAGGGACTTTTTAATTCCGATAGTATAAAATGCCATGAAATAATAATTATAGTGAATATTCTATTTCCACGTATTGAGATAACCACAGTTTTAGTACAGAAGATTTCACATTATACAGCCAAGACAGCACTGAATATATTTTAACCGAAGAAAAATGGCCTGCTAATCCGAAAACACATTATTCAAAATACCATTACAGAGCTGTAAAGGAATGAAAACACTACTTCATGCTTATAAATTATAATTAATTATTGCTTAAGTGCGATATTCCACAGTGGAAAAATCATTCGCCTTTACCGGGATTCGAACCAGGATCCCTCGATTCCGCGCCGAGTGCTTTAACCGTGGCTAGTCCCGGTATCCTCAAAATTAGAACTATTACTTAAAACGCGTTTTGTGGCTTCGTAAACGTTTCAGCTGTCATCTAGGAGGTATTTTCAGATCGAAATATTTTCGTTGTATTTCGGCTGCTGCATATAAAGTAGCTAATTGGTTAGGAGCATTTTGATTGGCTGCCGTAGTCTGAATTCTTTTCCGAGTGGACGTTTCATGATGCGATGAAATTACTCTCTTTCACGTCAAGGTAAGGATGAAATCGTCTTCCCGGATGAAGTTTTATGGGTTCTACATTATTTTAACGGCTTTTTATTTCGAATCTGGGAAAATTACGGTTTTCTCTCGCCAGCACTTTTGTGTTTCCAAGTCAATAAACAGATCTCGCGGGAACTAAAAGAATTAATGAAATCATTGTTCGGTAATTACAGACAAGAAACTTCAACGGTGTATCGATTCATAACTAAACTATTAAAAGCAATGTAAACAATTTTTGATCACCTTTGCTACACTCTACCTCGGATCCTCGGATAACTTGAAATATTCACTCTTTATACTTTATAAGGCAACGGACGGAGAAAGCGAGACCGAAAAAGAGGAAGTCTTCCACCCACTGACACGTCACACATTTGGAATTCCTGAAATTCTCAGAAGTTTGCAGGAGGCGCAGGTTCTCTAAGACGGCTAGCAACCCCAAGTTTCCCTTACCCCTATCCAGTGACGTCAACCCTCGCGTGATGAGAAATATGCGTCGCATGAAACACGGCTTGATCCGTGAGTTTTCACTACGCAAACATTCGTGGAGAAACATTATTAAATATCAAATCATTAAACTTATGGTGAAAAAGTTCTATCTCGTAGTAGTAGTCATTGCGGAAGTCAGTCGACAGCAGAAGTAATTTATTCTATAAAGGTAGATTGAGCGAGATATTTCCATGACCACAATAGAGACCATTATGTAATATGTATAGCATATATTATTTTAAAATTTCAGCTATATTAAGCATGCAGTAAATATGCATACTATTAATGACACAAAATCTTCATAATTTGTAACACGTAACTAATCATAACTTTGTTTTGACGTGTAAAAAGGTTTAAAACTGAATTTCTAAATGTAAAATGCACATGTTTTAGTATTTAACTTGAATAAGATTTTTTACGCCATACGCTGAAAATGCCTTTACAGCCATAGGTTTTGTTTTGCAATTTTTAGAAAAAATTAATACGGTGACCAACGAATTTATTCTTTAAATAATTGAGAAAATATTAATTATTCACCGTCACATTTATGACGCATTCTGTGCGTCAGCACTTCCTCATTATTTCAAAAACGTGTCTCCGCAGGGCACACCCGAAAGCATATCCTAAAGAAAACGTCTTTTATTTATTTGCAGGTACCCACTTCGAAAAGTAATGCGATGAGTAGCTGATGAATTTTTATCATTAGAAAGGTGACGTCCTTTTTATTTAGAAAAGGTCCAAATGAATTGTATTACACCAAAAGTAATATCTTGAAGATAAAAGGGTACCTAGCTTAAAGATATCTGGGTGGGATATTATAATAAAGGGGATAATCTGTGGAGTGGAGGAAGAGTGAAGAGAAACATGGCACCGGCCTTAGCCTTATTCAAGCGAAAGGCGCATAATGCGGCACAGTACAGTGTCCCAACCTAAGTCCGGAGCACTGCACTTGAAGGGCTCTCCAATGAATAATCACACACCTACCATAACCATCAAGACGTTCCTTTTTTGGGAAGGCACAGTCAAATATGTCCGATTCACGGTAATATGCCTGAAAATCTGACTCTTTTAATAATTTCCTCCAGTCTGCCCTATCCTTGCGAACCTCTTTTGCTTCAGTTACACTCACACACTGCTTCATGATAATTGTACGATGACACTAATGCTTAAAAACAAAATATTTACTCACACACATACATACCCATCATGTCACTCCCTTTTGGGCAGGGCATTAAAATAGCTTAATTTTAGACTTAAAACCTTAAAAAACTGGGTTATATTTTGAATGTTAACTCCATTCCGAAATATCCTGGCAAACATTTGCTTCTACTACATTCATTTACAGTTTAATACACACTCTCATGATTTTAAACTCCTGATATTCCTTCTCTTGAGAATATCTCCCATCACATTCACCCATGACTTTATCAGTCTACCTTTCACATCATTCATTCCCTTACCATAAAGCTTAATCATATAATTAGAATACCCACAAAAAGATGTTAATTTCAAGAGAACATTCTTACCACTTCCAGTACTAATGAATGAGGCCTTTAAGTGTGGGAGGCCAGTTTTATAGCAGTCACTCCAACTCCCTCGATCCACAACGAACGGCTTAACAAGGAGGGCACGGGAAGATCTTTAAAGGAGAAGGGACGTATTTTAGGGACAAAGATTATCGAAGCACACAATTTTGTGAGGGACCAATAGAGAAAGCGAGAGGTAATGAGTTATACAAAATGCGGAAAGCATGATAGTAAAACAAAATAAGGAAAATATGCAAGGACCTAGGTACAGCTATGTCCACCCAGTACCCTGCAAACCACCTCAAGGGTGTTTGGCAGGGTGTGATTCCACACCAAGCATGCACTAACTGTACACAGTTTCATGCTGTTATTAGCTATTTTACTAAATACACAATTATGCTAAATTCAGTTAAGTACATGCAGGGACTACTCGTGCAATACGGCTTCTTACAATCATTATATACTTATGCGGGAAAGCCACTCCCCTCATTCATCACGGGAAACACGTTTTAGAGTTCAGTCACGCTGGCATACAAAATTACTATGAAACTACACACAAATAAAACATCGAACTAATTAGCATACTATGCAGAGACTGAAATATGAAATAATAAAATAACAAGGAACGTTGTTACTTTATATGCGTGCTGATTAACTTAGAAAATTGGTAAATCCTTATTACATGTCCTGCATGTGTAAAAGTTAAAACCAATGACTATTTAATGGTAGCCTTAATACAGGTCCCCCTTCAAGGTTACCTAAGGTTAATCTCTAATTGTGTATCTCTAATAATGTATGCACGGATAATTTATTTTGGAGTAATAAACATTATTTTTATTATATTGTTATTATTACACAAATACAACCGCCATCTATTGTCTCCATTAAGATTACTGGCAGGATCAATTATAACTATTGTGTCCCCAAATTTAACGAGGAAAAAATGACATTCTCAAACTTAAAGTCCTGCAATCAATCTATTTATTACAAGGTATAGAAGGGCTGCATCTATACAATTACCGGATCAATGATTTTTATTAGCAAAATAAACTATTCCCGTCACATTCAGCTATTTATACATTCAATACCAACAGAGACTGTCACTTCCCCTTTCTTGGGAAGATACATTCATTACTGTCGAAAATGATCTTTCCCATTTCCTCCCCCGCTTTGGGCCCAGAGGAAATCAAGGCGGAAGGCATGCCTCCAGAATCATTTGCTTTTTGTTAATAGGTGCGCCTCCATCGCTTTTGCGCACAGAATGTACACAAAACATAAAGGTCACCTATGTCTCATGAAAATCTATAGATTTATTGACTATTTTCCTTCCTGTGTGATTAATGAATGATAAAAATAGTTCGCACACTTATTCCAGAATAATCATTTCTGGTGTTCATCGTCATTTCGCATCCATCATCCAACTGATTGGTAGGTTTTTGCACAGTCCCAATGTTAACTTCGCCATTACAGGTTTATCTATAATCGTCCTTAAACATGATCACCTTTTTCCCGGCAGCAATTGTTCCTATCCCTTATTTAAAATATCCCTTATTTTAAAAGAAAAACAAGATATAATACCTCCTGAAAAGATAAAAATATTTATTAAAAATATTAAACTCACAATTTCATAAAATAGAAGTGGATGGCTGAAGAATACTGATTTAAATATGCACAGAAAATCAATCACTTTGGCCGTCTCTCCAGCTCTACTCTCTTCTAGCTGCGGGATAAGATCTCGATTTCAAGAGCAGGGCATCAGGGAAACGGATTCCCCAAGAGAGTCGGGCCAAAAATCAATAGCTCGGGAGCTACAATTTAACCTCGGGACAGTATATGACCGAAAATAAAACTCTTGACAATGTTATAGCTTCTTCATTCATCTTCATACATTCGTAAGCAAAAAACAACAGTACAACGAATTCGTTCGCGGACGACATAGTTTGAAGACGTTTTTAAATATGTAATTTCCTTTATTTAAACTATATTATAAATTTATTTCAGAAGTAGATCTTGGTTAAGAAACAAAATATATTATTATCTCCTTGCAAATATTTGTGTATATAAAATTTGTTTTCTCTTCACCAGAGCTGAAAGAAATTCAAAGTTTTTTAGTAATTATCGGAGCTGTGAATTCAGCAGCATGTTATTTTCATGAAATAATGAAATATTGAGCAAAATGTGAATAACTAATTCTCTGAAAGTTGTGTGAATTAGTTTTAGCCCTGATGAAGAAACAATATGTCCAAAATAACGTGTTTATCTACTCCATTTTCCTGGTCTTCACCATGTGTGTTGACTGGAATAACAATATTTTCTTCAACCTGAAGACACATCCCAGTCAACACATGCGAATAAGACCCAAAACATTGAGAGAATAATCCGTGATATATTAACCAAGACATATAATTATTACTATTTATGTAGTTTCTCCCGGAAAAAAAATTCTAATTAAAATAGAGGCCTATAAAATATAACGTCTCGGTTACATAAGTTTTAATGATATCCATATAATCTTTCTCTAGCAATTCGCCGAACGTTTCAAATGACAAGGCGATCAGCAAACGAGTTCATCTGTTCGAAGTACACCTACTGATGAAATATTCCGTCACGTCCATACACCATCGTTTATCCTGGTACGTTAATTTCAGCGAAAATAAATCACCACATGGATTATCAGTCTCACATTCTCAATAACAATCAAATACTGCATAGAATGAATGGTAGGCCTATGTGCAGTACTGCCTTAAATTTCCCCAAGATCAGGAAGTTTTCAACAGCGTGTTTTTAAAAAATCCAGGCATTAATTCTCTTCGTAGCAACATATTTTAGATAAACCAATTAAATGATACGTGAAAAATCAACTTTTAATAAACAATGCCATTATAAACCATTCTTAATACTGTATTACTCATAGATAAATGAAAACGTGATAAAAAGATTTTATTTACTATAGACAAAGGAAACGGTTGTAGGCTTTATCTTGTGGAGTTTATCCATTATGGAAGAATATAACAACTTTGTCAACTCCACTAATTAAACTACACTCGTATTTTCACCTGAAGATGACACCAAGTGTTGAAACCCGGGTCGTGGTAATAAATAATTATTGGAGTAAAAGTTATTAAATTCTTCCGAAATTTACTATAGAATCCCGGTTATACTCCTCCCATCTTCTTATACATACATACCAATTGCGCCACTCCCGTTCGGAGTAGGCTATGTCAAAGAATTAAGTAATTTTCGTCAGTCATAGAAAACTGGCTCCCTTTCAATAATTTCCTCCAAAGTGCTTTATCCTTGCATACATCTTTTGCTTCTATAGCACTCATGCATTGCTACTTACACACTCTCCTATTGTTAAGACTCCTGATATTCCTCTTCTCCCGAATATCTTCATCTTCTTTCTTAACTGCCCAAGTTTCCACCCCATATAGTAAAATAGTCCATATATAGCACTTCAATAGAAAAAAAAGATTGGAAGCTCTAGAGATGTGGATATGGAGGAAGATGGAAAAAGTGAGTTGGAAGGCTGGTGTGTGAGAAACGAGGACGTACAGTGGAGAATGGGCGAGGAAAGGAATCTGATGGAAACGATTAGAAGAAGAAAGAGGTATTGGATTGGACATTCCCTGCGAAGACATTGCCTTCTGACAAGGGGTATAGAATGAATGGTGGAAGGAAAGCGGGGAAGGGGAAGGAAAAGGAAGCAAATGCTAGACAACATCAAAATAGGTGGAAGGTACGAGGACACATAGTGCCTGGCTGAGAGAAGAGTGGAGTGGAGGAGCCCATGAGAAAACCTGCCAACTGGAGCAGAAAAGCAAATGAATGAGAGTATCTTCCACAACATTCTCCCATGTCTTCCTCGGTCTTCCCCTACCCTCATCCAGCAACGATTTTTAATTTTCTATCACCGGCGACAAATATTTATATTATGATAATTAGTGCACATAAAATATGTCCCCTCCTCTAAAAATCTCTTTCTTATCAGTCAATACATAACTAGGGAACAATGAACTTATGACAATTTGCCGACAAATAGTTAATAAATAAACAACTAAAAGTTTTTAATGTGTTAATTGATAAACAAATGTGATAAAATTTGTTAATAAAAACTAAAAGTGATTTGAGTTATCAACTCATGAACTTCACAAGGTTGAAATACGACAGTTATCCCCCCATAATTCAAAAAACCTTATCGAACTTCGAGATCGTAGATGAAACTGTGGTTCGTCTTCATCAGTCGTCTTTTGGACATCATCCAGATTCTCCTCTTTGGTGTGGTTTGGCGTGGTTGGCATCTCCTTAGCATGATCAGATGACTCCATATCCGGGATTCTCGTCTCCAAGTCATCATCTGCAGAATCCGGTTCCCAATGTCCACGAAGGTATTGTTACATCAACCTATGCTCCGCCGTTTGGGCTTTAATTGGTGGAGTGGTTCACAGCATGTACACTAAATGCCCCAGTCTTTTGTCAAGCTCGAAAAGCCCGATCCTCTTCGGAGATAGTCCTGTGTGGAACCCATAAATATTACTGCTGACAGGTTGATTGCGTCGTAGTACATTCTGTCCTAGTTGGAGCTAGGTGCTCCAACTAGGACAGCAATCTTTACTAACGCCTTGTGCTTTCGCCTGGTCATATATCCTTTTCTGAGCCGACACACACTGAAACTCTGAACTCTGACGACGCCTTTACTGAAACTCTGCCGATGGTGAGAGAGACTGAACTGTCATTCTGCTCGGGGTTATCGTTCTATCACCAGAACAATATAGTTATCACCCTGAGGCGATCGAACCGCCTCCCGAGTGGTACCGTTTGACTGACACGGCGATGCAGCCGGAATAAGACCCATTTCACCTCAGAAGTTTTCAAAATAAAGCAACTAGAACGTTCGCGAACCTTTTCCTAAGATTTATATAAGCGACATGAGTCCTTCAAGATCGCTGTCCAAGGAGCCATAAAGAGCTGGAGGGACAAAAAACCGACCCAGGTCGGGCGACACAGCTTCAGATCGCTCATTCTCGCTCAGTCTCCACTTGTGCCTGCCTCAACAGAATACAGAGATTTCTCAAAGAAAGTTGGCGTATTTATTTCTCGCCGAACGCCACATTGGTGAACACCGACGTTCGTCATTAAACGAGTTGGTCGAGCACGCAGCCGACATCGAGGAGCAGAATTTGCAGACGCATCAAGCTCGGTTCGCTCAACTTCATCAACAAATACAGCGGGATTTACTGAAGGCACCGGCACCCCCCCCCCCCCCCCCCCGACAGAACGTCGACAGAACCATTGCACCTCGGCGTGGGAGAGTACCTTTCGGCCACGGACTCTGCAGCACTATGCCGAGTCGCCATTCGCCTCCCGCCCTTTTGTCCCGATAAACCTGCATTATGGTTCGCTCAAATTGAGACAAAGTTTGCCCTCGCTGGCGTGACAAACGACAAAAAAAATACAAGCAAGCTGTCTCTCAACTCGACCGCTGTTGAAGTGGAGGATATCATTATCAACCCCCCAGCGACCGGCCGCTACGACAGATTAAAATCGGACCTCTTCCGTCGACTGTCCATTTCGCTGGAACAACGCGTCCGGCAGCTTCTTATGCACGAGGAGATGGGAGACAGGAAACCTTCTCAGTTCCTTCGCTACCTCAAAACGCTCGCAGGTGATGAGGTACCCGATGATTTTCTGAGGAGCTTGTGGGCTTATCGACTTCCCTCTCATGTGCAGGCGATCATCACTTCCCAAACGTCAGCGCGCTGGACGAAGTCGCGGAGCTTGCCGATAAGATACACGAGGTCGCGCCGCAGCCTAGGGTCGCTAACATCGGAGTAGCTGACATCGTGACCCTCATGAAAGCCTCGACGACATCACCAACAAGGTCGCTGCCCCCTCCACGACTCCCCGACACACGCGTCCGCGATCAAGGTCTCGCAGCAGCAACAGCAAAGGAGATCGTTCGACCAGCCACTACAGCCCGTGCCCGCGGTCCCATGACGCCACCAATGGACAATGCTGTTACCACCGCCGTTTTGGAGCTGAGGCGAAGCGGTGCACCGCACCCTGCACTTTCACTCCGGAAAGCATCCGCGGCAGTTACTAGTGGCGGAAAGGGACTGCTACGGGATTTTCGGCCGCGTGCATGTCACGGACCATTCCACCAAGGAGCATTTTTTAGTCGATACGGGCTCGGACCCCTGCGTATACCCCCGTTCACGCCTACGAGACCGTCGCACCAGGGCAGGCTATGACATATTCGCGGCGAATGGGTCCATCATTCCTACCTACGGCAGGACGACACTGCGACTCAATTTGGGACTTCGCCGCAATTTCACGTAGCGTTTTGTCATCGCGGATGTTACCAAGCCCATTATCGGAGCAGACTTCCTCTCTCATTTTGATCTACTGGTTGACACTCGCAACCGCCGGCTCGTTGACAACGTAACATCTTGTATCGCCCTTGGCGCGCCCGCTTCGGTAACCCCGGTGCTTCGCATCACGGTCATCAGCGGCACTTCGCGCTACCACACGGCGCTCGCAGTATTCCCTACTATCACCAGGCCTGCAGGTGCGCACACGCCGGTCCTCCATAATACCGTACACCACATCAAGAACGCCCCTGGCTCCCCTTTGACGTGCCGATCACGCCGTTTGGACCCGTAGCGCCTGCGCTATGCAAAGGCAGGATTCGAGGAGATGCTTCGACTCGGCTCAGCTCGACGCTCCGACAGCCCGTGAGCGTATGCCCTCCATATGGTACCAAAGAAGAACGACGGCTGGACACCCTGTGGGGATTACCGTCAGTTCAACGCCCGGACCATTCCAGATCGGTACCCTGGCTGTCACATCATGGATTTCTCACACCATCTTGCCGGCTGCAAGGTGTTTTCAACCGTCGACCTCGTCAAGGCATACAATCAAATTCCTGTACAACCCGAGGACGTGCCGAAGACAGAAATTACTAACCCCTTCGGACTTTGATTTCCCGTATATGTCGTTTGGACTGCGGAACGAAGCTCAAACGTTCCATAGGTTCGTAGACGAGGTGCTTCACGAATTGCATTTCTGCTATTCATATTTAGACCATGTTCTCATCGCATCGAAATCTGAGATCGAGCATGATGGACCATCTCCGACAACTGTTTCAACGGTTCCAAGATGACGGGATTTCTCATCAACCCTGCAAAATGCGCCTTTGGCACGGCTGAAATTACATTTCTTGGCTCCCGCGTCTCCGCCGACGGCACGTGCCCGCTGGATGACCTAGTGGAAGCCCTCAGGAATTACGACCCTCCCAAGACCATTAAGCAGCAAAGCCGATTTCTGGGCATGCTGAACTTCTGGTATAGGTTTCTGCCTAATGCAGCTGAGCATCAGGCACCACTCCATGACGTCCTCTCGGGCCCCAAGGTCAAGGCATCGCACCCAGTATCATGGACCCCGGAGCTTCACAAGGCCTTTGAGAGTTTCATGCGCAGCCTTTCAACGAGCACTCTCCTCTCACACCCGAGACCAGACACACTGCTGGCTGTTGTGAGAGACTGTTCTTACTTCGCTATGGGTGCAGTCCTACAACAGTACGTCGACGGCGCATGGCAGCCACTTCGTTTTTTCTCCCGTAAGCTAAATTCTTCTCAGCGCAAATACAGCCCTTATGATCGAGAGTTGCTGGCGATCTATGAAGCAGTTAAGAATTTCAGGCATATGGTGGAAGCAAGGCATTTTACTATCTTTACAGATCATAAACCCATCAGCGCCGAAATAAGTCTTCGCCATGCCAGTCAACGTCTCCGTGGACCGCCTCAAACCCGCCCACTTGCTGCCTAACGCTACGCCTGCCACAGTCGCTCCGCAGCTCTCCTTGTAACAGCCCGCATCCACGTCTGCCAATGTCAGCATACCACCGGCACATCCGCAGTTGGACCAGCCAGCTCCACTAATCACTACGACGCGTTCGGGCCGACGCGTCCACTTCCCGGACTTCTACCGCCCGTATCAACGGTATCTACAGGGGGGTGGTGAGGCGATCGAACGACCTCCCGAGCGGCACCGTTTGACTGACACGGCGATGCAGCAAGAAAAAGACCCATTTCACCTGAGAATTTTTCAAAATAAAGCATTTAGAACGTTCGCTAACCTTTCCTTAAGATATATAAGCGACATGAGTCCTTCATGATCGCTCATTCTCGCTAAGTCTCCGCTTGTGCTTGCCTCGGTAGAATAAAGAGATTTCTCAAAAAAAAGTCGGTTTATTCATTTTTCGCCGCACGCCACAACCCTAATAATAGCTACGCTGGTGTGTAGCGAGTGAAACGGTTCATCCATTGTCGTAAGGAGAAAAGTGACTGTGGTATTTGACGCTCCGAGAGTTTGTGATCTTTATACAATAAATGGATCCGACTCAACTCCTGGTTCCATTGCTATACACCCCAGTCTGTTGTCACATGCTGCAACCTTTACGATGCGAACTGGCTTCCATTTTTTGACAGAATACATCGAGGATACCCGTAGCGGCTGATGGCTTCACCCTGTAGGAGGCTAAAGATTCGCCCTGTTATCGCCTCTGGAATAGCAAATACATCCATTCATCAGGTGAAGAGATCAGTGTCTAGGAAATGCTTTCTCCTAAGGAGAAGTCTTACCCCTTAGTGTTCTAGGGTAAGGACCCCTGAGACCATGAGCTATATCTTCCCAAGGCCGATGTGGTCCAGTACAGTCTCAGGAATCAAGTCTCCAATCACAGCAACGTTAATTTCAAAATACACACCCATATACTTTGCCGACAAGAGTGTTTGTCCTTCTGTATTATAGGTTACATTACTAACAGCAACTTTTACTTGTCTCAGATAGTGTGATGCTGAAGGGGTTAATAACTCAACTACCGTCTTATTCACAAAAGAGTTACTTCCTAGACTGTCTAGTATGGCCTTAAATTTAGATTTACACTTTTAAAGTTAACCCTTTCCTGCCGGCGACTACGAAAGGAAAATGTTTTCCGTGCTACGGGTAGCTTGCGAAAATTTTTAACTCCGCTCTGCGAAGCAATTTTTGGGGTGGAGTGGCCCAGGTACTCTCGTCCCTCCGATTTGGGACCCTACTTAACGGGGCGCCCGGCTATTACCCCGGCCACTGAACTCGACCCTCCAACCCTTTCTTAGCGGGAGTCCACGGTCAACTCATTGCATTTGCAGTGTTTTTTAAAATTAATTTTTTACTATGATTTTTAACAGTTTACACTTGTATTAGAATAACTTACATTTTTTTAAGCATTGTAGAATTTTAAACGGATTTCTAGCGTTAATAGTAACAAAGTTAGGACTTTTCCATTTATACAGCTAGTTAGGACGTCTCAAAATTTTCTTTGAATAAACCTACAAATAATACTTCCCATCCTTCTTTTTCATTCGGGCTTTGGACCAACGTAGGCGAAGTTAAAAGTATGTTTTTACAATAAACATTACCTAAAAATACCGGAATATGAGTAATTACTAAGGGGATCAATGAAGGAATCGGAAAATAGAGGACATATAGTGAAAATAGGCATTCAGATTGTAACAAACACGTACGATATGGACAATAAAACGACAACATTTCTCTTTTTGCGTACTTTTAATCGCATATGAACACACAAAGCTTTCACACAAGTCCGTTAATAATAACACTAAAATTTCGTTTAAAAATTGCTTATGCACAGAAAAAAAACGAAGAATTCATTTTAAGGTATAAAAAATTGGAGTTTGCAATAAATTTTTCTTTGCAAAAATCATTGACAATTCAACCACTTCAACGCGGATTCCTGCTATTATGAGGATCGTAAATGAGTAGGAGGGTCGGGCCAAATGGCCGAGGATTAGCTCTAAGGACTCGCTAAGCTGGGTCTCAGGCAGGGCCTGAATACCTCCGACCATTGCTACCTCAGCGGTCACTTCCCATCCCCCGCGACAGCTATAGCCGACGTCCGTTCGCTTGCGTTGAAAAACCCACGCCAGCTATAGCCGACGTTCGGTCGTTTGCGTATGAAAATGCTCGTCGGCTATGGCCGACGTCCGGCGCGAAAGGGTTAATGGCTGGGCATGAATAGCTTGCATTACTAATAATATGGCCAATCAATTTCTTATCCATCATAGGCTTTATGATTTTACGAGTTTAATAATTTTAGAGCTTATCATTAACCAACTTCAATGCCCCCTCACCCCAGAATGGACTGCATCTAGTTTTCCTGAGGCCCGCTCGCAGTGACCCCTATTTAGATTCGTTGAGCTTTCTCTGAGTCATCTATGAAACTCTGGGAGGCAGTCTTTAATTATTTTAGGCCTTTACTTTTAATGCTTGGCATGCAACACCCCTTCCTCTCACAGCATTCGCTCCAATACTATTTTTGTTGTTTGTTTCATTTTACAACTCTCATGCATTCTCTCAACATGATCAAGATAATCACGTGTTTTTTATACATGTCCATTATCTAAGCGTCCAACCTAAGAACTCTCATGACCCACTCATTCCTAATCCTATCCATCCTACTCTTTATATTATCGCTAGAGTAATGAACTTAGTAGATACCTTAATTGTCGCTTGATATTTAAATAGAAAAGACAATCAACCACTATCGTTGAATAGAGAAGGTTATTGCCATTATGAAGAAAAGTAAATACAATAAATTACAATAATAAATGCCGGTAAATTCCTTTGTACTTTTAGATTGTTGAGAAGTAAATAAACATGTGCGTACATATTTAACGTACCGTATGGCTTCAATTATATTCAAAACAATCTACATCAAAGGTCAAATTGATTAAAAAAAAAGAGGAATATTATTTTTTTTTGCATGAACACATTATAATTATTTCGCATATTCATATTTATAGTAGAGTAACGAAAAAAACGTATCATTAAAACATAATTCCGGTATAAATGCATAAAAGGTAATCAACGAATGATATCCGTGCAGGAAAGGAAGTTAAGATGACTCAGGAAAAGAAAAAAAGGATTATCTCTTCACCGTAATTTTATTCGGAGAAATCGACTGCGGTATGAAATGTATGTATAATAATCGGTTACTCAGGAAGAATAAAGGAGAATAATATAATTCGTGAAAGAAAAAAATAAGAATTATCAATTTTAGTGCATTAATACCAGTTTATTCCTTCATATCTTCGTATCCATGGCAAGTTAATGAGAATTTACTTAGAACATGACGGAAAATGCCATTTGAAATGCATAAAATGTAATCAAACACACGTGCAGAAGAAAGAAGTTCCATTGTCCTCTTCGTTAAGAATTCAATTGCATTTAAGCATTCCAAACTCTTCTCATTTAAGAATCGTTAAAAGTAAAATATAGAAAGAATATATAATTCGCTGTGATTTTAAATCCAAAACTCGCGTGTGGTATGAAATTTATATCAAATAATGAAATAATCAAAGTGAATTACATAGACACATCATTGATCAAAGAAAAAAGGAGCAATCAATTTTTAGTTTATAAAGACGTCTTAGTTCCTTCGTATCTCCGATTTCACGGTAGATTAACGAAAATATACGCAGAATTCAACGAAAAATGCTGCTTGAAATGCTTGAAATATAAAGAAATACTAGTGCAGAAGAAAGGAGGTTAATATAAATCGGGAAAATTTAAAAAGAAACTGTTTTTACGCTGTTTTTTATTGGATAAATCGATGAACTTCACTGCATATCGGTATTCTTCTCCATTAAACTCTCCTGCTATTCCGCTGATTCGAGGTGTTTTGCCGCGACGTACACGCCCTCTGGTGCATTCGTGCCTCTGCTCCTTGAAAGGACGTTTAATGGGGGGAAAGAGAGAGAAAGGTTTAATTCGGCTGAAACTACTCCCATTTTCCGCGTCCCTTCCTCTCTCAAATAGAAATTGCAACCTCGGGAGAGCGAATTTGATTCACTCTTTTCCGTGCCAGCACCGGCTATAAAACGTACGTGACTGAGCCCATTTCATATTACAAGCGTTTGTACCGTCGAAATTCGTTGGATTTCAATCTTTTTAACTCATTCCTTCGAAATCAGAAACTGAGTGAAGTTCATCTATTAAAAAATAAATCCAGTGACACGCGCCCGCTCTCTTCTGACTGAGTTTAAGTCTATAATTTTATAACGTAACTCAAGAACGCAACCTATTAATTCCAAACTGGAACATTTTAGTCAAATATGTTTCGTGTCGCACCCTGAGAACATTCCACCCTACACGCAAGATATGGTCCTCGTCCATCCCTTTAGTTGCGTCGTTAATAGTGTCGTTGAGACTAAGAAACGCGTAAGTCAAACTGATTTTTTCCGTAAAATGGAGTTTCAAGTAAATTAAATGAACAATTAACCCTAGGTGCTGCTCTCTAGAGGAATAAAATGGGAATAACTGAAACAAAAGCAATGAAACAGGAAATTATAACTGACAAAATTCGTGAATTCTGATGGTGACTTAAAATGAAAGATATCCTCAAATCGTCAGACATTTATTAGAGAGAGAATAACTTCCTTTCTCAGTCCCGGTCCAAAACGATTGTGACCATAATATAATGTGAATGAATTGGGCAAAAACACGCAGAGGAATCACTCAAATTAGAAAAAATGCCCTTAAACCACAGAAGTAATGGGTTAAAACTGTTTTACAGTACCAAACTGGCAGCAGTATTCGTTAAACCTAATTTGAAACCATTTTTATGACCTACGCTCATCTTATTTACACGCTAAATAAGATCATATAAGTATTATCCAGTGCTAGCTAGGAAAGTGTAAAATTGTCAAATCATTGTAACCGGAAGTAAAGATTAACGCTTTCCACCTTACGAGGCTTGATTGATTTTGAAACTCTATTATTAATATGATTAACTGAAGTTGCAATGTGTTTCACAGTTTTAAGCTTTATAAATTGCAAATATAAACGATTCAAATACAGGTGCGCAAGCAATTGCTAAAGGGAGAAGCTTAAACGAGATAATGTAAAATAGCATAATGGTTGTGCTATTAATCCAACCAAATTGGCTAGAAACCCGTGCGGAGTGGTTAAGGAGGGAGATAAATGGGGATTGATTACAACATGACTGGAAGTGGTAGAAGGTAATTAAAGAAGAAAAATAGAATATAATCGTACTTATACTTAAGATTAACCCCGAAAAACCTCGATGTCTTATATAACTTCTTCTTTACCGTAGTTGCATTATTTCGCATAAATTAGTTTTCTCATTGCCTTGATTTATTGTAGCAAATTCTAACAATGCAGCCTCTCTAATCTTAGCTCACCATGTTCAATTAAACTTATTGCTATCCTTATTGTTTTATTTCGAGAGTACAAATGGGTTTTTAATAGTTCCTCGATCTATTGTAGCAAATTCTAATAAGGCAGCGTCTTGATCCTTATCTCAATCAGCGGTAAATAAAAAACATCAATAGAGATGCATATATATCAGCACAAACCTTAAAGGTTTTTTTAATCGTTAAATGTATGATAATAGGGTGTTCAAACCTTGTGTCATACTCCATCCTCGTCATCAAAACATCGGTAGCCCTTCCAATTACACAAATTCACATATAACCTATAATGTTTACCTATTACAGCCTCCATATCCTCTTCACTTACCTCACGGGGCCTGAAAATCCATATTCTTCTCCTCGCTCTCATAAACAATATCCTCCTATCCATTGCATCATTCAAAGGCTATTTAAGTCCAATATCCAGGTTGCCCACCTCCATGGTAATAAAAATTTAAATTTAGTGAACTAACTTAGCTTACAGAGGCATTATCAAGAAAAAAAGCTCGTAACATTATTTGCTGTGTCAATGCAATCAATTTCGGTCTAAAGTATAATGCGTAATTTTCAAGGGGCCTACTATATAATTCTATTCATTATAAATGACATTCGCGGAACATTGAAACCAGCCGAGACACATAATTGAGAGTGGACTAATACGAAGCGCTTCTTCCAGTAAAATGCACTCAGCGTATTTCATTCCTCTTTGAAAACAATTACCCTTCCTTGATTTTTACTCTCCGCCAACTTGACGTTCTCGATTCATCTCTCGACTCTAAGCAGAGGCCATCAATCTACACACGTCCTCCACGGTCCAATATCAAGATTCGGGAAACATGAAACGCTACGCACTCTCTATGATTTTAGCTCCAACCCAATAGTTCCCTCACGTTTTTGTTCCGTGCCAATGTCATAAATCTCTCCTCTTCGTATGTTCACGTCTCGTTTGCAGGAGCAATTTTACTTCACACGTTCTTAAATCGAAGCGCGGCGTACTCCAAAATACCACGGAGATGCGGAAAGTTATCAGGCCACATAAATCATATATGTTGAACCATTGGCGCTGGACAACAAACAATGAAACCTCATTAACTCTCTAGACCCGATATATATAACAAGTGGCATACGATAACTGCAAGATGACGTAGACATGACGCTAAATCAGAGCTCAGATTTTGTAAGATAAATCTGACTTTTTGTTGGATGGCATGAGCGCAGTGTTGCCAACTGATAAACGTATTCAGTCATTGAATTCATGTAAAAAGTCGCTAGTTTGTCGCTAGATGATTTTTGATGGAAGAACTCCTTTTGTCGCTAGAAATGGAATATATTAAATAAATGTTTACACATAAAAATTAATTTTTTCTTGAACTCAGCAGCAACGAAAATTAGAAAAGAATTAGTGCTATATTATTAACACGTTCTTGGTCCAGGTTCGATCGGATAATTCTAAATAAAATAGTTCTTTAAGTTGCAAGAGTTAAATTTCTCGCAATTTTAAAAGGTAACAAGGTAGTCAAATATTTCTCCAAACTGAACCTGAACTAAAGTTAAAGAACCGGTGTTACCGAAGAATGATGAAGATTAAACGAACGGAGAAGATAACAAATGACGAAATCTTGCGAAGAGTTGGGGAGAAAAAAATACATCTACAAAATACCCTGCAAGACACCTCATGAGTGTGCGGCAGGGGGTGAGTAGTCACCAACATGCATTACACTATACCCTAAAGTTAGTGTAGATGGTAGATTGTATGGGTGGGCGAGGGCCTTCTGAAGCCCTCCTGGCACTCATTCCTTTGGGTCCATTGTGCCATCCCACGTTTAACCTGCCTGCCACTTGCAGACAGGGGACAAGAGCACCACGGTAGAGGTATGAAGGAGGGGCCTCCCCCTACCTTCCCGGTACAGGTATGGAGGGAGTCCTCCCTCCCACCTTCCCGGTCTGGGTATATATCCGTCTGGCCTTCCGGTATTGGTCTGGAGGGAGTATCACCTCTCTATCTAACCCAAAGTTAGTGTAACTACGACTAATTATGAATTAGCATAAATCCCTTTTGCTGGTCACGAGGCGAAGCCTCACAAGCATGAAACACTACAGATATGTTAACAATGGAGAGGAACCTTTAGTATATATGTATTTTACAACTACACAAATGGACAGAGACTAAAGAGTTTTGTTGAAAACATGCACGGCGTGCTGTTAGTACTAGGTAACAGATAAGGATTCAAGTATTAGGGAGTACTACTGCTACTACTAAGAGCTACACTACCTATCGAAAAACATAGATAAAACTCTCATTGGCAGCTGTTATGGTCCCTTATCTTTCGTGGGTAAAATGACATTCTAAATCTGTCCGTTCTGCAGTCTAGTTCCCTAATTTTATTCTCATGATCTGATGTAGTGTGTCGGATTTCGTAAAATATTATCAAAGTCGTCAGAGAAGAGATCGGTTTGGAACTTACATAACAGATTGAGTCTAAATTTTAATCGACGGTCTGAAAGCGAAAGAAGGTCAGTAACACTAACGAGATAACCTTTCATCCTATAAATAGGATGAAAACTCTGCTAAGACAGAAAGAGAAACTTATTGGGCCCATTTTGCGACACAATTGACTTGTTAAAATAGTATTGTATAGAGAAACAAATGGGAGCAATTACATAGGATGAATGGCATCCGTAAGAAAAATAATGAAAGACCTCAAAGGGAAGACTTATGTAGGGTTGAAGCGGTGGGAAGAGAGGAAAGTGGAGTGGAGAGGTGCTATAAACTAATCTTTGGTTTGATCGCCACGGTTGATGATTAAATTGACTATGTTAACAATAAATGATACTGTTTCGCAATCTTTTATTAAACAAATGAAAAGCCCAAAGCGCCAAATTCTGTGGTCAAGTTAACATTTTTTTCCTGAAACGTAGTTGAAAAACTCCACACTAGTTGTCGAGTCCTCGACCCAAGCAGATTTTTCTCACATTCGCACCATAGAGAGGCCTAAAAAACTATATGACAGATTCCGTTCCCCTGAATTACAGAATCCGCTCCCCTGAATTCCCACAGTTGGTGGAGATATTTGCCTTAGAATTTCTCCGAAATGTCAAATTATGCGTCAAATTGGTTCTCGCGCAATGAAGTCCTTTTCGGATCTGTTGGAGTCAAAGCGAGTGAATCCGGGAAAATTATCAAAAATGCTTTATCTATTGATCAAGATTTAAATTTAATGCAACTTTGAATATTTCACTCAATATTTATATTTTGCCACCGAAGACATATATAAAATTCGCTAGCTTGGCAACACTGCGAGGCACCTGTGTCTGCGGACCCCAAAGCGAGATGAGGATTGACGGGGAGAAGGACTCAAAGCGAGGGAAGCTGCGGCGGCGGGTGAGAAGACATAGGGCCTAGTGCCTGCGGTGGGGGTATGCTGCGGGCATTTGGCCATTCGGGCAGTGAGTGCCCGTGTAACATGCACAGGATGAGAAAAGAGCCGTACGGAACTCGATTCGGCCCTTCAGTATGGCAAGAGTGAAGGGGGGGGGGGAGGGTTAGGGTCAGGGCGTCCGGCCGTAGGGTCAAGGGGGGTAAAGCCGTAACGTGACCGATTCGGGTCAAGGGCAAGCGTTCCCAGAAGAGAGGTAGAGAGGTGAGGGCATGACGCGGAGGGAATGTAGCACGTGAGCTTGGTGCACGGTTCTATCAATGCCGATCTAAAGTGGACGACAATTCGATGGAGAGAAATCATCGCAATGCTCGGGGGATGCCAGTATCACGATATACACATGACACACTCTTGTTTTGGAAGTAGCACATCCTAAATGGATATGTCGCGAACTACTTAACTATCAATTTTGAATCCCAATAAGCTCAACTGATAATTACCCATGATTACGTACTCAGCTGATATTCCGGACTCGAATCCTACCTGGTTCGAATTTTCACATTCCAGGGCATGTTTGAGCTTGCTTGTCCGTTTTTATATGTTAAAATTCCTTAATTAAAAGGCCCTTGAGGCTGTTTTCAGGGCAATGTGAAATACAAAAAATAAACCAAAACTCGAAATAGATTACGAAGACAGAAAAATATATCACTAACTATGCTAGGAGCAAATCGCCGCATTGCGAACGAGAGACGGAAGAAAAATATGAGCTACGATTTACAAAGGAGTTAGAAATGAATGCAACCTCTCACCAACACTTCGCAGATTAATTCACAGTCAAAGCAGGAAATCGTAATGATCTAAAACTATAACTTAACACAATGGATGTAGTACTTCAATAACATAACATGAAAATAAAGAAGTTGAAATGCTAAAATCCAATTATGTGGAAGATAGAAGCTGATTCCCGTTGAATTTCAACGAGTGTCTTTCAATAGATTTCTATGGTGGTGAAATTGTGGAGGATAAGAGAATTAACTGAGTTTTTAGCTGGGGTATTTTTCATACCAGCACCTCCATTTGGAATTAATGATTGCTGCTTGGGATATGCTTTTATCACATATCTTTTAGTCATATACAACCCTTTTTTTCTCGAGGAATATTCATGACTGCCGCAAAAACGGAGATGAAATTCGTAGAAATTGACACAGGAAAAAGTTGGCCTGGACGGGGAATCAATCCACGGACCTCTGAATGGCCAAGTCATTTTGCAGACAATTACGCTACCCATGGAGCAATGAAATAGCCTGGGTACGCAATTCAGTTTCCAGTCGTCATATCCCAGTGAAGATCTATTTTTTCTTGTGAAAATGTCTACGTACTTTTTTCTCCTTCCCGCAGAAATACAACAGGCACCTTCTGCCAGAAGGATAATAAAAATGGATTAATAAAACGGAATGAACATTCAATGGGATTGTATTTTTAGGTATTTTTTCAATAGAGTGAAATTTTAATAAGTTTCTACAATGCATAATTGTGGATATTATCGGTAATTTCTCAGAATATACGATCAGTTATCTGAATTTGAAATGGCAATACCTTGACGATCATTCCTCTGGACGCAGAGTGATAGGGCGTGGGTACCATACTTTGGTGCAGGGTGGGAAAAAAGGTAGACTCTCGGAGAGGAGTGAATGGTGCGGGCTAAACCACTGTGGTGCAGTGGTGTTGGGTGGCGCCCTGAGGGGAGGCTCGCAGTGAGCGGAACCATATCTCAGAAACACAAAGATACGTAAAAACCGATGGAATATCGGTTCAGCGGAGAATTACTATTGCCTTTTACATTGGAAGAGCGCTTTTTCCGCTCAAAAACACAGATATTTAGTTCCGAAGTACTTAAGGCCCTTGGAGCACGGGTTTCCGATAACTACCAGTGACAATATTTAGGCAGTTGTTCGCACATTCCCCATTGATCATTTTTAGGGGTGATAAACGACTTTTCTCAATTTCAATAATAAGGGGCCACCCTGGAGTAGGGAATAGGTAATGTATAAAAGATGCATTAAATGTGTACGGAATATTCGCAAATGAAGTGGAACAAGGGCTTACGGTTTGCCAATTGTGGGATGGAAACACTTGCAATGACAAGAAAACGGACAAATTTTCATCTCAAAGTAAACCGTTACATATTCTTATGATAAAACATTTTAGTCGGAAGCGCTCAGCAAGGAGGCTCGAAACCCACAAGGACATATGGGTGCAGTCAGAGAGGGAGAGCATTCCAGGGTTTCCGCGACTAAAAACATGCCATAGCATGTTCATGATGCCTATGGAGGTTAGGGGGACATAGATTTGCCCGTGTTGCGCAAGGGATCCAGGCGATGGCGCATTTTCAGCGGCTTCGTTTCTGGCCGAGGGATATATGTTCGTGTGGGACAAGTCCCTTGGTGGGAGGGCACATCAATGGAAAGGCGTACAAGTGGGAAAAGTGCACCACCTCTCAATTTGCTGTCCCTAGGGGTATTTGCGATAGCAATTCGGAATAGGCCACTAATTCAGGCGAGTACCAGGAGGGCTGACCGGTACGTTGATTTACCGGCACAAAATCGACATTTGATCGTATCTACAACTCGATATTGGACCTCAGATAAATCGATGTTCAGTACACATATACTTATCAATCATAATGATCTATGAACTGGAAAGATACTTGAAATAATTTCTCACTTTGTGCATTCCACACTTTTTTAATTCTTTCCGATCATGGTTTCGATTTCTATAATGTATTTTTCAAGATAAAGATATTGATATTATATTTTTAAGGTATAAAGACCTTGATTGTGAAATTAAAGATGTGAAAACCATGACCGGAAAGAATAAAAAAGTGTGGAATGCACATATTGAGAAATTACCTCATGTGAATCAGTTCCAAATAGTAAATCCTGAAACTTTAACTTAAATGCAATAATATTATTCCATAAAACGTAATGTATTACATCTTAGTAGTCATATTGATGATAAATAGCTATAGTCAATATGTGAGGACTACAGCCATTTTGATCCCCGCTCGACTTTTCACGCGAGAACTTCAAACAAACTTCTGTTTTTAACGCGAGCATGAAAGCCGTGATTACTCGCTTGGCCGCAACCGTTTAATAGAGGACATTCTTGATGCCGTCTGGGAGAACATCACCGCCATCAACAGAGTATTCTAACGGCTTCGTTCCCCTTAAACACACATAGAGGGAATAACTTAGATTGGGAACTCTTAAGGAACTCAAAGGCTTCTTTCTTGAAGATAAAGTTTTATCACGGCTATAAAATGCATAGTACCACGATTGCATACATTGATGGCATCTAAAAAAACTCAAACTCTGGCTTCGAAGAGATTGTATTCATACAAAATATTTCCACATATTAGGCAGTATCGGTACTTGATTTTAAGGACTACAGCTTCATTTATGTCTGATGTGAGGGCTACATTTTATTTAATATTATCATATTTCTTCATAAATGAAGTTTTATCGGCAAAAAGTTAAAAAAAATAAAAGGAAGAAGTGTGTTTTTATATTTTAAATTCCATCCGTCATTATTTCGCGATGTGGTTAAACCCAGGACCGGCGCTTGCAACATAATGTTTATGAACAGCATAATGAGGAAGTTTAACAGGACAACATAATGCTGATCCGTTAAAGAAACAACATTTAATACATGAAAATTGCCAATTTACTACAAACTTAAGGAGAACCCCTTAATTTTTCTAGTGACAACATCAAAGAATTTTCCAGATTTCCAAATATTGTAAAGGAAGGAGGTCACCCATTAGTGAAGTGCATAAAAAGTGCAAAAAAATCTATGCATTATATTATATTTATGTTCTACGATCTTGCGAAAAGTCATACATCAGCGAGACTTGCTAGTCCATGAAGACTCACCTCTAAAATATCAAAGGACACTAAGGATTAACACAAAGGAAACGGTTGTAGGCTTTATCTTGTGGAATTTATCCATTACGGAAGAATTTATTAACTTTGTTTACTCCACTAATTATTTATCACCACGACCCGGGTTCCAACACTTGGTGTCATCTTCATGGAACCCGGGTCGTGGTAGTAATTAATTAGTGGAGTTAACAAAGTTATTAAATTCTTCCGTAATGGATAAATAGTAAAGTTTATCTGGGACTGTTAAACATTCTCGGAGTGAACATAGGATAAAATTAGACGAAGACAAAGTAATCTTTATATATAAAAATGCAGCCTGCGTATGTTTGTGCACGTAAAACTCGAAAATAAGTCAGTAGATTGGTTTGAAATTTTTACACAACGTTGCATTCAAATACACAAAGGTTAATCAATTACAAAAATTGGGATTTTTACCCCAATATTGTTAACATTTTCTTCCATAAGGAAATCATTGAATTTGGTGTAGGTATTTTTCATTTGCTATTTTAAATTACTTGCACTCAAGATATTGGATGAAAATATTTATCATAGAACGCAAAAATATATGCAGTATTTAATTTTGTCATTCAATTTTCTTAAACGCTTCGTTTTTGGTCTAATTATTGCGTTTTTGTCCCTTAATTCATCAATTTTTCTTCCTTTTCAACAATAGAAATTTCTTTGGCAACCAGGCATGAATATCTATTTAATAGCGATTTAATGAGCATTCATTCACTCCTGTAGCATGTAAATGCAAGGTTCAGTGACTAATTTGATAGTTGTAGTCAAACGACTACAGTTCCTCGTTCACCTTGCCTTCTCAATGACCATCAACAAGGCACAAGGTCAATCGCTTCAAGTGTATGGATTAATCCACAGTGGAATCCATGCTTTTCACATTGCCAATTATATGTTTGTATGTTCACGAGTGGGACAGCCGAAAAATTTATTTGTTTTTGCAGAGAGCGGTAAGACCAAAAATATTGCGTATCGCAAAGCAATTGAATACATTTTTTCAACTTTAATTACAAAAATCATTGTCTTTCATTTATTTTGTACATGTGAATGTGTCTGCTTTGTATGTGTGTGCCTACTTAGAAAGAAAAAGAGGCATTGGAACGCATGCCGGGCACAGCTAGAAGCAAATAAAAAGCAAAGCTACCCCAGGCTGTAAAGAAAATCAATAGAAATTACAAAAAAATATTTTCAACGGAGAAGACTGTTTCCGTCTTGTAAGCGCACCTCAGGACGATTTGGTGGGAAGAAGGCAGACAATCAGAGCAAATGGAAGAGGACGCGAAGGATTCAAAGTAAGATCAAGTTGGGTCTTAGAATAGACGAAGATGACGCTGAAGAATATATGACTGTTGGTGCTTCTGGCGAGAGGAAATGTGGCCTCCTCTGGAGAATGATGAGGACTTCCACTACCTTTACAGCACACATCAGCGTCATACGGCCCAAGGCAACACCGCCCCCAACGACCTCAATTATTAATTTGTGTTTCAAATGGCTCTATGCAAGACATTCCTAAAGCTGCACTCACTACTGCATGAATAACAAGAGCGGACTTAACTCCTTTAATATTCTCTTAATTTCTAATTAATTTCGGAAGAGTTGAATTTCATAATCCCTTTTTGAGTCATTTGACATTTCCCTGTTGAATGCAGAAAAAGTGTTTTAGTGCACTACTTTTATTTCGGTGGCCATTTTCAATCAACATTAGCATAATAGAAATTATTTTACCGTATTAAATTTTCCTAATCGTTTTTTGGTACCCTTAATATTCACAGTGAGTATTAATTCATCGATTACTTTCTCTCCACATTTGACGGCAACACGAACAAAATTGTGCGAAGACAGGTGACTGACGATCGGGGAGAACCGTGCGGTCTTTAGTTGAACGTCCTTTAAGAACTTTCACATCGTACCCAAAGCCCTACTTTCCGTGAATTGCATAAGCAATACTTTCAGTGAATAATGATCCTCCTAGGACGCTCTAACAAAAAAGATCAGTAGCTTTCCCCGAATATCCGAGGAGAATATGGGCATCGATTCCAAAACAAGCATTATAAAAGTGCTTCATAAAGCCGAAAATATTGCTGGGAGCACTGCATTGACACAGTAAGAAACTTTTTTATAAGGGCTCCGTCTATGCTAAAAAAAATCAAAATAAAAAAAAGAGTTGGGAAACTTTTTGATAAGACGCGCATATTTCAGGATAAAGGCTCATTTTCAACGTTTCTGTAGGAGAACGTTTCCCCGCAGAGAGAAGTATACTAGAACAATGAGTTATAAACGACTTTATTGCATAAATCACTGAAAACATGCCATGAAAACAGAAAGATAAACTATTTCAGGCCTCCTCTGAGGGTTTTCATCGATAACAATTGTGGGATGCAGTAATGTTGTCACTTTTTCTCCGTGATTCACCTGCTGTGTGCTCTACAAGCGTAATGAAATGGGGTGCAATATTTCGCGTCGGCAGACGTTAACACAGTACTTGTTCATTGACAGCAAAAGTACAACCATAGAATATAAATTTATAAAAATGAATGGGGACAAATAAGAGTGATGTAAAAAGTTCAAGTATTTGAAAGTATTGTGAAAAAAGATAATGAAATTAAATAAGAAAAAAGCTAGGAGTGCAGCAGGAAATTGGGCCTATCGAGCGTTGTTGTAGGAGCAAAAGTCACATAGCCTCAGTCGGAACTTCAAAACAAAGGTTTATCGAACAAAGATAAGACTTGTAGTTATATTTGGTTGAAAAACATGGATCTTAACCACTACAGAAAAAGTTACTTAAAAGATCGGAAAGGAAAATACTGAACGATTTTGGTGCAGCAAAGGAAGGTGGACAGCAGAACGTGCGGAGGAACAGAGAGTGGGAGGAACTCTATATCATCCCAACGCTAGACACTCGGAGGCTGCGCGCTACGCTTAGATGCTTGAACAATTGAGAATAGATATCTTTCAGAGCGACACGGAGAACATCATATTAGAACCCCAATATATTTCCAGGTCCGGCAGAAACGTTAAATTAAGAGAGATATTTTGCCAAACGGATATGTATGGGAATTCGTTTTTCCCCCGAACAATAAGGGACTTTAATAAATGCTAGGCGTAATTTCATGAGAACGTTTTCTTTTTATATTTTAACGGCTGGTGTCCTAACACCCCCCGCCACACGCCTATTGAGGCGGCTTGCGGGGTAGTATGTAGATGTAGATGAATGTAGTCTCGGGATAAAACTAGATTAAGGTGTTTAGGGCATGTTGAGAGAATGCCTGAGGATAGGATGATCCACAAGATATACCTTGAACATCAAGGTGGCAGAAGACTGAGACGAAGACCACAGTAAAGATGGTTAGATAATGTAGAAGATGGTCGGAGAAAGATTAGAGTAAGAAGATTGAGAACGCATGCAGCAGATCGCGAAAACTGGGCTAAAATTGCCGAAGAAGCCAAGGTCGTAAGAGGGATGTAGCGGCAAGGAGAAAATATATCGTAAGAACGTCATATCACTTTGGCAATTTTAGATAGAAAAATTACACAATTGCCGCTATGAAATCACATGGGACTTCCTCAAAGTGGCCAATGTCTTCGTGATTTCTTTGTGAATAATTTCTCGATGATGTTTAGTTATTTCCACGATAACGCAAACAAGTTTTCAGCATAAAAATCACCAAGTAAAATCGGCGATTATTGTCTAACACTACGAAAGGCAGCCTTCGCAGTAACGACTCACGACATGGGTTCATAGAGTCATTCCTGTGACCTGGATCTAATTTTCCAACCTTTAGCCATATTGCACCATCTGCCTGCTAGTGTCTCAGTCAGGTTTCCATGGATCAAATACTTTGCAAGTACTTTTCTGTAAATGCGAAACCTCGTGTCTCCTGCCATTTCAATTCTCTAATTATCGCGTTTTGGTCCCTGATTAATAGAAATGGCATTCTTCCGTCTGCTTTCCTCAAACAAAGAACTCACTCGTTATTTTTATGATAAAGGATAATTATGTGTTTATGAAACCACAAAAGCGTCGCTCCGTTTGATACAATTCTTATAAAGTCTCCTTCTACATTTCCTCGCCATTCACGGCTTACCTCGCACTTCAGCACATTGATAGGTTTATCAATTTCCCTTCGTGGGCCAACAATCCGACATCCGGCAATTTTGGAGGAAATAGCGGACGTATATACGGACCCAATTAAAAAAGGGGAAATATAAAATCGGAAATACCCCCGGCAACAAAGCTATTTCATAAGATAAACCGACGTCGCAAGTACCAGGCCTTACGAGAGCTCGAAGAGGATGAAAAATCCCTCGGAGAGCAGGAAGCACATGAGGCTAGAGCGGAAATTAGGAGATGGTATATAGACAGTGGAACGACGAGCGTAGCCATCCAGGAATGGGAGGATATTGTAGCGAGGGACCAGCCGGCCGGCACAAACATATCGAGAAAATTAAAAAGAATGGTACCGACACCGATCACATCACTGGAGACGGAGAAGGGTCAGATATCGGACGAAAAAGAGATGACGATTTACATAAGGGAGAATTTTCGTAAACTATACGCGGCCGAAGAAAGCACGACCGGAGAGAGAAGAGCCCCACCAATAGGAGACACACTATCGGACCAGGGAAAGGAGCCATGCGACGAAAATATCCATTCACCAATTTAATCACGTCTATAGTTAACTCATCACTTGGTTCCTCATACATATAGGCGTCTGATGTACAAGATCCAGAGAAAGTTAAGGGTGGTCACTATTATGCTGACCTAAATTTATGGTTTACAAATGGTTGCATTCTTTCGGTTTTCTTTCACTTAATTCATAGAATTGTTTTTATTTAATTTACGCCATTTTGCAACACTCAAGAAATCAAGTAAAAAAATAGGAAATAAATGTCACTGTACAAAGTCGTACATAGAAAAATATTAAATCATCCATCAGCTTGACGAACGCATGCACACATCAACTCTGACCTACCAGAGTACTCCAGACAAGGAAATCCGAATGGGTAATCATTGGAATTAAGTAAAATCGGATAAATTAGTCCGTAATCCATGGATCGGGTATCAGCAGTTACTTATACGATCTTTCATTTAATATTTCAGTGGGATGGTACATGCATATTTCACATGCACACCCGGATCCAGCACGGCACTTCACGCAAAACGCGCATGCATTTAAAAGCGAAGTTTAAAAACTAGAAATCACAGACAGCACAGAGGGAAATAACACACCAGCTAATTAAGGCAGATCACGGAGGAATGGACGCCGGAGGAGAAGTAAGTCTGCGAAAACTCGTGCAAATTCCCTGATAGCCAGAGACGAGTTCAAGGGGTTACACGGGTGGATTCAGGGCACATGTCCCGTTATCTCCTTCAAGCTGCCCATTCCAAAGTCAAGTCAAACGCATGCTTACATTTTAATTCAATCATTCACAGCGTCTTCAAAGTTAATACATTTTGAAGTACAGGTAAATTTCCTACGCCGCGCCGACAGCTTGACAACAAAAGAAAGGATCCTGCAAATTTTGCTCAATTGCAAAACCCAAGCTGCGATGAGTCGGTGACCGAAGTTTGATGGAGAGCTACAAGGTCCGGGACTGGCCCTCCCCGCAAATCGACGGAGGTTAGCAGCGAGCGTTATTTTTGCATTTCCTTCAAACCACTTGACGCGGCTCTACAATTTGACCATTATGGTGGTTAGGAAATCTAACTACAGTGGTACGCGCTAACCAAAAAACGTTACACTAACATTTCTCTAACGTTAGTGTGTTGCTGGGGAAAGGATGGAGATGGGTCATGAGGATACAAGAAGCTGGCCTATACTTCATCTGTTTCTTCGTATGTTTCTAAGACATATGCAACCCACCAGTGTGTTTCATACATACATGCAACAAATCCATAAATGCCTGTTAACCGCATTTCATTCACCGTAGAAATTACTGACTCTTCTCTGCTCACTGATTAAGTGGAACATGTCTTTGTCTTTACTATACCCTTGGTAATAGGTATTACACAATGAAGTATGGGTACCTGGAATCGTCCTTTCATTCTTGAAACGCTGCTTCAGCTTAGCAATGTCTTCATCATGATGGGAAGCCGATGTGTAGTGGAAGACACATAAAGGGATATTTATTTTGCACCACAGAAACAACTCTCGAGGTGTCAAAAAATGGTTTGAGGTTGGCTCAAGTGGCTAGCCTTTTTACAGTACCAGCAACCCCATCACAGGGACCTTTGCCATGAGCCGTAGCAAAAAAATGCAATTCTGCTGTAACATCAAAGTCTTCCTGATAATAGCTCAGATTGATGAAATTCTTTCTGTTTTCATATTGGGCAGCACATCCATCCGAAAAATAATTAATGTGCTTTGGAGTAGGAAAGTGGGATTTCAATAAATTGATGAAATTGTGCTGGAAAGAATGCACACACACTGTATCATGATGAAGACAGTCAGATATTGACACATGGTGTATTTCATTAGTCCTTTTGTCTCTGTAGTAAACTACGAATGGTAGGATTGTAACCTGTGACTTGTTCAAATGGAATCCCTGTACTTTATCCTGAATTATGAAGGAGTTATTCTCAGCAAAATCAACAGCATATTCATTTACTTTGAGTTCTTTTTTAGTGATTTTGAAGAATTGTGACTGCTACTGTGTGATAAATGAGTATGATAGGAGCTTTTGTAAACTAGATGCAAACGCCTCAATAAAATCATCTGTTGATTTCGTTAAAGTCTCTATAACTGCCCTGCCTGTAGTTAACCAACATTTCCATGTAATGTCGTCAATTCTATTCCTACCAAACACTTCAAACAGATAATCAGTATGTTTTGTCACACTAGGGCAATAGTGACATGCACCTAAGAAACATGCTGGAAGAGCAGGATTGCATGTAACATATGCCAGACTATGCTTGTATGATGGTAATGTTCTTCACACATCGATAGTTCTTTTAAATTAAACCCTTAAACAGTTAACTTAAAATTCTGGTGTGAGACACACACACAAACAGCATGGATCCCACTGGCACTGACAAGAACACCGTGTTTTGGCCGCACCTCACAAAATATTTTGATTCCAATTTTTACATCTTGGTATGTGTCTTAAAATATGCATACGTTTACTTAAGATTATGCAACACCAGATGCTTCTGCTGATGTACTCTTAACTCCATTTTATTTAACGGACACTTAGTCTTTTCTTCCTGGCATCACACGGCTCATATCATGATTGCAGTAAAAATCACGTACACGTTGAACACTTTTCTCACACAATGTCTTACCTGGATTCGGATTTGGTATCACTAATATAACATGTTCTGCCACTAACTATTTTGCTCTGCGTACCACGTAATCTGAAGCAGTAAATTCTTTCATGGTTTTCCTTACACTCCAACTCTTTGGAAGTACAGTCAAAATTTTGATTTTGTCACAAATACTGTCTAAATTGTGCGTCAATTGGTCAGAATAACAGTGACTGTTATTGGCTGCTGTGCTCAGCCTTACTGTTCAGAATGATGATGTCAGCCATTCGCACTGTGTTGTGTCATTGGCCACACTAGAACTAAAATATAAAATGAAATTCACTGAACAAGTGCAGATAAGAGTTCATCTCAAGTCAATAAATTCAGACTAGATTAAACTTTAAAAAAGGACAGTAAAACAGGATAAATAGCTGCTCACTGCATTTTGATGGTGTAGTGATGTAGACAAAATATTTGTTTTGGGAATAATGCCATAAGTGTGCCATATTGATATTTGTCATGAGATCAGTTGTAACCACTTTTTATTGTCATTTGATTGAGCTACTTTGCACATTTTTTGCAATAGCATTGGAGTGTTACAACCATATCTTTGTACAAAATAACTTATGAGCGGTACATGCCAATAATTGGTGTTTCATATTCAAGTGCTACTTACTGCATTTGGATCGTGTAGTGATGTAGACAAAATATGTTTTGGACATGATGACATTTGTGTGTCATCTTGATATTTTCCAAGTTTATAGTTATGCACAGGAGCAAAAATATATTTTTTTCGACAATATTGAAGGGGGGTGTTTTGAAATATTCAAGGTCAAAGGTTAAGGTCAATGACCTTGAAATTAATAATTCTTATAAACAGACCATGTTGCATATCAATGTAAATCTCTACTCTTTGTCTTTCCAATGATATACGTTTTATTGCTGCATCTGGATTAGACCCAGAATTATATTTATTTATCTCGAGACAGACGTGCTCAAATTTCATACATTTTCCAAACTTTGCCGACCTGTAACTTTCCTCACAATTGTTATATACCTCTACAAATTGGTAGTTTTCTATCTATTAGTAGGGTCATTGAATGCACCAAATTTGAAAGAAATCGGAGAGGGTTGGGTTGAAAATGTCACTTTTCTGTGTTGAATTGATATGGAATGACCCATAAATAAAGGTTTGCTGGTAAATTGATTGCTTAAAGGCCAAAGGTCATGCCATCAAAAAATTCGCCTGAGGAAATGGATCTTGAGCTGAGATGATTGTCAATGTTACTGGCTGGGAAAAACAGTCCGATAACCATTGCAACCGAGCTCAAATATCGATCAAATCTAATTATCGGGCCCAATTTCAACTATGTTGTGTCATGACTTAAGACTATTGAAATCAAACTTTACACAAGTATTTTTCTTATCGAGTGGGAGAAGAAAAACAGAAATACTTGAGGTCCTTCTGAAAAACAACAAAATAGAGGAGAAATTTGATGTTGAATCCCACCTAGAATAATCGACGCGGTACACATAAAAATGAAGATTCAGCTATTTAAGTAACAGCTCAAAGAAGTAGACGAGCAGAAATCGATTCAAAACCTAAAGTCGATCTCCACACAGTTTGTGTCTTCAAGGAAGAAACCGGATTCGTTCAGGTGAGAGCAATCAAAAATCTCTTTCTGCGATTGTTTCTCGACATAAAAACCTTTTGCCCTGATTTGATGCTCCTTAAATCAAATTGGCCACTCGTAAAAAGAAAGAAGCGCAGCTAGCAGAGGTTTAAGTTAGCGGAGCTCGCAGAAAATAGACGACAGTACAAAAGAGGGTAAGAATCTATAGGAATTATACTGTTGACAAAATGTTCGAAGAAGATGCAAATAATGATTAGGGGGGAGGAAGGACAGATGAGAAAATAAAAATATGGAATTTTTGACACGTAACTCGCAACGAAGGAGATGGGAAACCGGTAATCAAGCTTCCCCTCACTCTGGAAAACAATTTGATTCTCCTGAAAATTCGTTAATGGTGATTGAGAGACACGAGGAAAATACTTTATACGATTTCTGCGTCTCACATCCGTTAAGCGACTAATTAAGGCCAATAACAGACCGGGGGAGCTTTTAAGCTAAAAAAAGAAAGGGACTCGGCACATAATTGTCCGTAATACCCACAGACAGTCAAACTGTAACAACACTCTACTGGAGTTTCAAACACCGAAGTATTTCTCAGATATTAAACCCGAAATTTCAGCCGTTAAATTATTCTCAACGCAACAGAAAGACTTGGCACAACTACTACCAAGCAAACAAATCCAACATATATCCAATAAATTAAATTTCTATTAAATTACCTGTGACTTTTACATCCAATACCCCATTGAAATCAAATAATAGTTAAGTTAAAGCGATTCCAATTAGCTTTTTTGAAAGCAAGTAAAAGCGGAGCATCGAGCAATATTTCTATTACATGTTTCCTTTAACCGTTTTTCAGGAAACGGGTAAGCGTCCAAAAGAAAAATTAGCCTAAAAAACTACTTTTTACCGAGGAACAATGTTCAAAGAATTCTTGGTAATGATATCATTTTTGACAGAAACATAATATGAAATACAATGCATCTGGACAAGAATACTACCTTTCAGGCTGGGTAGTAGAATGCGCATTGTGCAGTCATAGACTTTAAATTTCTTTCATGAAATTTAATTCGGAGTGACATGCCTCGGTCTTTCTAACTCGCACTTTGACGCTATCTATGACTTCGCAACGTTTACAATCATTCAAATTGCGGGAAAAGGTATTTTTTCGTTGTTAATGTCAAATAGAGGGATCTATTTCCCAAGTAAAGAGAACATACATAAAATGACATATCAGTCGTTTCACGATGGAACCATCATAACGAACAAAATCAAACCTCGAACACTACGGCTTACTCTGGCTTTCAAATTGAAGATACACAGACGGTTATTGGATTTAAATGAACTATTTTCAGGCACGCACATTGGTTCCTGACGCACGGTCGCGGTCTTCCCCATAATCTCACCGGAGATTGTCATTGAATCCCATTTCTCTGATCGCATTTCAGTGTTGCGAACACTCCATCAGCAACGCCGATGAAGACGTAATGAATCGCAACCCTTTTCCACACACGCAATCACCGAGAGAGATGACGTGAGTGTCGAAGGAAATTCTCGACTCGATATTCAACCGCATAAACATTCCATTTTCGAGGCCGCATTCTCATTCAACGGTGAGGCATTTTCACGAGACTTGCCCTAGATTATTGAGTACTTAGCTGAGCCACGTTAATTCTCTAGGAAACAAGAGCAATGATGTTGTTCAGGAATTATTATAGAGATACCCTGGCTGAACCTCAATTTTCCTTAGCGAGTGATGCTCCCGATGCCGATACCATTCGCCCGTCTACGCCAGAGTATTAATCTTTACATCTGAATAGATATTCCCGATTCTCTAACCCTTCTGCATAGGTAATTCCTGTGATAGGCATTTTTATTATATATTTATATTAAATAAATATTTTCTTTATTAATAAATAAAATATATATTTATTTATTTATTTATTAATAAAGAAAAGTTATAATTTCATAAAGTCTGCTGACATATTGTGTGATCTGTTGTTTTCCCGGCGTAGTTGATGAATGAGTTCTTCTCAGGTTTCCAACTGGTTTCAACTCTCCATTATGGCCGACGTTTCGATGCCCAACTTGTGCATCATCATCAAGGCTGCTAAGTGTATTAGCATTGAGTAATTTCTTTTTCACACATTCGGACTGATTATCCAGTTTCATACCTTATTCTGGCACTCAGAGAGACATACTATCTTTTATCAACTTTTACTTCCATAAGATAAACATTGGATCCGGTGCTGAGGTTTCTTTAAACGCAGTTTTAAATTATTTGTGCAAATAATAGGCACGGAATGTTTAGTAACGGATGAATAAAAATATAAAGATTTTCATTCTTGCATTCGAATACCACAATTGGTTTGTTTTTGCCCAAAGTTTGAATTTTTGGCACCAAAATTATCATTTGTTACACTAATTCAACATTAGAACTTATTATAACTTGAAAATCACCACATATATATAATCACAGGCTATGGGTAAATGATAAATATAACAAAACAACAGTAAGAATTAAGTAGGGGAATGTTTTACGCCAACCTCTCCATGTGGAGTTAACGACTTTTATACAGTAGATATATGAATTATGCACATTATTATGGGGGGTTTCTTTTATAGTCATAAGCACCAATTTAATTTTTTCTTCCTGTTGATATTTATCCGACACCAACTTCAAGTGTCCCATAAAATCCTTTCCTTCATATGAGCCTATCCTCATTGGGGAAAATGAATGCAGTATTTCGCTCGTCTCACCGACCGATCCATCGAGACGGGAGGTGGAAACCTTTTTCTCTGGCGGGGCGACGGCCATCGGCTCAGTCTCCGCAATCCGCTCCGTGCGCACACAAACATGATATACCTCTCTGTTTTATTTCCACCTGGATGGGATTAAAAAGTCATTCCGCAATACGGCTAACGTACGAGAGGTGACAGCTTTGTGAGACCTTCAGGTTTTAAAAACGGAGTGCTGCTGGGTACATACACCGTTTTTGAGGTCTACATCACCGAAACCATTCGAAAAAAAATTGGCCATAACCCCTCTACTGGAAAGCATGCATAAAAGTTGAATGAAGGGAGATATATAGAGAAAGGAAATGTGAAAGAAGGATTCGTGAATGACCAAGGGATAGATGCGAGGGACATTGTCCAACTCTTCCTCAATGCTCGTGGCCGCCACATATTGGCGTGCATCAATACCTCCGGGGAATCGAAAAAGCCCCCGTGCCAACAATTTTGACAGCAGGGGGCTCGTTACCATCTGCGTCCACATATGAAAGCATCATATCATTTCCAGCAACATAACCATTAAATACAAACAGCACGATATGTGCCGAGTAGTACCTCCGATCAGCGTAAATGGCAAATCCTAAAATGGAATCGCGAGATATCAAGGAACTGGATGAAAATAATACTAAATGAGTCCCAGATTTATGATGTATTGCTAACGTTAACGACAAGATGACGAAGCTTTCAAGTTAAATTGACGTGAACTATGAGTTAAGGTTTCTTTATTCATCATATCAGATTGCTGGTTAATTGACGATGAGAGAACGGATAAACGTCGTTTCCACGCCGAAAAAATGTTAACAGACATACATGCACACCCAGCACGCCGTTCATTTTTGATGTAGGCATTGCCAAATAAGCATTCTCGGTGATAAATCTGTAAATATTGCTCAGTTTTAACAATTTACTTCATAAAATACTATCTTTGCCTCTTTCCACCTCTTTCGCTTCTCTTTTGCGCTCATGCATTGTATCATGCAAGCTCTCCTATTTTTAAGACTCATAATATTGAGTCTCTTCTACCACATTCACCAATGATTTTCTCGGTCTATCCCTTCCGCTCATGCCATTCACTCCCCTTAATTAATTTGTTTAGTATAATTCGGCTCTCATCCATTATCTGAAAATGGAGAAACCAAAAAGCATGCACATAAACATCCAAAACCGGGCCTAATAATATAGTTACTTACCTACAAGGCTTTAGATAAATAATTGTTTGCAATAACGGCTTCCTTCATACAATCTCCTTACTTACCAAGCAATTACGTCCCCATGATACTCATATCTGGGTGGAGGAAACAACCGGTCTTAAAATAGACAAATTCACTGAAGGCGATTGAAATTCAGAATAACTGTCGACTTTTTTGTCACCTGCCCAGAGCATGATATATCTTAAATGCTCACTCTGTGAATTTATCACAACAGTGATCTCCATCGCTTTCCCTTGTAATTTTTTGTATGCACTACGACGTGTACTTGCTTACTCCGAAAGAGTTATTACCCAAGTTACTTTACCACCAGGCTTAGGATAAATAATTTCTTAAACCGGTTACTTCATATAACTTCTAAGTAACAAATTATAACTTTAGGCATAACTAAGTTCTGTGACACTACCTACCCCGAAAAGGAATAGGGTGATGGGCATATTTGTACCTATAGCTACGATAAGGTTTTTAATCTTCTTTTAGGTATTTTATTTCCACAAATGAAAATATGAAGCATTGATATCACGATCAAAGTGATAAATGGCTGCATGAGATTATCAAAAACGAATGGTATATTTGGAGGTTTCCTTAGAGCACCGTCCTTGAAGATACTTCTAGAGAGCGATGGAATCAAAATTCCAACCAGATAGCACCATAGAAAATCCAAAGTGAATTGCAATTGGACAACCCGTAAATCACTAATGCTATTTCTCAAGACGCCTTCCATCCACAAAGTCTAAAGCGTTGGTGATCTATCTCTTTATATACTACTCTGTGGTGTCATTGCGCTATCCATCCCAAAGAATTATGGCTAGGGCCCACTGTGAAATAGCCAAGGAATTTATGATGCTGAAACTCGCTCAATTCTTCCATAAGCGAGTCGGAAACGTAATACTAATTACCTTGTTTATACGCTTCTCTCAACCTTGAACACGTCCGATTACTCCGAAGCGACCTCAATCCCTGCCAGCGACCGGCCGGCGCAACAACCACCATCTTCTTCCTCCCCAGAATCGAAATTAATGCTCCGCTAACGCCATCTACGAACGCCAACACGCATTATTCAACGTCAACCCTCCCGTGGGACGACTCTCCTGCCTGTGGGTCGAAGAAGAGTAGCGGGGGAGGGCTGGGGGCCAGCGGGTGGTGGGGGGACTTTCTGAGTCCCTAAGGGATACAAGAGTAGCTACTAGGACCCTTCTGCTTCGTGTCCACGTCACATTGTCGGCCGTGGGTCAGGGTCACCCATGGACGCTATACGTGAGAGATACAGATAGAGAACGTGAGAAGGGGAGACTAATCGGAAGGATATCCTCGTAGTTCGTGAAAATTACCTGCATTATTTTTCTCTCTGATACAAATGGCATATTAACCTAATAACATGATACCTACATAAAAAATGCAGATAATTTTTAATACCTATGACTGTTGAAATATTACATGCCCACCTATGCAGGCATCGGAAATAATCAGATAACTTCCTATAAATGCTTAGGTTACTTTGGACCAGTTCTTTCAGCCATTTTCTCTCAAATTCATCTAATTTAATGTCAAATTTTTTGGAAAGGTAATGTTTGAAATGCGTTTGACTATTATTCATCCATCCGCATTCCTAAAGAAAAATATAGATTTAATTTCGAGCTAATGTAATACAGTAACTACAGGAAGCATTATTAAAATTTAAGGAAAGGAGTTTTTTTAAACAAATAGGTAATAATTTATCCATGATCCAAAGAAAAATATAAAATAATGACGTAACGAAGTAATAAGC